>OX371224.1:132245936-133627436 GCA_947310385.1 Nephrotoma appendiculata | reverse complement strand
AATTGAACCAGGAAATGAAACAGCAGGTGGAGCAACAAGGGGCGGACATTAAACAATTGAACCAGGAAATGAAACAGCAGATGGAGCAACAAGGGGCGGACATTAAACAATCGAACCAGGACATTAAAAACCAAATAGAAGATGGCCAAAAGAAAATGGACGAGAGGTTTCTGGAGTTATCATCTACACTACACGGTAAAGTGGAAAAACTGCAAACAGAAGTACACGCAGAAATTCAAAATGTTAAAGGGACGGTTCAACAAAAATTTGAATCGGTTGAACAAGATTTTAAACGTCTCGAGAAGGAGCTCAAAGATGTCAAGGCGAATGGAACGACACAGCAAGTGATTCAGACGGTTAATGCAGTTAAGATAAAACCACCAACATTTGATGGAACAACATCCTTCAGTATTTTTAAGTTCCAATTCGAAACGGCCATTAAGCAAAATCAGTGGACTGAAGAACAATGTGTTGCAGCGTAAATTGTGGCTCTTAAAGGCGAAGCGGCGGAAACACTACAAATCATTCCCGAGCAGGAACGGAACGTTTACATGGGAATTATGAAGGCGTTGGATCGAAAATACGGAAGTGACCACAAACGAGAAATCTATCGCATGGAATTGAAGGGTCGATACCAAAGAGCAGGAGAATCGCTACAGGAATTTTCATCGGCAATTGAGCGGCTCGCGCATTTAGTACATTCAAATATGTCGGCCGATTACATGGAGCGAATTAAAATGGATGCATTCATTGACGGTATTCGAGATCCTGAGACGCGCAGAGCGGTGATGTTGTCACCTAAGGCAACTTTTACGGAAACCATCGCTTGTGCGTTAACAAACGAAACTGCGCAAACCATCATCAAACCAGCAATGAAAATTCGTCGAGTGGAGATTGATTCCAGTTTAGACACCGCACGGGCTACGCCAAGGTTCAGAGATGGAAGTGGCAGGATTAGATGCTGGGTATGTGATAGAATGGGCCACATCTCACGGGACTGTTGGGAGATTAAAAAGAAACGAGCAAGGTCGCCATCTCCTATGAAGCGTAGACCAAACGAAGAGCAGATAGAATCCAGAAAGGAGCGTCAGACGACAGTGGAGTCGTTAAACTAAAAAGAGTCAGCTTGAAGGGGCAGAAGCTGACTCCCACAACCGATTGCCCCATAACCTCCATCCATGTTTCGAGAATAGCAAGGAGCGGTGATAGCTTAACAATTGAAGCCGATATTGATGGGAAGAAATGCATGATCACGCTGGATACGGGAGCAACTCATACGATTGTTCGTGAGGATATTATCTATGGAGTTATGGAACCAGCTAATGGAATGAAGTTACGAACGGCGACTGGAGAAAATTCAGCAATAAAAGGGAAAAAGGTCGTAAAAATAAGGATTGGGCGAAATTACTTTCAACACGAGGTGCTGGTTGCAGATATTGTAGACGAAGTCATCTTGGGGATGGACTTCATGAGAACGAATGGCTTCGTGGTGGATGTTGGACGGGGTGTATTAACCTACGATAATATCGAGTTGCCACTTCACGTTAGCGCCGCTATAGGAGAAACGAGCAGGCAAATTATAATGGATCATCGGGAGAAGTTGCCACCGAACTCGGAAACAGTAGTATGGGCAAGATTGGATGGAGATTCTGGGTCACCCAGGTTGTGGGTTGTTGAAGCCAATGAAGCGGAGAGCGGAGCCAGAGAAATTATGATCGGGAAAGTCCTAGTGAAACCAGACAGCGATAATAGAGTACCAATTAGGACTCTAAATCTCTCGGATAAGACGAAAACCATCAAGAAAGGGACAATAATCGGAAAATGTGAAGAAATATCTGCGATAGTGAAGTGCGAGCAGAAAAATCCGATTAATACGAGTAACTCGCAAGGGCAGAAAGAAGTTGTAGAACAATTCATGGAGAAATGGACCGAAGATCTTACCAACGAACAGAAAAATATGGCAAAACAATTGCTCGAGCGGTACATGCCAATATTCTGCAGTACACCGGACAATAATGGGAGAACTACAATGGTAAAACATCGAATAGATACAGGAGCAGAAATGCCGATTCGCCAACCACCCAGGAGATTACCATTGGCAAAGCAAGGAGAAGTGGATCGAATGGTAAAAGATATGCAAGCAGCAGGGGTAATCGAAACATCAAGCAGTCCATGGAGTTCACCAGTGGTGTTAGTCGAGAAAAAGGATGGTAGCATGAGATTCTGCGTGGATTACCGAAAATTAAATGCTGTGACGAAAAAGGATAGTTACCCATTGCCAAGGATCGATGACACGTTAGACACATTATCGGGTGCTCGAATATTTTCAACATTAGATCTGCAAAGCGGCTATTGGCAAGTGGAAGTCCAGGAAGAAGATCGCGAGAAAACGGCATTCAGTGTGGGTAACGGATTATGGCAATTTAACGTTATGCCATTCGGATTATGTAATGCCCCAGCGACTTTTGAACGGCTAATGGAGCGCGTGCTAAAGGGATTACATTGGAGGACGTGCCTCGTATATTTGGACGACATCATCGTTATGGGCAAGATTTTCGACGAGCATTTAAGGAATTTGGCGGAGGTTTTGGATCGGATACAAGCGGCCGGATTGAAGCTAAGCCCAAAGAAATGCAAACTATTTAGAACGGAAGTAAAATATTTGGGTCATAAGGTGACAACCAATGGAATCCATACCGATGAAGACAAGATCGCAGCGGTGAAGGAATGGCCACGACCTAAAAACTTACATGAATTACGGAGCTTCCTTGGATTGTGTACCTATTATAGACGATTCGTGCCAGGATTCGCCAATATTGCAAAGAGTTTACACGAGTTAACCAGGAAGAACAAGGCATTCGAATGGAAGGATGATCAGGAAGAGGCATTTGTGGAACTAAGACGTCGATTATGCGAAGCACCAATCCTCGCATACCCTATACCCAACAATAAATTCATTTTGGACACCGATGCAAGTAATGATGGTATAGGAGGAGTATTATCACAGGCAACAAATGGTGAGGAGCGAGTTATTGCATATTACTCCAAGATGTTATCAAAACCGGAACGGAATTATTGTGTTACACGGAAAGAGTTGTTGGCTATAGTGGAATGTGTTAAGCACTTCCATAAGTACCTCTATGGCCAAAAATTTCTTCTACGGACGGATCATGGAGCTTTGCGCTGCTTGTTACAATTCAAAAATCCAGAGGGACAAGTAGCACGTTGGATCGAACGTTTGCAAAGCTACGATTTCCAAATTGAACATCGGAAGGGAACCGCACATGGAAATGCCGACGCATTATCAAGAAGGCCATGTCCCGTAGAATGCAAGCATTGTGGTCGTGTGGAGGGTAAGGAAAACATCATCGATATTCGGCTTATGCAAGTGCTACCTGATGAGGAATGGACTGATGAAATGATCAAGAAGGAGCAATTACGGGATGCTGACCTGTCATTCATCATGAAATATAAGGAAAAGGAACACCGGCCCACATGGAGTGAGATAGCTGACAAAGCTCCCATTGTAAAAGCATATTGGGCTCAATGGGATAGCCTCCACATAGAAAATGGATGTTTAAAACGAAAGTGGGAAAGCACGGATGGTAAAGTAAAACAATTGTTGGTAGTGGTGCCAAAAGATCGGATAGCGGAAATCCTCAAGGAGTATCACGGAGGAGCAAGTGGAGGTCACCTAGGGATTAATAAAACATTGGCCAAAATTCGCCAACGTTTCTACTGGTCCGGATGTAGACAGTCAGTAGTAGAATGGTGTCGAAGATGTGACCAATGTGCGGCAGTAAAGGGACCAGCACGAAAAAGCCATGGAACCATGAAACAATATAATGTCGGGGCACCATTTGAGAGAATTGCAATGGATGTGGCGGGGCCATTTCCGACCACCGAGAGCGGAAATAAATATGTGCTAGTAATAATGGATTATTTCAGCAAATGGCCGGAAGTGTACCCCATACCCAATCAGGAAACAACAACCATAGCTGATGCCGTGGTCAACAATTGGATTAGCAGATTTGGTGTACCGATGGAAATTCACACGGATCAAGGAAGGAATTTCGAATCGGTGGTATTTCAGGAGATATGTCAGATGCTTGGAATCAATAAAACAAGAACGACGCCTTTACACCCACAATCGGCCGGTATGGTGGAAAGATTCAATGGCACATTGGAGGAGTATCTAGCGAAAGTTGTGGAAAGGAACCAACGCAACTGGGATCGACATATATACCAATGTTCCTGATGGCATACCGATCAGCGGTACATGACACAACAGGAGTGACACCAGCTAAAACCATATTTGGGAACAATCTGCGATTACCAGGAGATTTAAAGTTTGGGGCTGTTCCATCAGCAGCTCTATGCGGACAGGATTACGTCGACCGAATGAAAGAGGAACTTAATGAAATACATCAATTTGTACGGGAGAAAATTCGAATATCAAGTGATCGAATGAAAGCTCGATATGACATACGAGCAAATAATCAAGGCTTCGAGGAAGGGCAATTGGTATGGCTTCACAACCCGCAACGGCACAAGGGATTATCACCGAAGTTGCAACCCACATGGGAAGGACCTTACACTGTCATTAAAAAGTTGAACGATGTGGTTTATCGCATACAGAAAGGACGGAAAGGTAAACCAAAGGTGGTGCATTTAGAGCGCTTGGCGCTCTACAGAGGAGGTGATCTGGATCCTGTTCGGGACGAACAGGCTTAGGTGGGGGGTAGTGTTACGGTGACACCTAGAATAGAATAGAATAAGTTAATTTCATTAATTGTTCGATTACATTTATAATTTATACTCAACATTTAGGCGTATTTCTATACTAACATATTTGCTGCGCATTTAGGATTATTCTAGAAACAAATATTTTGGTATATAAGGGCGCGCGTTGACGTGGAATGCTGAGTATTATTTTAAACGTGATACAGTGAAGGTTAAATAGAAAGATTATTAAAGTGATTATTAAAGCGATTATTAAAGTGATAATTAAAAAGTGTGTTATAAGTGTAATAATTAATTGTGAATTTCGTGTTGTATAATAAATTGTGTTGTGTAAATAAATTGTGTGAGCTAAAAATTTGAAGCAGTGTATTTATTCACAATCCAGTGATTCGAACCTTGATTGACAAGGCAAAATCGTAACATTAAGAACTAAATTCTATAAAACACAGCCAAAATTTCTGACGAACTAAATTAGTAGTTAGTTCATGCTAGTCATTCATAGATGTCTCTAATATTCAGAAATCAAATTAAGTTGGTTTCTGCAGAGAATATACACAATAGCTGTGTTGCTTTCGCAAATACCGCTTAGCTTAGCTTTTGAATCTGAAAGCAACAGCTTTTGGCTTTAATTTTTTTAATGTATTTTAGATTCTTCGGTTTGGTTCATTTTAATAATATTTATTTTATTTTTTTATTTTATGAAATAGAACAAATTAAATTCGGTAATTTTCTGTCAAAATAAACGCAAAATGTCTTTTTACAACAAGAAGACGTATGTATATTTTTTGTGAAACATAGAGGACTGTGTTATCTACCTTATGCATTAAAAAGTGTTACCTACGTGTTCGCGAACTCGAAAATTTGAATTAAAAAACCGCGGCATATGACAAAAAAATTAACACATAATTAAAACCTCTAATCCCGACTAACTAAACTGATGGTCCGTTCTTACAAAATATTAACACAAGTCCTCGACAACCTGATACCTGATATTAGAACCTAGTTCAGATTTATAAATAGCCAATTCGAAACAATTTAGAAATTTATAAAATTTACTAAGTATTAAGCAAAGTTTACTATGATTAAACATCAGACGCCATTGGCTTAGTGCTACCTCTGAACAACCGGTATGATTAACCATCTATTTAGTTAGTCAGAAATTTGGACAAAAGAGTCAACGTCAGGCGCAAAGTATAAACTAACTTCTTGTTAGTTCATGCGAGTGATCAATAGATGGTGTAAAACGTAATGCTCTGAAATTTTATTATAATTCGCTAATTTGATTTGAGTTTTATCAATATTGTCGAAGTATTTATTATCGATAGTAGACAATTAACAATTTAGTACTCAATTTAGGACTAAATATTAAACCCAGTATGCTTTATGGATACAATAACAACTAGAAATAACTAGTAACGGCTATTTAGTTTAATAAGTTCTGGCTTAAAAAATTAATGGTAGTGCATACTAGAAACCTCCAAGGATGGCGCAAACCAAATCGTGTTTGGGGTTCAGTTAATATTTCTTAGCTTAATTATGATTTATCAATTTCGACAATGTTTTTAAACAGTTATGTCAATAACTTAGTTTGAAGTTTAGATGTAAATATCACCTTCATCTTAGTTTGTTGGAAAATTAGACAAAAAATCGACATCGTGCACACATTAACGAACACAGTGTGAGGTACACAGTATATAAGTTAATTGGAAATATGTTAGCAGAAGTTGAAAATATATTAATCATTTAATCACTACCAGCGAAATTACAATTGGTTGTCTACGAGTAGTCGGCGTAGTCTACAACTAGTCGACATTGTCTACGTTGTCGGCGAGTTGTCTAAGTTGTCGATGAATTTTCTACGCAATAACGTAAAATTGATGACGTGAAGATGACGCGAAATTGCCCATCTCTGATAGTTAGTCAACTCAGTCCAATTATAGAGAAAATCTGATGAGGATAGGAGGGTGAAATTTGGCCAGTTCCGCTTTTCAATACTCTTTTGCACTCAACGCGTCATTATTTATACATGTATACTGCGATAACAGCAGAACTCTGCAAAAACAACCGTTATAAAACTAAACTGTTATAAAAATACTAATACTTAAACCTAGATGTCACTATTTAAATTGATTTCAAATTTATTGGTTTTGTAACTCTAAATTTGCAAATACAATTTATTTTTACGTGAGCTTTCTACACCTATCTTTTTAAGCGACAACTTTTTGTTGTTCATTCACATGCTTTTGAAAATGGCACAGAGTTAAAAAACAAATGAAAATTTAAATATGTAATTAAAAATAAAACTTAACAAAATTATTATTATTCTAGATGTCACTAATTTCATAAATTATCATCAATTTCATAACCCATGTGTGCCCGATTTACGCTGAAATAATATTAAGCTCAAGTTAAGAATTTACGCTGCAATTTCGTTTATTAGCTCAATAGATAAAATCGGAACAATATATAGCAGCTAAGTCTTTCCAAGGTTAATCATATTGTTACATTGTTAAAGTTAGTCGAAAGTGAAAAAATCGATGTGTCCCGACAAGGCAATCGCTGGACAATTTTCATGTTGGGAGGTCAAAAAAATTTGGGAAGTGAAATACACGCGAAAGCTTCAAAAAAAAATTGTAAAAACTTAACGTTATCCCACTAAAATTTTGCAGAAGATTTTTAATCCACTACACCGCCTAAACCACTATAAATTTTGCCATAAAATATATTTAATCCGAGTATTTTTATGGCAACAATTTTAAAATTGGTCGCATATAAATGGGGCATACGGCATTATGTCGGGAAAAGATTTCATTTGCATTGGTTCATCGATGGTTATCACTAGAAAATTTTCCAATGGCACTATTCTGTCTTTCGCTGGGAATGGGGAATTGGGAAAAATATTTGCATAGCATTTTTGTCCAAATTGTATTTTTCTGGTCTATTGAAGGAATAAGTTTAGTACAAAAACTTTCAAAACAAAGCTAATTCGAAAACTTTTGTTCAACAAAATTTTTATAGGGAAAAATATTTTCCCATTTAACTATGTTTTGAAAATATTTACACCAAACTTATTCCCTCAGTAGCCCAGCAAAATACAATTCAGGACTACTGAGGGAATAAGTTTGGTGTTAATGTAAAAACCAAAAACACCAAATTGCTATGAAAATATTTTTCCCAATTCTGTATTCCCAGCGAAAGCCAGAACAGTATCACTGGTCAAGTTTCATGTTTGAGGAGTGAAAAACACTTCAAAAAATTCTACAAACTTAACGTAAAGTGTTAAATTTGGCAAAGATTTCTTTTAAATTTGTTCATCGATGGTTATCACTGAAAAATCTTCCACGTCAAGTTTCATGTTGGGAGCGGGAAAATTTGGCGAGTAAAATACACTTGCAAACCACAAAAATTTGTTTAAATTATCGTAAAGTGTTATGTCTGGAATTGTCCGAGTCAAGTTTCATGTTGGGAGTTCGCGAAAACTAGGGGACTAAAATACACGTGCAAACTTCAAAAATTTGTGTATGTTAACACGGAAAATTATTAAATTATTAAAAAATATGTACCAAACGATTATTCATCTTTCGTTTTATATGTATTTTAACGACTTTGTTTATTGGGCTACTAAACGTCAATTCAGCGTTAATTGGTCACTTATGGGTTATGAAATTAATTACAATTATGAAATTAGTTACATTTAGATTTAAGTATTAGTAGTAGTACTTATAGTTTTAAGACAGTTCAGTCTGGAGCAGAACCTTTGCGATAATGTAGCATCTAGAATGTTCATCGTCATTCTACCCCAATTTTCCATGTTTTTTGTATCCAAAGTTTGGCCGTGAAATTTGGTGATAGCCAAATTATGTGGTCGAATATTTGGATGAATCTGACAAACATGATCGCTGTGTTGGTTGATCGTATGATAGTTGCAATTTGATGCTCATTATATCCTATAGATCGCTTATTCATGGTTCCATGATACTACCAAATTAATTGATGGCGAATGGGAATAGTGAGCATCGCCTAATTGTATTTTGTGTAAATTGTTTCATTTGATATAATGTTAGTGTCGATCTAGGGAAGCAGTTGTGCTACTTTGTCAAATATGAAACCATCGATATTTATGCAAAAGTTTGAATCTAACCTTAACTTAAGAAGTTGTTTAATACTGGTCTTGGCTTTAATTAAAACAGTTGGTAAAAACCAAGTCCTTTTTTGGTTGAATATAAGATTTTGATTTGGACTTTTCAATGAAGACGCTATATTGTAACAATTCAGGAGTGACAAAAGAAAGATAAAATAATAATCTGACATTTTTGCGATTTCTTGCAACTGGTGATTTTATCCATACTTTTCAGCAGGTTGGTTTTTATTTGCAAGTATCCAGATGTGTTGCGCCCAGTTTAGAAGTGTGCTGCTTGCAATAGAATTTGCATACGCAGTGGGCACTCCGTTTTAGTGGTACAAAACACATTACCATTCAGTTCAAGGACACATATTTCGTAAATGTATCCTAACCAAATTGTTTGCAGTAAAAAATCGTTTAGAATATTTGGCGTAAAATATATTTAAATTTTTGAAGTGATATCAAAATGGTTATCACAAAAATTGAATCACCAAATGATGAAGAAAATGTTGTTTCTAACAGAAACTTAACAACAAAATGTATTAACAATAAAATGTAAGAATCTATTAAGAAGATTCCATAAATTTGGATGGGTCAGTTTTTACACTGTTAAGTTCGATGCAGTGTTGAAAAAGACACCCGTACAATGTTAGAAAAATGTTGACTACACTATGGATTTTCATATAAGAATCAAATAACTAAATCATTTCGTCTCTCTTATTGTTATTCAGCTCACTCGTTCTATTTGTATTATTTATATTGGATTCTTGTTTAAATGTTGAATGCCACCATAAAATTCAAATATTAGACCAATATATCCAATATACGATTGAACTGAATAACATTAGAAAGAGATGAAATGAATTTTTTGTTTAATTCTTATATGAAAAAACATGGTGTACCATCTCTTCCTAATTTCGTACAACACGAACGTATTTCGTACATTTCGTTGTCTCTCTCAACACAGTATTTATTAGTGTAAAAAAACTAACACATATAACTTTCTAGAATATTCTTATAGCGTTCTTATATAGATTGCTGTTAATTTTTTTTTAGAAACTATACATTATCAGTTCTACACAGTTATTAATATTTTTAATTTACTAGTTTACTTTAAATTGATTAATTTAATCATTTCCTCCAAAAATTGGAACAAAATCTCAATAAAACGAGATGGTTATTGGAAATGTACAGATACTTAGAAAAGGACAATATACTTTTCTGTAATTCTCATAAGAAAAAATATTAATATTTATTTTATGAGTTTTTTTATTCTACTTTAAGTTCCATCTTTAACAGTGTACTTATTTTTATTAATCACTAGAACGATACTACCATAAATAAGTACAATCGTGGTGATCATCACCCTACATAAAGCCGTGACGGGCGGTAATCACCTTCTGAAATTGCACCAGTATCCACTAACTTTTCAATTGGAGTAAAATTTATGCCAAAATAATAAAATGTACACTGTTGCCCAAGAAGTAATTAAATTTAAAAAAACACTAAAAAATATAATTTCCATAATAATATTAGAAAATTACTACACACACAAATATTTCAACCCTATTAAATAGAAAAAATGTTTTATTTTTGGGAAATATTTTGAGTGAAAGTTACGAAATGAAATTCTTTAAAATAAAACACGCTGCAAGGAAGTAGTCAAAGTGGTTCTGAATTATGATTAGATGTAAGAAACCAACCATACTTAGCCAGTAAGAGTTTTGTTATTAGAGAGATATTTTCATTAAGTGCAATACAAAATTTCTTAAACATTTGAAATTATTTAACTCTCTGAAATTTTTGTTTTTCGAGAGAGAATATCATTGAGTGTAATTCAAAAATTCTTAAACATTTGAAATTTTTTAATTCGGCTCCTAAGGATTACACGGTAATGACCAAAACATTTCTGAAATAGTATTTGATGTCAAAAACTAATCCCACCTAGCCCAGTGCACTTAGATAATAATGGCCTCATTACTTTAAAAAATTTGTTATATGACGTTATTTTATGTCGACGGTTCCATTCTCTGGCTGTAGATGGTAGCATAATCAAATAAAGTAATCGATTTTTTTGTATAATCTTTTTTCATATTTTCACATATTTCGTTAAACTCCTAAATGTAGTTTAAACCCCTAAATGTCGTAAATTTGATGACCTATCGGCACTGGTACTTTATGTGCATTGCTTATAGCGTGATGTTGTATCATTGAGTGAAAGATAAAAATTCTTAAACATTTGAAAAGTTATTGATTTATGCTCGAAAATCTCTGAGATTTTTGTTATTCGAGAAAGAATATCATTTACAAAACTCTTAATCAAATAAAATTATTTAACTCGGCCAATATGGACCGCACAATTTTATTGAGGTTTAGAATTTCATTGAGTGTGACAAAATCCTTAAAAATTTAAAAATATTAATTCTGGCCTTCACGGGTCATACTGAGCTACTTACCTAGCAACATGCTCGCAAATTTCTGAGAATTTTATTTTTCTAGAGAGAATATCATTGAGTGTAATTCCAAATTCCTGTACATTTGAAATTATTTAATTCGGCCAATTTGGATCGCACACAGTTCATCAAATTGTTCCAAATTTCCATTTGATACTAGAAACCAATCTTACTTAGCCATATGATCGAAAATCTCCGAGATTTTTGTTATTCGATAGAGAATATTAATGAGTTTAATACAAAAAATCTTAAACATTTGAAATTATTTAACTTGGTCCATACAGATCCCAATCGGGGAAATAAATATTAGAAATGTTCAAGTACACCCAAACCTTTTTTTACACGGTGATACGGGCCAACCATGTAAAAAAATCAACGTAAAAACCACGTAAAACCGTGTAAACAAATTGTGCAAAAATGTCATTGAGTACCTAGGAAAAAAGGTGCAAAATGGCTAAAAAAAATTTTGTTTTTTGTTTTTCAAAACCGTGTAAAAAAGGTTTGGGTTATTATTACGAAAGTTATATTTTATTATTTTGGCATAAGCTTCCCTCCGATAACATCTAAGTAAAGTATTTAATTTTTTGAACAACTTTACTCGCCTATCACGACCATTTTACTAAATATGTATTGCTTTCGTTTTTGCCACCAATGAGTTTTTTTAAACGTTTAAATGGGGTTTAAAACAGGCCAATGCACAACTGTACACATCGAATTTGCGATGTTCATGGTAAGAAGCTATAACAAACTATTTGGGACCTTAAAAGTACCTCGCCCACAAATCTTAACATATTTGAGAGAAAAAAAAATGAGAGATCTTATAAGAAATTTCGCACGATATTTTTCAATTGATCACCCGGTATACATATTTATACTTGTAATAATATTATACATTGGCACATACTCGAACATACATAAATTGTTCGCCTTTTCAATAATTGAATAGAAAATTATAATTACATATTTTACGTTCAATAATTTTGATGTATGCATAGTCCATTTTAATATGTCCGATGCAATTAATCTAATTGATTTTCACATGACAAACAAAAAAATGCCATAACAATTATTTCTACAACAACAACAACTACATAAATGTATGTACTTTATAAAATTGAATTTAAAATAAAATGGTAAATCTGAAAAAATTGAAATTTGTTGTGCAACATTTTTGATGTACTATATATAAGAGAATAGCACGACAATATTTCACCAACATGCATGCTACTAAAAATAGCCACACATGTTTGGAATTGTCACATTGGGTAAACGTTTGAGTTCACGCCTGCTTGAATTGAGCATACGTGCTTAACGGCGGCACACGCCATAAAACAAGGAGAGGTGGATGACAAATTTTCAAATCGAGCTAATTCACTAGTAAATAAAACTAAGTGAATGCGGCTTAAAGGGTCAAATCGTGTAAAGGAATATAGGAAAAGTTTTACGTAGGTGCACGGGCTAATGTCATTGTCACTTTTGTGTTATCATTGACGTCCTGGTACAAAAATCCAGGTGAATCTAGAATATTCCCTCTGTAGAACAATAAACGAATGCAGTTTAGTAAATGATTCAGGGCATTCGACTCGCGATAGTAAATAAAGCGAAATTAAATATGCAAACAACTATTAATGGTGTTTAAAGTAAAAATAATTGAGTGATTTATTGTAAATGCCATGTGAATTAATAAATAATTGGTGAACATTATTGTAGTTGTGTTTTTAATGTTAAATCACAGATAAGAATTGATCCCTCGGCTGTGGGCACACAGGGGGCTTCGACTGTAACTGTGTGTACCTCGGCTATTCCTGGTAGGCACGTCCACGTCGCGGGGGATGGGCACTGCTTGCAGTGGATAAGTTCTGCCAGGGACCTAGTGCTGGGAGGTATAACCTGACCAATTAAAGCAATGAATACAACGGAAAAAGGATAAAATACCCCAGGTGGTACACCAATTACCCAGTTGTAAAAAGTTCAAAGTTGTCAAGATCACCAACTAGACAAACTAATTCAGCAAATCAGCAGAAAAAGAAAACGCTGGACTTTGTCGGAAACTATGTGACTTAGAAATACGTATAACCCAACCAAGTAGCGAAGTTGACAAACTAAAAAATGAAAATGCAGAATTAGAGGAGCCCAAAGAAATGAAAATGGAGATTTATGATAACCCTCTAACCTGTTATAACGAAGCAAGTACATACACCAATTATAACACCGAGTTCCATAATGATGAGGAAAAAGTCACGAGAGAAACAGATTGGGTAATGAACAGGAACAGGGGAAAAAATACCTACCGAAAAAAGAGGAGCGGAATTCTCGCCTGAAGTTAGAATCCAGCAAATCAGGAACAAAAACAACAGCAAGGAATTCAACAACAAAAGGTTGCACCGAAAGAAAAGACTCCTCCGCCAAGTATTCGGCATAACAGAACTTGCCAGTATACAATAATGAAATCAGTGACCACTAAGGAATACAGAGTAGTGTCACTAAACAATAACGTGCCACAAAGCTCAACGAGAAAGGTAAAGAATGGTTCACATACGAAGATAAAAACAACCGTGCAATTAAGGTTATGACCAGAGGCCTTCATCCAACGTGTATGAAGGATATAATGGAGGACCTAAAGGCAAAAGATCTGCAAATAGAAGATGCAGTGAATATCCTAAAACGAGAGAGAGGTGAGAAAAATTAAGTAAATAAAGAGTGCTCCCACTCTTTATGCTTACTTTTAATAAAAAGGAGAAAGTTGAGAAAATTTTCAAAATCAAAGCAATACTTAATACGAGGGTTAAAATAGAAAATAGAAATACGAGGCTACTATACCTCAATGCAAAAAATGCCAAGGTTTCAACCACACGCAAAAATATTGAAGTCAGGAGCCTAGATGCGTAAAATGGGCTGGCAACACAACGCTAAAGAGTGTAAGGAAAGTAGAAACAACCCTGCAAAATGTATAAACTGTAAAGGGTATCATCCTGCGAATTACAGAGGATGTGAAGTAGCCATAGAACTTCTGTTAAGAATATGAAAACAAATGGAGTGAATGAAAATTGAATTTTAATATGTTGTATATTATCATAATTTTATTTGTTACCTTGTTTAAAAACTATTCTAATTTGTCACTCTGTTAATTTAAAATAACACTGTAAAATTATAAATTCGTTTTTTCTCTCAAAACATCGAAAAATGTATAATATAGTAAGCCAGAAAATATACTAACGAAAAACAAAAAAAAAAAAAAAACAAAATGCCAGGGAAAAAGCGGGTTGTTAAAAAAGAACGAAGAGGATGAAGACATTAAAAGTTCTTCTAATAAAATTATATTCTAGTTTTTAATAAAATTAAATAAAAGTAAAAAAAAGGTGTTAGTATTTATTTAATACAGTCAACAGTGAAAATATTCAGCACCTGGAGATAAAGTTCGCAACAAAAAATTGGTCCTTCGAGCGCCGGATATTCCGGGAAACTAAAAAATAAAAATAAACCGCGCTTTATAAATGCGTAAAATAATTTAATATAATAGCATAACTTAACAAGTTCACCATTAATTACATGGCAAATTTATTAATAACTCAACCATCTATAAAACTAACACATTGCGCTACAGAACCTTAACAATTTTGGTTCATCACGTGTTTCAACATTTTGGTGCATCACGATACATCAGCATATCAGCTAGCTGTTTTTCGGGGTTCAACTGTGGATTCAACATCGAGAACCAGCATCGAGTATAACAAAATTCAACAATTTTTATTTTGCGTAGCCATTTTGAAACTGTAAGTACATCATATTTAATTTTTGTTTTCATTTACTATTCCATTTGCAAATTCTTTTGAAAACATAAGTGTAATAATCGGTTTAGATAGCGACATTCGTAAATTAGTATTTTAATTTCATAACTTTTAACAAATTTTTGATAATGACGTCACAAAAAACGGCTGTAACATCAGATGAAGCAATAGTGGAATTTAACAAAAAACTTGGTTTGTTAAAGGCAAAATTGACAAATTTAGAAAAATTTTTAAATAAAGAAGGCAAACTTTCAAACCAACATGAAATTCAGAGCAGAATAACATCTCTTGAAAAAACATTCAGAGAGTACGATTCTCTGGTAAATAGCTTTGTCCTAGTAGTCGATGAAGATAAACTTCCTAATTTTCATTCTATTTTCGAAGAGTTCGAAAACAGATACCACATTTTAATAGGCAAATTGGCATCACAGTCTGGTCATCTAAATTCTAATTCTCCAACAACTAGTGAAAGTGATTATGGTTCAACTAACAATTTGTTTAAAAAAACCTCTAATATTCAATCAAAATCAATCAAACTTCCAGAGGTTAAAATCCCAATATTTGACGGTACTGATTTTACACAGTGGATAACTTTTCGCGACACTTATGTTGCAGTCATTCACAATAACGAAAGCTTAGATGAAATAGTAAAATTCACTTATTTGTTAGATAAACTTCGTGGCGTAGCTAAAGAGTCAATCGGCTACATCACTTTAACAAGAACTGGTTATGAAAAGGCATGGAATACATTAATTCGCTTATATGATGATTCTCGAGTAATTGTTGATAAGCATATTGAAGCACTTTTAGATCTTGATCCAATTGTACGACGAAATGAAAGTGAAGTTCGAAAACTTTTAAATGGTGCGTTATCCCATATATCTTCACTAAATGCCAATGATTTACAACTTGATGATCTATCCCAATTAATTATTTTTAAAATAATAAATCGAAAATTAGATAGTGCAACTCGGGGTGAGTGGAAAGAATCAATTGATCGTAGCAAAACTCCAACTTGGGAAGAATTTCAATCATTCCTAGAGAAAAAATGTCGTGTGCTGCGAGAGATTGAAAAATCAATATCGAAAACTGTAACTACTACTTCAAGTGTACATTCTAAACCATTAGTGGGTAATCTTTTAAAACAATCAAAAACAAAACTTTTCCTAAAACTATTTCTAAATTTTCATATTTCACAAATAGATCCAGCTCCAGTGTTAATTGTAAGCTCTGTGGTAAATCATCACATCCATATTTTGAGTGCCCAGCTTTCAACAATTTAACTCCCAAACAGCGTTATGAAATAATTAAAGAAGCTCAAGCTTGTTTCAATTGTCTAAATCCAAACCATAAAACATCCAACTGTCGTTCTATTCGATGCAGGATTTGTCATAGACCTCATCACACACTATTACATTTTTATTTATTTATTATTTATTTATTTATTTAAAGAAATCTATTTTGTAATATACATGTATGATTTCAGATTATTTACAGTTATAGTTAAAATTATATTAAAACAACAAAAAACTTTAAAACAGAATAAAAAAAAAAAAAATATAAACCAAATTTTGGTTTAAAGAATTAAAAATAGAGAAAAAAGTCTTTAAGGATATTTTTAAAGTTGTCCTTTGATAAGTTGAAGTCAAATACATCGTCAATTAAGTTGAAAGATTTAGACATCCTATTAATTGGGTTGTTTTCTCCATAGTTGGTGGAATGGTGTTCAAGTGCTAAAAATTTATGGTTTCGAAATGTTCTGCATGGCACGTGAATTGATATGTTTTCCAAGATGTAAGCTGAATCTACGTGACCAAGCAAAACGTTACCAATAAAAGCTGCTCCCAAGAGAAGTCGTCTATTTTCAAGCGTGCATATTTTGTAATCTGTGCATCTTGTTGTGTATGGAGGTAAGCGAGCCACATTTTCATGGAATGGTAAGTTGTGGTCGTAATCCCAGTCACTTTTCTTTAACAAAAAAATCAGGAACTTCTTTTGAATGCTTTCAATTCTTTTTATGTGTACAGCATAGTATGGATTCCAGACCGTTACAGCGTATTCCAGTTGAGATCGAACATAAGCGAAATAGAGTGAACATAAGGTTTGAATATCCTTAAATTCACCTGTCCATCTTTTAACAAATCCGAACATGGCATTCGCTTTCGCAATACAATTTTCAATATGCCTATTGAAACTGGCGTTTTCGACAAATGTAACACCTAAGTCTATAATCTCATTGACTCTTTGCAGTACTTCGTTGTTGACTTTGTATGAAGTAATAACCGGATTTCTTTTACGATGGAAAGACATGATTTTGCATTTCTTAATATTTAAGTATAGTGAGTTCCGATCACACCACTCACTTAATCTATCTAACGCTATTACTGATGGCCCCCTTAATCTAACGCTATAACTGATGGCCCCCTCGAAAGGATATGTAGAAGCATACAAGCCGTAAATGCTATGCTAGCAAAGCAAGAACGTGGTCTAGAAGCTTTATACAAGCGTCTTGAAAAGCAAGAAACTACTAACGGGGCAGCAGCCCTCCTATACTAAAATAAGCAGAATTTTAAGAATTGTCACCTGGAATGCGAACGGACTGGCGCAGCATGTTCTAAAGTTAGAAATTTCTCTAAATTTAGAGAAAATATATATATATGTCTTATATCGGAAAGCCATTTGACAGAAACATCATTTATTAAAATACGTGATTATGAATGTTATAACCGTTAAAATCGTAAAAGTCGAAACTAATAATAATAATAATGAATACCTTATTTACTCTATCTACTGCCATCCACGCTATAATCTAAAGAAAGAAGATTATAACATACTCTTTCGATCACTAGGATTCAATTTTATTATTGGTGGTGACTTATGCAAAAAACGCCTATTGGGGATCAAGACTTACAACCCGTAAAGGAAAAGAGCTTTTCGAAGCAGGTCGGGTAAACAACTGCAAGTTCCATTCTGGAGGCAAAACAACATATTGGTATGCTGATGTAAATAAAATACTAGATCTCTTTGATTTCTATGTAACGAAAGGGAGTATGTGCCTCAAAAATAGCGAGGGGATATATTCTGACCATTCACCTGTTGTCATGACACTCATCACAATTATAATTAACAAGGATAACTTGCCTAAACTATCAAATAATAAAAGTGACTGGGAGCTATTCCAAGAACTAATTGAAGAGTAAATAGACCTTCAAGTGCCAATTAAAATAACGGTACAATTGGAAGACGAACTGGAGGTATTTAGCAGTACTATTCAACAAGCCGCATGGGAAAATTCTCCTACTAATCATACAGAATTTCGTAGGAATCAAAATTACCCTCTTGAAGTCGGGGAATTAGTTAGAGAGAAACAGAAGACTCGAAAGACCTAGCAAAGGACACGCGCCCTAGAAAACAAATATATCATCAATACAAATAAATCATCCCTGCAATAAACTGAAACAACTTATAAAAGAAATTAAGAATGAAACTATTAACAAGTATTTAAGTGGTCTCGCCGAACATAATGACACTGATTACTCTCTTTGGAAAGCAACAAAGGGATTAAAAAGGACCCAAATTTATTTGCCGCCTATTAAAAATGAGGAAGGAACCTGGGCAAAAAGTGACAAGTAAAAAGCTACTTTCTTTCTGAAGAAACCTTTCAACCGTTACCCAGGAAAACTTCAGATGAAAACACAACAACAATCAGCAAAATTGATGAACACAATATACGATCTGTAACATTACAGGAATTGAAAGAGGAGATCAAGTACAATTTAAATGCAAAAAAGGCTGCAGGTTATGATCTAGTTACTGGCCAAGTCTTAAAAGCCATTCCCGAGAAGGGTTTACGAACTGGGTCAAATGACCAATGTTGCCTTCAGACTAAAATATGTCCCACGGCAATGGAAGGTTGCTGAAGTAATTATGATTCCTAAACCAGGAAAACCAGCAAACGATAAAAAGTCGTACTGGCCGATGAAACTACCTCCTGTCATTTCAAAATTATTTGAAAAAGGCTCAGGCCAAATCTACGATAGAATAAGTTCACAGAATAATGGACATAATAGAAGACAATCATGAGAAAAAGAAAATATGTTTCAGTATCTTCTTAGAAAAGTTAGACAAACTTTACACCAAGTACTTGAATTCAAACTGCATCGAGATCTACCTAAACAGTTCTAACAAATTCTTAAATCGTACATCGCAGATCGGCATTTCCGTGTAAAATATAACGGAGAGTACTCTGAACTAAAGGGAATAGCAGCAGGCATACCACAATGTAGCGTATTGGGTCCTATACTGTACATCCTGTACACCAGAGATATGCCAAATACAGAAGGTGCTCCCATAGCAACATTTGCAGACGATACAGCTGTTCTGGCAACTGGAAAGTGTATATCAGAAGCTACGACAAAACTTCAACAAGCAGTAAACTCAGTGAGTAGCTGAACAAAGAAATGGCGCATTAGCCTAAACGAAGCAAAATCGATTCACGTAAACTTCACAAATCAGAAAGTTAACTGGATTCCAGTGAAACTCAATTCAAGGCCGGTTCCAAATGCAAATACAGCCAAATACCTCGGCATGACTCTCGATTGCAAGCTTAGATGGCAAGAGCATAAAAAGAAAAAAGAAGGATTGAACATCAAAATACACAATAAATTGCTATTATATTGGCAAATATTTAAACCAGTATGGACCTATGGTATTCAACTGTGGGGTTGTACCAAGAAAACAAATTCACAAATGATACAATGTTTTCAAAACAAACTGCTGCGTAGCATAGTCAACGGACCATGGTACATCAGAAAAGAAATGAAAACCTACTATCTACTAAATTATGTACAAAATTATCCAGTAGAGTGTCTTCATGATCAAACGCCATCAGGAATGCCACCTCATGTTTTACTTCTGAAGCCAAAAGTAATTATAATACTGCTGAGAAATTTGAACCCAACAAAAGGAATGTGCAATGGCACTCGAATGATTGTTAAGAAGCTGCACCGAAACTTTATAACAGCTGAAATTTTATCAGAGTGCAATCGTGGAGATATTGTCTTTATTCCGCGAATAGATTTGGCTCCAACAGACACTACATTGCCATTCATACTGAAGCGACGACAATTTCCGATCACTCCTGCATTCGCCATCACAATCAACAAATCGCAAAGTCAAACTTTCGATCATGTGGTATTGATCTACAGACAGCAGTTTCCTCGCATGGACAGCTGTACGTTGAATTGTCATGCTGCAGAAATCTTGCACAAATGAAAGTTCGCATAATGGAAAATCCTTAACAAGGGAAGTTGCTGCGAGATGAAAGTCATTTCACTCGAAACATCGTTCTTCCGAAGTTCTTCTTATTTAACTTTTTGTAGTTGACAGAATATTTCAAACCACTGACGTGAAATAATTACTAAAAAATTCTAAGTAAAAATTGCTTGTGTGGTGGTTATACACGAAAAACAAACATTTAGGCGTAAATAATTTTTTAAAATTTTTTAGAAAATTCCACTATAAGTAAAAGTAAAAATATTGTAAATTTTCAATACGTATATCTTCAAATTCTACCGTACCAATATGTTTAAAATACCATTAATTATAAAACAATTAATAATGTGATATAAAAACATTATGCTACATATCGTAAATAGATAAACTTAAAATTAAATTGAAGTTTGTTGAATTTTTAGATTTCATAGATACACTAGTCAAAATTTAGAGAAATGCTCATCAATCTCGCCATGCATTTATGATTCTAAAATCCAATAAACGTAATGATTTTAAGAATTTTGTCATAGTTCGAGCATGGGCAAATATGGCCCCGAAACGTGTGAGTTATGATTTACAGTATTTTTGCAACATAACTCACACGTTTCGGGGCCATAATTGCCTATGCCAGAACTATGACAAACTTCTGAAAATTAACATGGACATTGGCATTTGATATATCTCTCTGGAAAACATAACGGGATCGATAAGACCCGGGCAAAATCTCGATTAGTAATCGTGTGAATGGCAAAAATACTGTAAATTATAACTCACACGCTTCGGAGCCATATTTGCCCATGTCAGAACTATGATAAAATTTTGAAAATTAACATGGACATTGTCATTTTACACATCTTTCTACAGAATTCAATCTGTTGTTAGTTCTTAATTGGAAAAGCAGTGTAAATTCTATCTAAATTAATATCGTATATCATATCTGAGTGAACTTTTACTTCAGTTCTTCTCTTTCACCATCACCATATTTTATTTCCTCATCTGTAATTAGATGGTGGTTGATGATTCAATAAAATTATTATATTGGTAAAAAGTAAAGTTGATGGTGGATGGTCAAAAAGTTAAATTGATATTTTATACGGCTAACCGAGAAACATAGTGGAATTGATGAGTACTGGGCAAAATTTGCAGCAAAGTTTAGTTGTAGATGTTTTTTATGTTTAAATTTAATTTTAATTTTTTAATTCGTTTGTATCAGCTAATTTCCATATTTTTTAAAATAAGAGTTTCCCTAAAGTATCTTCTCGCCTAAATGTTCGCTTTTAAAACTTTTTTCACTAACACTAGTATACATATGATTTCGTTAGGAAATATTTCACGGCTGTGTGTAGGAGTGTGAAATTTTTCCTAAACCTTTCCTAAAAAATTTTTACACTTAGGATAGATCTAGTAAATATTTCCCATATATAAAAGTCTGAAATCTTAGTCTGTTTAACAGCGTTCGGCGTAGTACAATGTATGCACAAGATCGAAAAAATAGTCATCATCCTGCTCTTGAGCAAATCGTTTTAAATCTTTTATAGCAGGATTCCCTTCGTTCATGGTTAAAGGAACAGTGTCTGTAAAAATTTGTTCATCTATTGCTATAAAACCGTGTGCTGTAGTATTTGGTACTGGAAATGCTGAATTAATGAGTATTTGAACTGTCGCAATCTCAGGTCTAAAATTTATAACTGGCAATTCTGCTTCAACATTAAATACACAATTTTCGAAACATAATTTTTATTGCTTCCGGTTTTATATCCGATACTGCAGATTTTATTGATGTAATTGCATCAAGCATATTAATTTTTTTGGTCAGGTCAGAAGCTTTTTCACAATCCTCTATTCCAAATACAATGGATTGCAGCACTGTCTTTTTTAATTAAGGGGTCATAGCACCTTCAAAATTGAAAAAAAAAAGTTTTTCAAAGATTTTTTTTAATGGAATAAAAAGAGATATCTTTTAATGAAACTATCCATTGACAAGCAAATGTTCTGCAGTACGTCAAACTGAAAGCGTGTGTGGATGTGGAAGAAGTTCGTGCTTTGGAGGAAAGTGAAAATGAGAGTGTATATAACATTTTAGAGAAAGAAGCGGGGCATATCCGATTTGCAGGAATTTTGGCAACCTCTATTTGGCAACATTCTATGCAAAGCCAAGTCTTGCCTTGCCAAAGATTTAAGTTATTGTCCAACAACTCACGATAAAACAACTCACACGGCTCAAAGTCGGACAAATGAAGATTTGCTGGATCTGCGACAACACCACAAGCTATCCTCTGAAAGGGATTCCATATTTGGGGAAAGAAGGACTACAAAAGCAATCAACCTATCATCCACTGTGATTCCACAATTGTGCACTCCATTTTATAATTCAAGCAGGAATATAACATCTGATAACTTTTTACCAACATGGGGCTGACACAACATTTGCTAAGTGTGTGGTTGACATGTGTGGCTGTACCAAATAATTGTCTTCCAAACCGTCGCCGTAGCGTAAAATCGAAGGTTTTTTTCCGAAAAACATGACTTTGGTGAGCTATGTCCCAAAAAACATTGTGTCGTAATTTTATTGTCAACGATGTATTTCGAAGATAAAATCGATAATGATTTTCTCTGTCAAAAGAAAAACAAATAGATAGCCCATCGCTCAATTTTAAAATTTAATTTACGTAGCTGAAATAGCAACTAAGGTGTTTTGGATAAATGTATATCCAGAATGGAAAGTTACCTAACCCAATAACCGCCGCAAACTATTCTTGCAAAATTTAGTAGTATGTACCAATTATTCAAAGGCGTAGTTCTGCGCGTCTTATCAAATTAACCAAAATTGTTGTACAACAAATTTTAACCAATAGTAGTTCGATTGAAAATATTAAACCTGCATTTAAAAACGTAGGCATTAATACATAAAAAACGTAGGTGCTACATGTGTTCTCCTTAACTTGCCCGAATGAATAAATAACTGTGCGGGAGCTGTACTAAAGTTATTTGTTCCGAACACCGCAGAAAGTCGTGATTTACAGTAACTGCATAAAAAAACATTTTAATTGCTTTTTTGTATTTCAAATCAATTGTTATATGTTGAATTTTTAAAATAAATATTAAAATATTTAATAAACTTGATTTTAATGTGAAAATGCAATATGAGTCTGAGAGACTCATCGCATACGTTTTTGTAAGTAAAATGACCCATACTGATGAGGGTCCGAAAGTATATAAAAAAAAAAAAATTATTTTTTTTAGCTACAAGGGTTTTCCAAAAACACTGAAAATTCGCGGCGTGCATCATAACTACTCTCAGAAACGTCTGAAAAAAACGGGGTTTTATTCAGCATTAAATCGCTCTTGGAATGAACTAAAAGGAAAAAAATTGGTTGAAAAATAAAAAAATGGCGGCATTTTTTCGAAAGTGCAGCTTTTTTGTCTTTTGTGTTTTCAATATATCCGAAAATTTAACCAAAATTAAACATTTTATTTATTTGGAAAAACTATTTTTGCTTAATTTAAAAAGAAATATTAATGATTTGCTGTAGATTTCTTAAATTTTCATTCCTTAAATTGAAAATTTTACAAAATTGCAAAGAAATCTGATGCATTCGTTTATGCATTTGCATATTTTCACCGAAAAATGTAAAGCTATAAAGGAATTAAATATGAATCCTTCGTCCCAACTTCCTTATTCTAATTAACTTCAAAAATTCGTTTTGGCATTGACTGCCAAAAGTTTTGGAGCACATTGGAACTGATTTCATTCCAGTGAACGAAAATTGATGTCCGTTTGCATACGCACCTTTCGCAGCCAGTATGCCCCAAACATTCTCAATGGGGTTGCAGTCTAGGCTACATGCTGGCCGCTCTAGTATTGCAAGATTTCTGCACTCAAAAAAATTCTTAGATGGCTGTTGAAGTACGAGCTCACTATCAATATGATCATCAATAATTGGAATCAAAACATCATCCAACAGCTCACAATATTTTGTTAAATTCATTCTGGTAGTTATCCAGGAAATGGGTGTCTTAAAATTTTTTTGAGAACGCTGCCCAAACCATTACAGTACCACCACCAAAATTTCTCTTTGACCGAACGACAGTGTCATTGCGTAGATCATGCCAATAACAACTGGAGCAGTCTGCTTCGTCTAAATTAAATTTTTAATCATCAGGAGAAATTACTTGGCCCCATTCTTTTTCCAATGCATATACTGCTGGACAAACTTCAAACGGCGTTCCATATGTGTGGTTGTTAGACGGGGTTTCGATTTACGTTTGATGTTTTTTTAATGGTTTTTGTTGTTCTCAGAACCCGAGCTACAGTTGATTTGATTACCGGAAAATCAAGTTTTGCAACTATTTGGCTACAAAATAATTTGTTTTTGGTTGCTTCTTGTTTAATTTGCCACTTTCAGCGTAGGTTCTTTGATACCATAAGTTTTTGGATTTTAAAAATAATTTCTGATCAATCCCTCAGATGTTTTGATTTCCTTGGCAACGAGGCGATTAGAGTAGCGTAATTTCTTCAATATTTCAATTTGCTCATAATTCAAACGTTTTCCCTTACCCATCTCTGCAAAAGCGTCTTATGTTATATTTAATTTGTGTTACAGTTTGAAAATAAAAACTTACTGAGAGATTGCAAAAATTAAATATAAGAGAACTGTTTGTAGATCTGACGGCAAAAAATTAAACTGATTGGGTCTATTTTTATACATATGTTAATTTTTTATTTTCATAAAGTGTGCCGTGCTTAAATTTCATGTAAAAAAAATACTCAATCAGCTTATTTTTAATGCGCTAGATGTCACTACCCCAGACATTTATAGTTCTCAATAGTTGGAATTGAAATGGAAAAATTTGACTTTTAAGAGAAATAATACAGTGCGTATAAACGACCGCAAACCACTTTATTTCTGTTCCGCCTTTTCATTTCACCGTTTACTTTCACAAGATAACGCTCGAACAGGTTTACCGTCATTCACGCATTGGCATAATATAAAACTGTCAATTTAGTTATGTCAAAATTTTTAAAACACCGAGGATTTGTGCTTTTCCCCGTAACGAGGGGTTTATATAGGACTTCCCATCTCCGAAAACTGTAAGCAGTACTGTGACCCACTCTTTCGAGAATATTCTTGCGCTGCACTTTTCACCTTTGAGTTGAGGTTCGCAATGTTCTTAAGCGCGTATCCTTCGGCAATTGACTGTAACTTTATTTTCCAATCCGCCACAGTGGTTTGGTTCACTTCGTTTGATTCACCACAGTATTTGTTAAATGTTGTTTTCTATCTATTGCGAAACGATCGCGTAGCCAACCAATGGAGGCTTTAAACAATTGGCCCTGACAATGGTAAACTCTTTGATCTCGCGATCGAAAAACACTCAAACACAGCTTGACTTATCGTCGAATTCGGGCTATCTCGCATCTTTTTCACAGCATGGTTATTTTCATGCACATGTCTCCTTTAAATTTCTTCTCCATTTTGAAGAGTATTATAAATTTGAGTTTTATGACACTTAAATCTTTGGCATATTTCCTTTACATTTTTCTTTAGTTTTATCACCTCGTACTTTTCTTTTAAATTTAAATTTCGCGGTCCCATTTTAAATACATATGTAAATCTTATTCGTTTGACTATTGATTTGACAAGTTGAGGTTAGGATTTTTTGTACCAATTCGATGCAATATATAATCAATATATAATCAAATCAATGAATCTTTGTGTTTATCCCGAAACGTGTCTGCTCGTTCCAGGAAAAATGTATAGTGAACACTATATAGCGAATAGTAGACAAATTTGTGTTGCTGTACAGCCCAATGCTGCTTCAGCAAGCATATCGTCGCAGTGATTGTCGTTTTCGAGCAAGCTGAGTGCAAAGCATGCATCTTTATATGTTGGATACTGTTGTCCATTCACTTTGTGTATATCTTAAAATGACAATGGGCCAGTGGCATTAACCAGCAACAGTCGCAGATATAGCACTTTTTGGTGGATTTATGGCACCCTCAATTTCAGTCTCGTTGGTGAAAAATATGCGCTAGCCGTTTTCAAGATGCACGGCTAAATGTATAACTGGGTCCCGTTCATGAATTGGGAAACCAAAGATACGCCAGACAGCTTCATTGGAGCTGATTTACCGGCCAATGTGGTAACGCATTATTTCGTCGTTGTCATTCACTTGAGGAGCATTCACATCGGTATTTTGAATTTGAAACACAGCCACATCGCTGCCTTTATTTACATACTTGCAAGTGAATTTGATGCCCTTCACCAAACTACAGAACTCAACATTAGTATGAGCAATGAATGTTTTGTTCAGCCGGGCGAATTTGGTACCACCCAACGATTGTCAATGTCAAAGTCTGCGTTGTTGATATTTAGCGTAAATGATTATCCGCCATTATCAGTATCTCAGTGATCGTGTCGTTGGTGAAATCTGTAGAAAAACGCTTTGTAAATTTTCCATTTGTCATGCAAGGCGATAAACGATTCAGATCACCGCATGGACCATGAATCATGTTTGTCGTAACAATATCGAACAGTAGTTGATCAGTAGACGGATCTGGAATTTTCGCGGAAATTAGACTATCGATTGCCTCAGGACGTATTTTGTCGACTAAAATCAAAATGTGTGCATGAGGCAATCCTCGCTTTTTGCTATTCAACCGAATACATCCAGCAACCTGTGGGACCGAATACGTGTAATTTTGTAAAAGATTTCAATTTTTGTTTGAATACACGTGCTGAAATGTCATTATTAAATATTGCATTTTGGCCTGGCGCAAGGTAATAGCAAAGATGTAATCTCCTGCCACTTTGGATTACATGTAAACGTGATAAATAAACACGGTGGTCCGTATACCCGAGCATACGAAAGTCATAGCATCCTGTATGTATTCTTCCATATGACGTCAACTGGCTACGTACGATGATGGTAGAATGATAGGTTTTCCTGTTGATTGTGTCGTATACTAATAGTAGTCGTTCGCTCTCTCTACATTCGCGTACATGTTGACCATGAATTGTTGACTACATCGCAGAATGACGTTGTTTTTCTGTACACATTTGTGTAAATCACTTAATTTTTTTTCGTCCGAAAGATAACAGTAACTATAATAATGATAAAATAATTAATTGTTATCAAGAACAAATAAATTATATGTTATATAATTAATTTGTTAACAAATTAATATGGTTTTTTCAAAAAGAATTCCGATTTAACTAAGATCCGTTAAAATACGGAAGACATTAACAACCAGTCATAATTTACATACACATTTGTGTATGGTGAACTTAAATTGAACCAAAAAAAAATTTTTGTTTGAACTCGAAAGGGATACACTGACATAAATACAAAGTTAACAATATTATACAAAATCTCACATATCCCTTTTACAACGAAGAAAAAAAAATTGGCTCAACTTAAGTTCAAACCACACAAATGTGTGACTAAAATATAATAGTACATTTGTAATGGCATTTTTGATAAAAAATTTCGCTTCATTTGAAGTACAACCAACACAATTGTGTGTATAGTTATAGTAATTTTTTTCGGACGAAAATTACTTAAACATTCACCTATCAAACGATGTGCACCGCTAGTTGGGCCAACGAATATTTCCTGACTTCAATGGACTATATCTCAACTCTCATACATAGACAAATTCTAAAAAAATTAATGCATGGCCCTTAAACATTCACCGATCAAACGATGTGCACCGCTTGTAGGATCAACGAATATTTCCTGAGTTCTGTGGACTATATCTCAACTACTATAGACAAATTCTAAAAAAATTCATACATGCTCCTTAAACATTCACCTATCATACAATGTGCACCACAATTTGGGCCAACAAATATTTTCTGAATTCTATGGACTATATCTCAACTCCTATACATAGAAAAAATCTAAAAAAAATCGTACATGCTCCTTAAACATTCACCTATCAAACAATGTGCATCGCTAGTTGGACCAACGAATAGTTCCTGACTTCTATGGACTATATCTTAACTATACTATACATAGAAGAAACCTAAAAAATCATACATGCTTCTTAAAGATTCACCTATCAAACGATGTGCACCACTAGTTGAGCCAACGAATATTTTCTGACTTCTATGGACTATATCTCAACTCCTATACAAAGAAAAAATCTAAAGAAAATTGTACATGCTCCTTAAACATTCAACTATCAAACGATGTGCACCGCTAGTTGGGCCAACGAATATTTCCTGACTTCTATGGACTATATCTCAACTCTTATACATAGAGAAATTCTAAAAAAATGAATACACGCTCTTTTAACAATCACAGTATTATTTCTAATAAATAATATTGTGCCCTGAAAATTTCAACTGTCACGACATTTTTTAGTTCATAGAAAATTCTAAAAAAAAATCATACATGCTTCTTAATCATTCACAGTATTATTTTTACTCTCAGCCCCGAAAATTTCAACTGTCATGACATTTTTTAACTATCATGATAGCAAATATTTTCGGGGCTGAGAGTAAAAATGTCGAGATTTTTTGGGCTGAGAGTAGAAAATGTCATGATAGCAATAATTAGTGTTGCCATCGCATTTTTCGGGGATGGAATTTGGGCTATCTTCACATACATAACACGATTGATGTCCTCACCGCCCATAAAGTAGATTTGTAAAAATGTTTATTGTTCGTTTGGCATTGGCAGCAATGAGCCTACTTGGCCTTTGATTTTGAACGTTGAATTGAATGCTTGAACATTAGCCGCAGTATTGTGAACTATTTCTGTTACTCCGAGCGAAGTCATTTGGAAGCAGGAATTGAATGTGTGAATGGACTTCAGGAACAGGTTTGAATCTGGATCCGTGCCGATAAGCAAGCCGTGCAATGATCCTGGTGGTGTCTCAATTTCTGGTAGTTGCACCTTTCCTGATGCGCAATACATCCCGGCTGACTCATGTTTGAATTTTAGTGAATGACTTGCGTGTATGATGTCGATGAAAGTTCGATGAGGTAGACGTAGCGCCATCTGTCATTCAACAACGTAAATAATTTCGTTCTGTTTGAAATACGAACGACGGTTAAATAATTTGGATATTGTTCATACAAAAATACTAAATCGCGACTAAAAATTGGGAGGGTGGGGGTAGGAAGAAAAAAATTCTACTAGCGGTATGAAATATACTTTACGCTCTGTTCTCATACCTACCATACATACCAAATTCATAAAAATCGGTCGAGCCATGTCGGAGGAGTGCCACCACAAACACCGTGACACTGCACCACCAAAATTTTGAGCCGCATGGGTAACGATGAACGTTCGAGACGTCCTAAAACTGCAACTACTGACGATAAAATCACTCAAGTTCACCAAATGCTTAAGATTTAGGCATGAAAAAGCTGTTCGCGCGTTGGGTGCTGCGTTTGCTCACTTTGAAGCAGAAACTTGTTTAAATGAACATTTCCAAGTCACTGTTGCCGTAGTTAACGTGCATTAGTTAAAACTTGGAATAGATAAAACTCGCATAAAACTTGGATAAACCATCACACTCCAGAATCAAAAATACAATCAAATGAGTGGACTGCCAAGCTGGAATTGGCTCCAAAAAGTCAAAGGTTGTTCCTTCGGCTGGGAAAGTAATGGCGACTGTTTTCTGAGAGAGTCATCGAGTTATTTGAATCGGTTATCTTCAAATAGGGAAAACTTCACAAGCTGCAGACAAAAATTGAGAAAAAATGACCACATTTGAAGAAAAAAATTATTGATCCAACAACACACTGTGCCGTCTCCCACTTCAGTGGTTGCCATGGCGCTATTTAAAATTTAAAACTCAAGGCAAATCAAAGGAAGGCGATGGTCGATTGCTGCAAAATCTCTGTCCCTCTTTCCGAATTTAACATGAAGAGTTGACATCTTAGCAATGAAAGGAAATGCTGACAAGGAAAGTTGTGCGATTACTTTAGAAATGGGAGCGACGCACACGATTGTTCGGAAAGACCTCATCAGTAGTAACATAAGACCAGCCAATGAAATGAAGTTGCAAATGATGTCTGGAAGCAGCACATTTGTCAACCCCTTTTGAAGATTATCTCTCGTGAGAAACAATGAAAAATCAAGTAGGCCCAAATGATTAAAGAGAAGCGATGTTTAGGAATTATCAAGTCATGGAACAACGTGAGCCGGTGGTGTTGGTCGAAAAAACTAATGTGAAGTTTATGACAAAAAAATTTAACAGTATACCCACCGAATTAAAAAGAACACTTTTAATAAAATCCAATAAGAAAATAATTGTAAAGGTTAGTGTACGTTGATGATTAAATTTTCTATCAAGGGCTCAAGCACATATTTTGAAGGTTACGGCATACAACAAAATTATATAAGCTGAAAGGCAATCATAGAAATGGCTAAGAATATCTGGATAAGCCAACATATTATATGAACAATTAGGGATTATCCAGGATTATGTTTGCGCGACCCTCATATATAGTATATCCAGATATCGGACGGTCTTTACAGTTGCGCATGTTAATGGCCTTGAACTACTTGTTGCACGTTGTTTGCGGATTGTGATTATTTGTTAATGTTTTAATTAAATCTTTTTTAAAATAAATAAGTTGTAAACTATAATCCTTGTGAATAAAACTGTTGCAAAACTTTCATATTTTACTTTCTTATTGGAATTAATAAAATGTGTATTTCACCCTATCTGGATTTACCAATGTAGCGAAAAGTTTACACGAATTATGAAAGCAAGAACAATCCTTTCGCACATCATCATCATCATCAGTAAACATTAAAAGCGCATCTATTAAACACAATAATAAAATAACGACACCGACCTACGGACTCTATCTTAATTATAAATTTAAATATTAATAGCACTGTGTCACTGTAACAACGTGTGCACTGTATCTACATATCCTATAATAAATTAATTAACACCATGCGATCCAATTTATTACAAAATTTTCCTTTCGTATACATTTTCAATCATAACATAATTTTCTGATTTAAATATAGAACACATACATACATACATCTAAAATAAAGTCTACCCTAGCTACCAAAATTACTTAACACAATTTCATTTTTAATTAAATTGACATTCCATTACGAGACATATGACGATATGCTGCGTGTGCACCCTTTCAAAATATAGCAGAAAAGTAAAATTGCATTAAACAATTACAAACAAAATTCTTTTGTTTTGCACGCACACAAACATGCTTAATTTAATAGAATACATAACAGTACAGTAATTGGGTGCTACAGCAAAAAAGCTTGTTTTATGGAAAATTAAATAAATATTCGTAAAGTAATAAAGGCGAGAGCGGAGGTGGGTGGTTTAGAGGGCGAGGTATATATATAAACAAGACTTTGTACTCGCATATAATAAAAATTATTATTAATTAAATGTAATTAAGTACAAGAACTTTTTTATAGTTTTCCTTAAGTGAAAAGCACACTAAAAATAATAAAAATAGCTTTGATTGAAAAAATGAAAACAAAAAGCTTTGATTACACTTTATTGATTTCTTTGTGAAATTATGATTATTATTTTTTTATTGTGATTTTCCTTTTTAATGTCAATACCGTACTAAAGAGGAATGGTGTAATACAAATATAAACTAAACCACCTGCTGTGTTATTTTGTAAGTACAAAATATAAGAGGATGCATTTAACCTTTTACCATAATTCTGATTTTCTTGTGAAATTTGTTTTCATTGCCAATTTAACTACCTATAGTTAGCTCGATTTAATCGTTTGGGCGATAACTGTGAATTAATTAAATCCGTTATATTTAACTATTGCATGTTACGGCATTTTTCTCCTTGGAATTTAAACGAAATAAAACAAAAAATTATTAGCGTTTGTATGGAAATTAGTGAACAGTCTCTCTGGTGTAATTTACTTAAGTTGTGAGATGTTTGACACATTGTGTTTATGAAAGTTTCCGCTGTGGTTTTAGACTCGGCCGGTTGGGTTTTTGATAACAAACAAAAATACGCAGAGAAATAGTTTTTTTTATTGTTAATAGAAAAAATTTTGTTTTACACACGCCAGCATTTATTCGTTCCACTGTGTATTGAATCGGAAATTGGAAAATTAACAGGATTAACGATAATTCAACAATTCAACAGGTTATTGGCCGAGTCTATATGGCAATGAATAAAACAAATTAAAATTAAAATGTTGGTAGTTCGCGAGATTGGTGTGCACGTTTTTAAAAAAAGATTTGAGGTTAAAATATACGCGAAGTGTTCTAAAACTATTGAGAAGCGTCGAGAAAGGAATAGTTTTTATTACAATTTCAACATCCTTAAACTAGCAGAACATTATTTATTTATTTATAAATGGTGTTTACAGTCGTACTACAATCGGCACAATAAAACAATTGGTAAAAAGTTACGGCACGAAAGCTCAAGTACAAAAGATTATATAAAGCTTTCTTGAATGAATCTCTCGACAAGACGGTTGTGAAGTTTGTCCCAAAAAAAATCCCGTGTACGTATACAAATCCAATAAGAAATTTGTAATGCAGAACATGTGTTAGTAATTACACTGTTAAACTAAAATTTTGGCGAAATAACTATATTATAATAGAAAGAGACAAAAATTAGCGCCAAATTTTTTTCATATTGGATTTATTTTGCAAAGATGGTAGCAAGAGAACGAGTAAAAAATAATCTTGAGAAAACAAAATAAAACACATTGTCATTTAATTGTGTTCAATAAATTAATTTAAAACTATATACAATTTAAACATTATGTTTAAACTAAATATTATTTATAGTATACAATCATAGATATTTTTAAAAAATTAACTAAAAATGGACCATGAAAACCAAAGCAAACAAAATGAATTCTTGTAAGATTACAAAGTATAACTCAGAACAGTCCCCTAATTCTCTAAAAACCAAGATAAATTGTAAAATGTAAAAGTGATAACTTTTACTCACTGATCAATATACATGGATACGACTTGACAAAAACTATATGGTAGTGAAAAAATAGTTCTACGTTTGTGACAGAGACAGAAAAATTTTCTTTTTTTTTCTTGAATCCGAATTTTCGAAATTCAAATAATGTAAACAGAAAACTGGTTCCTATGAGTTTTTGACGTTTGACGTTTTGACGACACGAACTCTTTTTTTTATTCGAAATATTTGCAGGTGCACATTTGAAATATCAAGGGAAATCGCAAGAAGTAATTTGCATACAAAAACGGTACCACATGAATGAAAATGAATAAAATATGATTTATAATTTAAATCATTTGAATATTATTATTTGTTCATTGACTATAATAATAAAACACCAATTTCAGAAATTTTCGAAATTAAATCTATCCTCAATACGGTCCTATCTTTCGGAAATACTTTTTTAAAGCAAGAGGTGTATATAAACGAGCGATATGACTATAAAAAAGTGCTCCCATTTTTTGCAGTTGTTTTATATGGTTTCTGACATTCATGTCGTATCCATGTATATAGATCAGTGCTTTTACTATATTTGCTTTTACACACGAAAAAAATTATCGTAGAAGTCTAGATTTATATTGGATATCGTGATGTTTTATGTCGATTTTCATTGATTTTGCTCACTCCCAAAATGTTACCCTCATTTTTTACTCCCATTTTCTTTCAATGGAACAAAAATGTACTACTCTATTTGGTTTTTATAATTTCACCAATCAAATTACCAACGCGCCGTATATTTTGACAAATGACAGAAAAAAAATGGCATAACAACAACAAAATCGTATACTCCACCAAAAAACCTAGAGTATAGAAAATTACCCCGGGAGTAACAAAATATTACCCTCGGGGTAATATTTTTTTTCAATGAAACATTTTGACAGCAGTTGGAGTACCATAGGGTACTATGATTTGTTCAATGAAAATCGACATTAGTAAATTCGCATTCTCTAAATTTTTTTCAAGATAAAATGTAAAGTGGCAAGATAAGTTTATGTCAAAAAGTAACACAAGTAATTTATCGCGGAATAACTTTGCTTGAATGTGTAAAACGCTTTCGTTTGGATATCTATATAAATAAAACAAAGTCGTGTTAGTTACACCATTTATAACTGAAGAACGGCTGGACCGATTTTTATGATTTTTGTTTTGTTGGATTTGACTCCGTTCCGAATAGCATAATAACTATTAAAACATTGGAAAAATTCACCAAAAAAAAAGTTATCAAGAAAATTCATTTTCTCATATATTTAGTACATTTTGTTTTTTTTATTTTGTTCGTCTCAATACAGTGGTGGTTTAGGAAAAAAGAAAAGTCGGAAAAACTCAAAAGGGAAGCCCCAAAAATCTAATAAAAAAATCTTTTTTTTTATATGAATTTTGTAGGTGTAGTTTGTATGTGACGAGTGGTGCAGTGGTTAAAGCTTCGGCGCTTGGACTGCAAGGTACTGGATACGAATCCGACTGGAGGCTGCATGCACATTTACCATTTTATTTTTTATCCAATTTTTTTTTATTTCATCTACTTATCTATATAATTCTTGATGGAAATGTAGGATTATTTTTCTTCGATGCGCCCAGTGGAACTGGGAAAGCATTCCTCATATCATTGATTTTGACCACTGTTCGTGCGAGATCCAATATTGCTGTAGCAGTTGCTCAGCGTTGAAATTGTCGTTAGATCTTCAATCGGCTGAAAACCCGACTTGCAACATTGCGAAACATTCAGCAATGGCGAAAGTTTTGGTAGCAAGTAAAATCATCATCGATTATGAATGTACAATGGCGCACAAATGCGCATTTGAAGCATTCAATCGAACTATGAAAGATCTACGCAATGACTCAAGATGTTTTGGAGGCGCAATGATTTAACTGTCCGGCAATTACCGTCAAAAAATACCAGTGATTCCAAGATTGACCGCTGTCGATAAAATAAACGCTTGCCTCAAATCATCGACTCTGCGTGGCGCTATGTGATGAAACTTCAGCTGGGGACAAACATGCGAGTTGCATTGTTAAACCAGAGACAACTTAACAGAGATATTTCATTCTATGTAAACGTAAAAATTTAAACTGCGAGTTCATTACGTATACGCAGTTTAACGAAAAATGACAGATACAACGATGATATTGGAATTGTCAGAAATATATTTTGTTTTCATTTTTTAGCTCGAACGAAAAATTTAATTTGATTGTCTGTGGTTAAACGATCCATCTGCCGAAGATTTCTCCAAGCAATTGCTGACTATCGGTAATGGCCGTGTTCCGGTCGACGAATCGAACAGATTGATTTCGTTTCCTCAGAACTTTTGAATTTTGTTTCAACGAAGGACGAGCTCATCAACAAAGTGTTCCCGAACAATATTACTAACCACAAAAATCACAATTGGGTGAGTGAACGAGTAATTCTTGCGGCAAAGAACAAAAATGGGGATCACTTAAATTTTACAATTCAAAATCTAATCGTCGGTCCACTTCATTCCTTCAAATCTATCGACTGTGTGACAAACAAAGACGAATCGACCAACTGTCCAACTGAATTTTTAAACTCATTGGATCTGGGTGGCTTGCCACCACACAATTTACAACTGAAAGTTGGTGTGTTGCCGGTAATCATCATGCTACGAAACCTGAATCAACCAAAACTATATAATGGAACGCGTTTTATTTTGAGAAATCTCAAGGAATGTTCAAAGGTGAGGAAGTTCTCATTCCGAGAATTCTGATGATCCCAACCGATATGCCATTCGAGTTTAAACGAATTCAATTTCCGATTCGTCTTGCATTCGCCATGACGATCAACAAATCACAAGGCCCATACTTGAGTGTTTGTGGCCTGAATCTAGAAAATGAATGTTTCTCTCACGGCCAATTGTACATAGCATGTTCACGTGTCGGTAAACCATGCGCTTTGTTCGTTCTCGCACCTGACAATAAAACAAAAAATGTCGTATATCACAAGATGTTTTACTGAAGGGAATCGACCCTATTGCAACCTACTCAAGAAATAGTTTAAAAGGAAGTAGTGCAACAATGCTACGCGAATCATTTCGAATCAATTCAATAAAACGAATTCCTTGCTGCCACGTGAATTACATTCATTTCAATGTAATTAAAATATATTTCATTTTGATTGAATTTAATTAATTTGGAGTATTCATTTGATCCGCCCTGGAGGTCTCGGGTTCAATTCCCGGTAGTGACAAGGAAAAAATTGCACGGCTGGTTTAGGATCAATGAATTAATCACTCATTAGTCATTATCCGAAATGAAAATATGATTATTAAACCTCATTTAAGGCGGCCAAATCTCTTGATGGGATATAGTGCCAGAGAGAGAGAGAGAGAGAGAGAGAAATTCATTTAATCTTAATAAAAAAACTCAATTTAATTAAGCTAAATATAATAACTTTAAACAACATTTATTGATTTTGAGGCGGTACGAAGTTCGCCGGGTCAGCTAGTTATTAATAATTAATTGCAATTTTTGATATTTCAGTTTATAATTTTATGCTGGAATTAAACAAGCCAAGTTCTAACAATTTAAATAACTGCAATACTTTACATAAAATAGTTATAAAATTCTTTCCATTTAGAATGTAAAAGTGGACTGTTATCGATGGAATTAAAATATTCTTTCAGTAAATCAAACATTTGAATATTTTAATCGATCGTCTTCACTTTACCTATACTTTTGCTTAGGTTAGCTCCAGTATTTCCACAGCAACAATAAAACTAATAAATTTATTATTTATAATTTTATGTTTAAAATAAGGAATAAATAATGTACCTATTTATATTAGAAGAAAAAGACTTAAGGGGTAGAATATCCTAGAACGAGATGGTCTGTGGATTACAGAAAAAACAATTTTAGTTGGTCAATTTTCAAATACAAATGTCAAGTGTGACACGCTCTCCACATAGCAAGCAAAGCTTTCAACTTGGTGTGCACTTATTTATTTATTTATTTATTAACATTACAATTTCGAATAAAACCGTACATGAAAACGTTGAGCTTTCAACCTCATTTGTTGTCAAATGTGCAGTTTATTAAAATTCCAAATACAGCCATTTCCTTCATTTAATGGTTATCCCGTTAGTTTTCTGCTAATATGTGGCACTTGCAATATTTTACTTGATCATTACACATGCACAATTAAGAAAACTGACGAGCACAATAAATATGACGGCCTATAGAAAATCTAAATTAGTTAACAAACTTCAGTTTGTTGTTGTTTAATATTTCATTTAAAGGCACTAGGAGCTCTCAACAGTCTATCTATAAGATCTTACAATGCTTTAAATCTAAACTATTTATTAAACTTATGTTTTGAGAAATTAATAATTAGGACAATATCAATAATGAACGAGTACAAAATTTAATTATATTATGCATTAAAACTAGCTTTTAACTATCACTAAGCTCAAACAAGATGTATATTGCATAAAGTCTCACCTCTAACTCATGGTAAAAAAACAAATCGTAACACTAAAACGTCCCTCCATAACTAGACCTACATCAACTACTAGAATTGGTTTCGATTAACAAATTTTCGGTGCTATTGAGGAGGCACATAAAAAAATATAGGATGAGCAACTCGTGGAGTTCGGAAAAGTGGTAGTGGCTAACTAAATTTAATCTTTAAATGAGCTTCGTTGCTTAAAACGCATAGCTTTTTGTAGTTTACTCGAAATTCCAAAATTCTAATAAGGCAATCCCGAACTTTTCGAGATCCGGATGTGCAGAAAGAGCTAAATAGGGCATCGGAAAGAGCTAAATAGGTTTTCAACAACGAAATACACTGAAATTATGATCTGCTTAAGACAGATTCGATTGGATTTCAAAAACATATCGGAAATAATAATTACATAATAATGCGATTTTGTACTTAGTATAAACAATAACCTTTAAACAGATTAGAATACACAACATTAACCAAAATTCAACGGATCGATCAATTGTAAACAAGACTTATATTGTACACATCTTTACCATACGAAGTACAGAATTTTTTGACTGTTGTAATGTTCTCGTGAAACATTTGGTTTGTTTTATAAGTCTATCTAATATGATTTTGGGGCCTATGTGTGATTCTAGATGGCTTTGGTGTATATGCAACAATTTACGTTTCAGAGATTATATTTTTTGAGTTATTAAGGATATAAAATAATTAAAATTTCGTTTTGATTCGTTATCTTGGGTAAAAAAAACTGTTTAGAGAATGCGATTTAAAAATGCCTGCCAAGATAATATATTGTATAAAATTTTCACCTGTAAAATTAGCCATACCACAATCCGTAACAACTTGAACTATAGATTGTGAACAGATGCTATTTAGAATAACTTATATCCATAAGAACAATGTTGAAATTTAAATGGGAACGGTAGTTATAGGCCCTCAAAGTCTAAATATGAATCTATACATACATCATAAGAGTGTGTTAAGTTTTGACATTTATTTATCGTAACCGTATTAAATTTTATCTTGGAGTGCAACTACAGAATGCAAATATTGTAAAAAGGCAAGATAAACTATCGTTTACACACTATAAAACGATTGCTTCATACCTAATTAATGGAACCCGACGTTATGACTCAGTGTTTATTGATGAATATATGATGATACATGCAGGTTATATTGGACTGGTGACCATGCTCAGTAAATGTTCAAAAATATATCTTCTTGGGGATAAAAATCAAATTCCATTCATCGACAGATTACACCATGTTAATATTCAATTTTACGATGCTAATAAATTTATTACGGATTCAGATCAGCTAAACATTACATTTAGATGTCCTGTTGATGTTACATTAGCACTAAAAGAATATTATCCTGATATCAGTACCAAAAACCCTATAGAGGTATCAATGGGATTCTTCAAAGTACCACCTGATTTATCATCCTTGCCTGTAATTGATAATACATATTATCTAACTTTTACCAAGGCAGATAAGCGCTTATTAATGGACCGGCTTACCTTACCATCTTCTAGTAAAGTCTTAACTATTCATGAGGCACAAGGACTAACGTCACCAAATGTTATATGCGTCAGCACAAACACTCATCCGATTAAACTTTTCAGTAGTTTACCACACGCAATAGTTGCAATATCGAGGCACACGTGTTCATTTAAATATTTCGCACCTGTAGCAGATGATTTACTCCATTCGTTAGTGATGAAGGCGCGCCATTTTAACAACAGTTGTCCTGCTATTTATGAATCACCAAATACTACCAAACCATCTACAAAACCGTGTAAAAATTCAGGCAAAGATGTGAGTACAATTTATTATCAGAATGTAAATAAAATGGCATCAAAAGCAACCAAATTCTATCAATTTGTTCATCAAACAAACTACCCTATATATGTAATTGGGGAAAGTAGTCTCAACCCAGGTATTCATAGTACAGAATTCTTTGGGCAGAATTATATTGTTTACAGATGTGATCGCACTCCTGAAACGAGTACGAAGGAGTCAGGCGGTGGCGTATTGATAGCTGTACATTCTAATCTAGAAAGTTCTCCTGTTACATTAGTTCCATCAAGACTTGAGCAGATTTGTGCGAAGATAAAATAGGCAAACGATATCTATTTATATATACAGTGTATATACCGCCTCGGTCAAATTGCGACTGCTATACGCCAGCTGCATCGATGCAATTGATGAAGTCTTTAAAACATCTAATTCATCGGATCTTGTTCTTACCGTGGGCGACTTCAATCTTCCGAATATCAACTGGAAACATGACATGGAGTTTAACTGCATTCTTCCATGTAATATCAATAGCGATGCAGAGACCCTATTCGTCGATGCCATGCTTGGTTTTAACCTCAACCAAATTAATATGATTGCTAATAGCATCGATAGGTTTCTGGATCTGGTATTCACTACTGAGGAGGATGCTTTCAAAGTAACTGAATCAATGAATCCGTTTGTTGTAAACGATATCAACCACTAGCCTTTGGACATTGTATTTGATGCAACCTGCTGTAACCGGAAGAAATCTGAGCACCTTCCAAGAATGAAATTCAACTTCAAGAAGGCAAATTACGCCGGTCTGCAGAATTATTTAGAAGCAGCAAATTGGGATCTAACTTTAAATCTTGACAATGTTAACGAAAATGTTGATAAATTTTATAACTTCATTTACCAAGGCTTTGAACTCCATGTGCCTTTTTACAATAAAGCACCGAAAACTCATCCTCCGTGGTTCGATGACCTGCTAACCAATTTAAAAAACCGAAAATGTAAAGCATATACTAAAATGATGAAATCTCGATTGGAACCCGACAAGCTAGCTTTTTTACAGCGCAGTTATGAATTTGACGTCTATTTCAATTTTAAGTACAGGTCTTACCTTGCAAGTATTGAAACAAAAATTAAATCAAATCCTAAAGAATTTTGGAAATACTTTCGATCCAAACGGGAAATCGAGGGATATCCATCCAATATGACTTATAATAATACCAGCTCTTCGGACGCAAAAGTGATAGCAGACATGTTTGCAGCATTTTTCCAATCAGTATATAGCCCTTGTGATAATATAGAATACACTGATAAAATAGGCAACAGCAATACTTCTATTATTACCCCTGTCATACATGAAGAGAATGTTATATCAGCCTTAAAAGAATTTGGAGATGGATGTGGACCGGAAGATATACCCGCCTTTATATTAAAAATGTTTGCGAGAAGCTTCACAAATCCACTCTGCAAACTCTTCAACCAATCGATAACCACAGCCGTGTTTCCTGATAAATGGAAAATTTCGAAAATAACACCTATCTTTAAATCGGGTAAGAGAGAGGATGTCTCATGTTATAGAGGAATTTCAACATCTTCGTTAATCCCTAAACTATTTGAGCTGATTGTGTACAATGCTTTTAAATCTACATTGATACGTCACATCTCTACTTACCAACACGGGTTCATGCCTGGAAGATCGACATCTACCAATCTGGTCGAATTTACCTACAAAGTGTTAAATGAGGTAGAAAATCATCATCAAGTAGATGTAGCACTCCAAAGTCTGCGCGAATTCGGGTTTTCAACAGAATTTATTAATTGGTTCAAATCATATCTGACAAACCGACTGCAATATGTATTAATTGGGAATGAGAAATCCAATGTTATCAAAGTGACCTCTGGTGTCCCTCAAGGATCACATATTGGACCCTGGATTTTTATTGTGTTCATCGATAGAATAGCCAAGATAATCAAACACTCAAATGTTCTAATATTTGCTGATGATGTAAAAATTGTTCGCACAATTAAACATGAGCATGATGTTGATAAACTGCAGTATGACCTCAACAGTCTTAGTGAGTGGTGTGTCCGAAATTCATTACACCTCAATATTACCAAATGTAAAATTATGTCGTTTCATCGGAAAAAATATCCAATAACTTCGGCATATAAAATAAATGGTGCGGAAGTTCCAAGAGTACGTGAGATTATTGATCTAGGAGTCACATTTATAATTGATAATTGTATTGCTAAAGCTAACTCCATGTTTGGCTTTGTCAAGCGGTTGATTGGGGAATTCACAGATATACATACTATACGCACATTATATTACGCTTATGTAAGATCTCAAGTAGAGTATGCTGTAACGGTTTGGAGCCCCTCTTACGCTGTGCACTTGAACAGAATCGAAAGCATACAAAAAAAATTTCTTACATTCCTGTTGAAGAAAACTGGCTGGAATTATGATTACAACATACCATTCTACGAAAATGTGGCTCGTTTACCTCCTTACTTTTCAAGGTGCAAAGAATATAACTTGTGCACGCTTGAAAACAGGCGTCTACTTCTGGATGCCGCTTTTATCGGAAATGTCCTTCTCGGCCACATTGATTCATCCTTCATCCTGGAAAACATATCCATAAATGTCCCAAGCAGGACTTTGCGTAATCATCAATTTTTGGCGCTTGAACACCATCCAACCAACTATGGCGACAACAATCCCATTAATCGATCTGCAAAATCTTTCAATGCCGTAATTGATCAATTTAATTTTAATTTATCAAAAACCAGTTTTAAAAAAAAGTTAAAATCGTATTTTCTAAATTTTTAATAAGTCCTTTGACAGTTTCATATTTGAAGTACTAATTGTTAATTTAAATAATTGTTTTATTTATAATTCTTATTTATTTACAATCTAAGTGTAAATAGATTAATTTCTTTTATTTTCTATTTTTAAAATTCTATTTTTAGATTTAATTTTTTTGTTCTCTTTTTTGTTAATATATTTTATATTTTACTTTTGTTAATTTGAAATCATAATTGCAATGTTCTAAATCGATTTCCTTTAATATTTTAATAAATAAATAAATTATCTTACTGCTTAGAGATTTAGGGCACAGGAGCTGAGTTGCTTTATTTCATTGATATAATAAATTTTAAAAATAAATCGTAGTCTGTCGGAAACTTCGACTACGATGTATAAGCCTATAGCCTTAGGGTAACAGTCAAGCTGCCTTCCCAAACGGAAAGTAGTGCTATTATTTTTCGATTTCGTAATTCAAAACGATTTTTATGGTTTGAGTAGTTTTAATTTAGATAAACTCTGAATATCGTAAAGTTTATCGAAAAATTTCACTATGTCCAAATGTTAGCCTTAGGTTGAGACAATCAAATAAATTCAGAGCCATTTCCATATCTAGGGGATAGGTGTCATTTTTCACTCCCGCAAATCTAATCAATTTTATAGCTTTGAATAGTTGTAATTTAGATAAAAAGTTGAAGGTTGGCAGATTTGTTAGTTTATTAAACGAGAAAACCTCCGACAATTTAAAAAAAACGAATTTTCTCAAATTGTATCATCTACACCAAAAACTCATCATTTCCCTAATCAAACTAAAAAATACCAAGTCGATTCACCACCAGATCCTTTAGAATCTGTTAGTAACAATAATTCTATTCTCGCGGAAAGGTGGAACAAAAAAATAGAACATACAAATCTCCCAGACACATGGGGGAAAAAGTATTGAAGAGATATTCATCCCAACAACTATTTGTTCAGACACAATTTATGAAAGGAAAAACAATTAAAAAGTTCAAAGAGCCTACACATCAAAACAATATAATTGCGTTATATCTCATATTCCGGCGAATAAGCCACTTTTGTTATTAACGAATGTCTGTGCTTACTGTACTGTAGACAATAAGCGAATAAGTTTTGCCGAAACGTGCGGTTTTGACGCATTAACCCAAATTTTATATTCTGCGGTAGTGGATATAGTATTTTATTAAAATTTGTTTATGGCCGAGAACAAAAATTTGTATTTTAAGTTTATTACAAAGATATTAACAGATGTAATAAAACGAGAAACGTACATTTCACGATCGGAACTTTTGGTGAAATCGTTTCCAACTTTAGTTTTAGAAATGAAACAAAAACGGCCACAACGCTTTCGATGGCTTCCAATATAACGGAAGTTATTAAAAATTTTATGGATCCTGCGCTTTATGTAGAATACAAATTTTCCGAATCTTGCGTCAAATTATCGAAAAACGTGTTGTATTTATCTATTGAATACTTTAAATTTTGCGAGAATCATTTCAAAGAAATCCACAATAAGATAAAGCTTCCCCACGCAACTTGCAGTAATTGTCGAAAACGCATTACAAAGGAAACATTATACTCACGAAGCGGAATTGTATTGGTTGACGTTGAACCTCTAAATAATGATACGGTTTATAAAATACGATTACGTGATTTACAACCAAAGCTAACATTACTGGAGGAACCAGTATATCTGAAAGGTTTAATAAATTATCATCACCCAGCAATATCTGGAGCGATTGGACACTACACGGCTTTTATTAAAAGACCAAATGTAGTTTGGGAGTGCCATGATGACCTCAGAAAATTTCCAACTCATGTAAAACCTGATTTTTGGATTTACCGATACTCGAGTTTTTCCATTTTCTCAAGAACACTCACATCGACTCACTTTAACGATTCATGTTGAGGTCAGAAACTTTTCAGATAACCCTAGTAAAAACAGAGCGTCAACCCGCTGAGTGAATCAGAGTAAGCTGGCACCCAGATGACTGTAACTTTATTATAATTGAAGACTGCACGAATCATCTTTATAGAAGAATAGTGATTTGATCAATTCATCTTTAAATTCTTAAGGCATTCATAAATCTCTCGAAGGATAAACTTCTTGAATTATACTTCTTGAGAGTCAAGGGCCGGTGTGCTGAGAGTAACCTTAATACAACCGACGCACTGTTGTATTTCAATCGATAAGCAACGGAGCAAGCTATGCTAAAACTAGAAGTTTGCAGCCGAGGAAGAAAAATCCATGGTAATGAGTGAAGTAGGTGAGAAACATCCATTAATAGCCATTCACAAAATATAGTTTAGGCCATTATGTTTCACGATCGCAAACACTTTAACTTAACTACCGACCACCACACAATAGATGTATAAAAGCATGGGTGTCTAGTGACTTGTAGATAAAGCACAATTATTTTCGGAGATAATCCTCAGTAAGTGCCAAAAGCTCTGCCAATACACTGCAGTTGATTTTTGAAGTTTATGTTCAAGATAAATGGCATCCAAATACTTTACGCGATCTGATTTAGTGATGACGGTCCAAAAAGCGTGGGAATGACAAGGTCCTCCTGAGTTCTGAGTTTGGTGAAAGCAAAACCCGGACTGTTCAAGTTTGATAAAAAGATTGGTAATGTTGTCGATACCAAAACACGAATTTATATTTGTAGCAAAAAATATTCTGTCAGATGCTTCCCCAATACCCAGGAAGGTACCCATGAAAAATTCTTTATTATTCATTCTTTATTTCAATTATTGTTCAATCTTAATAACAAGCTCATGACGCACAGTTTCACAGAGCGCGAACTCTATAAGTATGCTACATGTTACAGAGATGAAAGATAAACAAGAAATGGTCAAGTTCGAGGACAGAATTACCAAGGGAGTACTCTTAGCGTGAGGGTAGCGGAAAAACCCAACAGGACTACCTGCTTTACACGGTGCAATAAATTCCAATGCAGAATGTTAGCAAAAGTAACTACTAGCTTGTTCAGTGCCAGCAGTATTGGAACCAATGATTTTGCAACCAAGCAAATGGACACGGAGGAACTGTTCACCAACTATCTTTTTTGAAGAGGTTAACTTTCTGTTATAGGTAAACGAATACCTTCAAACCTACAATTGTCATTTTTCCCAACAAAATTATTAAGCATGGTGACCGCCGACATACTATTGGAATCTATGAAACTCGTTTCTCAGTGCAAATTAACAACGTCTGGGTCTGTATGTAGAATCGTAATCGAAGAAACTGTGTCAGACTCCTTTGAAAAAACATCTGGTGTTCGACAGGGAGATGCACTCGCGCTAAATCAGGAAAACTTTAAATACCTCGGGTCAATGTTGATGATATTATAATCGAATGACATGCAAATTATTGCGATCTAGACATCTATCGCAGTCGTACAAGGAGTCGCATATTATAAAGCACTCATAAGACCATCTATCGCAGTCGTGCAAGGTCGCATATTATAAAGCACTCATAAGACCTGTGCTGGCTTTCAATCGAGTTAGATAGAAGGTCCCCACAACAACAAATGATCAATAAAGTGTTCCACCAATAACCAGCCGATGTGCGTCGGAGAGGAAGACCCCGACTGCTCTGGCGTGACGACGTCGAACAAGATCCGGATACACTAGGATGTCGAAACTGGAGGACGAGAGCGATGGACCCAGACGGATGGAGGACCATAGTGCGGGCGGCAAAATCCCTTCATGAGATGTGAAGCTAGAGAGAAAGAGACATCGAACAACAAAACATCCAAAATTGCAAGAAGCTATCACAGGTATATCTCAGACAAACAACCAGACCATCAGTATTAAATATGGACGCTATCTGGAGGGTTATCATTATCAATAATTTGGGTAGTACTGTTATTCGCCTACATTATTACCCACCTAATGTGTCACGTAGCTCTGATCAAGCAATTAAAACAAATCAGGGTCAACAACATCCAACGGCCATGTTACAACCGAGTATGTTCATCTTCATTATCACATATTGGAATTGGATCAAAAAAAGCGAGCGTTCTTTCTCCGCCCCGTGAAGAGCTAAGTGATTCTAAAGTGCTGCAAACTCAAGTAGTACTAAGGTATAAAGGTTAAGAAAGTGGACGATACTCATATAAAGAAGCAGACATAACAACATCGGAAAGCGACGGAGTCAAATTTTAACGACGCGCACTACTCAATATATATATATTTATTTTTATGTCGGATGACTTGTGTGAGTCACCCTATGTTTATGCACAAGATGTCAAAGTATTTGTGGTATAAAATCTTGTTTTTACATGTACTGAAACTGTACAATTTTATTCTACTTTTAGTCATAATTTTGTAATTTTGGACGCAGAATATAAATAGATTTTGATCATTAGAGTGCGTACTAGTTCTGTCGATAAATAAAATACTCCAATAGTTTGGTTTTGTTTTAATTGTGAGTTTATTTTTCACTTGGGAATCGGAATATTTCCTATATCGGGCCTCAACCGGGATATTGATTAAGATACGCATCAATATTTTCGGTACAATTGCTGTGGAAGTAGGGTGTACAAAAAATTAAATTACAGTTTTCTGATCGGTGAATAAACGTATTAATTTTGTGTAAAAGTACGAAAAGAAAAATTGTTACGCGGTTGTGTGCGTATTTGTGTAATAAAAAGTTTACGAACTAGTGCTGCAACTTTCAAGAAGAAGATAACACAAAAAAAAGAATTACTGTAAAAATTTGTTGATAGTGAATAGTGAAAAGACGTTGAAAGACAGGATAGTGGAAATAATAAATCAGGTATCAGTGGGATAATTGTGTACCTAACGTGATTAAGCACATTTTTATGGAAAGGTTCAACCGGAGATTAAAACCATAAATAAGCTTGCTTTTGCTGTTAGAATTACCCGGTAAATACAGACCGTTTTATAGTCGTAAAATTGGAACGCGTTGTTCAGTAAAAAATTTTGCAGTTTACATTGTGTTGATCGTTTTTCCCAAATATTTATTTATCGAGTGTACCAATTTATATTCAACAAAATGTGGAAAAAATCGAAAAATAAAGACAGCATTAGAGACTCCTTTGCCTCATTGGCAATGAGTTTACCAATGATCGATTTACTGATGATCTAACCATTTCTGATAGGCATTCTTCAGCACACCAACAAAACCATAATACAGGTGCAACTGGATTTAGTGATGCTGCGCTGCGTGAATGAGAAATGGCGTTGAAGGACCAAGAGATAGCCTTGCTGAAGAAACAAAACGAGTTGCTGGCGGCGCGTAATATAAATTTCGCAGCAATCACAACTAACGAAATTGATACGCAACTATCACCGTTGCCGCGATATAAATTGGAGGATGTGAAAGAGTCGATTAATATATATAGTGTAGACGATAATTATCGGATCTCTTGCATTAAGTACAACCAAAGAGTTGAACACGTGGGAGAAACTCAAGCAGTTTTTAATCAAAGAGTTCTCTAAGAAGTTCAACAGTGCCACCATTCATCGACAAATGGCAGAGCGGAAAAAGAAGCCAGATAAATCTTTTAATCGATATTTGTTTGAATTACGCGAGCTGACAGTGTGGGGCAACGTTGAAGTTTCTGTGATTATCCAGTATTGCATTGATGGAATACCGGATCAACAAGTTAACAAGCAAATTCTATATGGTGCTACAAGTATGGAACAATTTGAGCTAAAGTATCGATTGTATCGATTTTCGGAAATTGAGTAAGGTGGTGGTTAAAGATAAATACCCACTTCCACTCATTGACGACCAAATCGACCAACTACAAGGTGCGAAATATGTCACGACCGAAATATTCCGCTTTTGTGATACCGTTCGGCCTGTGTAATTTGGCTTGTGTAATTCGCCAGCAGTGTTCCAAAGTTGCATAAACAACATTTTTCAAGAACTGTGTGGGGCGAAAATTGTATGCATATACATGGACGACTTAATCGTACTTCCGAAGAGTGCCGAAAAAGGTTTAGAACTAATAATTATTTACATTTCGATTTTGCATAATTAATTGAAATAACGATTTCTTAAATATATTAAGAGAACTGATGTTTTTTAGTTCTATAGGCAAACTATTCCATTTGATAATTGCATTTATTAGTACAGAATTATTATAAACATTTCTTTTATTAATAGGCAAACTAATGTTTCTTGTACGTAAAGACCTGGAAAAATTTAACTTTTCATACAAATACAACGGTAAACCTGAGTTAACCAGTTGAAAAATAAAAACAGATGTTCTATAATCAAATAATTGAAACAAATCATATCCTAGAATTGAACACCTAAACTCCGAGATATGGTCGAACTTCCAAAGGCCATGAACGTATCTAGTGCAATTATTAAACGTAACTTCAAGTAAACATTTAGAAAAACTGTCACATTGATTGTAGATAACATCACAATATGTGAACATAGGCAAAACCAAACTTTTTATTAAATATTTACGGAGGTTAACTGGACAAAACTTTCTAATCAATTTAAGGGAATATACAAGGCATAATTAACTCTCTGGCAAAGAGAGCTAATATGATCATTCCAAGTTAGTTTAGAATTCAAAAGCAACCCTAAATCATTAACCACTGGAACAAAGGATATAACATTATCATCTAAGAAAAGTGTAGGTGTAACATTATGTCGATCATTTTTTGAGAGTAATAGAGCCTTACTTTTAATCGGATTTAATGATAACGAATTATTTTTAGCCCACAAAGAAACATTTTTAAGATCCGTGTTAAGTTTAATCACTATCTCATCTAGCTGTGATAAATTACCACCAATATAAAGTTGTAAATCATCAGCATAAAGATGAAACCGGCAATTTACAATTTTCCATGGTAGATCATTTATGTACAAAGAAAAAAGCAACGGACCTAAGACCGACCCTTGAGGTACACCTACTACCATCTCACTAATATTTGAATAGTCAATACCATACTTCACAAGTTGTTTACGACTACTCAAATATGAGTTTGTATATTAGTTTAATAGCCGAATTAGAAAATTTATAATACAAATGTAACTTCTGAAGCCAATGAATATGATTAACACAATCAAATGCTTTAGAAAAATCTAGCAGGACCAAAATAGCAACCGAATTTTCCTTGTCCAAGATAGCAGACAAATCATCAATAATATTAACAAGAGCAGTAGTGGTGCTGTAACCTGATTTGTACCCCGACTGAAACTCACTTAGGAAATTAAACCTATGAAGATGTTCTTGCATTTGACGTTGCATGATTTTTTCTAGAACTTTTGACAGAGCAGGCAAAATACTAATAGGACGTATATCTCCTATATTAGAAAATACATCCTTCTTTGGTAACGGAATTATGGACGCCACCTTCCATAAATCAGGAAAGGCAGATTTTGCTAGACATTGGTTAATAACGAAAGTTATAAGAGGGAGAAATAAATCGATAAAAAATTTTAAGACTTTAAAATCTACCATATCATAAGCCAATGAATCAGATTTAATTTCACGAATAACATTTAAAACAATAATATCAACAACACAATCAAATACAAAACCATCACCCGTATAATGATCAGATTTAGCATCAGGTAGTGGCAAAACTCCCAAGGAATCACGAAATTTAGTGAATCTAACCAAAATTTCTTCTGCAAAAAAGTCAATTCTAGCATCACTAGTGACGCAAGAAACCCCCAATTTTTTTAAATTATTCCAAGTTATTTTGGAATTTTTCAAATTTCCTTTTAAAAGCTAAATCTCTACGTTTCATTAATTTAATAATATGAGTATTCAGCCATGGTGCTGTAGAGCATTTATTTATGACACTTTTACGAAGCACACAAGTATGGTCTAAATGTAAAAAGTTTAAGTTGAAATTGGCAACAATATCATCAACCTCAGAAAAGTAATACATGGTTTGCCAATCTAACAAAAAGAAATTTTCAATAAAATGTAGTTGATTAATCGCGTTATAATCAGAAACAACAGTATACGATATCTTACTCCTGGTGTTACAAAACTTATAGCTTGCAAATATTAAATTATGATCAGAAATAGCCGGAACTTCAATTTGCCCAAAGGAAATAATATTATGTTTATCAGGCTCATAAACAATAATCAAATCTAAAAGGTTGTTAATTCTAGTTGGACCAAACGGTAAATAATTTAGGTTATTAATTTTTAAGCAATCACTAAGTCTATTATTGCTCAACATGTTATAGTAGAAATTACCACAACAAATAATTCTTTCATATCCACATAATTGTTCAGCAAAAATATCTTGTATATTAACTATGTCACCTGAATAAACAGGAGAAGGGTTATAAATAATCAAAATAAGGACTTTTCCAAATGCTCCAACAAGCTCAGAAGATAAGAACTCAACTTTACCTAAAGAATTAGAAGAAAGTTTGTTAATTTTAAAGGAGGAACGATAATAAATACAAACACCGCCTCCACGGGAATCAGTACGATCAGCTCGCAGCAATTTGTAGTTGTTTATTTGGAATGACTTGTTTCTATTTTTCTTAGTGAGCCAAGTCTCAGACAAAGCAAGAAAATCAAATTGATACATATGTAAAAGAATAGTTACATCATTAAAATGTTTCACCAAACTTCGAACATTCAAATGACCAAATGTCAAACAAATTTTTTATTTACAGACAAATTATCAAATGGAATAGTTGTGTTATTGCTTATCGTAAAAGAATTATTTAAAGTATTATTTAAGATGGATTGGGGATAGATGCCGACGTCCAAAATTTTACTTTTACAGGTCGAGTTGCCCAAAAATTTGTCAACTCGAAAACAGTATTAAAAAGTTACAAAGCTGATCGCAAGACCATTTTCCAAGCTATTGAGGAAAAACGTCTAGTTCGAAATTGGAGAGGTGGAGCAGGAAGCAGTTCGAAAGTTGAAAGAAGTCTTGACGTGTCAACCAGTTTTGCAGTTATATGATGTTGCTGCAGAAACAGAATTGCATACCGACGCAGGCAAAATTGGATTGGGTGCAATTTTGTTACAGCGGTCTGAATCGGATAGGTAATTTCATCCAGTCTTTTACCTCAGTAAAAAAAACGTCACCATGAACACTACAGTAGCTACGAGCTAGAAGTGCTAGCACTTGTTATAGCTCTAAAAAAATTAAGAATGTATCTGCTGGATCTCAATATCAAAATTGTGACAGACTGTGCTGCTTTTAAGGCCACCATGAATATGAAGGAGTTGAATGCGAGAATCTCCGATTAGGCGCTACAACTTCAAGAGTTTAATTACGATCTCGACCATCGACCTGAAAATAAGATGAGGCATGTCGATGCATTGAGTAGGAATCCTGTGGTTATGTTGATTGAAGATGGTATGATTTCTAGAGTGAAAGCAGCCCAGAGAACCGATCGAGATTTGCACCCCATATTCGAGTTACTCAAGAAAGGTGCGTATGAAAATTTTATTGTTAATAATAGAATTCTCTTCAAACCAGTTCAAGGCTCGCTCTATATTGTGGTGCCAAGGCAAATGCAAGTGGAGGTTGTCAAACATTACCATAATCAAGGTCATTTTGGGAAGCAAAAAACAGAAGAGTTGATAGGAAGACAATTCTACATCCCAAAGATAAGCCAGAAGATTCGGATATACATAAACAGTTGCATACTGTGCATATGAGTGGAGAAGAAAATGGGGAAACAAGAGGGGTTGTTGCCTCCCATCCCAAAAGGAGATGCTTCATTGAAAACATACCACTTGGACCATCTCGGGAATTTAGTAGCAAAGAGTAAGCAGTATAAACACATCCATTGTGTTGTGGATGGATTCTCAAAATGTGCGTGGTTATATCCGTTAAAAACCACAACCGCCAAAGAAGTCCTTAAAAAGTTGGAAATGCAGAAATCGGTAATTGGAAATCCTAGGTGTATTATATCAGATCAAGGTACCGCATTTAATCGTCAGAACTCCAGGATTACTGCAAAAACCAGTCAATAGAACATATAGCCATTAAACCGGGTGTTCAAACCGGGAACGGGCAGGTTGAACGCGTTAATAGAATTTTAATACCGGTTTTAACGAAGATAAGTTTAGAAAAACCTGGCGAATGGTACAAACACACCGATAGATTGTAACGATTTTTAAATAACTCTGACCAACGAAGTATTGCAATGACACCGTTCGAGCTGCTGACTGGGGTAAAGATGCGCTGCCCCGAGGACCACAAATTGAAGGAGATATAATAGAAGAATAGGAAGCGATAGACTTCAGTGAAATTCGTAGCAAGCTAAGTGAAGAAGCGAGAGAGCAAATGTTGAGAGTTCAGGAGGAAAATCGCAAGACATTTGATAGGGGGAGAAAACATGCATCGCTGTATAGTATCGGCGTGATGGTGGCAATTAAAAACTCTCAGAATAGTGGGGGGAAATAAAATTGGCCCGAAATATCTTGGCCCGAAATATGAGGTACGACGATCGGTACGACGTCGAGAAGTTTGGTAGAACGGAGGGTCCGAATGACGATACAGATGAGGAAGTTGAGTGTGTTGGTAGAAATCCAGAGGAAGTTGATAGTGGGGAAGAGAACGAGGATGATGAAATGACAGTTGCGGAAAATAGTCATCCGAGCCGGATGACTCGTAGGATGGCCGTGTAGGATGACTTGTGTGAGTCACCCTATGTTTATGAACAAGATGTCAAAGTATTTGGGGTATAAAATCTTGTTTTTACATGTACTGAAACTGTACAATTTTATTTTACTTTTGGTCATAATTTTGTAATTTTGGAAGTAGAATATAAATAGATTTTGATCATTAGAGTGCATACTAATTCTGTCGATAAATAAAATACTTCAATTTGTTTTGTTTTAATTGTGAGTTTAATTTTCACTTGGGAATCGGAATATTTCCTACATATATATATATATATATATATATATATATATATATATATATATATATATATATATATATATATATATATATATATATATATATATATATATATATATATATATATATATATATATATATATATATATATATATATATATATATATATATATATATATATATATATATATATATATATATATATATATATATATATATATATATATATATAAACATATATACGAATACACGGTAGAATCGATCGATATGTATCCTGACTAGTAGTCCTACAACAAAGAAAACCATATACCAAGCAAACAAAACCTCACGAAATTAATAAAAATTTACTCAGCTGTTACTCATTGACACAGGGGGCAAACCCGCACATTATTATTCTACATAGAGCATAAATAACAACAACATATTAAGGCAATACACTGTTTTGGCTACCATCCAATATATTGTAATTTGCGCAAAGGACATATTAACTCAATTTTCATTAAACCAATTTACATTTAAAATATTCTCGTTTGAAACGTTTTCTGCCTATATATATACTGACATATACAACTTGTTGAGCTTACGTAAATTATTTTGCCAAATATTAGGTACCAATGACCTTAATGTGACCTCCGAGTATGGTGCACCAAATCCCTTTGCTTTTATAATAAGAAAGCTTCGCAAAAAAAATTTTTTTTTGTTTAAAAAAGCATCAAGTGGTTGTGTTATTTGCACATAAGAAAACACTGAACTGATTATGGTTGACCTAAATTTCCATAAACTAGTTTATATTTGCGCTTTGTACATTCACTAGTGGAACGTAACAATCTTGACCTTCAAAACGAGGCAATATTTAAAACGAAATTGCCAAAAAAAATTGAAGAAACATCTAAAACTATGTCAACACAATAAATATTAAGTCTCTTGGTTGTAGACGAATGAAGCAACGAATTTTTTTATTCCTGTTTTGATTGATCATGTGCAACGAAAAAAAAGTCTTGTGGGCACACACTACCCACTAAATGACCCAATTTTTCCAAGAAAACGAAAATAATTTTTTGGCTACAAATTCTACAGGCTACAAGTTATTTATATTAATAAATTTAAATCTTACATCTTTATATTAGATGTCACACCTCGAGCTTTCCTTTTATTGTGTGTGCAAAATGTTCTGTATTATTTGCCCAAAAGGATATAATTCATATTATGTAACAAGTATCTTTCTTATATACTTTTATTTGTTTGTGTGTGTCTGCGTGGAAAATGAAGTCAATAAAAATTTATACATTTTGTATTTTGCGAGCTGTAACATAAAAATTTCTTTGGTACTCACCGAAGGAAAACTATTCCATTTTTCCTAAATTAGTTTTTGTCTTTTGTTTTTGATTCAACTGAATTCTATCCATTTTTGTCTTAGTCAATTTCGTTTTGTGAAAAAATCACTTAGTTTTTCTAAAAAAAAAAAAAATTTCACATTTTAAAAAATTTTTAAACTTTTTAAAAAACCACTTGCGTGCTTAATATGAAAAATTTTGCTTAATACTAAACAGCAAATTTTTCCACTTTGAAACAAAAACACTTAGTGCTATAATATACTGTTGTTATTATTGTTGTTGTTGTTGTATAAAAGAGGCAAATTTATTTACAACAAAAACAAAAGGTTAAACATTTTTCTTGGGAAATCTTCATCATTGTCACTTTATATACGATATAAATAGCGGAGAGACGAATTTAAAGGAACAACATATAAAATTAAGGTGCGGTGTTTCTGATTTCGACGAACTTCCAAAACGAGAAAATTGTACAACTTGTTTCAGAACATGAACTTTTTGTTTTGTTAGGTACATTAAAACAAAAACTATATAGATTTTCACCGAAAATAAAAAAACATAAAAATAAAATTCACCCGTTTCGAAAAAGCTTCAACACGAAAAAATAAAATCACATTCACAATATAAACACTTTTTTTTATATATAAATTTTCACGACATTTTCATTTTATTTTTTTGATACACATATAAAATGATCAACACACCAGATCCACTTTTTAATAAGTTTTTTTAAATATTGTGTTATGTTAAAAAAACAATCAGACAAAGTGACACCAAACCGAGCCAAACCAAAAAAAAAAACGTAGATAAGAAATTTTCCGTTTTTCCACTTTTTTTTACTTGTACTTTTAACACCACGGACTAAAAACTTTTTTTTTCTACTTTGAGATTCGAATTATTTTTTTTTTTGTTAATTAATAAAATATTTTTATAGTTTCTTCGTTAATTTGAAAATTCGAAAAAATTATAAGTAATAAATAAATTTAAGAAAAATTAAGAAAATTAAATGGAAAACTTAAAAAAAGTTTATTGTTACATTAAAAAGCCCCCCGCGGTATGTGTGTGTAGTTCGTTATTTTGAGCTTTTTAATGAAATGTATTTTTCTTATTTTTTCCGACTTTTTCATATTTCCCTTTTTTCGTGTCGTTGTGAAGGGTTTTCCAAAGTTGTTTATGTGTATGCTACATAAATACAATACACACGAACACGACTTGTTTATCGTGATATAAAAGTGGAAAATCGTGCACATACTCGTACTACATACGAGTATACATATATTTAATACACAGCTGGTGTATGTGTGTCTGTTCAATATCAAATATGTGTGGGTGGATTTTTTTTTTTTTAATTGTAATAACTACATTCATAAGTAAGTCGTATGCAACGTTTCATATACACCACCTGCTCAACTAAACACATGATTTACGAGCTGAATATAAAATCGATGAGCTTTTAAAAGCACTGTGTTTTCCATCAAATTGAGGTCGGAAAAATTGGACAAAAAACAAAAGGTTGCTCTATTTAAAACAAAAAATAGATAATTCGGAAAATAGATAAAAACGTATATAGTGTAGAGTCTAACGTGCATATGTATTAGGGCGGGGGTGGAGTGCGCACTAGTCGGTGCGCAATTATATACCAAAGCTTTCCATGTGTAAAATCTTTTTATTCTTTATATACATTTCCAATACATTTATTATTCTCGGGTTTTTCCGATTAACATTGATGTTGGTGTTGTTGTTACTTTTAAGAAAAATAAAATTATAATAAACGGGGAGGCAAAGCAAAGAAGAAGAATATACTCGTAGTCTTGTATATTTGTAACATACGACGAGAAATAAACTAGACAACAAAATGACGAGGTGAACTTTAGGTATTCGTATGTTGAGAAAAAGTTTTGAGCCGTTTGGTTGGGAAACTTTTGTAAAGTAAAAGTGGAACAAAACATTTTAAATAAATTTTTGGTGAGACAAAATGTTTTGGTACTTAAATATTCAATTACTAATTACCGGTGTGAAGCAGGGTTGGGCGAGGTAGATTACGCAATTACACGTAATCTATTAAAGTAGACAACGTTGATAACCTAGGACATGACATTAAAAATTAAATTTTCTTGTTATTTTTTGTTTATTTTATTTTACCCTACGTAACCTGGCGAGCGTGGGTACCAACACCAAGCGTCAAACGTAAACATCCCAAATGTCTCTCACAAACTTGTCGTTCTAATGAAAAGAACGAATATAATGGTTTTCAAGTGCCCAAAACCAACCGAAACAAACAGTATTGGCTTAGTCGCCGTATTAGTAAAAAACAAATTTGCGAATCGCTCTTATCCGCACCTGAAATTCTCGACCATATTTTCAATTAGACATTTTAGAAATAATTTACTTTGGGCTACTGGACAGCGTCGCAAATGTTTCATTATTGGGTAAAGGTTCTGAACTATATTTAAATCACCCATTAGTAAAATTTCACCAATTTCCTTCCACGATTAAAACCGCAAACGGGCAGAAAGAAGCAGTTCTGAAATATATAATCCAATGGGCACATATCCGAATTGACTGGTGAGGAACTAAATCATATCATAGCAGATATTGACAATGTTATTGATGTTCCAGCGGTTCAGACCGAAATCTAGGAAGAGCTTGATTGCACGTTGTTATTACTTCAAGCCAAATGGCAAAATACGGTAGTGTTTTGATGCACGGAAGGTCAACGATGTGATGGTTAGTGATGCTTATCCACTGCCTGTCATCGTCAGCTGAGGCGTCTGAATAATACCAGGTTCATCTCGCGGGATCATGGGATAACACAATATCCCGACAAGGTTTCAGCAATCAGAAATTACAATAGACCCGAAGCAAATCCGCCAGTTTCTTGGTGTTACTGTCTAGTATCGGCGATTGACTACGCATACATCGAAAAAATCAGGTAACGAGTATTTTTAAAGGAAAATTTTTAAATGCAGGATTGTTTATCAACAGTTTTAGGAGAGACAAGCTAAATTTTTCCGGAAAATTACACCATTTTCCGGGAAAATGTTCACTTATAAAAATGCGTATTATTTTATTCAAAATATGCAAATAAAAATTTTGATATTAGGATTGTATCTTTGAAAATTTTGTAATTTGTTCAAAAAATTTTTTTCAATTTTTTAGCATTTGTGGCACTATCAGAAGAAGCGATCAGAGCGATGAAAACTCTTTGATCTGTGTCTGCAAGGTTGACGAAGCAATTATTATCAAGAAAAATAAAAAATATAAATTGAAAAATTAAAAAAGTGAAAAATTTTCCGAAAAATCAAAAAATTTAGCTGCTCCCTCCTAAAAACTCAGTACGCTGAAATGACAAAACCGTGTAATCAACCACTCAGAAAGAATCAAAAATTTCAATGGACAAAGGAAGATGAGGACGCTTTCTGTAAATTAAAGTCTGCATTATCTTCTTCTACAGTATAGTGTTGGGCCAGAGTTCGCAAAACATTTTTTTTATCGAGTGCGATGCTTCTAAAGTCGGTGTAGGATGTGTTTTATATCAAGAGTCCGAAAGTGGTGAGCATTGTCCCGTTGCTTTCTTTTCCAAAAAGTTAAACGGTATGCACAACACAACTACAACGCCACCGAATTGGAATGTTTGGCGGCCGCGTTAAGCGTGATGTAGTTCCGCCAGTATGCGGAAGGGTTGCCTTTCACCATCACCACAGGTCATGCCAGCTTAAAACAGATGATGGAATAAAGACACCTTTCCGGAAGACAAGCTCACTGGAGCTTAAAGGTTCAAGGATTTAAGTTTACTAATAAATATGAAAAGGGTCGTGATAACGTTGTGCCCGATGCTCTTCCCACAAATATATTTCATGTGTACAATGACGTTTATTGAGTCAAGCATCGACAAATTTGATGACGACCCCGAATATCTAAAACTTCTAAAGATTTTGATCGATAATCCCCTTAGTAATAAAAGTGTGAAGATGAAACTCCAATTTGGAAGTTGTATATCCCGAGAAGTCACATTGGTCCTATTTTGGGAAATGTCCATTGCCTACCAAATGTGGCCCACTTTGGATTCAAGGAAACAAAATAGAGATTATACAATGCGTAAAGAATGCAAACCATATGTTGTCAAGAGCTCCGATGGAGAGTTTTTACGAAGTACACTGCCAGTTCTAGCAACTATTCATCGATTTCTTTGCCCCGTACTCTCGATCTAAAAATGGAAACTGTTATGTTTTCATTGTGGTCGACAAATATTCCAAATATGTTTTCTTAACACCACGTCTGCAAATATTTATAAAATCGTGTTTTTAGTAATTTCTCTATCTCTGAAACAATCATAAGACAATCTTTTGTTGAAGCATGATATTAACCATCAGTTAACATCTCGATACCTTTCGGAAACTCAATACGCGCGTAGAATTGGAAAAATACTGCGAATCGCCACCCTACATCAATTTGTTTTCATTTCAGACAGTTTGTGTACCGCTAGCGCTCTGTATCTCGTACTTCGCACCATTCTTCAGTTAGCACGCGATGGATAGGAGAAATTCCCAATTACAGTGAAAGTCGTAAAGGCATAGACAACATCACGGATTTAATCGAGGTCCAGAGGCAAATAGTGGAGCTACTCAAATGTGGCGGCTTCGAACTACGGAAGTGGTCCTCGAATTTTTTGAACATCAGGGTCAACTTGAGCTAAACTGGGACAATTCAGTAAAAAAACACTTGCACTACATTGGCCTCCTTCGGCCGATTGTTTTGGATTCAACATCATTGCGCCATCGGATGTTCGTGCACCAACCAAACGAACAATACTATCGCAAGCATCAAGGATATTTGATCCGCTTGGCTGGGTAGGTTAGGTTAGGTTAGGTTAGAGTGGCTGCTGTCGCACACTTAGGCTAATAATAGCCCATTGTGATACCACAGGATCCAATCTCCCCTTACTCCCGCTGAAACCAACCAGAGCTACTGAAGTAGCGTAAAATATCTCGCACCCCAAAGTCCGCGAGTTCAGAAAGGCTGTCCATGTTGTACACACCGAAGTACTTACGTCTTTTGTATGATAGTGCTGGACACGAGCATAGGAAGTGAACTAACGTCTCTTCCTCCTCTTCGTCCATACAACTTCTACAAAAGTCATTCGTCTCTAGACCCAGCCTTCTCGCATGTTCCCCAAAAAGGCAGTGTCCTGTCGGTATCCCTACGACCAATCCTAAATCTCGTTTTCCCAGGGATACAAGTGCCTTGGAGCGCCGCAGGTCCAGTTTTGGTCAAACCTGTTTTTATTTATTTTATTTTATTTTATTTTATTTATTTATTTAAAGAAATCTATTTTGTAATATACATGTATGATTTCAGATTATTTACAGTTATAGTTAAAATTATATTAAAACAACAAAAAACTTTAAAACAGAATAAAAAAAAAAAAATATAAACCAAATTTTGGTTTAAACAATTAAAAATTTAGAAAAAAGTCTTTAAGGATATTTTTAAAGTTGTCCTTTGATAAGTTGAAGTCAAATACATCGTCAATTAAGTTGAAAGATTTAGACATCCTATTAATTGGGTTGTTTTCTCCATAGTTGGTGGAATGGTGTTCAAGTGCTAAAAATTTATGGTTTCTAAATGTTCTGCATGGCACGTGAATTGATATGTTTTCCAAGATGTAAGCTGAATCTACGTGACCAAGCAAAACGTTACCAATAAAAGCTGCTCCCAAGAGAAGTCGTCTATTTTCAAGCGTGCATATTTTGTAATCTGTGCATCTTGTTGTGTATGGAGGTAAGCGAGCCACATTTTCATGGAATGGTAAGTTGTGGTCGTAATCCCAGTCACTTTTCTTTAACAAAAAAATCAGGAACTTCTTTTGAATGCTTTCAATTCTTTTTATGTGTACAGCATAGTATGGATTCCAGACCGTTACAGCGTATTCCAGTTGAGATCGAACATAAGCGAAATAGAGTGAACATAAGGTTTGGATATCCTTAAATTCACCTGTCCATCTTTTAACAAATCCGAACATGGCATTCGCTTTCGCAATACAATTTTCAATATGCCTATTGAAACTGGCGTTTTCGACAAATGTAACACCTAAGTCTATAACCTCATTGACTCTTTGCAGTACTTCGTTGTTGACTTTGTATGAAGTAATTATTGGATTTCGTTTACGATGGAAAGACATGATTTTGCATTTCTTAATATTTAAGTATAGTGAGTTCCGATCACACCACTCACTTAATCTATCTAAGTCTTCTTGAAGTTTCTCCGTATCTAACAATCCATTAATAGTACGAAAAATTTTCACATCATCTGCAAATATGAGCACGTCTGAGTTTTTGATTATCTCGGTTATTCGGTCTATGAAAACAATAAAAATCCAAGGCCCGAGGTGTGATCCTTGGGGAACACCAGATGTAACTTTAATACAGTTTGATTTTTCATTTCCCATTATCACAAATTGGCACCGGTTTGATAGATATGATTTAAACCAATTTATGTAATCGAGAGAAAACCCAAAATTGAATAAACTCTGGAGTGCTTTATGATGACAGATAGAATCAAATGCTTTACTAAAATCCGTGTACGCTACATCAACTTGACGGTGTTTTTCTATCTCGTTAATTAGTTTACTGGTGAATTCAACCAGATTAGTCGATGTGGATCGGCCAGGCATAAACCCATCCTGGTTTATTGATATATGACGTGCAATTGTGGATTTAAAACTGTTGCATAATACTAACTCAAATAATTTTGGAATTGATGATGTAGTTGATATTCCTCTGTAGCATGAGATATCCTCACGTTTACCCGATTTAAAAATTGGACGAATTTTTGAAATTTTCCATTTTTCAGGAAACACGCCGGTGTTTAAGGAATGATTGAATAGATAACATAATGGAATTGTTAAAATTTCAGCGTACTCCTTCAGAATAGAGGAGGGAATATCGTCAAGACCGCAACCATCTCCAAACCCCCTTAAAGCCGATAAAATGTTGTCCTCAAAAATAATAGGAGGAGTTATTGATGTGTTGTTGTTGCTGGGTTGTTCGTACAATCCACTAGTAACGCTTGGTCTATAGACTGATTGAAAAAACGACGCGAACATGTTAGCTATATCTTTGGCGTTTGAAGAGCAGGTATTGTTGTACGTCATATTAGCAGGGTATCCTTCAATTTCGCGTTTATTCCTAAAGTATTTCCAAAATTGTTTTGGATTTACTTTGATTTTGTCTTGAATTTGATTAAGATACGACCTGTATTTAGATTTGAAATAAATTTCAAATTCATTACTATGTTGTAGAAACGTAGTTTTGTCCGCTTCTAACCCGCTTTTCAACATTTTGGCATACGCTTTCGACTTCCGATTTTTTAAGTTAACTAGTCTATCATCAAACCAATGAGGGTGTGCATTTTGTGGTTTACAGCACATAGGTACATACATTTCGAAGCGTTGAAGCATGATGTCATTAAATTTGTCCACATTTTCGTTTATATCATTGGAATTGAGAGTTATTTGCCAGTTGATGGATTCCAGGTAACTTTGTAGCCCCACACGGTTAGTTTTTTTAAAGTTGTATTTCATTGGTTGTAGGTGTTCTGATCTCGCCATTTTAGTTAAGTCAAATACAATATCCAAAGATTTGTGATTAACATCATTTATGACAAAAGGTAATAGGGATTCAGAAATTTTAAAGGTGTCAATGTCGTTGCTGAAGACAAGATCCAATAATCTATCACGATTATTAGCAATTGTGTTTATTTGGTTCAAATTATAACCAAGCATGGCGTCCACAAATAAAGATTCCGCATCTGTTGTTATATTGCAAGGTAAAATACAGTTTAGTTCTGGGTCCAAGTTCCAAGTTATATTTGGAAGATTAAAATCACCAAGCACAAGAACTAAATCTGACGAGTTTGTTGTATTAATAACTTCATCAATCGCATCGATGCAAGTTGCATAATGATCACTATTTGATTGAGGTGGTATATATGCTGCGTAGATGATTAGATTGGTTTGGTTGATTTTGATTTTTACACCGATCTGTTCGACTCTCGATGGGGCTAAAGTTACTGGAGCATTCCAGAGTTTAGAATGTACTGCTATCAGTACGCCACCACCCGATTTCTTTGAACTAGTTTCAGGAGACCGATCACATCTATAAACAACGTAGTCATGGCCAAAAAATTCGCTGCTCCGTATGTCTGGTTTTAATGAAGTTTCACAAATTACATAAATAAGGTAGTTTGATTTTAAAACGAATTTGTAGAATTTAGATGCTTTTGATGCCATTTTGTTTACGTTTTGATAGTAAATTGCACATTTCTCATATACCGATCTTTTTTTGGACTTTATGGGCTGATTTACCTTTTGAGTAATAGTATAAGTTCGAGCTTTCATTAAAAGTGAGTGTAGTCTATCATTGGCCACCGGAGAAAAATATTTAAATGATTTTGTGTGTCTAGAGATTGCAACTATGGCATGCGGTACACTATCGAACAGCTCAAGAGGTTGAGAATTGGTTCTTATACATATTACATTTGGTGAGGTTAAACCTTGTGCTTCATGGATCATCAAGACTTTACTGGTTTCTGGTATCTTAAGCTGAGAGATTAATTGTTTATCAGCTCTGGTAAAAGTTAGATAGAAAGCGTTCTCTAACACAGGTAATGATGATAGATTTGGTGGCAGGTTTATAAATTCGGCGGAAGATTCCACTGTGTTCATACTAGTGATGTTAGGGTAGTATTCTTTGAGAGCAGAAGTAACATCAGCTGGGCATCGATACGTTACATTCAAGTATTCAGTCTTTGTTACAAAAGCACTTGCATCGGAAAATTTCATATTGACATGATGTAATCTGTCAATATATGGTATTTGATTTTTGTCACCTAGAAGATATATTTTAGAACATTTACTTTTGATAACCACAAGTCCTATATATCCAGCATGCACCATCATGTACTCATCAACAAAAACTGTATCGTAGGTCCGGTTACCATTTATTAGGTATGAGGCAATCGTTTTGTAGTTTAATTTGATGTTATTAAAGTTAGTGTTTTTGTGCTCGCAACGTGATGTTACCTTTAATTTTATATCTGCAAGTCCTTCTTTTGTAGCACATAGAACAAGATCAGTGCCCAGATTATGGTTGTTTATAATCCATGTTGATTTACCACACCCAGGTACACCTTGAATATTTGTAATATCCGGCATCTTTATGTTTGTTTTAAGATAGATATTGTTTAACGAGTTGTAAGTCTGATGATCTAACATAATTACCGTACCCGATGAACAAAAAATGTATCTGTTTGGGGTAATAAATGTGTTTGTGTCTTCACACAGTTGCACCAGATTATTCCCATCGAAGCCAAACTGATGTTTTGTGTTCGGTTCTTCGAGATATTGTTTGGTAGCGTTGTCAAATATAAATATGTTTAATTGTCGTAAGGAAGCAGCGGAGAAAGGTAATAGATTTATGTTCTTAATGTAATGATCCTTTAAGTGGCTTTTTATTAGGCTGTTTGAATGTTTCAGGTAAAACATTATTTCTATGATCGAATTCTTATAGCTGGACTCTGCAGACAAGCCGCTTTGCTACCCTGCACGTGAGAGTGTTGGTCCACCTCTCATCTGTCAAGGCGATTGCCTTTTTACTGAGCGTCAATTTGAGCGCTGCTATAGGCCTCCCCAGACCTGCCCTTTCCGGTTGCATCTGGAGAGTCGTACCGCACCTAGCTAGTTCGTCTGCCCTGCCCGTGACGTTCGAGTAACCAGGGACCCAGATCATCTGGATACTGAAATACTCGCTCATCTCATTAAGAGATGATCGGCAATCCAGCGCCACCCGTGACTTCAGAGAAACCGCCTCTAGTGACCTGAGTGCCGCTTGACTGTCCACATAAATCGCGATATCCCTAACAGATACCACGTTATGCTTCAACCATGTCACGACTTCTCCTATCGCCACCACTTCAGCCTGGTACACGCTGCAGTAGTCAGGGAGACGAACAGATATATTAACATTGAGCTTCTCACAGAAGACTCCGGCTCCTACTTTGCCGTCTAAATTAGAGCCGTCCGTGAAAAATTTCAGTGCCTCGTTTTCCAGTATCGATCAATTCTTCCAGGATTCCCTAGAAGGACAAATGATCCGGAAACCTATATCGAAGCACAACGTTGGTTTAATATAATCTAGATTCACCAGTTCTTCCCTTAGTGATCTAACTATCGTCGAGTGTCCCGCCTGAAGACACTTCCACTGAGAGACAGCCGAGAGCCGTGTAGCCACATTGGCTGCCATCTGCTTACCAAAAAATTCGATTGGAATAAGATGGAACATAACCTCTAAAGCGCGTGTAGGTGTTGTCCTAAGCGCCCCGCTTATAAGCATACTTGCCGTTCTTTGCACCTTCTCCAACAGCCTTATGTAGGTTACCTTTTCCAGAGCTGGCCACCACACGCCCACCCCGTACATCAGCACAGGCCTTACCACTGCGGTATAGAGCCAGTGTACCAGCTCTGGTTTCAACCGCCATTTCTTCCCTATAGCGTTTCTACACGAGTAAATGGCTACAGTAGCCTTATTCACCCTTTCCACAATGTTAGGCTTCCAACTGAGCTTACTGTCCAAGATTATGCCTAAAAATCTCGCTCTGTCAGCAAAAGCCAGTCTAATGCCGTTCACGGTAGGCGGAATTTTATATTTCTTATAGTAAATAGTACCAGCTCTGTCTTGGAGGTGTTGATCCCTAATCCACATTTGCTGGCTCATTTTGTAACGATCAGGAGTGCATTCTGCATAACATCCCTAATCGTATCCAGATATTTGCCTGAGACAGCTATTGCTACATCATCTGCATACGCTACAACCCCTATCCCCTCTTTCTCCAGTTCCAACAGCAATCCATTCACCACTGCACTCCAAAGAAAGGGGAACATTACTCCTCCCTGCGGAGTTCCTCTAACCACCCGCCTTCTAATGGTGGACTCCCCCAGTTCCGAGATAATAATCCTGCTTACCAGCATCTGATTTATCAACCTACTTATAGGATAATCCACCTTCAAAAATGACTCCTTCCATGATCGCCTCCGTTTTTACTTTATTAAAGGCACCCTCAATGTCGAGAAATGCCACCATATAATACTCTTGCGAGTAAATTGACTTCTCAATCATGCGTACTAGATCGTGCAGAGCTGTGTCCACCGACTTTCCCTTACAGTACGCATGCTGCGACATTGCCCAATTCCTTGGCTTAACTTTTGTTCGAATAAGTACGTCTATCAATCTTTCCAAGGTTTTCAACATAAAGGATGATAGAGTTATATGCCTCAGGTCCTTTGGATAAACCTGTGAGCTTTTTCTCGATTTCGGGATAAAAACCACTCTGACCTCCGTCCATTTCCTGGGAATATAGAGTAACTGCAGACATCCTCTGAAGATAACCTCCAGCCAGGGGAGGATAACTGCGGAGTTCCTTTGAATCTCTGCTGGTATAATCCAATCCGGGCCCGCCGATTTATAAGGCTTAAAACCGTTCAGCTTCCAACGGATTCGTTTCCTGTCCACGATGCCATCCACATCTGTTAAAGGTGTTCCTCGATGAGCTTCAGGCTCCATCAATGCTTCCCGGAAAATGGGTCTCAATGAGAAGCTCCAATGATTCCGCACTTGAAGCTGTCCATAACCCGTCCGGCCTAATTAAGTAACTAGGACTGGTTGGGTTAGTAGATAGAATTTTCCTAAGGCGAGAAGTCTCAGAGACTTCCTCCATTCTACAACAGAAGTGTCTCCAAGACCCCCTTTGTGCCTTCCTCAACTCTTTTTTGTATTTTCTCAGGTCTTCCTTATAGCAATCCCAATCCCGATTTTCCCTGGTGTTCTTAGCCTTATTAAAGGCTGTCCTACACGCTCTCCGATAGGTTCCCAACTCCGTGGTCCACCATGTCGGTTTCTGCCTGCCCCTAGGTTTTATCAGGGGACACGCAGCATTAAATGACAGATTGCATGCTTCTGTGACAATATCAACCATGCCCTCTAATTCTTCTACTGTCGCCGGAAGTCCAGGAACCTCCAGCGGCAATAGTTCCTTCAACACCTCCCCATATTTGTTCCAGTTTGTCCTTCTGGGATTCCTGAAAGCTTTCCGGGCAACAGGTTTGATGTTGAGGTTATATGTAATATATCGGTGATCAGAGAATCAGTGCTCCTTCGCCACTCTCAACCCACTGATCATATCAAAAATTGTTTCTGACGCACAGGTTACATCTAGAACCTCCCGTCGATTTCTAACAATGAATGTTGGTTCACACCCAATATTGCAAACTACAAGGTTAGTATTTAATAAGTAATCAAAAAATAACTCACCTCTTTCGTTAATGTCTGTGCTTCCCCAGATTATATGTGATGTGCGTTTGCATCACATCCAAGTATCACACCTACCTTTTTCTGACCTGCTTCCCGGATCAGTTCCCCCAGATTATCCGGTGGAACCTCCTTCTCACGATCCATATAGGCTGAGGTTAAACATAGTTTTTCACAGCCTATCTCAGCGCTCAGTGCTGTAACGTCCCCGCTACTAAATTGTGGAAGAAGAAAAATATTCAAATTATTTTTCGCTAAGATACACGATCTGATCTTTTCAGATTTGCTTGAGTATAATAATTTATACCCTTTCATTCTGAGGCCACAGATCCTGTTATTGTTAATCCAAGGTTCTTGGATTAACACCAAGTCCTCATCTGACTTAGTCAGTCTGAGCACGAGAGCTGCCGAGGCAGCCTTCGTGTGGTGCAGGTTTATTTGTACAATGCTAACCATTGCAATCTACCTTACTCACCACTTCATGCACTCCCTGCATCAGGATAGTGTCATCTGGCTCGTTGGTTTGGTCGCCAACCCCCTCTCGTCGTGTGTTTGACGGGTTGCCCCCATCAGAATTCAGAGAGAGGAGGCTGCCTCCCATCACCAACCTCTCTTCGTCCAAAATATCGGAACGGCTACCCTGGTCTTTCTTATAAACTTTAAGAGTGATCGACCCGAAACCGAAGTTGATCACTCCCTTAGATCTAGCAAGGGAAGCCAAGAACTCCTTATTGATCAGCATGATTGCCAATCTAAAGCCCCCCTTGGCCTCCTCGTGCTGTACAATCCTCCATCCTTCCGTTGGAAGATCGGGATTACTGGCCCGGATAATCTCAATGATCTCCTCTGGCTTATCCGGCTCAGTTGGTAACCAGACGCGTGCCCTCGGCCTGCTCGGGACTTCCCCTCTGCTGACTGCTTCAAGCCTCGCGCCCGGCCACACCTCGCCTACCTCGGCCCTTTTATAGAGATCGACCGATCTCTGGTCCGAGCACGCAGTTAGCTTAACGCGCCCTTGGTGCCATCCCGCATCTCTGCAGGACGGGGGGGATCCCGGATTTTCTCTCAGGATCCTCAAGAAAATGGAGTTTAGTGCATTATACACCTCCACTTTTCCGATGTGATGCTTCCATCTTCCTGACCTTTGTCGATGATGGCTAGCACCAGCACGTGCTCCTTCAGGATTTCACTGAACAATTTCAGTTTCTGCTCCTTAGGAGCACCCGACGTCATGTCTGCTTGCACTTTGGCCTGCTTACTACCTTCTGGTTCAAGTTCATCCTGGGACCTCTGTCTTTTAGACACAAGGACCCTCTCCGAGCTATTGCAGCCGACAGTTTTCTTAGCCCATGCTACAGATTCCTTCCGCGCAACTGTAAGCTGCCCCTCAGGGGTCGCAGCCAGTTTCTCCAGAATTCTAAACGCCGACCGTCTCTCTCTATACCGTCGCTTTGCTGGGGGATCTCTTTCGGTCCCCCGCTCTTCTGTTTGGCGGTTCCGCTTTCACCTGGCTTCGATGCAATGGTGTTGCTTACCCCTGCCTGAGATGAGAGAGCCCCACCTTTGTGGTTAGAGTTACTCCGCTCTATAGTACTTTCCGGTTTTTGGTGGGTACCGGTCCCCTTGTTTTTATTATTTTTTTTTAAATCTTCCATTTATTCCCACGAGTATCGGAGAAATACGCTTACCTGCGCAGAGATCCGTATACGCAGGTAAGGCTAAATACAACTGGAGGTCGCCAGGTATCCAGAGGGCTCCGTTCACGACTGGGCTTTGTTAAATGGGCCCCCAGTCTAGTCGATCATCAGCACAGGTCGCGTAACACCTTAATCCAGCCCATTGGCTCACCGAGTACCCCACCCCACACGCCCTCGCCCCCTCCAACATCCACCCACTCATTCACCCATCTATATGGATATCCCAAACAAATGGGACCCATTTCATTCAGGGGATTACCGTTTATAGGGTTCCCTACTCACTACCTGGAGGCTCGAGAGCGCAGGAAGACGTGACGCTCAGTTCACCGTGGTTGTGGTCGATGGTTTTATGGCGCCATCAGTTCGCCTCTCCCTACTGGGTATCATAGGCACTCAGAATTTAGTGAACAGAGGTTAACCACTCCCCCGTTCTCTGAGACTCTCCTTCCAGCAGAGCTGCGGTTGGGGACGGCTTATCCTGTGACCCCCCCTTCCCCCATCACAAAAATCATATACTAAAAGAATTTTGAGTACTCAGCATATCGTAAGATGAACCGGCCCCCTCTGAAAAAACATACGCAGCGGTAGTGTATGCTCGTGCTATATAACAAAGAGCTATATTTGTATTTTTGTGTGCCTATATCTACGAAGACACAACATTTGGAGCTGGTATCCGCACGCAGTATAAATGCATTGGTCGCGTCGTTTTTTAAAGTTCATTGCGCTAAGGGGCAAAATCCGCAATCTGTACAGCTATTGCGCAACCAACTTCGTCGGAGCTAGTCGCCAACTAGGATATTCCTGGATCGGCAGAGCACGTAGATATCGCTGCAATATTGGCTCAGGATGACACGACCTGGAACTTCATTTCCCCTGTTTCGCCACGTAGGCATAAAATCTGCCAAGCATCATTTACGATGTATAATGGGCGATACCTTACTCACGTTCAAGGAGTTAACGACGCTGCTATGCTAGATCGAGGCGTGCCTAAACTCGCGGCCATTGTGTCCGATGAAAAACAACCCTGACGAATGTACGATTCTCACTCCAGGGCATTTCTTAATCGGAAAGACACCAGTCACGACATTAGAATCAACACTACTCGATATGCAAATGAACCGTCTCAATCGCAACCAGCAACTACAAAGAATGTGCCATCACTTTTAGAAAATTTGGTCGACGAAATAGCTATCTCGCCTAAAGCAACGGCCGAAGTAGATGAGAGTCAACATCAGCGTTACTATCGATCAATTAGTTCTTATCAAGGAAAAAAGCATTCCACCTTCGAAATGGTTACTCGGAAGGATCATCAAGACGCGTCCGGGATCTGACGGACGAGTTCGAGTCGTCACATTAAAATGCCAAAATTGAGTATATAAGCGACCAGTGTTAAAGCTAAAGCAGTGCCTGCCGCCTACTCCCGACAATCATAACTGCCGGTAATGTTGAAGATAACACCAAACGTCTCCACGACAGCCGGAGGAAACCTCTATTGATTTTGGGGTGTCAAAACACCAAAATCAGACAACACTTTTGCCACTGTCAAAATCATCCATCCATGCGAAAAATCTTCCTTCTTTTCGAAACTTTCATTCAGCACGCATGAAAAGTTTAAGGTTTGTCCAATTGAGACACAGGAATATAAAAAATAATTTTGCAAAGATGCCATATTTGTTTTCTGTCATTTCATATAAATTTTGTTCGTTGAATGTTTGCCATTTGCCGCTATGGAGTCGTATTCAATTCAAGACCGTGTTAAAGTTATTCAAGAGCACTTCAAAAATCTACAAAAATCGTGAAAAAATATAAAAGACGTTTAGCGCATTTCAATTTTGGTCGCCATAACCGCCGAAAATGAAACAACCATCGATCGTTTGGTGCTTAAATTCGATTCACCGATTGGCTCTTAGAGCATCGTGCAATTGATGACCATAATGTTCATACAAAAACCATTTTCAGCGATGAGGCGCATTTCAGGTCCATTCGACCTGAAATACTCCTCATCGATAAACAAGCAAAACTGTGGCAAAAGAGACTGTTTGGTGTGCTCTGTGGTCAAAAGGCAGGCATCATAGGACCTTATGTTTTTGAAAATGAGAATGGAAACGCAGTTATCATCAGTTCTATGCGATCATGGAATCGACTTGGGCTATGTTTATTTTCAACAAGACGGTGCACCTTGCCATACTACGCGTGAGAATATCGATGAATTGCAAAGGTTCTTGGCCTGCAAGATCATGCAATTTAACGCCATAAGATTACTTTTTATGGTGGTTGTTTACAAGAAAACGGTATACATACGTTGATAGTAAAAAAGACTTATTGGAAAATGTCATCAAAAATTTTGACCATCGGAGCGACATCTGTAAATCCATCAGATAAACCCTACAAAATAAAGTATCCAACTTGATTCAAAAATAGATATTTGTAGTTTTAGTTTGCGTTTATTTTCCTGTGTCTTAATTGGACAACCCTTTAGAAACAATTGATTTTAACGAATAAATAAAAATTTGTTCTAGAGCTGAAATCTAAGGATATTTCTAAAGATTTTTCGCTAAAGGTGAAAAGTCATCTAGTGGCGCTCTGTACAACGTACAGAAAAATCTAATAACCTCTTACGGCAGTTGGTACTAGATTTAGATATTATTGTTAAAAGCAGATAATAATACCGTCACATATATCGTCGATCAGAAAATCAAAAAATTCTAGTGAAAATTCTAGTCCATAAATTTTCCCCAAATTGTCCATATAGTCTCAATATAACCTAAGCTATTAGAAAAACAACCGAAACTATTGGTTACTATAGTGGAAGAAATGGCGGATAGACTGAATATTGTTAAATTTCAAGATTTCATATACCGAGTCCCTTTACTTCGGAGATCAATCAATTTGCCATTTTACGGATCACTTTTAATATTTTATTCCCCTGAGATATTTTATTTAGTGAAAAAATATATACATTATGAATGAAAAATTTCCATTGGTAATTAAATTACATAACTAAATTAAATCTCTTTAGTGATAGTGCTGCCACTTGCGGCAAGTAGCGTAATCTCTTATTTTCCGCTGTCAAAATTCCGCTATCTTATACCTCATGTTAAAATCACCACAGCAAACAATTTTTACATATTGTGATAAGTATTGAGAAAAAATCATTTGAAAATCATCAATATCTTCAGGACGAGTTGGTGGTGGATTATAAATACCCTGTTTTTCCATTATAAGCCGAGGCTTCTTAGTAAAAAAAAGTTTTATTTTTCTTAAAAATGTGCTTATTACAAGCGTGCGGCCTATTTTAGGAGTGCGGTTTATACGAATGCTTAAAATATTAGGGCAAATAGCGAAATTTTTAGCCGTGGCCTATTAACGGTGTGCGCAGCTTTAAAAAGTTCAAAATACCTACCTACTTGGGTAATCTTGGGTGTTTTGTAATTTTGAAAGAAAATAGAGGGATAATTAGCCGCGGCTTTTAAGAAGAACGCGGCCTAATAAAGAAATGCGGCTTATTAGCGTTTTGTTAAAAGTTTTGGTAAAAAAATTCTTCTAAGTAACCGCGGCTTACAAGCAGTGTGAGGCTTATAATGGAAAAACAGGGTAATCAAAATAAGATTTTTACCACCACATCCCTCAAGTTCCGATGCTAAAACTTCCAATTTACCAAAAGCTCCAGCAAATAATTTCTTGATTTTTAAAGTATCACGGAAATAAAGGCAAGCCCCATCCCAACGTGTATTATTCACTCAATCAGAACGGATAATATTATAGTTATTAATGTCTAGTGACCGGCTTGTAATTTTACTGTTAAGAAAAGTTTCAGTTAAAGCAAGAAAGTCAAATTTGTGCACGTTCAACATAATACAAACCTCATCAAAATGCTTTACCAAGCTACGAACATTTAAATGATCAAAATTAATATAAAAATGAATACTTACCACACATGGAACAGCGTTTATATTAATTAAATTATTAATTTATTAAAATATCGTTGAATCCGTTGCTGCAGACATTGGAAACATCTTCCGCAAAGGCACATTTGACCGAAAAATTTTCCTTCTGAACTGTCTAATATAAGCACACCAGTAGGCCAGGTATTAGCATCAAGTGCTTTACTACTAAGTTTAGAGATGATGACAACTTTAAAACACACATAGTCCAACAAATCAAGATTTCGATTTTTTGGCATTAATTTAATAATTTTACAATTGCTAACGCCTAAACATGTTCTAACGAGCGTAAAAATATTTACATCAGTAACCGATGGATCGAACCTAGAGATGTGAAGCCATAGAATTTGAATAAAAGTTTTAATTCCAAAATCAAATTGTAAATCTCTAGTATCACAAATTTGTCCATTATAGCGAACTTGTTGATTATCCAAACGATTGTTTTGGAAAATTGCAGTAATATTGCCACAAGAAGTAGAATCCGTCGTATAATTCGCGCTCGAAGAAAATGGAGCTGGTTACGGACTTGGTTGCGGAGTTATGAACGTTTCACAGATCAATCCGGTAGTTCGATGATTATAATCCTCACCAGACACAGAAGGGGATATTCGATCAGCAGATACTCCTATAAATGAATCACTGGATACAATTGGAATTTCCAAAGGTTCGGGAACAATTAAAACTCCACACGAATGCGGAGTAATCATCGTATCAGGATCAGCACATAATCCAACATCTGGCTGAATATGACGGCGATAGTTAATATCCTCACTGGTATTACAAGAAGAAACGGCATCAGCAGATAATACCACAGATGAGCATATAGGCAATGCAGAGGCCAGCTCATCCATTATATTCGCAAACCCAGCTTGCATCATATCGTTGTTGTTAACGCTATTTACACCAATTAATTTGTTGAAGGTGTGATTTTTAATAAGATCCCTGCAATCATTGCAGAACCACATAGTATTAGGGCATTTACTAATTACATTACATGCCGTTCGATTAACACAGGCCCAGTTGTAGTGGAATTTTGTATCACAAAAACCAGAGCAACAAATCATTATATAGTCTGTAAATTGTAAGTTGCATTTGCCGCACTCCATATTACTTTCAAAAATATCCCTTAACGTATAATAGGCAGCACAAAAGTCTATGCATATTCACTAATTTAATATATACACTACACTTAAAAAAGTCATACTATATACACATATATACAATACTAGCTGAGTTACCCGGCGTTGCACGGGAGGTATATAAGCATGAGTTGTATTTTCGAATATTTTGTAGAAAATGTTTGGATAACTTAGTAGTTTCAGAGAAGGAAGCTAGAAGAGGTTCAGGTGGATCATCCAGAGGAGGCAAATTCACTTTTCCATTTGAACAACACATTCCAGGCGGTTCATTGTGAAACTTTAAAGCCCCACAATACAAACAAATGTTTTCCATTGGCCCAATTGAAACATTGTAATCATAGTCATTCTCGTAATTGAATGCTGCTAACTTTAAATCCTTCAGCCGGGCCTCATGATGTTCAATGGTTTCAGTAGCTCTTCGAAGAAGACATCCTGATTCGAACATTTTCAAGTCGTGTTTCACGCTGTTCAGTTGTTTCATTAGCTCTAGAAGAAGATGTATTGCTTCGATCGTTTGCAAGTCGTGTTTCATACTGTTTGCTTGATTCAGCCACCCTTGCGGCTCTAATCTTCTTCGACTTTTCAGTTACCTGCCCAATTGATCTTCTTTTCGGTGGCATTTTTAAGCAAAAATGAAACGTGTAGCTAATTAATCAGGAATGATGGGCATTCGAAACAGAAATTAGTATTAATTTATCAAAACAATTTTAATGTTCCCATTAAAATGTTTAATGCAACATTTGCATGGTAAACATTTCATGGCGATTGGTTGAGCGCCTGGTCGGAAGTCATTTTGGAATAATCAAATATTTGTATCTTTACATGCAAAAATTAATTTTTGATCCAGGGCTGGGCCCCTCGGATTCGAACATGTCAGTAATTTCATATAACCAGCCTCATAAATTCATTTTCGTGGAAAAATTTAAAGAAAATTAAAATTTTCGAAAAAATTTGTACCGCAGCCCCTAGACCCCGGAGTCCAGCCCCTTCCAAAATATCGTAAGGTTGGTTCTGGATATGCAACTTGTACATGGTAAAAATTTCATGGCGATCGGTTGAACGGTGTTGGAGTGAAACGGTAACATATATACTTATAAATATATATATACAGTGACTCACAGCTTATTTGATCCAGTCGCATTTTATGAACACAATTGTAAATATTTCGCGATATCTTATTTTGATGGTTTTTCTTTTTTTTCTTGTTTTTTGTTTTTTGTTACAAGGAACTAATCAACAAATACTACTTTAGAAAATATAGGAACTTCGATTGCAGGGTGTTATCGCATTAGAGTGTAATCGCATTACTGTGTTACTTCACAACATCTTTGTAGCATCAAAGTCGCTTGTGTATGACTAGGAATATGATGGTGGTTCACACAACAATTTCGATAAATTGGAAGCATCGACTACCTATATCACCATTAGTACATTTAGAGACGGATGCTCAGAAACTTCCCTTTTACACTGTATGCAATTTGTTTAACTGTATCGTGAAACCAAAATTTGTTATTTTTGTTGTCTCGTAATGGAAATATTTTTCTTGGTTTTTATTTTTGTTTTGTTTTACTACGTTTTGTTTCATATGCATTATATCGATACCAACAACAATATAATGCCATAAAAACGAAATACTAACAAGAGTAATTTGACGAAATTTGATGGTATAAGTATGTTTGTGGTAGTGGATCATTTAAGCTGTGAGTTGGTTTTGAGTTGAAATAATGAACGTTTTAATGTAATTTTGATATGCATTAGAATTTTTATTTTATTTTTTGTGTTTTATAATAAAAATAAATATAGCTTTCATATTACATTTAGTTTTTTTCAAAAAAAATAAGACATCGTGAGATATTTACAATTTTGTTCATAAAATGCGACTAGATCAAATAAGCTGTGAGTCACTGTATGTACAAACATCCATTTATATATATATATATATATATATATATATATATATATATATATATATATATATATATATATATATATATATATATATATATATAGATTTTGGCACACAAGAAAAATTAATAACATTAACTAAATTTAAATATAATTATTAAAAATTATTTAATTATTTTTCAATTGGATACTTACTTAGTCCATTACTTAGCTTATTTCAATCGGTAGGGTTAGGTCGTAATCAACAACAAAAATAAAACCTTTTAATTTTAATTGTTTGTACGAGCAGCCTAGTTTTAGTTATTTTGTCCGATTTTATTTTATTAACCTCGTTTCGACTTGATTCTAAAATAACTCTCCTATATAAAAGTCAAGAAGATAACAACAAGTTAACATGAAGATAACTATAACTTGACCCGACTCGCATTGTAAACAGTGTAAATGTTAGATCTAACAACCGTTACATTTGGATTCATTGGGCTCTGCCATCTACACGAACGCACTAAAAAATACAGTACAATCTTGGAGGGTTAAGAACACGATTAATTCGTTTCGTGTTCTTTAAAACCGTGTTGTTCGAAATTACAAAAAAGAAAATAAAAAAGACCACGTTTATTTTTTTTTTTGGTTATGAAATACAAAAAATAAAATAAAAGAGAATAACGAAAATCGTGTTGTTTGAAACCGTGTAATTTGAGAAAAAGGGTACCTGTGTTCTTCAATACCGTGTTCTTCGAATACCGTGTTCTTGGAGGGTTGCCTGTAAATAACTTGTTAGAAATAGATAAATTTTATTTAATTTTGTTTTTGGTTGTTTATGATTTAATCTTGGCAATCTGTTCAGGGGATGAAACACCCCAACTCTTTCGCGGCTCGCTTTTGTCGTACGCAGTTTCATGCAAAATCGAGGATGTAGGTTATAGGTTCAACTCACGTAGAACCTGTACGCATAGTCGGCCCATCAGATTTGCACTCTGACAGTGTTACCCCTGATTTTTATTACTTTATTGGGACTACAAACTAATTCGGTCCGTTTTCAAAAAGTAGCTAAAATTTTATATAATTTTTTTTTATAGTGATAGCTTATTTCCGTTGATTCAGATTAGACATCTGCCGTTAACATTCATTTTGTATTGCTTTGAATGTTTTTACGGTGTTGAGTATGCTGGATTTTGTGATAAGTAAACAACATTTGCGGGAAGTGTTAATTTTTTGTGTTAATTGGAACAATGCTCCAACCGATAAACCATGTAAAGAATGTTTTCGACGCTTCAAAAATAATGATTTCAGTATTGAAGGTAAGCTTCGCTTAAGACAGCCAAAATATTGTAAACTATGAACTAGAGGAATTTCTCGATGAAGATCCGACTCAAACGCAATAAGAGCTTACCGGTACGTTGGGGGTGACCCAATAAACAGTTTCCGTATGATTGAAATCTATGGGCATGATTCAACAGCAAGGCAATTGGGTCCTTTATGAGTTGAAACCAAGAGAAAGGGTTTTTTACATCGGATAGTGACCGGTGTCAAGAAGTGAATGTTCTACGATTTTTACGATAGCCAATCGTTGCCACTGACTTGAACATCAACACCAAAGACGAACATTATGGTTCAAAGGTTATGCTGTGTATCTGATGGGGCGAAAGAGGAATTGTGTACTACGAGCTGCTACAACCTGGCGATTCCATTACGAAGTGTGAGTGGCACAGACTATAATTAATTCATTTAAGCCGTGCATTATTAGAAAAACGACCGGAACAACGATCGGCCTCACGTTGCAAAAGTCGTAAAAAAATATTATGAAACGCTCAAGTGGGATATTTTACTGCACCCGCCGTATTCTCCGGACATTGGTTTTGTCCAGCTACTCATTGAGTTGGTTGCTTGTTGAAGTTTTGACGTCGCTTCTGATATACACTTTCCAGTTGCCAGAATAGCTGTATCGTCTGCAAATGTTGCTATGGTAGCACCTTCTGTATTTGGCATATCTCTGGTGTATAGAATATACAGTATAGGACCCAGTACGCTACATTGTTGTATGCCCGCTGCTACTCTCGTTAGTTCAGAGTATTCTCCGTTATATTTTACACGGAAATGCCGATCTGCGATGTACGATTTAAGGATTTGATAGAACTGTTTAGGTAGATCTCGATGCAATTTAAATTCAAGTCATTGGTGCCAAACTTTATCGAAGGCTTGTGCTACATCTAAGAAGACAATAGAACATATTTTCGTTTTCTCAAGTGCATCTTCTATTATATCCGTTATTCTGTGAACTTGTTCTATCCGTAGAGTGATTTTCCCTAAATCCAAATTGGTGGGTGGAATTAAATTTCGTTCTTCTATTATTGGCTTGAGCCTCTTGAGCAGTAATTTTTCAAATAATTTTGAAATGACAGGAAGTAGTGAAATCGTGTACGACTTTTTATCGTTTACTGGTTTGCTTGGTTTAGGAATCATAATTACTTCAGTAACCTTCCATTGCCGTGGGACATATTTTAGACTGAAGGCAGCATTCAGATCACAACTTCGTGCGAGAATTCCGCTCTTCGTTTTTTGGTAGGGATTTCTAATCCTGTTCCTGTTCAGTACCCATTCTGTTTCTCTCGCGAGCTCCTCCTCATCTGTATGGAACTCGGTGTTATAATTGATGTATGTACTTGCTTGTACATGGGTCTCATTTTCGTGGTTTCCGGGGTCCTGCTTACATTACTGACTTGTTTTTTGCAAGTCGTGACGAAGGGAGAGGGCGACCTTGTTGTTTTGGTACCTAACTACTATTTACGCCGCTTATGTCGGTATGAGTGTCATTTTCGGGGTTTTTTCAGGGTTTCGAGATGGGAAGCGGTGTCCTTTTTGGTGCTCACCTATAATATCAACGCCAATGTGGGTGTCAATTTCGGAGGTACTGATTATATTATTCACCTTAGGTTTTTCGCAAAGTGTTGTGGAGGGGGCGGTGTCAATTTTGGTACCTACCTGAGCTATGTAATTAGTACCCTGAAAATGACATGTCATTTTCAGGGTACTAATTACATAGCTGAATTTTTTCGAATTGCGCCTATAACGTGGATATGGATGTCATTTTCGGCATACAAATCAATTGATTGTGTTATAGATCACTTTTGCGTTATAAGTTTTTCCACAGGAGTAAGTTAAGAAAAGGGTTTATATAAAATTAATGGCAGGCTTGAATTTAATAGGTCCATCCCATGGATCAAGCGGTCCCTTCTTATAAGTCTCTACACCATTCATCCAATCGAATTCTAATATAGCATAGGTATTTTGTATCAAAATGAGCACGTTTTCGTAATATTTTTAAAGGGGTTGGCCTAATATTTTTAAAGGGTGTTTGAGCCGCTCACCATATCGTCATTAAATTTTTACCATGTAAAAGTTGCATGTACAGGATGGGGAAAGAGATTATATGAAATTAGTGACAGGCTTTAATCAGAGGGGTCTGTCCCCTGGGTCGAGGAACCCTCCTAAGTGTCCACACCATTTATCTAACCTGATCCAAACGTTTCACAGGGAATTTATATTAAAATGAGCAGGTTTTCGTAATTTTTATGAAGGGGTAGGCCCCCTGAATCCAGGTATACCTGAATCGCCTGAAATGTGTTTTTCGATTTATAATCATCCCGACTATCAATATTAAAATTAAATCGTTAAGTACAATCCAATTGAATATGATGGAAGGCGATACGATACATTTGAATGTGATATTCCGACCCGATCAGACAGAGCCCACCGTCATTTAAATGAATAGTATTGTGATAACCAAGACACAATCGATGGTGTGTGTAATCGTTGTAATTGTATTCAGTACAGTACTTTTACGTTTAAAACAATTTTTGGTACCCAAGTTAAAACAGATTTTATTTTGATTAATTTTAAAAATGTATTATTCTGTTTACTAAAACAGAACATTGATTAAATCTGGATTTTGTTATGCAAATAATTACAGCTTTTGTTTATCAGAATTGTGTTTACCAGCAATACAAAAAATCAAAAAATTATCCTGTTCTATTTTGGAAATATGGAAAGCGACAGCTCAATCACCAACCGCAGACATCCGAAAAACGAAAATCTTATTTTACTGAAAAAGTAATTTTTTATTAATTTTTAATTAAAATTAAAGTATTGATGGGCTCCAAGTCGCCCAAAGCATTGCTGTCGCTGTCAAATCAATTATTTTAGCCAAACGAGAAGCAATTGGTCGTTATACACCTCAAGTGCGAAATAAAAGTGCATCACGAACTTCACTGCCAGTTCATACGACGGATAAAAATCTCGGATTTTTCTATCCCAGATTTTTTTCAATTTTTTCATCTTTTTTATATTGAAAGAGGCGTGTCTATTGTATAATTGCAGTATAACTCGCTATCAGAAACATACAAGGAACGGAAAGCCAGACAATGGATAATTTATGCAATCAATACACGAAGTGCCTGCCGCTGCGCGGTAGGAAATGTGAAATCACCAGAATTACATTCACTACCCGAACCATTATCAACGTTGGTATCAGGTGGTATAGGACAATCGAAACATTTCTTGGTAAATATAAGAAAGTACAATTCGTGTTTCCAAATTTCATTGTTCGATGCAACAAATATCGTACGCAAAAATTACATGCCAACATTCTAGGAATTTGCAATGGTAAATTTATCACTACTACCACTGCCGAACGAAAATTACAAATTTGTTCAAATCTATTTAAAACTAGAACTTATCGTACTTTACAAACTTTATTCGATCAACCCAAAGAATTAATTTGATTGGTTAGAACTGCCTTTGAAAAAATGTCAGCTGATGACTAGAAAGCTGTAGTTAGAGAGCTTTTTTTACTCTGTTGTATCTAGTTTTGTTAATATTGGCACAGTTCAAAATTCCACCATTTTCTCTAATATTAGTGATCATAATTTTGTCTTTACGTCGGTTAACTTCAAAGGGAAATTCTTCCGACGAAAACTGCAAAAAAGGGTTATTAACTTTGATAAAGTTGACTCATGTTTTGTTGATTTTCTCGAAAGCACGCTTTTTGATACTAATGCTCCTGATACAAATTTTAAACTGATTATTGAGAAATATAATCAGTTAGTTGAAAAATTTACAGTAATTAAAAGTGTTGTTGCTAAATTGAAGAGCAACTCTTGTCCCTGGATGACTTACAATGTGTGGAAACTCATTGGGAAACGCAATAGATTATTAAAGAAACAAAAATTAGACTCCAATAACATGGTAATTCGTGAACAATTGTGTAATTTAAATAAAAAGATATCATCGGAGAAATATTATGCGAAGAAACAGTTTTATGAAATTATGTTTAGTAATGTGAACCAAACACACTTATGGAAAAATATCAACCAGTTTTTAAATAGAAATAATTATAACTCCGATATTCAAACTATTGTTGTTAATGATGATAAATATAGTAATATATCTGATATAGTTGATATATTTAACGATTACTTTGTACGTATAGGTAATTCGCTGGGAGAAGCAATTGGAAGTGATAGAGATATTAATAAATTTAATACATTGCATTCGATTCCTGACTCTATATTTCTATCGCCCACTACTCCTGCGGAGATTTGTAATATTATTTGTTCTCTGGATAATAGTAAAGGTAGTGGACCAGATAATATTCGTAATCAGGTTCTGAAGCGTAATGTAGCCTTCTTCACTGAAATTATTGCGAAGTTAGTAAATACAATTTTTCAAACCGGTGAATATCCTAATCAATTAAAAATTGCCAAAGTTGTCCCAGTTTTCAAAACTGGTGAGAAAAATCTAATTTCTAACTATAGACCTATTTGTACTCTATCTGTATTTGATAAAATTATTGAAAAAGTTATAAATTCGCGATTCAGGAGTTTCTTAAATGAATCGAACTTTTTCTACGCATATCAGTATGGGTTTAGAGAAGGTGCGGGCACTGATGTGGCTCTTGTTGAAATGACTAACATGATTTACAATGCTTTGGATCGAAAAGAGTATGTTGCAGCCCTCTTTCTAGATCTAAAAAAAGCTTTTGATACTATTGATCACAAGCTGCTTCTCGATAAACTATATGGTTATGGATTTCGTGGTGTAGCCTATAAATTGATTAATAGTTACTTAACTAATCGCCAGCAATATGTTATGATTAATGGAATTAGCAGTAATATTTTAACTGTTAAATGTGGGGTTCCTCAAGGCAGTGTGTTGGGACCATTACTGTTCCTGATATTTATCAATGACATCTCGAATTTACCCTTGATTGGCAAAATTCAAATTTTTGCAGACGATACTGCAATATTTTATGAAACTAAAGTCCCTTCTACAATACAGAATAGCATGGAGAATGATATGATCATCTTACTGGAATACTTCAAATCGAATATAATCTCATTGAATTTAAATAAAACAAAATTTATGATCTTTCATTCACCACAAAAAACTCCAATTGATTTGCCACATCTTAATATAAATGACGTTGTAGTTGATAGAGTTGAATATTTCAAGTACTTAGGAGTGACTTTTGATACGCACATGTCTTGGGGTGAACACATTAAATCCGTTTGTACTAAAATGGCTCCTTTAGTAGGATTGGTAAGGAAACTCTCGTATTTTGTGCCTAGTTATGTATTGAGACTGATGTACTTTGCATTTATTCATCCCAGAATTCTTTATGGAATTGTTGTTTATGGAACGGCAAGTCGGAGCAGGTTAAAACCTCTTCAAATCATGCAAAACAAAAGTGTGAAAGCTTTCTTGAAGCTCCCTTTTCGAGTATCATCATTGTATTTATATGAAATTGAATCCAAAGGAATTTTGCCGTTGGGTGCGCTGTATGATTACCAAGTTTCACTGTATATGTACAGGACATTAAATGTTTCTTCTACCTTATCTAATTTAGAATTTAGTAATAGTAATCATAAATATGGAACCAGATTTGCTAATAACATATCATGCGGATCTATTACAAACGAATTTGGACGCAGATCAATCCGATTTTCCGGTCCCCAAATTTACAACAAATTGCCTGAATCATTGAAAACCGTAATGAATATTCATCAATTCAAGAAACAATTAAAGATCTATTATAGAGAATTGTTAAATAATTACATTTTGTAAATTGTATAACTTGGAAATGCATATATGTATCTGACACATGTATGAGAAATATGTTTATTATAATGTTAATTTCCCTTTAAAGGACAGTAAATCCATTGGGGAATTGACATTATAATTTTATTGTAATATTATTTTATTGTAAATAAAGTTAATTAATTTAAAAAAAAAAAAAAAAAAAAAAAAAAAAGTGCCAAGTGTAGTAAACACATGGAATGCATTAGCGAAAATGTTTTAACGTCACAAACACGGTAAAGCAGTTGATAGACATCCCAATTTATATTCAACCGATGTATTAGGCCGTGCGTACATTACCCACACTGTAATAAACTTCCAAGAATTGAGAACTCTTAACGGTCAAGTGCCACTTATCGTGATGCTTGACGAGAACTAAATCTTCTTGAAAACGAAGTATAAACAATGTACCTAATCATGTCAAACGTGTAAAATGACGCAATCACTATCAAAGCACTGATTCAATTCAGAATTCAATTTCAGACTGGGCCGAGTGGATCTGCGATCAGTGCCTATCATTCTTCTCTTATCTATCTACCACGACTGCTCCACGGCTGCTACCGTACCAGGTTTTTAGTTAAAAAGATGATGAACAACATCGTCAAAGCTACAATTCTAAGTGGAAGATTTAAGCCAGATATGCCATAAGAATTAAAACGTTTGCAGTTTCCGGTATGACTCGGATTTGCAACCATCAATAAAGCACAATCACTACAAATGTGTCAACTAAATTTGGTATATCTATTCTTCTCATATGGGCAGCTGTATGTGGCATGCTCACCGATCGGAAAACCGTCTGATTTATTTGTGTACATACCTGACGGAAAAACAAAAAATATTTTGTATCTAAAAGGACTTCAATAAACAGAATTATAAATAAATACTTTCTTTCATTGTGCATATCCATACAACGGTAACTTGAATCCGGTAACTACTTCGTTTCTTTCCCCGTTACCTATAAAATTAAAAACATTTATTGATAAAGGGGAAAGAAACGAAGTAGTTACCGGATTCAAGTTGCCGTAGTATGAATATGCACGTGTGGCATTGCAATGCATGCCGGGATTTGTACTAAATATATTATCGCTTTCAATTGATAACCACACAAACGAAGTCGCGGACAACAGCTAGTATTATATAACAAAAAAATAAAGGAATAATAAAAAAAATAAATTTATTATAGATAATTTAAAATTATTATTAAAAAAACGGGGGCCACAAAAAAAATATGAATTATTTGGTGGGCCGCGAGTAAAAAAAGGTTAAGAACCACTGTTCTAATATACCATACTACAAACAATTGAATAAACCGAGAGTTTGTGCATATTTAGTGTATTCTAAAATGGGAATACGGATAATCGTATTTGTGCTGCTTATTAGTGCCCACAGCCTAGCGACCTCGTTTATATGACAACCGGAAGCACGTTTGCGGACATCGATTCTTTCGAGCCAGTTTTTCACCACTCTTTCACACATATCAACCGGAACGTTGGTAATTTTGCGTTCGATGTTATCCCTAAGCTCCTCTAACGTTGTTTGTTTGGACTGAATGTAACCCTACAAAAAGAATACCAACGGCGTTAAATCGCATGAGTGATTTGGCCATTCGAACTTCCTCTTCAATAGATCAATTGTCAATGTAGAGGACGTCGACAATGTCGAAAATTATTGTTTCTGTTAGCAATCATTTCAAAATTGAGGACCTCATTTTTATGTCACATTTGAAAAATGTTAACCAAAGTTTATATATGGCAGTGCATATATAATAAGTATTGTAAGCCTACTGTAAAGCGGGTTTACTTCACCGAAGATAATTTTAGACATAGAGCAGTGACACCGCCTAGTGCAACTGTTAAAGCCTTCTTCCTGTTCTGCCAAAATGATGGGTTGTCAAAAACGTTAATTGACGCTGAAGTACCTCGCTAGTCGCTACTATACCTCAAATGGGTCGGGGGATACTCTCGCACCGCATACACACCGTCCTCATTACCAACTTTGAGTGCTATTGTTTAAGGATGCTGCGAAATGTAATACAGTGGGTCACCCCCACTTGCTTCCTGCATCTAAAAATTTTTGACAGACAAGAGCTTGCAACATTCCGAGAAACTTGCAAAAAAATTGATGATCATCAAAAAACAGAAACAGCTGATCAACTTTGGTCTGCCTACACCAGAGCGCAGTGGCAAACTTTGTGGTCGTCTTGGGTGTACACGAGACTGAAACTTGCCGGGACTGCCACCCGAGCAAAGAGAAGCTTACCACAAAATACGTGTTGAGACTGTTGAAAGTGGTCTTTCCCGTCTTGATTCACCGAGGGGTGAAGGCAAAACATTTTTGCTCAATTTGCTTGTGGCAAGAATCCACAGAGATCGAAATGTGACAATCGCTGTTGCTTCGTTCGGCATTGCTGCACCATTACTGAACGGTGGATTCAGTTTTTAAATTGTTCATGGGAAGATTCATGGGAAGAAACAAGCGATAGGCAACCAATCGCTGTTATCCTGAATATAACCAAAGACATTTCCACATGAACTTCCCCAAAATCCACTTATTACTTATATACACCACAAAAAATAATTTCCAAAAATTATCTCTCAGTTCAGCGTTGACGAGAAATTAATTCAGAGAAAATTACTTATTTGAGGTTTAGAAATTTAATTTGAATTTTTAATTTAATTGTAATTATTTTGATTTTTTTAGACTAGTGACATCTAGGTTTAAGTAGCAACATTAGAGGTAATTTTATAACAGATTAATTATATTCCAGATTATAGCAGAATTAAGCTGAGAGAGAACCAAAATTCACCGAAAGATCTTGAGTATCAGGGCAGTATATCCCTTTTCCTGCCGGCCCACAAAATTGTGTGGGTACGGTAATGATTTTTTTGCCGTCAAAAATTTATTTTTTTATGTGTTTTGAACCAACTTACACATTTGTGAATTCCTTGGTAACTTATTTTCGTCCGAAAAAAAACTATAACTGTACACACAATTGTGTTGGTTGTACTTCGAATCAAGCGAACAAAAACGCCATTACATACTATGGTTTTTTAACCACACATTTGTTTGGCTGGACTTTAATTGAGCCAATTTTTTTTTTTTGTAGAAAAAGGGATATAAATACAGGAGAAATGAACACAATGGATTTTTAAAGATTTAAATGCAGAAGTAAAGTGTGCGTAGAATTAATAGTGGTGATTAAAAGTGAAATAAATTGTGTGATTTATTGTAAATTGTGAAAAGTGTATTAATTAATAAACAATTGTGGAAATTATTTGTTGTTGTGTTTTAGTATTGGTAAAGTAATAATGGGAAAATTATTGGTGGGAATATTTCGGGAATATTCCAGTGGTGTAGGTATTCAGTAAAATTTGGAAATTATTTCAGGAGAGGTGTACTTGCGAAGATTGTTGTTGTAAACCGTCAAATTTATTACTGTGTTCACAATCGAGTGATACGAACCGGTTTTGACGGGGCGATATATTTACACTTTGATATCTACAAAACAACTGGGACGGAACTGGATTATTTCCGAACAGAAAATGATGAATTTTTTAATGCTGCAAGGAAATGGAATTCTAAAAAGATTTTTAGAAAAAAGTTCTGGTATACGGCCAACCAGGATGAAACTTAGACATTTTGTAACTGATCATGATGATATTGAAAATGGTGGATGGAAATGTAATGTTCGATCTTCACCCGCCTAATTTTGTTATGACGCAAGAATGTCATGACAAAATGTATTTGTATTGATTCTGCACTCTTGAGGAAAATTTATTAAAATGGCTGATGTTTCTGTCATGACACTGTGACAGAATGAGTAAAAAATTGTAAGTATTTTAGTCTCAATTTAACGAAACAGAGAGCATAAAATAATTTCAAATACATTTTGGTGTTAATAGTTGTGAGTATAAAACTACAATTTTGTCATGACATTGTTTTGTGGTGACAAAATTTTTTGAGTGAAGACCGACCATTATTCTACAATGATTTTTTGAAGACATTATGGAATATGGCAAATTGAAATTTAACAAGGTTATTTCTGAACAGATTATGATGAAATTGTTTATGTTGGAAGAAAATAGGATTCTAGAATGACTTAAGTCTTTTACAATGTCTTAAGAAAATGGCCAACTGGGATGGAATAAAGAATTTCTTAAATTTTAAGATTTTTAAATGATTTTAGGAAGAAGTTCTAGAATTGAAAAACTGGGACGGAACTAGATTATTTCTGGACATAATATGATGAAATTTTTTATGCTGAATATAAATGGGATTCTAAAATGATTTTTAGAAGAAGTTCTTAAATATGACCAACTGGGACGGAATTAAACCATTTCTTAATCATGATAAAATGGGTATCATGAATGAAAATGGGTTTCTTAAATCACTTTTAGGAAAAAGAATAATTCCACTTGCGACGGAACAGAGTCATTTTTAACCGATCATGATTAAATTGAGAATGGTGAATGAAGATGAGATTCTAAAATGATTTTTGGAAGAAGTCCTGGAATATGGCTAACTAAGACAGAGCTAGTTTATTTCTGAACAGATTATGATGATAATTGTGAAAATGGGTGAAAATGGGATTCTAGAATGATCTAAGAATAAGTGAAGTGCTCGATCATAATATAATTGAATATGGCGGATCGAAATGGCCAATATACGGCCAATTATGATGGAACTGAGACATGAACTGATCATGATGAATTGAGTTTGGTGGAAGTAGTTCTAGAATTGACAAACTAGGGCGGAATTAAATTATTTGTGAACAAAACACGATGAAATTTTCTATGGTGGGGAAAATTGGTGTCTAAAATGATTTTAAAAGAAGTCCTGAAACAAAGCCAACAGGAACGGAACTAGGCTATTTCGGAACAGAATACGATGAAATTTTTTATACTGGATGAAAATAGGATTACAGAGTGTTTTTAGAAGAAGTTCTGGAATATGGCCATCTTGGACCGAACTTAGCAACTTCTTAACCGATCATAATGTAATTGAATATTGCGGATCAAAACGGGATTGAGTTTTGGAAGAAGTTCTAGAATTGACAAACTGGAGTGGAACTAGGTTATTTCTGAACAGAATTTTATGAAATTTTTTATGCTGCGGATGGAAATGGGATTTTAAAATGATTTTTGGGAGAAGTTGTGAATGGAAATAAAATTTTAAAATGATTTTTGCCAGTATGTAGTCCTGAAATACGGCAAACTAGGAAGCGACTACGTTATTTCTGAACAGAATATCATGAAATTGTCTATACTCGGGAAAATTCTAATATGATTTTTAGAAGAAGTTCTGGTAAATGGTCAACTGGGACGGTCAGAATTGCCTTGGATGCAAATGGGACTCTAGAATGATTCTAGAAGAAACTATGGAATATGGCCAACTGGGACAGCCAACTAAGCAATTCCTTAACCGATTATGATGAAATTGGATATCATGGACTGATCTCAGTCATTTTTTATCCGATATAACTTGTTTATGGTGGATGGAAATTCGATTTTAAAATTATTTTTGTAAATTTTGGATCGTAAACTAATTCTGAAATATAGCCATGTAAAGGAACTAGGTTACTTCTGAACAGATAATGGATGAAAACGGGATTCTAAAATGATTGTTAGAAGAAGTTCTAATATATGGCCAACTGGGACGGAACTAATCCATATCTTTACAGATCATCATAAAATTGCTAAATAATTTGGGATGGTGGATCATTATATGGGATTTTAAAATGATTTTTGTAAGAAGTTCTGGAATAGGGTAAACTGGGTTGGAACTAGATTTTATCTTAACAGATTACATGATGTAACTTGGATGGTGAATGGTAAAGGGATTCCAATGATTTTTGGAAAAGTTCTGGAGTATGGTCTTTTGGACTAAAATATTTCTTTAACGATCATTATAAAATTCGGTGTGCTGGATGGCAAAGAGACCTAAAATATTTTGTAAGAATTTCTGGAATATAGTTGACCGAATCTGACTTAGTTAGCCATTTCTTAACCGATCATAATGTAATTGAATATGGCAGATGGAAATATTATTCTTAAACGTCAGCGCTGCTTTCGGAGCGCAAAGGTCTGAGGAGATAGTTGAACGCCTTCGTTTCACTTCCGTTCCACATAATTTCCAATTTCAAACTATTCATTAAAGTTATGATAAAATAAGCGGGTGGGACACACTGACGGTTCGACTATACTGCTTTGATATATTTCACTATTTATTGGATATGTGGCCAAATCTTTAGCATTAGTGCGTCACGTACTAAATTGTACAGGGCCAATTATTCACTATTCAGATATATTAGCGCCTTTTTATGAAAATTGGGAGATTTGTGTAAATTGCTAAGATATACATTTGAAATTTCACACCTAATTTTTGTTATTTCACTGAAGATGACAAAATTTGATATTTTTAACATTAATTTTCACAATACCTTTGTATTTCGACAGTAACTTCACACTATCAATATCTCAAACAAAATATCTAAATATCTAGGATCGATAGACGCTTTATTAGGATACGGAGTTTAAGGCATCTACGGAACAAACTAGATGGCTGACTTATTTAATTGTTGTATCTATATGAATGACGCACTGAATTAGCCTGATATTGTAAAATCATGTTGCGTTACACCAAGGCTCTTCCCATTCAAAAATACCTTTATTACCAAGTGACACAATACAAATTCCAAGAATCAAAAGTATAATATATTTTTAAATACCAACTTGGTTTGTAGACAAAAAAAAATTTTTAAATGGTAAGCAAATACTCTGACTGGGTGGTAAAAGAAACAGTATTTTGTTCGCTTAACATTCCAATACAATATACCCTGTATGTTATCTTGACCTTGGCAACGTAAACATTTTCTTTATTAAAAATCAAAATATTTATGTGAAATACCATAACTGTTGACATTTGTAGTATGTAGGCAACTTCTTATGACCTTCGCAGTTATACAATTTTCTATTTTCCCTCAATTACATAAAGAAATTTTCCTCTGTGTGATACCAACAAAACTTATAAAAGTAGGTTGAATCTGTTTGATTCAGTTTTGTTTAAATTTGGTTCCATTCCCAAATTAAAGTAAATAATTTGAGCAAACAAAAAATGCATCTGAAATTAACAACGAGTGGATTATTATTTTTATTAATAAGTGTATCGCATATCTCGGGACAGGCTGATCCTAATCGTTTATCAGTATATACATGTCAAGTGCATAAAGAGCCGCACCCATCTACAGAACGTAAACCTCATGTATTCGTATATGTCGAAGACAAAGCTTTTAAAAATATTGAGCAACAAATTCGAGATCATCCGCAGGAATATGCAAATTATGAGATAACCAAGGGAGCAGTACCGTTTCCGATCGGAAATAATAACCCTCAACAACAATTACTGCGCGTTATAAATCGAGACGGAACTATACCAACCCAAATACCAAGCCCTTTAGAATGCGCAAATGAGCCTGATAATCAAGAACAGAACAACAATTCAGAAGAGAGTGAAAAGGGGTTTAAACTAAATAAAGATTCAATTTTGGTTCAAATTCCGGTTAATAAATATTTTGACTGTAAAAATGCGGAAATTTTAATAAAGATTGCCAAAAAGGAAGATGGTGCAATACCAGCAGAAACGAAAAATAGTCAATCAGCTGATGCATCGTGCAATAATCGCGGTGCTTTACAACAGTTATATATGGCACCAACACAAATTCGACCAGCTTCCATTCGCCACACGGAAATTGCAGCCACACAGAATCCGGAGATAGGTATAACACAAAATTTATGCATTATGAAATAAATAAGTAACATGAAATTTTCTGTATTTCTAGTTGAATTACCAATATCATATGACACATTAAGTCCGTCACAATTACCACATCCAGCTGGATCTCTAGCACAGTACATGTTATTATCACCCGAACATTTAAAACCAGCCTATCCAAATCTACCAACGATACCTACATCGGAAGATCAAATAAAAAGTATCGTATTCCCAGAAGGTGAACCACGTCAACAAAATACGCCGCAAGATTCAACACCAATAGGTGGGTATCCAGAAGTTCAAAGTACTTTGATCGATTTGAATAAACAAGAAGAGGAAAGTCTCGATCGCCGGCAAGGTAACAGTAATATACCGATAAAAGATATCGATGTTGCTGAATTTGATATATACGCCCAGCAGCAGAAGCAGCAGAACGAGGAAAATCAAGAGGCACCCGAAAAAGTTTTGGTCGTGCCGAAACGTGGTGTAGTACAACATAAAAATGCCAGCGTAGAGACCAAATCAAAAAATAATAAACGGCCGTGTAAGACAAAATGCGAGAATTGTAAAGATGATGGACGATATGGACTAATCTTAGAAGGGTAATCAAAATGTGTACTCGTATAATAATTTTTTTTAATCAAATATACAAAAATATGATTTCAAGCAAAATGTGTGTCTTTATTATTATTAAAATACTGTACAAAACATATAACCATGTCGGATTTTATTCCAAATGTACATAATAGCCACAATGTTATGTAACCCAATTTACGTTTTTGAAATCAGAACACAACATTAAACATTATTATGATTATGTTCAAAAATTTACAAAACATCGTTATATCGAATGCTCGATTTTTAGTTGAATTTGCAAATATTTGCTGGTGAACTCATTTTGGTGCCGCTTGTACATGATTGGAAAATTTCAGAAATATTTTGAGTCGACATTTTTATTAATAACAAAATTATTCTATAAAATACTTGTATATTCGGTGAAATGGATCAATACAAGTTGTCGTCTTAAACATTGTGGATTACAAATAGTGAAAATACAGTTAGTGTGTGTCAAAATAAAAATAATGGAAATTTGGAAAATTGTACTGGTCGTGAGTTTTATTGTGTCAGTTGTGAGATGTGAAGATGACCGGCCTATGAATATTGCTGAAAATGAGGTGGAGTCACAATTCAATGAGGAACCTTTAATTCGACAAAAAAAATCGCATCCGAGTGCAACATGTATTCCGGGAATAAACGATGAAGATTGCAATCCGGATGACGAATATGCAGTGAGTGCAGCAACAAATTATTATGCACCACCGGTTCAACCTGGATATGGTCCACCACAACCACCACCATTGCCCCATGCATACGCTCCACCACAACAGTTACCACAGCAAAATTATGGACCTCCACATTATGTTTCGCCGCCTGTTAAACCAGCTCCATATGCTTATGGAATACCGCCACCACATAAACCAATATACGCTGCGCCACACCCTCCAGTTATGCCACATAAACCAGTGTATAGTGTACCAGCAATACCACATTATCGGGCATACGATCCATCGACGGATAATACACGCCCAGATATGGCTGATCAACTAGGATTCTTCCCTTTGAGACCACCACCGATACCACCATGTATGCCATCATACGCACCTCCTGCAGTACCTCATGCTCCATCATCATGTGCGCAACAATTAACCGTCAGTTGTACACCACAAATATACGCATCAAAACCACCACCTTATTATCCACCGCCACCAAGGCCAGTATACCACCCGGCACCTATTGTGTACGCCTCAGAACCAGGTTCAATGTATCCTGTACAACCAAACCAAACACCAGGTCAACCTCCAATTAAATCGCAAATGATTTCATATCGTAACAATGACAATATGATGCCGAACACAATGCAACAATCGAATGTGCCAATGTCACCTGGCCAGGATCAGCAAATCCCCGATAAAAATGCGCCAACAATGCGGAATGAGTCACCTGACCAGCAACCAGCGCCACCAAATAAGGAACCTACGAATAATAGTCCACAGCCAAAAATTAATTCATCTCTAAAAATAGTCGAGCAGATAAAAAATAATGAGAAAAAATCGGGACCAAGCCCAATAGGTAATTTATATGGTTGGGAAATTCCCAATCCACTGCAAACGAAATAATTTTTAGTTTATTTATAAAATAATAATTAATATTTTTTGTACGTTTTTTTATAAGTAATTTAAAATAAATTATTGTCATAAAATACAATCGACTATTAAGGCTGTGGCATTCTCATATTCACCTGTCTATTTCCAACCGTAATTCCAATAGTTTATACCCCCAAAAGTTATAAATTGAGTTTATGTTATTTTTGATAGTTGTTCTCTTATGATGTGACCTCAATTTGCTCTATGTCTAAGATGCACAATATACATAATGTCATGTACGGGTGGGTATATATAGGAAAAACAACACCATGGGAGGAAACGAAATTTTACTTCATCTGCTGAAATTTTTAAAAATCGATTCTTGAGTATTTTCATTTTATGTATCTTGCGGTGTTTTAACGAATCTATATAGTCTTAAAAATTTAAAGCGATGCATGAAATGCAATGTGATAAGCTTTGCGGTGTATTACTTATGTATAGTAATCATTAAGACCGTTCGATTTGTGTTGTTGTCGTGTTGTGTAATAATATGTGGTGTCAGCAATCAGCAACAAGTGCCATTGCATGCAAATTATAACATGCATTTTAAGATTGTAATCGCACATTTAAAATTAACTAACAAAACACTGAATAATACATGTTTGTCCATTACCTGTGGGCAATGAATTTATAAAATGCAATCCCCGGCTATCTAGGAAATGAGAATGGCCTACCTGCTAATACTCAAAGGAAGTAATAAATTAAAACGTATGTATAACTCTTTGATCGCACCTGTTCAACCGCAAATATGTGTATGTATTATATACACAAACTACATACATTGTAAATAAATTATCTGCCATGTACATATTATATTGTAGAACAGACGGTTAAATTTTATACAACGTTATGCAAATAATAAATTTTTCCGCAGTACACAAATTGGAACGGTGTCGCCCATTTACTAGTTTACACCGTACACAATTTTGTTTGAAAACTTGTTGAACTGAACATAACTATAATACATGTTTGTACCACTCACCGAGTATGCATGTAATGAAGTATTGGTCTTGTTACGCCGTACGAATAAAAAAAAACACACGAAAATATCAACGGAGAATTATTTTTGATTTGTGAAAGCGCGTTTGAATGAAAATATTAAATCCAACCAATACAAAAAGCTTAAAGTTGGGATAAAATATAAACGAAATATAAAACAGGTGATACGTGAAAACAATCCGGGTGTATTAAATCAGATTTTCTAAGATTTTTGTTTTTAAGTCGCGACTTTTAGAAAATGTACCAAATGGTATTGGATTGAATATGATTTTTGATTGTGATGCGACAGATTATCTGATAAACGATACTTGATATCATTATACGTATTACGTATACGGTTGTGGCGGTTCAATCAACAAGTTTACTTTACTGGTGAATTTGTATAACGATTAAAGTACGAATTCCTAAACTGTTAGTTTCAGAATTGAATTGAAAATGGAAGTGCCAGAAATTCTATTATTAAACAAAAACCGTAGGAATGAAAATCTATAATAATCAGATTTTAGCTGCTGCTCAAACACACGAGACGTGTGTTTTAAATATTGTATTAATTAAACATTAAACCAATTAAATATAAAATAAATATAAATCGAACATCTTTCATCAAATGTAAAATCAATCGAATGTTGTTAAATGAAATATTAAAATAAATTATATTAACAAAAGATTATAAAATATATGTAAGTTAGAAAATTGTTCATTAAATTTATGTGGTATCAATATAACACCAATAAACTGGTGATCTCGACGTGATTCAGAACGATCCGTGAGCACGTCCAACACAAAGTTTTTTACTACAGAGCAGCATCAGTTTGTTGTGAGGACAAATAAAGGGGTGAAAAAGCCAGCCAGTTATCGGTCAGTCTTATACCGTCTAACAATTAGCAACCAAGCCTAATAACGCCAGCCATTAGCAGGTCAGCCTAATAACGCCAGCCGGTAGCACGCCAGTCACTAACATCCCAGCCTAATACCGATAGTCACTAGCAGTCCAGTCTAATATCGTCAGCAGTCCAGTCTAATATCGTTATTAATTTACTAAGGTTATATATAAGCAATCCAGTGGCACTATTCTGGTAACTTCCTGGGAATAGGGAATTGGGGAAATATTTTATATGTAATTTTTATTTTAAAAAAAAATTTCTTGCACACTGCTAGTCGTAATTTTTTTGAAAACAAAATAAAATTGGGAAAAAATTTCCCTGCCAATTTAGCCCATTATAGTCCGTCGTAGCCATACGGCAACGTGCGCACTCTCATCTAAATTCACCTGTAAAAACAAAATTAAACTATATAATTTTGTTTGTGTAGGTGAGAGGAAAGACGATCCTCGAGAGGTTAAAAGCCGAGAGGTTAAATGTTGAGCATTAGAGAATACATTCGAGTACCCGAGTACTCGATAATTTTACTCGATTTTCGAATAATCGAATATTCGGATTTTTTTTTTTCGAGTACTCGATTATACATTATACAATTATTTATAAATAGATAAAATTTCCAGTCCAAATATGTAACCGGTTTTATTTTAATTAAAATATACAATTTATGTTTTAATAAATATACCATATGGAAGTTTTACAAAATAGAAAAATTGCTACATCTGTGGGTCAGTGACAAAAATATATTTAAATTACCTATTGTGAATTTGTCTTTAAAACTTTTCATGTTTGACAGTCATTTACAGTTTACCAACTTAAATAACACAAACTATAAATCAAAAATTAAATTGAAAAATAATACTTAATAAGAATCTGGTTGAATATGAAAAACGTTGGTTTGCTAAATAAAATTTTCAAATTCATTAAATTTATTATATTAATCTATTGGCTCTAATTAACTCGAAATAAGTGAAAAGGTAAGAAATGTATTGAACATAAAACGAAGTTAGATTTTTTTTTCCATAAATGAATTTATTTTTTCTGCCTTCAAAAATTAGACCCATAGCAATTTAACCATGTCGTAACAAAAATCTGGTGTTTGGAAGCACTTCCGAAAACTTAATAAAGACGAATCTAAATGTGAAACCGCCAACTGTGGTGACATTATTCAATGTAAAGGGGGCACTACCACTGGAATGATAAACCATCTTAAAAAAACACGGGATTGAGATTTCACCAAGTATTATAAACGAAGCTGGTTCATCTAAAAAAATTAAATACAAATCATAAATTTGTTGATATGTCAAAGTTTGTAATCCGAGTTTCATTGAATGAAATATTAGCCAAATGTGCGTCTAAGGATGGTTTTTCATTTAAATCAATTGCTCATTCTGAAGCGATTAAGGGGTTCGTAAAGAGTCGTAATTACAACATGCCTAGAAGTGCGACAACAGTGCAGAAATGCGTGATGGAATTTTATAACAATAAAGTAAAAGATTTAAAACAGGGTATTACTAAAATGGTTAAAAGTAAAAATAAATTTTCCATAACAGCCGATGAGTGGACAGATATTACTATGAAGCGGTATATGAATATAACACTTCATTCCGAAGCAGTTCAACATGTTCTTGGTGTGGTTCCTATTGTTGGAAGCTGTGATGCTGAAACAACTCTACACCTGATTAGTTTAATATTGATTTAAATGTCGACGTCGTAGCTTCAATTCACGACCGTTATAATACAGAACTATACAGAACAACAATATTACAAGAAAATCATACAACTTTTATGACTGATTTTTTTGGTTATACATACATTTCTATTAAATCAAAATTATTTAATTTAAAAAAATTAAATTTTAATTTTAAATTGGACCAATTTGAAAATAGCTATCGCGAACTCTACTCGATTGTTTTTAAAAAAAACGCACCTTTTATTTGTCATGGTATTATAATACGCACTCTACGGTAAGTGGTATGCACAAATGTGTATGTTGGTCCACACAATTGTGATGGCAGATAGGAAAAGGGATAGAACCTAGCCTGCCCAGTATACACAATTGTGTATGCAAATTTTGATTACGAGAAACGAATGTGTCAAACATAGAATTATGTATAAATTGACGACCAGTATACACATTTGTGTATATAACTTAATTTTGTTTTGGTCAGAAAAATACCACTAACTATAATGATAATAAAATAATTAATATGTTATCAAACACAAATCATTAATATGTTGTATAATTTATTTGTTATCAAATTATTATGCTCTTTTTTAAGAATTCCCATTTAACCAAGATCCGTTAAAATACAGAAGACATTACAACCTGTCATTATTTACATACATATTTGTGTATTTTGAACTTAAATTGAAGCAAAAAAAAATTGAACTCGAAAGGGAAAACTCAAAAAGTAAGTGGCATCTATCATTGTATCACAGCACTAAATGGCATTGTCCTATTTATAAATTGTAACCTTCATTGTTAGATGGCGCTCTCGCTAAACCCATTTTTATGCGATAAACTTCGAAATATTGAGAGATTAGTGCACTAAACTCGTTTAGTTACTAAACCTAAAACAAAACCCGTTTAGCTAATCTCGAAGTTGACACAATTCGCGGTTCCACACTTAAATTCAGACGACTATAGCGAGGCTCTAAATCATAGAATTTTAAATAATAAGTTAAACAGGCCAATCCCTGAACTACAAAATCTTTACTGTCCGGTTTCTGGTAATGGACATCTACTATGAATTCAGACGATTATAGCGGAGCTCTATGTTATAGAATTTTTTTGCCATCTTGTATTAATATTTTGGTTTATTTTTTGTTGTCCTACTCGTGTACTTAATTTTCCTATATTATTAACTTTATGTATCATTTCATGTTTTTTAGATATTATACAAGTTTTTTGTTTTCAAAAATTGCTTATTGTTTTGTTAGAAAATTTATTGTGACAAAATCTTTTCCGGGTTGTCATCAGTAAAAAATGTCATGACATATATTTTTCCGGGATAATCGCATATGTGAGTCTCACATATGTGAGTTTCATTTAAAAAATATTTATCAAAATAAAATTTCATCTAAAAATCATCATAATTAGATCCCATTCACCACACTCATAGGGTTTTGACTGATCTCTCTCGCCACGTAGGTGAGACCCCGTGAACATCCTAGGTTCGGTGAAATAAAATTTGAAAATGTATTCAAATTATTTCATGAAACTTCTAGGTCATGTATGGCATAGTAAATATCGCCATAACCGAACCCTGTTCAGAAATATCGAAAGTCGAAACCTTGAACTATCCAAAAGTATAAACGTGAGCCCGTAAACATCTCTAGGATTTGTGTTATTTGATTATTATTACAATAAATCCAGTTCGTCGCTTGTTTGGGAATATCAATGGGATAAAAATCCTATTGCAGAAAATACCAAAATTTCCAATTGAGAAAAAAATGTAAAATGAAGAAGTTTTAAATTTTGTAAAACAAGGTAAAAATCATCATTCGTGTCCCATTTTTACAATATTGATAGAAAATTTTCTGACCTATTCGAATATATGAAAGAGATCTCGTGAACATTTCTGGTATATGGGATATAACCGTAAACGTAAAAATGCCTCAGCACAAGTTAAAAATCATCATAATTAGATCCCATTCACCACACTCATTGTGTTTTAGCTGATACATATATCTAACCATGTATGTGAGACCCCGTGAACATTACTAGGATCGGTAAAATAATATTTGAAAATTTATTCAAATTCATGAAATTTCTATGTAGACTGTATATGGCACTGTAAATATCATCATAAACTATCCATGTTCATTTCAGTGTTAGAACTTTGTCTACGCTACCCTAAAATACATTTTAAAAACTGTGAACATCTCTAGGAGCGGTAATAGAAAAATTAGAAAATAGATTGATATCAAAAACTATAGTTGTTTAAAAATAAGATGGACTAGTTTAAATTCATCATAATTAAATCTTGTTCATCACACAGGTGGGGTTTTGATTTACCTATTCGGTCATATAGGTGAGACCCCGTGAACATTTCTAGGATCGGAGATATAAAAGTAGAAATATTGTCCAAAATATCCTTCTTTAGAATTAAAAAAGTTTAGTAAATTGATTTACGATTGGGACACTAGTAGGGACTTAGGGACTTCTCTAATATAAATGATAAAGATTATCTAAAAATGTTTCAATTTCACCACATAACAAATCCAATTGGAATATTTTAAATTTAACAGTGTAAATTTTTGGTATTATTTTTGGTATATATTTCACAATCATCTAGTATACAGTGTTTTAGTGAATTGATTTTACTACAATTAGAAAAAAAATGTAATGCCACTTCAAAAAAGTACGTTGCCATATGGCTACGCTGGTCGTTACATAGAACGAAACCAATTTTTAGTTTAAATTGCATATGGCAACGGTAGTCATTGAATAGCAAGTATTTTTGTTATTCTCTTTAAATATTTTTCGACTGTTTGAACTGTTTTTATTTTTTGTTTTGGTGTTTTATTTATTTTTAGAGAAACTATGACGATTTGGCAAGCTCTATATATACATCGAGCCACCGCCAACCCAAATTTCTCAATCTGATGAAGATGATGGCGAAGAAGACGGATCTTGGAAAAAAGAACAAGAAAGCAGACTGTCAAGTGATTATGAGAAAGTTGAATGATGGAGCACAATCAATGGTTATTGATAATGCTCTCGAAGATACAATGGCAAACTCTTTTACTAGCTTGGATGTTGACTTACCATGTACAATACCATCGACAACTAACAATGCTCAGGACATTGATTCGCCACGAAGGTTAGGTTAGGTTAGGTTAGAGTGGCTGCTATCGCACACTTAGGCCAATAATGGCCCATTGTGATACCACAGGATCCAATCTCCCCTTACTCCCGCTGAAACCAACCAGAGCTACTGATGTAGCGTAAAATATCTCGCACTCTACAGTCCGCGAGTTCAGAAAGGCTGTCCATGTTGTACACACCCAAGTACTTACGTCTTTTGTATGATAGTGCCGGACATGAGCATAGGAAGTGATCTAGCGTCTCTTCCTCCTCTTCGTCCATACAACTTCTACAAAAGTCATTCGTCTCTAGACCCAGCCTTCTCGCATGTTCCCCAAAAAGACAGTGTCCTGTTAGTATCCCTACGACCAATCCTAAATCTCGTTTTCCCAGGGATACAAGTGCCTTGGAGCGCCGCAGGTCCAGTTTTGGCCAAACCTGTTTTGCTACCCTGCACGTGAGAGTGTTGGTCCACCTCTCATCTGTTAAGGCGATTGCCTTTTTACTGAGCGTCAATTTGAGCGCTGCTATAGGCCTCCCCAGACCTGCCCTTTCAGGTTGCTTCTGGAGAGTCGTACCGTACCTAGCTAGTTCGTCTGCCCTGCAGTTTCCCGTGACGTCCGAGTGACCAGGGACCCAGATCATCTGGATACTGAAATACTCGCTCATCTCATTAAGAGATGAGCGGCAATCCAGCGCCACCCGTGACTTCAGAGAAACCGCCTCTAGTGACCTGAGTGCCGCTTGACTGTCCACATAAATCGCGATATCCCTAACAGATACCACGTTATGCTTCAACCATGTCACGACTTCTCCTATCGCCACCACTTCAGCCTGGTACACGCTGCAGTAGTCAGGGAGACGAACAGAAATATTAACATTGAGCTTCTCACAGAAGACTCCAGCTCCTACTTTGCCGTCTAGCTTAGAGCCGTCCCTGAAAAATGTCAGTGCCTCGTTTTCCCGTATTGATCCATTCCTCCAGGATTCCCTAGAAGGACAGATGATCCGGAAACCTATATCAAAGCACAACGTTGGTTTAATATAATCTAGATTCACCAGTTCTTCCCTTAGTGATCTAACTATCGTCGAGTGTCCCACCTGAAGAGACTTCCACTGAGAGACAGCCGAGAGCCTTGTAGCCACATTGGCTGCTATCTGCTTACCAAAAAATTCGATTGGAATAAGGTGGAACATAACCTCTAAAGCGCGTGTAGGTGTTGTCCTAAGCGCCCCGCTTATAAGCATACAGGCCGTTCTTTGCACCTTCTCCAACATCCTTATGTAGGTTACCTTTTCCAGAGCTGGCCACCACACGCCCACCCCGTACATCAGCACAGGCCTTACCACTGCGGTATAGAGCCAGTGTACCAGCTCTGGTTTCAAACCCCATTTCTTCCCTATTGCGTTTCTACACGAGTAAATGGCTACATTAGCCTTATTCACCCTTTCTACAATGTTAGGCTTCCAGCTGAGCTTACTGTCCAAGATTATGCCCAAAAATCTCGCTCTGTCAGCAAAAGCCAGTCTAATGCCGTTCACAGTAGGAGGGCTAACTACCGGAATTTTATATTTCTTAGTAAATAGTACCAGCTCTGTCTTGGACGGGTGAATCCCTAATCCGCATTTGCCGGCCCATTTCGTAACGATCAGGAGTGCATTCTGCATAACATCCCTAATCGTATCCAGATATTTGCCTGAGACAGCTATCGCTACATCATCTGCATACGCTACAACCCCCATCCCCTCTTTCTCCAGTTCCAACAGCAATCCATTCACCACTGCACTCCAAAGAAAGGGGGACATCACTCCTCCCTGCGGAGTTCCTCTAACCACCCGCCTTCTAATGGTGGACTCTCCTAGTTCCGAGATAATAATCCTGCTTACCAGCATCTGATTTATCAACCTACTTATAAGGTAATCCACCTTCAAAAATGACAATCCTTCCATGATCGCCTCCGTTTTTACATTATTAAAGGCACCCTCAATGTCGAGAAATGCTACCATACAGAACTCTTGCGAGTAAATTGTCTTCTCAATCATGCGTACTAGATCGTGCAGAGCTGTGTCCACCGACTTTCCCTTACAGTACGCATGCTGAGACATTGCCCAATTCCTCGGATCAACTTTTGTTCGAATAATTACGTCTATCAATCTTTCCAAGGTTTTCAACAGAAAGGATGATAGAGTTATAGGCCTCAGGTCCTTTGGATAAGCCTGTGAGCTTTTTCCCGATTTCGGGATAAAAACCACTCTGACCTCCGTCCATTTCCTGGGAATATAGACCAATTGCAGACATCCCCTGAAGATAACCTCCAGCCAGGGGAGGATGACCGCAGAGTTCCTTTGGATCTCTGCTGGTATAATCCGATCCGGGCCCGCCGATTTATAAGGCTTAAAACCGTTCAGTGCCCACAGGATTCGTTTCCTGTCCACGATGCCATCCACATTCGTTAAAGGTGTTCCTCGATGAGCTCCAGGCTCCATCGAGTCATCAATGCTTCCCGGAAAATGGGTCTCAATGAGAAGCTCCAATGATTCCGCACTTGAAGCTGTCCATAACCCGTCCGGCCTAATTAAGTAACTAGGACTGGTTGGGTTAGTAGATAGAATTTTCCTTAGGCGAGAAGTCTCGGAGACCTCCTCCATTCTACAACAGAAGAGTCTCCAAGACCCCCTTTGTGCCCTCCTCAACTCTTTTTTGTATTTTCTCAGGTCTTCATTCGCCACGAAACATTGATTCAATATTCCCTGGTATATCTTGCGCATCCGCAAAAGCAGGTACTTCAACATCAATGTACATTCAAGGAACAATGGAACAGACAAATGCTGAAAACTCGTCGGGTGCTATATGACATTCAACTGAAAACACTTGAAAACAAGATGAACTACTTTGAATGAAACAACAGCAACGAAAAAATCGTATAAAACTCCAACAAAACTTTGAACTAAACGTACACCTCTTCAACGTAAACGTTGTACTACACAAACCTCTTTTGATCAAATTGCAACACCATCAACTGCAAAGAAAAGGAAATCTCAACCAGAAGAAATCTGTTGGGTCGAGGACGATGAAAATGCACTCAAACCTATGTTTAGTTGGGATACAAACTATGATGATTGTCGTAATCTAGAACCAAGTGAACAATTTGAAAAAAAAATCGATGATAAAGTTCTAGAACTCATTTGCAAGGAATCTAATGAATATGTAGTTTGGTACTGTACTGTTTGAGGTGAACAAAATCCAATTATTACGATAAATGATCTGAAGGTGTTCATTGGCATATTGATCGTATCCGGGTACTCTTATGTTCCAGCTAAACGAAGCAATTGGTCAAACGATGTTGATATGCATAATGAAATGGTTTCCCAAGCTGGTTGGGATATTTTGGCCGTCAATTGTGTAAACAATTTACTAGAAGAAAGCCACTTCGCTTTGGCTATAAAATGTGATGTCTGAATACACCATCCGAGTATTTCATTAATTTCAAAATGTACCAAGGGCATAATCCGAGATTGAATCCTGAATTCGCCCAGCAATATGGAAAGAATATTACTCCATTATTTGATATGATCGAAGAGTTCGATGAATCTTTAAAAAAGCTAGAATTCTGTTTTTTCTTTGATAATTTGTTCACATCACCGGCTGCTCTAATTGGATTGATAAATCGTGGATATCACGGGAGGGGGACTTTCGTGAAAATTTTATTTCAAGAACTTGTCCATTGCCATGAAAAAAGGATTTGAAGAACTCATCACGTGGAACGATTGTGAGTAGATATTAGAATTACAAAATAGGTAGATTAGTCGTATGGAAAGTTACCAATTACCAATGCTACCCGATATTCGAGAGCGGCACATCAGAATCCAGGTCCCACGAGAAATATCATTTCATCTCGCAATAAAATTTATTCGTTTTCATGAATTATTATTTTTTTTAAATTTAGAGCCAATAAATAATTATTTTCATCTGAAGTAAAAGACTGTATAGGCCAGTGGTTCTTAACCTTCTTTTACTCGCGGCCCACCAAATATTTCATAATTTTTTTGTGGCCCCTTTTTTGAATAATAAATTATACTTTTTAAATTATCTATAACAAATTAAATTTTTTATTATTCCTTTACTTTTTTTTAAATAATATAATAAATATAAACAATAACTTTATTATTTCATTATCTATTTTTTTTAAATGGCTAAACCGATTTTCGTAAAACAACTTTGTTAACCTTTATCATTAAAATCTATACAGTACTTTTCAAATTAAAGCATTTCAAATTAAAGCAGTAAACCGGTTCACCGGTTAACCGGTAAATCAAATCAAAATGCATGATTTTATTACCGGCAGTTATATCGATAATTACCGGTAAATTCGGTAAAAAATTATTATCCATCCATTACTACTCATTCATCCATTTATTCTCATCCAACCATTTATTCTCATCAATCCAATAAGAAACTACACATACATCCATTAAATAGAAAAGAAAAGAGAAATGTTTTGTCCACTGACTTGCTCCTAAATTGTTATGTGGTAAAAATTAAACCTTGATATTTATGTTATGTGCAAATAGTTCTTTTTAAATACATAGATCATTTCATAAACAAGCTTCTCAAAATAAGTCGAAGAGGTGACAATTAAAATTTTGCGTATTTCATTGAAAAAATAATTTTTTTTCAGCCATGGATAAAAATTCTCCGTGGAATTATTTTATTCGGGTGTAAAATGGAAGTGCAGGTCAATGCAAGAAGTGTTTAAAAATAATTAAGACTTCTGGCGGCAGTACGAGCGGTATGCATGCACACCTTCGAACCCAGCACGAAATTAACCTTTTAAAAAGAGATGAAGTAGATGAACCAAAGAAAATTACAACTACAACAATGAACATAAACACATCTTCGAATTTGAATAATTCATCAACTATTTCAAAATACTTCAAAAAATCAGTAGATGATTCGTTTGGTGCAATTGTTGCGCGATTAACAGCCAAAGATGGTTTACCATTTGTTAAGTTTTGTACATCATATGATTTAAGAATACTGTTAAGTGCTAAGGGTTATACTAATATTCCAAAGTCTCCAAATACGATTCGAAAAATTGTGAATGAATATGCAGAGAAAATACGCCAAAAAATCTTAGCCGAACTAAAAATTCGAACTAATCAAGGTGAAGGGTTTAGCATCACATTAGATGAATGGACATCTGTAAAAAATCGTCGTTATATGAACGTAAATGTACATGCATTTGACAAATTTTGGAATCTTGGTCTTGCTAGAGTTCACGGATCAATGCCAGCTGATAAATGTATTATCCTTTTGGAGGAAAAAATTAAAAGATTCGGTATTTCGTTGGATAATGTCGTTTCAATTACGACAGATGGAGCATCGGTAATGAAGAAAGTGGGAACATTAATTAGTGCAAATCATCAATTGTGTTTAGTGCACGGCATTCAATTGGCAATTATCAAGGTTCTTTATGATAAAGATTATTATTCATCATCAGAAAGTGCAGGAGAATATTTTTCAGACGACGAGGAAGATGATGATGTTGGTGGTTTAGAGCTATTATCTGAAACAAACGTTGATCCACCGATTATTAGACATGCAAAAATAGGTCCGCTGATAGAAAAGATTCGAAAAATCGTTAAAATATTTCGCCTATCACCGACGAAAAATGATAAAATACTCCAGAGAAATATAAAAGGGGAATTATGTAAGGAGCTTTCATTAATTATCGACACTCGAACCCGTTGGAGTAGTCTACTAGCAATGTTGGAGCGTTTTTATGAAGTTAGAAATGCTATACGAAAAAGTCTAATAGATATAGAGTCTACTATCACATTCGACGAAAAAGATATTGGCTTGTTATCACACATAATATCGGCCTTGCAGCCTTTAAAAGTTGCTGTAGAAGCATTGTGCCGCGAAGACGTGAATCTGTATACAGCTGATATAACATTAGAATTTATGTTAAATGAACTAACACAGCAAAACACCTTATTAAGTAACGAACTTAAGGACGAATTAATATTACGAATAAAGGAAAGGCGAAATATTATGTCGGATGTTCTACACTTTCTTCATGACCCGAACAACTTGAATAGTAATAACAGTACACCTTACGATTATGGAATATTTAATAAAAGCATTAAAGCTGCCATAACCAAAACAATTATTGAGTTAATTAAACGTATTTCTAACAACCAAAATGAAAATGTTGTCAGTGATAATGATGATCAAATGAGCGCTGCAGATGTAGACGAAGTTTTAGAAGTCGATGTACCTTCAGTTTCATCGCCACTTCCAACATTAAATGCTGGGTTGAATATCTTCTTGAAAGAAAAACTTCAATTAGAAGTATTTAAAAAAACTCGTATGCTAGAAAAAGATAATAAGAAGAAAATTAGGAAAGATATTGAAATCATTATAAGAAAAGAAATAAATAACTTATTTGCAAGACGAAAATATTCGTAACAAATATTTAAAGATTGTATACGACCATCTTATGACTGTTCGCCCAACAAGTGTAGAATTGGAACGTGCCTTCTCTGCTGCCGGGATCATCACCTCAAAAATAAGATCGCAACTAAGTGATAGGAGCATAGATGATTTATGCTTGTTGCGAGCATATTTTCAAAAAGATGATACATTAAAAATTTATTGATTTAATTTCTTTACATCATTTCTTTATAAAATGAATTAATTTTATTTTTATTTTGCAACTGTTGTTTTTTAAGTCCTAGTGTAAACTAAAATTAATAAAATATGTTTTGGATTCTACAATTTTTAAACTTTTTTGATAGTATTGTGCATTTCAGAATAACTTTAGAAAATGTGCAATTTTACCGGTAAATTATCGGTAACCCGGTAATGAATTTTTTCATTACCGAATTACCGGTAATGATAAAATTCGGTAAATTTGCAATCACTACTTGTCATCAGACCTGAATAAAACTCTATCAGTTTCATTCGTTATTTCCTCAAAATCATGATACTACTCCAGAAAAAGTCGCACAAGTTATTACTTCATTGCAAGAAGGACGTAATCAACAAGAAGTCGCTCGTCAGCTAAACATGAGTCAATCTGTTGTCTCAAGAGTATCCAGAAGGTTTCAGGAAATTGGTACCTTCAATCGGAGACTACATACCAGCTGGTATAACTTCACTGCGAAATGGCCATCTCACAGGCGTCGATGTGGAGCAGGCGCTAAGACAAGTTCGATATGGAGCTGTTAGTCAATAGGCAGTAAGAAGACGCTTGAAGGAAGCCAACCTGACTTCAAGACGGCCCGCTAGAGGCCCAAATTTGATAGCGCGCCTCCGCAAAGAACGACTCGAAATTGCCCGCGAACACATAAATTGGGGCATTGAGCAATGGAGGTCCGTTCTATTCACTGACGATTGCAGAATAGGTTTGCATGGTAGTGATAAGAGATGCTGAGTCTACCAGCGTCCAGGACCACGATTTTCGCAGTGCTGTTTTCCTGAAACAATCTCGTACAGCGGCGATTCTTGCATGGTATGGGGTGGCATATCGCTTGACAGAAAAACAAATTTTGTTTTCGTACCTGGTAGGGACCGTAGCAAAGGTCTGACCGCTGTAACATATACTGAGGACATTCTCTTGGATCATGTAGCGCCCTACGTAGGATATATAGTGAAAGATTTCATATTGATGCATGGCAATGTACGGTGTCACACAGCTCGAACCACTCGGCAGTTCATGGATGAAGTTAGAGTCGAGACGATAAAGTGACCCGCCCTCAGTCCTTACATGAATCCATTTAATCATTTTTGGGACGAACTAAAATGGAGGGCCTGAGCCAGAAATCCGGTGCCATTTAACATCAGTGACCTCAAGATTGCGTTGGATGAAGAGTGGGGTGCGATCCCCCAAGTCTTTGTCAAAACCTTAATAAGGCCAATGGTGAACCGCATGTGAACCGTTGTAGGCAATGGGGGCATTACTAAGTATTAACCAATATAATTGTTTTTGTTTTCTTCAATTTTTTATTGTTATTTAAATTTAAATATACCCAATGCTTTTTTACATAATCTTCAATTTTGCGTTTTCATTCAAAAGTCTATAAAAAAAAGTACTGAACCAATTTTCCTGAAAATAGAGTCATCTTAAAGTAAAAAAATTTGAATTTCGAAAAAATAATGGCTTGTGAAAATCGGTTAAGCAGTTTCTTAGGTTTACTTATAGGCTTTCTGTGGTGTAAGTAGCATATTTGTATTTATTTCTTCGGTACTATAGCAAAGTTGTATGTAGGAAGAAATAAGAAATAAAAAAACTAAATAAGAAAACTTTGTCTTTCTTATTTCACTTTTCAATACGATATTCGGTTATATGTACATCAATTTTCTTTTTATTATATTCTGAAGATAATTTTGAAAACTTTGGCGGCCCCCGGCAAACTTCTTACGGACCCCAGGGGGCCGCGGTCCCCCTATTAAGAATCACTGTATAGGCCATACTTATATTGCAATAAAACATTTTTTAATTTTGGAATCTTATAAACGCTTTTTATTTTGCACACTGTTATTTTATGTATTTGTGTAATGCTCAGCGTTGCCGTATGGCAACGGCCCTACTACGCCAACCCGGGCAAAATTAGCAAAATTTTAGTTTGGAAACTGCTTCCACGACAAACCATCAGTAAGGTAAGTAATTTTTCATTCCCCATTTCGGTTTTCTTAAATTACCTTATTTTATTGGCACTTGTTATTCATTCGGTGTAATATCTCTGAATACACGTTTTTTTTAAATTGTCGTGATATAAAATACTTTATCAAATTTATAAGACAAATTAGTGACATCGTTGAAACACCACAATGTGTGACTCAGAAAACGACCACGAAAACAATCACAATGTTGCCGAAATAGCTGCGTTGACTAGTAGATCATTAAAGTTTTCCATAGCAATGTAAAGTAAATGACCGCTTTTTTGGTGGCCCGAAAGGTCTAAAACATTGTGAATGTCATAGAAAATAATATTTGTCTATAAAAAAGCCGAAAATTTTTAAAATAAATTTTTCGATAAATTCAATTCTTTTTGAAAACTCTATGGCAAACTGATCGAAAAATCTGTCCTAAAACCGGTTTCACCCTATATAGTAAACGATTTACCTTAAGTTTGGGGCGTTTGGCACATAGCCTAAGTAGATTTTGAAGCGGATTACTGTCATGAAATGCATAATTTATTTGAAACAATTTCAATTGCTAAAACAATTCGGAGATTCTGGGAACTTATGGACCAAGTGGTTGGTCTCAAGTACCAAATATATAAAACACAAATATTATTGGGAAAAATTATTACTTTGCCTGAAAGGTTCCCGGTCTGACACATAGATGGTGCCACAAATGTAAAACCTATATAATTTTTAAATTCTACCAACCTTCAAATGATATATCTGTTAAAATTTCATGACATTTCGATCACTAAGGCTGCGAGCCAATAGTCGGATAAATCGATTACTATGGTAAAAATCGGATTTAGAACAGATTTTTCGATCACTTTGCCATAGAGTTTTTGCAAAATAAATGAATTTACCGAAAAATGTACTTAAAATTGACTTTTACCCGACTATTGGCCTGTAGCCTAATTTTACAATTAACAGTTGTTTTAGTATTTTTTTTTTTTTGTTTTTTTTATTTATTTATGATGACGAGTGTCAATTTATTTCGCAACACTTACGTCATTCGTCTTATGACAGATAATTAGTTTAATGTTTGGAAAATATTGATACTTACCTTCAAAGTGGTGAGTCTCCTTCAGAAACTGTAAGAAATTTACATGGAAAATTCAGTAGCAATGAAATGCCTACAAGGCAATTTGTGGATCAATTTCTGAAGGGAGTTCGTGAAACTTAATTGTTATCGGATAAACCAACACGTGCACCAAAGTCGAGAACATTGCGGCTGTTGGTCGGAATGTGTCTTAGCATCCTTCGTGACTTTTGCATAAAGGCATCGGTATAAAGGCGTACAAAGTTCAATTAGTGCAGGAGCTGAACCAAAATGACCATCCGCAACGTTTTTTGTTCGCTAATTGGGCTGTGGTACGCCACACGAGTTTCAAACAATGTTTGTTTTGACGGGTTTCAAACAATATTCCAGCTCAATTCTGGAAATTTCCACGGGGTTTTAATAACATTTTCAAATAGATCATCCAATCTACTGACCCCCTACTGAGCGAATGGGATAAAATAATGGAGGGTTGTACTATGTTTTAAAGATGTTAGAAACTTCAAAATTTTGATGATTATTTCAAGTGTTATGAAGAGCTGGCAAAATATTAGGTGTGCAAGTAGAAACTTTGCTTTTTTTGGCCAAATTAAACTTTATTGAAAATATAATTGTTGCAAAGATTAATTATCGAAATATTTGCCATTACTATCTATGGCTTTTGCCATTTATCAGGTAGATGATGAATTCCTTTTGCACATCTTCAACTTTCATGTACCGCTTCATCTTTCATGTCTCGAAGCACAATCATCAGCCGATGTTTGAAAGACACTAGACATGAGACATACGTTGCGACTGGTCATAGGGAATTAAAAATTACATGTTTTGTTGTTATGATAACTATCCGATTTCATCATAACTAACCATATTGTTCAATTACAGATAATTTTTTCCGATGAAAAAAAAATAATCTTGATGAGCCAGATGGCATTCAATACTCTCTTTCTGTTCAGCGGGAATCCCACCATAGCATTTCCATCCACTAAAATGATCAACGTGGTGTACATTGGCGTCACAGAAAACCATCTGTTACAATAATGCTCCAGTACATAAGAGCCTGTATACAAAATCATAATTTGCAGAACACTACATACTAGTACCCAATCGAAAATCTTTGGGAAGTACTGGTTCGAAAAATTTACGAAGCTAATCGCCAACTTAAAAAAATTAAATTTCTAACATTTGGCGATTTCGGACTCCGTAACATATACACCAGTAGCTAGTTTTAGGCAAAGTAAGCAAAAAATTGTTTAGTGGCAAGAACGCAAAAATGAACTCTGAGCTAGGAATTTCATTGATTTTTGTTTGAATTTTGGTCCCGCTCGATAACACTAGAATTACTTCGTCACAAATAAAAATGTCTTGGAACAGAGCTACATGATTTTAAGATGTACAGTGACTCACAGCTTATTTGATCCAGTCGCATTTTATGAACACAATTGTAAATATTTCGCGATATCTTATTTTGATGGTTTTTCTTTTTTTTCTTGTTTTTTGTTTTTTGTTACACGGAACTAATCAACAAATACAAATTTAGAAAATATAGGAACTCCGATTGCAGGGTGTAATCGCATTAGAGTGTAACCGCATTATTGTGTTACCTCGCAAGATCTTTGTAGCATCAAAGTCGTTTGTGTATGACTAGGAATATAATGGAGGTTCGCACATCAATTTCGATAAATTGGAAGCATCGACTACCTATATCACCATTAGTACATTTAGCGACGGATGCTCAGAAACTTTCCTTGCACACTGTATGCAATTTGTTTAACTGTATCGTGAAACCAAAATTTGTTACTTTTGTTGTACTCGTAGTGGTTGTACTCGTCCACTGCCTCAAACATACTAATACCATTTGATGGTATTAGTATGTTTGTGGCAGTGGATCATTTAAGCTGTGAGTTGGTTTTGGGTTGAAATAATGAACTTTTTAATGTAATTTTGATATGCATTAGAATTTTTATTTTATTTTTTGTGTTTTATAATAAAAATAAATATAGCTTTCATATTACATTTAGTGTTTTTCAAAAAAATAAGACATCGCGAGATGTTTACAATTTTGTTCATAAAATGCGACTGGATCAAATAAGCTGTGAGTCACTGTATATGTGACGATGAAAGTCCAAAATCAGTAAATGTCCGAATAAAAAATGAAAAAAATTATTTTGTTGCTATAAAAACCGTTGGAAGTTTGGTTTCGAGCTAATGAAATATTGAAACGCTCAGAATAATCCAAAATTGCATCTAGGAATCCCATGTATTCGTCAAATACAATAAAATTCGAGGTTACGAAGGGGTTAACAAATGCCCAGGGAAACATAATAATTCACTAAAGCATTGTGATTATACTTTGACTGTAAGCTCATACTGCTTAGTCGAAAGTGTCCAGCCGAAAGATGGTAATGCATAATATAACAAATAAAGTATTCATCCAGTCCAAATTACCACTAAACATGTGTCGAAGGACGAGATTTGTCCGATTTAAATTACAACAAAAATTAGAAATTTTCGTATCTAAGGCTGCGGGCCAATAGTCGGATAAATCGTTTACTATGGTACAAATCGGATTAAGAACAGATTTTTCGATCACTTTGCCATAGAGTTTTTGAAAAATAAATGAATTTACCGAAAAATTTACTAAGAATTGACTTTTACTCGACTATTGGCCCGCAGCCTAAGTTAATAAAATGTTTTGTATCTTTTGAATTACCCATTTCCATCTATCCTAATATGGCCATTAGGGCTGTGTGCCAAACTTAAGGTAAATCATTTACTACGGTAAAAAACGGTTTTAGGGCAAAATTTTTGATCAGTTTGCCATAGGGTTTTTGAAAAAAAAAATTAATTTACCGAAAAATTTACTTAAAATTGACTTTTACCTTAAGTTTGGCACACAGCCTAGATAGGTCTTATTTAACCTTAAATAAGTCCAGGCGAATTTCGAGGTAAGTCTGAAGGAAATCGGGGGTCTGATGTAGTATAATATACCAGAAAATCCGGAATTTTCAAAACAAAATTAATAAAATGTTCTGCAACTGTTGAATTACCCACGGTCTCAAAATTCGGATTTTCTGGCATATAGCAAATTTCACCCCTCTTATCACATTCAGACTTGCCCCAAATACCGGTTGGCTTTATTTAGGATTATGAGCTATCGCGAACATTACATAGCAGGATCGATGGGAAAGTGGGCAACTCAAAAGTTACAGATTTTATTAATTTAGTTTCGACAATTTCGTTGTTTGGACCAATTTGACAAAATTATATAAATTATAGATTTTTGCTGTATTCTGATTATTTAGAGGTGATAGTAGAACTAGGTATATCGAGTAAAATATCTTTCGGCTATAAAATATTTTTTCGGCTGGGATACAATATCTGCATTACCATCTTTCGGCTGGAAAATTTCGGCTAACTTTAATAGGGTTGTAAGTTCAAAGTATTTTCAATATTTTTGAACTTTCGTCACTTCATCAGTCATAGGCAGGCGAAGTCCGAGATTCATACCTCCTCGCGGTGCTCTCTGGGTAACGCTGAATGAATCAGGCGGTGTAGTGGAGACGAGCAGACTAAATCCTGTTTATTGTCATGGACACTACATGTCAGGGCAAGTTATTGGCGCCTCAAAACCAATACCAAATCAGCGTCTGTTTTCCAGGTTAGGAGTGGCTGAAGCGGGCGTCTGTCTTGTATCAAGCGGCTCGCTATATAAATGTGTTCAAGGTAGGACTGGATGCCTTAAGATTCTCACCTTCCCTCATAAAAACCATTTAAGGTATGAACCCTAATCAAAGGCCTCGGATTACCATATCGGATTCATTACAAATCGACCTCGGAAATTGTACACGGACAACGTTTTAAAAATGGAAACATGGAACGTGCTTAGCCCCTTAAGACCTGGAGATCTCCAGAACCTTTCGAACCAAGCAAAAAGTTACACATTAGACGTACTTGCACTACAAGAGCTTAGATGGTCTGGGAGTGGGATCCATGACACCACCAATGGTCACACTCTTCATTACAGCGGCCATCAGAACGGAGGAGAATTTGGAGTTGGCTTCCTCATCCATAGGCGGGTGAAGCACCATATCATCGATTTCCGCCCGATCAACATGCGGATATGCACGGTCAGACTTCGCACTAATAAATTTAACATCACGATCGTTAATGTACATGCACCCACCGAAGATAAATCTGATGACATCAAAGATCTATTCTTTGTCGAGTTGGAGGAAGTCATCAATAACATACCGCACCACGACATTAAAATCATCGTGAGCGACTTTAATGCAAAAATCGGTAGAAGTGCAGAAAATACATCGCACATCGGTCCTAACTGCAGCCTTCACCTAACTAGTAACAACAACGGCCAACGCGTCACCCACCTGGCAATAATGTACAACTTAGTTGTATCAAGTACGTTTTTCCCACATAAGAGAATTCACAAAGTAACGTGGAGATCGAATGATGGAAGAACGCAAAACCAAATCGATCACATCATGGTGTCCAAGAGACACTCCACCAGCATATGTGACGAGGTGCAGATATGGACAGCGATCATGTGCTTGTCATATTTAAATATAAGTACAAACTATCATCAACGTCCAATAGACAAGCACAACAAACCGTTCGATGGAATGTCGATGCTCTAAAAGACCAAGCGTCACTGCAGAGTTACCAATCAGCTGTCACTAATTATTAAGAGCGGCCCAGCGGCAAAGAAGGAGCTCCTCCTAATATCCAGGAGCAGTGGCACGCTATTTAGTCAGCCATTACCACCGCGGCGCAAAACACTATCGGCAGAAGACCGCCGAGATCCCGCAATGATTGGTTCGATGATCAATGCCACCTGGTCGTCGAAAATAAACGAAAGCTTCGTGAAAAATTTTTGGCTCGCAACACGAGAAGCACTCAGGCAGAATACCTACGCGCAAGGAAAGCCACGATTAAATTCCTTCGACAAGGTCGAAGGCTCATCATATGAGGTCATGCATTGAAAACATCAGATTCCAAGCGGAAGTAGGAAATTCAAGGAACTGTTTTGCTAATGCCAGGAATCTCACTAAAGACTTCCACCCAAGAAGTACAGCCATCAAAGACGGGAATGGAGAATTGAGAACAAACGTGGCTGATGTTCTCTCAGTATGGCAAACCTACTTCCAAAGTCTGCTAAATCGGAATGACGAAGTGACCCCCATTAGAGCAATAGCTCCGCCAGGTGAAGAGGTCTTTGTCGGATATCCCACAGTAGAGGAAGTAGACGCAGCCGTTAGTCGATTGAAAAACGGTCTCGATGGAATCCCTGCAGAATTCATTAAACTCGGAGGCACTATACACTTGCAACAAGTCTATACGATCTCATCGTATGTAATTGGGACCAAGAAGAGTTGCCGGAAAATTGGAAGACCGCGCTCATATGTCCGTTGCATGAAAAAAGCGTCCGTCTTAAATGTGAAAACTTTCGTGACATAGCTCTATTGAACACTACTTACAAAGTGTTGGCTAATGTTGTACTTGCCAGACTCATCCCTCTCACCGAAAACATCATTGGCGACTATCAATGTGGCTTTCGTACCAACTGATCGACCACTGACCAGTGTTTTACCATGACGATGATATTGGAAAAATGTTGGGAGTACAACATAACCATTCATCAGCTATAAATAGACTTACAGCAGGCATATGACAGTGTAAACCGCGACAATCTTTGGGCCGCGCTCATATGCCTAGGTATTCCAGAGAAACTTGTTTCTCTGTGTAAATTAACAACGCCTGAATCTGCATGTAGAATTGTAATTGAAGGGACTGTATCAGACTCTTTTCAAATAACATCTGGTGTTCGACAGGGAGATGCACTCGCGCCTGTGCTGTTCAATTTGGCGCTTGAGTATGTAGTGAGGAAAAGCAACATTGAAACTTCGCGCTGTATATTCAATAAATCAGGCCAAATTCTTGAATATGCAGATGATATTGTGCTTCTTGGCCGAAGACCTAGCAACATCAAGGACAGTTTCATACCGCTCAATCGCTGCGCAAGAAGACTTGGTTTGGAGGTGCACAGTACCAAAACGAAATTCTTAACAACACCCAGGAACATCTCCATGGTAAATCTCGAAATTGGCAACCATAACTTTGATAGCGTCGAAAAGTTTAAATACCTCGGGTCACTTAACATGCAGGCAGAAATAAAAGCCCGAATCGCTGCCGGACAACGAGTTTTCTACGCCCAATTAAAATTATTGCGATCTAAAGACCTATCGCAGTCGTGCAAGCTCGCACTTTATAAAGCACTCATAAGACCTGTGCTGACTTTCGGAAGCGAGAGCTGGGCCATGACCTCTAATGACTGTAGATTATTATCTACCTTCGAAAGGAAGGTCATCCATTCAATGTTTAGTCCTATTGATATTTTTGATTGATTTTTGATAGATTTGGTCCCAATGATATAAACGAAAATGTGGACAAATTTAATGACATCATGCTTCAAGGCTTCGAAATGTATGTACCTATGTGCTGTAAACCACAAAATGCACACCCTCATTGGTTTGATGATAGACTAGTTAACTTAAAAAATCGGAAGTCGAAAGCGTATGCCAAAATGTTGAAAAGCGGGTTAGAAGCGGACAAAACTACGTTTATACAACATAGTAATGAATTTGAAATTTATTTCAAATCTAAATACAGGTCGTATCTTAATCAAATTCAAGACAAAATTAAAGTAAATCCAAAACAATTTTGGAAATACATACTTTAGGAATAAACGCGAAATTGAAGGATACCCTGTTAATATGGCGTACAACAATACCTGCTCTTCAAACGCCAAAGATATAGCTAACATGTTCGCGTCGTTTTTTCAATCAGTCTATAGACCAAGCGTTACTAGTGGATTGTACGAACAACCCAGCAACAACAACACATCAATAACTCCTCCTATTATTTTTGAGGACAACATTTTATCGGCTTTAAGGGGGTTTGGAGATGGTTGCGGTCTTGACGATATTCCCTCCTCTATTCTGAAGGAGTACGCTGAAATTTTAACAATTCCATTCGTTATCTATTCAATCATTCCTTAAACACCGGCGTGTTTCCTGAAAAATGGAAAATTTCAAAAATTACTCCAATTTTTAAATCGGGTAAACGTGAGGATATCTCATGCTACAGAGGAATATCAACTACATCATCAATTCCAAAATTATTTGAGTTAGTATTATGCAACAGTTTTAAATCCACAATTGCACGTCATATATCAATAAACCAGCATGGGTTTATGCCTGGCCGATCCACATCGACTAATCTGGTTGAATTCACCAGTAAACTAATTAACGAGATAGAAAAACACCGTCAAGTTGATGTAGCGTACACGGATTTTAGTAAAGCATTTGATTCTATCTGTCATCATAAAGCACTCCAGAGTTTATTCAATTTTGGGTTTTCTCTCGATTACATAAAATGGTTTAAATCATATCTATCAAACCGGTGCCAATTTGTGATAATGGGAAATGAAAAATCAAACTGTATTAAAGTTACATCTGGTGTTCCCCAAGGATCACACCTCGGGCCTTGGATTTTTATTGTTTTCATAGACCGAATAACCGAGATAATCAAAAACTCAGACGTGCTCATATTTGCAGATGATGTGAAAATTTTTCGTACTATTAATGGATTGTTAGATACGGAGAAACTTCAAGAAGACTTAGATAGATTAAGTGAGTGGTGGGATCGGAACTCACTATACTTAAATATTAAGAAATGCAAAATCATGTCTTTCCATCGTAAAAGAAATCCGGTTATTACTTCATACAAAGTCAACAACGAAGTACTGCAAAGAGTCAATGAGATTATAGACTTAGGTGTTACATTTGTCGAAAACGCCAGTTTCAATAGGCATATTGAAAATTGTATTGCGAAAGCGAATGCCATGTCCGGATTTGTTAAAAGATGGACAGGTGAATTTAAGGATATTCAAACCTTATGTTCACTCTATTTCGCTTATGTTCGATCTCAACTGGAATACGCTGTAACGGTCTGGAATCTTTACTATGCTGTACACATAAAAAGAATTGAAAGCATTCAAAAGAAGTTCCTGATTTTTTTGTTAAAGAAAAGTGACTGGGATTACGACCACAACTTACCATTCCATGAAAATGTGGCTCGCTTACCTCCATACACAACAAGATGCACAGATTACAAAATATGCACGCTTGAAAATAGACGACTTCTCTTGGGAGCAGCTTTTATTGGTAACGTTTTGCTTGGTCACGTAGATTCAGCTTACATCTTGGAAAACATATCAATTCACGTGCCATGCAGAACATTTAGAAACCATAAATTTTTAGCACTTGAACACCATTCCACCAACTATGGAGAAAACAACCCAATTAATAGGATGTCTAAATCTTTCAACTTAATTGACGATGTATTTGACTTCAACTTATCAAAGGACAACTTTAAAAATATCCTTAAAGACTTTTTTCTAAATTTTTAATTGTTTAAACCAAAATTTGGTTTATATTTTTTTTTTTTATTCTGTTTTAAAGTTTTTTGTTGTTTTAATATAATTTTAACTATAACTGTAAATAATCTGAAATCATACATGTATATTACAAAATAGATTTCTTTAAATAAATAAATAAATAAATAAATATTAAAGTTGCGAACAATGAATATCGGATTCGCATGAACCACGAGATAAAGCAAATTCTTGGAGGTTGCGATATTATCGGATTCATCAAATCCAATAGAGTGAGATGCAAGGTCTCCACAACAACGAATGATTTACAAAGTTTTCCATCAACAACCAGCCGGAGTACGTCGTAGAGGAAGACCCCGACTGCGCTGGTGTGACGACGTCGAACAAGAACTACTAGTATTAGAATGTCGAAATTGGAGGGCGAGAGCGATGGACCGAGACGGATGGAGGACCATAGTGCGGGCGGCAAAATCCCTTCATGGGATGTAAATGCTAGAAAGAGAGAGAGAGAGAGAGAGAGAGAGAGAGAGAGAGAATCAGTCAGATGTGATGGCCGAATTTTTTGATTTAAATAATTTAATGTTGAAACCAAACTTCCAACGTCTTGGTAATCTCAGTTGATATTAATTACATTATTTTATTTTTTTTATAATGGTTTTCATTTCCCTCCACATTATTGTGTTACTTTGAGAAGGTAAATGCTTTTTTATAAAGCGTAAGTTGTGCATTTAAGCATTTAACACAATCAGAGTTGGCACGGTAGGTTGATCCTCGTTCCATTCCATTTCCCCGCCCCTCTTTCATATTCCCACTTCTCCTTCTTTTAATCCCATCCCTGCGGTCAATCATTACTCACGCATGTTTCGGGAAACCCCAAGCCAATACTCTGCGTCCTACCCGGCCTCTGTTGATCACCCCGAAACCTCTGAGTGGGGAAAATTCTATTCAAGACCGAATATTCTTATTGGTCACATTACAGAGCGTGTTGCTATCGGAGATTGAACTCACACCTAAACCGAACCACCAACTCTACATTATTCCTTTAAAAACTCGGTTTATGACCATAATTTAGCTAAGCTTTATTTTGAACAGATATTACGAGTAACCAGATTATGGAGAACTATAAATTTTAAAAGCTTTTGTACAAATCACAGCGACGCCTGAATCTGACAACAGTATATTTATATTTATCAAAATGATAACATTGTTCGAAAGTCACAGTTTGTATTTGTATAAATTTTCAATTGAATAAGTAAACATTAACAAATTCATGCAATTTAGATAATAAGAGTACACAACCAAAATACTTAAGAAACAATTTTTTTACAGTATAAATTCCAATGCGATAAAAATATTTCGCGCATGATAACAAAATCTATCAAAATAATTTTTTTATGGCACGCTCGGACAGATATAAGATTAATATTTTTATAGATAACCAAATAATAAATTGTGTCTATCTCTACAGCTCAACGATAACGACGAACTATGTATTGGCAAAATTCATTCACAAATATCGTTTGACCTTATGAACGCACCGGAAGTTGTAATATAAGTAATAATTCTAGACATGTATACACATTATTGTTTGTATGGATGTACTGTGATTTAAAAAAAAATAAACAAATCTCTTAAGTGGTTGTTTGTCCATTTAAATTAATTTAGCGAAAAACATTTTAAACATTTGTGATATTATGTTGACTTGATAAAAATAATTACGCGATACTGGATTTATTGAAAAATAATAAATTTATAATTTACAAATTAATAAACGACAAATAAAACTTGTTTATATCACGGGTCTCTCCAAATAACTTAATTAACAGGATCACTCCAGACCTCACGGCATACACCATTTTTGTCGGGTTGGAAACCCGGTTTGCACACAATTGGAGTTTCAATCACGTTAAACTAGAAAATTCCGGATGGGTATATGGTTAACAACAGAAGTTTAACACAATTTTTTATTCAATGTTTACTTACGGGAATTTGAACTTTAACGGGTTGGATACCTTCTTCGTCAATTGGTACAGCATTTACTGCCACTAACACTAGGAGCGCAATTAAAATTACGGATTTCATGATTGTCCTTTTTTTTGTCAACGATTTTTTAACCAGCACGATTTACGAGTTTCAACTATTATGAACCTGACAAACCGATAACACCGATTATTTATACCGAGCTGAAATTACAAAACAATGAGTAATTAGCACTATATGTTATAATTTTATCAAAAAATAATCTACACCAAAAATGTTAGGACATTTACACCCAAATATAGATAAAACGCGCTTTCGCGACGCAGAAACTTAGTACCATAAACAAATTAGTTAAACTAGCTTATTTTAACCGATAAAAACAATAAAACTATTTATTTGAATTTAAATAGTTTATAAAAAAACTAAACATAGATGGCACTAAATTTTATGGCGTTAAATTTAAGTACTATAATAAAACGAAACATAGATAGTGTTGCTTTACAAAAACAAAAGAAAGTTACTGTCAAAATAAAAAACATTTCAAATCAATCATTAAATCATCGTTTTATTTCTAAATATATTTTTATACGAATTTTATGCAACGAGTAACCTGAGACAACCTAAAACAGATATTTCAACCTATGTAAACGTAAAAATTTAAACTGCGATTTCATTTTTTGTAAATAGCCGCATACAATCAAAAATATTTTGTTTTTTGCGTATACGTATACGCAGTTTATCGAAAAATCACAGATACAACGATGACATTGGAATTATCAGAAGTTTGTTTTGTTTTCATTTTTTAGTTCAAATGAAAAATCTAATTTGATTATCTAAGGAGTAACTCTTCACTCTTATATTTTCGCTTATTCTGCGTCTAGATAATTTTCATAGTAATAAAGGTAAAAGATTTTCAATGACGCCAGTATACAGTATTTTTATTTAGCACAATTACCTTTATTAACGCTGAGTTACATACGCTGATGAGGAACTTACAAAAGAACCATAAACAGAAGAAAAAACGAAGAGCATTCTCGCGAAAAGTTGTGAGTATTTCCAAAGGTAATGAAACTACCGAACCAATGCCTGTACCTCAAAAACACCAGCAACAAGAATAGCGCAAGGTTGCAATGAGGACAAATGGACCACCGCCTATTAATGTAATTGGCATTACAGAGTTTGCGAATCAGTGTCCACAAACGACTATAGAGTAATGGCACCAAATAATAATGTTTGGCAGATCTATACTTAAAGTACCCAATGCATTTAGAGCTTTAGCCACAAGGCTCACTAAAAAGCGAACAAATTGCAAATATTTTTAATACTCAATATGAGAGTTAAAATCACTGGAAAAACACGAGATTAATATCTCATTGCAGATATTGCGGGCGAATTACGAGGGTTGCCTTTTATATTTCGGGATTGGACAATCCTAGTGTTGCAATCTGGCAACTGACAGCTCTATCGTAAAGTTTGACATTTTTGAGATTATACGTACTCAGAACGTTTTGACATTTGAGCGCTATTTGTGTTGTTTACAGTACTCATTAACTCAACATCTTGGCGAAAAAATGGAATTTAATCGTGAACATTTTCGTGCGATTATTTTTTACAACTTTTGACGTGGATTAAGGCAGCAAGAGTGCATGGATGAACTTAATTCAATTTTTGGCGATGAAGCTCCATCAAGGACCAGTGTTTATCGATGGTATGGTGAATTCAATCGAGGTCGTAGTTCACTCCAAGACGAATTTCGTGAAGATCGTCCAGAATCAGTTATTGTTCCGGAAACCATTGATGCTGTGCGCGAACTGATATTGCAAGATCGTCATGTGACCTATCGTAAGATTGAGACAACCTTAGGCATTAGTGGGACCAGCATACATTCAATATTGCATAAACATTTGAATGTCAAAAAAATTTGTTCGCGTTGGATCCCACACAATTTGTCAATCGCTCAAAAAAGGCTCGTGTCGATTGGTCGAAAGAAAAGCTCAAAAAATACGATCGCGGTGCTTCAAAACACGTCTATGACATAGTGACAGGTGATGAATTCTGGATTTACGCGTATGAGCCCGAAAGTAAACAGCAGTCGACTGTATGGGTGTTTCACGATGAGCCGAATCCAACAAAAGTTGTTCGCGCACGAAGCACTTGCAAGCAAATGATCGATTGTTTTTTTCGGAAAAAATGGACATGTCGCAAACGTACCACTAGAACAACGCAGAACAGTCAATTCCAACTGGTACACAACCATTTGTTTGCCAGTGCTCTTCCAAGAAATCAGGAAAACCAACTGCCGAAGACGGATCACTCTTCACCACGACAATGCGAGCTCTCACACATCGGCTCAAACAACTGCATTTTTGAGCACTCGAAACATCGATTTGATGAGTCATCCGCCGTATAGTCTTGACTTGTCACCAAATGACTTCTTTTTATTCCCGTACGTAAAAAACAAACTGAGAGGTCAACGTTTTTCGACACCTGAAGAAGCAGTTGCTGCGTTCTGAATGCATGTTTTGGAGATACCTCAATCAGAGTGGAAAAAGTGCTTCGACAATTGGTTCAAACGCATGCAAAAGTGTATAGATCTTCATGTGGAATATTTTGAGAAACAATAAAACGATTTTCGATGATTAATATTTGTTTTTGTTCTCTAATCCCGAAATATAAAAGGCAGCCCTCGTATTAGGCGCGTAAAATATGCCGATAAATACGACGCACAAGACTGTCCAACCTGCAAGGAGTATAAACTGTAAAGGGGATCACCCGGCCAACTATAGAGGATACGAAGTAGTGGTACAACTGAAGAAGATTTCAACTACAACTAGAGTACCGCCACAACCACAATCCATAGGAGCAGAGAGAAGACCTTAATCATAACGTGATCTAGAAGCTATAGTAAGCGACTAGAAAGACAAAACGCAACGAATAAACAAATATCAATGCTACACTAATCAAATGAACAGAACACTTAGAATTGTCATTTGGAACGAGAATGGATTACCACAGCCTGTTCAAGAGCTAGAGATTTCCATAAACTTAGAAATAATAGGTATACGTTTTGTATCGGAAACAAATTTAAAATTTCATTTGTTAAGATGCATGACTATGAATGCTACCATGCTATTCATCCAGGAATGAACGCTAGAGGTGGATCTACAGTAATTATTAGGAATAACATTAAACATTACGAAGAGCCCAACTTCGACTATAGTCGAATTTTTAAATCACTACAGGACTAAATGTTCTCTGTAACCAAAAAGGTTTCAGAGGACCACACTGACATGGGCATCGAAAACAGTGAAGGACTATCAGCTGGCCACTTACTTGTTATCATGACTCTGAGAGTACAATGATAATGTTATGAATTTGTCTTGTTATATCCGGTTCGTAGCACTGAACTGTGAATAACGTTATAGAATTTGACGGTATACATCAATATTCGTATTTCACATCGCTTCCGGACTATTCCTGACAATTCTTAAAATAATCTTCACTATTGTTAATTCACTTTGCACAATTTATAATGAATCACACAATTTTATATCACTTAAAGCACTACATACTACCATATCTCCTGAATAGCTGACCAAGGCTCAACTATTGTGTTCGTTGCACTCGTATTTATACACCGATCGATTATTCTATATTCGCCTGGATTTATTCTATATGGTTCTGTTCCATACTATTATAATCTGCTCACAATTAAAAACTGTTATAAAGCTACTTTTAGTGCTGCTACTCAGCCCCAGACATCTCTAAATAAATGATGAATAAATGTCTAGCCAATGCTGAATTAATTGTCAATCAAACCAATAGGCAAGATCAAAACATTATCCCCACAATCGCCTATTCGTCCTGAATAGAATCCTTCCACCCCTGTATAGTGCCAATCGTTCCAAATGCAATAACTTGTGTATCCCCCGCTGCCCTTTTTTTATTCTGTAATATAAACGTCGTTCATCTTGAAGTAATGATACTACATGGCCCCTCTCATACCGGTTGGAGCTTCGGTGATAACCCTTTCTTCGATGTGGATTGTAGAGCCAAACCAGACGTCCTTCTTTGAAAATTTTATTATTTAAACGTATATCATACCGAGCCAATTTGTGTATCTAATCAAGTGCTTCTTCCATTTTACAATAGATTATTCTCGAAAATTATTTTAGTTGGTTCAATTGTATATGTCGAACCCAATCGCACTGAATTTTATTCACAACCTTTACTAAATATTTCTCCAGTGTATTATTAAATCTTTTCACATTACCATCTGATGGAGGATGTAACGGCGTTGTTCTTATCTTATTTATGCTAAATAACCGACAAATTTCTTGGAATATGGCCAATCTAAAATCTCTTTCTTGGTCCGAGTGAAGTTTGATCGGAACTCCGTAGCGGCTAATCCACTTGTTAGTTATATCATCAACAATAAATGTTGTTTCCTGATTTGGTATTCTATCAATATACACCTCCACAAATTTGTAATATGGAAGGGTCCTACCACGCCCAAGGTGCACCAACGTTGTACTATTTTATTGCTCCTCGGCTTTTTCGTGTACGTCCCTTCACTATTGCATATTGATCACATTTTTTTTCACCACTCTACTACCAACTATCTACATCCGGACCAATAAAATCATTGAAAAATATTTGTGAGTGTTTTATTAATTCCGAGATGGCCTCCACTTATAACTTTTCCATGAAACTTTTCAAGTATTCGATCTATTCTATTTTTCAACACCACTTTTAAAAATATATTAGCTTTCCCATTCTCGTTTAAAACACCCATTCTCTAAAAGAAGGCTGGCCCACTGTACCCAATAAGCCTTCAATAAGAGTGTCTTATCTGAAATCTCACTCCAAGTTGGTCGACGATCCTCTCTCTTATAACGTAATAATAATTGATAAATCCGCATATCGTAATTATTACTCCTTCCGGATTAATGCATCGATTCAAGTCGTATTCTATCCCATCGTTTTAACCAATTACATTACGTAAATTATACAACAGACACGCCTCTTTCCATACGAAAAAGTTGAAATAATTTAAAAAAAAAATCTGGGATAGAAAAATCCGAGATTTTTATCCGTCGTATATGAATACGACTTCAGTCGTCATCAAGCAGCACTTTCATAATGCGTACATCGACATGGTCGGATATTGATATTGCGTCAGCACTTCCATGTGCGCTACTTCCCTTCCATCGATGCTCGATGTCTAAGTCGTTGCTTTTCAGACGTTCGATCCAGCATGCCACCTGTTCCTCCGAACTCCTAAATTATAGTAACCATCGTAACGACCCATGGCCTATCTCCCCCGTTGATTTTCTGCGACCACACTCCGCCTATACCATTATTGTTTGCATCGGTATCCAAAATAAATGTATCTTTGGGTACAGGGTATGAAAGTATTGGTATACTGTGCATGCCCGCCTCCGTAATGCACCGAATGATTTCTCTAATTCTTTGTTCTATTCAAACGGCTTGAAAGGAATATTTAAAACCCATTTGATGTTGTTAAATAAGGAGTTTGAAATATAATCCAACACCGATAAAAGCTTGTTGACAATGTGGTTAACATCCAAAGTAATTGTAAAAGGTTCATCTTTTCGTTGTTGCAAGTAAGGTGTTAAAGTTTCTAGAGCGTAGATTAGATCACTACAATCAGTTTTAAATTGATGAGTAACCACAATATTGTATTTATCCCCAATTTTATAAACCTTTGTAACTGCATTGACGGGTTTAATGTAGAAGCTATGTAGTTTAAGTCCGTTTCGCGCCAAGTGTTATTTAAGATTATAATTATCTAATTTGTCTTCTCAAATAAACTCAAAATAAAAATAGATGAAGTTACTAGTGACTGTTACTACTAATAATTAAATTCATTGAAACTGCCACTAATAATTTTTCCCACTATGTTTTAAAGTAAAAAAATACTACTACTACTACTTAAATCTAGATGTCGGTAATTTCATAACCCAACCCTCCCAACTAAAAAATGTATACATCAAATACGTAACAAAAATGTTATACATACTGTTACGATTTTGCCTTGTCAATCAAGGTTCGAATCACTGGATTGTGAATAAATACACTGCTTCAAATTTGAACTTACACAATTTATTTACACAACACAATTTATTATACAACACAAAATTCACAATTATTTATTATAATTATAACACACTTTTTAATTATCACTTTAATAATCGCTTTAATAATCACTTTAATAATCTTTCTATTTAACCTTCACTGTATCACGTTTAAAATAAAACTCAGCATTCCACGTCAACGCGCGCCTTTATATACCAAAATATTTGTTTCTAGAATAATCCTAAATGCGCAGCAAATATGTTAGTATAGAAATGACGCCTAAATGTTGTTTATAAATTATAAATGTAAATGAACAATTAATGAAATTAACTTATTCTATTCTATTCTAGGTGTCACCGTAACACTACCCCCCACCTAAGCCTGTTCGTCCCGAACAGGATCCAGATCACCTCCTCTGTAGAGCGCCAAACGCTCTAAATGCACCACCTTTGGTTTACCTTTCCGTCCTTTCTGTATGCGATAAACCACGTCGTTCAACCTTTTAATGACAGTGTAAGGGCCTTCCCATGTGGGTTGCAACTTCGGTGATAATCCCTTCTGCCGTTGCGGGTTGTGAAGCCATACCAATTGCCCTTCCTCGAAGCCTTGATTATTTGCTCGTATGTCATATCGAGCTTTCATTCGATCACTTGTTATCCGAATTTTCTCCCGTACAAATTGTTGTATTTCATTAAGTTCCTCCTTCATCCGGTTGACGTAATCCTGTCCGCATAGAGCTGCTGAAGGAACAGCTCCAAACTTTAAATCTCCCGGTAATCGCAGATTGTTCCCAAATATGGTTTTAGCTGGTGTCACTCCTGTTGTGTCATTTACCGCTGATCGGTAGGCCATCAAGAACAGTGGTATATGTCGATCCCAGTTACGTTGGTTCCTTTCCACAACTTTTGCTAGATATTCCTCCAATGTACCATTGAATCTTTCCACCATACCGTCCGATTGTGGGTGTAAAGGCGTCGTTCTTGTTTTATTGATTCCAAGCATCTGACATATCTCCTGAAATACCACCGATTCGAAATTCCTTCCTTGATCCGTGTGAATTTCCATCGGTACACCAAATCTGCTAATCCAATTGTTGACCACGGCATCAGCTATTGTTGTTGTCTCTTGATTGGGTATGGGGTACACCTCCGGCCATTTGCTAAAATAATCCATTATTACTAGCACATATTTATTGCCGCTCTCGGTGGTCGGAAATGGCCCCGCCACGTCCATTGCAATTCTCTCAAATGGTGCCCCGACATTATATTGTCTCATGGTTCCACGGCTTTTTCGTGCTGGTCCCTTCACTGCCGCACATTGGTCACATCTTCGACACCATTCTACTACTGACTGTCTACATCCGGACCAATAGAAACGTTGGCGAACTTTGGCTAATGTTTTATTAATCCCTAGGTGACCTCCACTTGCTCCTCCATGATACTCCTTGAGGATTTCCGCTATCCTATCTTTTGGCACCACTACCAACAATTGTTTTACTTTACCATTCTTGCTTTCCCACTTTCTTTTTAAACAACCATTTTCTATGTGGAGGCTATCCCATTGAGCCCAATATGCTTTTACAATGGGAGTTTTGTCAGCTATCTCAATCCATGTGGGCCGGTGTTCCTTTTCCTTATGTTCCATGATGAATGATAGGTCAGCATCCCGTAATTGCTCCTTCTTGATCATTTCATCAGTCCATTGCTCCTCAGGTAGCGCTTGCATTAGCCGAATATCGACGATGTTTTCCTTGACCTCCACATGCCCACAATCCTTGCATTCCGCGGGACATGGTCTACTTAATAACGCGTCGGCATTTTTATGTGCACTTCCCTTCCGAGGTTCAATATCGGCTTCTTTTGTCAAGCTCTCATCGCTTCCTTTTAATCTCGAAACTTGGATGGATGTTATGGGGCAATCGAATGTGGGAGTCAGCTTTTGCTCCTTCAAGCTCTCTCTTTTTAACGACTCCAATGTAGTCCGACCCTCCTTTCTGGCCTCTCTCTGCTGTTCGTTTGGTCTACGCTTGATAGGAGATGGCGATCTTCCTCGTTTCTTCTTAATCTCCCAACAGTCCCGTGAAATGTGACCCATTCTATTACATACCCAGCATTTAATCCTGCTACTTCCATATCTGAACCTTGGCGTAGCCCGCTCGGTGTCCATTCTGGAATCAATCTCCAGTCGGCGAATTTCCATTGCTGGTTTGACGATGGCCTGAACAGTTTCATTTGTTAGCGCACAAGCGATGGTTTCCGTAAAAGTTGCCTTAGGTGACAACATCACCGCTCTGCGCGTCTCAGGATCTCGAATACCGTCAATGAATGCATCCATTTTAATTCGCTCCATGTAATCGGCCGACATATTAAAATGTACTAAATGCGCGAGCCGCTCAATTGCCGATGAAAATTCCTGTAGCGATTCTCCTCCTTTTTGGTATCGACCCTTCAATTCCATGCGATAGATTTCTCGTTTGTGGTCACTTCCGTATTTTCGATCTAACGCCTTCATAATTCCCATGTAAACGTTCCGTTCCTGCTCGGGAATGATTTGTAGTGTTTCCGCTGCTTCGCCTTTAAGAGCCACAATTAACGCTGCAACACATTGTTCTTCAGTCCACTGATTTTGCTTAATCGCCGTTTCGAATTGGAACTTAAAAATACTGAAGGATGTTGTTCCATCAAATGTTGGTGGTTTTATCTTAACTGCATTAACCGTCTGAATCACTTGCTGTGTCGTTCCATTCGCCTTGACATCTTTGAGCTCCTTCTCGAGACGTTTAAAATCTTGTTCAACCGACTCAAATTTTTGTTGAACCGTCCCTTTAACATTTTGAATTTCTGCGTGTACTTCTGTTTGCAGTTTTTCCACTTTACCGTGTAGTGTAGAAGATAACTCCAGAAACCTCTCGTCCATTTTCTTTTGGCCATCTTCTATTTGGTTTTTAATGTCCTGGTTCGATTGTTTAATGTCCGCTCCTTGTTGCTCCACTTGTAACATCTGCTGTTTCATTTGATGTTTAATGTCCGCTCCTTGTTGCTCCATCTGTTGTTTCATTCCCTCGTTCGATTGTTTTATTCCCTCCAACTGTTGTCCCATCATTTGATTCATAGCAGCCATCAACTGCGAAAAATCGAAACTTCCAGATGGGTTTTGCGTTGTTTCGACCACCGGTTGTACGTCCTTTTCTTTCTTATCCATACTGATCTCATCCGTTTTTTCCTCCTCGAAATCATACACGTCTGGATCTAAACCTTCCTTCTCCATGGCCTCACGTAGTCGCTCCACCAAACTAGCTTTTGTGCCTTCACTGGCCAAACCTCGCCGTGTCAGTTGCTGCTTTAATTGCGCAAGCTTTAATCCGTAGAGAATCATTTTCCTTATTATTCACAATCCCACCGCTGTCACCAATTGTTACGATTTTGCCTTGTCAATCAAGGTTCGAATCACTGGATTGTAAATAAATACACTGCTTCAAATTTTAACTCACACAATTTTATTTACACAACACAATTTATTATACAACACAATTTTCACAATTAATTATTATAATTATAACACACTTTTTAATTATCACTTTAATAATCGCTTTAATAATCACTTTAATAATCTTTCTATTTAACCTTCACTGTATCACGTTTAAAATAATACTCAGCATTCCACGTCAACGCGCGCCCTTATATACCAAAATATTTGTTTCTAGAATAATCCTAAATGCGCAGCAAATATGTTAGTATAGAAATACGCCTAAATGTTGTTTATAAATTATAAATGTAATTGAACAATTAATGAAATTAACTTATTCTATTCTATTCTAGGTGTCACCGTAACAATACTTTTGAACACTATTGTTACGGTGACACCTAGATTAGAATAGAATAAGTTAATTTCATTAATTGTTCAATTGCATTTATGATGTATACTCAACATTTAGGCGTATTTTTATACTAACATATTTGCTGCGCATTTAGGATTATTCTAGAAACAAATATTTTGGTATATAAAGGCGCGCGTTGACGTGGAATGCTGAGTATTATTTTAAACGTGATACAGTGAAGGTTAAATAGAAAGATTATTAAAGTGATTATTAAAGCGATTATTAAAGTGATAATTAAAAAGTGTGTTATAAGTGTAATAATTAATTGTGAATTTCGTGTTGTATAATAAATTGTGTTGTGTAAATAAATTGTGTGAGTTAAAAATTTGAAGCAGTGTATTTATTCACAATCCAGTGATTCGAACCTTGAATGACAAGGCAAAATCGTAACACTATTTTAAGACAAAGCAGAGCCTCTAGTGTTGAGTTTCTAATTTACTGTCAAAACATCAGCCATTTTGGTTCGTTTATGTGTATTCTTATGTGAAATACGTTGTAGAGCAGTGAAAGTTATTTACATTGTGATTTTTGTTTAAATTAAAATTATTATTAAATTACTTTTAAATTAGTTAATTTAGGAAAAAAATTTAAGTGTGGTATATGGTGTATATATAGATTTTAAGTGTATTTAAGTGTGTACGTATGTATAGATTTTAAGTTAAGTTAAGTGTGCACATATAAACTACTTTTCGTGTAAATCGTTAATTTGAAGAAACTATTGCAAGTGAGTGTAATTTTAATTTAATTAATTCTAAAATATCAAAACAAAAACTGTATAGAATAATTCACCGTGAGATTGAGTCGCTTGCGAGCAGTTCAAATGTGAATGTTTCGCTTAATGCTGTAAACAATTTTAAATCAAGTGCTTCCAAGGTCAATAAAGTCGAAGATATTAATGTGAAAAATAATTTCGATGAGAATGTCGAATCAGAATCAAATATTATGGAGAATGAACTGGTCAATTTCTCTGACAGAACGGTTTCAGATACCGAATCAGAATTGGATGTGGATGAATCAGTTGATTCAGACCACGATGATCTCCAGTCCAAACTATCCGACTGGATCATTAACCAGTCAAATGATGCGGTAAATAACTTACTCCAAATACTTCGAAAGTATCATCAAAATTTGCCAAACGATGTAAGAACCCTTAAAAAACACCAAATATAACATTAAATATCACACCAATGGGACAAGGTCGATATTAGATCAGTTGCGGATCAGTTTTTGAGGGAGTTTGTTAGGGAAGCAAACAATTTATTCTGGAATGGGTTTAATTATAATAACAGAAAAATGACTGTGAAAATTAGAGCGTTTATTTGTGATGCACCAGCAAGATCATTTTTACTAGGTAAAGTTCTCTACAATCCAATATATTTATTCAAATAGTTTGATTATGATCTAATTTGAATTTTGCTTTTTAGGAGTTAAATCACATTCTGGTTATTCTTCGTGCACTAAATGCAAGATAACCAGCACATATTACAATCACAAAGTTTTTTTTCCCGGAAACATTGATGTGCTTCGCACTAATTATGACTTTCATAACAAATCTGATAAAGATCACCACATAAGATTAAATGTTGAATTAGAAAAATTATTATCTATGAATTGTGTTACTATGTTCCCAGTAGATTACATGCATTGCGTGTTATTAGGAGTTATGCGGCAAATGCTAACTCGCCTTATTAAAACGCGAAAACATATAGTATCTCTCTTTCACGAACCCAAATAGAAGCGATAAATACATCCCTGCATCAGCTGCGCAAGTGCATTCCAATGGAATTTCAAAGGAAACAACGAACATTAAATGACCTGCAGCATTGGAACGCTTCAGAATTTCGTCTTTTTCTATGCTACACTGGCATGGTGGCATTTAAAGTTGTTCTTAGTGAAGATTGCTATGAACATTTTCTACATTTGGTTTGTGCAATAAGGATTCTAGCACATCCCGAAGATTGTTTTCAAAATAATGAATGTACGGCTAATTTGCTTGAAATGTTTTGCCATCAATTTTGTTTACTTTTCGGAAAGGACAATATGTCTTATAATGTTCATAGCCTTATACATTTAGCAGAGGACGTGAAAAAATATGGCCAACTAGACAACTACAGTGCATTTTCATTTGAAAATTATATGCAACAAATTAAAAAATTTGTAAAAAAAGCTGCCCAACCATTACAACAAATTTACAATAGATTAAAAGAAAAAGAAAACATAAACAAAAGTTATACGCTTTATCCGTTCCGACCTGTATTTGTAGTTAGTTCCAATTTTCCAAATAATTATTGCGTCATAAAGAATCGAATTTTTAAAATATTACAACATAACAAAAATCAAGTAGAAGGGAACTTCCTTTCAAATTTAGAAATTTTTTTTGAATTTCCTATACCTTCACATTACCTGGGAATCTACAGTACAGTAGACGAACAATTAGAACCACATACTATATCATTTGATCGATTGGAAATAACGAATAAAATTGTATATTTAAAGACAACCAAATTTTCTGTTTACGTACCAATGCAGCATTTATAAATTAAAATAAATTAAGCACGTATTTTTGATACTTTTGATATTTATTGTCATTATTTATATTTTTTTATTACAGAAATGAATTTCTCAGAATAAGAAAATAGCGTGGAAGAATTTAGATTTGATTTCGAAAGTAATTATAAAGAATTTTTAAAAATCAATGGAACAATGAAACCAGCTACATCAACCCAAATTAGTGATACACTAGACAACAGGAACAAATCACCAACCAACAAACAACTACCAATTCGAAAAAGCCAAGTTGTTTATACTCCTTATGAGAAAAGGCTTACAGTTTTGAGTAACAATACTTCGCAATCCAACAAAAATTCGGCGATTTCAACACTATCTACTTCAACTCAAATAAACCATACTCTCGACAATAGTAACAAATCATTTACAAGCATTCAACTAGCCACCCGTATAAACAAAGCCATTTTTACACCTTACAGTAAAAGTGCTGCTACTAATTCAAACAACAACGTTACGCAGCAAAACATAAGTCCACTAGAGACCCACAATACAACTGGTCAGTCTTCCTTAAACCAGAGAAGTAATTTTGAGGCAAATGCAATAATAATCATGAAACCTACGTTAAGACAAATCAAACTTTTAAGATCAGAATTTGAAAGTTATAAAGAAAATTGCACATGTCATGCGACGTTAAATGTAAATCTAAAAGAGATAGACCTACCTGCTGATTCTGTAGAAGCTTTTAATAAGCTTGAAAGTGATGTTCAGTTAGAAATTCAAAAGGAAGTTTTCTTGGTAATTTTAAAATTAAAATCGCTATGTAAAAGTCTTACTAAATTATTTTTAATTTCAGATTAATCATTTAAAACTTTAAATGACCAGACAATGGAGAAATTTGTTCAGGGTTGCCTTAAAAGCATTATTACTGACAACGCAGCTTCACAATTTTCATGGCACGGGCAACACGGGAATATTATTGTGAAATCTTTCAAAATTATGGCATTATTGAAAGGTACCGAAACTTATTATTACAAATCAAATTGAATAACTTATTAGCAGAATCGCTTTTTTTATTTTCAGATGAAACAGTAAAAAAATTTAACTGCAGAGTATTTGATATTGAAACCATTATCAAAAAATGGTTTCAATGTGCTAAAGACCGCAACAGACGAACTAACAAAACATGATCTGTGTATAAATAGTTTTATCTTTTAAGTATTATATTAAATCTAATTTCAACTTGTAGTAATTAAATTATTATTAATTTTATAAAGTATGTATTTACACGATATTGATATTTTCATTTTCCTTCAAAATAAATTCTTATATTTACTTTTTTATTATAGTTTTTATATGAAATGAAATTATTTTTTACATAATTTAGCAAATTAACCAAATTAAAAATACTAGCCTCTATAAATTTAAATAAAATATAATATAAAATGTGTTCAAAGAGGCTGTATCTTATTATTTTTTGACTAATATTATATAAATTGAAATAATAAAATATTTCAAAAGCTAAATGTTACTTACTTTAGTAAAATATATTTATATGCAATTTTTAAAAGATAATACACTATAATTTTTTTTTAGATTATCTTTATAAAATTAAATAAATGAATTACTATTGAACTAAAATTGGGTTTTAATTTAAATCAAATAAAGAATAATAAATCGGAATGCAGTAGTTCATTTACGATACTCATTAGCAGTACGTAAATGTAACATCAAAACTGTTCAAAGTTGTAACGTGTAAGTGATTCAAAAACGTTCCACATAAACATAACACGCCGTTCAATTACGTTACGCCAATATGAAGAGAAATTGTATACATTTTTTGTTTCATTTCTCTAGTGACAAAGGTTACGTAACATGTACATTTCTGTTGTACAAAAACGTTACGTTTCAGAAAACTTTAGTATAAGCAAGTCTTCGTAAACTATACGATTCTGATTCGCAATGTTGGGAGGAAAGTTACCAATTTCAGTTAAAGCGTTGCCACATACACATCTAATAACAGACGATTCGTGCGTAAATTTATTTTGCCTCGCCACATACCAAAAAAAAAATACAGACGATTTTTACAACAACAATTCTTTATATTTTGTTTTGAGCTGAATGTTTATACCGCCATTTCTATCCAAAGTGTATATATTTATATAAGTGTATATATTTATATTAATATATATTTTGTTTTGGAATTTTTTGACATTTGTTGAAGTTCACAGACAACAGAGAAAAAAATCGTTTAAAATTTTTTGATGAGTTCGGAAATCGTTTTAGATTTTTGTGCGTTCGTTCACGTGTAAAATTATACCATTCAGAGAAAAAAACGTTTCTAGGAACGGGTAAATAGAAAATTGATAATTTTTCAATTAAAATTATTAAATAATTCCAAATTTATTATTTTAGCTACTAACTTGAGATATTTTACATATTATCTCATTAATTTGAGTCAAAAATATGCTCTAACTAATTCGTAAATGCGAAATCTGTTTTTAGATGTCGTCCGTAGAAATGTGTATGTGGCATCGCCTTTAAAGCGTTGCCACATACACATCTAATAACAGACGATTCGTGCGTAAATTTATTTTGCCTCGCCACATACCAAAAAAAAATACAGACGATTTTTACAACAACAATTCTTTATATTTTGTTTTGAGCTGAATGTTTATACCGCCATTTCTATCCAAAGTGTATATATTTATATAAGTGTATATATTTATATTAATATATATTTTGTTTTGGAATTTTTTGACATTTGTTGTGGTTCACAGACAACAGAGAAAAAAATCGTTTAAAATTTTTTGATGAGTTCGGAAATCGTTTTAGATTTTTGTGCGTTCGTTCACGTGTAAAATTATACCATTCAGAGAAAAAATCGTTTCTAGGAACGGGTAAATAGAAAATTGATAATTTTTCAATTAAAATTATTAAATAATTCCAAATTTATTATTTTAGCTACTAACTTGAGATATTTTACATATTATCTCATTGATTTGAGTCAAAAATATGCTCTAATTAATTCGTAAATGCGAAATCTGTTTTTAGATGTCGTCCGTAGAAATGTGTATGTGGCATCGCCTTTAGTCATGATTTCTCCAGAAAAGAAACGTTTTTTTATTAGAGATGATGAAAGTGAAATATCTTTATTTTAAACCTGGTCGCGGTCTTGTGAAAAATAATGAATCATTCAAATTAGATCAAGGTACACCATTCTTTAGAGCATCTGCAATGCGACAAAAACACTAATCAATCTATGGTGTATAAATGGATCCTTCATAAACGTAAAATTGTTTCTTGTGAAAGTTGGTGGTAAAATGTTTATGACATAAAAAATCAGGCCAGTATAGTGACGCCTTAAAATTAATTGATTAAGTGTTAGAGTGTACGTAAACATACGTGTAGGAAAAACAGATAAAAATTGTTTTGTAAATTGTTCTCGAACCTAATTTACTCGTACATAGTCTATATGTACCTAGTAAAGTATGTGCGTCGAAAACAAACATTTTACGACATAATTTCCGTTTAGGTCTGTACTCAATTGAATTGATGAATTAAGTGTGATTTCCATAATTAAACGCATTTTTCAAGTTTGCGGATTTTTCTCGCCCTTCTCGTAAATGAGACCCTATATACCACAGATGTTTAAATAGAATTTTGATTCGGCCTATTTACCTTCTAGTTATTAGAGTCACGTCCGTCTTTGAATCCTATATAAGCCAAGCATAGTTATGTGGAAAATCATAATATATAAATTTGTTGTGAAGTGTTTAAATTAATAATCACATCTATTATTCTCAATTGTGTGTGAAGTCCATAGATAATACCACTTTGGGGTTACAAAATACACAATCACATCGCATATCATCTTATATTATTGTTGTTATAAATTAAATAAATTAAATTTGATTTGATTTTCAAATTTTAAAATTTAATAAAAATAAATATTTTGATGAGTAAATTAAACGTGATGACTGCCTAGTGATTTATACCAAGAATAATGTTTTATCGGCTGGGTAAACAGTGTCAATTCGCCTGTTAATTATTAATGCGACCATTTCTACAAAGAACGTTAGTTGAACATAATATCGCTGATTGTTTAGTTTAAATTCGCACGTAAATCAAGTGAGTTGATATTTTTGAGACAAACAATTTCTGTTAATATTGTAATACAAAACATTAAAAATTTATTGAAAGTGAAGTGATTCGAAGGGACATTCGATATGTATCGTAAAAAAACTGTGTTGTGGCTTTTATTCTTTCTTTTGTTTTTTACCCTCGAAATCGAAGCAAAACGTTCATTTTCTATTCGTACGCGAAGTAAAAGTTCCGGAACCCAATATAATTCCCGTAGAAAATCAAATCGTGATGGAGGTAGTGATGGCATTGGTGGTCCTAGTTCAATGGGCGGCAGTGTAAATACTGGTTCAAGCAGTAGTCTTGGTAGTAATAGTCATAGTGCCCCAAGTGGTAGTAGCAGTCATAGTGTTGGTGGTAGTGTACATAGCGATCATTCCCTGACAAACGCCGGTCGATTGGAACGTGAAGCAGTTATTGGAAAACAAACGAGTGGAATAAATTCTAAAGCTTTGGCGCCTGATAATGGTCCAGCAAACCAACGGCCAGTTGGGTGGGATGTAAATAATAATCATAATAATAAACCGTCAGCTGGTGCGCCGCCACCATATCCAGGCCTAGGAGGAGGATCACCTACTTTTAATAACCCACATCCGCCCTCATACTACCAAAGCATGGGTAATCCTCCGACATATGCCGCAAGTCAAGCACACTATGGAGTTGGAAATACTTATGGTTATCCAAATAGTGGAACGCATGGATTAGGTTCATCGACGTTAAATGGAGCTGGTTATTCCGGGTATACTGGCCCATCAATGGTTGGTGGCCTATCGAACCAGTATCCAAACAACCATGGTGGAATTGGATCAGGAGGTTTCAATAATGGTATGGGTGGTTACGGTTCAAATTATGGCTACCAAAAACCAAGTTTATTCAGTACCGGCAATATTTTAACTGGTTTAGCCACATGGCAGGTGGCTCGAGCTCTTACGCCGTCACGTCGTAACACCCATGTCCAAAATAACTATTATGTTAACAATGGTACAGACCCGGTAGTAGACCATACACAGCCACCAATCCCAATTTCAAATACACCAATACCATCGGAAGGAGGTTTAGCACTACCAATGCAATCCACAAAATTACTAGTTCCTGTTCATTAATCCCACACTTACGGTATTGTATGTGGTTATTATATTGCTATTGTTAATTCAATCCAATTTAAAAACGAAATAATTTTGTTATACATGTTTTTTTTATAGTTGTTGTAAGTTTTATACAAAATGTACTGCTTTATGATGCCTCCAATTCTTTATTAATTTATATACAAAATGACCGAATGAAACCATTTATTATTTAATAATATATTTAAGTTAGTTAAGCAAATTTTAACTGTTATTTTATTTACTTATAATATTATTTTATTTACTCTCGTACATATGCCTTATATTTTATATACATATTAGTTATATAAGTTGTAATTGCGAAATGAAATGGCGGGAAATGTATATGAAATTTTCTTTTTATTTACTCTCATGCACTTTAAAGAAATGATGTGTGAATCAAATCTGCATGCATATCCCATAATCCCATATTAAATGGTAGGTAAGTATATCTTCCTCGTTACATTGCATAAATCTGTACGTCCTTTGGCAATTCAACGATCAATTCAACAATTCACGAATAATTAATCTAAATGGAGCATCGTACTAATTCTTTAATTCTTCTCGCGAAAGAGATAGAATTAGAAAGAGAAAGTAGTAGAAATACTAAAAAATTGAAACTTGTATAATTAATGTCAGTCATTGATAGATTTCACTATAGTATCAATAAAACATTTTATTCTTGATATTTAAGGCCAATATTGCCAAAATTTTCAACTGTTTAAATAAATTGATGGTTAGTTCAAACCATTTTTTTATAGATGCCTCTAACGTTCAAACCCCGAAAAATTTGATTCAAATTGCAAACAGTTATCAACATTTACTCGTAATTATTGGCGATTACAATCGTTTTATTTTGTGCCATCTATGAACGACTAGTTTTTTAAACTAACCTTGATTTTTCAGATACAGTGAAAATCTCTAAAAGAACTAATGTTGCGTGCCTTCATCGATTAACCTAAATGTTAAAATTTCTGTTAGTCCACTACGCAAACTAATGAAAAGTCAATTTAGGACGTTTAAATCTATTGGCACCCCAGTTAGCCTATCACTTAAAGTAAGGATCTAGTTCGTTGATAAAAATGTCTTCCCTTTTTTGTTGGGTCATGGCATAGCATGGGCTTTCAGAAATCTGATTCTTTTAAGAGCAGCACACGTGAACAATATATATTCGGATGCTTTGTTTGGTATTTCCCAATTTTTCCAAGTGACCATTAAATGGGCTATTTTCTACAGTAATCTCACTGATTGGTGATCTAACTTGAATATTTTGTGGCTAACATGACGGCAAAATGGAAATTCAATATTCCAACATACACTAGACGACAAAATAAATATTGTTACGGTGACACCAAGATTAGAATAGAATAAGTTATTCAATAGTTGTTCAATTGTATTTGTGATTTAGACTGTGTGCCTGGGAGCGATTTTTTTGACTAAATTGTCGACTAAACTAAATTAATGACTGATTCATATCATTATTTCAAAGGTGGCACTAGTATCTTTTAAATATGCTGTGCCTCCGATTGTAAACTAAATTGTAAACTAAACTAAATTATGACTTTTCATATGTCATATTGTTTTCAACAACACCGAGATTTGTTATTATTTAAAATCAAAAAAATAGCAAAAATAAAACAAATATAGATATGGAAATCGCATTATTCATGCATGTGATTATAAATTACAATCGAAATTTAAGAATCAGAATATTGTCTTTTAGCCATTTTTGCTCGAATGCACACGATAAAAAAATAATAAAAACAAAAAATGAAAATGACAACTAAATAGTCAAGCAACCTCAGCAGGAGTCTAAATGATAAAACCTGGTGGCTAATAGCATAAGTGCTCATTAATTTAGTTTAGTCGGCAATTTAGTCGAAAAAATCGCTCTCAGGCACTCAGTCTTAGGTCAAAATTTAGGCGCCAACTGTATACTAACATATTTGCTCGATTCTTGGAGAGCATTCAGGATGATTCTAGAAACAAATATTTTGGTATATAAAGGCTTACATCGACGTGGAATGCTGAGTCTTATTTTAAACGTGGTACACAGTGAAGGTTAAATATAGTGATTATTAAAGCGAATACTAAAGTGATAATTAAATAGTGTGTTATAATTGGAATAATTAATTGTTAATTTTGTGTTGTATAATTATTGTGTTGTGGAAATAAATTTATTGTGAGTTCAAATTTGAAGCAGTTGTATTTATTCACAATCCAGTGATTTGAACCTTGAGTGACAAGGCAAAAACGTTATTATAATTCAGAGACATCTAGTAGTCAACATTCGCGTTATTGTTTTAGAATACTATTTTAAAATTGTAGTGTTCATGTCTAAAAACAGTATGTATATAAACGGGTGAAAATTGCACAACTAATATAGTTCAACCAAATAAACGGAGCATCGAGGATTGCTAATTGACATCTAAGGATTCTAAAAATTTATTATAAAAATAGTTAAAAACTTATAAAAATATATCGAATAAATATTTTCAAATATTAAATGAACGAACTGTTGTTTGTCAATAGAATTTACGTCAGTTCCCGCGGACACATTAAACATGATTCCTTTAAATTATGTCATTAAGCTGTTACAGCACAGTTATTGAGTATCAGTCGCCTTAGTGCCCACAGTCACAAGTTGCCGACAATCAACCGCCTACCTAGTGTACGTGTACACAACAAAAATCTGACAGTCAGCCTCCTTAACGCTCATAGTCACAATTGGATTGGAACACAACTTTAACAAAATTGCACTCAACTGGAGTGCAATTGTCACCTTCATACGACCACATTTAAAAAGTCGATACATATAGGAACAACCCTAAGCGGACCTTCCTTAGATTCATCCATTAGATTTTTAATGGGTCCAAATTTATATTTTTCCTACCTGGAGGACGTATTAATTGCCACACATTCAAATACACAATATTTAGAACATCTAAAAATTGAGTTCGAGAAAATAGGTAACGTAGGTTTTGTGACCAACGTTGAAAAATGCGATTTCAGAACAGAACGCAACCAATTTTTGGGACAAAAAATCAATGCAACAAGAATCAAACCATCCAGTGAGCGCATTAATGGCATACTCAAATTCAGCAGACCGGAAAATGTTAAACAACGGCGATATTTGCAATAATCTAAAAGGAAGTAAGAAAAGCAATTCCCGAATTATCGATTGGACAGATGAAGCGATCACTGCATTCGAACTAACCAAGAAAGAACTTAGTGAACTTTGGCACGTCCGTCGTCCAATAAAAAATGTACAATAACTGGTATCCGCTACACAATTTTACTCATTGAATCTAATGGAAACTCAACATAACACTTATGATAGTGAACTTTTTGCCGCTTATTCCGCAATCAAACGATTAGATAATCTGATCGAAGGTCGTAATTGCACATTATTCACCTAACATAAACCACTGATGTTAGCGTTTTACCAAACCCGACACCAGAACAATTCCGACCACAACCTGGACCACTTTGGCCAATTTACCAATGATGAGACCAACGAAACTTTGGAATTCCTGAAAATTCCATTAGCTTTCTATTCAGATTTGAGTATCTATATTGTGACCGGAAAACCCCGATCTTACCACCGAGTTTACGCAGGTTGACATTTCAATCTGTATATAACCGATCACATTCAGGTATTCAAACCTCCATAGAGGCCATATCGGAACAATTTTTTTAACTATTTAACAATTTTTTTTATAACTGATGTTAAAAACTGGTCCAATGTTGTCTGGCATGCCAAAAAGCTAAAGTCGTCATACTCCGAGTAATCTGGGAAAATACGCACCGATCAGTATAGCCAGTGTTCAACACATGGATCTCACCTTTTGGGGTACACACATATATAGTGACAGATCAGGGAGTGCATTTCGAGTCTGAGCTATTCGCTGAAATCTCGAAAATATTTCGTTACGAACGAAGAAGAACCAGATTTAATCCCAAACACCCTGGAGTCATTGAGAGGTGGCACCGCACACTCAAAGCTGCCATTACGTATCATCAAGACAAGCAATGGATATACTTATACTTCTGTCGGTACCGCTGGATCTTCTCACAACATATCACGACGACTTAAAAACTATATCCGCAGAAATCGTTTTCGGAGAACAGATACGGATTAATAGCGCGGTTTTCTTTTCATACAAATCAAGCAAAATATTCGGTCATAATCCGCAGCAATTAGAAACGACACAAATGCAAAACCCTTGATCCAAATTCATTGTTCTAATTTTTAAAATAATTTTTGAACTCCGCAGCAAATTTGTCGAGTTCGCGATATTGCAACATAATAGAGCCAAACCCCTGGAGCGATCGAGCCTAGGAGACTCACACTTCACATAACATCAGCCGACGAAATTTTAAAATGCTTTAGTTTTTACTTTAGCCATGGTGGCGTTGTTGTAATTGACTCAACAAAATCACTTGTCGTTTTTCTTTGGTAAATTTGCAACAACAATCCCATATTTGTTATTCCAAATTGGAATAGTTTCAAACCAACTTTTCTGCTGGTATTGGGTTATAAGACATTAAAAATTAAAAATATAAAAATTGTCAGAATTTTTTATTAAAAAATCATTTTGAAATTAGATTTCGATTTTTTAAAATGAAACAGAAATTTTTCTTTTTTTTTCGTTTGATTTTCTAATTGATGTGAAATTTACCTTCGAAAAATATCCCAATAATTATTTGCCCGATTGCCTGGCGGAACTTTATTATTTAGAGGCGATTGATTAATATTTGCTGCACCGTTGTTGATCATATTATCATTTATTCTATTGCAGTTAATATTGCTATTATGATGCATAACTATTGGTGTGGTATCACCATTATTTGAGGACATCGAAAATGTTCCATTCTGTTGCGCTGATTGCGCTATTAAACTCAAATAATTTTGATATACTGATGAGGAAGTGTTTTGCGGGTGATTCACCAAATCGCTCGTATTATGAAATATGTTCTGTTGCACATTAGATGATGGTCGATTTGTGCGCATCGATGACTTTTGGGATAAATTATTGTGTATTATTGGACGCAAGGGCGGCGGAATTTCAGATTGGTCACGTTGAAAATATGGTAGCAATTGCATGCCGACTGAGGTTAGCGGTGGGACTGATTCAGCTCGAATTTCTGACAGTTGCGCAACCTCAAGATTTGCATTTTGTGCCAAAAATTTTTCTTGCAGCTGGAAAGTAAAATTAATGTTTATTTTGTAGCGAAAATAAAATATGTTTTCGAAACTTACCCATTCGACAGCATGATTTAAATTATTAATCTCTTTCTGTTGGCTACAGAGCAACTTGTTACATTTACAAACTATATTGACGAGCAATTGTTGAGTTTGTAAAAGTTCTTGAAAAATTAACCTATCATTTGTATATGGTGAGAAATTTGGTTGACTGTGATGAGCGTGGTCTTGTCCAGGACTTTGACATTCATTGTATTGATCACATTGATTGCATGGAAAGTGTTGCCTCGTCGAGCGTGAATAATAATCCCGAGAAGACCTACAAAAATTTGAATTTTGAGTAGTATGATTTTGCTGCGAGTGCGGATTCTGTTCGGGTAGACCAGTTGGTCCAAGATTGATTGAGTGAGCACAGTCCGATTTTTCACTTCGCTTATTAATATTTGCGCCAAACATGATGGCTGCACTTGACTCGGCTGATCAACCAACGGAATCACAAATCCCAACAAGTCCACTAAAAACAACAAGAACCGGTCGAATCATCGAACCGTCGAATCGTTTCACGAACAATTCGTAATCTCCGAATCATTAGATAGGAACAAGACGTCAAAATACCAATTCTATAAATCCAACATACTAGATGACAAAATAAATATTATAATTCAGAGACATTAGGGGCCAAATCGATAGACGCAACTACAACTTGTAGTTGTAGTCGGTAGTTTTTCGAAATTGATGTTCGAATTCCGTATTTTTAAACCACACTATAACTGCAAATTAATTCACGAATTTATTGTAATTTTTAAACGGAACTAAAATTATTAATTTTTCGAAAACAAGCGACCAACAAAAAAAAATTATTAATTATACGAGTAGTGGATTTTCATGTGTGATTTTAAGAATTGGTGGAAATTCAGAAATCAAAAGACCCGCCTAAATGACGAAGCAAAGAACTGTTACTAAAAGTTATAACGAATTATAAATTTATTGTCGAAAATAAAAAAAACGGACGCCGTATCTAATAAAGAAAAAAGAATGTTGGGTAAAAATAACGGGTGAATTTAATGTGCGCAGTCTAAATGGGGAAATTGGAAGCAGCTTAGAATAGCATACATGAATATGAAGGGAAAGTTGACAAAAAGCATAGCCAATAATAAGCGGAATGTCACAAGTACCGGTGGCGGTCCCTCTTCAACTCCTTTAGATGCGGCAAAAGGTCTTTTGTTTAGCTTACTGGAGCCAACAATTAAGTCTCATCCTAACCGATACGATAATGACGGTAGCGACGATGTAAGTAAATATTTTTTTATTATAAATATAACATACGAGTATAATGGTTATATATTTATATACTTCAGGAAATATACGAAGGCATTGAAATGGAAGCAAAATATTTGGACGATGATGACATTCTGAACACGGCAATTAATAATATACCATCCCAAAAAATCCCTATCACATCCAACAATATATCTATATCCCAAATCATTCCTTCCCATACCCAAAATACTATTCCAGCATCCAATCCACCTGATACCATTAATCGACCAAATTTATCAAGGCCTAGAAATCGAGGGTTAGGTAAATCATTATGGTATTATGATACTGGCTTTTTTTCCAACTTTTTCAGCCGCTGAAAAATCCAATTGAAGGGAGAAAAATAATAGGTAAAATAATATTAATGAAAGTCAGTGTATACACAGTAGCCATGACAAAAAAAATGAAATGTCAGAAAAAAGTTATTGCTCAATATTTTCTAGCAGTTAATCGACCAAAAAGAATTCAATTTTGATTCTTTTTTTTGACAAGAATTGTTTTGTCATATTTTTTCAGTCAAAACGAATACTTTTATGCAAATTAAACAAAAACATTGTATTCTAAAACTATTTGAAGTGATTTGATAACCGTTTCAGATAATTTTTAACAGTTTTATTGGTATTTAAAATGTTTGTTTACCAACAAAATGAACATGAAATTAGAAAAATTGTGTTCTCTCATTCGTTTTAGTTGTGTCTGTTCTAGTAACCGTTTATTTTTTTTACTGCACTTTTTTCAAGCCAGTGTCATAATACCATTAGATAATGTAAAGGCGGTGATTCATGTATACATTTTATCTGACAGACATAAATTATAATCGCTCTGATTGGTTGAATGTCAGCCATATTTTTTTATCGTACGAAAAAAATTAAAACTTGAACATTGCTCAATTTTGTATAAGATTTCACGTCAGTGAGAATAAAAGAATACATAATAAAAAAAAATTCTAAACAAACAAAAATAAAAACACTTTTTTGGTTGCTTGCTTTATAAAATGTCAAAATATTTCCATACGATAAAATTTTATACGTGTATCGCTTACTTGTGAATTTCATTTTGATCGTATAAGACAAAAAAATATTAACCAATCAGAGCGATTATTATTTATGTCTGTCATACAAAATTTCTACATGAATCATCGCCTTAATAAAACAAAGACAACTAGATGCCTTAAACGAAAAAATTAAACTGAGCAAAATAAAGCAAAAGGCAGTTAGAGCCATGTATATGTACTACAAACAAAAGTGCCCAACAAACTTTGAAAGTAGCGAGAGTGACGAAAATTAAAACGTTTTATTTTGAATATAAAATAAATATTTATTGAATTTAAAACATTATGGTTTTAATTACAAAATGGATACCATTTAAAATATGCAGCTGAATTAGGTGGTTCAGTTGGCACATTTTGATTGATGGGTAAGTAATCATCGTCATCTAATAAATCATCCCCCAAATCTATAGCAATATTATGTAGTACTGCTGTGGCAATGATTATGGTTAGGAAATTTTCTAACCGAATTTGTGATGCTGAAAATCAAATTAAGATGAGAATAGTTAAGACAAATCATTCCAGTTGTATACTTTTTACCTTTTTCGCAAACTTTTGATCCACTATAGCGAGTGCTTACAAATTTAGCACGAATATATTTTGGCAGCCGAGAAAAACTATGGGAGTGTTAACAAATATTTTATATGTATCAATATTTGTTGTATATCGACCGTAATTATTACACGATGGAGCCGCCTGGAATCTACCCCATCACACATCGTATTCACTATACATATACCTCCTTCAGATTATTACTTATTAGTTATTACGGTCGATGCAGTCCTCTCTTTCTGGCCTGGGATTTTGTACGCTTCTCATGAGAATTTCGTGAGAATAGCGTACAAAATCGCAAATTGGCCAGAACAAAGTGAGACTATTGGAGTGGTACCAAAACGAATAATGATTCAAAAAATAAAATCAAAAATTAAAATAATAAGTGTTTCTCCCGTTTTCTTTTGAAGTCGTCGCTAGATCTAGAGAAGTCAAATAAGACTTATATTTCATTAAACATTTTTGTCATTTCATTAATTTGTTCATAAATGTTTAGGTTTCCAAGCATAAATACGGGTACGAGCATAAATGTTTAGGTTTCCAAGAATGTAACATGAGGACGTTTTGTCAAGACCCTAAAATTTGTATATCTGGCAGTGTAGTCAGGAAGACTTTTACGTAGCTCTTGTTTCTGAATACTTTCAATTCTATCAATGTGAGATTGTTAGAAAGGGCACCATACTTGGAGTGCATATTTTAGCTGGAATCTGATATACCTGAAGAGTAAGATGCCAAAGTGCAAATCTTTGGTCCATGTCCTATTGGTTAAATATCATATTTCCAATACACGTCGCAAGCCCTAATTTTTTCTCTAATTTACTCTTTAAATTTGTAAGTATGCCTTTGATGTTATTTGCATTAATTGCTGGTGATATTTTTTTCGGTGGAAGGACATAATTTTACATTTTTCGATATTGAGTTGTAATCGGGTGACCTCACACAACTCTCTGATTCTATGTATGTCTTCTTGTAATTTGAAATCCTGTGAGTTTGCAATACTTCTAAAGGTTTTTAAGTCATCATTGTGGAAGAGTAGGACAGGCTTTTATTGTATTTAATCTTTATTCTCAAATTTCAATATATTGTATTCCAACTAACAGGTATGCGAAAAACCAAAGGAGTTCAGACTTGTCAACACTTTGCTATGACTCAAATGCTTTACTTAACTCCGTAAAACTTTGTCCCATTCTTAATGTTGTTCAATGACTTCAATGACAAAGTACTCTACTTGCATACTCAATTAAATTTGTTGTTGTAGATTTACTTTTCATAAACCCATGTTGGAAATTGAACAGATGTCGTGGAATGAAGTTTTTGAAATTTTTACACACAATAATTTCAAACAACTTCGTTGTCATTGATGTGGCAACTCGCTATATCGTTTGCTTTTTTGGTTTTAAAACCAGTGCAATTTTCGAGATCTTTCATCTGCTGGGGATTAATCCTCTACGGAGTGAATTTTTTAATTATATGAGTAGATTAAGTGGGATCTGGACCGCAACCGTCACCTATTTCACTACATTCATTAATACCCCGTTTACACCAGTAGAATAAAAGTATGTAGCAAAAAAGTATGTTGGTGTAAACTCAAACTAAAATACTTTAATACTTTATCACGTACTATTTTGCTATTAAAGTATAATAGCTATCAAAAAAGTATTGGTATTATAGTCGTGGTTTAAACTCTATTTTAGTATTATAATACTTTAATTTTGTTTATTTTTTCCCAAGTGGCCGGTAAAGACATTTTTTGTTTCGATATACATTTCCATTTGTGATATTAAACAAAAAAAATTATATTTTTCAACAAAAAAAGTAATATATTGTAGTATTATAGTATGGGTTTACACCGCTTGTGATGTAAACTGGCCGGGTACTTTATTAGCAAAAAAGTATTATACTATTAAAGTAGCTCTGGTGTAAACCCAGTATAAAACGTCATGGCTGATGATTGGCATAGAAATTGTAGCAGTGTTATTGCAATTTAAGTTCATCTGGTGTTTGAAGTCGTGGATGTCTTCAGGTTTATAGACTGATTGAAAGAACTGAGCAAACGTAATTGCTATTTCTTTGCCAATTGCATTGTTGTCGGGCGACCTTTGAGTTGTCGTCTGGTAAAAAATTTGTTGCAAAAGTACGTTGGATCCAACTTAATCGTATATCTTGAACATTTTTAATAAACTGGGTGTTCCAAAATTAATCACCCCATTTGTTTTCACCATAATTTTTTAAATAATTATTTTTGAAAAAAAACATTATAATTTCATAACATAAATTATATAGCATATTACTTATTTATTATATATTAATTATTTTACTATTATTATAGTTATAGCACAGAATAGACAGAATAGACATAACGCTATTTTACTATGGAAAAATTTGGACTCATTTTTGTGAACTCGCTTTGCGGTACGAAAATTGTTTGCAGGGTAACCAAAATTCTTTATTTTTGAGCTTTAAATTTGAAATAAAAAGAATTTATAACTCATAACACTTGTACAACTGTTAAACTAATTAATATAAATCATAAATATTATTAATAATGATTCCATTAAAATAATTACATTTCAGAGTCGTAAAAAAACGAAAATGGTCGGTAGGTCATTTTTTCTTGGTCTACCCAATGACTCTTCTGGATATTATATATTCTGTGGTTAAAGTGTTATTTTTCGGACGAAAATGAATTAAGTGGCATACACAAATGTGTATGTTGGTTCAAACTACATACATACAAAAATAAATTGTTCACATGATACTTTTGCCTCAACCACAATTGTGTGCGCAGGCAGGAAAAGGGTTAAATAGCAAAAAATGTCTTAATGCAAAAATTTTAATATTTTCAATTTCGAAAAATGATATCTAAAGCATTTTCAATAAAGCCATTTCAGCTCGTATGTTATCCTTAAATTGTTGAAGAGTAGCTGGTTTATTAATGTAAACTTTAGGTTTGAAATAGAGAACGAGCCAGCCTATTAAAATTACCATATTTGGATATTAGGCGATTTGGAAAAATTTCACTCGGCAAGTTCATTGTTAAGGGAGCTGTGCCCCGTCTTGTAGAAACCACATATTTTCTAAAAAATAATCTATTCATCTCAGGTAACGAAAAATTCCTGAATCATCTCTCTATATAGTGGTCACCGTTAACTGTTCTGACATTTCCTCTGCCATCTTAAAAAAATATGGGCCTATTATGGCTTGGGGAGTCACGGCACACCAAATGATTACCTTTTGCGGTTGAAAGGGCCTAAAATAGATTTGCCGTGGATTCATATTTCCGCCAAATCTGCGTTTTGTTATTAACAGTTCCATTATTAGCTGAAAATGAACTCGTCGACATGATTAATTTTGAAGAAAAATTTATGATTTCAATGTTTAGGTTTAACATCTTTTCAAAGTATTCGTGTTATGAATTCAACTGCATTAAAAGATTGAATTCTAGCTACATTTTGTAGAAAAACAGGTGTAAATCGGAATGCATTATTCTGTTCTGATTGATATTGGAATCCCCAACTGTATGGATCGTCACACTTTCCATGAGACGCTTAATATTTTCCAATGATCGACATTTGCGATTTCTTCCTCAGTTCCTTTAGTTTATGATCACTAAAGAAAATCAAAATACACTTACGGACAATACTGTTCACAAGTTTTAAGAAATGCCGATTTTTTAATACCATACCTGTAAGATGAAAGTAATTATAATAACACTGTGCTTGAATTACGAACTTTTTTTTCGTGACAAGCTGGGCACCCAGGGGGTAAACCTAATTCGAGTATGCTGAATTCAACGGTGCTAGTCCCATTTCAAAGTTAGTCCCCATTTTTGAGATATCGCATTCGACATTTTTTGGCTCTGAGTCAAAATATACCCTCATTTTCACGTTTATAGCTCTTGAACCATTAAGATTTTTGCTATGCTTTCTTCAGCAAAGTTGTTGCGCAGGTCAAGACCAACAACTTTGCCGAACATATCAAGACCGAAAAAGCACATCTAATTTTTTTTTGCTTTTCATTTCGACGAAAAACACTGTTTTTATCATTTTTTAACATTTTGTTGAATTTAAATCAAGTAGAATCGATCAAATAAACATCGCATCGACAAATATAGATACAATAGAAACTATTTAAAAGAAAGTTAGATTGATTCTGTTGATTATATGGTGATTTTTGGCGTGCGTGATTTTTGGTGAAACAATGGCGTGCCGTTGCGATAGTGGATAAAAATCCTGGATTTTTCCATCCCATCATTTTAACCAATTACATCACGTAAATTATACACGTAAATTAAGAAACATCTGCATCAATATATCAACCATCAAATGTCACTGCGCCATTCAATCACAGAAACATACGACGGATAAAAATCTCGGATTTTTCTATCCCAGATTATTTTTCAATTTTTTTCAACTTTTTTGTATGCAAAGTTGTTTTGTATGCGTGTCTGTTGTACGAGGTAAATGTTCGAGTGATGAAAGCCGAATTCAATTCACAAAATTTCTGATATCAAATTTGTGCCGAAAAAACAATTGCATTCGATTTGTCAACGATTTTTCGGAATGTTAGTGCATTCAGCGCGTTGTTGTTTAACATTCCGAAAAATCGTTGACAAATTGTTGGTTTTGACAGCTAGAAAGAAAAATGTAAAATTTCGGCACAAATTTGATATCAGAAATTTTGTGAATTGAATTCGGCTTCGTCACTCGAACATTTACCTCGTTAAGAGGTTTTTTTATTTGATATCAATGATTTTGGCACAGCAAATTGAAAATGAATTGAATTGCGATTCGTTTTATTGTTGTCATTCAAAACAGTTCACAAACACTCGATAGAAATTCATTTTTGATTCCTTAAACAATACAACAAAATATACATATTTTAGTGTGTTACCCTGCATCCCCAATAGAATTTCTTATGACTTTTTACTTACAGAAAAGTATGAAAAAAAAACTTGACAAAAAAATATTTTTTTTGTCAAGTTTTTTTTTCATACTTTTCTGTAAGTAAAAAGTCATAAGAAATTCTATTGGGGATGCAGGTTAGTTGGAAACAAAAATTAATGGTAGCTACCCTCTCGCTTATAGTCCATCTTCATGCGATGGGAGGGAAGATAAGATCTATTTTTTAAAGAAATCATCATAAAGATTAAAAAATTATCGATGTTATGCAAGGAGACTGTCAAATGTTCAATGTTTTTGGTGATTTCTTCGATCACATCAATTTGTCAGTTTTTTTCATTTTTTTTGTTATGAAAAAAGGGTCATTAGTAAAAATTCTCTTAGCAATGATAATAATATGATGTATTTATATTTGTTTCATTGTAACACGTTGATTCACAATCATTATGAACCGCAACGGACCGATATTAAGGTGCATTTAAGCCAAAAAATGAAATTTTGCAACAAAAAAAAGGGTAGCTTTTAAGTTATGGAGGTTAATATCTAAAATATCCGAGTTTTCTGGGACAAACGGTTGATGTCATATTGTTTTATAAGCGAAAGTTCGAATTTATTTTATATTAATTATATTATCCTTATATAAATGATCGATTTGATTCGGTCAGTTATAATCTGCGTTAATCTTTCCCTGAAGCAATAACCACCATGTATCGGGTCATGTATCAGCTATGCACATCTATTGCAACTAGGCTAGATTAACGGGATAATTTATTGGTTTCTGTGTATTTTGTTATTATTATTATTATATGTCGTTGTTCGTTTTCTGTTGTGCTTACGGCGATTTAACACCTTGGTTAGTAAGTATAGGGTTTTCTCGAACTTGTTATGTCTGCTTCAACTCACTACCCTTGGCTTGGGTAAACGGACTTAAAGGTCTAGTCCGGCGAGTACAGACGTGTATGTGATAATATTATACTTACACCTATGTTGGATTTCCTTTTTTTTAAACACTTAGACTTTAGATTTAAAAATTTATTTAATAACTAAATATTTGTACAATAACTGTTACGGTTCTTAATTAATAACTGGTTCTTGATAAAACTTGTTCTTAATAATAACTCGTTCTTGATAATAACTTTAATAATTTCAATGACTTTGACAATAATGATTTTACACAACTACAACTGATTTAATAACTAGATAACAACTCTCTGACGACAACTGACTTAATGTAATAATTTCGCGGTTTATATAATATTTGGTTTTCGTTAATAATTAGTTTTAATTTTATAAAAGGCGGGACTGAAAGATCCTTATTTTCTGTAATTTTAATTAAACTTATTTCTGATTGGCCCGATTTTGTCATCTCTATATTTTAATCGGGGCCTTCATTTATTACGAGACTATTTATTTTTTATGTGACAGTGATATCTTGCATATGGGTTTCTAGTGGTCTCGTAGATATTTGTTTACATTCAAATTTTTTGTAATTAAAATTTCACATCTCGGGATAATGTGTTGACATTATACTCATGTGGTTTAAATCAATTCATGTGTTTATTTTAAGTCAAAATATGTATCTTACTTTTTTATTGTTACAGTATTTATGTTTTGGGATCTTTCTAATGGTTTTTATTGCTATCTTTCATTCTATATAATTTAAAAGTTGTAATACATTTTGTCTGTGTTTTTTATGCATAATATTTGTTGTTGTGTCGAAAATATGTTTCGGGATCTGAATTGAATATTTATTTTTGCTATCTTATGTGCTATATACTTAATTATATAATTTATATGTAATCAATTTCTTATCTTTAATGATTTATGCTATTATTGTATTTTGTGTGACCTGGACGGTGCTTTAACGTGTTTTGTATACGGGACACTGTCCTGGAAACACAACATACGCCACCCTTTACGGAAAATTTTGCTGGGATTTTGAAGAAAGCCCAGGAAAATTTTAGGTATATGTATGTAACACATATGTAAATGATTTTTAAATTTTATTGTTAGTATGCTCTTTCTTTTTTTTTTTTTAAATTGTTACACAGGAAATTTATTTTTTGTAGTTGGTTGAATGACCTTCTGTAATTTGTTGGGTGATGATAGTGACTTCTTTGAATTTTAGTGCCTTGCCTTCTTTGTTTATGGTGTCATTTTTGTGTTAAGGGTTTTGCCTTTGCGTCCTTTTCATGAATTTATGGTCTTTGATGTATTATGTTTGTTTATGTTATGTATCTTGTGCTAATGACCCCTGTGTTGGCAGGATTTTCGTCTATGTATCTTGCCTTTTCCGTTGAATTTTTATTCTCTTGTTGCATAATATGTTGTTTACCTTCGGTTAGGATATATATGACGTTATTGTTTGTTTATTGTTGATGTTTGTTTTTATAGTGTATAGGTGTTATAATTATGACTGTATTATTTTTTGGCCACGATATTATTTCGATGTGTCGTATTATGGTGTTATGGTATGGTATTATTTTTGGTTTTGTAATGTGTTAAAATTTGAAAATTATGGTTATATTATGATATTATTTGATTTGTTACATGTATTGTATAATGGTTGTATTTATATTATGGTTTGTTATAATTGCATTTTGTGATATAATTTTTAATTGTTATATTTCGATATTATACGTGTTGTATTATGGTATTCTTTGTTACATTATAACTGTTGTATAACGGTTTCTTTTGATATGTCATATATGTTGTATTATGTATTATTTATAATGCTGAATTTTCATCTCATGGTTTACTGTTATTTTGGCTCGTTTGGTACTCTGATTCTGTCCTTTGCTGATATGTTCTGCTCTTTTATTGCGTGTTAAGCTTCTGCCTTCTTGTGTTGTTGTTTCTTCTGTGTAACGTTTTGTAAAGATTTATGTTCTTAATTCTAGTTTTTAGTTTTATTTCGTGTTACTTACGGGTCTCTTATATCTAATTTTGCAACTTTGCTTTTAAAATTTGATTGTTTATCGTAATATTTGAAAAAAAAAAAAGAATTTTTTTTTTGTGTTTCCTTATGGGAAATTTAGAATTTTGTATGTGATTTAAAAATTTTGAAAAATTTATTTATCTATAAAACTTATTCATTTATTATTGTGAAATTTTAAATGAATTTTCATTAATTTAGTTTGTATTTTTTTTTTTTTTTTTAATTTAATTTGTTAGCTGATTAGTTTGTTAATATTTTCCTTTTTTCTTCTCACGTTTGTTAATAAATGGTTAATTTTTATGTAGTGAGAAGGAAAAAGTTTGCTTTGCGTAAATCTGCAGGCGTAAAAAAAAATTTGTTTTAATAATAATTAATTTTTTAGTTTCGGTATTTTGTTAGTTCTAGTGGCTTGAGAATATTAATGGGATTTGTTATTTGGTAGTTAGTGTATTGGTTCTGGAGTAAAAGTTATATTGGGTTTATTACTATTTTTTCCTAATTTTAAAATTTGTGTATTGGTATGTCGGAATTGGGATGTACGCTGATGAAGAATTATACATGCTATTATTGTTAGAATGTTGGGATAATTTACTAGCTTTTAAATGTTCTGGATTGACATTTAAGTTTTGAATGTGTTCCTCGTCTTTTGAATTACTCGTTGCTAGGTAATTATTTTGGTCCAGTTTCTTAGTGATGCTCAAATGTTTCTTATTACGATTTAAGAAATTTCGTATTTTGTGGTGTACTATTTTGCATTTGAGTATTCCTTCTAGCTTTCTCAGTCTAAAAGAACTTTTGGTATTACTGTAGATTCTATGTATTTTGTTTCGTACTTTATAATATAATAACATGAGAATCATACCAATTATATGTAAGATAATAATAATAATGTTTATTAAAATGTTATTTTCGTTTGTTGGATGATATTCATTTTGATTCGTGGACTTATTAACTAAATTTGGTGGGAGATTGTCTGGGCTCGTGTAATTTGATTTGTTTTTCATATAATTTTGATTCTTTGTTTGTTGAGTGTCGGGACTCGTTTGCTTAATAACTAAATTTGATAAGAGAGCGTCTGGGCTCGTATGATTTGATAATTGATTGATTAGTGAATGTTTAATTTGATGATGAGTGTCTGGACTCGTTTGCTTACTAACTAAATTTGATAAGAGAGCGTCTGGGCTCTTTTGCTTATTAACTAATTTTGATGATGATTTGTTTTCATGTATTTGATTGAATGAATTATGAGTGTCTGGACTCGTTTGCTTACTAACTAATGTCTGCTGGTCAGTCTCACTCTGTCGGTTAATTAAAGAAGTCGTTCTTCTCCGTGAATTAACCTGAGGAATTGATATCATATGATTTTGGTGTGTGTCTGGGCACGGTGAATTGATTTTGTTAAAATTAATGTCTTGTTTTTGATTATAAGCGGCTGGGTTTGGTTTACTAATAGCTAATGTATGATGGTCAACCTCACTCTGTCGGTTAATTAAAGAAGTCGTTCTTCTCGGTGAATTAACCTGAGGGATTGATTCCATACGATTTTCGTGTGCGTCTGGGCACGTATAATTGACTTGATTTAAATAATTGTTTGGTTTTTGGTTATAAGCGGCTGGGCTTAGTGAATTTGATTTTTTAATAACTAATTTATGAATATCCACCTCACTCTGTCGGTTAATTAAAGAAAGCGTTTTTCTCGGTAAATTAACTTGAGGGGTTGATCTCATATTGTTTTGGTGTGCGTCTGGGCACGTTGGATTTGATTCAGTTTTTATTATTGGTAAATATATTTGTGGTATTATACCCATTGGGAGAGCATATTCGTGTCCTTGTATGATTTGTGGTGTGTCGTTATCGTTGTTTTCGGGATCCAACTGCGGCGGCTCTCCTACTGCTGGCTGGATCCAGGGTCGTTTCCCTGCTGTCTGTACTCTTCGTGATTTTCTATTTCGTGTGGAAATACAGTGTTGATTCGAACGTTCTTGAACATTTGTGTTAGGTCGTTTGTGTCATCGGGTGTGGTTTGAGTATTTTGAACGTTGGGTTGATAGGGATCTTTGTCATATTTGGGTGGGAATATATTTTGGTAAGGGTTTTGTCTGTACTGTGTTTGTTGTTGAGTTGTCGTGTGTTGGTTGTAGTTTTGTTGCTGATGTGATGAGTTGATTTGGTCATTTTGTGGGTGATAGTGTTTGTAAAATGGCTTTGGTTGATTTGAGTTGTAGTTGTAGTACGTGTCATTCGGTTGATGTATTCGATTATAGTTTCGTTGAAATTGTGGATTATATGATTGTGTTAAATTTCTTTCTTGATTTATTCGCGTTCGACATACGTCTATTGTGTGCCCTATTCTTCTGCAATAACTACATGTGAGTTGGTTTGTTTGATATTGTGGTTGCCAATTTTCTCGTCTCCTATGCGGTTGTTCTGTTGCGTTTGAGAGCATACTTTCTATAACTTCTGTATCGTCAATAATCTGGTTTATATCTTTGGCCTCATTTGTCGCTATTTTTTCTCTCAGGATTGTGTTATTTAGTCCTCTCTTAAAAGTTTGAATCATGTTGTTTTCAATGTGGTTTTGGTAACTTGCGTCCAATGCTTGTAAATTGTATTTTGTTCTAAAACCTTTTCTATATGTCTCTACTGCTTCTTTCAGTCTGTGGCCGTAATTTCTAACTGTTTCCCCATACAATTGTCGTATGCTTTTGAAATTGTTTTCTAAATCATCCAATGTTTGTGTTTTATGGTACATGCTGTTCAATAATGTTTTTAGGGAAGCGTAGTTTCCTATTTGAGCATTGCAAACACGCGTAAATGCTTCACCTGTTAATTTGAACTTTATTAGTCTGTCAAATATTAATTTTTCCTCTGGTGTTAATGGTTCGTACTGTACGTCTGCCATACTTATGAATCTCGTCAGTTCTTGAGCATTGTTGGTTCTATTTTCGCCACTAAATTCTGGTATAAAATCTTTTATAGTTTTTTGTATTTGTTGTTGGTCCATTTTGAGTGTTTGTTTGTCTTCCAATTTTACTTGCTTTTGATCGGAACCTTTGTTCTTGTCTGCGGTTTTATTTGTTTCTGTTTCTAGTTTCCTTTCTAACTCTAATTTTGTTTGGCTACGTGTTTTGTTTTTTGGAATTGGGAGTTGCGACGATTCAGATTTACTTCGTGATCTTTTCTGAGTATTTTTGTTCATAGAATTTTTGTCTACTGTTAGAGATTTTTTAGGGTATGTTCCGAGTAGTTCGACACATATATGGGTGATATTTTTCTATTTGAGTGTGGTTTTGTGGGGCGTCTAATGTTTAATTGGGTAAATTTTGGAATGAATTTATTTGTCTTAGGTGCACATTAATGTTAATAAATGCTAATTTGAGATTGTGATTTGAGGGTGTGATTTTGATTTAATTTCGAGCGGTTTGGGTGTGAATTTTATTAGACCTAAATTTTTACGATAGACTTATAAATTTGTGTTTTAAAGACTGGTACTTGATCTTTAGTTTTTTTTTTCTACCTTTTGTGAGGCTGATTTAAATGTTGAATTTGTTTTGGATGAGTGTTACTTAATATCTATTCGCTACAGGACGAATACTACAGCGTCAATGTTTTATAAGCGAAAGTTCGAATTTATTTTATATTAATTATATTATCCTTATATAAATGATCGATTTGATTCGGTCAGTTATAATCTGCGTTAATCTTTCCCTGAAGCAATAACCACCATGTATCGGGTCATGTATCAGCTATGCACATCTATTGCAACTAGGCTAGATTAACGGGATAATTTATTGGTTTCTGTGTATTTTGTTATTATTATTATTATATGTCGTTGTTCGTTTTCTGTTGTGCTTACGGCGATTTAACACCTTGGTTAGTAAGTATAGGGTTTTCTCGAACTTGTTATGTCTGCTTCAACTCACTACCCTTGGCTTGGGTAAACGGACTTAAAGGTCTAGTCCGGCGAGTACAGACGTGTATGTGATAATATTATACTTACACCTATGTTGGATTTCCTTTTTTTTAAACACTTAGACTTTAGATTTAAAAATTTATTTAATAACTAAATATTTGTACAATAACTGTTACGGTTCTTAATTAATAACTGGTTCTTGATAAAACTTGTTCTTAATAATAACTCGTTCTTGATAATAACTTTAATAATTTCAATGACTTTGACAATAATGATTTTACACAACTACAACTGATTTAATAACTAGATAACAACTCTCTGACGACAACTGACTTAATGTAATAATTTCGCGGTTTATATAGTATTTGGTTTTCGTTAATAATTAGTTTTAATTTTATAAAAGGCGGGACTGAAAGATCCTTATTTTCTGTAATTTTAATTAAACTTATTTCTGATTGGCCCGATTTTGTCATCTCTATATTTTAATCGGGGCCTTCATTTATTACGAGACTATTTATTTTTTATGTGACAGTGATATCTTGCATATGGGTTTCTAGTGGTCTCGTAGATATTTGTTTACATTCAAATTTTTTGTAATTAAAATTTCACATCTCGGGATAATGTGTTGACATTATACTCATGTGGTTTAAATCAATTCATGTGTTTATTTTAAGTCAAAATATGTATCTTACTTTTTTATTGTTACAGTATTTATGTTTTGGGATCTTTCTAATGGTTTTTATTGCTATCTTTCATTCTATATAATTTAAAAGTTGTAATACATTTTGTCTGTGTTTTTTATGCATAATATTTGTTGTTGTGTCGAAAATATGTTTCGGGATCTGAATTGAATATTTATTTTTGCTATCTTATGTGCTATATACTTAATTATATAATTTATATGTAATCAATTTCTTATCTTTAATGATTTATGCTATTATTGTATTTTGTGTGACCTGGACGGTGCTTTAACGTGTTTTGTATACGGGACACTGTCCTGGAAACACAACAATATTGTAGGTGAGGTTTGTGGCTAATAATCCTGAAAATATATGACCCAAAAGTTTTGGGCTAATTTTTTAGCAATTTGGCCGAATATGGCCGTCCGATTTGGCATTTTTCAGTTTTTTGGCCAAAATGACCTTCAACCTTAATTTTTTGAATTTTTTTTATATACTATTTGATAGTTGTCAATTACCTTTCTAATGATATGGGCGTGGCTAAAATGGCCAAAAATGGCCTTTCAGAGGCTGGCCGCGGCCAAAAAGTTGTAGAACAAAAGTTGCTTAGTTTTTCAAGTACTGCAAACTCTGAAAATATGAGATCAAATGAAAGAAGTACGGACAAACAAACAAACATATATACCAAAGCAAGATTATGTCGTGACGTCATAGAAAAATTTCCAAATGTCATAACTTTGGTCAAAATCATCCATTTTGGACGTTTGAGGTGTCGTTGAATTGGTATTGATGTCTAAAATCATAACTTGCTAGTTAAAAAATAATTGAGGCACTTTTTGGGGCAGTTATACCAGAAAAACTAATTTTTTGGAACTCAAACTCGTATATACGAGTTTGACTTCCAGCACAGTAGGTGCTTTCGGCACTCGTTTGGACTGCCGTTCAAAGTGATAATTTACGTGATGTAATTGGTTAAAACGATGGGATGGAAAAAACCAGGATTTTTATCCACTATCGCAACGGCACGCCATTGTTTTGTCAAAGAGAAGAAAAATGTTAATTTTTTAGGAATTTTTTTTTAGGAAAAATCACCATAAAATCAACTGAATCGATTTAAGTTTCTTTTAAATAGTTTCTATTGTATCTATATTTGTTAATGCGATGTTTATTTGATCGATTCTACTCGATTTAAATTCAACTAAATGTTAAAAAATGATAAAGTGTTTTTCGTCGAAATGAATAGCAAAAAAAAAATTAGATGTGCTTTTTCGGTCTTGATATGTTCGGCAAAGTTGTTGGTCTGCGCAACAACTTTGCTGAAGAAAGCATAACGAAAATCTTAATGGTTCAAGAGCTATAAACGTGAAAATGAGGGTATATTTTGACTCAGAGCCAAAAAATGTCGAATGCGATATCTCAAAAATGGGGACTAACTTTAAAATGGGACTAGCACCATTGAACTCACGTACTCGAATTAGGTTTACCCCCTGGGTGCCCAGCTTGTCACATTTTTCAACTAGCACAGTGTAATTATTTTAATTCTCTAAATACTTAATCTAAAGGCTTACTAAACAACAATTTTTTTAATCATAATATTTTACAGCGTGAAATATACTAACAAATAGACATGATTGAACGTGAACAGTTTTGTCCTAGAATTAAAAAAAAATAAAAAGAAAATGAGCTGAAAATAATTTTGTGAAGTTAAATATTGCGTAGTACTATAATTAATTCAAGGTAATTGTTTAATTTGAATTTTTGTTTGGTTTTGTTAAGTATTTAGTGTAAATTTGATAGTTTATCGAACACATTTACTATGACGCGAAAAATCAGTGTAATTTAAAAAAACGCTATCGTTGACGACATTAAAACTGGGTTATCACATCGGAAAATGGCAGCCAAACATAACGTATCTGTTTGTATGATAACAAAACTTAAAAGTGAGTTTGAAGTTGTTTGTAACTCAAACCCAGGAGGGCGTCCAAAGAAGCTGAGTCCTATAATAGAGCGCAAAATAAAACGATAGATCACAAGGTGCCACAAATACTGCAATTGAAACAAATCAAGTACTAAAATCCGAAATCGGATTACATGTGCATGATAAAACAATCAGAAGATCTTTAAAAACGTTGGCATGATTGAAAAAAAATATGGTGAAAAAATCCTACTTATCAGGAAAACATAGACAACAGCGTCTACTGTTCGCAAAAAAATAAAACCAGTTCACGAGAGATGATTGGAAAAAGGTTTCCATGGTTGGATGAAACAAAAATGTATCGTATCGGGTCTGACGGGCGACTTTAGACCTGGGCTGATAACAATATCGGAGTGACTGATAGAAATATTTGACAAACGATGAAATCTGGTGGTAGCTCATTGATGGTTTGGGGATGGTTTAGGAATAATCAACTAGGTATTTTACGAAGAATTCGAGGTGCAATGACAGCTAGTGATTATATAAGAATTTTAGAAGATTCATACTTGCCTACTAGTCTGAATATATTTGAGATTGAGCCGGGTCAACTTGATATATTTATACATGATAACGACCCAAAGCAAAAAGGCAAAATTACTACAGCTTGGTTAAATGATAATGGAATTAAAGTTCGTGATTGGCCGGCCCAATCCCCGGATATTAATCCCATTGAACTCCTTTGGGCGATCCTTAAACGAAAAATGATTTGCAGCAAGGAGCCTTCAAAAACAATCGATGAATTATGGGAACACACGTTGGAAACATACAATTCCATATCTCCTCACATTCTCTCAAATTTAGTAGAAAGTCTTCCTAGAAGAATAGAAGTGGCGATAAAATCTAAAGAAGGGTACACGAAGTATTAATATTGGGTAACAATCACAGGGACAAAAGTGTTCCCGATGTGAACGAAAGAATCAATGTATATTATAAAATTGTAATTTAATTTAAAACAACAAATACATATTTTTTTGAATAAAATCACGTTATTAGAAAAAATATTATGTTGTATGAATGAAAGTAATTCTAATTACTAATTACAAATAATTTTAAGATTTGCAATTATTTTAATTTTCGTGAACAGTATTGTCCGTAAGTGTATATCAAAATCAAATAGGGTGATTAATTTTTAAACACGCTGTATATAAGGAATTAGTGGTTAAAATAACTATCAAATTCGGCATTGATCTCTTGAAATCTAGCTACACCGAAGGCTCACTTACTTTTCTTTATTTTTCAAAAAGCCTCGCATTTTAATTTTTTCTAATTCACTAGGCGACCATCTTACCAAGATGAGTTATTGTTTGAATGCCTTTAATCCGTTTGCATTTAGCTTTCTGAATTTAAAGATCGCGTCGTCTTTATATGGCAATAGTTTTGTTCTATGTTAGTTCCTGGAAGCCGATTACAATTTCCACAGTTTTATGATGTACAGATTTAACATAAATGCTGCTAATGATTGAGATATACTAAAGGTATATTGTTCATTAGTGAAACTCCAAAATTATTCCTGGTTTGCAATATTGATGCATTTTTCCACGTAAATTTTTATACAAATTGCTCAACTGAAGATGGAATTAATTCAAATACAACAATGCAAAATATCAATGAATGGCTAAAAGAACTCCACTTTCGTATCTCTTTATGCTGGCTGCACCTGAGCGATCGCATCTTTATACTACATATTTCGTTTCCGAAGACTCAGAGCTACGCATTCCTGGATTGAAAGATGTTTCACAAATTGCATAGAACAGATGAATTGTTTTTAAGACAAACTTGGGGAATGTTGCTGCCTTAGATGACATGTTGTTCACGTTTTGGAAGTAATTGAAGAGCTTTCTAATTTGTTGGAGCTTCGTTATTTTATAAGGATATATAAGAACTTCATGAAAAAATGAAATTTTGTAAAATATAAAAACTTTCAGGAGAATACTTTTAGGCCATGCACAATATCGTCTTAAACACTTATCTTGAATGACGTCTGGGTCTGATTACATAAGCATATCGCATTCACAAAAATGCGATCAGTTTCATTACTGTTATGTAGGTAAAACAGGCTAAAAGGCTCATATATGTATGATACGATTGCAAAAATTTGCGGTTTTTCTTTCAGTTTTGCATGATGCGGTTGTAGATCAACCATCGCGAAAGCAATTTTATCTGTCTTACTTCAGCCCCTGGTTTAAAAACAATTTAATATTTTATAATTTAGTTATTATATCTTTATTTATTATTTTATTACATTTAATGAAAAACTAATTGTAAAAGCTCTTTCCTATTTGAGTATATAGAAATAATAATACATTACGTTAAATAAATACACAGGCCCTCCTATTTAGTATAAAAGGGTCAGAGAGATTATCAGTCACTAAATCACATTTACGGCACAAACGCCTTCCGAAGTAAGCCCCTATTCCGGTTCCCGTGGTATTTCCTGCAATACAAACGATAATCGATCTACAATTTTAGAAAAACCAAACCTAGATCATAATAATAATACAAACCCGATTTTCATTCGGCATATCATGAAGATGATCAAAATTTGATGAACTTCCAACTGTATTCTGTTGATTCAACTGACTTTCCTCGGGTATACACTTTTCGTTTAATATCTCGTCCTCCATAATATTATTGCCGCTCGATGGCGCATTATAATTGTTTGAATCAAGATATCGATTGTATAAATCTTGTATCGATTGTAACGCCCGCTGGCGCAACGGGTCCGATGAAATTAATTGTAATTCACGGAATAATTGTATTAAAAAATGAGGTCGTGTTTCATTCGCTGCAATCAATGCGGACACTTCTTGGTACACATTTTCTTTAAGCTCATCGAATATTTTTGAAGTAGGTTTATTTTGCTGCGTAGTGGACATTCGATTGAATAGATTTAAATCGATATCGATATTTTGAATAGTCGACGACGAGGCGGATGGTTCAAATGTGTTATTCAACTCGTTCGACCGTAAATACTGTTGCAAATATTTCATATTATTATCGTAACGTTTGGGCGGCGTTTTATATTTGGCATTGAAATCGCACACGCCTAAATTTATAGGATTTGTATGAAATTGTAACAAGCTAGCTGCTTGAATATAATTCGCGTCATGATTCGGAGCCGAATTTTCACTGGCACTACATATATTTATAGATGCGTCGGGTGGTGCAGGTGCATTACCCATAGTCTCCGTTTCACCTGGTTGATTTAAGTTAATACTCACTGCCGCATCATGATACCGGGTTGATACATTAATTGGGTTAATTTGATTACGATAATTATTCGCCAAATTATTATAGTTATTGATCGACTGTTGATTACGCAGTGATAATCGATCAATATTCACGTTATGTTGTTGCTGCTGCTGTTGCTGGAAATTCGATTGATTTGTCGACATACAGTACGAACCGTCGTTACTTTTGCAGGAATTACTTGACAATAGATTTTGACGTGAATAACTGAAAGTAGAAATATCATTAATTTAATAGGACCAGTTCGGGCGATTATTCCACGCAAAACACAAAATAAAAAATATTTTAGTAGTCAAATGAACTGCAAAAGTATTAAGTTTAGCCAAAAATGTATAAAATAAAGATCAAGCCACACGAAACAAATCCAATATCATTTACCTCGATTCGCGTTCAATTATTAATAAATAAAAATAAATAAATGTTTACCCTAATTGTAAGTGAAAATGAGTATAAACCACCCCAAAAGTAAAATAAAGATAGACCCTCCACCACCCATATTATAAGACATTAAAAATTAAAAATTTAAAAATTGTCAGAATTTTTTATTAAAAAATCATTTTGAAATTAGATTTCGATTTTTTGAAATGAAACAGAAATTTTTCTATTTTTTTTTTCGATTTTCTAATTGATGTGAAATTTACCTTCGAAAATTATCCCAATAATTATTTGCCCGATTGCCCGGCGGAACTTTATTATTTAGAGCCGATTGATTAACATTTGCTGCACCAGTCCCATGAAACAATTTATTATTGATGTTATTGTTATGATTACTTGTATTGCTGTTAATATTATTATTATGGTGCATAAATATTGGTGTAGTATCACCATGATTTGAGGACATGGGATGGTTGTTGTGATTGTTCAGCGGTTGATTGTGTATCATTGTTCCATTCTGTTGCGTCGATTGCGCTGAATTTAATAAGAAATGATTTTGATATACTGATGAGGTGGTTTGCCGCTGATGATTCACCAAATCATTTGTATTATGAAATAGGTTCGGTTGAACATTTGATGGTGGTCGATTCGTGCGCATCGGTGAAGTTTGGTATAGATTATTGTTGATTATTGGACGCAACGGCGGCGGAATTTCAGATTGGGCACGTTGAAAATATGGTGGCATTTGCATGCCGACTGATGTTAGCGGTGGGACTGATTCAGCTCGAATTTCTGGTAGTTGCGCAACCTCAAGACTTGCATTTTGTGCCAAAAATTTTTCTTGCAGCTGGAAAGTAAAATTAATGTTTATTTTGTAGCGAAAATAAAATAATTTTTCGAAACTTACCCATACGACAGCATGATTTAAATTATTAATCTCTTTCTGTTGGCTCCAGAGCAACTCGTTACATTTACAAATCGTATTGACGAGCAATTGTTGAGTTTGCAGAAATTCTTGAAAAATTGAGCTATCATTTGTAAATGCAGAGACATTTGGTTGACAGTGATGTGTGTGGTCTTGTCCACTACCTGCATGGTTAAATCCAGCGTTGGGATAATGCCATCCGGGACTTTGACATTCATTGAATTGATTGCATGGATAGTGTTGCATCATCCAGGGTGAACAATAACCCCGAGAAGACATACAATAATTTGAATTTTGCGTAGTATGATTTTGCTGCGACTGCGGATTCCGTTCGGGTAGACCTGTTGGTCCAATATTGATTGAGCGAACACTGTCCGATTTTATACTTCGGGCATCACCATTGACGCCAAACATGTCGGCTGCACCTGAATCGGCTGACAATTTTCCCATCTCATTAGATGATACGTGATTTTTCTTTTTATAATGTAAATTTTCCGAACGTTCATTAGAATGCACGGACGAATTAGATGTGGGTAGTTGCGAATTTGAAGAATTCTCATTAAAAAACAAAAAACCATTTTGTCGGCGTAATTTTTCATCTTCTAGTTCGACCTTAAGTTAATAGAATGTCAGATTCGATTCTGTTCTTTCGCAAAACGATAGGACTTACCTCTTTTTCGATCGCTTTTAAAATTTTTTCTTGTTCTCGTTGCTTTTCCAAATCTTTCTGGCTTTGCTGCTGCGGTATTATAACGGGTTGATATTTAATACCAGCCGCCTGCATTTTCCTTTCTTTCTCTAACTCCTTTTTTAATGCTTCATCTTTCGCGATTTGTAGTCGATCCCGTTGTGCAGCCAAGGAAAGCGCTTGTTGCCTAAAAAAAACGTAACAAAAATATGTAATTATTTAAACGAATAAGGAAAATCCATACCAACCTCAAGTCCTGAGTCAACGATTGCAGTTCGAACACACGTTGATTTATGTTTTGAATATTTTCTGTGTCCTGCATTGAATTCTGATGAAAAAATTCGTTTGTATTTGATTGTTTCGGTACTTGTGGGGATGGTGCAGCTTGAACGCTAATTGGATCGCCCCTTTCACGATTTACGCTTTTATTGACAAAAATTTCATGAACTTGTTCATTATTTTCCTCCTGTTCATCGTCCCCATCATCGCCAGCACTTTGCCCCGCACCACCTTCCGCGGCGTCCATTTCAATTTCTTTGACCGTATCCATCATTTGTTTTAAACGTCGCAGCTGCTCTTTCATTGCATTTATTTCAGCAATTTTATCATTAATCACTACCTGATCGGCCTTTGAAATTCCTTCATGTATTGGCTCAATATTAGCATCTTGTTCAATTTGAATTGGAACATCTCGAGTTACTGGAGTCCGCACCGGCGGTAAAGCTCGCTGGTTATTATGATTATTATTACTGTTACCATTACTACTAGCGGTGGTATTGCCATTATGATTACCAATCAACTCGATTGGAACAATCCGATGATACTCAACTGGAACACTACGAGTTGGAGTTTGTTCACGATCCTCCTCTTCGTCCTCATCCTCGATTTGTTGAAGTTGACTATGATCACCGCATTCGCCACTGTAAGTATGAAGTTCAGCAACCAAATTTTCCATATGTTGCTTCTTACTCTTTAACTCGGATAATTTTGTTTGCAACATAAGCTGCTCCGCCATAATCTCTTCACCATCGTCCCCAAGCAGTGCCGATAAATCATTTTGGTTTTGTATAAAGTTTGTGAGTGTCTTCATACGATTCATTAGATTTGACACGTCACTTTGCACCTGTTCCACAGAATCGTAACTAGGAGGACCGCCAGCAACACGGTTAGCCGCATTTGGATCAGCCGCTTGTGCCACTCGAACTTTCTGCAACTCGGCTAATTGTTGTTTAGCCAATTGTTGTAAACATATTAACTGATTTTGCTGATCCTTTATGCTTTGCATATTTTTAGTTTGATGTTCTAGGCGAATTTTCAATTCTTCATATGTTGGTGTAGTTGGGGCACTACTTGCGTTCGTGTTTATGCTTGAAATTGAATGTGCGCGCATAGATTGGGGCTAAAAATAAAAATTATACATTTAAAGAAAAGCGTTTTGAAACAATAAATCGCAATTGTTATAAATTTTACATGCAAAATTGTTTTTTGTTTGACCAAATTAGGGTAGCCTTTGACAGGCTGATTGTTAGTAGCAACATCTACATAGCATGGAGTGGTAGCTTTCTATCTTCGAACATCTCGATGATATATTGGTTTGTAACATTAAAAACAACCATACACTAACCAGACACCTAACCAGACACTAACATATAAGGACCAAAAGGGAAGGATTCAATTGAATGACCTTACTAGCACTTTTACAATTGTAAGAAAAGCAGTTACTCAATTCCCACCCAATTTCGATCCGGCGGAGTCGGAACTCTCGTCATACCCTAAAATTCAAATTTCCCACATACATTTATGTTGTGATGTGTAAATTAAAAATGTTGAAATTTCAACAATCCCAATAATGGTGGTTCACGTAATACTTAATCAAAATTAATTAAACAAAAACTGGAACAGCACACATGAAAATTACAAAAAAAAAATTCACACCACAGGTTTTTTAAACACAGAGCACACCACACAACAACCACATCGTGTTATAAATCACCTCGTCATCGTCAACATTCTCTAAACATCTTGATGTGATGACATTTTCATCTTCGTGTATGCTAGCCATTCCACTCGTAGTACTCAACATATCATCATATTTTGTATTTAAAATATTTTGTAATTTTCCTTCACTTGCTTTTAAATTTTCTAAACTTTTAATTAAACGCTCTTGGCCTTCGTTCGGTGGCTAAATATTATTAATTTAAATGTTTATAAATTATATCTATGTGTAATCTACTTAAGTTAAACGATAATTGCTTACCTCTTCAAGTTCCATTGAATTCAGTAATGAAGTAGTAATCTTGATATATTCTTGAATCTGTGTTAATTTCTCTTCGACACTTGCGCGCGGTGGCAATACTAGGTTTGAATTATTCGATCGCTGCGAAGAAATTGAACTTTGGGATAATGTATCACTTACTCGATTTGGTATAGTAAATGATAATGAATCATTTGTTTGTTGCGTAGGGGTTGGAATTACAATGCCTATTAAATATGTCGTACATGATTACAAAAATATTTTATAAGCATGAGAGAAAATCTTACCGATTGCCGTATTATTTTGATTCGATGAAGCAGCCTCATTCATTTCCGTATGCAATAAATTCCGTCGTACAATTGGACGCACAGTAATAAATCGACTGTTGTCTTGTAATGCTAAATTATCTATAAATATATAGAACAAAAAATGTTATATCATACAAAACGATTGAATATGTTTGGTTAAAAATAGTTACTAACCAATATCATAACCAGATTCATCTACTGAATTTCTATTATTCGATTGTTTTAGATAATTTCCATTCCCCGGATTTTGGTGTGATGTCGAAGACCATTCAACAAATTCCTTTAATCAAAAAATAAAGTTTATAAAATGATCGATAAAATTCAAGTACAAAAATTAAAATATCGAGAAAAATTCGGAAAAATCTATTTGAAAAAAATATATACCTAATCTAATTATAGATTTTGCGGTATTTTCAAAATTTATCTTAAATCAACAAAATTGAATGACGTTACCGTATTCACAAAAATGAGCACGAGAAAAGCACAATACGATTTTCACGAATAATATTGCGAGTGTGCCTGAGTTTGACTGAATGAAAATTCGTGCATAGGCACAAATAAATAAAATATATTTTTCCGAAGTGTTTTCTATGCCGAGTTCATATAAAATAAAACAAAAATAAAAAGTTAACTTGTAGACGGACAAATTGACTGAGTCAATTTAGTCGTATCAAAGTGTGGGCGATAATAACAATGCGGGGGTACCTGTTAAAATTACGATTAGTGAAGGTGTTTTGAAATAAAAATTTGTTTTGGAATCTAGAAGAAAAAAAAAACGTTTAATCAAAATTTGTAAATAAAAACTATGACGATTATATATTTTACATGTGTCTCATCTTGAGAAAATTCTCGTCGCAGAATGATACAATAAATAGTCGGCAAATCTCGAGCGATACCAATAATTTGTCCGTGTATTTGGCACCCTACCAAGAATAGCAAGCATAAACTAGGTCAAGAACGTTACTTTAAGATCAATTATTTAAAATAAAGATCGATAAATTATTATTTTCTCGAATCTACCTTAACTGGCAGAATTGAGCTGCCATCTTGTCAAACCAAAAGATAATACAAATGCAAGATAACCAATATACGGAGGTAGTAATGATAATTTAATAAATAAATAAATCAAATATAAAATTTCGAAACTAAAACACAGTTTTATTTCACAATCCTAGAAACTAACCTAGTGACCGACAGAAATATGTATTTACAATTATTGTAATACAAGTATACAGACAGGTTCAGCCTCCATCGGTTCGGGTAGCAGGTTATATATCCCTTTTCCTCCAGGCCCACACAATTGTGTGGATAAGGCAAAAGAATCATGTCCAAAATTTATTTTTGTATGTGTTTTGAACCAATTTACACATTTGTGCATTCCTTTCCAACTTATTTTCGTCCGAAAAAAAAACACTATAACTTTACCCACAACTGTGTACTTCAAATCAAGCGAAATTTTTTTATCATAAACGCCATGACATATTAGGTTTTTACTAACACATTTGTGTGGTTTGGACTTAAATTGAGCTAAATTTGGGTGTTTTTTTTTTTTGGTAGAAAAAGGGATATGGAAAACTTAAAGATTAGCAAACTCCATTTTAATCTGTTGTATTATTTGTCTTGGTTTACTACATTATATTTGCGACCTCGGAAAATGCGTAGTAATCTTTCACGTATTTCCGATAATTTAAAATCAAATACAAATTCTAAAAAAAATATTTGAATTGGTGGCACATCAAGATGAATCGAATAGCCATATCTCGGGTCGTAACTAGATATCTTGCCCGTAAAACTCTTATACCATAGATACATATCTGGTTTTATAACTGGGATCATGAAACTATGGTTTGCGAGATGAGTATGAGAACTCAAGTCACACTACAATTTATGTTGCCTTCTCGCTTGGTTTTAAATAGTAATGGAATAGGCACTGACAAAAATGTCAAGATTGACATGTACAGTATGTTCAACAAAAGCGTATACGGCATAACTGGGGTGGCATGGTATAACATCACATTTTCGATACTTTATCGAAATTTATGTCTCACTTCTTTAGAACAAAATGTGACATTATTTCACATTTTCGATCATTTACCAGGTTGCTAGATTGAAAAATTGTGAATTGTGATATTCTACTCGGTTTGTATCACCAAATAATTTGTTTTCGATACTTGAACGAAATTAGAGAAAGACAACTTGTTAGCATTAGTACTAGTAGGTCGTGATAGCAATAGAAACGAAATATTTCATAAATGAAACAGTTGCCCATTTCAGTTTAGGAAAACGAGAAATAAACTTCGATAAAATATAGAAAATGTGATGACATGCCACCCCTGTACTTAAAACTATTGATTCCTCTTGGACGCTCTAAAACAAACATTAGTTTAACTGCAACTGTTTAGCGGATAGCATATATGAAAGAAATGAGTGCGATTTGTAAAAACCGATTTGAAGCGGTGTTTTTAAGTGCACATCAGAAAGGACCAAAAATGTCGGTTGCAAGTGCAGCAAATTATATCCCTTTTTCAACCAAAATAAAAATGGCTCAATTAAAGCCCAAACCACACAAATGTGTGAGTAAAAAACCATAAGATGTAATGGCGTTTGCGATAAAAAAATTTCGGTTGATTTGAAGTACAACCAACACAATTGTGTGTATAGTTATAGTATTTTTTTTCGGACGAAAATATGTGTGGACGGAATGCACAAATGTGTAAGTTGGTGCAAAAAACATACAAAAATAATTTTTTGACATGGTACTTTTACCGTACCCACACAATAGTGTTACAAGGCAGCAAAAGGGATATTAAAAGGTTGAAAACATTTGTATAGCAGACGATTACACATTATTCAATGTATAAAACTGTTGATGATTTGCCAGATAGAAACAAAATCCGAACCACTACAAAAAAGGAGAATGAGGCCTGATCATACAGTTATTTGATGAAAATTCTTCGCTTACGCTGGATGCAGCTGTGACAAAATTGGCGATAAAGAATACTATCATACCAAAAACAACCATACGATATAGAATTATGGAACATGGCTACGCATATGGAAATACTTTGGTCAAACCACTGTTAATACAAAAATACATAGAAAAACGACGCCACGTCGAAAAACGTCCACTGTAGACGAATGAACATAAAAACAAAGATTTTACGAATATTGTGTTTACCGATGAGTCATCCTTTTGGGGTTTTAATGTTAAAAGGCTCGTTTGGCCAACTAAGCAACAAAAAAAAAGGATTGTCCGAACTGTGAAGCACTCGCCCTCCATGTATGGGGATGCTTCACCAAGCAAGGTTTTGGTAAATTAATCGTTTCCACACGGAAAATAAACGCACTTTTCATGAATAAATTTTGTTCACGAGGTTTGTTATATAACATCTGTCCTTAAATGGTTTAGAGCGGGGAACTTTAATTGAATCTTGCAAGAAAACAACGATCCAAAACACCATCAACATCATAGCCTGTTCGAAATTTACACTCAAAAAGAGCATCACAACATTGGATAGGCCATCTCAAGCACCTAATTTCAATCCGATCAAAATTTATGGGTACTTATGAAGATTAAGCTGAAAATGTATCACATAAAAAATTTGAGCGATCTAGCGCGAGTGGTCCGGAAGATATGGAAAAATGTATCTCCAAAGTATGCAGAAAAATTGGTTGATAGTTGCTGTGTTTTTTTATTGGAGCACTATCCGGAGCCAAATGGCAATTTTCTACTGAAACTGCAGCTATTATTCACTGATGTCGCTGTACTATAAAAATTAAAACTAAATTCATCAATAAAACAAACATTTATCACCTGAAATATACTAATTGACATTAATTTTTACATGACGTTATAAACAAGAATTCATCTTGCTGCGTTTTAAATTTTTATTGTAAGATTTAGTTTTTAATGGTTTCAGGGGTTTACAAAATAAAGGCCTTTTCAAATTTCTCATTGAAATTGATATTTTTTATCGATTTTTAACTAAAAAGTTGAATGAAAAATCTTAGTTTAGAGTTAAATAAATTAATTATATGCAATAATAGCGCGCTAAATATAAGTTTCAACATAGAAAATTGGCTGCTCCGGATACAGCTATCGGGCGCTAATAAAAAAACACAGCAAGTATGGACAAAAGGAGCCAGGCAACTATTAACAGTAATAGTGACTTTATTATATATCCCTTTTGCTGCCTTGTAACACAATTGTCTGGGTACGGTAAAAGTGCCATGTCAAAAATTTATTTTTGTATGTTTTTTGAACCAACTTACACATTTGTGCTTTCCTTTCAAACTTATTTTCATCCGACAAAAAACACGATAACTGTACACACAATTGTGTTGGTTGTACTTCAAATCAAGCGAAATTTTTTATCACAAACGCAATTACATACTATAGTTCGTTACTCACACATTTGTGTGGTTTGGACTTAAATTGAGCCAATTTTTTTTGGTTGAAAAAGGGATATTAGTTGAGAACGCTCTAAAAAAGACAACAAGCTTTCACAATAAAAACAAAACAAAATCGTAATTTTTTACTTAGATTTTTTGCCGTACACGCTCTTGTTACATATACTATAATTGACTTTTAAATTATCAGAAATGACTTTTATATTGACTGAACAGACAAAAAAATTCCCCGCCAACCTATCTCATTGACAAATAGAAAAGTCAAAGGAAACTAGATTTGCTTGGTAAACTATTAGCACAGTGTCCGGAATCTCTGTTTTTGATGTATTCGGCGTTGGGAGCACAAAAATTCCTCGAGATGACAAAAAATATCTCATTCCGAAACTATGTATAAACCGAGTTGCAAATCATGGCTGGAGTGACACATTACAACGAAACCATAGCATAGCAGTGTCTATAGCATTACATAAGTTAATATAAGTCTATTTTTCTCGAATTACTTGGGTTTTTTAAATCCATTTGACACAGCAGCTATAAATTAGCAAGGAATGGTTATTTTATTTTTCTGGTGCTTCCTTCTATTAAGTGTTGGTCGCCTAAATAGAAAAAGATTAAACATAACAAGCCGATCTGAAGCTCATTAAATATAATTTTACAAATCAGTTTTGTAGGAAGCCGCCAGCCTTATCCCTGAGCTACATATACGTGTTTTAGTTGTACTTAAGTTTAACTATTTAATGTTACGGATTCGGGCCAGCTTAAGTTTAGGAACTTTTTCTCACAACAGAAACAAAAGGACCCTTTGTTTAACTAGTTAATGGGCCCGATTCTCGTGACATAAAATTGCTGTTGTTTTATTTCCCGCTTCCTATTGGAATTCGTATTGAAAAAACACAAATAACATAACATAACATAAAATTTTAGATCCCGGAATCGACCCCAATTATACTGTTTATGTTGGAGGTTGAACCCAGGTCGAGTCAACTTGTAGTTATCTTTAGGTTAACCTTGAAGTTAACTTCTAGTGTTTATATTGGAGAGTTATCTTGAGGTTGAGTCGAAACCAGGTTATAACTGACAAAATCATTCAAATTTTTTTCTTTCAAAAAATCATTCTAACATTTTCTTTCGAACTTTCAAAAAATAAAAAATCGCAAAAATCACAAGAATATGCTGCCGAATTTAGATACAGACGTGCTCGTACAAGAAAAATATGAAAAATCGCCATTTTTATTTTTTTACTTTACTGATTATTTTTTGTTGTTGTTTTTCGACTCGACTCTGGGCGTTTATATTAACCAGAGTTAACTCGACCTAAGAAATTTTTTGGATTGAGTCGAGTTAACTCCAAGTTAACCTTTGGTGTTTATGTTGAAGGTTCAACCCAGGTTGAACCTAGGTTCAACCTCCAACATAAACAGTATAAATAACTACATTTATACAACCACACACGATTTCAGCTTCTGGTTTCAAACTAAGTTGTAATAGATTTTTATTATTAATTTAAACCCTTATTTTATATTAAAACACCAAATAGTTTTGTATTGTTTTATTCTGTTCTCTCGAAAATAAAATTTAAACAAAAATCTACATCTCAAAAATGGCCTTAAATTTTTTTATTATTATTTCTATTTTTTCATTTCGGATTCACCGAAACATTTAATGTCGCAGTTAAAACGGTTTTTGTAGGTAAAAGGGGAAAGAAAGGAAGGTGAAGCCGGTCTTATGAAACCGTGTGTAGCATGGCTCATTTATTTATTGAAAGAAATGTTGCTTAATGGGGTCGATTCCGGGATCTAAAATTTTATGTTATGTTATTTTTGTTTTTTCAATACAAATTCCAATAGGAAGCGGGGAAAAACAGGGCCCAATATATCCCCAGCCAGTGTTGCCTACTATATAGTACTACTATAGGAGTAAATGTACTACTTCCATCACCGATGTACTACTATGCTCCGCAAATCAAACAATCCTCTCCTGAAAAAATTAGGTTTTGCTTTCCTTTTTATTTGCGTAAGCGAGAAAAACTACATATGTTTTTCTCTTTTCTATTTAAAATACTCTTCCGTTATGCGAGATCATATCCCTTTTTCTACCAAGAAAAAAAAATGGCTCATTTAAGCCCAAACCCCACAAATGTGTGAATTAAAAGACATAGCATGTAATGGCGTGTTTGATAAAAAATTTCGCTTGATTTGAAGTACAACCAACACAATATTGTGTGTATAGTTATAGTGATTTTTTTCGAACGAAAATAAGTAAGGAATGAATTCACAAATGTGTAAAGTTGGTTCAATTGTGTGGGAAGGCAGGAAAGGGAAATAATAAAAGAAAAATGAAATTCAATATAAAAACTTTCGGATTTCCTTTTTTAATTGTTTCCATTTTTTTTACCTGTTTTTCTTTTCTATTACTCGTTTTTGCATTTAATTGTATTAATATTGCCATCCAAGTTAAAAATAAGTATGTAATCTACAAATGTAAGTACATATATCCCTTTTTCTACAAAAGAATTGTTTTCTTTTGCTTCAATATAAGGACAACCTACACAAACGTGTGAGCAAAAAATGAGAGGTTGTAATGTCTTCCGGATTTTAACGGATCTTAGTTAAATCGGTATTACTTTTGAAAAAAACATTATAATTTCATAACATATAAATTATATAACATATTACTTATTTATTTTGATAACATATTATTTTACTATTATTATAGTTAGTGTTATTTTTCGGACGAAAACGAATTAAGTGGTATGCACAAATGTGTATGTTGGTTCAAAATACATACAAATATTTGACATGATTGTTTTCCCTTACCCACACAATTGCGTTGAAGGCAGGAAGAGGGAGTCCCCACTGAATAATAATATGAGTACTTAATTCAGTGCGGTAGATCTTTTATAAATGTATATGCATCTATAGATTTTGCACTTCAAATTCACGATTTTGCAAATGATATTCAATTTTTTTTAGTTCATTCACAACTTCTTACAATGTCAACCATAATTTTTTATACTTCATTGTCAATTTTTTTAAACAACTTCAATTTTTTGCAAAGCAAATTCGTATTTTTTCAAAATAACTTCAATTAAATGTAGAGTAAATTCAAATATTTTTAACACAAATTCAAGTTTTAACCGTCTTCACACTGACCAGTTTTACTTGCATAACCTACTGAAAAGTGACTTTATACACCCCACTCATAATCTATAGTAAATCACTTAAAAATATAGTTTTCTTTTGTCGTTTTTTTATTTTATCATAAAAATTCATTTATTTTAAAAGCAACATTAATAATTAAGTAAAAAAACGAAAAATCATTATTTAACAGGTTGGCGAAAAAGAAATCCATTATTTTTTCGCTAAATGGGTTTAATCACATATACACTACATCAAAAAATGCATCACCTTATTTTTTTCATTAAATTCATATATTTTTAATACTCAACATTTGTAGTATTTGATTTTTTCTATTTATTAACTAATAATATCACATTTAAAAAATAAAAAAAATAATAAAACAATTAATTCATTTACTTAACAAAAATATAACAAAACCTAGAGTCAAAGAAAAAACATACAACAACAAAAAACATACAATTCGTAGTATTATTACTAATAAATACAATTAATAATTTGTGTGCCACCCTTTCTGAGCTATGACCTATTTCAGGTGAATCTGCATTGAATTCACCAGTTTTCCTGTTCTTCCGATGTAATTTGGTGCCACTCGTCGATTAATTTAGATTTAAAATCGTCTTTTGTTATAATGTCATGTAGATGGCTCATTTTTCCAAATTATCCCAAAGATATTCGATGGGGTTGAGGTCTGGCGATTGTTGAGGGTTCGGTAAAATGTATTTGATATAGTAGACCAACCAGCTTTTACCAAGTGGGATGCATGTTTGGGATCGTTGTCTTGAACCAAGCATATTGTCCAGATATTTCAATTTTTATCGCACTGCTTTTAAACGATTCTGTAAAATTTGCAAATATTGTTCTTTATTCAAGGTAGTCTCAACAAATACCAGATCTCCGGTCCCCTCAGTACCCATTGCACCCCATACCAAGACGTTTCCTCCACCGTGTTTAACGGTAGGGATGATATTCTTACTATTTAGTGCAGTATCTTTTTGATGTCATATAGCTCTGTGGCCATCTGATCCGAAAATGTTGAATCAAATACTAAAGATGTTGTGTAAAAAAAATGCAGTGCAACCTTTTTTATCCGAAACGACTGGAGCAAACAATTCCGGATAAAAGATTTTTCCGGATAAAAGATTTTTTTAATAATATCATAGTAAAACAGCATATTTTAATATTTTCTAGACTTCAGTGTCATTTATTAAGATTTTAAATTTATTTTAGTTAATTACATAGGCTGCGGGCCAATAAATAGTCAATTTTTCGGTAAATTATTTTTCAAAAATTCTATAACAAACTGATCGAAAAATCTGTTCTAAATCCGATTTTTACCATAGTAAAGGATTTACCCGACTATTGAAAGAATACGAAAAAAAAACTTTTTCCGGATATTAGATGTTTTTCCGGATAATTAATTCCGGAACTTATTTTGTCATTGGGCGCTGTCAGGGCACCCAACAGTTGGCAACATGTTGAGTAAAATCGCGGCCAACGCTTTGAAAATGTTTAGCACTATGAAATTTTTAAATCCAATTGGCGATGATTTTACTAATCATAATAGGGGACCTGAAAGCGCCCATTGATTGATTCAGTTGTGAGTTATAGCGTATCAATGATGGAGGTCAAAGAGAAAATTCGCTGGATTTTACAATTTCGCTTCGATAAAGGCGAAAATGCAAACCAGGCGGCTGAAATTGTGAATGGTATCTATCTATCCGATACTGTCACATCACGGGAATTTCGATATCAAAAATGCACCACGCACTGGAAGACCTACCGTCGAAAACGTCAATAACATCCTGGAAATTATCGAAGTAGACCGGCACACGAGCTGTCGTACCATCATCCAGGAGCTGAAGATTGAACACAAAACAGTTTTAAACCATTTGCATAAGGCTCGCTTCAAAAAGAACGGTGTTTGCGTGCCCCACGAGTTGACACAAAAAAACTTATGGACCGTGTTTCCATCTGCGAATACTTGGGCAAACGGAAGAAACCGCGCCATTTCTGATACGGATAGTGCTGACGAAGAGAAATGGGTGACATACGACAATTTCAAGTGGGAACGATCATGGTCGAATGCTGGCGAGGCGGCCCAAAAGGTGGCCAAAAAAAGGATTGACCGCCAAGAAGGTTTTACGGTGTGTTTGGTGGGATTAGAAACGAATCATCTACCAAATGCTTAACCCGTACCTCTACTGCTAGAATTGGATCGACTGAAGGCAACAATCAACCAGTCGGCCAAAATTCGCCTATAGCAGACGCGTGGTGTTCCACCAAGACAACACCAGGCCTCATACGTAACCTCCGGGGCTTGATTGGGAGGTTATTATGCATCCACCTCATAGTCCTGACCTGGCACCAACCGATTTTCATCTCTTTTTGTCCATAGCAAACGCTCTTTGTGGTGTAAAAATGGCCTCAAGAGAGGCTTGTGAAAACTGGCTATCTAAGTTTTTTGCTGGTAGAGATACAAGGCGTTTTGGGAAAGCGGCATAGTGAAGTTGTCTTGTAAATGGCAACAGATTATCGAAAAAAACTGCACATTACGGTATTTACAAGCCTTTTTAATTTACTTTTTCGATATGTATACAAAGTACACCGTTCAGTAGGATATGTCCGAAAAACTTTTCAAGGCCATATTCGTAAATCAAACGGTTTTCGCAATAATTAAAAATGATAAGGTTTTAAGTGCAAAATAAGTCGATTGAGGAATACCTAGAAACCCTATAACTAAATATGCGTTTCAATAAGTTACGTGAGTTTTAAAATGAAATGTGTCTGAAAGTCACTTGTCAGTAGGATGAGGTTCAAGCTCGTAATTTTGTTGCAATACAAATTCAGTGGGTATGTTGGATGGAAATAGGATTCTTAAATGATTTTTAAAAGAAGTTCTGGATTTTGACCACCTGGGACGGAAGTCGATCAATTCTTAACCGATTATGATGGGATTGGGTAAGTTGGATGGAAATGAGATTCTTAAATGATTTTTGGAAGAAGTTCTGGAATATGGCCACCTGAGGTGGAACTCGGTAATTTCTTAAACGATAATGATGGGATTAGGTATGTTGGATGGAAATGGGATTCTTAAATGTTTTTTGAAAGTTTCGGAATCTGGAATAATGCCACCTGGGTCGGAGGTCAACCATTTCCACTGTGTTAGATATGATGTATTTTCGCCTATAAAGTTTATGTTCAAGTGGAGGTATTTTGCAGCACGTTTACAGCAATAATTTTTTGTGCGGCTCGTGTTGTATACTAACTAAGGTCGGATTCATACTTCTTCGTTCATTCATTCAAATAATTTTTTCGACCAATCATGTCTTGTGAAAAAATGCAGAAGAGAAACATCGTCATTTTGGAGCAAAATGATTGGTCGAAAAAAATGCTTTGAATGAACGAACGAACGCAACCATAAGGGCGCCTTGATTGCTATTAATGATTTTAAATCAAAAAAAATTGCTGTCAGATCAAAAAATGTTGCTCTAAATTACCATCGCATGTTCTTTTCCAAAGAAAATTTGATCTATTTTTTGATCGAAATCATTTTAAAAAAATCTTTATTTCATTTGCTTTCATTGATTTACAACATATATAAAATGTTATGTCAAAGTAAACCAAAAGATAAACAACAATCGTAATTTTTATTTATTACCATGTCTACTTGTTTTGTTCACAAATGCATCTACAAAGAAATACATTTTTTGGTCATATTCTTTACTGCACAATAAAATTTATTTTTTTTTTAAACCGAAAAGAATTTGCCATAAGTAAGCGAGAATTTAATTCAGGGGCGACATGTTGTACCATCACTATTTTCGGCTTTCGACTTAGTTTATGTCTCATTTTTCAATACGGTACTCTATTTCTTTTCTACGATTTTAGAAGAGGTTGAAATCGCGGTATAAAACACATATTGTTTATGCGAAATAGAATGTTAATTGATTCCGGAAAATTGAGACATAAACTAAGTTGAAAGTCCAAAATAGTGATGGTACAACATGCCGCCCCAGAATTGATGATTCAAAACAAAATTAGGATCGTTTTCCATGTAAAATTGTAACTGACCACCGACATACCGAGATTCTCACTGTTTTTAGTGACGCCTCATCAAATTTTATATGAAATTTTATTTAATTATTTCACAGAAGCTTCAGAAAAACAAACATTTTTCTTACTAAATTGTTTTTGCTTTGTATACAATACGAAGAAATCGACGTCGATTTCTTCGTACGTTTCGTACAAATCAAATTAACAACTATTTCGTTTCTCAATAATTTCTTTTCTATTGCTATCACGACCTACTAGAAATATAAAGATTCTCAAATTTAGATCAACTATCGAAAATATATTGGTGGTAGAAATGGAATAGAAATAAATATCCCAATGTTATAATCAGGCAGCCAGCCGCATTCAGCCTGGATAAAAAAAATTAATTAGCTACAGCGTCCAGTTCACTCTATCCTAGAGAAATGAGACATACGCTTCGATTAAATGTTAGAACATCTCAGCATTGGACTAGAATCTTGCTCGCAGCGAATCGTATTATCAGACAAAATCGAAATAAAATTCACGGAATTAAGAGCAAATATTGCGAAAAAGACACAATAAAAACATAATAGCCAGTCCGTAGGACTCGGCTGATTGTCTAAATGAAATAGTACGCAAACTGTTTCTAGCTTGTTGGGATTGCACTAAATCGAGTGAGTCTTACAGAAAGCACTAAACTGAAATTATTGGTAAAAAAAGAGATAACGCTCTCACCAACTTGTACAAAATCCGGGCCGGGTAAAAATGTTTCCAACCTGTTATTAGCAATAAACGTTTGAGTATGCAAACTATTGAAGTACGCCAAGACTATATGGTTGAGGACTAAAGGGTTCTCCATTTTTATTATCACAAAATGCTACAAACTTCCTAAAAACCTTGATACCTCTAAGAAATTCATTGATAAAAGCTAAAATGTGAGAGGTATTTAGTCATCTATTAGTCATTAAGTACGCACCAGCATACTTGCGTGCAGCTATGGCTTACTGAACATCAAATAATACAGGAATGTTTTGTTATTAGAATTATATAAGTAATTCTGAACCGAATTAAACATTTTCGAATTGTTTAATGCCTAATTATTTACATATAATCGACCTCAATTCTACTAGCACTCGACTAATCGTTTTTTTTTTTTATTTCTATTGAGGTAGTTTACATCGTGAGAAAATTTAGTGGATTGACCTAAATATTGGTCTATATTAGCCCACTTAGCAACCGTTTACAACGCAAAATTTATAGGTCACATTTGGGTCACGTAACAAGGTTTATGTGCACCATCTATTGAATAACACTAAAAGTATTGTCTCATATCAGTTCATATTTTTCTCATTAATAATTCTAGTAACATTTTCGAAATTAAATTCATTCATTGTATTTTTTTAAATTTGATTACATATAACTGTAAAACTAAACTTTATGCCGATATGTTTGGTTATCCTCAATGCCGCTATCGACATCTATTTTATGATGCAAAAACCCTTTAGACCTCGATGTCGTTTAGATTACATTTTTCATCGACCTAAGTTGGGTCAGTCCACACAAAAAAGTTACCCTACCTAATTTGAATAACTAGCGTTTATATTATGTTACTTATCCAGTTTAGGTCACATGTAGTGTATGATCCATAGACTAAATATGAGGTAGTTCACATCGTCATATTTAGTTCATGTACTATACACTACATATATGTCACCTAAACTCGATATGTAACATGATGAAAACTCTATGTAGTAACCCAAATTAGGTTGGGTAACTTTTTTGTTTGGACCGACCCAACAGGTCGATGAAAAATGTAATGCAAAATTGTAAACGACACCGACGTTTACCGACCCAATTTAGTTTTAGTTATTAATTTAGTCAAATTTAAAAAATTACAATGAATGGAATTAATTTCGACAATGTTACTGGAATATTTATGAGAAAATACGAACTGCAATGAGATCATAATCCATACCTTTAGTATTATCCTTTAATAAAAAGCTTCATATTTATCTTCTTTGACATGCTGTTCAAGAAACATTTTGAAGAGCTTGTTTTTTTCAATCTTGTATATTTCTGCTAGTTTCCTAGATCGTTGTTTCGCTGGATTGTCTAGATAAGAGAATCTTAGCGAATATTGAATTTTAATTAACAATTTAAGATGAAGGTGCAACTTTTGGCCATTTTAAGTTACTCATCTTAGAAACCTTGAACATAAAATACATTAGAATATCTCGCTCATTTTTAAATTAGTCTGCCTAGCAGTAATTAGAAGATATGTGAAACTTTTTGAATTGTTTCGGATTTAAAAGCGGAAAACTCTAGTGTTCTTAGAGTTCCAAACCAGAACAATGAAATCGTATAGCCAGAAACCACTAACGAACTTCTTGAAAATGGCATCATTGGAATTCAATCGATATGTAAAATACCGATATCCGAGGAACGGTTCACTTTGGTAGTTATTGGCTTTGTAAATCAATTGCGTCAAATAGATCAATATTTACCATATTATCTTTGTAATTGCTATTTTCTAGATTATAACTTTGATTAATCTGAAATTTGGTTGTATTCCAGTCCAGTAAACATACCTTTACATAAACTATTCCAAAATGGCAGCGATTCCCACGATAAAATTCTCATTACACAATTCAAATTACTTACGCTTAAATGATGTTGCAAATCTCGCCTGGTTGGTACAACAATTTCTTGGGGCACTGCATTATTTTTCGATGATTTAGTCTTAGGTACTGTTCCAGTTTGTCTAACATTGCTGTTATTGTTGTTAGCCGTGTTATTGTTCGCGACAGGTGCCATTGATTAATGCAAAACAATCACACAATTTACAATTTCTAACACTTTTCCACAGTATTTATTTTTATATATTGATTTCACACGAATATTTTGATTTTCGCGGTTGCTTTTATTAAACTTCTTATGAAAAAGTTTAAACGTAAAACAAAATTTAATACACAAACTTTTTGCTTTGATTTACATGAAACGAATTTTGTGATGGGACTGCGAAAGTGCGAAGTACTAGATTTTTTGTTGTGAGTATGAAGATATGTGCAATTAAATTAATTCACCCTATAAGCATCCAAAAAGGGGCATGCAAAATGAAATTAGCTTTCTTTGTAATTTTCCAGACTGCAACACCATCGAGAACGGATAGAATACAATTTGACATCCGATTGTTGTACTGAAATATTTATTATTTAAATTTAAAACAATTTACAAGTCTCATCACCACAACCACACCGTAGAAATATTTTGAGTATTCGCTGATCTTTCGTATGCACAAACAAAATTATAAAGATCGTCTGTTTTTATTTCAATTGTTTGATAATTATCAAAATTTGTACACATACTACGACAACAGCCGAATCTGATTAGTACATCTAGCTCATCTACCTCGTCATCTTCGGCCGCATTGTTCATTGTTATCACCATCTAAAATCGGCGGGAATAATTTAAACCATAAACAATATTAATTTCAATTCATTCTAAACGAGTACTTACGTCCATTAATCCTTTTTTATAATTCAATAATGTTGCAAGCAATAGCAATTCTGCGCTTTACATTTTTAAAATGTTTATAATTTTAGAATTATAATTTTTTTTATTTATTTGTATATTTAATGCCAATTTGACGTTTCAACAGTTAAGATGGCCGGAAAAATTACAATGACAGTTGTAACAATATGATTACAATGTAGCATTTGTAAACGCACTCCTGACGATTGTAAAAGTAAGAAAAGTGCCGATCTAGTCGAAAAAAATGTAACTAAATGAGCTATGCCTTGATGTTTATTTGTTACCCTCTAAACATTGCGATTCGAAAATGATACCATTGATTAATTATGACTTCAGATAATACCACTGTGAATTACAACAACAATTTTTATTTTTGTTGCTTCTTACACAATGTAAAAGAAGAACACAACTCACTTCATGTAGGTTTAAGAAGAGCAAAGATAGCCTTAATTAATTCAAAGCAGCTAGAAAGAAGCAAAACATATTTTTAATTTATTTTTACCCATACCACTAAATATTTTAACAAAATTAAAAAAAAATTGAACCAAATGTATTTTCCTCTCTCTCAACTGAATATATGAAATATATATGACAAAAATAAATAGACAAAAACAATGAAATTGTATTTATGTCTTTATTCTGTAATCTGTTTTCATTTTTTCAATCGTATTCCAACCATGTGAGTGGAGGTTGTTCGTGACGATTTTACAGATTTTACTGATATAGCGATGGGAATTTTTTTTATTTGCACTGCGATGCGACACAATCACGTCGATTATAGAACTCGCCGGATTTACTGCGGCGGGAGTCCAAACTCCATATAAAGAAAATTTAAATCATTAATTTGAATCAAAGTTGCGTTGAAAAAACAGGTTTATTTTCATATAATTCTGTTTTTACGATTCGCAAACCATTCGTAATGTTTTAGCTGCGGATTTCGAACGAATGTTTTTGTTTGATTTGCGTAAAAATAAAACCAGTTTTACCTGCAACCTTGATCGAAATTCTTGATTTTAATTTTTTTTTATACGGAGTTTAGACTCCCGCCGCAGTAAATCCGGCGAGTTCTATAATCGACGTGATGTTTGTTATTATTTTTTTTGTTGTTGATATTTTTCGAAACAAATTAAAACTAAGGTTACTCCGTTCAACCATATATTTATTTTGTTACTGATGGTACAATTGTATGTATAAGAGTAAGTAAAATAGCAGTCGTAACATTTCAGAATGATATTTTTTTATGTAATAAAAAGTTGATACACAATACATACAAATGCAATTTTTATATGGGAGAAAACAACAGCAATTAAATTGTTCAGTTTTTATGTTGCAAGAAAGAAAAAACCACTCTCGCACAACAATGCCTCTATCTATATGTGACTAGTAGAGACATTAACCAAACGTAGCGGCAAAAATCCGAGTAGTAATATCTTAATGTATTCAATCAACAATGATACGTAAACTATGAAACTTGTTCCAAGGAAGTTAAAATACTGAGGAATAGGTGGCAATATTTTACCCATATAAAATTTGCTATTTCATCTGTCACAAGCCAGAATAGGATGGTTATATAAAAAATCCATATGGTTTACTCATATTTCGCTATAAGTGCCCGTCAAACCAGTTTGTGTTGTTGTATGAAGTGACGTGTTAATTTTGCGCTTTAAAATTATAAATTATAAATTTTTAAAATTATCAATTATAATTCATCAAAATAATACAAACTTTATGAAATAGTTATTTGTTTATATAGTGGTGTATTATGTGATAACAAAAAATACAGACTTTTGTACAAAATGAAGTGTATCGTGAAAAAATGCGAAAATACGCCTAAAAAATTTCAAGAAGGAATACCTTACCACCAGCAAGTTTACCAAGTGTTTATATAAAATAAAATGTAAATTATGTTAAGAAGCTACTAAGCTAGTGATTTGTGATAAATTTATCCTTAATTTAAGTTATAAATCAGACAAAATTAAGAAAACAATTTTAGTTGTGGCATGAGGCGCTTATAGATTTTTGTTGTTGTTGTAATTCCGTTGATTTAGATGCTTTCTCTTTTACCCTCCGAATTTGTGACACTTAACAGTTGCTTAGGCTCATTCTGTACATTTAACTTCTTTGACTTGTTCATACAAAACATCGCAATGCTTAGAGGGTATGAACAAACAACCCTCTAAGAAAATATGCGAATTCGCTTTGAGCGAAATGAAAACGAAATGTTTGCGTAACGCCATTTTACCAATACAAGCACATGTAAATATCACTAAAAAACAACAACGAGTTTTTTTTGTTGTTTTATTTTTTTGACATTGTTTCCGAACGGACGTACGAATTTATCGTGTAGGCAGCCATTTTTTCTTTTATAAGTAAATAGGATTTTGATTGTTTATGTTTGTATTTTAATGTGAAAAGTGGTATCCAAAAATAATAATGTTTTTATAGTACATTTATGTAAATTTTGTGCAAGGAAAATAAAGAAAATGGACAACAAAGCATATTACGATATTCGCAAAGAAATTGAAAATCTTTGTGCGATTAATAGTAATGATAGTAGAAGTAATTTAAATCACAATGCCTTCAGTGAAGAAATGTGTGTAGATGAAAATATTTCTAAAACCATCGATCAACCAGTATTTCAAGATCAGTTTACCAATGATAATTGTAATTACTCTGAATTCGACGAAAACATCTCTTTGGATTCTAACGAGGAAGAGTTTTTCGAAGAGTTTTGGCTGAAATATTGGCAAATTTAATTTTGGCTGAAATATTATGAATAAATAAAAAACATGTATATATTTATTTTACTTTACTTTAAATAAAATATTTTTAATAATAAAAGAAGAAGATTATTACAATTGCGATAACCCGATATGGTGTTATAGAAATGATTCACATTGACAATTCAATAATAGTTCGCTTCCTCGTACTACAAAACTTTCATGTTTACATCGTACTAACATTTCTCCATTATATTATAAAACTGTCTCCTACTGGTATAACAAAACTATTTCTTTGTAACATTACAGAAACGTTTCATATCGGCGTTACGCATTTCATTTTAAAATTCTTATTCCGTGAGTAACACTAGCGGTTCGTTAATATTTCGCTAAATGAGTACGCTTGCGAAGAGTTGTATGGGAAACATACTACATTTTTGTTACTGTTGCGATACGCTTTTCTTAGAGGGAAACGTCAAAATTATAGCTCATTTGGTTTAAAAAAACCACTAGATGGAATCCATGAGACTTCAATTGTCAATAACAAATTTGAATGATTTCAATTGACGATTGGAGCATCACGGATTTCACGTAGTGGAATTTTTTTGAACTATGATAACTACAAATTTTGACATTTCTGTATTCTAGAAATAAAACGATGTCCTAATCAACTTTTTCATACTTTATGTTTTATTTATAATAAATTATTTATTAATAAGTATTATTAATACAAAATTATTACAATTTTTAATGTATGTACTTGCAAAAGCAATCCATTGTTTTTCAAGTACATTAAATTTTTAATGTTTGTATTAATAATAAATAAGATGGAAAGTATGTAAAAGTTGATTAGGGGATAAGTCGACGTACGCCCTTTTAACTCTACAACATAGATTTATGCCACATGCATGAAGAAAATAAACAATCAGCAACATTCGCGATAATTCATCTTTTTACTGTGCTAGCTTTGCTTGGTTTAATTTTGTTTAAACATATTAATTAAAAATGATATAGTTTTTGTATAATTAGTGATTTTGTGGGTTCTGTAACATAAAAAACTTGAATCTATGTATATCCTTGATTTTTCGGCATATCGATCACACATGTGATTTTTTGTAGTTAAGTTAATATCAATCTGATCCGCCAGAGGCGCTTTTCCAACTTTTACAATCGTCAATAGTTTCCTCTTGTATTACAAGAAATTTGATTAAACTCATAATAACTGTTGAGGACTGTTAAAGTTGGGAAAGTGACATCTAGCGCATTAAAAATAAGCTCATTAGTCTTTTTTCCATGAAATTTTAGCACGGTATATTTTATGAAAATAAAAATTAACATACAAAAATGTCCTGATTCTTTCTGCGCTTCCTTCCCCTTCACCAACATACTTAACCCATTAATGACCGATGTATGATATATCATACGCAAATCACTACTTTCTTAACATCTTCTGTCTTGAATACTTATACATACAATTTTTTTGTTTTTTATCTTACACGCCTTCTCGACCTGCTATCTGAATACTAATGCAATCTACTTTCTCTTTCTATCAAAATTTGCCAAGATGATGTCTGGCCACAGAATATAGAACACTTTATAATATATGGTCTGGCGTGGTAAACTTGCTATCATTTGACGTTTTGAAATTATTCTTTTGTCGATAGTCTAGACTACTAGTCATTTGAATAAATACTTAAAATGTCAATAGACGCCATATTGAAATAGAAGAAATGTCAAAATATGCCTGCTATATACATGCTATCAAGTTATGCCGACATAGCATGTATTCATAGCATACAGAGAGCATATAAATATTATTATGAGTCTCCACTTGCCATTTGATCAAAATTTTCTAGCATAACTAGATAGCAATAGCAGAGTCCATGTTAACACGGCTTCTCCACCTGCTATCTGAATGCTATTGCAATCTACTGTCTTTTTCTATCAAAATTTGCCAAGATGGAGTCCTGGTGTGGTAAACTTGCTATAATTTGACGTTTAGAAATCATTCTTTTGTTGATAGTCTAGATTTAAATACTTGAAATGTCAGTAGACGCCATATTGAAATAGAATAAACGCAAAAATATGCATGCTATAAACATGCTATCTAGTTCTGGTGACATAGCATGTATTCATAGCATACAGATTGCATATAAATATTATTGCGAGTCTCCTCTTGCTATTTGATTGAAATTTTCTCTCATAACTAGATAGCAATAGCAAGTGGAGAGTCCATGTAAGTGGTTGAGGATGGTGTATACTTGTAAAATAATTTAAAACCTCACGGATAAAAAACATTTAGTTGTATTTTGATCGATGTGCATTAAGGACAAAATAATTCGTCGTTGGAAAGTAGAGACTTTATAAAAATTAGTTGTGTCATTAACTTTTATTGTATGTAATGTGATTTTTTTACAAAAAGGATATACTAATTAATTTAATTTTAAAGAATATAAAAATTATAATTCGCAATTAAAGGAATTATAGTGACATATATTTTCCAAATTTTTTAAGAGATTTTTCAAATACTTACTTATTGTGTTAAAATTTCTTATTTTTTCAATTTTAAATGAAATGTAATATGTTTTATTTATATTATTATTTGTTAAATTTATCATTAGAAACAGAAATAAATAAATAAAAAAAGGTGAAACAATATTTAAAAAAATATACTGTTTCTGCCCATTGTATGATATATTATACTAGCTCCAGAGCCCCATTGTCATGACTTTTTAAATTTTTTCTCACAATTACATTTTTCGACTTGAATTATACGTGAATTGTGATTTTCAGAGAAATCGGGCCATTAGAACTTAGTTCAGGTTTTAAATTTTTAATGGGTTAAAAACAGTTTGTTGGTGAAGGTGAAGGCAACGAATAAAATTCGTGAAAAAAATAGTGGACAGACGTACTACACAACTATTGAAAAAAATAAATAGACTAAAGAAAATTAACACGAATTACGAAAATCACGAATTTTGATATATGTATTAACACAGAATACAGAGTTAAATAAATATACTATAACAAAAATGTATGTCTTCACTCTGAAAATTAAATTTATAATGATGAAACATAACCTCAAAAGGATGACATTTCGTATTGATATCATGATAATTTCATGAATTAGCCTCCTGATAATTTGCTGAAAGTGTTTTTATATAAAATACTCATACATACATTGGGCGCTTTCAGGTCTCCTATCATGATTACTAAAATCATCGCCAATTTGATTTTAAAATTTCATAATGCTAAACATTTCATAGCGTTGGTTGTGATTTTACTCAACGTGTTTCCAACTGTTCGGTGCCCTGAAAGCGCCCATTGATACCCTGATAGAAAGTATTGTGAATTTGCATAGTGTAGACTCTAGGATAGCAGTTGTATGAAAGTTTTTTTGTATTTACGTTTTTTGGGCCTGCGTACACACAAAGTCCTATATTATATCCCTTTTCCTGCCTGCAATCACAATTGTTTGGGTAACGAAAAAATATCATTTCAAAAATGTATTTTTGTATGTATTTTGGACCAACATACACTTTTGTGTATTCCACGTAAATCGTTTTCGTCCGAAAAATAACACTATAACTATAATACTAATAAAATAATGAATATGTTATCAAAAACAAATAATTAATATGTTATATAATTTATGATATCAAATTATAGTTTTTTTCAAAAATAGTTCCGATTTAACTAAGAATCCGTTAAAATGCGGGACATTATAACCAGTCATTTTGTACACAATTTGTGTGGGTTTGACTTAAATTGAAGCAAAATACAATTTTTTTTTCTGGTAAAAAAAAGGATATAGTAATGGCACTGTTTTTTTCCATGGAATATTCCATATTGTACCGTCTACGCGTCAAATAAACAAAACAGCAAAATTTCATTCAACTTACTGGTGCTGCACTCTTAAGGTTTGTTCCTTATTGTTTTATTTGGTGGTATTGCAGATTGCATTGGCAAATGGCAATCAAATCAAACCATCAAAACAACTTCGCACGTCGAAGGAATACGAAGCCGGCTATTGAGATCATAATTTTTTTCATTTAATTACACGAATTTATATAATAATGATTCTTGCAAGAAATATCTTTACCACAAAGTATGTATTAAATTTTAGATAATTACACATTAAGCGATATTGTTCAAAAATAATCGTGACCACGAATGATTACATAAACGTCAATTTTCGTTTTTTATTTATAGAAATGTCGCCTCGGCTTTGACTCGAAATAAGCACACCCTTCCAAAACTTCCATATGAGTTTGCAGCATTGGAACCGATAATCTCTCGTGAAATTATGGAGGTTCATTACACAAAGCATCACCAAACCTATGTGAACAACTGGAATGCGGCGGAAGCAGCACTTGCCGATGCTGTACAAATGAATGACACTTCGAAAATCATTTCTCTGCAAGGGGCAATTCGTTTCAATGGTGGTGGTCATATTAATCATTCAATATTTTGGGAAAATCTAACACCAAACAAAACAAACTTATCGGGGGATTTAAAAGCTGCCATTGAATCGCGTTGGTGTTCAGTTGATGCATTTAAAAAGGATATGACAGCACAAACAGTTGCTATTCAAGGATCAGGTTGGGGTTGGTTGGGATATAATAAAGGCTCAAAACAATTACAAATTATCACTTGCGCAAACCAGGACCCTTTAGAAGCGACGACCGGACTGGTACCAATCTTAGGCATTGATGTTTGGGAACATGCGTACTACCTTCAATATAAAAATTTACGTCCGAACTATGTTGAAGCCATTTTTGATATTGTCAACTGGGATGATTTATCCAAGCGGTTCACAAAAGCTAAAGCCTAATTGTAATATTTTCAAACAAAGTAAAAAGTTTTGCATATTAATCTTGTAACAAAATGTATTTCAATAAATCACATTTATCCAATTAATTTCCTTTAAGTCGTTTTGCTTTCTGCTCATCAGCAATTATCTTACGTTTTTGCTGTAGAATACGTTCTTCCTTTTGTTTACCCCGTTTTTCTTTTAGCAGTTTTTTGAAGAGGAACCGATGTTGTCCTTTAACCATCTTAGCTTTGAGATGTCGTTCTTGAAGTTCTTCCGACTTCACTTCCTCAGGATTTTCGGTATGTACGACTCCACTAACGACTTTCATTTTCCGTTTATTTTCCTTTACAATCTTAGTTTTTTCATCAACTTCATCGCCACTTTCTTCAACCTTGGTTTCTTCTAATTGTTCTTCCTCCTGTTCTTCCTGGAAGGCCTTTTCCAAACGTTGTGCAATTTCAGCTGAAAATCAACAATAAATGGTTAATAAAATGATTCATATTTATACTACATACTAAACTCACTATTTGTATCAATCAAATTAGGATCGTGGATACCTTCTTTCTCATCGTCATCGTCCTTTTCATTGATAACGTAATCATAGAATGGTGATAAATGAGGTGGTAAATCCACACCATTAAAATATTTATTGGTGGGCAATAGTTTACATTGATTCACACTATCGAAAATCCATTGGGGTTGCACATAGTCCCGAGATATATACTGTTTTCCAACAGTTGGTCTATCAATAATTTGATGAGTTATTCGTTCGTCATCTTCTTTAAACGTTGCACCCGTATATAACGTGTCATCCCAAGAGACCCTTCCACCAAAACAACGAATCATAAAAACTAAAGGCTCTCGTGGCACTTCTCTATTTATAAAGAAATACAAGCCGGTGAAAAGTTTTTTAAGATTACCAATCTGCTGCATTTCGTATTTCATTTGATTGATTTTCGCAGAATCCCCATCATTGGTTAATAAATCTAAATCTAATTCTTCTTCCTCCTCGTTTGTAACAGTTGAATCCGTTTTTAATAAATCTATATTCAACGCCATAATACGATCAGAAACGAACGCCGCTTCATCTTGAAGTTTGGTGCTATCAGTTTCGGTGATTGCATCGGGAAAAGTGGGAGGATATATTAAATTCAATGAATGGTATAGCCGAAAGTTTACAAAACCCAACATAATCGTATAGAACTCAACAAAAATTGACATCAATTTAAAATCAACTTCGGTTTTCTTCTGTGGCTGGAACGGATAATAGTGTGGAACTATCCATGTCACCTTGTGACCTTTAATATCGGCTTGGAAATAATATCCTTTTATCGATATGAAAGCCTTGCGCAGTGATTTGCCAGCGATTACGGCATGCATGAACTCCACAGTTAATCGACGACAAAGCGCTGACTGATCTCGTGGTAACTTATCTAATGACGGAAATGTACTAAACAAAAATAGTAAAGTTAGGCAATCATCTAAATCTTTGATGGCATCGATAAACGTAGGATAACGTTCTTTTACAATATGATCAATTTTCATTTCGGGGGAATTTTCGAGTCTCAACTTTAATTTACGAAAATCGCGCACTGCTCGATCTCGACCTGTCCGCCTATGAAATATTTTATAATCTCGTAGCGTCCATACGATTGGCTCATGAGCCAAAAAACGTATATCCTTAGCATGATACAAAATTTTAATTTCAGATGAACTACCCTTCTGTGCTTTCCGCCTGTTTTTCGGTTCACGAGGATAAACTCCCTTAAGAATGCACAAACGTCGAAAATCATTTAATGATAACTGAAGTTTCCGCAGTGCTTGAGCTCTCGAAATGTAATGCGTAGCTTCTCCTTTACTAAACTAAATAAATTTAATATTTTCAATTTCCATTGCCATTAACATAACCCCACAAAACTTACTTTTTTAGTTTTCCGCATTTTGCAAATATAAATTTCTATTGCAACTATACTACTTTAGTGTGTTCACAATTAATTAAACTTTCGACTCAATATTATTTAAATTTAAGATATATAGTTGCAATTAATTAAATTTACATATATACTTTTGGAACTGAAAGCACGAACAGACATGTGTTTTGGTGTATTTTGAAAGAAGTTTGACAATCAAAACTGAGCAAATTTTGTAGATTGGGGGTATTAATTTTATTTTTCTTGACCAACAGCCCAATTAGAACAGAAAAAGCCTGCAGACAAAGTCCGGTATGTATAAATCAAGGAAGTTAAAATACTGAGGAATAGGTGACAATATTTTACCCATATAAAATTTGCTATCTCATCTGTCACAAGCCAGAATAGGATGGTTATATAAAAAATCCATATGGTTTACTCATATTTCGCTATATGCACCCGTCAAACCGATTTGTGTTGTTGTATGAAGTGACGTGTTAATTTTACGCAGTAAAATTGTAAATTATAAATTTTTAAAATTATCAATTATAATTCATCAAAATAATACAAACTTTATGAAATAGTCATTTGTTTATATAGTGGTGTATTATGTGATAACAAAAAATACCGACTTTTGTACAAAATGAAGTGTATCGTGAAAAAATGCGAAAATACGCCTAAAAAATTTCAAGAAGGAATATCTTACCACCAGCAAATTTACCAAGTGTTTATATAAAATAAAATGTAAATTGTGCTAAGAAACAAGTGATTTGTGATAAATTTATCTTTACTTTATGTTAAAAATCAGAAAAAATTAAGAAAACAATTTTGGTTGTTGGCGTGGGGTGCATATATTGGTTTCTTGTTGTTGTAATCCCGTTGATTTAGATGCTTTCTCTTTTACCCTCCGAATTTGTGACACTTGACAGTTGCTTAGACTCATTCTGTACATTTAACTTCTTTGGTATAAATCAACGAGCAAATGCACAAAAAACAAAAATGTATGAAAAAGTATAATTTTAAATTCAATTTTCTTTGAGTAGTGTTGCTTTCGCAAATCCGCTTAGCTTAGCTAAGAAATGTGAAAGCAACAACTTTCGGCTTTGATTTTTTAATGCTTTTTAATTTTTCTGTGTTGGTTCATTTTATTAATATTTATTTTATTTTTTTTTTATTTTATGAAATAGAACAAATTAAATTCGGTATTTTGCTATCAAATAACAAATGCTAAATTATTCTACAAAATAAATTTTTCGAGAAAAATAGAAAAAATAACGCCTTGCGGTAAACACCATAACCATAAAATGATTTTATTTCCCCTAATCCTAATTTTTTTTTCTTAATATTAAAGACAATCGGCTTTAATACAATGTAAATAATTGTAGTTGTAATCTTTTGAAAGCAACACAGCTTGACATGAAGTATATTGTAGGTTACCTAACAGCTGACATGTCTTACCCCAACAGCTGGATAAGATATTTACAACATGCGTTGTAAATATCTTATCCTAGGAGTCAATTCGCGTTGCGTGAAATAATGAATATGAAAAGTTTTTTTCATTGGCAATCTAGTAGTTTGAATTATTCGCATGTAGTTTTAAATTTTACTGTGTGAAATCAAAATTTATTATGGGGAATGCAAACCTACTCGATTGGTAATGAAAAAAACTTTTCATTTTCATTATTTCACGGAACGCGAATTGACGCCCTATACAGTGTATAAGTCGACCGTGATTTTAGAATTCTTTTTTTCAGACTACTTAAAATGTTTCCGTTATACTAAATTTTAGTCGTTTTGAAGTGCTGATGATCATTTCGAATAGGATTTTTTTATTCCGATAGGTAGTGTTTTTCTAAATTTCCAATCGTCAATTGGTCGGGCGATCAGCCAAATTTTATTGGGCCGAATGTTAAACCGAATTTACATAGCAACAAACTAAATTGGATGAATATGTTGGGAAGTTGAAAGTTATTGGGCTGAAAAATTACAAAAAAAATAAAACCAAATTAGAAGCGATAGCAAAAACAGAAAAATGGATGGTGTATCGTGTCAATATAACAAACATACAATTTGGTTTGATCTGTTGGTCCGACTAGTTGGTGCTGTAAACGGATCAAAAATTGATCAATTCATTAGAATTACAACCTAAACGACGAAAGACAGTGTTGCAATTTATGTCGAGTTCTTTTCATAGAAAAATTCTCATGTCAAGAAATTCAGCCCCATTGTGATAAATCTTTATGAAATTTTATGTAAATTCATCATATTGGCAGTATTTTTTTTGTTCTGAGAGTAAAATTTTAAAAGGATTCGAGATTAGTGAGGCTGTTTCTGAAACGATATACTTATTTATGAAGGATTGGTTGATTTTTCAAATAAGTAGCCTGCTGGTCAAATAAATTATATATATATATGTACTATCTGTTGGTGATTGGAGCATCCCGGACTTAGTTCAAAAATAATTTACACTTATATGTATTATAATATAAATGTACGAATTACAGTTTGGAGAGTTGTAAATTGTAGCGTAGTTGTAAATGTGTTTTTTTTAAATATATTTTGCTGAGGTCTAGATGATTTAATCCACACGGCCTATAGTTGTCTTATTTCGTACTGTGCATTGGCGAAAAAGCCAAGTGTGTTCAATACACCAAAGATTGTGTTTGGCGACAAACAAATTTTATAAATACCACAAATTTATAAATTTTAAATAAAGTTGACAAAGAATTTTAAACTGTATAACGGGTGTCAAAATTTTACCCATATAAAATTTGCTATTTCATCTATGACAAGCCAGAGCAGGATGGTTATATAAAAATTGCATATGGCTTACTCGTTTCTCAAAATAAGAACCCGCCAAACCAGTTGTTGTTTTTGTATGATGTGACGTTTAAATTTTGGGCAGTAAAATTATAAATTTTTAAAATTATTAATTATAATACATTAAAATAATAAAAACATTATCAAATAATTAGTGGTTTATGTAGTGATGCATTATTTGATAAGAAAAATTACAGACTTTTATGTAAAATGAAGTGTACTGTGAAAAAATGACAAAATACGCCTAAGAAAATGCAGAAAGGTATATCTTACCATCAGTAAGTTTACCAACCAAGTGTTTATATAAAAAAAATTTAAATTTTGTTAAGAAGCTAGTAATTTGTGGTAAATTTATCCTTAATTTAAGTTATAAATCAGAAAAAATTAAGAAAACAATTTTGGTTGTTGGCGTGGGGTTCTTATAGATTTTTCTGTTTTTGTAATCCCGTTGATTTAGATGCTTTCTCTTTTACCGTCCGAATTTGTGACACTTGACAGTTGCTTACACTCATTCTGTACTTTTAAATTCTTTGAAAATTAATTTAATATAATTTATTCAAGTAATATAATCAAATCCAATTAAGTATGTCTACAAATTTGTTCGTAAAAATTAAACTCCAAATAAAATTTGTCGTAAAAATCATAATCATTTCAATTACAATTATTATGTAGGATGGGTTACCCAATATAAAAACTGTTATAAATATCGATATAATTTGAATCGCTATTTATGGTTGTTCAATATATTCATGTACAACCCTACCAAAGGAATTGTCAAGTCAAGTCCACAGCCATCAAAAAACAACAACAAAATAGTAGTACGTCCCATCCCGATCCCAACAATACGAGTTTATCATATAAAAAAAAAATTTAAAATTATAAATTTCGAAAATTGTGAATTAATTTAAACTAAGTGCGAAAATTAATAAACATTTTTATGTATAAAGTATATTAGAGAGATTATAGCACATAAAAAGAAGAAAGAAAAATGAGTAAACACATGTATTCCACTGCAAATTTGACTGATGTCGAACTCAAAGATCAGGGAAATCGAATGTTTTGCGCCCGAAAATATGATGATGCGATTAATTGCTACTCAAAAGCAATTGTAAGTTATTTATGTAATTAATGTTATGTATTTCGATTAGTAATTAACAAACTAATAACAGAATTTACGATTTCTCATTCGAAACTTCAAGATGTCATTTTTTTAGCAATTCCATTTTTTTTTTGTTATTAGTATTAAATAATTACTATTTTGTTTATAATACATTTAAAGTAAATAATATATTCTAAATTTAGTTTGTGGTAGTTTTTTGTTCTGGAAAAATTAACAATATTATGTTAACACCTTTAACTTTGATTTCTAGAATGGGGAGAGATCATTCCAATATTGTTTATTAAAATATTTCTGGGCTTTGTTTTTTCGATTATCTGGATATATGTACTTTCCGATTTAATCTTATCTCGATAAACAATGAATTGTTTGGTTAACCAATTATGCTGTTTTATTCATTTACGCATTATGAGGTCTATTGGAAAACAAATTCGGTATTGCACTAGGTGGTTTCGCTGTGAATTATTTGCTTTGAAGCAAATCCAGTGTGATCTGCATTATAGGATCACTTAGGATCACAGTTAATCAATAATAATTTAATCAAAGAAACCGTTTATTAGTCATACAATTTTTCAAATGTTTATGGTCGGATAAGGCTATTCTTGCCAAGCAATTAAATTGTGAAATTTACCTACCACTGATGCCGACCAAGCCTACACAGGAATAAGCCCTATATCCCCTTCGTTTGTAAGAGTTGTTTATCGCTCTCTTCATTATTGTGCCGGTAAAATTGAGTACACTTTGGCCTTGGTACATGTGTACACCTTGTTCTTGTCACATATTCCGTGAACTTGAATTTTGTATTGAAAATCAATTAATTTTATTTATAGATATTTGTTGTATTATAGTTACCTAATCGTTTTGTTTTGTTATTTTTGTTAAATAATCAAATTAAACACTAATATGTACTTAAATTGGATAAACACACTTTCTACTAATCCAGCGACAAAAGTAGTAAATGCCAACATTCTTATACATATTACCTGGACGTCTTCGACTAAGTTTCATGTGCCAGATTGATGGAGAAGAAAATTATATTTTTTCTATTTTATTCTCTAGATAAAAAATCCAACTAATGCAACATACTTTACAAACCGTGCTCTATGCTATTTAAAACTAAAAAAATGGGATCTTTCATGTCAGGATTGTCGTCGGGCGCTAGATATGGACCAAAATATGGTTAAAGGACATTTCTTTTTAGGACAAAGTTTAATGGAATTAGATTTGTACGACGAAGCAATAAAACATTTACAGAGAGCTCATGACTTGGCCAAGGAACAAAAACGTAATTTTGGCGATGACATTGCTTCACAATTGCGTATGGCTCGCAAAAAACGATTTGGTGTACAAGAAGAGAAACGTATATGCCAGGAAATTGAATTACAATCGTACCTAAACCGTTTAATGCGTGATGACATGGAAAATCGTGTGGCCAAATTAAAATTAGACGATACAACAAATGAGGATACGTTTAAAGAGAAGCAATTAGCGATAGAACAAGAATGTGTATGTATTTATAACAAAATTGATTTTGGGTGTGTGGGGCCCTATGGGGGGCTATTTGGGAATTCGATTCGATAACGAGAGTACAAGATTCTTATTTGATTTGAATGTGATTTGAACGATTCTTATTTAAAATCCAATACGAATCTTGTACTCTCGTTATCGAATCGAATTCCCAAATAGCCCCCATACGATACGAAAACGAAAGTACAATACAAGATTCATATTTGAATTGAATCAGATTCGTACGATTCTTATTTAAAATTGAATAGGAATCTTGTACTTTCGTTTTCGTATCGTATCGTAGGGCCCAGTCTGGTCTGAGATGTAGTTAAAGTTGTATAAGATTTGGGCCTGTTTTCAGCACCTAATGAGATACAGCATGTTGTTTTCTATCAAATTACTAGTATTATGTAATAACTTCCAAATATTCAACCAAAGAGTGCTCGTTTAATTATCTGATTCAAAGTTATTGCTAAAAACGATTGTTTTGTAAAATAATCTAAAATAGTAAAAAGGTGTATTGGCGAATTTTATTTTAGCCCTATTAAATTAAATGAAACAGTAATAACAATTTTTTGTTTTTATTGAAATAGGTATATTATCGCGATCGAAAACCCCAACAATTCGTTTGTTACTGTTTCACTCAATAAGACAGACAAGCAATTCGCCAATGTACCCATTATCTTAATAAATGTATATCTGGAAAACAAAGTTATGCTTGCTCCTAATTAAGCTCACAACACTGTTGTGTGAAGCGCTGGATTGATCCTTTTGGTTGAATTATTTGGTTCAAATTAATGATTTAACACTGGTCACAATTTTTAAACACTGTAGCTCAGCGGAGGCTAGAATACTTCCACATAAAACTTTACTCACAATTGGCCCTGTATACGTAAGGTATTAAGTTACTTGAATATGTTTTCATTTTCTTCGTTCTCTTTCATATAGGAAAATCACATAACAGAATTAAATAATATATTCGCAAAAGTCGATGAAAAGCGGCGGGTAAGTAATTATATAACAAATTTTAACTAGATAATGAATTTTATGTACGTATATTTCTAGAAACGTGAAGTACCCGATTATTTATGTGGCAAAATAAGTTTTGAAATTTTAGTCGATCCAGTGATTACACCTTCTGGTATTACATACGAACGGAAAGATATCGAAGAACATTTACAACGTATTGGACATTTTGATCCGGTTACACGCGTAAAACTGACTCAAGACCTATTAATACCAAATTATTCGATGAAAGAAGTTGTTGATGGATTTCTTTGTGAAAATGAATGGGCTCATGATTATTAGAAGAATTGGAACCCCAATACATTTTAATTAAATTATATAAAAGTAAATATTAATGATTAGAATTTACCTTTTAATTTTTTATATGATTTTTTTAAATTTATTTATGTAAATATTGTACAGAACTTGTGAGAATTATTTGTTTTGTTTCGGAATGGACATACAAATAATGCGCGTCTCCACCATGTTTAGGTTTGCTCCTCGTAATTCCTACTAAATTTTACGTATTGTTTCTTTTGTTTGTTAAGGGCTGTATTACGATTAAAATTATTAAATTATAATTAATTAACTATATAAATATTACGATTTCTTACGTTTATGTTTTTGTATTATTTTAAATGAAATACATAATACCCCAATTATTGCAATTAAAAGTAATGTTGACCTTTTACTTAGTAATTTCATTATAATTCAACTTTATGCTTAGTTGCTAGTGCGTCGACTATAATCGTTCTTATGATGATGTAAAACTTCATTGATGTTACTTTCCAATAGTTTCGATAACCAGATTATTTTTGTCTTTTTCCTATACTCGATCCCCCAACGAATTCTTATAGATTCAGTGGTAAAATTGGGCGCCCAACAAAGTATATTTTAACCAATGCTTCAAGAAGTGTTCAGTTTTTCAGCATTTCTATATTTCAGATTTGTACTCAAAATTCATTTTAGAATTCTTTGCCCGTCGAAATTCATTGACATTAGCAAGAAGGAATTTCGTCCCGATCGATCTGTTACATATCACATTTTTCGTTTGAATGGCCGTGGTTGGCCCTATTCCTGAATACGATACGAAAACGAAAATTCAAGATTCATATTTGAATTGAATCAGATTCATACGATTCTTATTTAAAATCGAATAAGAATCTTGTACTTTCGTTTTCGTATCGTATTCAGGAATAGGGCAGGGTCTAGACCTCCTTTATTGGCGAGAATTTGTGATACGTTATTGAAAGATTTATATTTGTTGAAAACGGTAAGTTAAGGACAGTAATGCAGTAACAGCGTGCCAGTAAAATTTGATACAAGCTACAGTAAAATTTTGCATTCATTTAAGTTCGGTGCGCGTGTTCAGCCTCTATCCAAAATTGATGAATCGCTCAAAAAATAGAAAAATCAGAGCGGACGAAAATTGACAATGTTCTCAAAAAAATGAAGCAATTAGAAGAGGCACTAACAACAGGTTCATGCCTTGTCCCACTCTTCGCTTCAACCAGAAGAATATTTGGTCACAAGATGCATATTCAAAGCCTTCACCTAGACCGAAACACCAAGTCCACCTCCATAAAATATCATCACTAACATCACTCTGTCATCGAAGAGAGACAAATAATTGATCATCAAAAGCCAGCACGAAATAACAACATATCTGAAACATCAACCAAACCAAACTATGGCGGTCCAAAAAATTTATACGCCTCCTAATGCCGTCGTTTTTTAAAGAATTTGATTAGAATGAAAAAAGCGTTTTTTCAGTCACCCATATGCGCCACCTAAATCAATAGCAAGTTTTACTCATGGAATAACTTTCCTTATTATGAAAATTATGACCGCCGTTGTGGATGGATCCACATGGATCCGAATGAAGGAATTTGAACATGAACGTTTGAACAATTTTAGGAACCATGCCGTTTCTCTCGAATTTGCGTTTATAATTTATTACATATTTTGACTGAAATCAATAAAATCAAAAGCCACCGGTATGGACCCAATATCTTTTCGATTAACCCGAAATTTTGATAATTAGATTCTTTTTTTTTTTTTAATACGTAGTTTTCAATAATAAATGTATCCTTTTGTATAGCATTAGGTAATTATTTTAAATATGGGCAAAATCCAGAACATCATTCGGAATTAATGTTAGATTACCAATTCAGCTCTACGAACCTGTACATTTTAGAATCCAGTTCTATTTCCGATTACCAAATTTGACAATAATTGGTTAAGAACAGGCCAAATTCCGTACAAAATGGTTGAATTCCAAATCTGAATTTAAAATTCTTGTCCAATTCAGTTCTACATTGTAAACTTAACCATAATTGTTGAGAAATAGCCGAATTCCAGAACTGGTCGTCCAAAGTTAAAGTTACAATCCCAATTGAATTATGTATACCAAATTACAACTATTGGTTGGTTGCCAAGTTCTATCTTCTATTGAGCAAGGTCAAATTTTAAAAATTCTTGAAAAGTTCATGGTGAAATGAAAATTGCATTTCATAATTAAAATTTAACCATGCTTACGTATTGGCGGGATCTTTTAAAATTTCAGAGAAGGTGGAATTTTAGATAAAGGGATTTTGTTAAAGCGAGATTTGATTTTATAATTCCGACCGTATCCGAATTTTTTTTCATAATCTAGCACATTTGCGACAGTATCCAATTAAAATCGCTTTCAAAAATTCATAATAGGCCCCTCGAGTATTCAAACTATTGTTTTCCCTTGAGTATTGATTTATCAAAAATGGCACAGCTAGTTTGATGTGGGCCGTAGATTCTTCAAGCGATCGCTGCACAGAATACTCGCGTTAATAATAACCATTTCTAACAAATTTTAAAGATACCAAGCAACCAATCCCATATTCGCAACTTATAGAACCTAATTTAGGTTCAGTCTCAGATTTTATTAGTATTAAAAAGTTAAATCGTCAAACGATTAACCATTACTGTTGTTGCTCTTTAAAAAAAATATTCAATTACTATCGGACATAATTATTACTACCAATTCTGCTTCAGATTATTGCTGCGCGGCCTACACTGATGTTTTATAATTCCTTTATGTAAAATTATACAAGTAGTAATATTGTAATTAGCATATACCTACCTATATTATTCAACATAAAATACTAATAAATTCCATTAATGTTATCTTAATAAACAAATCAAAACACGACATCATGCTATCATAATTTATATTATTCGATAATTATACACGTACAAATTTAGTCATCGTCAGGATACAATATATCCTGAATAGCCTTTTGTACTTGTATTTTAAATGAACATTTGTTTTTCTTGGACATTGACTTGAAATCCTCCAAAATTGAACGTAAAAATATTGTATCCGGATCATTTTGGCATAAGCACGTTACGCTGTTTACTGGTTGCTGCTCAATTGTAACTGGAGATTTAGTTAAGCAAGAAACGCTCGTATTCGGTACTTCTTCTGGAAGAGAGACAATCTTTTGAGCCACGGTTGAAATTGCTTCGTGTTTACTGATTGGTGAGTTTGATCGAATTTTTTTTCTTTCCGTTTCTTTAATGATTTCAACCGTTTCATATTCATCTTTTGAAGAAGAAACGTTCTCGTTGGTTTCTGAAACTTCAGTATCTATGTGATTGTGATAATTACGTTTCCTTAAATTTCTATTTATTGATTTTTTTGACGTGCGATTTGGTTCATGCTTACTGGTGCAAGTCAATGCTTCATTTTCATCCTGTATGTACTCGACGAGATGATATTCAATGTCATTATCATCATCACTTGCTGCTTGCTCACCATTTTGCAATGTTATTTCATCATCACTTAGATAATAAATACTAATATTATCTTCGGATTTAGATTGATCATCTGGTTTTTCATCATCCTCCTCTATCTTTGTGTTTTGTGTGCGATTTAAATCAACCGATTGTGAACAGTATTTTTCTTCAGCTCGTTTTATACATTTTGTTAAACTGTTTTCGGGGTCAATGCTGTAAACATAGATATGATGTTTAATTCTTAAACACTATAGAATCGTACCACATTTCAATAAATTAAGAGCTTACAATCTAAGAAAATCAGATAAGAAATTTAATTTATCATAAAATCTCCATCGCGCTTTAGGAGGACCATCCAAAGTAAAGTTCCTTCTGTAGCAAATTCGTAATTTTTGCCATTGTTCTCGACAAACGCCAGCTGAAATAAACGTACATGTAATGTTTTCGTGGCAGAACAAAACATAATATTTAAATTATGGTGGCTTACGAGGTTTCTTCAGCTGCATATCAATTTTCGACCAAATTCGATCGATGGCGTCGCGATTTCGATGGTTATAGTGCTTTGTATTAAAAATCGCCTCATTTTCTCTTACCAACTCGATTAATTCATTTATTTGATCATCACTCCACTTAAAAGCTGATTTGCTCATTATTGTAATTATTGTAGTTTGTTATTTGTAAAATTTATTCCATTAAATTTAACATTAAACTTATGCGTTTGACAGCCTCGATTAATATGAAAATTTGCGAAACGTCATAAACGAGGCTATTTCTTGTAAATATTTTGACAGTCTATCGACAAAAAATGTTGCCAGATAGGTAAATGTTTTGGAAAATACAGTGGGGGTATTTAAATTCGTAGAAATCGAAGTTTTGTATTTTATAGGATACAAACCTTATTGGTGCACTGCATTAAATGTTGACATATTGAATATGAAACGATCAAGCATTTGAACAATTACACCAGTATATTTTGTTCAAATACTTGATCGTTACTGCTATAGTAAACAGTGATTATTTTCACATCGCGAATTGTGAATTGCGAAAGCGAGTAATTTGATTCGAAAAAATGATAGGTAACTGAAAATCAAACACATGATTATTATCCCTATTATAAATATGGTGAATACCAAGTTCCATATGATTTCCAAAAAATAATTTTAAAAATTATCCATTAAATATGAAATATTCATGTGAAACTAATGAAGAAGTTAACTTACAAAACCGCAAATTTGTTTCAAAGATAATTTTTCGTGAAGTTTGATTGGATATGCTAATGGGTAGGATTCGCCCTTCCCATGTGAAATATTTATTTATTTAAGTTCTAATTAATTCCTATTTTCACGAATAAACTGATTCGCAATTCGGGTTTGGTGTGAATATAGTCTATTTATTATTTTATCTTGCATGCGCGGAAATAAAAGCCATTTAAAAATAGCAGAGCTGGTAAATTTGCCCCAACATCTCTGAAATTGTTGTTATTGTACCCTTTGGTTAATGGATTTCAGTATTACACGAAAGACGTCGCCCTAATAGTGTTTTGAATTTAACGAATATTTTATAGGTTAAACTACTATTCCTCTTAAGCCTAGAAACCATTTTGGAACGCCGTTTCTTCTTTATTTCCTATACAGTGTATATAAAATATTTAGTTTTTACTATGATAAAGTAAACTCTGAACTTTTTGCCTTAAGAAAAGACTAATGAAGTTAGCTATTCATTTCAAAATCGTCGGTTTTGTTGTCGTTTTTTTGTTCGAAATGTAGAAAGCAAATAAAAACAAATTTTTGGTTTAACATATCATAAAATTGTAATTTGTAATATAAATCCGCTCCATTGGCATTAGTAAAGTACTCGCAAGTGTGCTTAGTTCTAGCTGCTCATAACTACTCAATCAAAATTTTTGTTTTCTTATGTTTTACTTCTAACTAACAAATTTGCGTTCCATTGAAAATTTACTCACAAGTACTTGCAAGTACTTTGCTAACGCCAATAGAACACGGCTATTGATTCATAGTACGAGCTACTCAAAAGGTAAACGTTTAAGTCATAGAAATTTGTCAGAATTAGTTTGAGTTGAAAGTTGTAAACCGTACTCGTAATGCTTGGATAATCAGTCTACTGGTTATCTAAGTTATTTAAAGAATCGCAATAATTTGATGTGAATTAGTAACGAAAACACAGCAGAAAAGTCATTGACGACACATTAATAATTCATCAGCGATAGTCAAGCATGAAGCGTATATTGACATTTATCAAAAAATGGGGCTAATTTTTCCGTTGTCATATAATCATATATGACAAGAGTAAGATGAATTGTATATGACATGTCCGAGATAATTCTTGTTTGACATCATGTTTGAGATGAGTTCTACGTGAGAAATCTGTGTGACAATGTTATGGCAATTCATAGACGATGTTATGTAACTTATCGGAGATGAATTTTATGTGAGATAAGGTTCAAATAATGTCTACATAATGGTTACTAACCAATTTGACAAACAAATGTTTACATTTTTTTGTAAACAGCTGTGGCGTCTTTCACACCTTGCCCAACAAATCATTCAATAATTTAAAATAAATTTCCTAAATTGTCAAGCACCATAAATGATTAGTTGGGTATCTAAAAAATATTGTAGTTTTTTTTGTTAGCTAGCTTTGAGAAAAAAAAGCCAGTCGTTTTCAGTTTTTCCTGAAAAATAGATGTTAATTAAATAAAAATGAAAATATATTAAAATAAATAAAAAAAGAGAATAATTGTTATTTCTTATGGTAAAAATAAAATAAGTTTTGTGATAATACAGTTGTGTACCCGTGTTTATAATAGAAACCATATTAAAGCTTGGTGGAGCTCAATAACCACCAAAACTGGTGACCCCGACGTGATCGGGACAACAACAAAATTTCATATAAAATTACGGCCGCTTTTAAATAAAAGGACAACAGCCGCTCATTTCATCAACCGTTGGACAAGCAGAATTTATTAAAGTTGCGGCCGCTTTCAATTACGGTCAAATCCAAATTCGGTCGTTTTTATCAGAAAATTCGGAGCATCGGCAGCAATATCAGTGATATTTCATTACCAATATCAACATTTACACCATTCAGAGACCGAGGTGACACTGTAATTAACGTGTCTCTGCAACGAAAGAAAAATTTAAAAAACTATTGTAATTAACTGTAAGTACTCAACTAATTATTTTTGGTGCTAAAATTAATAAATTATTTCTTTTTGAAAATAAATTCATATTTGTTTCTTTTTCAATTATTTTCGTTTATTAAAATGTGTTTCACTTTTGCTTTTTCGTTGTTTGTTTTCGCGTTTTCGGTATTTTTTCTGATTTTTTCTTTTTTGTTTCGGCGTATTGTTCAAGGTGTGAATGATCCACCTTATTCCCTACCAGTGACGATTGAGTCAGACTCGGCAGCGGCATCAACCAGCGGTTCAACAAGGGAGTCTAGCATCACGTTGACTCCCATTGAGCTGGCTGGTCTTGTTAATGATGCCGTTGCCAGGGCTATCTCACATTTAAATATTAACTCAAATGGAATTCCAGAGACTTCGCGAGCAAATGTAAATTTTTCTGACGGTGCTGGGCTTGTTGCTCGAGTGGCTTTCAAACCTCCACAGCCATTGCACTCGCAAAACCCAAATGTGTGGTTTGAGATACTCGAGCAGCAGTTCACTTTGGCAAATATCACGGTTGAGGCTACCAAATATGCTCATGCGGTGGGAGCCCTGGATGCACGTCTCCATGATACATTCGCTTATATAATCACTAGTCCGAAGGGTAATACACCTTACACTTCATTCAAGGCGGAGGTGATTCGGGTACTTGGCGAATCGGAAAAAACGAAACTGAACAATCTTATGCATGGTTTGACACTTGGGGACAGGAAGCCGTCCCAGTTGTTGAGTATCATGAAATTGAACGCTGGTGACAATTTTAACGAAGCGACACTTCGTCAATTTTGGATGAAGAGATTGCATCAGTCCGTTCAAATGGTACTCACACCATTCGAAAACGACGTCTCCCTGTCAGTCCTGGCAGAACGGGCTGACAACGTGCATGAGACTATGGCTCAGGCACAAATATGTTCTATTGAGACTTCTGCATCTGGTGCTTCTAATCAAAATTCAACCTTTTCTCTAGATAATAAACTTTCGGAATTTAAAAAAACATTATTATCGGAGATTTCGGAAATTGTCAAACAGCGCTATTTTTTAAATAGTGTATGGGAATCGACAGTAATTTGTTTATTTATAATTATTTGTAAAGTGTGTATGTATATTTAATACACAAACAAATAAAAAATAAAAAAATTATTGTCGATTCCTACACTATTTAAAAAAAATGGCACTAGAATGGGTAATCTCGAAGACTCCCCATACCATCAAAAAACGACAAACGTAAAATAGATTCTATAGATGAAACATCATGTTGTTTTTAAACATAAGAATAAGTGTTTATTCCATGATGGCTACGACTACGGATTATGTATAGATTAATGCACTAATCTCCCTTTATTTTGAAGTTCTAGCGTTTCGTTTCAAAATTTAGTTCCTTTGCACTTCAATCTACATTAAAGCAAGCCCTCTCAAATTTATGGATTAGAAGAAAAAGGAGAGATTAGTTCAAAATACGTATTACTTGTAGAAGACTTTTAGGATTCATATATTATTTTTATTTGTGCAGGCACCAGAAAAACCTAATTTCCAGCATTGAACAAAAAAGATGTTTCTTCCATTACAAAAATGTTGATGTTTAAATATTTGTAATTTTTTTGTTCATATTTAGAATCACAGCTAACTAAGACCCTCTGATGGAGTGCAGAATTCAGCGCCGACCCACCGTCAACGTAAAGGTGCATGTTGACATGGAGCTTGCAATGTGCAGGTGGTATACTGTAGTTGTGTGAGCAAGTGAATAGGTGAATGGGTTAATGATGTGGCGTGAATGCGTGGTATCACAATGGGCCAAAATTGGCCGAAGTGTCAACCACCAAAAAACCTAACCTAGAATCACAGCACTAATCTCTAGTCTGCGCGATGAATTTACAGATTTAGGTCAACGACTAAGTACGATCAGAATCTAGATCATAATGGTCCGATTCTATAAATTTTGTTGGATTTAGGAAATTGAAATGAAGTCCCTTACTTTGTCTAACCCTAATTAGCAGAGCATAGCGTCTAGAACAGAAATAAATAATGATTGTCTTTTCAGATTACAAAAAATCAACATGGTCATAATAAGCCATTTTGTGTCAGTATGCTCCGTTCGCCTGGGGGCGATTGTAACCGGTGTTTTATCTATTGTAAGATTACAAATTTCGTATTTTAAAACCGTATATAAATACAAAACAAAACTAAATTAAATGATTTATTTTTAAATTTATTTTAATTTTTTTATAGATACAAGCAATTGTATTTTTGGTAATATTATTTTTAATAGAAGTCCAAACACTTAAATTAAATGCTTACGAGGAGGAACAGAATCAAGCCGAACAAGCTAATACTGGATTTTTTGATAAAATAATAAACGAACTGGAAAAAGCGGCGGAAGAAATTCAAATGTTTTTGGCCGTATATTTTTGCCTATATATTACAGCATGTGTAATGGAAATGATTGGTGCATTCAAGGTAAATCGAACGTTATACCATAATGAAAATAAATAGAATTTTCCTCCTAATAAATAATAAGTAAACATTTTCAGTTAAATAAATGGTTATTGCTGCCATTTGTTGTATTGGATGCGGGACGTATAATGCTCATATTTTGGATTCATGTAATTGCTATGATTACGCTAAAAGTAAAAATGAATTTGGGCGAATTGATAACAGCCTCGGTTGGAGGGGGTTTTGGTATATGTAAGTTATGCGTATTTACATCGTATACTTTCTAAAATTTATTCAAAAATTCCTTTTGCCAAATCCATATAGAAAATTTGGTACAGCACTTTTTTATTTTAAAACATTAATAATGACGTAATTTAATTTTCAGTACTGCTCGGATATTTGTGGGCATGTGTTGTGTCACTATTTCAAATAATACAAATAATTAAAACCGATCGATATCAAGCTCTGTATGGCCATTTATCAAATTCAGATCGCGATGTAGCTGGTGCAACAAAATTTAGTGTTAAACCATCCGAACAGACTCTTAAAATTAAGGTAATTGATAATACCAGTTTGTATCCGGCTATAAAAGATTTATCTAAGTCACAGTCACAGATGAAAAGGAATTTCATACAAAATAACAATTTAATTAATAACTATAATACCAGCAGTAATTACGTAAGTAATTATCAGTATAGTAATTACACAGATGGATATTATAATGATTATGTACGTAAATAAATTCATTTTGTTTTTAAATTAAAATTAATCACATATGATAGTCGTGTTGTATTTTTTTTTCTTGGAGAATAAATAAAATTGACATTAAATAATATCTGTATTTCAATTTAACTAGTTAACTGCCTTTTAACTCCTCCAAATATATTTGGTATGGGTCGAATACTTTTCTTCTTGGAACCATTGAAAATTTCTTTGTACATATCCGAGCGCAAATACCGTGAATACGAATCACTTTTCATTAACTGATATACATGAGCGGCCGCAATATCAAAACACCAGCGGGTAATCCCAAAATTACTTTCACTTGACGTATGTGGTTGTTGCAGTTGCTGTAATGCTTCTCGTGCTGATTCTAATGATTTTGAATCAACATTTACCGGACAAGGTGCATCACTCGCTAAATACTCTTTCCAAATCATTTCGGCCGCATTTGATATTTGACTTTGCGGTAATGTTTTCATTTCCTGAACAGATTCCCAGAATTTTAAATTTTCTCCGCTGTATTCTTTCTCGAGAAATTTTGTGAATTGTTCATGACCAGCAGGATCATTTAGTAATTCTTGCAGACTGAAACTCCAACGTTTTACACGTTTCATTGATATATCCTTTTGGCGATCTGGTTCCCAATATTCGAGACAATCGGTTGTCCATGGATTCGGTAGATCTGGTTGATTAAGGATGTAATCGAACTCTTGATATTGTTCAAAGTATGCACTATGTAGTTCGGCTACTTGGGATATTTTTAGGGCACGACGCTGGAGCCGCTCTTTAAGCAGTTCAATTTTTTTCTGCAGTTGTTCTATAGTATGCGCAGTATTGGCAGTCGTATTTGAACCTCTGAAAATAAAAAAAAACATATTCCAGTGATTTAGTAATAACTACGTACACGATGTGTAGTGCTCACTTTTTATACGCTTTTTTAATATCAATTTCGGTTGTATTCACGCATCCCGGCATTGGTCGGTGCACATCCCAAAATGCCCTTTCTTGCGAATCGAGGACTTTACGCTCCAATTTATCGCGCTTTTTGTCCACTTTACTCTGTGCCTCCGCTTGCATAAATATAAATTCCCATTTTCTCGAAAATATTTTCTGTAATTTAGCTAGATTTTCTGCCTCGTAATCGGCCAATTCCAATCGCGTTTTATTTTGCATTGTCCGCTTACATAAATACACAGCATAATCGGTATTTTCCGGTTCCCAACAATTCGATGGCCAAAAGTAAGGTGTTTGAAACCTATAAAATGTTCCATCATTTCGTACAGTTAGCGTATGATCCTCTATTGGAAATAAATAACCATGCGATGCTAGTAAATGAGCAACATGTACCGCTTCGCTAATATCCTCAACATCCAAATTGCGTGCAATCCACGATACTAAATCGGCCCCTGTAAATACCGATGGTATTTTGCTCATGAACCCTTTAACGGTTCGTACAATGACACCACGTCCCTCCTCCTGCATCCGTTCAACAATTGACTCCATCTAAAATATTGGTTAGCATATTATTTTAACATGTACTGTACAAATTTAATTTAGTTAATGCATCAGAACCTTTTTGTAAACCAATTTGTTCGGTGTATCCACCTCATTTTCGGTTGTCTTATTTGCGTTACTCAATTTTTTCTGCATAAACATCACCTTCTTCTCCGGAGGATCGGCCGTACTCATTGTAACCATTTTTTCTATATAAATTTTATAAATTAAAGTATAGATAATCACTAAGAATATAATATTAAATGGACACCCGAAGGATATTTTGGTCCTTTATGATATGTTCGCACAACTAAAATTTCTAAATTTTTATTTTTTAGATTTTATCGAAGTTTGGAATTAATAAATTTATTTTTCCATTTCAAGGATTTTATCGAAACTAATTAAGGCGACTGTATTAAATTTGGAAGATATCAAAAAAAAAAAATTATAGGCCTAAATATTTGAACGCATGCGTTTAAAAGTGTGATTACAGTAGTCAGTATCCTTTAAACATCCCTAAACAAATTCTAAGGCGGAAAAAGGATAACACAATAGAATACGGTGTACAAGTACATAATACAAGCTTGTATATAATATACTGTATGTGTCTATGTAAATATATAACAGGTGGGTGATTTAATATTAGGACTAAAATAAAATGGGTGTGTTAAAAATTCTCTTTCCATAGATTAATGAGTTCCACTCTGTATAAATTAATATTTATCGAAAGCATAATTAAATATATTTATAATGAAAATTTTATTAATTGAGTCGGGTTGTTTAAATATAAACGAGTTAGGTCTACCACCGAATAAATCTAAGTATCTAAGTATATACAAAAAATGAAAATACTGTCCCTTCAGGTGATCATTCATTCGTGATAAATTTGCATTTTATTTACATTCTAGTTCAACGCGCTAATGTGACCTCTCATTTTATAAATAATCGTTAATGTTGAATTCTTTTTAGAGGAATTTTTATTTTCTCGATCGAGTGGTTTCTTTCTTCGCAGCCATCTTGCTGGGTTTGAATCGTTCAACATTCAACGTATCTCAGCATTTTGGTGTAGACTAATACATTGCATGTGTTTTCTTGCGTGCCTGCTTATTTGTTCACTAACAAAATACATCTTCAGATCTCTATGGAGATGGTTATTTATTAGGTACCACTTATACTTCGTATTAACCGCATGACGCCCCTTTTAAGAATTTCTTCTTAAAAACCAATCCATCTATCGGTATTTAATGTTTATCTCTTCTTTTTCCTTTTTGACATGCTCGTTCCATTTTAGTTTCGGTTCTAGAGTCATGCCTATAGATAATTTACCGTGTTTGCACAGGGAATTTGCTGGGAGTTCAGTCTTACTGATCCATCCAATTTATTGGTGAAGTTTACGTGAACAGATTTTATTTCTTTAAGTTTTATTCACCATCTGTTCGTCCAGATACTGACAATATTAGTAGCTCATTGCAATTTTCTTGTAGATTTTTATATGCTATTGGCAACTGCTAAGATGGACGTATCATCCGCAACAGTTGCTATGTTAATTTCCTCTATATCGTTGGCATGTTCGAGGTTTGTAAAACATATAAAGTTGGCCCCAGAGAACGCTTCCTTGTAGTACTCCTGTTGATATTTTTTTTTATTTCCGAGCATTCCTCATCTAATTTAACACGAAAGTGTCGGTTATATATATGTAAGATTTTAGTATGTATTTCATAAAACTGCTTTTTTATCTTTCTTTGTAATTTATATTCCAAGTCTTAATGCCATTCTCTGTCAAGAAGATACTTCAAAATACTTTCTTATTTCCAAGTGCATCTTCAATTATGTTTGCAATTCGATGTACTTATTCTATTGTTGAATGGTTTACTCTGAAGCCAAATTGGTGTGGAGGAATAAGTTTTCTTTCTTCTATTAAAAGTTTGAGTCTCTTTATAGGAGTAGTTTCTATAATATTTTTGAAATTATTTGCAGTAATGAAATCGGCCTATACGAATTTTTTGTCATTTAGTGGTTTGTAGGGTTTAGGTATCATGATATCTTCAGCGACTTTCCATTGATTTGCAACATGATTAAGTCTGAATACTGCGTTAATTATTTGAACGAGTGATTAAGTCATTTAGTACTGTAATTAAGTAATATCCTGGAAATATCTGTGCATTTAGATTAAGTTTGATTTCCTCTTTTAATTCTTCTAATGTGTCAGGAAATATATTGTAGTTATCGACTTTATATACTGGTGGTATGTTTTCATCCGCTGTTTGTCTATGTAGAGGCTGAAACGTGTTTCGTTTGTTGTTTAATTAGCAATTTTAGTTTATTGGACAAAAATTGTAGTTTTATTATATTCTGGCGCTCGACTTCTATGCCAAGCCTTTCTTGCTTATCGTTTTGCTGCAACCAGTTTCCTAACTTTCAGAGAATAAATACCATTTCGGCGCCTTTCCTTTGAACTTGAGGTTGTATTACTCCACGCCGCTTCTTATTCTGTTGTTAAGTTGTTCTAGTTCTTCTTCTAGCTGTATCGGATTTTTTATGGTGCCTGAAAATTTGTATTGTCCTATCTCGTAACTAGTTAATGGAATTTCTACCAGCCGGTTTTGTTACTAATTAATGGACAAGTTTGTTTAATATTCGCTGCACTGCTTGTTATAATAACAGGCGTGTGATCCGACATTATCCACTCGCTGCTTTCTAGGTATATGTAGTTTTCATCTGTACCTTTGGTGATAAAGAAGTCTATGAATGATATCGGGTATTTTCTTTCTATCCGTACGCAAATAAGTTGGTTGATCTCCAGCATGAAAATCGCAACTGCATAGTCTTCCTGCTGCAAACAGCACTCTTCCATTTTTGAGGTTACTTTTGATCTCCAGTATGTGTTTTTTGCATTAAAATCACCTCCTGTAAAAGTGTTTGATGTTTTCTTGTATAACCGCCGACAATCCTCCTCTTGCCCTTAGGAAAACTTCTTATTATAGAATATGTTGCATTATAGCCCATTTGCACTCCAGGTTACTATTCTTAGGCTGTTTTCGAAACGAGTACTTATTTCAAACTTATTTACTTATTTGCCGCCATCTTAAATAAGTAAGAAAACCCGTTCGAATTGAGTTTGCATACTTATTTTGACAGCAACATGAAAACATTGAATGTTTTCAAATGAAAATTCTTCAACCAATATTTTATTCCTTATTTTTATTAATTCAACGTATACAATTTAATAAAATAACGAATATTCATAATATTTTGACTAACTAAAATGCTTAGTGGCAATTAAGAAGTATAAAAACGAAATATTTTTTAAATATCGTATTTATGTTGATATGAATTTTAGATGGTTCACCTTAGATTATTTATAACGTGTTTGAGATGCTAAAGGCAATCAAGAAAGGGTTTAGTTGGGTTCTTAATTAATAAGAAATAATTATTTTACGTGTAATCGGTGATTATTGTCGCCATAACATATATATTTAGATACAAAAACTGCGCACCATCTGTTCACACTTTCGCTGTTTACAAAACGTTTTTATAATTTATATACGAAATTATAAAATCGGGCTCTGTACATTTTTATTTTAATCATGCTATATATTTTGCTGTCAACAAAGATCCATTTATTTTCTAAAAATATCATCCTAAATCTAAAAAAAAATAAATATTCACATGTAAATATCAACAAAAAATGACAACCAAATTAGATTTTCTTGCAAAAAAGAGACAGAAAATAAGTTACCTCGCCAGCATACTTATTTGAATAAGTTAGGTTCCACAAATAAGTATTCGTTTCGAAAACAGCCTAATGTTTTATTTGTGGTTGTTGTTTCCTCTTTGGTGAAAGTTTGGTTTATTTTTTCGGTATTCCTGGATTTTGTTTTCACGTTTTTTTTTATCTTTGTAGCTCCTTAGCCATTACACATCCCCTTGTGGGCATATTAACTCTCATGTTAAGTATTGCCTTGATATTATACATATCTACCACTTTTGCCTTGTTATTAAAAGTGAGCATAAACCCCTCTTTTATTGTATTGAACTCTGTTTTGTTTCGATTTTTCCATTCTTAATGATGTTTACAGCATTTTTTATTTGATAGCCCTTTTGCTTGAGATCCTCAATAATTTCCTCTTTCGCGTAGATTGAGTAAAAACTTTTGGTTGGTTGTTGTTTTAGAGCTAGTTATTTCTTGCTGGTTAACTGGTTCTAGAGCCCTCTTTTGAAGTTGATGGTAAAGTTTCTGCCATTTCTGGTGAGTGTCTTTTATTCCGGTTCAACATCCAATTGGTTTCTCTTTGTAATTCTTCTTCATCCGTATGGAATTGATTAATGTCATTAACGATTGCAGAGTTGGGTGTCGTCCCAATTTGTCGTTAGGTGTCATTCTTTCTCTTTTTTAAAATTGTACATTTTTCTTTCGATTTAGTTGTAAATTCCGTTAATTTCTTTTAATTGAAGATCTTTTTCTATTGAAGAGTTCGTATACTTTGGGCAAATCACATTGAAAATTACCTAAATGTATGCTTCCTTTAACACATAAAATTCTTTTGGAAATTGAATCCCAGAAAAGTCAAATATTTTATAACACTTTATAGAAAATTGGTTGTTATAAATATTTAATGCACGTATACAGTAAAATTAAAAAAATATGAACCCATATAAATACAAGTAACCGCAATCATGGAAAGTTGACAAAGAGCTGTTTCCGGTACTGAAGACGACTGTTAATTAAATACAGCATTCTCCAGGTTTAAAAACGAATTTAAAACAGCAATGTCGTATCAATCAAGCAGAACGAGTTTGTTCCTTACTATATTATGTCGAAGTTTCGTACGTGAGACCATAAAGGATTTCTAAAAAGATTTTATATAAAGTTTTGAAATATGCCTAAGTCTATACAGTTTCTGTTCATAAGGGTTTCATGGCTTCCGGGGTTGTGCTAATCTCCATATCTACTACCTAGAATGTGGTCAATTCAAAATATCAAATTAAATTCTGCTTATATTTTACGCCATATATCTGTTAACTATTTGGAGGCAGCAGCAATTTGTAAGATTTTTATTTTAGTTTCTTGTCCAGAGTTGTCAAACATTTTTCGTAACATTATAAGTATCGATGTTATTCTAAGGCAGCCTGATATACAATTCAACATTGCTAAAGATTCATCATTTAAAAGACTGGTATAATCGACGTCGATTTTTACTTGACCGCCATAAACCATAAATGTTTATCTTATCTTAGAAAAAAAGTGTATCACTAATAAAACATTGTAGGTCGTTTTTTTGTATCATATATTTACATTCCACAGACTAGGATTATGTTAACAAAATTAAATTTATCACAATTCAATTTTTATAACTTTTGCTGTTCAATATTTGGAAAGTTGGGTGCTGTTAGATGTGTTTTATTTTCATCTAAAGAATTAGAACTGTCTACTACTGCACTATTATTGCTGTTGAAATTGTTTAGTTGTTGTTTGTTCTTCTCTTCTGCGAAAATCCATCGTTTTTTATTTAGTAAAAACAACACCATAATTAAAGGTAAATGTAACAAAGAGAAGCGGAATAGTTTACGAGAACTTCCACTGTCAGAATGTTTATAAAATTTGTATGCTAGATAGGTGAAATATCCGTTTAAAGGTAGTGTTTCGAGTGCAAACCACATATTAGTAACATCTAACATAGGTGCTAATATGGTGAGACCTCCTAATACTAATGTGTAACGTAAAGCTGTTCTACGGCATAAACCTGGATTTGTAACGGCCATCATTCTGTAGCCGGCTCGCGAATAATCTGGGCGTAAATTCCACGAAAGCGCGTTAAAATGAGGAAATTGCCAGGCGTATAGCAGTCCAGCCAATATCCATGCACCTGTGTCTAGTGTTCCTGAGCATCCGACCCATCCCATAAGTGGTGGAATAGCGCCAACTACAGATCCTACCCATGTGTTAAGTATACTATAGCGTTTCATTGGTGTATAAATAGATGTATATAAAACTAAATTAAGCGCACCCAATCCAGCCGTTAATCCATTCACCCCGTAATACAACGTGCCAAGTCCAAGGGAAGCCGCACCAATCGCAAATCCTACAGCGTGCGCTGGCGTTAAAATACCTTTAACTAAAACTCGATTTTTCGTTCGTGACATTTGGGCATCAAATGGAACTTCAAAAAATTGATTTATTGAATTGGCTGCACCCGATAATAGTCCCGTTCCAACCGAACAAAATATAAATGTCGTTATATCAAATGGAGCCGGTGCCATAGCATAACCAGCCATCGATGTCAATACAACTAGCGACGTTAGTCTGAATTTAGACAGCATTAAATATTGCTGGCCTAGTTTTGATAAATCGCTTACAGGGGTTATTCTCCATGGCAATTCTTCCTTGTTTTGTACTTTTTTTGTTCTCTCCTTCACCAATCCTACTGCCGCTGGTTCCACCACTGATGGTAATGTTAGGTTAATTGCTATCGGATGATTTGATGTATCCGTCGATTTTTGGGCAACTGTTTGATGGGTGGCTTTAGATGTGATGACCTTAGTAATTTTCGTGACATGCTGTAAAAATAGAATTTTTATTTAGAAAATCGGGAAAAACTAATCGTGATTGTGTAACACAAGTAATTTGGTTCAAAATAAACCACAAACCTGCCGTGAAATAACGCACGCCACATTATTATAATCAAGCCTAATGGGCTTTAAAAAAATTCTATACATTATCCTTTAAAACATAGTAATTATATTAATAAATAAGGAGAGGAAATTAATAATTAAAATGAAAATATGTTATTTTTAATGCACAATACATGACACCACCATGTGTTACGTCAAACGATATAAAAGAGTATGCGTCAAAACTGATCGAAAAAGAATCTGGCCGAAAAGTGTTATGGAAAAATAAATTAACCATAATTTTTGCACTCATCAAATTGTATTTATTTATAAATATAGATTAAGTAAATAAAAACTATGAATCTGCTTTTAATAAATTATCGGTTAATTGTATTTTCTCGCCAGGTTTGAAGGCAGGCATTCCCAAGTACGGGCATGATGCACATCGGAATGCATCTCCTAGATAGCACTGTAAACAAAATAAAACGTCTTAATTAAAAACTTTGATCACGCGCATTGCAATTTGCCAACTCACGCTTCCGCAGGATGATTTTTGAGTTGGATTTTTATCTGTTTTTTCACCTGCCAACTCTTCTGCCAAACCGCAAGAACAATCTTTACAAGCTTTACGTTTCCCAGTAGTACCACACACTCGCAATGTACTAGGATCCGGTTTCTGAAGGTCTTCTTCATCAAGTAGCTCATCCGCATCAATAAGTTCATCATCGAGTGCATCTATTTTCCAAACCTGTTCAATTTTTTTTAGGTCTTCAGATTTCTTCGTGGCAAAGGACAACTTTGCGGACGACCCTACTTCATAATTTGGTTTTTCACACGACACTAGACCATTCGCAGATTGTACATTAACGAATCCAGTATGCTTCAGTAGTACATCAATTTTTTCTCGGTCTTTTAGGATTACTCGACCTTTTGGTTGCACTAGATTCAGTAATTCTTTAAGCAAATCAGGTGAATGACCTTCATTAGAACCAATATTTGATAAAACAATGTTAAACGTAGATTTCGGGTATTCGGCTACGGAACAACAATATAAATTTATATCTTGGCAAAACAATTTTTTTTTTCAACACTTACCTAGAGCGAGACGTGCCGTGTTTTCAACATTAACTGTAACATTTTTGATTTCTTTTAATTCGTTAACTTGTTTTTCAATATCTTCCGTCATTTTTCCACCCCATAAATATAAAACCCGATCATTTTCTTTAATAAATTCCATTTTTTTTAATTAAATACGTCTAGAATTTTTGTTTAATTTCTTCAGTTTATAAAATCTGACAAATATCTTTTGACAGAGTGTAGTACATTTTTGTTTGAACGCATTATATTTATGTATGTAGTACTTTTTCAATAGAAATAAATTGGTAAACTTGTTTTTATCCTTAATAGATGGGGCTAGGAATACGAATTGTGAATTATTCGGAATCGGTAAAATACAGTAAAATACCCTACAAATATTGAATATTGAAGCATGAAAATGGATTCCTTTATGGCCCACGATTACAATTGTGCGTGTCAAAATCGTGTACGGAATCTTGGCAAAAATTTATTTTTAAAAATAAATTAATAATAAATAATATTCGCCGGCGAGCGGCGATTTTAAATATGCATTAGTTTATTTATGTATTGTATAGAAACGATAGTATAAACAATTATATACCAATTATTTATGAAAAGCATTACAAATGTGGGATTTTTAACAGAAAAATTGTAATTTTAAGAAATTTTGTCGAATGAAGTTACATCTGCCGCCGCGAAATTATGTCCCACACCAAGCGGCCAAAAAATTTCGTCCATCGCCGCCGAACATAACCTAAAAATAATCTTACTTCGATTGTGATTCATACATTTCTCAATCGTCATTCACGTATGCACTCATATTATTTACCAATATTAAAGATTAATAAAACAAAAGTCTAAAATTCTCAAAACTATCCAAAACAAGAAAGATGCCGCGTCGCTCTTGGTGTGAATGGTTATGCGCGTCGAGTTGTATGGAACATTTGGAATTTGACGCGCAGCGCTTGGTGTGTCTTGTCCTTTAGGGTAACATTTTGACATAACATGTTTGTTAAAAAAAAAACTTACCCGGGCAAGTTGGATTTTATAAAAAATTTACGCATACATATGTATATACAAAAGTGAACGTTAAAACATAAATATCAAAACAAAGACGCCGTGCTATTTTAATTATTGTTTTATGTGTTTATATTTTCGTTGTGAATAAACGTACCGTGTATAATTTGTGATTTTGTGTTTTCGATATACATTAAATTTTTTTAAATATATATAAATTATTACGGTGGACTTTTTGTTATTAATCGTGTGCGAACAGTTTTTTGATACAATCGTGTGTACAGTTTTCGTTATCACTCGATAAAAAATGGAAGAGCTCGATTTATTAAAGAACATTGTAATGGAGAATATAATGTTGGAGTTGATAAGTACATCATCATCCTCCTCATCATCTTCGTCCTCTTCGGACTCCAGTGATTCCAGTGATTCACTGTTCGATTTAATGTGTTCAGGAGACGAAGATATTTTTAATTTAATAATAAATCCGTCTCACAGAGAAAAGAAGCTACGGGTTGATAATTTTGTGGACGACGTCGTAAAAAATTATTCCGATGATGAAGTGAGTATCCGAAATATTTTTGTACAGTTTTCAATTTTACATATAAAATAATATTTGTTGAAATTTTGTTAATATAACATTCATATCGTATTTACAGTTTAGACATCATTTCCGATTATCGAGAAGCGTGGCTTACAAACTGATCGATATGTATGAACAATCAACATACTATAAAAGCAGGCTGTATGGTGGAAGAAAAGGGGTAACCGCAGAGACCCAATGTTTATCTTTTCTATGGTATTAAATAGTAACTGGGATTAATAATGAAATCTTTAATCAATTTTTCACATATTACTGTAGGTTTGCTGCGAATAAAAGTACATTTCGAGAAGTTTCGAATTTATTTCAAGTATCTGAAGCAGCATCACATATGCATTTGACCAATATTTTGGATTTTATTTTTGAAATTTCGCCACAAATCATCAATTTTCCTGATTCAGAAAAAGAAAAGGCTCAGAAATCTCGTGAATTTCAGCAGGTAAGCAACATAAGCAAGAACGAATTGTTTGGGAAAACTTTATTTATAATTTTTTTTAAATTTCAGCTCGCTGGATTTCCGGATATTTTAGGCTGCATCGATACGTCCTATATTTATATAAGAAAGCCCGAAGATAATATTCGTTCAACTTATGTTAACCGTCATGGACTAATTTCAATTACAGTGCAAGGAATTTGTGGTGCTAACAAGAAATTTATGGATGCTTCTGTTGGTGTACCAAGCAAAACTGACGATAGTCGAGTATTTAATTTATCTATAATTTCAAAAGATCTTCCAGAAATATGTGGAGGAAAGTATCACCTTTTAGGAGATGCAGCCTACCCATTGCGCGAATATTTATTAACACCTTTCATAGATTATGGGAATTTAACAAAGAAAAAGATAATTTATAATGAAAAGCATTGCCAAAGTAGGGTCAAAATTGAAAACGCCTTCGGTTTATTAAAACACCGGTTTCAACAGTTAGTTCAGCTAGACTTTTTTACTGTTAGTAGAATGTGTAAATTTGTCCTAGCATGCTGTGTACTACATAATTTGTGCATAGACAATGGTGATGCTTGGGATGATACAGAACTCGTTGCAAATGTAATCACCGAAGGTGAAAGATTAACAGCATCAACTTCACAAGAAAATGCAGAAACTATGTCTGAAGCTATACTAACACATTTAGGTGAATTAAAACGATTACGTATTATGAATAATTTTTAATTTTAAATAAAAGAAAAAAATTTAGCTTGTCTTTTTATATTATTAAAACTATATTTCAGTCACCTTACAAATAAAAACTAAATTAAGTTAAATTATTATTTTTTATTTAATTGTAATAATGCGTTGAACATTTGAATGTTTTCCAAATGATGTTACTTTTGATCTTCTTTCAATTGTTCACGCTGCTCCTCTACTTTCCTCCGGTGTTCTTTTTCTTTCTTCTTCTGTTGTTTCTCCAATCGTCTATTTTCTTTTTGAATTTTTGGTTCTTCGCCCCGTCTTTGCTTATTTTAAGGTATCTAGAAAATTCTTCGTTCTGCTCTCTTTGTAAAACAGAAATTCCTGACTGAGAGCCAGTTGTGATGATCTCTTTTGTTGGACTATTGGCGGTGTTCCAGTCGCTTGTAGTGGTGTACCGTAGGCTCGCGAAGTGGACGGCCCGGGAATTGAACTTTGGACGGGTGATGGCGAAGATGAGGCTGATGCTATGGATGCATGGAGATTGATGGTAATGATGAGGGTGAGGGTAATGAGACGGGTGATATAAATCGTATTGATAAGGATGATGACGATGAGGGTGACGGTAATGAAAGGGGTGATATAAATCGTGGTGATGAGAGTGACAGTAATGATTAAGGTGATGTTAACCAATGCCTTCTAAACTACTGGCCGCTTACATCAAATGATGACGACACGCTAAGTCGACGTTGTTGTTGCTTTCTCTAGTTGCTTTGTTAGTGTAAATATCCTAAAATTATTATTGCGCAGTCTCGGTATAGACTTAAATTGACGTCATGTGCGAAAAATGAGAGTAGTAAAAGGCCAGTAGTATAGAAGGCATTGTGTTAACGTAGGTGATATTAATGGTGTTGATGAGGGTGTTGATGAAGAGTATATTGGTATTGGTGAGGATGATGGTAATGATAGGGAAGGTGTGGTTGGTACGGACGACGAAAAATGTAGTGACGGAGAAGGCGTAGGACAGGGTATGGGTCTCGTATTGTTGTAATTTAGAATAGGTATTGATGGTGGAGCAGACAAATTAAATTTACCAACCATCGATCAAGTCGATTTTTTTGACTAAATTATACTCTAAACTTTTTTGAGGCCTTACGCTATTCGCTGCCAGGTTACAAACGAAGAGTCTTCTCGTGAGGTACCTTTCAATTTAGTTTTCAAAGGTTATGATATTTACAGAGCATACCCAATAGAATGATTTTTTACTTACAAAAAAGTATGAAAACATTTTTTTTCTTTAGTTTTTTTTCATACTTTTCTGTAAGTAAAAAGTCATAAGAAGTTATATTGGGTATGCGATGTTACTTATATTTACCCGGCGTGACACTTTTTTTTATTTTTAAATATTTCGTAGTTTATAATAACATTTGCAAAGAATGCAACTTTCATATAACATCTTCCATTATTTAAATTTATTTTAATATTTCGTTTATCCATGAAAAGTCGACAATTTAGTATTGCGAATAGTCAAGCACAGCTTATTTTGTTGCTGTTACTGCTACCTGTGAATTTTTATTTCAATTACTGAGAAATTTAGTTGAAAACATCGACCAGTGGGTCGATTCTGTCTTTCCCTGGGAATTAGGAAATGAAAAGAATTGACAGTATTGTTGCAGCTAGGAATTATTTCCTTAAAAGTGTATTCTGGCGACAAGGAAAATATTTTTTTGGGAATAATTTTTTCCTAATTATTGCAGTTTTTACAAATATTTTTCCTAATTTTTTTTCTTGGGAATTATGAAATACTATGGGGAAAGATTATTTAAATATATCTATGGCATACGTTGTATTTATAATTCTAATAAAATATATAAAACAAATGCATTTTACTTTACAAAATCATTTAGAAAACACATAGAAAAAATCGTTGTGGCTGATTTCTTCAAATACATGAATTACCAAATAGCAAATACAACAACAACAACTATGGATAATGTAACGGATAATATGACGAGTAATTTAATGTAATGTGGCAGCCAAATAATAAAAATCAAAACAATTAAACATGTTTTAAACCAGATTTTTATTACTAATATTTGCTTACGCATTGTCGTTTACGGGATAAAAAAAATTTAACTTTCCATTTCAATTTTGAATTTTAGCCCGTTCATTTAAAAATATTTATTTTATAAATAATCATAATTGTATTTAGAAATTAATAATCATAATTTTATTTTATAATTCAATAAAAATTATGCTAAAAAACTTAAAGCTATTAAAACTCTTTTTGGAAATATTAAGTTTCCTCCATAAAATTTTCTGTTTTGTTACATACATAACATAAACTCTAATTTTTGTGTGAGTCTGTACAATCCTACAAACTCACTTTCTATTATATCAAACGGATCTGACGCGTCCCGTAATCGCTTTCGCAGCAAACGAATAAACTGTTTCCCTTCCAAATTATGCGATTACTGATATTTATAACAAAAAAAATTATTGAAAATGTCTTTATTAATTTTTGGCAACTTTAAAATAATTTTTAAAACACCGTGGGTGACCGACACTTAAACTAAATTTCTTTTCCTCAAAAATTTATTTTCAGTACTGCCAGAATACACTTTTATAAAATTGGGGGAACAAATTGGGAAAAAGTGCTACACAGATTATTTTTTTCCTAATTCCCAGGGAAATACAGAATCGACCCACTGAGGCACATAACATTAGATTAGAAACAATATATTCACTCGAAGCAATATTTAAGGTATATCATCCTGGCTATTTTTCAGCGTCTGAAAGATCCAAACGAAGTGAAAGAAAGAATATTGTCGTGATCTCGCCTATTGGGTTGACGAGACGTTATGCTACAAAAAGTGTGAAATTAAAGTGGGAACTATAGATAGAATAAAAAAATAACGTAAGAGAGCGAGAGATAGGATTCATATGTATTCGAACATACTCAGAATAACAAAAATAAAAAGAATAACAGAAATTGCGTTTTAATTTTGCTGTCACTTAAAAAGAATAGCCGAGCGAAAATTTTTGTCCAGGAATAAAAAAAGTCAAATTGGTATAATAATTTTTTTTTGTCGTCGTTTCTTACGTTATTCCTGTTATTTGTTTTATTTCATCTATATAGTTGGCCCTTAAAAGCGTTGCCACATACACATCTAATAACAGACGATTCGTGCGTAAATTTATTTTGCCTCGCCACATACCAAAAAAAATACAGACGATTTTTACAACAACAATTCTTTATATTTTGTTTTGAGCTGAATGTTTATACCGCCATTTGTATCCAAAGTGTATATATTTATATAAGTGTATATATTTATATTAATATATAATTTTGTTTTGGAATTTTTTGACATTTGTTGAAGTTCACAGACAACAGAGAAAAAAATCGTTTAAAATTTTTTGATGAGTTCGGAAATCGTTTTAGATTTTTGTGCGTTCGTTCACGTGTAAAATTATACCATTCAGAGAAAAAATCGTTTCTAGGAACGGGTAAATAGAAAATTGATAATTTATCAATTAAAATTATTAAATAATTCCAAATTTATTATTTTAGCTACTAACTTGAGATATTTTACATATTATCTCATTGATTTGAGTCAAAAATATGCTCTAATTAATTCGTAAATGCGAAATCTGTTTTTAGATGTCGTCCGTAGAAATGTGTATGTGGCATCGCCTTAAGGCGATGCCACATACACATTTCTACGGATCACATCTAAAAACAGATTTCGCATTTACGAATTAATTAGAGCATATTTTTGACTCAAATCAATGAGATAATATGTAAAATATCTCAAGTTAGTAGCTAAAATAATAAATTTGGAATTATTTAATAATTTTAATTGATAAATTATCAATTTTCTATTTACCCGTTCCTAGAAACGATTTTTTCTCTGAATGGTATAATTTTACACGTGAACGAACGCACAAAAATCTAAAACGATTTCCGAACTCACCAAAAAATTTTAAACGATTTTTTTCTCTGTTGTCTGTGAACTTCAACAAATGTCAAAAAATTCCAAAACAAAATATATATTAATATAAATATATACACTTATATAAATATATACACTTTGGATAGAAATGGCGGTATAAACATTCAGCTCAAAACAAAATATAAAGAATTGTTGTTGTAAAAATCGTCTGTATTTTTTTTGGTATGTGGCGAGGCAAAATAAATTTACGCACGAATCGTCTGTTATTAGATGTGTATGTGGCAACGCTTTTATAAGATAACAACTATTTTCTTTTATGCGAGGTTGGTGACACCTGGGATTTAGTAGTAGTACTATTTTTTATATCAGTTTATTGTTTAGCAGATTATAAAAGTCTGGAACAAAACATCTAGGCGAATCTAGAATATTCGATCGATGTATGAATACGAGTGCAACAAACATGTGCCACAAGTCAGAGCAGGATGGTTTTATAAAATATGTATATGGCCTGTTCATATCTCATTCTCAAAAAACCACCAAACCAGCTGTTTGTTTTTGTACGAAGTGACGATCTAATTTTGTGCTTTTAAAATTATTAATTAAAATACCTTAAAATAATAAAATAGTTAGTGGTTAGTTACTACTACATAGTGCATCATTTGATAATCAAAATTAGAAACTTTGATTTAAAATGAAGTGTATTGTGAAAAGTTTCAAAAATATGCCTAAAAAAATTCAGAAAGGTATATCTTATCATCAGTAAGTTTACCAAGTGTTTATATAAAATAAATTGTAAATTATGTTAAGAAAGTGATTTGTGGTAAATTTATCCTTATAGTTTAAGTTATAAATCAGAGAAAATAAAAGAAACAATTTTGGTTGCCGGCGTGTGGTTCTTAGTTTGTGTCAAACCATATGATTAAGATTTCAAAAACGTGTTGGTTGACAAAGTGTTAAGAGCGCTACAGACGATCCGACCGATCGTCCGACCGATTTGTAGTTTTCATGTTAATGTTAATCTATTGTCTCGTTTTATGTTACAAAAAGGAAATTCATAAATTTTATAATAATCAACCAACAGAGAAAACAACAGAGAAAATAAAAAATTAAAATTATTCGGTGTGTAAAAAAACATAAAATCGTTTTTGTAATATAAAATGAGACAATAGATTAACATTAACATGAAAACTACAAGTCGATCGGACCAACCGTCGGATCGTCTGTAGCGCTTTTTAGCAAAATTTCGTGTTCTTAAAAAATATTAAAATTATTAACTAAAATAATTAAAATTTTATAAAATAGTTTGTGAATTGTAGTAGTGCATCATTTGGTGATAAAAATTGAAAACTTAATTAAAATGAAGTGTATTGTGAAATGCTGCCAAAACACGCCTAGAAAATTTCAGAAAGAAGTTTCTTATCATCAGTAGGTTTAAAAAGTGTTTATATTAAATAATATGTAAATTATGTTTAACCCCTTGCCTTATGAATCGAGCGACGATGAACACAACTCTTATATTGCAACTATAACAAACAATAACGCAAAAACAAAAACATTATCGCGTAAAAACAATCACGTGTCTGATACGAGCTTTTCACTTTTGGCCAGAAAAAATCATCAGCAGTACGATCACGTCTCCCATACGTTGTTTTAAGGCAAAGGGTTAATGGTGTATTTTGGTAAAAATATCCTTATTTTAATTTAGAAATCAGAAAAAATCAGGAAAAAACTACATTTGTTTGGGCTAAAGTTTACTTTACGCATACATCGTGAAAATCAGAAAAGGAGTATACATTTTTAAAAATTTTAAATGCAGGATTGTTTATCAACAGTTTTTAGGAGGGGGAAGCTAAACTTTTCTGGAAAATTACCTCATTTTCCGGGAGCATTTTCACTTAAAAAAAACATTGCGTATTATTTTATTCAAAATACGTACAAATGTGTAATTTTTATAAAAATTTTGATATTAGGATTGTAGTTTTTCGACAGTACAAGGATCTTTCCGATAAATTTTTGCAATTTTTCCAGGAAATTTTTTTGGAATTTTTTAATTTTTTTTTTTTTTACTTATGGCGAATTCCACCTTATGGTCTTTCTGGCGTTGTGTGCGAGTACGAGAAAAGGAGGGAAAGCACAAAAAATTTACTTTAGTTACTAGTTGTGTTGACATTTAAATTTATATATCCTTTTCTCAACCAAAAAAAAAACAAATTCGGCTCAATGTAAGCCCAACCCATACAAATGTGTGCAAACAAATCATAGTATGTAATGGCGTTTTTGATAAAAAATTTCGCTTGATTTGAAGTAAAACCAACATAATTGTGTGTATAGATATAGTATTTTTTTTCGGACGAAAATAAGTTAAAAAGGAATTCACAAATGTGTAAGTTGGTTCAAAAAAACATACAAAACTAAATTTTTGACATGGTGCTTTTGCCCTACCCGCACAATTGTGTTAGTAAATCACTAAAAGGATATAGTGATTTTTTTCGGACGAAAATAAGTTAAAAATGAATTCACAAATGTGTAAGTTGGTTGAAAACACATACAAAACTAAATTTTTGACATGGTACTTTTGCCATACCCGCACAATTGTGTTACCGGGCAGCAAAAGGGATATATTATATAATATTTAAATTTTTCCAGCACACGAAGACATACAAGAAACAATTTTAAATGACACGTTTGACGTATTTGATAACGTACGATTGACATTTATGTATACAAATATGTATGTGTTAGTTAAAATGGAAGAAAAAATCTAAGTTTAACACTTGAATAACTGTACAAATTCTTGAAAAGCGGGGGTTTGGGGGCAGCCCTCATCCTCTAGGTATACAACAAATTAAAATTACATTAAAAAAATTTTATATTTACAAAATTTGATTTTATAACATATGTGGCACTATCAGAAGAAGCGATAAGAGTGATAAAAACTCTTTGATCCGTGTCTGCAAGGTTGACGAATCAATTATTATCAATAAAAATAAAAAAAAATATTGCAAAAATAAAAAACGTGAAAAATTTTCCGGAAAAATGTTTTGATTGAAAAAAACGTTTGGGTTTTTGATGAAATATTTAATGATAAAATAAATAACAAAATAAAATTAAGCGCTATTAATGTAACTTTACAGCATGAGCAATATTTTAGCATATTTTAAAATAGCATAAGGTACGAAATAGCATAAGGCACAAATTTGCGTTTTTCAAAACGGCATTAGGGTTAAAAAAACGGCATTTTTGAAAACTGCACAAGGTAGAATGGAATCTTTTAATGGATTATGAATTATTATTTGATTAAATTCTGAAATATGACCAGCAGGTACGGTTATTTACTAACGGAACACGGTGAAATTTGACATGAATGAAATTTTTGAACGATCTTATATTTAATTCGAGGATAAAGTCAAATGAAAAGAAACTTGTATATTTCTTAGTCGATTAGATCAAATTTCACATGTTCCTGTGGTAGGGTTGAATTTACCAATGATTTGGAATAAAATTGATTATGACAAATTTCTTCTACATGTTTTAATTAAAAACTTTAGTAGGTATGTTATAAGAAAGGTATTCATTTCAATTACAAATAATTTGAAGATTTAGTATGCATAATATTCTCCTTCACCTATATTTTCGAGAGCTTCGAAGTTCTAGTTAGTTACTACGCTTGCATGATCGTAGCGGTAAAAACACTAAAACTACCAACGCAGAAATTGAGAAACTGGAAAGGGGAAATCCGCTACCTGCAAAAAAAATTACCCATATTATTAAGGAAAGACATAAAATTTGACTTTTTGAAAGCGATTGCTAAAAATGTATCCTTTTATCAAATATTAAAGAGTATAGTAACAATATAACACAGTGCCTTATAAAATCGTGTTCCAATTTTTTTTTTCTATAAGACAAGAATGAAGTTAGCTGTTTTAGCACAAGTTCGAAAAAAACTGTAAAATCAACACAGGTAGTGAAAAAGTAAAACTAAATTTAACTGTTCCAAGTTCCAACTGTGTAGCTTAGGCTGTTTTTCAAACAAATACTTATTTGTGGAACCTAACCTATTCAAATAAGTAAGCTTGTGAGGTGACTTATTTTTTGTCCTTTTCTAGCCGAAAAATCTAAATTGGTTGTCAATTGTTTCTTATTATTTATATCAATTTATAACTTAGAATTTGGTTAATAACTATTTCTAGATAACGAATGGATATTTGTGGATTAAAATTAAAGTTAAGATAAAAAAAAATGATTATCATAAAGATATAACCTAATTACGTAATGTATGCATGTCTTACACAAATGAATTGAGCTCAGCTACAGAACTAGCAAGACCACACGGCGTATTAATATATTCTATCTTTACGAAACAATTAATACTGATTAGACCGACATAAAATATATATTTACATAAAATATATATTTTCCTATTAACTGGCGCCCATTCGAACTTCTTTGCAAATTGAAATACAAAAAATCCAGCCGATCCACCTAAAAATCATATAAACATTTTTGTATATTTAAACATTATTTCTAAGTTTTTCTTTTTTAAATTCGAAGAATTTTGCGATGAAAACAATCAATGTTTTCATGTCGCTGTCAAAATAAGTATGCAAACTCATTTGGAATGGGTTTACTTACTTATTCAAGATGGCGTCAAATAAGTCAATAAGTCTGAAATAAGTATCCGTTTGGAAACAGCCTTAGTTATCAAAACAAAAAGTAAACAAAGAACGACGATTTCTCGAAAAAAGTTCGAAAGAAACGACCAAAGGGATACCTGCGTCAGAAAATCTGATTACGGAAATGAATTAGGGTAAGAGAAAAAAAAGAGCGCGTCTGTATATAAGCTATTTAATATATGCTTTTAGTATGTAGAAATGTGTAAATATTTATTTATGTACTTTTGAAAAATGCCGAAGAAAATCTAAATAAATGTTTAATATCGTTATAAAAAATGCCGTTATACCTTTTTCGTTTCGAAATATGAAATTTTGAAAAATGCTGTTTTGAAAATTGTTTTTTTGAAAAATCTCATTTAAAAAAATGCCTTTTTGAAAAATTCCGTGGTGCATTTAAATCCTTTTTAACCGTTTAGAAAATTTTACTTACTTATATAACATTAAGTTAAAAATATATTTGTTTTCTTTTTTTAAGTAGTTACCAAATTGCACTCATTAGAAAAAGATGTTCAAACGCCCGCTTTTTTTAAAAAATTTTATGAATTCACCCGGCCTGCGGATGCCCGAATTCATATTTTTTTTAAAAAAATCGGGTTTTTAAAAATCGGGATTTTGTAAATCGGGATTTTGAAAGTCAGGATTTTGATAGTCGGGATTTTGAAAGCCGGGATTTTGAAAGCCGGTATTTTGAAAGTCGGGATTTTAATTTCGCGATTTTGAAAGTCGAGAAAACGACCCCAACCCATTAGAAATTATATCCCTTTTTCAACCAAAAAAAAAATGGCTCAAAAGTCCAAGCCACACAAATGTGTGTATAGTTATAGTGCTTTTTTCGGACGAAAATAAGTTTGAAAGGAATGCACAAATGTGTCAGTTGGTTCAAAAGCAGCGTAGCAGTTTGGTTTGTTTTCGTTGGAAAATCGAATTGCGGCAATTTTATTAAGGTTATGAGTAGCAGCAACGAGCAGTAAATTGAAGCTGGTGGCTGCAGAACCTATTGCTGCCGTACCAGATGCAACTTCATTCAATATAATTTTTTAAATTATAAATGTTTCTGTTAAAATTATAAAATATTTGATTTGTTTCAATGGAAATGCTTGTACTGGATTTAGCATCACTGTACTGGATTTAACATCCGGTTATCAGATTACAATGTCTGATGAATCAATATCACGTACAGCTTTCGTGACGCCAGATGGGCATTTCGTGTTTTTGAGGATGATATTTGGGCTAACAAATGCTTCGGCAGTTTGCCCAAAAATGATGAACGCCATTGCTCGGGAGGTTAACGATGATGTAATTGTTTATTTGGATGATATTATCATACCAAGCAAGACCATCCAGGAAGGTATGGAAAAATTGGAACGATTATTGAAAATATTACAGCAATGGGTTTAATTTTAAAATTAAATAAGTATCAGTTTTTCAAGGAGAGAGTTGAATTTCTTGGCCATGAAATTGATTCTCATGGTGTACGACCGGGGTCAAACAAAACTAATGCAATTTTAACATTTCCAATGCCTACGGACAAGCTACGGATGAGGTACGACCACTTATCGGGTTAGCAAGTTATTTCAAAAAATTCGTTAAGAATTTTTCAATTATCGCTGAACCGTTAACGCGGTTAACTAAAACGAATGAATCCTTTAACTGGACAAACAAGCAAACAACGTCGTTCGAGTTACTAAAAAACCAGTTGGGAAGTCGCGATATTTTGACGTTATATAATCCGGAGTTTGAACATGAAGTGTGCACCGATGCAAGTTCCAGACACAAAAAAGGTGAAACAAAACCTGTGTCATATTTTAGTTACCGGACAACGGAGAACGAATGCAAATATCATTCATACGAATTGGAGGCTTTGGCGGTCTTTGAAGCGCTCACAGATTCCGTATTTATTTAATGGGAAAGTCATTTACTTTCGTCATGGATTGTGCTGCATTGACAACTTGCGCTACGAAAACGATTTAATTCCAAGAATAGGAAGGTGGTGGTTGCGATTGGCTGAATATACCTTATATACGGTTCATCGAAGTGGACAGAAGATGCAACATGTTGAATCATTTAGCCGTAACTCAATTCACGACGGAGCACAGCAAGATGATTGGCTTATCGTTATGCAACGCTTAGACGACGATATTCAAAAAATCATCTAAGTTATTAGTCGAAAACCAATTAATTCTGATGAACGACAGATGCATCTAGATTATACGGTATATAAAGAACAATTGTACCGAATTGCACATAATAAACAAATGTGGGTTGTGCCCAGAACATTAAAGTGGCGTATAGCTAAAATGAATCACGACGATATGGAATACCCGGGCGTTGAAAAGACGATTGAAGTTATTCGCAGACACTTGGTTCCCTCGAATAACAGACTATGTAAAGAAATATATTTGCTCGTGTCTGGAATGTGGTTATACGAGATCGAAAGGTGGAACCAAGGAAGGTGAAATGTTTCCTATTGATAAGACGCCTATACCATTTCACACCATACATGTGGACCACTTGGGTCCTTTCCCGAAAAATAAGGGTTAAAAATATACAGCGGGCCTTAAATACAATAATCAATGACACAACAAAACTGTCATCTCAAAGGCTAATCTTAGCATATGAACCGCGAAGTATATTAAACAATAAATTGTTGCTGGCAATGGAAAACAATAAATTTACCAAATGATGACGTGGAAACTATTAAGAGGCTAGCTTATCAGAGAACAAAAGCAGCTGGGATACGCCAGAAACAACGTTTTGATATGCTCCTCATAAATACAACGAGGGCGATATGGTATTTGTAAATTGGGAAGGCAGTGCTCCAAGTGGTACATCAAGAAAACTAGTCCCAAAATATCGGGGCTCATTTTTAATTGATAAAGCGCTTGGTCACAACAGATATCACATTGTTCACGTTCCAGAAGCCGAAAAAACAGCGAAAATTCGATGGTGTATGCAGTTCAGATCGATTAAAACCTTGGTGTACGTTAGAAGACCTGGAGGAATTAGGGAATATCGAGGACATCTCTGGCTGCAGGATGGACGACTGAAACGGGAATACCCTGTAACAAAAACAAAATCAACGAAGAACGAACAAAAAGGGTGTATAAACATATAGATATAAAAAGGAGAAAATAGACGGGAGCGTATATAATAGTATGTCAATGGAGAACGACGTATTTTTTTTGAATTAATGCTTTTTTGGAATAAAACGTATTTTTGTGTTATCAACTAAGAGTTCGAGTTTTTTTTTATTTAAACTTGAATATAAAATCGGGTTTTAAATCAAAGTATAATGAAATACAAGTTCTTCATAGCTCTGATTAATTGGCAGCGTAGTTTTTGCTTGTGATTATCATCTCCATGCCTTTGTTGTAAATTTGATTAAATGGAGACAGGAGTGAAGGAATGAAATCCCTTTAAATCCCTACGCAAAGTTAGAATCCGACTGGATTAATGGTATGGAAACTTATAAAGACGATCACATTGATCCAGGGGTCGGACCACTCCGATTCGAGTATGTCTTTAATTTCATGACATAAAGATGTAAAAAATTGATATTAACACATTGAGGACGGTATGTAATGAAAAGCATATAGCCTCATTCCCGCATATTTTGTTGAAATTATATAAATAAAAAGTGATAATTGTTTTATAACATTGAATTGAATATAACGGTTCTTTATTTTTCAACTATATAATGCACACTCCTTCAACACACGTTTGTAATATTTTATTTACTTATAATTGCAGTTTTTATACGATGTTGCTTGAAATTCCAAATGACGTAAATCTACATCTCCCGTCTCCAACGGTTAAAAATAAAAGACGGTAATTCACGTCATCCGTCTTCAATGTGTTAACAAAAATAATTTGTTCCGAGGCCCCTACACCCCGAGAAATATCGTAAAGTTGGTTCACCGGACATACTTTCTAACGGAAAGATATAGCACTGTATTTTTTAAACAAAAACGTACAGTAGTATTGAAAAAATATTACTAATGTTACAGTTAATGCGTACTATTGCGAGAGCTTTTTATTTTCATTTATTTTAATTATGCTACTCGTAGAGTATTGTCTTTTTATATTTTTAATTTAGTGCTGTTCAAATTAATTTTAGTTGTAATTTGATTGTTGTGGCGTCAAGTGCGATTAGAGTGTTTTAAGAAATTTTATTAAAAAGTAACTGATTTCAACTGAAAGTGAATAATTGTTTATAAGCAAAACGTAATATAAATAATAATTATGGGAAATTCTGGTTCAATATGTGCAGACAGAAAGGCGGCAAAAGAGTAAATAATTTATCAATATACTTGTTTACTATTTTGATTAACGTAATAAAATTTATAACACAATTCTCGTGCATAAAATAGTTTTAAAACATTATCTCACATATAGCGTCTGTATTATACACACATCGAGTCGAATAATTTTGCTCTTCAGAAGCTTAATGCACAGTACATTATCAATTATAAAATCTTTAATTTTACGGTTATCTCACTATTATAATATAATTAGAATCACCATATACCAAAGTTTAAATTAAAACATAATTATCAATCAGTTAATATATAAATAATTAGCGACAGTGTTTGCACGTATGTTGATAAGAAAATTTATTATATCAATATACGTTAAACAATATGACTGATGATTGTGCACATTAAAGATCAAAAATGTTTTATTGAAACGTGTGTTCCAAACGAGATAATTACGATTTGAAATTAGGCGATCTGGGTAATGCATTTTGTTATCTGATTCCTAGTGGTATTTTTGCATAATTTTCGTTCACGTTAAATTTTTTAGGTGACTATATAGAGTTCAAATATATTTCAGTTGCCAGATAATTAAAATAAATATACGTATAAGTATGAGGAATACATTGAATAAAAAACTTACGCTTTTATTTACGCCAATTTTGGTAGAAATGGAAACGTCTATTGTTCGATATCACTAGTTCAGTGTTATAATGTTTTGTATGTAATAACAAAGGTTCAAGTCGATACAACTTTATTGATTTTAAAGTTTTATTAAACACCAACGAAGACATCGTAGTAAATATAGTAATTCATACTCCTACACATACAAGTAAAACCGTGTTCTGAATAATTCAGGAAATGAGGTTATCGATTTAACTCAGATGTGTAAAGGTCTAAATTTTGGTAATTGGAATCAATAAAAAAGGGTTTAATAAAATCATAAAAATCAAATTATTCAGTTTAACGAGAAACAGAAATGCTGTCTCCGTGAGTTTTAGTATTATGTCCAATTAAGGCACCTACATTCGTAAACAACAAATAAATGTTTTTTTCACTTCACGTGAACATTCGACGTGGATTCAGATTCCGGGTAATCACACTGGAGAAGCTCATTTTTTATACTATTTTTATTTCGTGTTTCGTGCCTTTCAATTTGATGTTCGAAATTAACTTCGTGCTTGATTTAATGTAAAGCAGACTGCTTTAAAACAAGAATATTTCGCACCATGTTATTCCGTGTTTCGTCGTGTTCGAGCGCCAGTATCAACATATACTATAAAGTAAATATATATGTGGCAATTCAACAAAATCACTTGTCCATTTTTTAGTTACGTTTCAGGGGACCAAATTTAAATTTTAAATTAATTTGTGAAAAAATTAAGGGACCTAACTAAAGTACTTTTGCATCCATCATATATCAGAGTTTTTAATCTGCGTTTATTTGCCAAGCAGTTGTTACATGCTATGGGCCCACCGGAAATTCCCAAAAATTGTAATTAGCATTTAGAAAAAAGAAAAAACACTAAAATCGATTTAGGTAAATACCAAACGCAAAATTAAATCAATTATTTTTTTAAATGTCGCTTATTTCATGCTTATTTCATATCAAAAATTATCAATTAAGTGGTATTCAATAAATACCAAACACCTATAACTAACATAAGTGGTTGTTATTTTACCTTTAATTTCGGCCAAAAATACTCGGATTTTGATAAAAAATTGAAGAGAAAGAAAAAACGGGAAATACTCTGGATTATAGAATATAGTTCAACATAACCACTTACTGCAACTTAACTAATTATGTTAAATTGCCACAGATATATGCTACTAAGTGGACCAAAAAAAATTTGACTCTACTCTTATCCCGCCGTTCCACACTTTGATTCTTTCGTCGTGATTCTTTCCTCGTTCCCTTCCGTTTCGCCAACAAACTCTTATTAGTGTGTTGGTGAAGGGGAAGGAAACGACGAAAGAATCACGACGAAAGAATCAAAGTGTGGAATGGCGGATATTATGTGAACAAAGTTCAGTTTATAATTTTGTTCACCACTATATTCTACCATTTTCCATACAAATCAAAGATAAAAAAGTGTTATCAAGGTATCGATGTCGCTGGATCAGTAATTGTTGTGGTAAATAACGACCTTAAATTTGATCAAATCAAACTTCACTGTTGGTTGTAGGTGATTTTAATCTATCTAAAATTTCGTAGGACTGGATAGAAAATGGCTTTGTGGACTTCACAGGGAATATCCTTTCTAATTTTGTGTTGGACAGCTTTGCGGGTTATGGGATGCGACAATTTAACGCTCTTTTACAGATTTTGATATGGTTGATCTTGTTAAGATGATTTTAGGAAAGCGGATCTTCCTTCCTTAAAATAAATCTAGAGATTTCAAGATATTCAAGCGGTCTGTGAGGGATTTACAAACGTATACATCGCGAATTATGTAGAGTTTATATTTCTTAACGATTTTCTTTCTAAAATATATATTTTAGAAATTGAAAGTGAAATTTTGCTTAAGCCGAAACGACTTATTCATTCATAAATAATACCAAAAAAGTCACTTGCACCGCCTTTATGGTTGCGTTCGTTCGTTCATTCAAACAATTTGTGAAAAAATGCAAAAGAAAAAAAATCGTCTTTTTGAAGCAATGTGATTGGTCGATAAAAATTGTTTGAATGAACGAACGAACGCAACCATAAAGGCGCCTTTAGTAATGTTTCCTTTTCGGGTTCGATTGATATACCTAACGCATTCACATATTTTTTCTTAAACACCTTTGATCTTTCTGATTTGTTTAGCTTGCCGGGTAATTTTGTTGGATGCGGTAATTCTAATTAAGTTATTCAATTTGATGCCTCACAAATGATAATTGGCTTAGAAGGTTTAAACCCGACAAGTGGGACGGATCCTGATGGTATCGCACCCTTTATGTTGAATAAATGTGCTCGCTCTTTGTGGGAGCCTCTATTGTATTTATTTAATGTTAGTCTCTCGAGCAAAATGTTTCCTCATATCAGAAGCGAAATTACTTGTTATAGAGACGTTTCGAACCTTTCCGCAAGACTTAAGCTTTTTGAATCATTAGTTAAATGTAGAATAAGAGTGCACATAAAAAATAGATTAAGTTTGCGTTAACATGGTTTTATTACGGTTAAAACGGCAATTTCTAATTTGATGGTCTTTTCCAACGATGTATTTGGCTGGCTTTCGATAGATCGGATCATAAAATTCTCCAATTCCAATTCAATGGATTGCGTTTTACCTTACTTCTCGAAAGCAATGTGTTAATATCTCCAAAGTTGGCTCCTTTTCATTTAACATAAAGGGTTATCCAATTCAAGCTTGATAAAGTAAACTTAAAAAAAACACACAAAATATTCGGAATGTATTGTAATTTTTATTTCATTTTACAGATTGATCCTTGCCATTTTTAGTTAAACAAGATATCATTCAAATGTCCTCCACGGGACTTCTTACAGGCCTTGATTCTTTTGAGGTAATTTTCAATGACTTTTCGGCACATTTCGGGCGGTATCTCGGCCATTACCTTACGAATATTAGTTTTCAATTCGTCAAGAGTTTGAGGATTGTTTGCGTAAACACGATCTTTCGCGTAGCCCCACAAAAAGAAATCCAAAGGCGTTAAATCACATGATCTTGGAGGCCAATTGACATCAGCCAATCGCGAAATCAAACGTCCAGGAAATTTCTCTTGCAAAAGATCTCGATTTGCTCGTGTTACGTGACTGGTTGCTCCATCCTGCTGGAACCACATATCGTCAAGATCATAATCTTCGATTTTCGTAAAAAAATAATCGGTTAACATGCGGCCATAGCGCTCAGAATTGACGGTAACGGTTCGTCCATGGTTGTTCTCAAAAAAAATACGGCCCAATCACACCACCAGACCACAATGCGCACCAAACAGTGACTTTTTCCGGGTGTAATGGCTTCTCTACAATCAATTGTGAATTTTCTGAGCCCCAAATTCTACAGTTTTGCTTATTAACGTATCCACCAAGCGAAAAATGAGCTTCATCACTGAAGAAAATTTTGTTGGAAAAATCAGCATCAGCAGATTTAATAATTTTAACGCGTTGGTCGATTGTTAAATGCTCCATATTCTTAAATGGCAGAATGTCAACTAAATAAATGACAGCGTACTTGACGTTTATCTTTGACAGATGTCGGTATACAGATTTCTACTTTATCAACCTCGAATTGGATAACCCTGTACTTTCCGGAGTTCCGCACGGTAGTCACCTAGGACCATTACTTTTTACAGTATTTATTTACGATGTCAGTCAATATTTCGAGTTTTGCAAGCGTCTTGATGTTGGGTGCATGCAAGACGAGTTAAACTTTTCTTGCGACTGGTTCACGTGTAATAAATTGCCGTTGAATACAAATAAGTATAAAGTTATTTTGTAGATCATGATTTTCTTGCGTGGAGACTCCGTATTTTTTATTAGATGTTCAAATCAGCAAAGTATGTGACATTCGTGACTGAGTAGTTATTCTTTCAAGTAACCTCACATTTAATAAACACACCGATCGTAAATAAATAAAGGGTATTCTTTATTGGGTTTTATTAAGGGTAATGGAAGAGAATTTTGCGATCCTTTCACTATAAAAACCTTGTTTGTCACTTACGTTAGGTCAGAACTTCTACGTTAGGCCCCTAATATTAAATGTACTCTGACAGGATGGACTGTATTCAAAAGCAATTCCTAATTTATGCTTTACGACGTTTACCAAATCTGTATAGGAACCAAGCGCCCATTTTAGTGGATATATTCGATATAATTTTCTCCGTTTAAATCATAATGTATGTATGCAGCCAAAATGCTATACAAATTTTGTGTATGCAACCCGCATAAAAACTAAATAAATTTAGACAAAGGACTTATCCGAATACTGTGCCTGTGATAAATATTGTAAAAGTTGCAAAAGCGCCGCTGGTGGATCAGATTGAATCTAACTTAACTACAAAAAATGACATGTGTGATCGATATGCCAAAAAATCAAGGATCATAGATTCATGTTTTTTATATTACATAAGCCACAAAATCACTAATTATACAATATATCATTTTTAATTAATATATTTAAACAAATTTCATCCAAGCAAGGCCTAGCACAGTAAAAAGATGAATTATCGCGAATGTTGCCGATTGTTTATGTTCTTTATGCATGCGGCATAGGGTCTATTTTTTAATTCAACCCGAGCAGGCAGTGCGCTGAAAAAAATACTTCGTATTTTTTTATTCCACCTGGGTAATTTTACACTGCACACTGCGTTTTTAATTGTGAACTGTGCTTACACCGCGCTTACTCGGTTCTTCAAATTTTACTCCGAAATTAATGTCAGTGTATAAAATAAAAAAAAACAATTTTTTACTCTGTTCACACCGGATAATTTTACCCAGTACAACCGTTGCTCGGTGTACACTACCCGGGGTAAGCCTGCTTGCTCGGGTTGAATTAAAAAATAGACCCATAAATGCCAAAGTTTGTAGTTATCAGAGTTAAAAAAAACCCGCTACGTCGAATCCGTGATGCTCCAATCGTCAATTGTAATTGTAATTTTGACGGGGTTCTGAATGCAACCAAATTATTACACCAGTTATGCGTAATAATTTTTGACGTGAAATAATTTTTAAATTTATTTCATTGTTGTTGTTGGAAATGCGCCATTTTTTGGATTACGAAATTATGTTTGCTTATGTTATGAATGTAACAAATTAATGCTTGTTCAACTAAATTATTACAAAATGTTGGTGCATTTTAACTACGGAAGTTCTTTCTACAAACCAACACATTTTCTTAGTTTGTCGTCGAGGATCATTCCGCGGAAAGTTCTGGTTTGTATGCGGTTTTAACAGCATTTTGAGGTGGTGGCATTTCATTTTTAAATGCGGATACCAGCATCGGATGCAAATTTTGCTATTGCAGTATGTTCTGCGGTATGTATCTATTGCGACATTCTCTTTAATTTTGGTCGGCGATATAGAATTTATGAATTAGACTGCGCTGGTAGAGCTTGAAAACACAAAATATCTAAAACCAAAATCTCGCTTAGAAAAAATTTCGAAAACGAACTCGTATTGGCCGTTTTATAAATAATCACCAATCACGTACTTGAAGTTTGTCCTAACTTGTCCTAAACCCAACAACAACGTTTCCAAATAATAATAAAATTTAACAGTGTAGAATATATTATTTCGGGAATAATAAAAACCCTTTGTCCTAAGATACTTCTAAGAGGTTACAACTCTTGGGGTAGATGTTTTCACTTTGTACTTGGCCCAATCCAACTAGAAATTATGAGTTTTCAGGAAAAATTAGGGGAACACTGGGTTTAGTATTCAAAGTTGTATAGGTAAAAATGGAAGTGAAAATCCTCTGTCCTAAGAAACTTGTAAGGTGTTACAACTTTTAGGGTAGATGTTTTCACTTTGTACTTGGCTCAATCCAACTAGAAAACATGAGTTTTCCAGAAAAATTAGGGGAACACCCCAGAATTTTCGGAATTCAAAGGATTTAGAAGAATATATGAAAGTTTCTTCTAAATCCTTTGAATTCTAAACGCAAATTTATTAATAAATTGATATTTTTTCAATTAATTATATTATTCTAGAGCATTCATTTAATGTAATATTATAAATTGATAATTAATGGAAATATTTTAAATTACCAATAGGGTTTATATAACAAATATGTTATTATTTTACACAGTTAAAATTAGGAACGTCTAGGAAAAAATTCACGTTACTATATAGTCGAGTGAATTTTTTTCTAAACTTGTTGTTGGGTTTAGGATAAGCTAGGACAAACTTCAAGAGAATTGACCAATCTCATTATCTAATCTAGCACCCTCACACAAACTATTCCATCAACCCTTCGTGTAATGCAGCCATGCTTCAACACAAATATCGTTGATCTGTTTCTTATCATAATAACTCACTCCTATTTCTTAAATTTTTGAAATACTAGGTATGTCTCGACTCTATAAGGTCCAATATATACCAACGTGTAAGTGCTGAATATGTCAGATCCGTGCAAAACCGAAACATTACAGAGGTTCTCACTCTCAAGTACCAAATATAGAAATGATATTTCAAACAAAAATTCAACAACCTGTATTTTAATAAAAATAGCACTTTAAATTTTCGGTTACTGTAATCTTTACGACATCGTTCGTTCTATATTAAACACAACGTCTGGTGGTTTCTTCTAAATTTTTTAGACTAAACACTTCAGAGATAACGAGGTGGGGGATATGCTTGTTTATTTAATTTTTATGAATTTGTATATCAAAATTTCGTCCAAACAAAATCTTTAAAAATATGATGAGCTGCTTTTTAAATGACTTATCAGTTACATTTGACAAATAAGGTTCAAGTTTTCTTGTTATCTTCGTTAAAGTATTATTTGATTTATTCACAGACAATTATCACTATGTGTTCAATACATCCTTGTTTTTAAATTAACTATGCACTCTATTCTGGGACCAAAGCACTCCCAACTCATGTGCGGTTTGCTTTTAACGTCTTAACTTACGCAGTAGCCAAATCGAGAAAGTAAGTATCTGCTCCATGCCAGCCTATAGTACTGGCATAGAAGATGGGTTAGCCCATGAGTTCTGCACTCCGACAGGGAGTCATAGTTGCGTTCATTTACATCACAACCCGGTACCTCCTGATCCAAACGGTAAAGCCTTAACCACTGTGCCGTTTGGTCGGTCAATCGATACTCTATTTATAAAATTTATCTGGATATAGCAGTTGCTGTTAATTTCAAATTTTTTAAGCGCGTTGATATAATGTTGCGCGAGTATTTGACGTACTTTCAATACTGTGTAAATTGAGAATCTATGAGAATCCCGTATAAATGTTTCATATGTTTATTTTTCAAATCATATTCGAGTATAAACTATTTTACCTGAGTGAGCTCGACTGATCGGACCCATTCTGACCATTCGCAGCTAATATCATAAAGAAAAGTACAACTGATAATATTTATATGATCCTTTAATACAGTGGCATTTCGTGTTCATATGTGAATCATTTAAGATATTATCCTCAGGTAAGAAATGGACACAAATGGTGAAAAAATGATCCCCGCAGCTTGACTCTAATCTAGACAGATACTTCCATTTGTTTACTTTTAGTATAATTGATGTATGCCAATTTCTACTTAGTGCTGTTCAATAACCTTTTAAGTTTAAAATAATCATTCAATTTCTATGTGTTTGTGGTTTATCCAGCTACATGACCTTGGCCTTCATAAGTAAAGATATTTGGATCCCATTGAGTTACTGCTGGTCTTATTAATTCGATGTGTTTAGTTTTAGCCTTCACTAATCGTGTGATACTTTCGAACCATCTTTATTCTATTTGAAAACTTGATTAAGCATGCTGAGGTAATCTTTGTGCCAGTTGTTCCAAAACCCTTGTACTCTCTTCTGGATATTTTGCCACATATTTAATTTATTGTACGGAATGTGGTCATATTTTGGTTCTGGAGATGTCACCAATGGTTCACCAATTAGAAAATCTCCTGGTGTTAACGTGTTCGCGAGTTCAGTACAGCCTCTATTTGCGTCATCATGGCACTGAGCATTTCATATGAGTAGTTTGCATTATTTGTCACTCTTCCTGAATGGAATTTAGTGGATTTAGCGATGGCCTCCCACAACCATCCAAAATATGGCGCATCAGAGGGATTAAATTTTAAATCGATGTTGTTCAGCAAACAAAAGGCGATCCGTTATCACACCAAATGAGAGCGGGTATCCCACGTCTGGCTATAAGTTTACGCAGTGTGGTAATGAACGACTCTGTATCTATAAGCTGGTAACCACCTCCAAGTGTATTGCCTAAACCACAAGACAGACAAACACCGCTATATATGCTTTTATCATTGGAGCGGTTCGGAGTTTTCTAGGTTTAATGTATACCGAGCCGGCATAGTCGAGACCGGTATTTAGAAAAGGTTTATATGGAGTAACCCTTTCCGCCGCTAGATCTCCCATCTTCCGACTTCTCGTAACTTCACGAAATCTGATACAAAGTGCAATTTTTAACGAAACTGTTAATACTGTTCTGGCATCCAATATCCAAAACTTTAAATGCAGCGTATTTAGCTTCAGTGATAGACCTCCATGCAACAATGAGTGTTGTATTTGCTTCATATAGAAAGAACATGACTTGATTAAGTTATCGATTCAAGAATATAGACATCCTTTAATTATAGCTTTATTAGTTTTGTTAAAACGTAAGCCGCACATAATTCCAATCTAGACAGACAAACCTGCTTAATTTTTACAACTTTACCTTTGGAGCAAACCATTTGAGTGCTAAGAGTTCGATCAATTCTCTCTGCTCGTAGATACATCACGGAACCATATGTATTTTCCGAAGCCTCACAAAGGCATTGATTTGAACCTTTTTCAGTTGTGACCGATGCAAACCTGTGGTAACATCTTTGAATGTGGATCTCGTCTAATCCCCTAAGACGTGAATATATCGATTGAAATTGAAATCATTGAATCATGATTTTATACAGCATAACTCTTGGTGCTAGCCATCCACATGGACCATATAAAATTCGCAATTTCCGGCATAATTTTCCGCTTCGACCATTTAGAGTTTCACAGAGTGTCTAAAGGAAATCTAGTCTGCTATCGGGTTTTACTTAAGCAATTTACTATTGTTTTTAGATTCTAGGGCATCTTCTTCCGAATCCGCACCTGATGCTTTTCGATATTTTTTTGCCCTTAAAATGACGTGTGATGCTTTTGGATATTTAATGGCATTTTAATTACCTATTGACTTTCGAATGGCTAAATATGGCGAACAATTGATTCCAATATGGCGAACAGTTGAAAGTGGCAATATTCTTCAATTCATCAAAATAATCTGGAGATACCCGTTCAACAGGTTTTATAACCATTAAAAATATTTTGTTACGAATTATACTCTACAACACTCGATGGTCGAGTGGTTAAGGCGTACACTACCACCTTAAATCACTGAGTGTTTTATTTGACAACTTGCGTACGAGTCTCTTTTGCAAATACCAGCAATGGCTAAAAACCTAAACACGAATACATCACAGCATTTGAGGGAAAAACTGCAGAGCCTCGAGCTCAATCAAAACCAATAAAAAAAATTAGTTGCTTTTAAGAGCGCAATTTGCCATGGAAGAGGATGCTGAGACAGGAAGACGAAGATCGCGACAAACATCACCGACACTACGACCATCAGGGATTCCACCAGTTACCTCAAACGATGAGCGGAAAGTTCAGCATTGTAAAGAAAAAGTTAAAAATGAGGTGACCGGAGCGAAAGAGCAAACAGCAACATAAATCAACCTTGAACATGGGAGATTTGATGAAGGCGCCATTACTGCAAATGAAGGAAACGAGAGCAGACCAGGCTGCCAAGTTTGACCACAAAGTGCCAAGTTTGACCAAAGAAACGCCAAATTAGACCAGCAAGGTGGAAAAATCGACCAGCAAAGTGCACGTTAGCTTGCGGATCTACGTAAACAGAAAAGCATGCAGAATGGAAATCTCGATAAAATCCAGCGTACCCAAGATCTTTAAATTAAAGGAGAGAAGAAATAAAGCCCCTTGAGGAAAAAATCGACGTCCAGCTGAAGGAATTTGAGAACAAATTAGGCAGGAGTTTGAAAATAAAATTAAGCAAGTGGAGGTCCTTTTCGAAACACATACCTCGCGAAGTTGGAGATGGCCAACTAGGTAAAATGTTCCCAACACAACCAATTGGTGAATTTGGAACCAGTGACATTTCGGAGCTCATCGTTTGCTCAAGGTGAATTTTGAAACCTCCGACATTCGATGGCGAGATCCCATTTGAGAATTTTAAAGATCAGTTTCAAGCGACAGCAAAGCACAATAGTTGGACTGCAAAGTAATAGCTCAACGCCCTCATTTTGACTCTTCGTGGGAAGTTGCAGATGTCTCGCAACAGAAAGGAGCTATGAGCGGGTCATGACCGAGTGGAACTAAGAATTATGCAAGATTCAAGTCCAAAGCAAGTGGCAACTACGTGGGAAAAGCCTCGAGACCGAGAGAGGGAGAGAGAGCAAAACAGTAGGATACAGTCGAATTAACTAAAAAATGGAACGCGACGGAGTAATAGAGTAGTCCATCCCATGAAGTTCACCACTGCTTCTTGTACAGAAAAAGGACGGGATAACACGATTTTGTATTGATTACCAAAAATTAAACGAAGTGGAAAAGCTGTCAGGATTTTAAATTTTCAATACATTGAACCTGAAAAGCGGATATTGGCACGTAGCAATTCATCCTGATGATAGATAGAAAACCGAATTTTTAGCAGGAAACGTTCATTATGAATTTATGGTAACGCCGTTTGGATTATGTAATGCGCCTGCTACATTTGAGAGATTAATGGAGCCAGTTGTAAGAGGGCTAAATTGAAATGGAAGGTAAGTATGATTAGTTTAGTATATTAGTTTATTAAGAGGACATCATTGTATCAGGCCACACATTTGATGAACACGTCAACAATCTTAAAGAAGTACTGAAAGCGTGCCCTCCGAATTGAAGTTAAGTGCAATAAAATACAGACTGTTCCAAAAAGAAGTAAACTATTTGGGTCATGTTTTTTCAAGCATCAAAGGATATTTCGCAACTAAGGCGTTTCCTAGGATTATGCTCATGCTATCGACGATTTGTGCCAAACTTCGCAGATGTTGCACGAAGTCTCGAATTAAAAAAGGAAGTTATGCAGCGCTCCTATTTTAGATTATTCGCAATGCGGTGTCACTTTCACGTTGAACACAGATGCTAGCAATACGGGGATAGGTGCAGTGTTATCACAGAAGTAAGAGAGGAAAGAGCGAGGGTGGTGCACAGTGTTAGACATTTCCATAAATATCTGTATGATCCAGAGTAGCGGCACTTAAATGGTTTATGCAGTTTACAAAACCTGAAAAGCAAGTGGCTATAGATGGATGGAATGACTACAACCCTACACTTTCAAGTCTGAACACCGACGAGGTATGTTGCACAACAATGCAGACTCCGTTGGCGATAACGGTAAACTACTGATAATCTGTGAATCGGTTAACGGCAACAATATTAAACAATAAATTTTGCTAGCTGCTACCCGGATACGAGAAGTGCTATATGAAACATACAGTGGAATCTGGAGCACATTTGGGAATCAATAAAACCCACCTAAACGGTAGGACATTGAAATGCGTTACAAATAGTGTGAAATGTGTGCTGCCAGTAAGAGGCTGCAAACTCGGGTGAAAGGAAGAACCCCTTCAATACAATGTTACAGCACCATTTAGTGAACGAATAGCAATGGACATCGCCTACCTGTTTCCAGAAACAAAAGATGGTAATCGATACATACTGTTATGTATTGACTACTTCGGCAAATGGGTGGAAGCCTATATCCGATTGTAAATCAGGATGCCCAGATAGTAGCCCACACATTTGTGAATAATTGGATTTGAGGATTCGGAGAACGCAAGAACTATATTCGGAAAGTAGAAATTTCTAGTCGTCGGTGTTTCAAGAACTGTTGACATAAATAAAATTCCACATCCACAATCAGAAGGAATGGTAGAGAGGTTTAACTAGACACTGGAAAAACATCTGCGGAAAGAAGTCAACGCCAATCAGGGTAACTGGGATTGATGGACACCTCTTCATGTTGGGGTATCGCAGTGCGGTTCACATGTGTGAGTGTATCTTTTTCTAAACAAAATTTTATCACCTGTAAATCGAAGAGTATCAATAATAGGCCACCCTTACGATGTTAGATCATCCCGCACCCTGAAGATTGTTAGCTTGCGCATCAATACGAATGTTGAAATTGGTTAGGAAGGTTTCGCATTGACGTCACGATCGCTATACGTCATTTTAGATTAGAATAATCTATTTATTTGCGAACTAATATAATTTTGATACGCAGATTTCAAAAATTATAAATAATTTGTTGTAGTTGTTTCATAAAAAAAAATCAGCTTGAGTCGTATTATATGCGTCGAATATTTTTAGTTGGATTTTTTTGTAAACAATTTGAGGCTGGGTCATCACCTAAAGTACAGCTGGAACCCATGAAACATAATTATTATCATTTTTTTACAAGGGATGATTGATCGAACAAATTGTTTCAATGAATGAACGAACTAAGAAATTGAAGTATGAATTCGGCCTTAGATGCATTTCTACTTTATTGCTTAAAAGTTTATTTAAATTCATTTTTCATTAAATTTGATGGAGCTCGATGATGTGTAGTATAAAAATGCTCACCGCGATACTAAAGGTGAAAACAATAAGCTGAGGAATAATGCTAGTTAATGTTTGCGGAAATGTAAAATTACACAAGGTTGCAATAAGCAAACCATTAAATGTGAGTTACGTTTGGTTATTTATTTTATATCTAATTTAGTAATTTTCGATTCATTTCACTTATTGCAATAAGCAACCATAACATATACGAATAGTTTTTTATATAATTTTGTTAAATGAATGGCAAAGATATGACCTTGGGGATTTGTTAAGGGTAAATATTTTATTGAAATCATCCACTTGAAGGCTTTACTTAGATTGGCGTAACGTGATTCTTGCAAAAAATTCTATATGCTTATCTTCGATATCTAGTAGTGGTTAGGTTATTGCCTAGAGGTAAGAAAGGTTTATACCAAATAATCAACTGCTTTCTAGGAGTACTTCTAACCTTACCTTTCTTTAAATTTTTACAAAGAAAAATGTTACCGTTAAACCGTAACTACTGTGCCTACTAAATTCGTGCCATTTAAGTTAAAGCTAGACAACATAAATGTATTATTACACTCAATCAATTCACATACGAGTATTAGTCATTCATTCACATTACATTCTGCGGAGGTTATTTAGTTCCATTAGTGTTTGGCTTTGATTAAGCTACATACATTTTTAATTTATATATGCATGCATATGTGCTCATGTTAGATATATAAATAAATTGCTAAAACTGCATTTAATTTTGTGTGTTGTAAAATAAATTTTAATTTAATTAAGCTATTGATTTAATAATTGCAAGGTTAAAAGTGAAATGCTGAGCCAGTCATATACGAAGCCTTCATTCGAGTTATTTTGAAGTTGGTTTAGTGTTTTATTTTAACCGATCGGACAATATGGATAATTTCTTGGCTAAAGGCCCATACAAATTTTTTTATTAAACTATTATTGAACTCTATATTATTTAGTTGGATCGCCGGAGTGACAAGCCGTTTTATGGTAAATATTTTCTTCTGTTCCTCCTATTTTCGCTACAGTACAATCACGATGTACGTGTCAAAATCGGATGACGGTCGCTTTATCGTAAACAATTTACATCTACGCGTTAACGACCTGGTTTCAAACACCTAGCGATCGTACAGCACAACACAATTCTAATCTGCTTAGAGAAAGGATAAAGGCTTAATATGTTTAATGGTTAACGATGATATTGGTATTCAACTATTGCTTCTCTAAATCAGCAACCTGAGGAAATTTTTTTATATTATTTCACGTACGTCTGGAAATTTCCTGAAATTTAATTCTAAATTAATACTTTCCGGCTTCCTAAACAAAATTGATTGCTTGAATCGGCCCGATTACAGACAATTAGATAAAGTCGATAGTTAGTAACATAATGACAACATAATTCTAAACTACACAATCAACAATTAATATTTAAAAGAAATATTAGCCGTACCTCCCGACGTCTGATCCGATCCGGCTCAGATCAAATTTCATGAAACAACCATATATGACGCTTACTAGATTTTATTTAAAAATTTGTAATCCAAAACAAAATTTTGACTAAGTTTATCATATAAAATTTGAACTGATCCAGATCAATGGCCGCTACGAAATACAGCTATCATTTCACAAGCATCTGTACATTTCCTGAAATTAGGCTGTGTGCCAAACTTAAGGTAAATCGTTTACTATGGGAAAAACTATAAAGCAAAGCCGAATCTGCCGAAATTTTGGGATTTAGCTATGAATCGAACCAGGCCGTTTCCCAACCGATAACTGCCCAATTGAGTTTGTAGAACGTATAAGAAAATCATCCACATAAATAGCGATGAAAAACAATTTGCCATTTTCTACATTAGAATAAATGCAAGGATCAACCTTAGACCGTTAAAGTCCAATGTTTATAAGAACTTTATCTAACTTTTTGTTTCACTCTCTGCTTACTTGTTTCAACCCATAGATGGCTTTGTGTAATTTACAAACCTGAGGACCATTGCTAAAATGTTCTGGTTGAACCATGTAGATTTCCTCTGATAGATCTCCTTGCAGAAAAGCTATCAATGCATCCATCTGTTCTATGTCCAAATCGTACTGAGCCGCTATTGCCAATAAATATCTGATAGATAGAGTATCTCACTACCGGAGAAAAAGTTTCTTGATAATCCAAGCCCTTCTTGTGCGCATATCCCTTTATGACAAGCATAGCTTTGTACCTCTGAATATTGCCATCAGTATCCAATTTAGTCTTAAAAACCCATTTACAATTAATTGGAAGTCTATTTGATGGTAAATCCACTAATGTCCAGGTTTTATTTGAAATTAGAGCATCATACTCTTCCTGCATAGCTTTCTTCCACTGTTCACCATCAAAACGATTCAGTGCTTCTGCCACAGTTTCTGGATCACAAACTTCATTAGTCATTGAAGAATAAACCATATAATCAGTCATAATTTTTGGTTTCGGTATTCTTTCTGATCTACGATGAACTACTGATAAATTTGTATCTGCTGTGTTCTTTACTTGATGAGTATTTTCTGGTTCGCAAAACTCAACTTCTTGATTAAGATGCTGTTCCAAACAGTTTTCATTATTTTCGCTTAATGACTGATCAACGTTAATCTATGTTCAATAATACAACAGGATCTACTGTGTCGGAACTATTTTCTACTCCGTTTAAAAATGAATTTTTTGTTTTAAGTGTATCAGGAAGATTCTGTACGTTACTCCCGTATGAAACACTTTCTAGAAATTTTACATCTCTACTTTTAACTAACTGTGCATTTTTAGGACTAATTAAACGGTAACCCGTGGTGTTCTCACAATAACCAACAAAAATCATCTCTTCAGATCTTGGATCCCATTTCTGCCGTTTTTCTTTGGGTACATAAACCATTGCTTTACAACCAAAAATTCTAAGATGACTTCTTATATCTGGTTTTTACCCGACCAGAGTTCGTGAGGAGTTTTATCGTTATTTCGTATGGTCGGTGACACGTTTGTCAAATAAACAGCGGTTGATACTGCTTCTGCCCACTAAATTTTGGGTAACCCTGAATTGAACATCATGTTTTTTGTAAAATTATGTGATTTAACCTCTCTGAAGTACCATTTTGCTGTGGCGTATATGGTACTGTTGTTTGATGTTGAATGCCATGCTTTACATTCTCTGAACGTACACACTTCATTCGGTGGCCTGTATCATTCTCCACTAATGCTTTGAATCTTTCAAAACAAGTTTTCACTTCCGATTTCTTTTTTAGAAAATGTACAAAAACTTTACGCGAAAAATCGTCGTTGAACGTTAAGAAATACTTAGCTCCACCCATTGATGCTACTTCGATGGGACAACACAAATCTGTATGAATCAGCTCGAGTAAATTAGATGTCTGCAAAACTGAGCTTTTAAACGGCTGTCGTGCTTGTTTCCCTTGAATACATGAAATACATGATTCGTTTTTAGCTTTTTCGGTAAATTTTAAACAAAGTACCATATTTTGCAGCTTATATAAATCATTAAAATTAAGATGTACTAAACGTCGATGCCACAAACTACTGTTTTCTGCTGCTGTCATCAATAACATATTATTCGGAGGTCGATCTAATTTGTACATGTTGCCCACTAATGTGGCTGATGCTAAAACATTTTTATCACATGTCACTTTGCAACCGCATTTGTGCTAAATTTGACCAAATATCCCTTTTTTAGTCATCTGACTCACAGAAAGAAGATTTACTGTCAAATTTGGCACATATAAAACATTATTTATTTTCTGCTGTTTTGATTTGCCATCTACTAGTACTTCAATAGATGATATATAACCCATCAATTCCACAGGTAATCTCTCACTGTTTGCCACAATAATTTTGCGAATATTAGACTCACTGTTAGACTCACTAGATTCACTGTGTCCATCAAGAACGCTGAACATAAACCCTCATGAGACGGTTTTGATTTATCATCATTTTTGTTTTGATTTTTGCAATCCTTTGCTATGTGACCATTTTTATTGCAACTAAAACAACGAGGTCCTTTGCCTTTTTGTAACTGAAACTTATTTCCTTTTTTTGAAGAACTGTCGCTCAAATTCTTTTTATTTGTATACAAAGCACCTTGAGAATTAATATTCTTTTGTACATCCTGTCGCAACTTTGTTTTGATTGAGTCACCTATAATTGCCACACCTCAGCTCTCGATTCCCATGATCATCGGTTCATACTGTTCTGGTAAGCCTGCTAGCAACAACGTGCCAACCCATTCTTCACTAACAATAAGTCCAATTTCTGTCAATTTGTGAGCTGCTGTAACAATTTTATTAACATATTCTTCCGTACTTGCACAGCTATTGAGCGTAGTTGTTATTAACTTGCGCAATAATCCAACTTTTCGTGACAATCCTGAATCTTCAAAAGTAGATTTTAACTTATCCCAGACAATTTTCGACGTTTTTGCATCCATGATATGTACGTAGTTGATGTTATCGACCAACAAAATTTTGGGTTTCGCTTTTACATCCCGCTTTTTAAAGTTTTCATCATCTTCTTTTATATCACCGGATACAACATCCCATAAATCTTCATATTCGAGATAATTTTAATTGCAAACGCCCACGATCCTTAATTTTCTCGACCTAACAATTTTTCTACATGAACATTTCCAAATGACGCTGCCATTTTTAGGTTAGAAAAATTCGTCGATTTGATTTCACAAAAAACTAATTTAATTATTATTATTTTTTATTTGAACGATACTTAATTAACAACGCTAATTTTTAACTATTTTTTATTAGTGACCCCATAACCTGTTGGGATTGTTTAACAGAAATAAAAGACAGATAGTTCGGAAAGCACGTTTACACATAAGTATGTTTTATTATCTAAAAAAATATGTCTTCACCAAAGTGAAGTCGGTAACAATACAACAAATGATTATGGTTTAGTGGTGTTGTTCACTTATCCAACAATATTCCATTTAATTAATAACTATTAATACTATATTGCCTTAATAAATTAATATAATTAATAGATTTTAGAGGTATAAAAAAATTAGGAGGATTAATAGAGGTATACAAAAAATTGTACGTTGCGCATTTCGCGCTGCTCCAGCAACAATAATTAATTTTCATCGTGTTTTAAACCAAAACACATTTTATGTTTTTAATTTATTTATTGTTTTTTGTACATTTTAATTTTTTTATTTTATATTTAATAACAAATTGCTAAAATATTTATTGTTTGCTATAGATGTCAAAATAAGTCAGCAAAACCGTTAGGGGGCGACTTAACCGATTTATTCAAGATGGCGTCAAACAAGTCAATAAGTTTGAAATAAGTCTGTGTTTGGGAAAGGGCCTAATAATACTAATAATAATAATTACTACAGGATTCCGACACAGATTTGGTTGCGTCACGCTATATATGAATTTTTATTTTGACAACAAAATCGTTTAGCAGTTTTGTCTAGATTATTAAAACTTTTAACAATTATTGTAATAAAACAATAATTTTAATATACAAAACAATCAAAAATGTTATTTTACTTATACCACGTTTACACCATAGCTACTTTAATAGTATAATAGTATTTTACTAATAAAGTATTTTTCTCCTTCAGTTTACACCATGGTGGTGTGGACACATACTATAATAGTTTATTACTTATATATTTCACAAAAACAGTTAGAATTTACCACAACAAAAAAAAAAATCTGAAGATTGACTAAAATGACATTTCGTATCTAAAAAATATTATATTAACAGTTCTCACCGCATAACATTTTTTTTTTTGGTGTAAATGTGGTATTAATGCTATAGTTGCGACCCAGGTGGCCACATTCCTAAACTTTTTCTGAAAATTCTTTTACATGCAATACCATTTCCATTTAACATACAAAATCTCATCAATATCGGTTAAAAAATGGCCAGTTTCTAATACGAAATAGAAAAATGTTTGATTTTAATTAGTAATCTTTCGCTTTACGGACGCTCGCTTAACGGAATTCGATATTACGGAAAATGGTTAATTAAGGCTGCGGGCCAATAGTCGGGTAAATCATTTAATATGGTAAAAATCAGATTTAGAACAGATTATTCAATCAGTTTGCCTTAGCGTTTTTGAAAAATAAATGATTTTACCGAAAAATTTACTTAAAATTGACTTTTACCTGACTATTGGCCCGCAGCCTTAGTACATAAATACAGTTTATGCTTGGTTTTGTTATAGGGGGAATCCCAAAATAGTTACCAAATGTTCTTACGAATTAGTATTTGATGTTATGCGGTATAGTGCATTGTTAATTTATTTCCGCTCTATACTTTTAATTCAATTGAATTTGATTAAATTTCTCTAATATTGCTAAAATGTTTGAAAAGCGATTGACGAAAAGCATGTAAAAAATTTGTGAAAAACAATAACATTAGAATTAAAATTAGATATTTTAAGACGGTTTGACAGAGATAAAATTTTATCAAGTGTAAAAAGAGTAACACCCCTAACCGCAAAAAATGTGCCAAGACAAAGAAGTGAGATTATGGAGGAGATGGAACGGCTGCTTAGTGTGTGGATAGACCATCAAACTAACAGAAACGTACCATTAAGCACGATTATAATACAAGAGAACGCTAAGCATCTTCACGCTGGTTTGGTTACTAAACATGGTGAATCATCTCGTGCAGAGCCTTTTTTAGCTAGCAAAGGATGGTTTGATCGATTTCAATTTTTAAAAATTATACAGACCGGTGGATACACGCCACAACAGGTGTACAATGTCGATGAGACGGGGCTTTTTTGGAAGCGAATGCCCGCAACGACTTTTATCTCTAAAGACGATAAATCCGCTTCAGATTTCAAGGCAGCCAAAGGTCGAATTACAGTTTTGATAGAAGGAAACGCTGCTGATGATCATAAATTAAAACAGGCACTCATTTATCATTCGGAAAATCCACGGGCCTTCAAAGGAATAAAAAAGTCACAGCTTGGAATCACTTGGCGCTCAAACAAAAAAGGCTGGATGACAACACGCATTTTTGAAGAATAGCTAAATAATGATTTCCTAAATTCAATTTCAAAATTTAACGCTGATCAAAATATTTCAAACAAAGCTTTATTAATCGTTGACAAGGCCCCCAGCCATAAACTAAAAAACGTCCCGGAAAACATCAAAGTGGTATTTCTACCCCCAAATAAAACACCATTACTGCAGCCAATGGACCAGGGAGTTATTGCTAATTTTAAGGCCTACTACCTTCGTCGAGTTTTCAAAAACCTAATTGAGTCTATTGATGGGTTGAACCAAAGGATGGTTCAACCCATCAATAGAAGATTTTGGAAAAAATCAATATAAAGGATGCAGTAGATAATATTATAAAATCATGGGAAGAGGTAAAGCATTCCACTATGAATGGCGTGTGGATGAAATTATAGCCCGAGTGTACGGATAAATTTCAATCTGCTGGTCCCGTACATGACATCACATTAGAAATCCAAAATCAAATCGTCACCATTTCGCATGAAGCTGGAATGAATGAAGTAGACACCGCAGGTATATCAGGACTCTTAGAATGTGCTAATGAAGACATTTCCAATGAAGAATTGTTCATGCTAGTGGAAGAAACCACCGATGTGCAACAGACGGAGAACTCTACACAGCATGAAGACTCGCGTATTTTGACAACTAGTAAAATGTCAAAAGCCTTTTCTTTTATTGAAGAAGCCATGGACATTTTTTCTGAGAATGATGGAGACAAATTTAAAATTGCTACAAGGAATTGTACCGAAAGTCTAAGAAACCAGCAAAACAAACCTCTCTAGACTGTTATTTTTCCAAAATAACTGAAACATCTACTGTTGAAGAATGTCCTGATGGAAATTATAGTGACAGCCCCAGTAAACTATCGGCCAGTTCAGAAGACCTCTGAATTACATTTAATAATTTAAGAGTTATAAAATTAAAACTGAATTAATGATTTGTATGAATTTATGTTATTTATTGGCTGCGGGCCAATAGTCGGGTAAATCGTTAACTATGGTAAAAATCGGATTTAGAACAGATTTTTCGATCATTTTGCCATAGAGTTTTTGAAAAATAAATGAATTTACCGAAAAGTTTACTTAAAATTGCCTTTTACCCGACTATTGGCCCGCAGCCATTGAAAATGAATATATGGTTTGTGTTTTATTGAAATTTATTCATTACTTTTGTGTTTCTACGGTTTCCGTACTTTATAAAATTAGGTTTCGTATAACGCAGTTTGAAAACCCTGTATCTTCCCATTATTAGTGTGAATCTATAGTAAAATTGGGTTCACTAGCTGGAACGCATCTATCACTTTCCAATAGGATCTCATAGTAATAGCGGTTTCGTTTAACGGATTTTCGATTTATGGACAGTTTATGAGGAACGCATCCTGTCCGTAAAGCAGAGGATTACCTTTAAATCCAAGACACTAAATGTGTTATACGATAAGCTTTGCACACGATGAATTGTTTTACGATAAATTGATTCCACGATTGCTTCTACGAGCAAGAATGTCACTGCAGTTTTTTCTGGACGATGGATGATAGACCGTCAGGATCGGATGAAAAATCACCTTTGGAAATCTTTTTTGTACCACGGATTCATAATCGGTTTGAATGAAAGTCACGGTTTTTTGAAAACAGCTATTCAGGTATATGAAGTAATCTTCATGGATTCAAAATCGCTGTTTGTAAAAGCCAGACTGAACAAGCTAGCAAAATGATGTTATGACTTTAGGATCATTAGAGCAATGAACTTTATACTATGGAAGGGTACCAGTCAGATTTTCCCTTCAAATTAATAAATCGCCAGAAACAGTTAGGATTAGCGATTAGATTGAATTATATGAGTTTGATATAATTCCCATAAAGTTCGTCAGAAATCATTATAACTATAGTTGAAGTGATCAGCGTTCGATTTAGTTTTTAGGAATCATTGTCAACGTTTGCTTCTACGGTTGCGTAATTACGTTCGTAATTCACTACTGTGCCAAGGAGGTAATGGCGACACAGTGTTTGACGAGTATATGGTATGAACTGTCCAAATCATTCAAAAACTGTAGATTAAAAGTTAACAATTTGGGTTTCTATATTATTATTATCATCTAAAATGGTATCAAAGTCGATATTTGCCAATAAACCACTAAGTATCAAAGGTGATTAAAATGGGAGGGAGGTATTCATCTATGATACAGAGGATTAGATTGGTTTCAGAAGCGACGGTATTCTTGATAACAGAAAAAACACTAAATCGAGCTGCCTGTTCAGACTGTTCTTAACGTTGCTGATCTGAAATAGTCCACAGTTGAACATATTGCCAGTGAATAAAGTTTTTTTGGCGGTTAGTGCATTCGACTCAACAAAATGAGTGTCAGGCCGGGAAAATTGAAATCACCCACTACAAAGATGTCATCTTGAAATCAACAGCAGTAGTAAGAAGCTGATAGCTTACGGTCTGATTTAGAGGGCGAATAAAATAAAAACATTCTTTTTATTAATTTTAATTTTGACACATAATGCTCGATATTGTCAGTGTTGGGATTGGTAATAATTTGACTATCACAATTGATGTATGATGCAATAAGAACCCAGCTACCGGTTAAATTTGTGTCTGGACAGTAAAAACCATCTTTCCGGAGGACGTTGAAATCCGAGGTAAAAAAACTCATTACTGTTGAAATCATTATTCAAATTAGTCTCAGTGAGTGCAAAAATATCAAATGGAAGTCTTTGAATTGCTGAGAAAACATTCTTAGTCCCCTTACTGTTTCATGTTTATTAATAACACTTAATATATTTTAGATTATGTGTTCTTTAATCATGTCTTTCATTCTACATGTGTTCTTCATCATCTCGCGGATTGATATTGACCGTCCTTTTCCGTACATACCGTTCGTACAGTCCGTGACGTAAGTCTATCTACAACATCCTCCCTCTTTTACATTTCAACAATCTATCCTGTTTATAGATCAAATTATATAAAACAAAATTTAAATTATACATAAAAAAATTAATTCGAGTTCAAATAATTTAGTTAAAACAAAATTCTTGAAACGGGATGGTGGTTTAACTTCCGAGGACGATTTAAAGAAGTCTGTGGTGTTTCCATATTGACCACCAATGATGGTTGTTCAACTTGATTACTTCCATCTACTGTATCTCCTTCGGCCTTCCGAGAAGAATCCGAAATGCTATTTGCTGAACAGCCTGGAAGCAGCAGTTTGGAAACCGATGTTGATTGCTTATGATCTTCAGAAGGGTGTGGTCTAATATTCACATGATCTCGGCGATAAGCAGATCCATTCACATTAACTACTTCTGGTTGAAGATTTTTGATGGTTGATGGAATTCCGGTGCGTGTTTTTCTTGCAAACAGTCGTTGAACAGGACTGAAACCTATTTTGTTGGGAATATTCCGAAAATGTAATAGAGCATACCAAAAGTCTTCTCCTGTTTCATTTGATTTTTTTATGATTCGTTTTGCGATTTTAACCGCGGCTGCTGCTTTTGCCGTTAGCATGATGATGGTAAGGCGCGCGGATGTTATATGCGAAAAGCCCCATTTTTTTAAATTCTCTGAATTCATTTGATTCAAAATTTGTTCCATTTTCTGTTAGTACCGTCTCTGAAATGCCATGTCGACTGAAATTTATTTTGCACATTTTTAATGTCGAGTTTGGTTTCAAATCATCTAACTTGTTTATTTCAAAAAAATCTGAATAATGCTCGACGGTTATTAGAAATGTGTGTGCCTTACCTCTGATATGTTCGAAGAAAACATCCATTGATACTATTTGGAATGAATGGTTTGGAACTTCATGTGTAAGTATTGGAGGCTTTATTTGGGAATCAGAATATTTGACACATTTGTAACAATCTTTCACTTTATCTCTTATTTCGGATGTCATTCCCGGCCAAAATATGCTTTGCTTAGCAAGATTTACTGTTGCTTCGATGCCATTATGACTGATATGTACCTTTTCAACCATTAATCCACGAAGACTATACGGAATCATGATTTTATCATTCCGTAGAAGTAATCCATCCTCCAATCCGGATCCTCTTCATAATTTGCTCTTGATAGGGTATTCGCAATAATGTTGTTTTTACCTTCTATGAACTCAAGTTTCAAAGAATAACGCTGCAGTATCATACGCATTAATTGCAGTCTCTTTGGTGATTTAAGTAGCGTTTTATTGAATATATTTATTAACGGCTTATGATCCGTTCTGACTATGCAAGTATGACCAACAATCATCTGGTCGAATCTGATACACGCGAAAATGATCGCAAGCAGTTCTTTTTCTATCTATGCATAGTTTCTTTCTGTAGCCGTTAGCGTTCCGGAAGCATAACAGATAACCTTGCCTTCCTGGAACATTGCAGCAGCCAAACCAGTACTGCTGGAGTCGCATTCAATTATTATTGGCTTTGTATTGTCGACATAGCCTAAAGTTTTTATGTCTGACACTAATGATTTAATCTTCTGATATTCGTCTTCCTCCGACTGTGTCCACTTCCATGTAGTGTTTTCATGGATAAGTTCACGTAATAGTGTAAACTTCACTACTTAACACGTGTCCAAAGAACTTCACTGATGATTGACACAAAATGAGTTTTGATTTGTTTAACTTAACGTTGTTTTTCTGGAGCCGCATGAATATATTCTCGAGATTTCTGTCATGATCGACTGTTGCTTCTTCGACTGTATTTCCTTGACCAAATATCAATAAATCGTCTGCGAGGACCTCTACGCCTAGAAGATCATGTACAAGCTGGTATATTTTCATCTGGAAAATTTCTGGTGCCTATGTAACACCAAATAGCATCCTTAACCATTTATATCTTCCGAATGGTGTCCAAAAGCATGTTAAGTTGCTACTCGCCTCCGATAGTTGCACTTTCCAAAATCCTTTTTTAGCGTCGCAGGTGGAAAATATTTTAGCTTTGCCTAATTCCGGTAGGACTTCTGATAGTTGGGTCTTTTCAAAGCTTTGTTCAACGGTATAGGATCTAAACATAATCGAAAATAATTGTTACGTTGAACTATTTAAATTTTACTAACCCAATCAGTATGATGATCTACACGTTCAATTATCCCATTATCAACCAAGCCATCTAACTCAGTCTTTAAACGATGACGATACATCACTGGAATACGGCGCGCATGTTGAATGACGGGTTTAATGCTTTCGTCAATCTCTTACTCTACTTCGCCGGGTATTGTACCATATCCTTCAAATATATCTGAATATTGGTTCACTATTCGCTCCGCATTCGCTTTTCACCTATGAATGTCTGCAGTTCTTTCCACTGTAGTAGTTGATACCGATTCAATGAGGTAATCAGCTACCGATGGTACTGGAAAATTCTTCACCTCAGAACTATATGTAATCAGTTTAAGAGCTGAACAAACGTTTGAAGATAATAATGGTTTGTGGTTACATTTTATGATTTGAAAAACTATATGCTCCTCTCCAATTGATGGTATAGGATTTCAATTGAAATCTATCAGTCCTTGTTGTGTTGGAAAAGTTTTTGGGTTAAGTTTATTCATGTATCCATCATGCATTCGACGTTTTTCCAAACTGAATTAAATTTTAAACTCAGAATTATCGTAACTTTATTTTTACTGAATGATGTTGTCGTTTTGCATATTTTGAAGTTTTCATCATTCGATCTGAATTTTTCTTCCTCTTCATCGCAGTCAATTTGGTTAACTTTATTAGACCGATGAATTGTTGAATTTGTATCCGATTCTTTATTTCTACGTCTACAGCACGATTCAAAATGGTGCTTATATTTGCATATGTCACAAATATGGCGCAAGGCTGGACAACATCCTTTTTTAAACTTGTGTAACCAAAATTTTTTAAGAACGTTACTTGAAATTGCTTGCCCCCTTGTGTTCAAAATTTTATTTACTGAAACATCCGTTTGTATATTGGTTTCTGACCGACAACGATGCAATCCCTCAGCAACTTATTTGACATGTTCGTCGGATAGTTACATAATTTATTGAGTCGTTTTATTCGAATGAGATAAGTGTCGAAGCTCTCATTCTCCATTTGATTAGACGTTTTGAAAATATATCTATCATATATCACATTTGAATTGGCAATTAAATACTTACGAATTGCCGCGAGAGCAATAATATCCGACTCTGTCAACGTCTGTCAAACCAAATTCCATGAATTTTTCTTTGGCCTTAACACCAATCGCGGAAAGCATAGTGCTTGTTTTTTTTGCCTATTTTGCGATCCTGGCCATAGACTCATACCAGTGGCTATAGTATAGTCGTTCCCGCTTGACTCAAAAGTCTCGAAATTTTCCCGACTATCTCCAAATTCAACATTCAATGGAGGTGGTCACGGTATATTGTTGGAAACTACTATATCCGCATCTTTAGGGTCAACGAATATATTTCTGAGCTGTGTTACCATTTTCTCCATCATCTCCGACTGCGTTTTAATGAAATCCATCAATTGTTTTTCCATTATATGTGTGATATTACACAGCAGACAATAAATTTACTTTAACCTCACTTTTTAAACTTATGTAAAATTATGCTGCAATTTTACTTTAACTTCTAGATATTATTCTTTTACTATTAATTGAATATACAGTATCCAATTCACACATCTGACACCATGTTTTATGTTTATTAATAACAATATATCTTAGATTATGTTCTTTATTCATGTCTTTCATTATACATGTGTTCTTCATCATCTCGCGGATTGATGTTGACAGTCCATTTCCCTACATACCGTTCGTACAGTCCGTGACGTAAGTCTATCTACAACACTTACGTTCTGGTAGTAGAGCGACAAGCATTTAAGTTTTTTGGTACTGCCATGTTATTGTTATTATTTCGGAGATCGACAAATTCTTTAAGATAAAGGGGTGGTTTCGGGCCATGATTCTGGGGAAAATAATAGGTCAAATATAGCTTCATATTCTTCAACCTAGCCATTGCAGCGCGGGATATATTTTTACTTTTGATATTTTGTCCATGGATATTGTGCCGATTTAACATAAAATTAACGTGTGATATAAATATCGTCAGCGTTAGTTCTGTTGTTACACAACCTGGATACAGAGATGAAGGGGTTTGGCTGTTATTTGAATGATTAATAGCTGTGGCAGGAGAATGTCCCTGATGAAGATTCAGAATATTAGCACGATATGTAATCACAGCTGATATGTGAATCAAGAGGGAATTCGTTAAATCATGACAAACATCACTGGTAGCACGTATAGCGATTTGACATGGGTTTTGCTTTTGTTCGAGGAGTACAAGCTGATAAACGAGTATTAAATTCGTTGGTAATTTTATTGCTAACCGCTTCATTTATAATCAAATGAAATTGTCGATAAACTTACGTTTATTATATCAGAAAAATATACATGTGTTTTTTTTCTACATTACTCCCGACAGACTACACATACGTATTCGCAAACTGACGCGACGTGTGTCAATTGTCGACACATCGTCTGCCAACAAATTGTTCTAGATTCAATTATAAAAACGATTAAAAATTCCTCAAAACTCATGCTTGCAAATAATAACTCACGTATTCGCCATAAAGTTCTTATAGTGTACGACTGTAAATTATAATGATAGTTTCATGATAGTTGCACAAAGTGTGTACAAGTACAATACAATAATAAAAAAAACATTGACATACATTCATTCTCTCAAAATACATAATAAATTCTCCTATCTAATTTAAAAATTATTTCATTAATTTTTTTTTCTCCCTCTCTCTCATTTCAAATACTATTTAGGTCCGTGAACAGTCAAATGCCAACAGCTGTATGTGTTTCTATAACAAATTTGAAAGGTACGAATACAGTGAATGCTCCAAACGCGCAAGATCAAAATCAACACAATCACCGTAATGGTACTAATAACAATAATAATAATAGTAGCAATAGTAGTGCTAGTGATCGTTCGAATAAACAAAATTTTATTTATAAAATAAATTCACGAGCAAACTCAGTCGACGTTGGACTGTCACACGAAAAAGTTGATAAATTTTCTGCATCGCAAGAAAATCAATTAAATAATTCTTTAAAAATTAATAATATTACTTGTGATAAAATGAGTGATGCACGGGATCGTTTGGGCCTATGGGGACTAAGTAGTGACTCAGAAATTTATGGAAATATTTCTGGTTATGATCGGCTTAAATCAGGACGTTATAATAAGGTAAGAATATTATTCAAATTTCTTTAATACAATTCAAGGTGAAAATAAATTCTATTCTTCATTTTTTGTTTAGAATTTTAAAGTATATTTTTTTGTTCCATTTGTTTTGACCTACGAAATTGAATATAAATTAGAAATGTAATACATTATCGATTTTCGCGGAAATTACGCGAGTTTACGATTATTATTTTTAAATAAAGTGTCGAGACTATATAATATGTAATAACTATGACTTAATTAAATGCTTCGTCTTTTTGCAAAGTGAAAATATTACATTATCAAAACGGTGGTGTGGAAAATTTTTGTGTATTTGTGCAGTTTTGTTGTGAGTGAAATTTTCATGAAAAGTAAAATCGATTTTGTGTAATATGTATGTACATAGCTAATCCAACGATGTACAACAACAATTTTCTTATGAGAATAAAAAATAAGAAACTGTCAGATGATTTTCGTTCCCCTATTCTATAGTTTATGCTTCATTGAGATAGATTTTCTCATAATCAATATAATTATTACTTATGTAAACAATTTATTAATTTGCTGGGTTATCGTGAATTACACTTTATCAGAATTCAACAAAATACTATGTCATAATAAACTGTTACTAATTCCCACAGGGAAAGAATCTATACCATATCAGTATATAAAATCTAGAACTAATCGCATGACCACAACACAACTATTCAAAACACCTTTTATCATTTATGACCATAATGATAATTCACTTTATCAGTGATTTTATTCAATTACTATAAATTTCGTTAAGACAATAATAACCACTTAATAAATAAATAATCGTTTTAACAAAAGTATCTGACATTGCAAATTTATGATAAAGAATACAAGCAATTTCAACATGTTTGCTTTACAGTGAAAAATTTGCGGATATTATGTTGATTGCAATTTTTTATTTAAAAACGTTGAAATATGACGAACTATTTCGTATAGTATGGATTTAGATAATATTTATCAGCTGTTTCGGTGTGACTTAATTTTTCGATGGGTTAGTTTATTGTGGTAGATGTATTTATGCATTGCATTGTAAAAGAAAAACTCGGAATTGGTATAGAAAATATCGTAATTGTGATAATAGGGTGTGTTGATTGATTTAGGGGCAGAGACTTGAAATATTCTACCATTTTTTTTTAATTTTGCAACAGACAAAGAACACGAAACAGCTTTTTATAATATATTTTAAGAAAGTGAAGATAAAACAATTTAAATATTGACTAACATTGAATAATAAGTCTTTCCTATATTTCATATCTCTCTTTGTACATTGTATATTGGTTTTACTTCTTTAGAGCTGTAATTTTCTCACATTTGAGTGTTTTTGTTTAAAAATGTTATCTATAATCTATTATCTTGCTAACTAATTACATGAATTTAATTTCAACTTGTTATTGTCATTTGTTATTACATTTGAAAATGCCTGGTATATCGGCACAAGTTATTTATCATTCGACAGGGGAAGATAGGCATGCTCGTTGCTTACTTAATTAAGTCGATATCTTCATAGAATATAATGGGACACAATGGGGATAAGGTGAAAGTTCCCCGGGTGTATGAATTTATAATTTCTTGGAAATGTATGCCCCTATTATGGTTCTCACTTCACCACACCTCACCGAGCGAGTCACCTCGCCAATCCAAGTCGTGTGATTTTGGTTTTTGTATTATGGACCCTCGCTTTTCTTATTTTGTGCCTAGAAATATTTTTTTATTATGCAATAATTTGATAAAATGAAATCCTATATAAAAATTATTATGCAAAAAAATCTTTCTTTTTCTTTACTATCGATCTGGATTTTGTTTGTCGAAAAATTACTATGAACTTACCAGTATAGTGTTGATGAGTGTATTTGACACTAATCACCTCGCACCACAATATTTCAAAATGGTGAGTTCAAGACACCATTATGAGGTATTTCTCGATGAGTTGACGTGAGGTGAGTACCATAATAGGGGCATAAAAATTTTATAGAAATGGACGAGATATAACAAAAGCAGAAATTCATATTTATAGGGTGTTGTAGAATCTGCACCGTATATGATAATACACTCAAAAAAATAGCCTGTAAATAGGTAATAGGATCACTATTAATTTTATTAAATAGAATTTTCTGTAAAATTAATATTTTTTGTCGAAATCTGGTTATTAAAAAAAAACATCCACATTAAATATTTAATAGCACAAAACTACAAACTATTGAAACACTATTAAACCAATCAAACAATTGAACTATTCGGAGAAAGATTTTGCCTTTTGACATTTCCTTTAAAAAAAATACGCTGTATTTTTGTAACCCTGATAAATTTTTGGTGGGTTACCCACGAAATCCATTATATCAAAATCCATTTCTCTAAAATCCACTTTGACAAAATTCACTTTAGTCATAAACCACTTTTGCAAAATCCATCTTTTTGCTGTTTTCATTATCATAAAATCTATTATTGACAATAAAATCGAAGCAAACAAAAATGATCGATTACATACCTTGTTAAAGTTAGCCGAAAGTGGCCAGCCGAAAATAAAAAAAAATGATAATGCAGATTGTGTCTTTGGTTTGATTACAGAAAATAAAAATTCAACAATATTGATCAATATATTTCAGCCGAAAGTTACGATACCAGCCGTTATAAAAAAAAACATTTTTTCCTTCATTTTATTTACTTCTTTAAAATGATATTAAAATAAAAGTTTTAGTTTATGATATGTTATGTCAACATTTGGTCTGGAAATTGTAAAGAAATTTTGATAAGGATCAATTTGTGAATAAATTCATTAAATGGCCTAATGCTCTTGTTTAACCTTAATTCGCATTGATGCCACTATGACCATTTGATATGCCCTAGAGCCTGTTAACAAAAGTCCAGTTTTGAAGAAATTTTGATGGGGATACAGGGGTGTAATTTGAAAAAAAGTCCATAGTTCAATTTGTGAAAAATTCATTGAATGTTCTGGCGCTTTTGTTTAACCTAAATTCGCATTGATGCCAGTATGGCCATTTGTTAGGCCCTAACGCCTGTTAACAACAACCTTTCTTCAAAATTAGACTGTTGTTAACAGGCATTAGGGCCCATCAAATAGCCATAGTGGCATCAATGCGAATTTAGGTTAAACAAGAGCGCTGGGCCATTCAATGAATTTTTCAGAAATTGAACTATGATTTTTTTTTTCAAATTACACCCCTGTATCCCCATTAGAATTTCTTCAAAATTGGACTGTTGTTAACAGACATTAAAAGACCTAGTTAAAGTTAGCCGAAAGTTGCCAGCCGAAAGGTAATGCAGATAGTGTCTTGACTATTTCAGCCGGAAGTTAAATTCTCTTTATACTCTCGCTCCTATCGATTTTTAAATTCCTATAAATAATTTCCCCTTCACCCGACAAATGATATAACCCGATCCTAAATTCGTGTTCATGACTGATTTTTGCGGTATTCAAGACACTCTGCATTATCTTTCGGCTGGAAACTTTCGGCAACTTTAACAGTATCATTAAAAGTCGGCTGATATCTTTCGGCTGAAAGAAATCAATCAACATTGTCCATGTTGTTTACTTTCGGCTGGGATAGCGAAGACACTATCTGCATTATCGATTTTTTATCTTTCGGCTGGAATCTTTCGGCTAACTTTAATAGTATCGATTACATGGATTTAAATTTGTGAATATCGAAAAATAATTGTGAAATTGATTGCTCCAATTTTGTTACTCCTAATCATGTACATGTGTGTATCGGAGGAGGGGAACCTTTGATAGGCTTCACGTATGAACCCATATGCGAAACACGTATATGATGTATATCATACCACCACCTCCGGTAAACCATGCCGTTCGGCCCCGTGGAACTACCGTTAGGTATTACTTCGCGAGGCAGGCTCAGCTTACGCTGCTCCTAATCGGCTGGAATTAACTCCTATACTGAATTCCTGCTTCTTTCGAGGCGTATCAACTCGCCCATTATCCGTGAGACACTTCCGCTTTCGGCGTTCCACCCATCTTCGGAAGCCAGCATAAACTCCAGTATATTTTTGCACAGATACTGCTTCTCTCCTCAGTAAATCGTGGACACTGGAATGTTACGTGCTCTACTCCGTTGCTTCGATGCATAAAGTGCAATCTGGTAACTCCATGTTTAAATCTGAACAAGTAGGATCTAAAGCAACCATGACCCGTTAAAAACTGCGTAAGAAGAAGACACTTCTCCGTGTCGCCTGTTTAGCCACGCCTCGATGTAGGGGATCAGGCAATGGGTCAATCTACCATTCGTTGACTCACTCCATCTTCTCTGCCATACAGTGAATGTCTCAGTCCGTGCTAGTCGGTGGTTCTCTACTTTTGTTCCTTGACCACGACGCAGGGATGTGGTTTGGCGCTCCTTCGCCAATAGATCTATTGGGGGCATTCCTGCAAGAACACATGCAGCGTCTTCCGACACCGTCCAAAATGCGCACAATACTCTCACAGCGCTTAGCCTCTGAACTGTTGCTACTCTTTGCCTATAAGTATCTTACTCTAACTAGTTGACCCAAATTGGTGCCCCATACATCATTATAGATGTAACGTTGGCGAGTAACATTCTGCTGCTCATCCGCGCCCCTCTTGTGTTCGGCATTGTGCGTGCTAGTGCCGCAATAACTCTCCTTGCTCACTCGCTGGAGGCAGTGAGGTGTGTTTTATATGATAATCTGGAATCGATCATTACCCTAGGTACCTGATGGATGTAAGGTTTAGCTCTCCTAGTTGCAGCCCAGCAGATTTTAACCACTGTTGATAAGTCTGACCGTCTTATTACAGATCTCCACAATCTCTCCGTGTTTTGCGACAACTACAATTGCGATGTCGTCCTCAAATCCAATCACACGTGCATCACTTGGTATCCAATCGAAGTACACCATCGTACATCAAATTCCAGAGTGTAGCACCTAACACCCATCCTTGAGGAACCGCACCAGTGATCTCGTAAGTTTTCTTTCTCTCAGTATCATAAACCAAGATCCTCTCGCTAAAGTAGCTGTAAACTAGTCTCAGCAGGTACTTAGGTACCTTCATCCTTGTAAGTGCGTTAAATATGCAGCTCCAATTTGCGTTTTTCACGTCCAATGTAACTATGGCACAGTATTTTATGGCACCACATAGCTATCGAGAACCGAATATAGCCTCGTGCGCCGTATGCGCACCATCGTTAATCGCATCCACCGTTGAGCGCGCCTTACTAATGCTCTGAAAGGTTTCCTGCCCGGTAAACCAAAAGTCATTTATTCGCCGAGATATTTGAAAATATAAAATATCAATTGTAGACGAACCAAGTCGGAAAATGATACAGGCACGCCATATATAAGGATATATTAAAAGCAGGCCAGCTCCATTCTTATAACAGACTTTCGCCAGTGCAAGAAGTCACTTTGATGTCAATTAACTGCTTAACCAAACTAAAAGGTGTATTATATTTCTGACTCTAAAGTCTGACTTTAGAAAAAGTTAATAGTACACTAACTCCTAACTTCAAAAATAATTAAATGTCCGGCCTTGACGCCATTCGTCAAACAGACGGTAATGTTATAAATCAAGTAATGAATCAAGTCGCTCATGTCTGACTTTAGATGAAGTTTAACATTATACAAAATACCAACGCGAAAAAGTATCAAATTGCAGCCTTAAAGTCACTCCTAAAATATACGATAACGTTTTCTAGTCATAGAAAACAAAGCCCAGTTTAATGAAACTAACCTCTGAATTCGTTGAATGAGAGGGCGAATGTCAGTGTTTCGTAATTTACTTCGTTTTTTGTCATATGAATGTCCCCAAAACCAATGTTTAGATTAGTTGTTATTTTATTTGCATCTGCCTTCAATATTCATCCTTAGTATTGAACATTAAAGTCAATTTTTTGTAGTTCACTTTTGAGTTCATCGAATAATATGTCGATTATGTCAGTATTCTGTAATGCAATACTAAACATTGACATTTAACGAGCGCCTAAGCCAAAGATCTATAACTAGCGTCTTTGAATGTCAAATGATTGAATTGCAAGCTGATATTATAAAAAAGTTATTTAAGCTTATTGTAAGGTTGACTTCCAAGTCAGAATTTCATGAAATGACTTCCGTTTTAGTTATATTTCTAACATACAATACTAAAACACCAACTGTACATTTGAGTTCCTTATAGATATATATTGAAAAGGCACAGAAGTCATTTAAATAACTTCAGAAACAACCACAGTCATGCGACTAACATTTTGACCATTTTTGACTTACTGGTTTACCGGGCTGCTCTAACTATAGTCTCTTGTAGCCGGTCACATACAACTCTCTCTCTAGGGTTTTGCCTGCCGTATCCAACAAGCAGACTGAACGCCAGGAGGACGGCTCACCTGATGGTTTGTCTCCTTTTGGCAACAGTATCAGCCTCGGTTCCTTCCATTTACTAGGGAACACCCATTCAACTAAGCATGCAGTATTTACTTCCGTGAGTATGTTTGGGTATGCTTTAACCGCCGATTTCAACGCAATATTCGGATTGTTATGCGAGCCTGCATTTATGTCTGTGTCTGTGTTTGCGTCTGTGACTGTGTCTGTGTCTGATAGCTGAAGTCTAAAGTCTGCAGATGCCTGATGTGTCTTATGTTTGAAGCTGATGTCTGAATTCTGACGTCTGTGTTTGATGTCTGATGTTTGATGTTTGAAGTCTGATGTTTATGGCTGAACTATAATATCTGATGTCTGATGTATGATATCTAATATGTCTGAAGCTGATATCTGATGTTTGATGTCTGATGTCTGCGTCCGTTTCCGTGTCCGTGTCCGTTTTGGGAATGGCAGATTTCGTAAATAATTGATTTTGTCAATAGTGGATTTTGACGAAATTGAGTACGGATTTTAGGAAAGATGGATTTTGACAATGATGGATGTTTTCTTCTAAAAAAATGGGTTTTAGCAACAGTGGATTTTGAAATGAAGTATAAAGTGGGGCTCCCGTTTTTCGTCAGCCACGAGAATTGAGCTTGAGATTGCGCCATGCTAGCAATTCTCATAACCAAAGCTCTACAACCGACAACGAATTCCTCTGAACATTATGTTTCATCATCCATTAAAATTGTCAAATTTTCGATAAAAGTAAAAATCAATCAAACTGACGTCTATTTTTAACCTGTTCTAGAAATGGTACAGTGGTTAAATCTTTGGCGCTTCGATTGGGAAGTTCCGGATTCAAATTTCAATAGGCACAGAATGCAATAGGGATTTTTGATCATCTGACTACGATTGGTAACTAAAATGAACAAAATTATGATCCGTTGTCGGATTAGGATACTACAATCCTATACACGGGATTGGTCACGGACCGACCAATCCCGTGTATAGGATGTACTAGAATAAGATGTCACAAAACAGGATGTTACTAAACAGTACATATAGTACACTAAAAGACGAACCTTTTATAAGTATTTTGATAGGGTTCCTAATTGATTGGATGATTAGAAAATCCTGGGAAGGGATGACGTATTGCCTGATGAACAATTTAATTTTTCCTGGAATAAAAAACTGGGATAGTTTCCGGATAAAACAAATATGCAACTAAGATATTCTCGAATTCGCAAAATTACTGAATTTCAAGAATGATGAAAGAAATTTCTGAAACCCTAAGGCTCCCTAGAAAGAAAGAGTTGTTAGTTTGTAACAAATAATAGTTTCTATAATCCGGTGCCACCTTTAAAAAATTAATAAATCTTCAAATAGATGAACATATCGCGAGTTTGTCTTATGCATGAGAATTGGGTTCACAAATTCTTTCTAGTCGCCGATGATAATAAGGGAGATTGTGTTGATATTGTAAATACAAATCTCAATTGATATATAGTGTCCATCATATCCTTCGCAAACAATTTAGTCAAATATTTGCATACAGTGGAACAATACGTAATCGAATAGCAATTTTGGAAGGAAGTCGAATTGTTACATCATCAACCATATTTTTCAGAGGACATCAGTCTATTTTCCATAGTTCGAAAAATCATATTTGAAAAAAATTTGAAATATCTAGCGATATATGGAATATAGTCCATTCAATCTACCATTGCTGTTGTTCCTTCAAATTCCTGACTGTTTCTGAACTTCTTCCATGGTTTATGGAAACAGCCTTTTATCCCGATTGCCCTCCTATTGTTCGCCTTTACTGTCCAACAGTTGCTTCAATAAATTTGGCAGATATGTTCCACACATCTTTTTTCATCCATTGCAAAAAAATATACGGCCCGCACTCGGGACAGGTTTCCTATAAGGATTATCAATCGCCAATCATCGCTTCCAATGACTTTTGCTGTCGTAACATTCACTATCTGCAATCCCAGTTCACCTTAGCCCGTATCTCGTCCAGTTACGTTTCAATATTCTATCCAAAGGAACCTCATCCGATCCTAAGATGACCATTCCAATAATCTCATATCGATCTGGCCAACACTCGTTTAAGTTATGCTTCTCTATCCCGTCTAAACATAGCTGTCACAATTGCTCTTCGGTATCATCCAAGAGCATCGCCGTACCTGAAATGAGTCTGTAAGTTTCTCTGCCTCCTTAACACCTCTCGTATAATAACTTTTCTCAATTTTACCGCCGTTCGCCATTACATAAATAATTTCAGCACCATAATCATCATGGAAATAATCGCCACCAACTGATCCGGCGTCAACCCCATTCACTATGGGCTCACACTCTCCTGGTTCTTGCTGACTAATAAATGGCTCCCTATGAGACCGATTCTGCATCCGGTGGAACTTCCAATATCCCGGGTAGTTCATTTCTTTCTTCTTGAACTGTGGCAATATCCTGGTTGAGTTGCTCATCATTTTCGAGCTGGTCCAGCTGATTCTCTTTATCTGATATCTCCCCACCAACACTCGATTCCACAAAGCCCAATGGTTGCTTCCAACATTTTCGTCTCTTTTGCCAATTGTTTTTCTTCTCAATTGGTCCAGTATATTCTGGACGTCTCCTATGCCTGAGTTGATTTCTTTAATTCCTTGTTTCCTTTCTCCTTGGTTCTGGATTTGTTGATCAAACCTCTGCTTCATTTGTTCGTTCATTTGTTGCAAATCTTTAATTTGTTGATCAAATGTTTGATTCGTTTGTTGCATAATTTTACTTTGTTGATCTGTTTTAACTCGAGGATTTGAGTAACAATAACTGTACTATAACTGCACTATATCCATTTTTCCAGATGGTTCGAGAATTTTATCAACAACCTCACGTTTATCCGCTAAATTTTCTAGACTTAAATATTATATTCGTGGTCCGCCGCTGTGCATCGGATAGCTTGACAAAGCTTTTGTCTTGGTCATCCAGGTCTTGCATTGGTAAAGGGGATTTTAAAATCAATACCGGTAGTGAATTTCCTAGAATAAATCTAAAGATGTTGTGGTGGCTGCATTAAAAATAATATCGAAAGGAGCGTGTTCTTTTGCTGGTTATAATCGTTGCTTTACAGCCATTAGGTTGGTATTTAGAATTAATTCATGGATGATTCATTCAAATCTTTCGCTAATTCTATTACTTGCCAGAATAAGTTATGTAAACTCACATCACTTCCCAAAATAAATCCAACTTTTCTCATTTAATCATCTTTGATAAGCTTCCTAGAATTGCATGTGAATTTTCCAATGCTATCTACGTTAGCCTCACTGTAATTGTATAAAAAATCCATATTTAGATTCCTTTTAGAAAGAATATAAAAACGAATCTTAAAGTTAGAAATAATTTCCAAGTATCCAATCTCCAATCCAAGGTTCTTGGATTACGATCCTATCAGCTTCTTCTGGATTTATTTTGCACGGAAGAGCAGCTGAGGCTGCTTTGCGTTCACTTGTCGTGAAGGTTATTTTGTAAGAATTCGATCTTTAGAATAGCAACGGTTGTGCCAGATATTTCGTCTGTCTTGAGTCCTCCTGGCGTTTAGGAAGTGACCCCTCGATTTGGCAACTTTATCGTTCTTAAATACATTTAGCGAGATTGCACTGAACTCATGTAGCTGACTTATGATCTTGCTTTGTCGCTTTCAGTGGAAATCTTCTATTTGGAAGCTGGTAAGTCCATATTGCTGATTTGTAGCAGTTCCAATACCCACTACGATCGGTAGATTCCCGAGGAATACTGACTATAGCCCTTTTTAGATGAACTACAATTATTGATCGACACAGACTGTTAACTTGACGTGATTTCGAAGCCATCTTGCATTGTGGCAGAATGGAGTAGGTCCAGATTTTATTTATTGATTCTCGGTGCCTCTTTCAGTGAATTGAAATGATTAGTTGTATGTAGTTACTTAGCTGGACCCTTAGGCGGTTCCATCTGAAACCTCTATCTTTGGGACAGTGAGGGGCTACCCTGTTTTTCGTCTCGTTGTCCATGTTCATTTTCTCCGAAGATGTCTCTTCAAACTACTCCAGGAAGCTCCGGCGCGGAATTCCGAGGATGCCGAATTTTAAACTTTATAACGTGAGCACAACGTACCCGGCTTTTACACAGAAATTTTATTTAACATACGCTTATATACACGTTTGGGGTTAGGCAAATTTGTTGTTTAACTGTATGTTGGGATTTACATACATTTCTCGTGTAGGTATCTCATTTGAAATAAGGTGTTGAGGATGTTCGAAAACTCTACCTTGTTACACGTTGATTTCTCAAAAGCGTTCTCAAACTTCCATTGTAACAAAAGGCTTTTTGTATACGCTTTTTAACATGTCAGTTCAACTCTACGCGAAATTGCCCTTCTAGCTGTCAAACAAAATTATTTTTTAATAAACATTTTGATGTGCAACTCATTGTGCACATGATAAAAATATTCATATCCTCACGTTTACGGATAATTGAAATATTAGGCGTATTTCATTTGCCAAATTACAACAACAATGCTATGTATTCAATACCAATTTGGAATTCGTTGAATTCCTACAGATTTGATGGTATTGAAATTCCAATTATATTTTTTAGTTACTGTGCTTGTCACTAGAGTTTTCTCTGTAGAAAAAGATGAAATAAAACACGGGGATTCATTTGTTATTTCTTTTGACCAAGAATTGAATTCCAATTACAAATCCAATTCCTTGGCAAATGATATACGCTTATTGTTTTGATTATGCTTTATGGTTTGACATCACCAATCACCGAACTCACTCGAATTATTACAGTCTCTTTCCGAAAAATTATTGACAGTCAAAGAAAAGCACATTTCATATTATGTATATGTAGGGAATCCAAGTCGGTTCTATCCGATTTCGTGTAGTTGGGCCATAACTTACCCCCCAGAGACTTCGGGAAATGTTGCAAACAACCGAAACCGACAACTCTCCTATGCATCTCAACGAAAATGGAAAAAATAGAAACGTATGTTTGTAGAAACCGGTGGGGTAATTGTAAAAACACGGAACCGAAAGTCGGGTACCCGAAATTCGGGTAATTGGATTCCCTAGTCGGGTAATTGGATTCCCTCCAACGTATGGGATATGTACGTTTATGTTTTTTCCATTTTCGTTGAGATGAATAGAAGGGTTGTCGGTTTCGGTTGTTTGCGGCGATGCCCGATGGTTTCGGGTGTCTCTGGGGGTGAATAATTGCCCAACTACACGAAGTCGGGTAGAACCGACTTGGATTCCCTATGTATATGGCTTACTTACTCAGATTAGTCGAATTACAACAAAAAAAAAAAAAAAAAAAAAAAATGATGAGAACAAAGATTTGAAAGAAAAAAATCCTGCAAACGGACTCAGCCCAAGTAGAAACATGCTCTAGTAATTGCCCAACACTTGAAATAAAATCGCTATCTTAATTCGTCTCGTTGAGTATATGAAGGGTCAGTATATTATGCTTAAAACATTTATACGTTGTGCTAGATGTAACCCCTAAATAGTTTTTAAGATAATAAACCCTAAATCTAATCTTTTAAATATTAGAGCCTGAACGCGCCATGCATTCCAGTACGAATATTTTATGCAAATTCCATTCTATCCGAGTATTAATTGGTATTCTGTCAAAGCCGTGTTAAATTTTGTTGTAGAAACTCTCAAAGACTATTGGAGATCTGTCAAACAATATTTACGAAATCGTAATTTATTTACAATTGATTACATTAATATTTAACATGTTACGTTCAATTAATATAATTATCTTTATAAACCATGACGTAATTGTTCACAACACAAATAATATACAAATACATTGTTAATGGATAATATTGGAAAATTTTGGCCAATTTCTTATTTTCATAAGAAACAAAATTATTAAAATAAATAAACACGTGTTAATATTAAAGTAATTTATTTTTAATTACTATTGTTAATTCATTATGAAATTTCAATTTTCATGACCAATACTGCGATTTTATTGGAAAAGGTGAACCAATAAAACCACCAAATTTGTATGTTTTACGTAAGACATTTTTTTAATACCAATACCAGAGATTACGCGCAGAATACGAAAAGTGTCTTAAGACTATTTATTTATTTATTAAAGTTGGTTGGAGCCCAGAACGTTCCGCACTCAATTATCCTCTTCGAGGCAGTCGTAAACAAATGCCATTCGTTGTAAATGAAATTGAACCAGCTGTGACCTGTGAGAATAGCGACCAGCTTTCTCAGCTGATCCTTTTTAAGATATAGGCCGTACTTAGTTAACCTCAGGGAGGTTCACTGATAAAATGCTTAGCAGTACGTCAGGTAGGACTAGTAAGCCATTTGAGTTTTGGTTGCTGATGAACGAATTTCTAAGATGTAATGAAGGGCAGTAGGTTCCAAAACCTGCACCAAATTCAGAGTTCGTCAGCTAAAACACCTGAGGCTCAGACACCAAGTTGTTAAAATTCTGAGACAACCATAAGTCCCTCGATGGGTAAACTACCGAGACCGAATGACCTGTCGAAGTAAAAAAGTAAAATTTAGGCAACAATTTGTCATTAACCATGTCGATTGGGGCGCAGTGTGCTTTCAAGGTGAAATTTCCAGGAAAATTTACTGTCCAAGATAACACCAAGATGTTTGACGACATCCACTCTAGTAATCGTTCTCCAAACAGAGAAATAGCAGCCAGTTCACCATGATGGTCTGGTAAATCCCAAACCTAACACAAGCATCAGCGATGGTAGAAAACGACGTATTATCAAAAGCACCCGCAATATCCAGGAAGTGCCTACAAGAAACTCTTTATTGCTAAACGATGTTCCAATCCTAGTTACAAGTTCATTTAAAGCAGTTTCACATGATTTGCCAAGTCTGTAAGCACGCTTCATGCTACTGAGCGAGGAGATAGTTAAGTAAGTGATCTCTAATAAATCTGTCGACAATCCTTTCCAAAGCTTTCAGAAATGTTGAGGACAGACTGATAGGCCGAAATGCCTTGGGATCAGTATAATCCACGATTGTGGAACGGTTCCAAAAGCAATGTATGCTTGGAACGGATAAAGCAAATGATCCTGAAAGAGAGGAAATCCATGCTGTAATTCAGCATGGAAGGTCCCATCATTACCACCAGCCTTATAAGGTGCAAAAGAGAATATACTCAATGCAGAATTTCGAGAATGATTACCTTATGGACTAAGTCCCAATCGAGAGGGGAATGTACCATACAGTAACTCGCCAGTTTCCCTAGAACATCATGCCTGCAGGAAATATTTTTCACTAGAGTCCTATGTAGTCTGGCGATACCAGAAAGACTTAATTTCTTCACAAAATGTATTCCAAAAAGGCTCTGCGGATATTAAACGTTCTTTATATTCTTTTTGAGCTACTAAAGAATTATCCCAATCAATCTGAAGAGTACAACTTTAAGCTTTATTCTTGAGTTTCCTTTTAATTTTCTTTAGTTTTTTAACATCAGAACAAGAAAAAGGTTTATTCTGAGTCTTTTGTTTGGTGATAAGAGGGCAAGACTCTCAAATGCTATAGTGTAAGTGCTTTGGTCAATGACGATGCTAGCAAATCAAATTCGAGGTTTGAGCTCGAGAGGAAATGAATTCCAGTCGGTTAACTTCTTTTTACCGACCAAACGGCACAGTGCTTAAATCTTTGGCGTTTGGTTCGGGAGGTTGCGGGACCGGTGTGAAGTTTTTGGAAAAAAGTTTTTGGACAAAAATTTACGCGAGTGTTCTTTGTGAAGATTTTGGACACATTTTTATTTCTTGGACACAATTTTTTGTAAGTGTGCAATTTTAACAGTGTATTTATTTTATACTAAAATCGAAATAATATTGATAATTAATATTGATAAAACAAAAGAAATTGTTTAACATTAAAAAATTTAAAATGCTCATTATTATAAATTTTTCAATAAATCACGTACTGTATAAAATGATACACCAAATAACAAAAATCTCAGAGATTGGCTCGCATAGTGACTATATACGTTCGAAAGGAGATACTTTGAGGTATTTAAATCAGTAATCCTTATCTCAAAATGATGAACTAGGCTCATGTATTGAATTTTTAAAGTTTTACAAATATAGCTTTACAAAAACTAGTTTTACCAAAACTTTAAAAATTCAATACATGAGCATAGTTCATCATTTCGAGATGGGGCTAACTGATTTAACTAGCTCAAAGTATCCCCTTTCGAACGTATATAGTCACTATGCGAGCCAATCTCTGAGATTTTTGTTATTTGGTGTATCATTTTATACAGTACGTGATTTATTGAAAAATGTATAATAATGAGCATTTTAGATTTTTTAATGTTAAACAATTTCTTTTGTTTTATCAATATTTATTATCAATATTATTTCAATTTTAATATAAAATAAATACACTGTTAAAATTGCACACTTACAAAAAATTTTGTCCAAGAAATAAAAATGTGCCCAAAAACTTCACAAAGAACACTCGCGTAAATGTTTGTCCAAAAACTTTTGTCCAAAAACTTCACACCGGTGGTTGCGGGTTCGAATCTCAATAGGGGCAAGATGCAAAAAGGATTTTTCATCATCAGATTACGATATGTGATGAAAATGTTCGCAACTATGATTTCCTGTTCTACGAAAATCGGTCCTATAGCCGTAGCGTAACTTCTCGATTAGGCTGAGAAACGGCAAAAGTAGAATGGGAAGAGCGATCAGAATAGATTAAAGATTAAGAAAAAAAACAACTTATTTTTGCAATAAAGTTTAAGAGATGGACTTTTAAGAAATTGATAAAACTCGGCTCACGCCTACATTGAGAATTGCAAGCTCAAGAGTACTTAGATAGTTAAATAGGGAGGATCCTATCTATTGTTAATATTCAAGCTGCCCCATAAAAAATGATAAGCATTAGCATCGCGACCTGTTACTAGAGGTAGGTGACTGTCCTTACAAGACAAGATTTGTAAATTCTTCCGAACGCGGAGGTGGAATAAAGTCATAAGGTAGATAGACAGATGCTATCACTGTTTTGTACGAATTCGGAGATTCGATGGTAACAAGCACGGTCACAACATCAGCTATAATCTGCGCGCTCATGAATAAGCGTTTTACTAATATTATGGCAAATGAAAATGCAAACTGTAGTTTTAACCGCCGAATCCTTACAAAGTAAACAACAAGTAGATCTAATTCAGACACAGAACCATCAAAAAGATAAAGTTTCTGAATTAGATATAAATCTGTATGCGAGGCAGCAAGCAGCAAGTAATTAAAACTAAACTCAAGAAAAAAAAAGCATCATACCTAATACCATTTTACAGGTCACAGTCACATGAACGTCACAACATAAATTGATCCTACATCTTGTTTGTTCATAAAATGATTATGATTCTCAAAATGGCACCTAAAATCCGTTAGTAAAATATCTATAAAACAATAAATTTGGGAAAGAATAGGTAATACGTATTTGTACACAGTATTTTGTCGAGTTTGACATAAAATTATACGGTGTCAAGTTAGGGCCACAAAAAATATCATGATAATTTTGATCATTTTGGTCGGACTGAATACGGAGACTATAAAAATAACCTAAAGCTTGGATCACACGCACCTTTAATGTACAGCATTTTCACTGGATGTTCATTATTTTTTTAATTCTGAAAATTTTCGATAGAACAGAATCTGCCCCTTGTCTTTACTACTTATCTGTTTTCATTAATAAAATTAGCAGAATAGAAGAAAACGAAGATAAATGATTTTCCTTTAATCGACGCCAGTCAACGATGGGAACAATGAATATCTTTTATTCGGATTTATTGCTGCAACAGTTGCAGCAGACAATTTGAGCATACATACATTTATAATTGCCCTAGGAGCAGAATAACAAAATAAAGGGTTTTCCAATAAGAGGTTTCATTTTGAATAGCCTGCTATTTGGGCAGCTGTAAATTTTGAAGCTGTCGCCTTTTGACATTTGACAAGTAAAAACTATGCCATTACTAAAAATGGTACGATACACGCTTCAACAACGCATTGAAATTGTTAAAATTCACTACAATTATGGTGAAAATTTTTCAGTCACAGTTCGCAAAACTAAAGCACTTTTGGGTCTTCGCGAAGCATCTTTTCGGCCGGCAATAGTGAAACTGGTGAAAAAATTTGAGCTGTTGAGACAAGTTAGTGATGTGAAGAATCGAAACTGTGTGCGTCGCTTAAGAACGACCCAGGTTTGTCGATTCCTCTTCGATCATTGGATTTAGACATTCCACAATCGACATTACACCGTATTTTGCATAAACACTTCGGTCTTAAGGCTTTTAGAGTTCAGTTAACACAAGAACTGAAGCCGGTCGATTACCATAAACGTCGTATCTTTGCTGATTGGGTCCTTTAAATGCATCAAAATGATCCGGATTTTCATCGAAAAATCATCTTCAGTGATGGGGCCCATTTTCACCTCGGAGACTACGTTAATATGCAAAATTATTGCATTGGGGGCTAAGAAAATCCAAGAATGATTGTTGAAAAGCCTCTCCATCCTCAACGTGTCACGGTTTGGTGCGATTTTTGGGCTGGCGTTGCGATTGGACCTTACTTATTCGAAAATGAGCTGGTGCAACTCTTACGATGAGTGAATTGCGCAACCGAGCTATGATTAATGATTTTTTATGGCTGAAATTGAAAGATATGATGTGGACGACGTTTATTTTTGGCATACCTTCTTTACAATGAAATAAACATTCATTGATTACTCTTAAAAAATACTCGTTGTTTTTTAATATCAAAATGAAACCCCTTATTGGAAAACCCTTTATATACAAGAAGTGTACTTAATGAGACATATTGCCGTCGTTTTGTTGATTCTAAATGACGATTTCTGCTTTGTTCGTGTTAATATTTTTTCTGTTTGGTAAGAAAATTTGGTTTAGAGTCGTAATAATATATAGTAATAAAAATCGTTAATTAGAAAATGTGGTTAACAAACACGAGCAAATAAACCAAAGAACCATAAATTCCAAAACGATTAATATTTTTAATTTTCCAACCACAAACAAATCATGTAACAGGTACTTAAAAGAATTGATAATACCGGCTTAGTCCGATTTAAAAACACTTACCGTCTTTTTGACCGTCTTTAAGACTGTTGTCATATATTTAGTACAATTTGCCTACCTAATTCTGTTTTTACGCGAACTTTTTTTGCGCGAATTTGATTTAACGCGATTCTACAAAACATTTTGTTTCCTTTTTTAAGCGATTTTATTTGATTTAACGCGATTAAATTTTTAGCAAAATCAAACATCTTTGTACATGATTTAAACCTCGTTCACTGCCATATGTCAGTCATTCTAACAATAGAATTACCGACAGTTGAAGGTGAACGTGTAAAATCTGCGTGTAGAATCTACGACACAACTGCAGGTCTGCCTAATTATCCCTTATTAGTTTTGATAAAAGTATAGTGCGGGTTTTCAGTGTGATATTAATATGTAAAGTGGCAAATTTGGTATCATTTGCGTGCGAGATTATAACAAGCAATTTATAAATTTTTCAAATTTCAATAAACGGTAGGTGAATTATAATTTTAACTGCATTCATTTATTACGGGCAAACGAATTATTTTTATAGGAGAGCTCATGGTACAATTAACAATGTCAGCTGAAAAACAAACGAAAATAAAAGCTATTTCTTTGGAAGTTAAAATCAAGAGACTAGCCATCGGAAACGGTGCTACTTCTGTAGGGAAATATTTCAGTTTAACGAAATCTACCGTAAAAACCATAAAACAAAATGAAGAAGGTATTAGAAAATCCGCGATTGCTGGAACAAGTATAAGTGTTCATACATCATCATACACAAGAGGCATAGTAAAAGAGAAAATGGAGAAGGCTCTTGTAATATGGATAGAGGATTGCTCACAGAAACGAATACCAGTTGATGGAAATATCATCAAGCAGATGGCAATACGAATTTACAAAGAGGTGAAAGAAGATTAACCACAACCCTCAGGCCAGAAAGTTAAAAAATTTGAATTTTCTGCAAATACAGGTTGGACGACAGGTGTTATTTTTACAAAGGCACGCGCTTCATAATGTAAAAAATAAGGGTGAAATCGCATCTGCAGATGAGGAGGTAGCTAAAGTATTTCCTTCAAAATTAGCCAAAATAGTTAAAGATGGTGGCTATAGTTAGGATCAGGTATGGAATGCTGATGAAACGGGCCTTTCAATCACAGAAAATTGCAAGTGGATTTAAGGCCAGGGATCGTGTGACCTTTTTATTTTGCTCTAACGCTTCAGGTGATCGGATGCTGAAACCCTTACTTGTAAATAGAGCTCTAAAACCACGGTCAATGAAAGGCGTAGATTTTAGAACATTACCAGTCCCCTAGACGGCTAATAGAAATACGGTGGCAACTGAAACTTTTAGGAGATGGTTCATTAAAAATTGTGTCCCAGAAGTTCGGCGTTATTTGAGTGATAAAAGAATCCAGTGTCGCTGACGAAGAAGTTCCTACCTTCACCGTAGACCTAATTAAAGAAGGACTTCAAATAGCTGCTAAATTGAGCGATCATTTTGGCAAGCATGATCCTATTGGGGAAAGAGTTGAGAAGTTTCAACGTGACCTAAAATTATTAATGAGTAAGTATCGAGAATTACATAACAGTCTTATCACAACTGGGAAACAACCATTGATAATGGATTTTTTTACGAAAACTACTGAAACACCACAACTACGCAGCAATGGAAATGCAGTGGAAAATATTTCTAGTGAAGAAAGTGATTTTCAAGTGTCACATAAACGAGTGCGCATTCCATCAGTTCCATCAGCCAGTGATGAAAGCACTTAAAAATATATTTTATGATATAGTATTTTGCAATCTTTTTTTATTAAAATGAATTTTTTTCGTTATGTTTTTTTAAAATATGATTTTTTTTAATAAAATTAATTAATATTTTTAATTAAATGTGTTTTTATTTGTTATTCTAAATAAATATTATTCTCATAAAGATATCTAATATGCATTTAAATAAAATAGTGTGTAAAGCATGTAAAAATGGGATTTAGTGTAAGTACTCTAATCTATCTCTAATTTAGTTGATTTTACAAATGTAGAACCAATCCTTTACTTTTATATGGAATCCATTTCTTTTTTTGCGCGAATTTTTTTTTTGCGCGAATTTTCTGAGAACGTATCTATCGCGTAAAAACAGAATTAGGTGTATATCAGAATTATTCTGCATCATTTAAATTATAATACATCAAATTAATACTTGAAACTTGACCTACCTCTACCGCTATCAACTGCTTGTAATCATAAATATTCTACATTTTGTTGACATAACACTTGTATAATATTTTTATATATTTTGATATATACGTTTATGGTATACCGTCATCATATTATGGTAACACATTTGATGGCTAAATTTAATCTATTGTAGTACTACATGTTTTATCTATCTATTGTTATGTGGTTTGATTTTTATTTGAGCTCATTACAAATGACTTCAATCACCAACTGATAACACTTTATTTAGAAAGGTTAGTGTTTCGTAAATTATTGAAATCAACTTATATTGGTGTCTGATAAAATGTATTTTGCGTTAGAAATCCCAAAGTTTTGTCAACAACATTATATGATTTGTGTATGAACACTGTTGTTATGGCAAAATTATAGTTAAATTTAATGATGATTGTTTACAATCAATCATGATCGTTATTGTTATGAAAATGAACATGACGTTGAATTTAAACCAAATATTTTTTTGTTCATTGTTTGTTTGAAATATGTATAGTTCTAATATTTGAATTCGCATATTAGTGTAAATTACAATGTTTTTTTAAATAGCATTAAAAAAATAAAATTTTATGTAGTAAAATTGATAAGGATGAAGCATGTTTTACTTATTCGTACTTGCAAAACTATTAAGACTAAATAATTAAAAAAATGATTTTTATTATTTAATTCTGCTCCAAATTTTAGTTGTGCTATTAAACACCAAAACACAGAGTTATACCGCATTTGTTGAGCCAATTTTTTTAGTTTTTGGTAACTTATTTACAAAAATAAGAGGTTGCTCTAACAATTTGGCGCAATAAACCGTTGTAACCATTTCTATTACCACCATTTTTGTAACGATTGTTACAATCTTAGGTTTCAGTGGTTGTCACTTAGGCCATTTTTGGCCCATTGTGATACCACGCATTCTCGCTACATCATTAACCCATTCACCTATTCACCTACTCACACAACTACAGTATTACCACCTGCACATTGCAACCTCCATGTCAATCTGTACATTGGCATGGACGGTGGGTCGGTGCTGAATTCTGCAATCCATCAGAGGGTCTTAGTTGTGTTTATTAACATCACCGATCGTAATCGATGATGAAAATTCGATTTGCATCTAGCCTCTGATGGGATTCGAACCCAGTACCTCCCGGTCCAAGTGCCGAAGCTTTAACCACTGCACCACTTGTCCGGTTGTTATAATCTTAGAGTTATGGTATCTCTACACTACGTATTTTTTCAAATGATTTTACAAATGAGAATTTGTCGAAAATTACATGTTTGTTTTAATTGTTCACGGAGTACGGCATTTTTCTTCTCGTACTGAAATATATTTAAAGTTAAAGATCTTAGTGATATTGATAATTTCCAGAATTTGTTGAGTCTGCCTCCGAAGGGTGTGGATTTGGCAACATATCTGCTGCTGTACCACCTGGGCTATTACATTCCTTATTTGTTGTGCTCATTGCTTGTTTTAATCTAGTTATATCACTGACATTTGGTCCTCGCTAGCATATTGCTACTGCTGAAGCAGTATCCGCCCCCACGACCAGCATACGAATTCCGGTTTAATGGTAAATGAGTCTGAGAAATGACTTGATTATTTTTTTCATTTTCTAGTATTCAATCGAATGCCGGTTTGCTGAGAACGGCTTTTATAAGTATAAAAATCGTAATTGGTATAAAACCTCAGTCATCGCGATTCCCGCTTGGTGGCTGAAAAATAGAAACGCATAAAAATTCAGTAATCTAAACATTTTTAAAATTTTATATAAATACTGTATTGTCGTATGAATGAAACTGTATCTTACGTTAATAGTTTGTGTTTCCTTAATTGAAAATTTTCTGAGAATAACTTTAAATTTTAACTAAGCTATAATATATTAAACCGGGGTGTTAAGCCCCAATATATATTTTACTGGCTTTTAAATACTTAAAGAAAATTTCGTTGATTAAACTTGTTAAAATAAAAACATTTTGATAACATTGAACACAAACATTTTGACTATAATTTAACTGTTGGTTTGATATTGAAGCTCGTAGAGTGTTAATCACAGAAGCGGAAAATCAAACGGTCTGTAAAATTAAGGTAAAACCAAAGAAATTCTAATAATTATTTCTAACCCACAACATTTTTAGTAACAGCTGTTTCTATATTAAAGATATAATTATAGGCTGATACTCGTATATCCTGCTTGGGTGAGTCCATAGTTGGAGCCAGTTACAGGTGCAGCGGCATAACTCGTACTCTTCCTAATAGATCTTTCTTAAGTATTGTAATAATCTTACAATAAGAATGAATCTTGGAAGAATATTCTGTAATTAGGAAGTAATCTTCCTAATTACAGAATATTCTTCCAAGATTCAGTTTCATTGAATAATGCGTATACCATTATCGTTTTGCTTCCGTTAACCACTTATCATAAAATTTAAATTTGGTAAATCATTAGTTCATAGACAAGTTTTACCCAAACAAAACCATGGAAACGATTAAAAAATAAGAAGTGTTTAATTTTACAACGCCAATCCGCGGTTCCACACTTTGATTCTTTCGTCATGATTCTTTCCTCGTTTCCTTCCCCTTCACCAACAATCTAATTTTGTGGCAGGAAATTTTGGATTCGTTTTCAGCAACTGATTTTCGCACTACTACAGAGATAAATATTTCAAGGACACCCTGTTTATTTGTCGTTTTTTGGTTAATTTTAGGTTAATTTTTGTTTCGAGAGGAAAAATATTTTTTTTTTCAAACAAAGTAGAAGTTTTCGCAGCGAATAATAAACTTTTATTACTATATTATATGAATAAATCAAAAAACATGATTTAACACTAATACATAAACAAAGAGACGCGCAAAGAATCAACTTATCTTTTGAAATGATAGAATCACGATGAAAGAATCAAAGTATGGAACGGCGGATTAAAGTTTCTGTAACAAGTAACCATGGTCACCAAAAATTGCTCGTGTACATGTTATAAAGTTTATGACAGGTTAAAACTCGTTTGAAGCCGACTGTTCGAGTGCGAATTTTTGAGCTGATATTAAGGATCACACTTTTCCATCGATTTATTGGACACAATCTAGCTCATAATTTTATTTTTTTTATGATTAGGTTGGTCGTCTGCGAATATTTTGCTTAAAATTAAAAATAATTTTATATTTTATGGGCTGATAGATTGGTGGAAAAGTGTGATTCTAAGGACCAAATCGACAGACGATACTAAAGACGCATCTACGACTAAAGTCACTCTTTTGGTATTTTTAAACGAATCTAAAATAACAAAATGAAGTGTTGCTTTAAGTTGCAGTCATGACTGAAGACGTCGATATTGATGGCTAGAGTCGTTGTTACATTTGACGTTTTATACCGAATTTCTATTTCGAATTTCGAAGATGTTGTTGTGTTTTTATTTAAAATGTTTTTGTTAAATAATATTTTGTTTGTGTGCTATATATTAGTGTTGCTTTTCTTTAATAATAAATTTTATTTAAGATAAATAAAATAATTTTTTTTGCTATTTCTGTATCGAATGAACCATTTATTAATTTCATCGTCCTTGTCGTCTAATGATTTCGATTATATTTTACAAATCGGTAAAAATAATGCAGAACGCAGTTTCCAGGAAAGAACTGACGATAATTACTATTCGGATATGTAGAGTTTAAAAGGCAGTTTCGTTTTTCCAAAAACAATTTGGGTTCGCTGGATTTTCTAGGCAGTTTATAAAAATGCCAGCAACTTCAGAAGAACGTTTAAAATCATGGATCTAAATAAAAACAAATTCTAAGGTGCATAGGGTGTATAGAGGGGTACCACATTCACATAAAATCACTATAAGGAGGTGCATCAGCAGAAATATTATAGAAACCGGAATTAATATTTTTCTGTTAATGTTTAGGCTGCGTGCGACGCCAACTGTAAATTTATTAACTTAGTTGCTAGGCAGGTTTACATTTACATAAAACCGTTTTTAATGTTAAGCTTAAATATTAAACAAATTTCAGATGGTATGGATCAGCGCATGACCAAACGGTTTTTAATTTTTCTAAATTAAAACGTCGTTTCGGGACAGGGTTATTGGGAATAGCATATTAATTGGAGATGGTGGATATAGGTGCACCGAATATTTGTTATCTCCTGACAGAACACCCCCAACAAGGCAACAGTTGGTTTACAATAAAGCATTATGCTCTACTCGTAAAAAAATAATATTCTATTCACTATAGTTTACAAGTATTTTAATCACTTTCCCTACTATCGCTCACTGGTGGACCCAAACATTTATAATAATGGTACATTGCAATCGCAGCTTTCTGCCTTATTTGTTATATTAATATTTTCATCGATTGCTTGTAACGGTTTTTCTTTTAGTCTGTTTTCAAGGGATCTTGGTTTACATTTTCTTGTCTTCGGAAAATTTACTGTAGAATATTCAACATCTGTAGTTGTAGAGTGGTTGCTATTGCTTGGGATGTGGTTAGATTTTGTCAAGTGGTTGGGTTTTGTGATGTGGTTGGTTTTGTAATGTGGTTCGATCTGGTAATGAAGTAGACTTTAGTGATGTGACAGGATTATGTGAGAGGTTGCGTGCAGTGTCAGTGGAAAGCGGTGTTCCATTTTCATCGTCCAAATATTCCACTGCATATTCACATTCACACCTCATAATTTCCTAAGTTATTTAAACAATTACGATTAAAGTATTTTTTATATTTAAATTTTTTTCTCCTGCTAGAGTCTGCGTATTAAACTCGCTGAATACAGTGTCCCAACATTCATTTTTCTCACGATTTGAGACCAAATCAGTTGTTTGTTTTGTAACACATTTTTATATTTTGTGATAATATTTAATAGATTATTATTATCGTCTTCGTTGAGTCTACTCATTTTTCACATAAATAAAATGCCGTACTTTCAAAATATTAAATGATTGTAATTTTTTATTGACATGAACGATTTTTTAATGAAAAATATGTTTTTAATTTTCTAATTTGTCAGATTTTTTTCTTTTTCATGCTGGTGTTTTGTTTTCGAATTAAACGTCACTTTTATTGTTGTTTAAAAATATCAAAAAAGCGTGACTAAATATGCTGTTTTAGTAACTTCCAAAAATATGGTTTTCGAAAATCGATTTCGAAAAATTAGCGACTACATCTAAAAGTTGTAGTGACGTCTGTCGATTTGGGCCTAAATATTCGAACAGTCGCTTTGACTCAAAAATTTTGTGACAATGAGAACTGACTGTTATAACTGTTATATAAATTTGTAAAGTAAGTGTTTTCTTGGTTACTATGGATATCTTAAAAATTTATCTTTCAACGTTGCTGCAAAGTCGTCATATTTTGTTTCCATGTTTATGTTGTCATATTAATTTTGAAGAACATGAGAAAAACGTTGTATGATTTCAGATTATTGCATTAATCCCTATCATTTCAGGATTTTTAGAGATAGTTCTTGAAAAAACGAAATAGCAGACATGTGCGATGTAATCGGGCTAATTAATCTGTTAATTAAATAGTTATTGTTGCTAGATTTAGGTTTTCTGCCACATAAAAAATCATTGTTACTTGTATACAATTATTTATCATTTTTTGACAGTCTCTGGGTTTAAATGTTCTCAGTCATCAAGCGGGAATCGCGACGGCTGAGTTTTTATACCAACACCGTTTTTTAGACTAACAAAACCATATGATTAATTTATCAGCTAATCGGAATTTAGCTGCAGGACGCGGCTACCTTGGTGTTACCTAGGTGTATACAGAGACAGCCGAAGCCCTCTGAGTACCCTAGGTTGAAGGACAATTTTTTTTTTTATTATTATTACTGTCATATAAGTAGCAATAAAGGTTCAATTCCACTACAACGGCGTTGTAGTTGGCGGCGCAAAAGTTATAAACGAACGGTTTATTTCCATAATGCCGATGTACACGCACACACTTTATAATCACTATTCGTTTTAAATCCGCGTTCATAAATCTCGCATATGTAAGGAAATTATTTGTCAGCATGTTTATATGTAGATAGTGGTATCGCAATAAGATCGAATTTATCTGAGCAACCGCGACAAACGTATTTTAAATTTTAAGAGAATACTCACTCTTTCGAATCGAGCCCTGTTTTAAGCGCTGGTTTGTTGCAGATCGAACATTCTATCGGCGTCTCAAATTTAGTGTTGCTTATGTTAAAGTATCATTCTTACCTGGTGGAACTAAATGTGTCTATTAAAAAAAAAACTAGATCACACATTCCTTACATAAACTGTTTTCCGGCCGAATAGGTTGCAACTTTTGACATTCGGAGCAGGAAAACTCTAACATTATCATAATTTGTTCATGATTCTTGAGATGGTACAAAATATGAACGTCTTACCACAGCTTTTGTATTTATTTGGTCGCTTGGATGAATGTGTACTATAAAAGCACGTTTTGTTTTACAGCCCTTACTACATTATTGGCACATTCAATGACATTTATGGCTGTGTGCAGACGAAATTATGCATTTCGAGTCTTCTTGGTTTTTAAATGAGCCGAAATTGATTCGTTTAGTATCGCAATTGAAAATTAATAAACAATTCGGGCTTTTCCTCTAGTCGCATCACTTCAAGTGATGTGACTACTCATCTGCTTGGTTACTAGATCATTTAATCGAAACTTACAAGATAATTGTTCAATAAACTCGTTCTGTGGCACTATTCTGGTTTTCCCTGGGAATAGGGAATTGGGAAAAATATTTTCATAACATTTTTGTCTAAATTATATATTTCTGGCCTACTGTTGGAAATAGTTGGTTGTAAATATTTTCGAAACAAAGTTGATTGGGAAACTTTTGTTCCACAAAATTTTTATAGGGAAAAATAATTCCCAATTTATCTATGTTTCAAAAATATTTACACCCTACTATTTCCAACAGTAGGCGAGAAAAATATAATTTAGACAAAAATGTTATGAAAATATTTTTCCCAATTCCCTATTCCCAGAGAAAACCAGAATAGTGCCACTGGCTGTTTTTTAAATTTTAGTATGCTGCTTTATAAATATTTTCTTGCGACTGCTATCACTTCAAATTTCTATCACTTGAAATTTTGACGTGATAAATAAAAAAAAAATTAAACAAATGCAGCCAACTAAGACTTAAAATTTTTTTGAGAGTTTTGCACAAAATTATTTAGTAAATTTTGATTTTAAAATCTAGTAACCAGGAAGATCCATTTGACACTCAAATACTGCTTGTATTTTGCTACAATCATTTAAATTTGAATATCAATTAAGCTCGATTTACATGATGAAAAAATGTTGTCCCAGCATAATATTTGCTGTGTGCTTAGAGCTGCACAGAATATAATTTTTTTCGCATTAGTTGAATAGAGAAAGTAATATAAACTGCCATAAATAATATTTGTTGCCATAAAATATACACGGGTCGATTATATTTTATAGCAGTATTTTTATTTTATGGCAGCATTTGCTCAAAAAAAAGACAAAAACGCACAGCAAAATTTTTGCACGATTGTATTCTTTTCTTGTCATACACACGAAAATTTTAATATACCAAACTCTTCTTTTTTTGCTGCCCAACATTTTTTCATCATGTAAATCGCGCTTTAGATGATTCACATACAGTCATGGAAATAATTACAAAGTCCATGTCAAAATTTTCCCAACTTTTTATACCATAAAATAAAAATGTCGTCGCTCTAATGTAAATTTTAGTTCTTGTCTATGTCACATTCTCAGTAAAGTTTTTTTTTTAATTTTTCTGTTTTCTGGTGGAATAGCGGCTTAATTTATACAAATATGTCGGCGGAGCCACAACAAAATCAAAATAAAGTATTTTAAGTAGCGGTTACATTGTTAAACATATTTTACTCGTATGTATATTATTAACCTTTTTACTATATTCATACATAATTAAAAGTGCGTCAAAGCTATCAACAATAGAAACTTAAGAAGTATATGACAATGCTAATTTCAATGGCAAATAAGAGCATACGCAAACAATTTTCAAAACAAGCTATTGGTAATTTTAGAAATAAATGTTTTAGCTTAACGTAGCAAATAAAATTTCGATGTTAGGAATATTAAACAACCATTCCTTTAGCAGACGGTAAAATTCTATAACGGTATTTACATTGATAATATAAGATGGCAGTTGACTTTGTAAAGCTATCTAAACAAAAAATCCTTTAAAGTGCTCGTTATGCGGATGAGGAATAACTAATCTGGTTCGTTTCCTTAACATACGGTATATTCGATCCCTAACGTATTACGGTTCAATTAACCGATTTCCATGTAATTAATCTAATTAGTTTATTGACATTGGTCATTTTGTTTTTTCGATTTTTGATATTTCAACACATTACGTAAGTATGCAGGTTGCGTAATGCTTTGAGTGTTTTTCTACGTGAAACTTTTTTATGCGGTCCCTACCCTATTCATATCCACCGCATAAAATAAGCTTTTTAAATGTGTTGCGCAAACTATTTTTTATATTTACCTACTCGTGAAGTTTCGGAAGATTTTTTTTCTTTAAGATGCTAACATGGACTCATATCATGTCAACGAATGATAAGTGAATGGAGCGTTGTTTGGAATTACAACTCTTACACTAAAATGCATAATTTTTGACTTACTGTTCAAAATCATGTTATGTACATGGAGTCTATTTTTTAATTCAACCAGAGCAAGCAGTACGCTGTCAAAAATATTGTGTTTTTTATTCAACGCCATCCATGGATAATCCATTTTCAAATTTTACATTACATTGTGGCATAAAAGAGAGTTCCAATTTACTTTTAAATGTCCTGTATTCTATTAACGTAGCCTTTCAGCACACAGGTCGGGCCTAGTGTTAGGACTCCCTCTCTTTTGATGAAGGTGGTTGTTGTAAGTGCGTGAAGTTATCCCAGTATTTCATCCCAGAAAGATAAAAAATGTTCATCAGGCAATACTACACAGTAAAAAAAACGGAGTTCTCCTGACACCGAATCGGTGTCAAATAATATCCCACCGATCGGATACAAGTTTCTTTTATCCCAGTGGAGTTTTTATTTTGATCGTGATTTACTTTTTTCGGATGAAATTATTATTTATACTTTTTCCACCAGATCGGCGCTTGTCCTACTTTTATAAGCGTCAATTACAAAGAACTATTACTTTTACACCAAACGGCGTAAAAAGTATATTGTTTTATCCTATGGAATGTTTTAAAAATAGTACCCTTCATTAACGGAGTTAATTTAACGTAATTAGATAGAATGTAAAGTATTTTTTCGGATTAAATTCCATTCACACCGCGTTTTTTTTACTGTGTAGGTATATCCCATCCCAGGATTTTTAAATTCATCCCAGAAAATTTTAAAATGTCACAAAATATGATAATTGATGATTTAAAGTGTCCATTCTTCAAATATCTTTCATAAAATTATGAAAACCAGCCGTATGTTGAGATTGGCGCTAAAGCATCCTGGGGCTGGGATGGCTCCGTTTAGATAAAATATACATTTTATATTTAAACGAATGGTTCCCCGAAACCTAAAGTGTCGTAACCGATCTCACTTGATGTCGCTTGTACATAATGTAAACCACCTTCGCAAAAAAGTTCAAGACCATCCGTACGTTAGGATTGGCGCTATGGGGTCATATGACCGTATGTCATGGACGGACCGTCATGTGAATTTTATTATTTATAGCGGACATGATGCCGTGTTGAAATCAGAAGAGATCGGTCACGACACTTGTGGTTCCCGGGAACCATTAATTTAAATCAATAATTCATACATGAACACATACAACATACACATAAAACATACATGTACACGGTTGCAATTGGGATTTTTTTTTTATAGACAGAGGTCATCATGTTTTACTTAAATCACACGAGATCGATGACGACATTTTAGGTTTCTGGGGCCCATATGCTGAGGTTATATGTTCTGATACGCAAGAAATCTTAAAAAAGTAAAAAATAAAAATTTCGTTAAAAAATAAAAAATAAATTTCCTAGTGCTCATAACTTCACGCACTTGTTGTTGTTTCGATTTTTTCGCTGTCAATTTGGACGCAACTTGTTGGAACGTCACTACTCTGCTGGAAACGTTGCCATCTCACAATAAATAATTTGAAGATGACTTGAGGTTCGTGTATTCTTGCTGATGAAAGTTGGGACTGGCATAGTGTGGTTTATCTAATGAAATTTTGATCTCGAATATGACCGTTGCCTCAATATATATGGTTTTGACCAAGGCTGTTTTATAGATGGTGGCTGTATCCTCCGTTCTGTATAACATAACCTGATTAAGTTTTAAGTAAGGGATGATTTGCTTGAGCTGTTCCTGAAGTTGGTGTGGAGTTTATGATCAACGGATCGAGAATGCCTTGGTGAACTTATCAGTTTCATCATTTCCAGCTGTTCGACTCTAATATAGATGCCTAAGGTATTGAAATGTCAAGACAGGCATGTAAATAGCGAGTGAACGTTTAATTTATAGATAAATTAATTAAAAAACCCTAAACGTCGAAAATTTGTCAAGAAGCAAGTAATTTTTATTTATTAATTATTAATAAACGTTCTAAAATTACGAAACATTTTTTATTAATATTAATTTTATAAATATTACATAAAAAAAATACAAAATTTTAAAGTTCAAACCCGAATGTAAAACTATTTTAATTATTTTACAATTTTAATTAAAGTTTTATCGATTTAAATGAATAACGACAATTTAATAATGAAACCTCCATTTTTTATGTATACAAACCTGTAAAATTTTAGTTCAATACCGCAACAATTATCGAAGTCATGTACTTTTACATCGTCTATTGTGTTTAGAACAGCATAATTTCGAATTAATTGAATTATCGTTGGCCGATTTTTCAATGCGATACTTCGATCATGTATTATGATCACTGAGCCCCCCAACCTGTCAAAAATATAAACAATTTATACTCTTTAAATAATTTCTAACGCTAACTTGGTTCAGAACATCAAATTTTTTTCCCCCTTTCAATGGTTAGTCCCATAATTAATTAAACCTATGTAAAATATTAATTTTAATTTGGTAGATTTACTAGGGCAAGTGGCCTCGTTCTTTGGAGTCTTCTTTCAACGACAGGGTTATCTATCATATGGCGAATATAGAGGTTTCCATGCTCCTGGAGCCTTATTTCGTGTTTGGCGGCAAGCTTTTTTATTCCATCTTTGATGTATTCCATCTGTAAGTACCCGTGAAGGTCCTCTGTACCATTTACGATGATACGAAAAACCTTGTTTTGAAACGTCTGTATCATTTTGGTACATCCACAGAGTTGAATACCGTAGGTCCATATTGGATTCAGCATTTGCGGATATAGCAGCAGCTTGTTGTGAATTGTAAGCTCAGAGCCTCTACCTATGAACCAATACATTTTTCTGAACATAATGTTAAGTTCTTCTTTTTGACATGCTCTCTCCACTTGAGCTTGGCATCGAGGGTCATGCCAAGATATTTAGCTTTGTTTGCATATGGCACCGGTCGTGAGTTAATTTCTATCGGTAGATGGGAAGCCTTTTGATATGTAAAGTTAATATGCGTAGATTTCGTCTCATTAGCTTGATTCTTCAGCGCTTAGTCCAGTTACAAACCGCATTGGTAATCTTCGGAGTTTGCTCTTTGCATCAGACACATTACTGTCAATGGCCATGATTGCTGTGTCATGTGTAAAAGTGGCTATGGTTCCTTCATTTGTTGTTGCCTGGTATATAATAAATACATGGTTGGTCCTAAGACACTCCCCTGCGGGACACTGGCACAGATTTTCTTTAGTTCGGAGTATTCATCCTCATATTTCACACGAAAATGTCCATTGGATAAATAAGATCTTATAGTATGGCATAGAATTGCCTTAGCAGATCTCTATGCAGCTTGAATTCCAGTTCACTATGCCAGACTATGCTTGGGCGACGTCCAGAAATATGCTGGAACATACTTTTTAACGCTTTAACGTTCTTTCGATAATGTTGGTGATTCTATGCACTTGTTCAATATTGTGGAATGCTTTCTCTGAATCCAAACTGATGTGGAGGAATTAGTTGTCGGTCCTCAATTATTGGTGGAGACACTTGAACTTTGGGTCTTTTGAGTCCCTTTGTCGCCTTCCACGCCTTCACGAATTCGATCCCAGTTTTTTTTTTGAATTTGTTAATTTGGGTGCACTCTCTAGGTCAGTTATTTGCATTCAGTCAGTGGGTCAGTCTGTTGGGGAACCACCAGAGTAAAATTCATATTTTGATGTCTGCCCTGCTTGAAGCGATTCTTTACCTTTTGACGCTGTAAGTCTAGATCTGCTCCCTTTTCAAGTTATGCCGGGGAGGACAATAAATTGCGGAGACATGAAGCTGCCTGTATTTAATTTGGATGAATAGAGTGATATAAGTTATAACCCCCCGTATTTTAATAAACGAAAATTTAACTAAATGGCTTTTACGAGTTTAAAAATATTTCTATTTCTGGAATATATTGCATAATCCCATTCTCATTCCAGATTGCTATTTTGAAAGTTGTGTTCTTGCTTAACATTTTTTGTTGGATTGCGTTGTGGGAGTTACATTATCTTCAGTTGATCAAGTATGATGTTGTTTGGTCATCTAGCCGCTTTGTATGTGTGGTCGAATTCAAACCTTTCACTACCGGGGCAAATGATCTTCTTTGGCCTGGGTTGCTTGGTTCTCCATCCATCTGATTTCATATTTAAACCCTTCGGTTTTCGTGATTTTGCTGTTGATTTCTTAATTTATCTCTTAATTTTTGTAGTTGTTTAGCAACCTGACAGCCCGTAATTGGGTTTGGCTAAATGCCTGACATTTCTTGCATTGGGGTATGCGTGTTGTGGTTCCCTTCATTGGTTCAATTTTTACCTTTATGTGAAGGATTCGTTTTATTCCATAAATGTTTTGAACATTCTCTTTGTTGTCAAATACCAGATAAAAAGAAGAGTCCCCTTTTACTGATAGTTTGGTTCCCTTCCTTGATTTCTGTTCTCTCTTTTTTAACAATATTCACAGCATCTAATATTTTAAGACCTTTATTTTATAAGTCTTCCATTATTTGTTTGCTTGAGCAAGTGTGATGTCATGACTTATAGCCTGTTTGCCTGTTTGTTCTCGTAGGTAAACCACTGAGAGTATTAATTTTCCAAACGTCATTGTTTAGCGTTGTTACCTTATAATCTTTGTCAGTAACCGATTTTACCAGTGACTGAATTTCTGGGTAACTGGTTACACTCACAATATTTATTGATGGGTAGAACAACTTTTGAATCTGGATTAGATTTGTCCCCTATTTAATTGCTCAGCGTCACATGACGATTCAGCTTTTCTTTTATTACTCTTCCTGTATTGTTTTTTCTTCTTTAGGATCCAGTCCGTCTTTCTTTGTAATTCATCTTCATCAGTGAAATAGATGAATTTGTCTGGTTCAATGCTTCCTATACTGCAATCTTCTTTTGAATCCCGATTCATTTTTTTTGTCACTTAGCTTGGCAAATAATTGCTCCATATGTTCTAGTCGCCAGGAGATTTATATTCTCCTTTTCTAGGTCAATAGTTATTTTACTAGATTCGGCTACTTGCAAAATAAAATATCCGGCGGCATCACTTATTTCGTGTAATGTTTGTCCATAGTACATCTAGTTATAATGTTAGAAAATGCATCGGGTTGGTCAGCTACCGAGTTGCTTCTATTTTTCGTTATCGGTGATTTGTGTAAATTTTATCTTCTCTGGAACAGATTTGATGTTCCCTGGTCCTCTCCAGAATCTATAGGACCAGTCTCCACAGATAGTGGATTGACCAATGTTGATATTGGTGTATCACCTACTGCGGTAAAATTTCGTTTGATTAGTACCATTGCATATTTTTGATTGACTAATTAGCTATTCTGCTTCACTACTACGAAGGGATTGGGTACCACAACCGTTCGTTCTACAGAACATTACCCAGAGTACGCCAGTATCCATTTATGAATACTTCGTAGGCCTTCAATCTCGTACTCCAGAACACTAAATGAATGTTACGATTTTCTGAATTTTTATTTTATTTTTATTTTTATTTTTATTTTATATATAACAACTGGGCAAGAAACAGGTTAACCCATTTACATGATGCATGCCTCTCGAAAATTAAGAAATAAAAATTCACAGTAAAATCGAATTCAAAAAAAAAAAAAATTACATAAGTAATTAAACAGAAGAGAAAGAATATAAATTACTAAAACCAGAAACCCATTTGTAATAATATTGACAATAATAATAAATAATAATCATATTAAAAATATAAAGCAATAAATAATAATATTTGATATCTATACTAATATATGAAAACAAGCTTTCAGTGAATCTGCGTCAAGCACCGCGACTGTTACTGGACAGGAGTACGTTACATTTTCTACGAAATTTTAATAGAGACATATTAAACAGATCCAAATCATCAAAGAACAGAATATGGTTCGATAGAACTCGATTAATAATTGATGCCAGACCGAGATTTATTCTTGAAGTTGTTACTTGAAACAATTGTTGATTTCGTGTTCTATAGGCCGGTACATAAAAGTTTATACTTGATAACAGCGGTGTCTCAATCAGACCATTGATCAATTTAAAGAGAAAACTATCATCAAGTAGGATTCTTCTGCTTTCTAGTGTCATCAAATTGAACTTCTCAATACGAGTCGCATACTCCATATAACTATTCGAAGGAACATACTTGAAACATAAAAATTTCAAGAATCGTCGTTGAACACTTTCAATTCTGTTGCAATACTGGTAGTAGAAGGGGTTCCAAATCTGTGATAAGTATTCCAAATTAGTCCTAATGAAGCTCAAGATGAATATCGAAGGATTCCTAAAGTCTCTGGCACGCCTACAAATGTATCCCAGTGTCTTGTATGATTTGCAACAAATATTATCAATATGTTTATCAAAACGCAATCTTGAGTCAAATGTTATACCTAGATCCTTTACTATGTTGCAACCTTAATTAATGGGGAGTTGCCAATAGAATAAGTATTTTCAATCCTATTTACCTTCCTGGTAAAAGTCATAGAAACACATTTGGTCACATTAAGAGGCAACTGATTATTGACAGACCAATTATAAACAGAATTAAGATCCGTTTGCAAAGCTACCACATCATTTCCATTGTTAATTGCACTAAAGATCTTTAGATCATCTGCATAGAGCAAGTGTTTTGACTGAATAACTTCCGAGATATCATTAACAAAAATGATAAACAATAAGGGGGCCAAAATCGACCCCTGAGGGACTCCTGACGTAGGTTCAAAACCATTCGTTACAGCTCCATTAAACTTTACGAATTGAGTTCTATTACTAAGATAGGATAGGAACCATTTGGCCAAGATTGGTGGAATATTAAAAGAGGCAAGCTTTTGCAATAATAGATAGTGAGAAACTGTATCAAAAGCTTTGGAAAAATCAGTGTATATACAGTCCAATTGCCCATTTTTATCCAAAGTGTTATATGCCAACTCAGAAAACTCGGCTAAGTTGGTTAGTGTTGAATGTTTGGGAAGGAAACCATGTTGGGTACGTGTGATTTGGTTTTGAACTAAGTTAAAAACGACTTTGTACATTAGCTTCTCAAATAATTTTGATACCGAGTTTAATATGGATAGGCCTATAATTTTCAACATTAGCCAAGTCATCGCTTTTATGAATAGGAACCAAAAAGGATTCTTTCCATTTTGAGGGAAAGACTGCAGTTTTTACAGACATATTGAATAGTAGTGTCAATGGAATAACAAGTACCTTCCTTAAACTTTTTAAGAATAAGTTGGTTAACTGATCGGGACCAGCACCTTTATTAATATCGAGTAATTCCAACGCTGTCAGGACTTCGATGTCAGAGATTAAAGAGAAATTAACATTAGCACAACAGATTGAGGCTGTTCTAGATATCGTGTTCTGTACATATACCGATTTGAAATGCTGGGCAAAAAGACTACAGATCTCACTTTGAGAGTTAGATGTTTGATCTTTATAGAACATACAACTAGGATATTCTGATTTGGCCTTAAATGATTTCTGATAGCTCCAAAAGTATTTTGGATTGTTTTGTACATTATTTTCAATACGCTCGACATACAGCTTCCAGCAATTCGAAATTTCGCGTTTAACTATTTTCCTATAGTTGGAAAATATTGAATAATCAAGGTTATTTTTGTACAACTTAAAGCGATTTAGTGATTTAGCTTTCGCTTTGATAAGTAGTATAAGACGCTTTGAATACCAAATAGGAAACTTCCATTGTTGTTTTGGAATATAATCTGTGTATTTATAAATAGAAGAAAAAATGTTACGATAAAAAATGCCAATAGCATTATCAACTGATGAATTATAAAATAAAGAGTGCCAATCAATACCAGCCAGATCATTTGTTAGTTGTATATAGTCTATTTTACGGAAGTTTATTTTAGAATTAGTATGTAATCGGCCTTTTTAACATTGACGTTATTAACATCAATATTTGAGAGGAATAGGTCAAGAAACCGGTTTTGAGCATTTCGTACGTAATTGAATTGCGATAAAAGTGTCAACTCCATAGTGTCAATCAAATATTCGGCTGTAGGGCTCTCGTAATTCGAAGCAAATATATTCTGAAGATCATCAGTATTCCATTCAATTGATGATAGATTAAAGTCACCCACTATAATAAAATTCGAATTAGCCTTACATGAGTTAACCAGATTTGACATATTTTTTTTTTTTTTTTTATAACAACTTTATTGATATGGCTACTACAATCTTAAACATTATTAATTCATTAGTAAGGTTGACATAAGTACTTATGAGATAAGCATAAACTTGTGTGGGTCTGCTGGACCAGTGTCCAGTTCCCTTGGTTTATAATTTTCATACGGTTAGCTCATGTGGTTTGATTCGTTTGAGCCGCCTTACTTCGTCTGTACTGTCCAGTAGTTGTACGGCCTCAAGATTGGTGTGGGTAAGAAGTCTCTTTTCATGTTTTATGGCACATTCCCGGATAACGTCGTCTATCAATTGTATTTCTAAATCATTGTGGATTTCCTTGTTAGTCACAAATCGGTAGGCGTTGGTGACCATTCGAAGAAATTTATTTTGGCTTCGTTGTATAATGTCTCTATTGGATTTATGTGTACAACCCCATAGCTGCGCACCATACATCCATATTGGTTTGAAGATAGTCTGGTATACCTGTCTTTTGCAATACAGGTTCATTTTGGAATGATGTCCAATTAACCAGTACATTTGACGTTGTTTCAATCGTATCTGTTCAGCTTTTTGTCTCACGTGATGTTTCCAGTTGAGCCTTGAATCTAAATGCAGACCAAGGTATTTTGCCGATTCAGCCTGCGGCACTTGCACCCCATTGAGGTATATATGAAGAGTGTTATTTTTATGTCGAAGCGTAAATGTCACATAGGTTGATTTGAGCTCATTCAGTGCGATTTTCCAGTCAATTGTCCATTTAGTAACGTTGTCCATTGCTCGTTGAAGATTTTCCACTGCTCTTGGTTGAGATTCGTCTACTGACATAATTACAGTGTCGTCAGCGAACGTGCCGATGAATGTTTTATTCGTCGTAGGTATGTCCGCAGTATAAAGAAGATAGAGGAGGGGACCCAATACGCTTCCCTGCGCAACTCCCGCAATCGCTGGATAAAAGTCCGAACTTGTTTCTTCATGAATGACTCTGAATTGGCGATCAGAGAGGTATGATTCAAGCAGCTTGCAATAGTTTTGTGGTAGCATTTTGCTCATCTTGAATGTCAATCCCTCATGCCAAACCCTATCAAAGGCCTGGGATACATCTAAAAATACGGCGGGACAATATTTCTTTTCTTCTAACGCTTGCTCTATTACCGCAGTTATTCGATGGACTTGATCTATTGTGGAGTGGTTATTCCTGAATCCAAATTGAAAATCAGGAACGTTTACCATTGGCTTTAGACGTTTTAGTAGCAGTTTCTCGAACAGCTTTGATAAGGCCGGAAGCAGTGAGATTGGTCTGTATGATGATACTTCTTCATCTGGTTTACCTGGTTTCTTTAGCATAATTATTTGGGCCATTTTGAAGCATTTGGGTACATACTTCAATCTCATACAGGCATTAAATAATTATGTGATCAAGATGATTGCTTTACGTGGAAGTTCCTTGAATAGACCCGGTGATATTTCATCAATTCCTGGTGCTTTTTTATGATTAAGATTTTTGTCGATTTCTTCAGCAATTTCCATTGGCGTAACCCTTTTAAAGTCCTGATTTGGTTGATAAACAGGTGTTACATCAATGTTGGATTGAATGTCATGGGGTTGGAATACTGCTGCTAGGTGTTGAGCAAAGAGTTCCGCTTTTTCTTTGTCTTGTCGAACCCAACTGCCTTGAGCATTCCTTAAAGGTGGTACTCGAACTACAGGTCGTTTAAATCTTCTGATTGCTTTCCATAACGAGTAGTCTTTATCCATTTCTGGACCTAGCCCGCTTAAGTAGTTATCGAGGCAATTCTGTTTGAAATTTTTGATTAGCCTATTGACTTTGTTACTTATTCGATTAAAAGTTGTCTTATCAGCGGGATTTCTGGTGAGATGCCATATTCTCCTCGCCCTTCTTCTTGCCTTGATTTGTTCCCTGCTTTCAGCCGGGTATTTGACTTCAATCTCCGCTTTGTCCTTTAATTCAGGAGTAGCTAATCTGGCAGCCATTCGAGTGTATTCAATGAAATTGTTTGTTTGTTGTTCCAATTCTTCGTTGCTTTTAATGCTAACTTTTAATTCAACTAGCTCTTCCAATTTTTCTCTGAAGATGTCCCAATCCGTGAATCTATTAGTAAGGTTTTGCTTTTTCTGTTTCTTTATTACTATAGCGCTTACTGACAACAGTACAGGAATGTGGTCAGATGTTAGGTCGTTCGACTCTAGTGTAAATTCCTTCGACTCTAGTGTAACTTAGAGGAATACCTTTTATGATGAAGAAATCCAGTAGATCTGGTATTTTTCCTGTATCCGTTGGCCAATACGTTGGCCCCCCTGGGGACAGATATTCGCATTTGTTTTCATGAATGGCATTGGACAAGGTGTTTCCTTTCCCAGGAGAAATAAGCCTGGAACCCCAAGCTGTATGTTTTATATTGTAGTCCCCACCAATAATAAATCTTGGACCGAGCTTATTGAAGACGTTATTAAATTGTAACTTCGTTGGTGTATGCCGTGGAGGACAGTACGCTGCTGCAATATTCAGATCTGCGCCATTATATTGGATTGAGATAACAGTTGCTTGCAAATAGTTTTCACGAATATCCTCTTGTTGATTATGTTTGATATTATTTTTAATTAGTACAGCTGAACCACCTCTGGCTCTTTCACTAGGATGGGTTGTCCAGTAGGAATTAAAACCCCTTATTCTGATAAAGCTTTTGTTGGAGAAGTGCGTCTCTGAAATCAGCGCAATATCAATGTTGTTTGTATGGAGAAATATTTCCAGTTCTTGGGCTCGTTGGTTGAGCCCATTAGCGTTCCAAGCTACAATGCGCAGGAACGAGTTAATCATTTGTGAGTATGTTGACTTTTTCGCTTGGTGGATAGATACAGATTTCCAGTTTTGCCACCCTCTCTGCTAAATGACCAAGTGACTGTTGAATTTGGCTAAGCATTTTAATAATTTAAATGTTATTAGACTCTTTGGTGATTTGCGCATAGGATAATCCAACTGTGGATGGTGTGATTGCTGTTTGTGGTTTAGCAACTTTGGTTTGTAATCGCTGCACTGCGCTTGTTCTATTATTCTGTTGACTTTTAATTTTGTTCTGATATACTCTGCATCCTTTATAATTTGCAGTATGCCCTTGTTCTTGACAAAGAGCACAAGAAGGCGCGATATCTGGTGTTTTCTTGCATGTTGTCGTGTGGTGATTTTCCGCGCATTTAACGCATTTGGTTTGACGATAGCAAAAGCTCTTGGTATGTCCAAGTTGTTGACAATTCGTACACTGTGGAATTCCCCTTGTCTTGTTAGGTGGCTCAATTTTAACTATACAGTACGCAAGTTTCTTGATATTGTATACTTCTTTATTGTTGTCTTTTTGTTTTAAGTCGATGTGAAACAATGGAAAGTGTTTCCTGACTTTTACACCATCAATTGTGACCATTTTGTATATGTTGGTAATACCTGCGACTTCATGTCCCATTTTTTCTAAGTCTGCTTTAATTTCATCGTGACTAATAGAAGAAGGTAAGCCTCTGATAACCACTCTATAGGCCTTTTCACTCTTCAGCTGGTAGGTGTGATATTGAATATTTTCTAGTTGGTTGCTAGATTCATTTTTTAATTCTTCCAGTAATTTTTTGACATTTCTGTAATCATTTTCATTTTCAAAGGTAATTCTAATGTCACTATTTGAGAGCGCCTTAAAATGAGTTGATTCACTAGTGTTTTTTATTATATTTTGTCGAAAAAGTTCGAAATTATTGATATTGCTCACATTAATGGGTGGAGGCAATGGTATTTTTGGGTTTTTCTGTTCAGTGTTACTGTTCACACTTTGTGTATTATTTTTTGGGGGAGTTTTCGTTTTTGTACGCCTACGTTTCTTAGGGTTTCTGTTATTAGCTCTGGAAACTTCTGCTTCCAGTTCGTCCTCATCTGTGAAATAATCCTCTACACTCAGAGCATTAAATCTATTTTGTTGAGAGACTGGAAATTGCTGCAGCAGCCAGTTGGAGTTATTTGAATGATGTGGACTGGTTGATGGCTGAATATGGTTGACAGGCAGGTTGTTAGCTCGTGCTGAAACCTCAGCTTTACTATTTTTAACCTTGTTTTTATTTTTTAGTGTAGAGTTTTCTCTCTTCAGTTCAGCAACTTCATTACTCAGCTGCGCGATTAGTTTCTCCATTTTCTGAAACTTGGTTAACAGATCCTCGCTGTTTATAATGTTTGTTGATGCACTCGGCATTTGTAATAAAGTTCCTTTTTCAATGGAGACTGCGTCTTTTGCAGTTACTGTGGAGGCAGTCGCTGTTGGCACAATTGTCTCTAATTGTAGTGTACGTCTAGCTACATGTGGAGGTGGTGATCTCAACATTTTCATGCTCTTAGGAAAGTTGTTCCCTTTATTTGCCAAGGGTTGGTTCCCCCCAGAATCTATGGTACTAACATCCGAAGAAGGTATGGAGCGGCCCGGTTGATTTGATGCTTCTATAGACGCATCCGTCTCGTTTCCTAATATTATTAGACTATTATTTTCATCATTATTTTTCATCTTAAATTTTTATTTTATTCCCACGAGTAGCACGAGAAATTAACGGTCGCCTATGACAGAGCTCTGCGTTATCATAGGAAGGCTATGGGTTTAAACCGAATGACGCCAAATTCGGAGTTCACATACTAATGACTAAGCACCCTCTTAGCCACGCAGCCATCGGCGTATGTAGTACCACCTTAGCTTTGGTGTGCTAGTTTTTGGTCCGCCCCGAGTATTTAATTTCCCCGGTACCTACCATATCTGGCAAGCGTTCCCCTATCCGCCACCCGGGGAGGCGCCTGATGGGGGTACTAGCAAACCCCACACAGGAGATTTGACATATGATCACAAAATAACTTATAATCCGGAAAAGTAATCCCGATGTTGAAGTACACAACACAAATAATTACAGTTGATCCAGTTTTCAATTTAATTTTGATCCAAACATCATCAATAACATAACAGTTATTTAACCCGCTAAGCCTCACGACATCCCAATTATTATGAACAGCAACAAGAACTCCACCTCCATCTTGTTTATTACAGTGGGCAAAATTACGATCTTCAAAATTGCTACCTAATTACCGATTACAAAGCCGAAAGAGCGGCACTGATGTTACATATTAAACGTTGCCTATATGCTGTAAAGTAAGGCTTGATGTCTTTTTATATATTAGATTAGACCTTTCTTATGCGTCACCCCTCGTCATAATATTAATTTCTAATATTTATAATAAACTTTAAAATTTTCCAATCTCCGAGAAATTGTGAGGGAATCTACTGATTACGTAACACACACGTTTTGGATTTTTTTTTTGTTTTTTTGGCGATTTGATTGAATCATGCAAAATCGTAATTGCTTCTCATACGTATGCTTAAGTATTCGTACATATGAACGTAAAAAAAAAATTATGAAATTTACGTCGTTGCATGACAACACAATTTTTAAACTTACAATATTTATTTGAGAGGTGAAAATTATATTATATTCATATAACTCATAAAATTGTTTTCAACCATTAAAGGTCGAATGAAAGTGAAATTATTGTATGCTACGTATACGTAGCCGTTCAAATTAACTACTTAGCTTGCTGGCATCTGATAGTACCAATATTTAAATCGATTATGTTAATTTCAACTCACACCAAATTTATATACGAAACAAGTGTACATGTTCACACTAATTGATCGAATTGTTTATTAAATTCAATTCGAGTCTACATTCTAATCGGTCTAATCAATCAATACGCCCTTGGTCATCAATTTTATAATGGTTTTGTCCTCAACACGGAAATAGTAAAGCGAAGGTCACCTTTCCTCCAAAAATCAATAAAAAATGTTTAACAAGAAAACGAAAAGTAATTAACGTTGAACAGCTGTTCTCTATATACATAAATATTTTCACCTCGTATAAAAATTATGTCTATCGTAAATATATCTATATCAAGCGAGTAAAACGCCTTTGCTATATGCAATAAATCTCACCTCATCTTATCACCTTGGTAATGTCCTACAATGAACTGATCTTGATGTAACACGATTTTATATAGAACAATTTGCTGTTTAATCAATGACATGAACACATGGTTATACGTACGTAACGATAATATCACCTTACATTACAACAATGAGATTAATTCATCGTCTTGTATAACATCGACTTATTTATTTCTGAAATAAGCATAATCACTATCTTGAGTCATTGCAACCAACTAAATAAATATTTCAAGTTCATATGTACATTTACAAATTTCTTTCATTATCTAATAAAGTAACATATAAGTAAATGTACGACCGATATTATTAACGTTGTTTGTTTACATAAAATAAAATAAAATAAAAATGTTTATTTAAAAAATCAGCTGATCGCTAACACACTAACGTACTTTAAACTTTAAACATTTACGACGGCAAGTATAAAACTTCGTTTCCACACGCTTATCGTTGTTATTTATATTTTTTTTTTTTATAAGGCTCTCGCAGCCGGCCAACGGCAAAGCATTTGCATACATAACCTATACACACGCATGCATACCTAGGGTAATATTAAACAAATTAATCAGCTTAAAATTATAAACTAAATCGTGTGTTCATTCGTATGGTAGCTAGGGCCAATGGACGACCAAAATTCTATTTTTGTCTGCGATTGATAAAAAAAAATGTTTCTTTTAAATTATTTTTAGTGGATTGCCGCATCTAACAGAATATCAATTTTTTTGGTTTTCTATTTAATTTCCATAACATGTGGTTTAAATCTATTTTTTGTGCAGTTCGTTTCAATCAAATATGTTTATTGATGGATAAGTATCAATCATCAGTCAAATTAAAATAAAATATGGCTCCGCGAATACCAGTTAAAAAGTATTTCAGTCACAAAACTGAACTAATGTTGGATACAATTTAGTAGCTGCGCCAGCCAGTCAAATTATAGTAGTGGATGAATAATTTTTCAACGGTCGTTTTTTCAAACTAAAACGACTATACAAAAGTTTGCAATTTAGTTTGGCTCTAATTCAAAGACGAATGAATATTTTTCAAAACCGTTTTTCAAGTCTTGGATAGTCTCTGGATGGTTACCGTCACGTAACGGCTAATTGACACGACCTTACTATTCTCTCAATATCCCGATCTACTCCTTTCCAAAAACAATATCTTCTGGCGAGTGGTTTCATTCTTGTAATTCCAGGATGAGTATGATGAAGTTCTTGAAGAATTTGACTTTGAAGAATTTTCGGAATCAAAACTCGTTGACCCTTGAAGATAATGCCGTTATTGAGTGTATAGATATCTTCACTTTCATCGGAGTTGAGTAAATTTGACAAAATTTTAGAAAGATCTGATCCAATGCTTCCGAGTTTACGTATTCGTCTGAGATTTCGAAAATTGATAGAGAACATAATTCATTTACCTCTTCGTTTATGATTTTTTCTGTAGACGGTTTTTCCACTAGCTGCGTTGCACGAGATAAACAATCGACGTTAGTGTGTTCCGATCCCTTTTTGTAGACTATTCGGAAAAATCCGAGTTAGTGGATGATTGTCGGTGACCATTAATGTGATTAATTATAAATATAATTGCTGGAGCTTCTCGATCTAAATGACTGTAATTCCTTTCAGCTAATGTTAACGATCTGGATGCGAATGCGACACTATGTTCAATATCATTAACCATATGCGAGAGCACCTCTGCAATGCCCGTAGGACTTGCGTCGCATGCTACAATTACTGGTAGTTCGGGATCAAAAGGCATTAAAACCTTATCGCTGGAGATGACGTTTTTAAGTTTTAGAAACGCTTATTCACAATTTGATGACCAATAAAATTTTGTGTGTTTTTGAAGTAGCTGACGTAATGGAAACGTAATTGTAGTTAAATCCGGTATGCATCTGGAGTAATAGACAACCATACCTAAAAATCTTCGAAAACATCATCTGCTGTAGCTAGACGTGGCATGTTTTTGAAATTTTGTTAAATTGGACAACGTGACCCAAATATTCAATCTAAGTTTGAAAAAATGAACATTTACTTTTGTTGAGGTGTAGATCATGTTCTTTTAGTCATTGAAGACATTGAATTAAATGATTTTTGCATTCTTCTTCTGTTGCACAATGTATTCTTCAAACCGGAAAGTACTTTGTATGTCCCTCTATGGGTTGAGATTTTTTGAATATCACACGATTTGGCATACTCGAAGATGCAGATACGCTTTATATAAATCAAGACGACAGAAAAATCTTGATCCTTTGAGGTTATTTAAAATTTCATCAATACGACGGATTGGGTAATTTGCAGATACGAGTTGTGGATTTACTCCAACTTTGTAACCGAGGCAGAGTCGAACCCAGTCACTCCTTTCAACTTTGGAAATAAATCCGGATGCTTCCAAATCGTTAAGCTCTTTGTCCACACAATCACGAAGTGCATATGGCACTTCACGTTCCTTCTAAAAAACTGGCTTATCATCTCTTTGAAGTTGAAGCGTAACTTGGAAATTTGGCACACAACCCACTTTTTGAATAAAAATTTGTTGAAAATTATTGATAATGTCTGTGATTGAATTTAAATTATTAATTTGAGCATTTATTTTGTTAACACCTAGATTGACCACTTGCTGGAGGTTGACGTTTAAGTGTCGAATCCAAATACGCCCCAAAAGAGCTTTGTAGATGGTTGTAGTGTCGTTGTAATGTTGAGCTGTTCGAATTGATTTCGTGGAATTAAAGTAAATCCTACGCCGGAGTCTACTTCAAACTTTTGAGGCCGTGCACTGTTATGAAATATTTACCAAAATCATCTTTGTCAGTGTAATGCTGATTATTGTGAATATCGACAATCTGATTTATTCCATAGACCTGGTGGATCACGTCGTCATAACCATCATTAATTGAACTGTTGATGACATTGATGACTTCATTAAAGTTTTTATGCAAACTTGTTGCACATGGCCTTTCTTACCATATGAATTGCATTTGAGGTTATGTCTATTAGTGCGGCATTCTGTTGTCTTCAATATCGTTATACATACATTTTCGATACCCAATTGGTTGTAATTCAGTTTGGATTTTCAATGCTTTGTTCAACGCTTTCAACGTTTTGATGATGAACGATCTCTTGATCGATTCCTGGCCTGAAGTAAATTCTATTGACATCATTTATGCTGCTAGGTAGTTTTGAATTGAGTTTGCGGCTGTGATTTTTAGAAGCTTCCAAAGATACCACAATCTTTAAAAATCTAACTCCTCAGATTGAAGGAGTTGTTCACGTATCGTGTTGACTTAATGCCTCGAATGAATTGTGTTCGAAGAGAAATATGTCAGCCCTGCATTCACATGTTGACAGAAATGAACATTCAGTTATATCCCGTCGGAGTAATGCAACATAACTAGCCACTGTTTGCTCTTCGCTTTGATATATTGAAAGGAAACGATATTAGATTACCAGCATGTTTTTCTTGGGGCACAAATGTTTTCCACAAAATGGTCGTATGAGAACTCTGAAATACTCTCTCTCTCTCTCGATTTAATTTAAAATTTTCTTTATTTGTATTGAAATTCTAGAATGGTGGTAGCATCACTTGCAATGGCGGCTTCTGCGGTTGTGGTTGTTGTTGTATTTGTCGAAAAATAGTATTTGCATTTACTTGTTGCAGCAAACTTCTAATAATTGTTCGAATTGGTCTTTGTTCATGAAATGTTTCTTGAAAATTTGCTAGTATTTTTTTGCACTCGTCACCAATTGTTATAACTTGTTTACTATGTTTTACGTAGAATTGAAAAGACGCGTTGTATTCTTTCATGCGCTTTATTACAAGTGAAGTTACCTTTGGTGAGCTCATAAAACAACATGACAGTTACATTATCATCTGCAGTGTTGCCAGGCTGATTATTCGATCCCCGAAGACAGCGTGCAAAAGCCCGATTGTTGCGTTTGCTATGTGGCAAGTTTTGCCGTCTTGTTGAGACCAAATCACAGAATATATATCAGAAGCGACATAACTCCATTTTTATATGAATTTTTTCGGCTCGAATATTTGAATTTTTGAATCAAAATGGAGTGGTAAAATTGTTTAAATGATAGATAATAGATACAACTAAAATTTCCTCTCAATTGGCTCTCTCAATAACAAATGTCACTTATTTTGGCTACATCACAGCAATACGTGTAAATAAATTAAATAAAATTAAATTACTTACTGAAATGAAGCATATCGTCGAATGGATTATAGCACAGAATATATATTCTGTGATTATAGTAAGTGGTGTATATATATTATAAATATTATAAAGGGAAATTACAACAAATGATGATGTTCCAGCACAAGTGAGTTTTAATAATTTATTAGACATGAACGCAATATTCTAATATTGTTTTATTTCTAGTTATGTGTGCCGTTTGGATGGAACTATGCGGCAAATCGGTAATTCGTATTGCGAAATTGTGATTTTGGGAGCTGTTATCCGAAGTATTTTTAATTTACAGCGATAAACTGTGACATGTTGTGAAATGGTGGCCACGAATGTAATGTAATGCTCGAGTACGTGAAATCGCCTCATTGATTCGTTTTAATCATCGACATATCCATAATAGCGTTTTGCCAGTCTTTAATCGCCATTGTTTCGTTCAGCGTACGGTTGAAATAATAATGATTATTTCCTCTAAAGAAAAAAGCGAGCCGCTTAAAACGGCATGAAAACTGAACGTTTACGTGATGTGGTTTTTACTGACAATATGGCAAAACGTCATCGTATGCATACATAAAGATTATAAAGTAGTCCGCCATTTGTAATTATACCTTTTGTTTTTGTCATTCTTTTCAATTGTATTTTTGTTAAATCATCAATTTTTGCTGTTAAATCATATTGCTTAATGAATATTATTAAAGGTAAGAACTAACAAATAAATAATCTAATTTCAACTTCTAATTCGTTATTATATGGCCTTTCAGAAACCGCAATGAAGAAATACCCTTCGGCAAGGGTTGGCGATATTATCACCATAATTAAAAAATGGTTTCAATATTCAAAGGACCAGCAACGAAAAATTAAAAAATCATCTACATATTAATTATGGAATAATCGATTTAGTTTAGTAAAAAAGTGCAATAATTAAGTTTTGCATCTTATATTTAGTAAATAAGCATTAATGAATTTTCTAATTAGTAAATAAGTACAGTACATAAATTAATTTTTAAAATATTTAATTTTTTATTATTTAAATAATAAATTTGTTATATTTTACACATAAAAATAATTTTATTTTATTCTAAATTTACCCAAATGGAATCGAAAATAATACGTTTTGGCGTTATAAAAAAAGTTCTGTTTTGCGATACAAAGACATTCCTGTTTTACACAACGCAAACATATCGCCTTGGCGTTATAAAAAACCTTCATTTTTTCGATATAAAATCATTTCGTTTTTACGGTACGCAAATAGGCCGCTTTGGCGTACCGAAAACGTGATACATCAGTGGTACGATTTTTATTTTAAAATTCATAGTTCAAAATTTACGGAAACGGTTCGCTTTCTTAACGCCAAAACGTTACGTTTGCGAAGTCTTATATATGAAGTTGACTCATTTTTTTTCGCTTATGTTACGCTTTACTTAGAGGGTTGTTTGACAAATAATCGCGAACAATTTGACAGAAGTCGAAAAGAGAGAATTTCTTTTTACACTACTAAAACTTTTGTTTAAAAAATGATTTTTTTTCCAAATTTAGTACCATCTATTGGCGAACGTGGGAACTTATTTAGGAGTATTGTCAAAAAAAAATAGTTTCTCACTGTCGTTTCCGATATGTTCTGTGACCAAATGTCGTGTGTGTCCTTGAATTCTGGGTAACAAAAACTCGTTTATCATGGCTGGGTAACGTTCCCACTGACTGTAAGGACGGCTCTTTGCTTTTTTTTTCGAAAAAATGGACTAATGATGCCGCCTAAATGCGACAATTTTGCTTGTTGACGTAGACTCCGAGGTGAAAATGAGCTTCGTCGGAAAAGATAATTTTTCGCTAAAAATGTTCATTTTCTTCCAAGCGTTCCACAGCCCAATTAGCGAACCGAAAACGTTGCGGATGGATATTTTGCTTCAGCTAGCACGATGGCGAGTTGATCGTGATGGATGCACAGACACATTCTGAGCAACAACTGCAATCTTCTCGGCTGTAAATGCACGTGTACGGGTTGGTTTATCCAATAACAATCCGGGTTCACGAGCTCACTTCACAAATTGCCTTGTAGGCATTTCATTTTTACTGAATTTTCCACATAAATTTCTTTTGGGTAGAAGACTCACCATTTTGAGAGTAAGTTTCCAATATTTCCAAATTTTGTTCAAGCGTAAAGTGATCCATTTCGTAAATGTCAAACATGATTAAACTAATTTGTTGTCAAGACACGAATGACGTAAGTGTTGCAACACTCGAAATAACCGGTAGTTAAAATTGCAAACGCTATATGGGCCACCCCACCCGTTGGTTAATAAATTTAAATTGCTCAAAATTAACAAATGAGAAATATTGTAGAAAAAATTTTATATTTCGGTGATCGGTTGAAAATCTAAAAACCTATGTTATTTTAAACTAAACGCTCAATTTTGTAGAGAAGATAATTTCACTTAATAAACACATTTTATTAAACACTTGTTTTTCTATTTCGCAAAAAAAAAAATTAAAATGTTTAATAAAATGTGTTTATTAAGTGTAAAGGTTGCTGCACGACTGTGAGATTTTATTCGCACTCACATTTCGAAATTATTAACAAATAGTTTTCGCTCAATAAAATTCGTCTACATTATTTGACGTTTCCTTCATTCGATTGAAATTGTTGTCATTGTGTGTTGAAACTACCATCGAAATACTTTTGGCGTATTGTGTCCTCCGATTGAGATCCCTGTATTACTCCAACAACAGTAACATAACGATACCCAAGCGGGTCCGTATACCCCCTTCTCTGCCCATCCCCCCTCTACACCGGTAATCCTGAAATCTATTGATATGCTAATTTTGAATGCTTCCATCAAGTTTCGGAGTTCCATAATGATAAGAGCGGTCGAGCGAAAAATCAACTCTAATGTTTCAAACACGTTTTAGAAACGGATAAATCGTTGGTAGCAATATACATCGTGACATGTAGATAATTTTAATCGGATTTTACCGTTGTATGGAATTAAATTCAATTCCGTACGTAGAAATTAATTTGTGATTAAAAATCCAAAAATGCTGGTATGATTAAAAAACCTGCATAAGTACATATCGATTATGGAAGATCCGTTGGATTTCCTTAAAAAGCCAGAGATAGTGGGGGCGAAATGAAAGCGGGATTTGAACAATTAACATGGGCCTGAGACTATAATTCATGAAAAATTTGGCACTAAACCTGCTTATATCTATCGATATGTTAAACAACAGAAATATAGAGAACTGTTTGTAGATCTGACGGCAAAAAATTAACCTTATTGGGTCTATTTTTGTATGTTAACCCTAAAGCTCTTAACAAGAGCCTGTGAGTCTCAAATTTTTTTTTAAAACTGTTACTGTTATTTTTTTAGTTATGTTTTTTAATAAATGAATTAATTTTTTAACATAATCAAACGTTTATTTTCAATAAAATTAAAAATATACAAACAGTTCCATGTCAGACACTGAGAGGCTCTTGCTAAGAAGATTGTTATAAAATTATGTTAAGAGCTTTAAGGTTAATTTTTATTTTCATAAAGCATGCCGTGCTAAAATTTCATGTAAGACTCAATCAGCTTATTTTTAATGCGCTAGATGTCGCTACCCCGGACATTTATAGTTCTCAATAGGTTGGTCCTCTACGAACCAAGTAACGCAAAAATAAAAATATTTTAACTCGCAAGGGAAATTTTATATGGAAAAAAATGATGGAGAAATATTTTCAAGCGTTTTTGTTGGTTTAACGTGCGAATCAAAAATTACAAGTTTTCGCTCGCACTCGTGCAGTCCGCTTAAATATGCGTTCGCCAAGTGCCTACGGTATATAGTGTAAAAAGTAGAAGATAATTTGACTGGATGTGAGCTATTCAAGTGTATTTTCAGTAGGTTTTAAAGAGATTATCAATAATTGCCGTGTTCCATGACACCCATTGATCCGGATCATTTCAAATTTTATATGGAAACCTTGATCCGACGTTTGCTTTAGATCACAAATTTTGATTTAAATGCCTTTGCGTTGTTTCATGATACATGAACAGGATCAGATCAAGCACCAAGAAACACAGTTACGAATTTACCCTGTCAAGTCCGATGTATCACTGGATTGTGAATACCTTTATAATTTTAACGGATTGCAACAACAATTATTTTACCTTACACCAGTATCGAATTATTTCCCAAGATACTAGAAATATTCTCAAAATTATTTTTCAAATATCCACTAAACACTAAAACACAACAACAATAATTTTCACAAATATTTATTAATCCATTTTACGTCATTATTAGTTTACGCCATTACTACTTTAAACCACGCCACTAAATTCACTTTGAACACCGTTAACAATTTTCGCTTATAACTCGAGCTTTTATTCCATCGCGTACTGCATGTGACTGCGCCTTCTCTAACACTTCTCCTTGCGTTCATTGCACCAGATTTTCTATACCGAGGTGAAAAATCTATATGCCACAAGACCATTGGTTCAGGCTCTAAACAGGTTATACCATATAAATTCGAACAGTTGTAGGTGGCGACACAAACTATTATGTCTTGCAATATGACACGAATCAAACTTTGTATGACTTGAAGTTACACCTAATTTTGCCATTTTTCACTTATCAAAATTGCGATTTCCATTATTTTTGTGGGGTTTGTTACTTTGTTGGTGTTTTATGTGATACTTTCGATGCTTTGGGATTTTTCAACAATGTAAAATCAATTTGTTGTTTTTTTAATTTTCGAATAGAATCTTAATAAAATTTGTGCGAGTTTTGTCAAAATATTGTAGATGTTCCTCACCGAAATCCGTTTATGATTTTTTTTCTTGTATTGCATTTCTGAGGGATTTCTCATGCAACTCAGTCTGATCTCATATAAGAGTACAATCTCTTAAAGCAACGGCCAGAATCAGCTTTCCAATGTGATTTTGAAATATTTTCGTAGTGTAATTCTGAAATAACCAACACGGTAGAAGTAAATCATTTCTTACAATCGATTTTGTTGAAGTTCGGTTTATAAGTTTAAAATGGAGCTTTATAACGGTGTCCAGGATATATGTTGTTTTTAATAATATGGCTAACGCGAAACGTTTAAAACAGAAGTAGTATTCAGTTTACGTTCGCGGCCCGTGTTAAGTTTCTGATATAACACACTCAAAGGTGTAACAAATTGACAAAATAAATTTAGCCTACACAATTTTTTTAGTTTAAATTGTATTTATAAGCAAAGTAAATAAAATCGATTTTTTTACGAAAATTCTATGAAAAAATTGTCATAAATTTGCTCATGTAATACAAAAATTTTGTTGGTAACACCATAGGTTTGTTCTACTACTCTGTTGTTAAAATAAATCACAGCAGCATTCCCATGAGACACTTAGACACGTAAACAGTTTTAATGAATTTTAAAATTTTCGTTACCTTAGGTGTCGTTAACTGATCCTCAAGAGACATAAGAAGTGTTTTTTAACCATCTTCTCCTCCACTCCACAACCTTGGAATTTCTATTCTCCTGAACCAGTACTATATCAGAGTACAGTGTCCGGTGAGAATACCCGGTAAAGTTCGTACGATGTCTCGCAAGTGGGAGAGTTATCCCATGATGTGTAATGTAAGCTGTCAAGCACTTGATGATGTCTTTATTATAGAACGATATCAACAAGCCGGGGGCTGGTTTAAGGATTCTATACTGTCCCAGTCAAATTTTACAAAATCAATGGAAATTTATTTCTCCATATACATATATTTCCTACCAGATTTTCCACCTCCATTTTCTACCAGAATATTACAACTGATTCAGAGATCGTCTTAAACTTATATAGATAAATTGCTATTTTAAATTACCTAGTTTCTCGGATGATGATGACTAAATAATCTATTGGTTACTCATTTTAAAATAATTTCTTGTTGTAATTAGAACTTCCCAGCTACAGCGGTTTCTGCCTTTGGGGTCTCCTCACTCCATTGGTGGTGTCCAACATACGATAATCGTAAGATAATCGCTGTACGTATTTCCTTGCTTGTTTCTTTATTTCCTCGGTAACGTATTCCATCTGTAAGTTGCATTTCCCAACGTACCAAGGGACATTTACAATCCCTCTCAGCACTTTATTTCGAAAACAGAACAACCTCAAAGTTGGATTACTTAGGTCCATATACTGAATTTATCATTTGTCTGCACAGAAGCAAATTGTTGTGTATTGAGAGCTGAGAATTTCTACGTATGCCAGCCGGTGCATTTTCCTATTGCGATGTGCTCTTGCATCTTAGCTTAGCATCATCCGAGATATTTAGCTGTATGCATATGGAATTTTGTTTGAGCTAAAAACCACTCGAATTCAGTTTACATTTTGATTTGTAAAGTTGAATTGGCATCATGTAGTAAGAGTCCAGCTACTCACTGTATTAACTGGATTTTGGAGTTGCGATGTATATCGTTTCCAACTGCTATAGAGTAGCTGTATCGTCTGCAAGTGTTGCTACTGTATTACCTTGAATGTTCGGTAAATCTCTCGTATAAAGAATACGGTATACCACGTGATATTTCTTTTAGTTCGGAGTATATGTTTCCAAGTTTGACTCGAAACTATCGATCTGGAGAAGTGGTGAAATCTGTCTTCAAGATTTTTTAACAATTGCTGGTTTACCTGGTTTAGGAATAGTTATTACTTGAGCCACTTTCCATTGACGTGGAACATATTTCAGTCCGAAGGCTGGTTAAATTATTTGAACTAATTTACGCAAACCTTTCTCGGGAATGGCTTTGACAATTTGCCAAGTAATTAAGTCAACACTGGGAGCTTTTCTGACACTTAAATTATTATTGATTCCAAGTTTTAGTGCCAATAAGGTCACAGGTCTGCTTTCCGTTTCTCTCTAACTAGTTCTCTGACCTCCCGACTATAATTATTTGGAGGGCGTTAAGGGAAACGTTCTAGAACGGAATTTGTGTACGGATGTTTTAGTCGTTTATTCGAGGAGAATAAATTGTGGACAGTGTATGTGCTGATTTCAAAAATAAAATTAGATAAATTACAACGCGATCAATGGAGTGGCCAATGGTGATCGCATAGCAATGGTTGCATACCACTAGGAGTTCGATCGTTAAGAATTGCAATGGATACATTAAGTGCATCATTGGGATCTTCTGTCATGATGAAATCAGCGCTGTAATATATGTGCGCTTCATCGTCTATCATACCAATCGTTTATGCATTTTTTGGTGTAACGATGACTCTGATAAATCCTTAGCGGATATCTGTTGAATGTTGCCAAAAATGCTGGTTCCACTTCGAATTTGAAAGACTACTGTCTTCATATGTCTGAGGAAAGTAGTGTATCGACTACGAAAACTTTTCCACGACGGGTAATTTGAATCCGCTATGAAGAGCGTACGCCTTTCAGTAATGTGGCAGTAAATTGATTTTTCCTTTTTCTCTACAGCTTCTATATAGCCACCATTATCTTGATAAATGCGTTGGTTTGTGCCACATTAAGCTTCTCGATTTGTTCATCTGCTTGTCGAGCTTCTTTAGCTTGATCATACATTTCTTCTTCAACAGAATTTCCTTGCGGCTTTGGCAATCCAACAGTGGAACACGACATTCCATGTTGATTGAGAATGAAATTTATGTCATGAAGTGCCTTGTTGTGTCAAATTTTCCAAATGATCTTGCCAAAGTTTGAGAGAGGGGGAGGGTCTTTTTCAGTGGTTCTATTCATATTTTAACCAAAAATATTTTCAACTTTTTTCCTTTTGTTGGATGTGAGCTTGAAAAGCGGGAGCCTCTTTTAATGATATTAGTTCCTTGGCTATTTTCAATTTTCACCCATTTAAGGATTTTATTGCGTCTAAAAATTTGCAATACTTTTCTCTTGAGGTCTTCTATTATAACCTCCTTCTTGGAGGTGAGATGTACACCTCTGGTCATAAGTACAAGTTCTCGGTTAGTTTTATTTTCGTAGGTATTCCACTCTTTACCTTCGTCAGTGAACTTTGTGGCTAAAATTCGATATGAATCGGGATCTTTTGTATTTATCTTCCAAACATTTTTGTTTAGTGCCATTGGTTTGTGAATATCTGATGAATCCGATAGATCGTTTGTCCCTCGCACAACTCAGTTGTTACGAATGTTGGTGTTATAGTGGTGAAATCTAATTTCAGATTTATTCTACCACAAACATTTATAAAAGCAAGCCGCGTGCTAAAAGACATGCTGTCCACTTTATCTGCCCCTAACCTGGCTAATAGACGCGGATATGTAAAAGCTCGAATGACTTGCATTCACGCGTAATATTAAAATTTCCTCAACCTATCCAAAAGGTAAGGATACCGTTTTCGTGTTCTGATTGCTCTGAATTCTGAAAGTTATCACACTTGCGGTACTCTGTCTCGTGATATATTTAGATTTCTAAAATATGTTTTGTATAATAAGCTCAAGAGGTGTGAATCTATTTATTATTTGTTGATCTACGACATAACCTACAATTTTTCGGGCCCATGACCCTTTAAAATTGTAATACTTAATAATCATAGCATTTGGCCTACGCCTTCGTATTAAATAGTCCACAAAGTCATAAAGCATTAAATCAGTGTACTTATACGGTAACTATTAATTATCTTAGCCGCTGCTAATTTTTCTTAATTGGCTAAACACGTTAGAAGCATAATTAATGCATGTATGTATGTACGAGTATGTCTACTACTTTGTTTAATGCAAAAATAATATCTAAATTGCAGACATTCAGTTACAAATCATAATTATATTTTACATGTACGGGGGTTCTTTGAAACATTGTGTTAATTAGTCGGCTGACATAATTTTTATCCCGACATCAGAAAGATTCCTTATAAAAAACAATTTTCATGTTTTATCTTTATATATTTTTAGGGTCTCGCCTTCACATTAGCAGAACGTCAATTGCTTGGCGTCCATGGATTACTTCCGGCCGTTGTCAAATCAAACGATGAACAAATTAGACATTGTCATATTTTATTGGACCGATTAACTGACGATTTAGACAAATATCGCTATCTAATGGCTCTATTGTCACGCAACGAACGATTATTTTACCAGTTGTTGGCATCTGATATACAGAAACTTATGCCACTGGTTTATACTCCGACTGTGGGCTTAGGTTGCCAGCAATTTAGTTTGGTATTTGAATATCCAAAAGGACTATACATAACGATCAATGATCGAGGACATGTGTATGATGTTTTAAAGAATTGGCCAGAAACTGATGTACGAGCAATCGTGGTTACCGATGGAGAACGTATTTTGGGTCTTGGTGATTTAGGTGCTAACGGAATGGGTATTCCCGTGGGAAAATTAGCTTTATACACCGCACTAGCTGGTATCAAACCGCATCAATGTTTACCAATCACTCTTGATGTTGGTACCAATACCCAAAGTATTTTAGAAGATCCACTTTATATTGGATTGAGGCATAAACGTGTTACCGGGCAGGAGTATGATGATTTTGTTGAAGAATTTATGCAAGCCGTTGTGAAGCGATTCGGGCAGAATTGTTTGATTCAATATGAAGATTTTGGAAATAGCAATGCATTCCGATTTCTAGATAAGTATCGTGATCATTACTGTTTGTTCAATGATGATATTCAGGGTACAGCGTCTGTGGCTGTTGCTGGAATAATTGCAGCAATACGCGTAACAAAAACCAAGCTAAGTAATAACACAATATTATTCCAAGGCGCTGGAGAAGCTGCACTTGGTATTGCTGAACTCTGCGTGATGGCTATGAAAGAAGAAGGCTTATGTGAGTCAGCCGCACGAAATCGGGTTTGGTTAGTAGATAGTCGGGGATTAATTGTTAAAGATCGTCCAAAGGGTGGAATAACAGGACATAAAACACGTTATGCGCATGAACACGAACCAGTTGACACACTTGCCATGGCTGTGCAAACGCTTCGTCCAACAGTATTGATTGGTGCTGCCGCTATTGGTGGGGCATTCACCAAAGAAATTATCGAAAATATGGCCGAATATAATGAACGACCAATAATTTTCGCTCTGTCAAATCCCACATCTAAAGCGGAATGTACCGCTGAGCAAGCATACACATACACGCGTGGAAAATGTGTGTTTGCTTCTGGTTCGCCTTTCCCACCCGTGCAATACGATGGTAAAACATTCTATCCCGGCCAAGGCAATAATTCATACATTTTCCCTGGTATTGCACTTGGTGTTTTGTGTTCAGGTGCACTAAGAATTCCAGAAGATATTTTCCTCATGTCGGCCAAAGCGCTTGCCGAATTAGTGACACAGCAGGATTTGGATATGGGCCGTATCTATCCACCACTAGAAACAATAACTAACTGCTCTATTAAGATTGCTACAAAAATAATGAATTACGCGTATGCAACAAAATTGGCCACTGTTATTCCAGAACCAGAAAATAAAGAAGCATTTATTAAATCACAAATGTTCGATCCAAACTACCAACCATCACTGCCACCAGTTTATTCATGGACCCCTAAACTATAAGGTGATTTAAAATGATGTGAAATTTGTTATTTAAAATATTTTTTAAATTATTTTCTGGGTAAAGATTTTAATTACATTGTTTTATGTTATATTCATAATTTAAATTATTTGTTAAATGTTTTTTATTATTTTTATTAAAACTTTCAAAAAGATTTCCTTTTTGTAAAATAAATAGCAAAAAATAATAGTTCTTGCCATGTTTTTTTGAGGTAATGAAACGCACCGAACTTTATCAGGTAAGTTAAAAATTTGTACGTACAGCCATGACGGCGTATCAACTCCAGAAAGAAGTTAGGGAAATCTTACTATCTTGCTGGTTTGGTTTCACCTCGTTAAGAAACAACTAATTCTCGAAAAAATCAAAACGGAATCTACTCGATCCAATCACCTTCTCAGCGCCTTGAATCTCCGATTAATAAAATAACGTGAGTGACGTCATTATAGGTCCTAAATTAAGCGCACCGTATACCGTTCTAGAAAACCGCATTTTGGAGAGGCTATGCGAATCTAAACAGTCACAAAGTTCAGGGAAGAAACTTCAAGAAGACATCGATAGATTAAGTGAGTGGTGTGATCGAAACTCGCTTTACTTAAATATTAAGAAATGTAAAATCACGTTTTTCCATCGTAAAAGAAATCCAATAATTACTTCATACAAAGTCAACAATGGAAGTATTGCAAAGATTCAATGGGAATATATACTTAGGTGTTACATTTGTCGAAAATGCCAGTTTCAATAGGCATATTGAAAATTGTATTGCGAAATCGAATGCCAGACCTTATGTTCACTCTATCACTTAGGTGAGTTCGATTTCAACTGGAATACGCTGTAATGGTCTGGAATCTTTACTATGCTGTGCACATTAAAAGAATTGAAAGCATTCAAAAGAGGTTTCTGATTTTCTTGTTAAAATAAAGTGACTGGGTTTACGTCCACAACTTACCATTCCATGAAAATATGGCTCGGTTACCTCCGTACTCAACAAGATGCACGGATTACAAAATATGCACGCTTGAAAACAGACGACTTCTCTTAGGCGCGGCTTTTATTGGTAACGTATGCAGAACATTTCAAAATCATGAGTTTTAGCACAAGAACACCATTTTACAAACTATGGAGAAAACAATCCCATTAATAGGATATCTAAATCATTCAACATCATCGACAACATATTCGACTTTAATTTATCAAAGGACAACTTCAACAATATCCTGAAGAATTATTTTTAAAATTTTTAAATGTTAAATCAAATTTTGATTTATATTGTTTTCTTATTTAAAGTTTTTTGATTAAATTTTTAATTTTTTTTTTATTTGCGTAATTAATTTTTGTTTTAAACTAAATAATCTGAAATCATACATGTTAATCACAGAATAGATTTCTTTAAATAAATAAATAAATAAATAGTAACGTCTGCCCATCCGTGACACAGAAAATATTAGCTCCAACCACAAATTCATTACAACCAAACTCACTGAGTTCGCAGATAGATTATTGGAAACAATATCCCAAACTGTTGAAATAACACGTGATAGGGCACAAATGTTCCTGATCGTAGACCTCACTAACAAAGTAGATCATCCGGTAGACATTTGGCTACTTTAGAAATTCAGAACAACTGGTGTGCTATTTCCACAGACAGTTCAAAGTTTAAGCCAGAAATTGCAAACCAACATGGTCGTAATGGAATGAATCCAAAGCTTAAACTAAACAAAACCTCACAAATGGCGACTTGTGAAGGCATTCTTTCGAATTGTTGTCTCAAAGTATTTGATCTTACATCAAAAACCAATTGACAGCGGCGCTGATATCTCCGTAATTCCTGCTAATGATAAAGAGAAAAAAAAATATAACCGAGCTTGTTGCAACCAACGGATCAACAGTCAGATCTTTTGATTCCCGGCGAAAGCGTGGTCATTCATTTTTTATGATCATAGAGGCAGGTTTCCTCAAATACTCAGATTTGTTAGTCGATATCCAGAACAAACGTTTTAGTTTAGTCGATACACTAACCACACTACAAGTATAAGTAACTGCGCCAACATCAGAAATTCCAACATTAAGGGTGATCAACACTAGTACGAATTAGTTATACTATTTTACTAGTAAGAATTGATCCGGATCATGTAGCTCGATAATATTTACATTCGATTTAAAATTTTCAATTGTTCCCCACATTTTACTTTGGATATTCAAATGTTTGGTAAAACATAAGGTCAAAAATTAAAAATCACGTATGTCATCGCTAATTACAAGAAGTCGATGGTTATCCAAACACTGCAGCTCCTTTCGGAGTTTATGCATTTTGTGAGTGTGATTTTGTAGGCGATGCAAATATTTGAAATAGTTTTTAGCCTTATACAGTAAAACCGTTGATTGAATACATTAACTCGGATTTTTGCCGCTACATTTGGTTAATGTCTCTACTAGTCACATATAGATAGAGGCATTGTTGTGCGAGAGTGGTTTTTTCTTTCTAGCAACATAAAAACCGAACAATTTAATTGCTGTTGTTTTCTCCCATATAAAAATTGCGTTTGTATGTATTGTGTATCAACTTTTTATTACATAAAAAATATCATTCTGAAATGTTACGACTGCTATTTCACTTACTCCTACATACAATTGTACCATCAGTAACAAAATAAATATATGGTTGAACAGAGTAACCTTAGTTTTAATTTGTTTCGAAAAATATCAACAACAAAAAAATAATAACAAACAAATTGTGTCGCAGCGCAGTACAAATAAACAAAATTCCCATCGCCATATCTGTAAAATCTGTAAAAACGTCATGCACAACCATCCACTCACATGGTTGGAATACGACTGAAAAAATGAAAACAGAATGAAGACATAAATACAATTTCATTGTTTTTGTCTATTTATTTTGTCATATATATTTCATATATTCAGTTGAGTTGAGAGAGAGGAAAATACATTTGATTCATTTTTTTTTAATTTTGTTAAAATATTTAGTGGTGTGGGTAAAAATAAATTAAAAATATGTTTTGCTTCTTTCTAGCTGCATTGAATTAATTGGGTCTATCTTTGTTCTTCTTAAACCTACATGAAGTGAGTTGTGTTCTTATTTTACAATGTGTAAGAAGCAACAAAAAATAAAAATTGTTGTTGTAATTCGCAGTGGTATTATCTGAAGTCATAATTAATCAATGGTAAAACCTTGCTTTAACGGATACTCGAATTAACGGAAGCTCGATTAACGCACCCTCGATATAACGGACAAATTATTATTTTCCATTTGCCGTTTACCGACTATGAATTCCATTCCAGGTGTCCATACACAACACATTGACATCCAACATACCCAATCTCATCATAATCGGTCAACAATTAATCGAGTTGCATCCCTCATGGCCATATTCTAGAATTTCTTCCCAAAATCATTTAAGAATCCCACTTCCATACAACAAACCCAATCCCATCATAATCGGTTAAGAATTGATTGAGTTCTGTTCCAGGTGGCTATATTCCAGAATTCCTTCCCAAAATTATTTAAGAATCCCATTTCCATACAACACAAACCCAACATAATCGGGTAAGAAATGCCTGAGTTCCGTTCCAGATTAAATTCAATCTGATAAATTTAAAAACATTCGGGTTTAACGGACAATTAGATTTACCGGACTCCCCAATTAGTCCGTTAAATCGAGGTTTTTTTATGTTTGGTAAAACATTTAAGGGACTAGTTTTGGGTTCATGTTCCACGCTGCGTTAAATACTTAAATGTTATATGTTGCGTTAAATTGTTGCGTTGGTTACGTGACATTTTAACGTAAAATGTTACAAAAAAAACTCAATTTAACGGACTAATTGGGGGAGTCCGGTAAATGTGACTGTCCGTTAAATCCGAATGTTTTTAAATTTATTAGATCGAATTTAATCTAGGACGGAACTCAGGCATTTCTTAGCCGATTATGTTAGGTTAGGTATTTTGAATGGAAATGGGATTCTTAAATGATTTTGGGAAGGAATTCTGGAATATGGCCACCTGGAACAGAACTCAATCAATTTTTAACCGATTATGATAGGATTCGGTTTGCTGGATGGAAGTGGGATTATTAAATGATTTTTGAAAGAAGTTCTGGAATATGGCCATCTGGGACGGAACTCGATCAATTCATAACCAATTGTGATGAGATTGGGTATGTTGGATAGAAATGGGATTCTTAAATGAATTCTAGAAGAAGTTCTGGAATATGGCTATCTGGTATGGACTCGAGCAATTCTTAGCCGATTATGATGGGATTGGGTATGTTGGATGGAAACGAGATTCTTAAATGATTTACAGAAGGAATTATGTAATATGGCTACCTGCGACGGAACTCGATCAATCATCCAGCAAACCCAATCCCATTATAGATTGGGTTTGCTGGATGAAAATGGGATTATTAAATGATTTTAGGATGAAGTTCTGGAATATGGCCACCTGGGACGGAACTCGATCAATTCTTACCCGAATATGATGGGATTGGGTAGGTTGGATGAAAATGAGATTCTTAAACGATTTTTGGAAGAAGTTCTGGAATATGGCCACTGGCAATGGGATTCTTAAATGATTTTAGGAAGAAATTCTAGAATATGGCCATGAGGGATGCAACTCGACTAATTTTTGACCGATTATGATGGGATTGGGTATGTTGGATATCAATGTGAATTATATGGACACCTGGAATAGAATTCATAATCGGTAAACGGTAAATGGAAAATAATAATTTGTCCGTTATATCGAGGGTCCGTTAAGTCGAGCTTCCGTTAATTCGAGTATCCGTTAAAGCAAGGGTTTACTGTATAACGCTAAAAACAATTTCAAATATTTGCATCGCCTACAAAATCACACTCCCAAAATGCACAAACTCCAAAAGGACCTGCAGTGTTTGGATAACCATTGACTTCTTGTAATTAGCGATGACATACGTGATTTTTTTACCGGACAAGTGGTGCAGTGGTTAAAGCTTCGGCACTTGGACCGGGAGGTACTGGGTTCGAATCCCATCAGAGGCTAGATGCAAATCGAATTTTCATCATCAATTACAATCGGTGATGTTAATAAACACAACTATGACCCTCTGATGGAGTGCAGAATTCAGCGCCGACCCACCGTCCATGTTAATGTACAGGTTGACATGGAGCTTGCAATGTGCAGGTGGATACTGTAGTTGTGTGAGTAGGTGAATAGGTGAATGGGTTAATGATGTGGCGTGAATGCGTGGTATCACAATGGGCCAAACAAATGGCCTAAGTGTCAAACACTGAAACCTATAACCTACGTGATTTTTAATTTTTGACCTTATGTTTTACTAAACATTTGCGGTTCAGGTGGAGATTGAACCCCGTTCGTTTTTTTTCTAACATTTTACGTTAAAATGTCACGTAATAAACGCAACAATTTAACGCAACATATAACATATAAGTATTTGTACGCAGCGTGTAACATGAACCCAAAACTAGTACCCTAATGTCGAGTTCACGTATGCGATCAAAAAATGATTCGCGAATCAAAGGAAAATTAAATCATTGAAAACATATACAAATTTTCCCGCCCGAGATGAAATAATTTTAACTTTGGGAAAATTTTGATCGGAAGCATCCAACATAATAAAAAAAAATAACAAATTATGAGTAATAATGCGAAATAATTACGCTCAAAGATTGGCTTGATTCGCGAATCATTTTTTGATCGCATACGTGAACTCGACATAAATGTCTTACCAAACATAAAACGGTTGACGATACTTTTTGTTTTCTGCGAACCATTGTAATTTGAACTTTCAATGCGTTCGCATCACCAGAAATAAGCTTTACTCCATCACGATCTTTTCTTCGGTTGTACTCATCAATTATCATTTCACAAACCACCGTTGGTATCAATTCTCATTCGTCATGTGCCTCAAGTACCATAATCAATCCATCATATACCAAAGTAACGTGTCACTCATGAAAATTCTGGAACAGATTTTCACTGAGCACTACGTGGATATTTGATATGTTATATCTATATATTTGATTACTCTCTGTTGCAATTTGCCTTATTATTTCACGCAAAATTCGTAGGATGGGCATGTCCGGTAAATCGGGTTCATGAAACTCTTTCAGCGCGGCCCATGCTTTCTTTGTATTTTTCGGCTTTTGGACATGATGAATTTGGTGCTATTCTTTTGTTTTATCGTATTTCTGATCTTATGTGATTGCTTCTCATGCTCCCGCACGCTTCAGTAGAATTTCCATTCTGAAACTCCATTTGAAATAACTGCCAGTATTATTTAGCCGTGGAATTTGATACTTTGTTATGCTGTCGTCCGTTCTTGTTACTGTTTCTCTCTCTCTTTTTTTCCCTCTCGCTTTCACATCTCATGAAGGGATTTTGTCGCCCGCACATCCGTCTCGGTCCATCACTCTCGTCCTAAAATCTCGACATTCTAATACGAGTAGGTCTTGTTCGACGTCGTCACGCCAGCCCAGTCGGAGTCTTCCTATACGACGCACTCCGGCTGTTTGTTGATGGAACACATCATTCGTTGTCGTGGAGACCTTGCAACGTGGCCGAGGCATCTCACTCGATTAGATTTGATGAAGCCGATAATATCGCTACCTCCAAGGAGTTGCTTTATTTCGTGGTTCATGTGAATCCGACATTCATTGTTCACAACTTTAATAGGATCAAAAATTGAACCGATGACCTATCTTTCGAAGCTGGATAATAATCTACTTTCGTTAGAGGTCATGGTCCAGCTCTTGTTACTGCACATAATTTAATTTCCAGAATATGTAATTAGGATAGCAATCTTAACGGACAACAAGCCTCGTTGTTTTGAACACCTTCGATAATGATGTGACCGTAAATGTTTTGGCTGATCGAGCAGATCCTCATATCAAAATTTACCGTTAGTTTTCCTAGCTTCGGATCTAAATTCAATATTTGAAAATTTTCGAATCCAAATTATATTCGAAATCAATTAAAACAAATCCATGTTCTCGATCTTGTTCAAATTCTCGCAATAAGTTTGGAAATTCTTCCTGTTCATGTTCAAATAGTCGTCTTATCATTTTAAATTTGAAGATAATGTTCAGAAATGTATACGTGGTTGTAAATTTTACGATCAATTTATTCCGACAAAAAAAGATGACAAAGATTTGTAAATTCTCAGCTGGATTGGGTGACCATCCCGTAATGAAGCATTAACTGTACCAGTGGTCTTTTAAGTTTAGATTTAATTTCGAGAGCAAAATTTTTGATTGATATTCGAGGTAAATGGAACACCTATTCACACATACGGTTCAAAAATGTTGGACGTGGATTTTGAACTTCGACGAAATTTCATGCTTGAAGCTAATTTCTTGAAAAGCCCAGAGTTGTTTGCCTATATGCATAAGCAAAGGTTCTTTGATCCGCATTAACACCACTTTGCGCAATGGGAGCCTTCACTCTATCTCCTAAACTCAACATTTATTATCTAAATTTTCGGAGATTTTAAACGATTCATTAACTGGAACCGGCGCAAACTTTTGGATCTCCTGTTTCCTGTAAAACTAGGCGTTTGGCATCGACTAAATTAAAAATGAGAATTTGAAAATTTAAAGGCTCTTGATATTTGTCGATCAAGTAACAAGAAAGGTAGGTCCTTCACATTTGGTTATAAAGAAAAATGAAAATTGAAGACCATGTGCGAAAATTACTGTAGTTTAAATCGAGTCACTTTTCCTGATCGTTATCTAATGTCACACCTTCAAGACTTTTCGTGACAACTTAATTGGTGTTCAATTTGTACAACATTGGATCTTGCTCAAGCATACCACCAAATTCCAATTGAACCACCCGATATTTCAAAAATAGCCATTTCAACTCCTTTTGATTTAATCGAAACTTTTTGGAGATTTATGCAGTCCGTTCTTTCAGGACTACATTTTTCTGTTATTTATTTAGACGATATATTAACGTTTAAATGTTTGGGGAACATCTACAACATCTAGAGACAGTTTTTCAAAACTTATCAGAAAACGGTTTATTAATTAATCCTATAGTAGTTGGGTATTCATAAGGCCCAAAATTAATTTTCCTGGGCACACCATCAACGTACAATTTTACCTGACTCTCAACAGTCAATCATCTCAAATAATGTTTGGGTATATAAACAAAATAGTAAGCCCCCGATTAATTGGTCAGCGGGATCAATTGAATCCTTCAACAATCCTTCAGTTATGTCATGTAATTCCTCGCGCATCTGGCCTCTACAGTAAGACTAGCAATTATGGTAGTCGCCTCAGACTGGTACATAGCAGCCAATTACCTTTTTCTCTGTCCATCTACATCATACGTAGCAAAGAAATAGTGCTTATGTCAGGGAGTTGCTTGCAGCTTCTTCTGGCATTAAACAACTAAAACATCAATAATTTACACTTATATCAGAATCCGAAAAAAGCATCACGATGTTGGGGCACAAACCAATGAAGCAGAACTTCGACAAATTATTATGATATTTTGATAGCTATTCAAAAACTGAGGCGGGCGAGTTTCAGCTTCAAGCAATTGGCCTGAAACTGAAATTGGCTGGACCGAATGTCAAATTGTGACTTGAACTGAATAGATTTCACGCACTTATTGAAGTCAATAGATTTCACGCTTCGCGGTGTCAAATGTTATAGTTACGGGGGTTCACAATTAGAATTAAATTTATTTAGTGAATTGGGAACTTTATATTTAGATTTAAGCGAGTCTGGCCAACATCCTACAATCCGAAGTCAAATGGCATGATTGAGAGATGATGCAACAACATTTTGTTGAAATTAAACCAACCCAAGCATCCAGGCAACTCCAATGCCAACATTTTTATCAACAAGGACCTCGTGACTCGTTTTCTTATAAAGAACTGATGATATAAGGAAGTCCCTTCCACCTCCTAATACTGGTCCATATAAAGTTTCTAAAAGCAATGAAAATCTTCACTTTAGAGATCAAAACCGATCACAGCATCTTTTCGTCTAAAACCCTGCTTTATGAAGAATGATGATAATATATGAAATCGGTTCTAGCGGTTTTATTGTGTGCCAACAAAATTCCAAATTTTAATACGGATTCTTCTCATACAACGGTTGGAAGGAAAGTTAATTTTGGTTTGGTACCGAAAATAAGTACAACTGTATGTACCAAATGAGGTAGACAGGTTAAAGTACCACTTCCTTTTCAGCAGTAATAACTGGAATATCATCGTCAAAACTTAATTTTCTTGCATAATCCGTCGGTCAATAAGTCCCGAAGCTGACACATAGATGACGCATCTAATGAAAAACTCATATAAATTTTAAGAAGCACCATGACCTTGAACAAACCATTTGTTTGTTTTAGCAACGCTACTTTTGTTATTTTCAAAACCATGGGAAAAATAAATTTCGCGTGTTGACTGATTTTTGATGGGAAAAATACCGTTCAAGCAAACCATCGAGCAATAAATATATAAGAGAAATCAAGTAGTGCAAATTTTATAAGCAGATTTTTCCGAGGTTAATCTTATTTTATAGTTTTAATATATTTATATATACAAATTTAATTTTTTTCTATATTTAATCCATACATACGTATCTTATAAACATATCCGCATAGTTATGATATAGTTTATTGTTAGGCTTATACAGGTTGTGTAAAGTAAGATAGATTAACCTCGGAAACTCTACATGAGTCCTCTTATGTATATTTTGCTTTATGAGCAAACTAACCTTGATAAGTGTTATAGGTACTCTGCTCCTTCAAAAGCAACTACCGAACGTTGGTTTGCTGAGTTTAAACGTGACCGTAAAAACACCGATGATGCTAAACACCGATGATGCTAGTCGCCTAAATTCGGCAGTTTTACCAGAAAAGACAGCATCAAAAAACAGCAATTCGTTGATGTTTCAGAACACCTTCATCGACTATCTTGAGAAAGGAAAGACCATCATCACCAAATATTACATAACATGGGCGGGCTTGAAGGAAAAAATTGCAAAAAACGGCCCCAACTGCAAAAGAAAAAGTATTCTTTACGCAGACAAACGCAAACGGTACGCAGACAAATCAAAAAAATGGTCAAGGGAAAGATATTTTGCTGAAACAATCACCTATTTTGAGGCCAAAGATAAATCGTGCTACAAATAAGGCATCGAAATGTTAGAATCGTTGGAATGACTGTATAACTCTTGATGGAAACTATGTTGATGAATAAAGTCGAATTTCTAAAAAAAATGTTTTTTAGTAGTTAGCCTCGGGACTTATTGACCGACGTCGGTTCAGTTGATTATATCTGCTGTTTACTCGCCATAACTCGATCGCACAAAGGCCAATGGTTCCTTTCCGTATAATAGCTTCGTCATTTCTGCTCCTTATCGCCATATATCATCAACTTGGTTGCCAAATATTCTGTTTCCCGATTGATATACTTCTCAATGTTTTGAATTGGCTACTTAAGTTCCTCCATAATTTGCTCTAATTTCTGTTCAAACTTTTGATTTTGATGATCAATGAGTTTGATCAATTTTTTATTATCTTAAATTTGTTAAAAAAACAGCCAAAAATTCCGCAAATACCATTTTTACAGATGGTTCGAGAATTATTTCTGACTTATCTTCTGATTTTCACAATCTCTCCTCTGTCTTCATTTGTTAGCGCAAAGTTTTTCAGCCACATTTGAAGCAGTGGTAACATTGGGTGTGGGAACTGGTAGTGCCGAACAGTCTTAGGTACTGAGGTAATGTTACGATTTCGTCATTTGTCAATTCAGCGTAAATTTGTCTATTGGATGAGCTTAATGTTAATAGAACGAGGATTGATCACTGATGACTTATAAGATTTAAGAAAATATTAGTAGTCTAGTATTAGTATTTTTTCAATAGTTAGGTCTAGAACGGAACCTTTACGGATGTTCTTGTAGCAAATTATTGTTGTTGTGTTCTAGCGGATAAGTATGGAAATTAGGAAATTATTGAGAATTTATTTTACGGTATTTTCAGGAGTATTTAAAGACTTGTTGTTGTAAACGGTCAAATTGCTGCATTCACATCCAGTGATTCGAACCATTTGACATGGCAAATTCGTAACAATATGCTTTCTAAATTCTAACAGGTTTCAAAAATTAAACGAAATACTAAAGTTAAACCTAAGTGGAAAGAAATGTTCAGATTTGTACAGATGATTCTATTTGAGTCCACTAGATTTTCTATATTTCTGGGAACTCATAATGTAACGTATAGTATTTATATGGTCTAGGAATTCCGAAAAAAAAACTATCAAAATCGAATGTCGCTAACTGAAATTGTAAAACCAAATCTACATTCATCTGAGGATGATAGTACATAGATAAATGCTACGAAAGGAATATCCTTGAATACCGTCTAATTGTAGATTTTAAATGGGCGTATGTACTCTAAATTTAAGGCAGCTATTACCTGAGGCGGAAGGAGGTAGTTCCTCGGAGTTTTTTTTACGTTGGAAGCAATACCTCTTTAGATTGGCTTTGGCATGAACGAATAGACCAAATGCATGGTCACTTCAGGAGAATAAAATATACATTTTTTTAAAATTCATTTACGGTAGATCGCGCAATCAGAGATGGAAGACATTCTACGTAAACAGTAGAATTTTGGACTCGTTGTCTTTTGAGTTCATGATTCTTGGGTTTAAAAGAAAGATGCATACAATTTGCGGTTGATCTTAAGATTCTTAAAATAACAAATAGATTTGCTACCTAAGGCGCTTCCATTTTGATCGTACACCGAGATATTCATCCTTATTGTAAATGTCGTGTCGATATCGATCGACAATTGACTCCATAGTAAGGTCTAAATATAATTGTAACAAAATGAGGCTTTAACAATTATTTTAAATCAAATATGGCTTAAATAATGTCTACTTAGCCACAATCTAAATTTACCATCGGGAATGGAATCAGTCAGTAAATATCGACGAGACAATCACAATGCGGATGATTGTTAACTTCGTGGATTAATTAAAATTTCTCATTTAAATAAACAATTTATTCAATAATATCTTCATTTACAACATTATTGTTACTCGCACCTCCTAGGGCTATCAAATTAGGTAATAAATTTATTTGCTTTGATGCTAAAAATTCCCGGCTTTCGTTATACTTATTATAGCTTTTTGATTTTTTAGCCAATTTTATTTCAAAATCTTCTGAATCTGTATCACTTGAATCATTTTCAACATTTTTTGGACTGTTTTCATGTTCATTGTCGTCTATTATAATCCCTTTCGATGCCAAAACCTGTTTTTCTTTAATTTTCATTTTCTCATTAATAGGTTCAATAATTTCCTTCAATTGAGTTAAAACCGGTTTAAATTTTGACTTAATTAAACGATTATTCGTCGCGGCCAGCTCATCATCCAAACTCAAATCACCACTAAGTTTTCTGATTAGATTTATCTCATTCATCATATCAACAGCGAAGAAATCGTCTTCAATTAAATTAGGCGTTTGCTCTGATAATATTTTGGTTACATCGGTAACTCTTGCCTCAGGTGAAGTTGCTTTAACAATTTCAGAGCCATTACATAAACCAATTTCCAATTTATATGTATCATTCAGATATTTATTATAGGTAAGTATAAACCGTTGATACTCATCACGGCAAAGATTAAAATTCCTTTCCAACATTTTCATTCGTTCATACAATTCTAAGAAAAATTCCTTGGAGTATTCGGTTTTGCTCTCAAGACTAAATTGAAATTCATCATCAAAGTGTCGGCATTCATTAGCTAACATCATTAATTTTGATGAACAAACTAATGAAAAGTTTTTTAAATTAGTTATTTCGGTTTCAGTCGATAGACCAACGGCCTCCGATGATTTCGTTTTACGATTCGAAATATTATTTTTCGCGCTTTGTTGATCAATTTCCGTTAATCTTGTCAATAAATTCGTATGTAATTGAATTTCTGATCGTAAATTTTTCGAAATGGTTTTAAAATCAGATAAAACCAGATTAGTAATTGGATGATATGCAGAGGTCATACCAAATCTCAATAAATACTGGGACTGAGTAATAGCGAATATGTTATAAAAAGCTTTGGCATCACGCGACGTTAATTTTGTAAAAGTATTTTGAAAGTAATCACAATTCAGCAGATCTTCCAGGCTTTCATATATAGTTTCAAATTTATCAGGCATGTTATATTTGGTTTCCATATTGGTAAGCAGATTATAAAGAAGCGTTGATATTTTTTTAATCGATTCCATATAAACAACTTCACGTTCTCGCTCGATTTTACTCGAAGGCTGAACAGCATACTCCGTGCCAGATTTGATTACATTTATTTCATTAAAAAATATTAGATTGCGTTTAATGCATAATTCATAGTGATCTAACAGCAGTACCAAGCACTGTAATCGATCAAGTAGAAGCCTATGTTTAAGTTTATGGAATAGTTTTACACTGTAAATCGAAGTGTAACCAAATGTTAGCGCTGGTATAATGTATTTCCAGCAACTTGTAAGATGTCTAGTAATCGCAGATATAGCTACTAAAAATAGTGATTGGCTGAATTTAAAGAGCCTCGAAGGTTCAACAGATTTATTTTGTACATCACCATAGGCTATTTCTAAAACATCGATGTGATCGGAGAGCAACCGCTTTGAATGCAGAATTTTCAGTATCATTTGCCTTTGGATTGTCTAAAAAATAAGCCTTTAAATGTAATGTTTAACAATAAACTAAATTTCAAAGCATATTACATGATTTTGGAACACTTCCTCAACCACCGATTTACAGAAAATTTCAAATTTTTCCATTCCAAAGAAAATACTGCTTATTGAACTATTTTTATGTATTAACAAACCATTTGTCAAAAAATTATTCAAATGAATTATAAAATATAAATAACTTATAGGTAATATGATATGGTTAATGTTTTATTTTATAACAAAATAAAAAAGAAAACGGCATTTACGAAAAATGAAAACAAAATCATTTTATTTTGACATTGACAATTGACATAAAGAAATGTCCAACAAACAAAATAATATTAATTGATGGGGTGCGTTCGGTTGGCATACAGTGTGGCAATAGTAGCGGCCTCTCAAACGTTTGAAATTGTTTCGTCATTATACTTATTAAGGCCTGAACTACACTATAAAAGATCTTTGACTAAGATGTTTTATAAGATCTTTTTATAAATTTTCTGTCACTAATAAGTTAGCAATAAGACAATTAAATCCCGATTGACCGATTTTGGAGCACAGTCAGTGACTGAAAAATGGCCTTAGACATACATATTTCGTCTTATTGATCAAAGAATACGCGCAGAATACGAAAAGTCTCATAATTAAGACTAAATTCAAAATAAAGACAAAAAAGAGTCAATAACTTTCCTGCCAGGGGGTAGTCACTGGTTGCTTTCACTGCACAACAAAATGTTACTGAAAGTTACATTCATCGACAATTTGTCGATCACTGAGCACGAAAGTAGGGCAGTTTATTGTGATAACTTGATGTTTACTTCATAGGTTGTCGTCGACACAAAGAAACCTTTTTTTAACCACGAGATCATCTAGATTTTATGAGAAAGTTGAGCTTCAGAGCATAATCGATTCTACGGGGATTCCGTTGAGACCTTTTCATTTTGCAATCTACTAATAGCTTCTTGTACTTCCTCTACGGTGGGAAATTCGACAAAGATCTCTTCACCTGGAGCAGCAATTGTTCTAATCGTGGTCACTTTATCAGCCCGGTTTAGCCAATTTTAAAAGTTTACATCCTGAGAGAACATTAGTCATGTTTGTTTTCAACTGTCCATTCCCGTCTTTGATGGGGGGTATTTCTTGGATTGAAGTCTTTAGTCTAATTCCAGGCATTTGCAAAACAGATTTACGTGTATGTTTTTGGAACCTACTGCCCTTCACATGATCTAAACCTTACTACAGTCTGGGTTCAACCTGCACGGTGTTCTAGACTGGGAATGAAAGTATTATTTTGTGTGTAGACAGTAAAGCTGTGCTTAATTGCGGAATCCAGTAATCATTTCGAAACTGGTTAAGGATTTTAAACACTTTATTAGCCCTCGTAATTGTGGTAATGAGGGAAAATGTAGTGAGTGGTTGATTCCGTGACTAGTATGGGATGTCATTTGCGGTTAACTAACCTAATTTGTGGTTAACTAAGTATGCTCTGTTTCTGAAGAAAGATCAGCTACCAGTTTTGGTCGCTATTCTTACGGGTGCGGGGTGGTCATAGCCGTTTTAAACTACATTTACAAAAAATGAGGCTAGCACGTGACTCCTTGTGTGATAAATGTCTTGAAGATGTCGATGGCATCATTCATTTTGTTTGCTGATGTTCAGCCTTCGAGTTAGTTAGATCCCGGCTTATTGAGCACAGATCTTTGAATACAGATCAGCTGACTTCATTGTTTTGGTTCAAACTCTTGCAATCTGTCAAAGCAGCGGAGAGCAGTTGCGATTTCGGATAGAATGCTCGATTTCCACCATGGACTCATTTTGGCATTTTGTGCAAGACCTTCTTAGATTCCCGCCAATTTTAATAATAATAATAATAATAAATAGATGTTTAATTCGAGAAAAGTTCAAGGAGGAGCCGTGGTGGGTGGGGGGTGGTAGTATTAACATTTTAAGTTTTGAATATTCATCATTATAAGAATGTTTTCCGACTTTCTTATACATTTAAACATTAAAACACGCACACACATTGATATTCATTGTAGCCGTAAAATGACACTGGTTCAGCTGTGATACGCAACCTTTCGTATATAAATTTTTAAAGGACTTGGACTAATTAATTCTTCAGATGGTGCACTTTCTAATTTAATTTTTAACAAGATATTATGATATTATTATTCATTAATCAATGAATTCATTTCCGTCGAATGAATTAAATATAGCTATCTGTAACATCTTATCCCTTATTTCACTTATTGCAAGAAAAAGAGTCACGAAAGTTTTTAATTTTACATACTTAATAAAAAATTAACTTTTATTCATAAAAAAAAATTCACTACGTATTAATATTATTAGTTACAGGAATTGTACTTTCTCGCACGGTTGTGTATCGAACTGGTGTTGCAAATCCAAAGTCGCTATTTCTTAGTTTCCGCTTTACTATCACGATACCAAATCCAATTAAGAGGCCTAGCAACACTACGCCAATTACCGATATGATTGTTATTGCAATCGAACGCGGCCTCAGAAATTGCGGTGGATCATATACTGGTATCTTCGGTTTCTTCGTTTCGGTGATATTACAAACCGGCCGTTTAACTAAATCTGTTAATAATGTTCCAGCTAAGTCGTACGGTGCTGAACATCGTGCCTCGTGGTTTTGTGACGTTTCATAATAATTCAACAGCCTCAAATTTCGCAGTAGAGCACAATTACAAAACCAAGGATTGTTCTTTAATTTTAATATTCTTAAATTAACGAATAATGGATCATCGGAAACATCAGTTACATCACTTTGTTTGTTTTCCGTTGAAATGTTGGTGCTGTTCAAATTTATTTCCAAATGATTTAAACCGCAATCGGAAATATCTAACTAAAAGTAAAAATGTAGATCATGAATTTCAAAACACATAATAAATCTTTTCTTGTTATGTGTAGGTACTTCTCTAAGTTGAGATAGTGTAGATAAACTGGTCAAGTCGAATCGAAGAAGTTTGGTATTCCCAAATGCTTTTAAGACTTCAATTGATTTAAGCGGGCTAAACGATTCTGGTCGAATTTCAGTTAAATTTTTTAATCCCGACATATTTAAATGAGTTATTCCGGACAGTCCCATAAAACTATTGGGATTTATCTGCGTTATAGGATTATCTCCAATATAAAGCGACATTAGTGATTTTCTAGCAAATGCCAACGATTCCGGAACGCTACTAAAATTATTTCCGTAAATTATAAGAACTTTTAAATTGTGTAATGGTTCTAGTAAATCGGTACTTAGTTCTGATAAACCGGTTGTCGCCAAATTTAAATGCTAGAATTATAAAAATTTATGTAGTTATGTTGTGTATGGTAGGTTTTTCTATTCAATAGGCGTACCTCTAAAAGTTTAAGCGATGATATTGCCTTAATGGAATTGGAGTCAAGCGCAATGATTGGATTATGTTGCAATGAAAGCCGTTTAACCTTCGGAGTATGTTCAAATAATTGTGAATCCACGGAATTTATTTCGTTGTAACTCAGATCTATCTCATTTAAAGCAATTGGTTCGTACTGATGCTCATTATAACGACCGCGGAAGGTTTCTGGCTTCAAAACGTCCCCTAAAAAATAAATAAATCTTCAATAAAATTTCGTGCTTGGATGAAAATTTTAATTTTGCCCTTGTTACACACGCCCTTTAAACTTTATGCTATATTATTTAAATACACAATCAAAAATATCTTATCACTTTATCAGAAAGCAAATTTTACGAGAATATGATAAGAATATCTTAGTTGGTTAAACAACCGGGTTTTAAATGAACGAGTACCTGTTAATTTATTGTAGCTTAAGTCCAACCGTACAATATTCGGAGTATTTAAAAATGCTCCACCAATAACTTCAACTAATTCACAATGGCGGCAACTAAATTCTATTTGGGCTTCCGTGGGTGGTAGTTCTTGTAATAACGTTAGATTATTACCGGAAAATGTAATAATAATATCTTTACTATAGTCCGAGTAATGTGATAAATTGCTTTTGATATCATCGGCCTTCATTAGTTCATGATCGGGCCAATCGGGTAACAGATGTTCAAAGTTCCGGCGCGAGCAATCGACCACCAATTGATCGGCTTTTTTGTTTTCGTAAATGCCTTCATTGCAATCACAGTGCGTGCAAATATCGGATTTTGCTATCGGCTCATAAATATTGTGGACCAATACACCATTTGTATATATTGAGATTAAAAGCTGAAATGAAGGAAAAAAAACATTTTAAATAAATCATTAATGTAAGGATAAATAACTAAACCGGCTCATCAGTTAAATTTAGGAATATTTTATTTATTGATAGATATTACGAGAGTGGATTGATAAGTCCTTAGAATGAGACAGTAAACTTTATTTTTAAGTAAAATTCACTTTATTTTTCAACATAATCTCCTTTTCGCTTGACACACTTGTTCCAACGTTTTTCCAATTTCGTTAAACCTTATTTAAAATATGATTTATCAAACTCCTCAAAATAAGCGTTCGTTTCAGATATTATTTCATGAACCGTTGCAAAAATTCAGTTGAATTACGCTGGAACATCTTCAAACATTGCTTAGAAATAATCATTCGATTAATTTTTTGAACGTATGTTAACCAACGCGGCACGCATCTTGCTGATGCCTTTTTCATATGCTATTCTTCGTGTATAATGTTGTGTACTCGTTCCAGCAATCTCGCATAACTTTATACGACGGTCATTCAAAATGATTTCATATACGTTTTCGACCCGTTCTGGTGATTTTACCCCTCTTGGCCTTCCTGAACGTTCAACATCACTTGTGCTTGTGCGATCACGTTTAAATTCATTTACCCAATTATAAACGGTTGCATTTGAAGAGGTATGTTCATCTAACACTGTTTTCATCTCATCAACTTGATTGTTTTTTTTGGTAGTTAAACCTTTTAATTGAAAGTCTTTAATCACTGCTCATTTTTTCCATATTTTAAGAAAATCAAAAGTGACTTTGCAAAAAACGTCTCTAACTGAAAAGCTATATTCAATCAAAAGTCATAAAAATTTTGAAAGCTTTTATTTAAAATAAGACAAACAAAACAAAATAAGTTGTTACTAGTTACGCATAGATGTCGTTATTCTAAACATTTATCAATCCACCTCGTACTTATTAATAACCTAATCCTTCCTTAAATTCATGACCTTCGAGTATTATTGCACGCTGACATCAATAAATGTTGATAAAGTATTAATTTAGAAGATTTCCAAGGTGGGCTCTTGAGAGAATTCATATTAGAGCCTTTCCTATGATCAACGAGAAGACCATTATGACCTCTGTCGAGTCTTTAAGGCTCCTAACAACTAAAGTGTGTGGAGTTAGCTCATGTTGTACTATCACTTCGATTCGAATCGAATATGAAAGTCGAATCGTAAACAGTGATAGTCGGCACGTTGTATCATATAGTTTTTTTAATCTTGCAATACTTTTTCGAGAATGAAATGTCAGCTATATTTATTATTACTTTGGTTTTAAATGATGAAACTTTATCATTATCGCGATTGGAAAATGATATAACATACCGCCATTCGACATATTTTTCGAATTTCGAACGATTCGAACATACTACATGCCGCTTCAGTATTTCAACCCACACATAAAATTATTCATCAGGCAATACTAATTGAATATCCTCTAGGGTTTATTTATTTCAAATGTTTATACTAAAATCTGTAGACAATTCATCGCTAGCTTGCTGGTGTTGCACAATAGGCTGATATCTTGGAATACCGGAGCATAGAACAATCCAATCTCCAATTTGAGATTTGTTTTCCAAAAATTACCGCAACAATCACGTTGAGAAGGCGCTGAATCAGGAACATCATACGGAAATGAACACAAACGAAAATTATATCGAATTCAAATGAAAGAACTCTACTAGAAAGTCGCTGAGGCTCTTCAAAACTATGCATCAGAGACTGAGTGGAGACTAGCACATTAGCACATGTCCCCTAATATTATGTAGAGAGTCAGAATCGATAATTTTTTTGGTGGAATCCAGGATCACGGCACACGCAAAGCCGTGGTTTTGTCACCGAAAAATTTCACTGAAGCACATTTGTTTGTGCTTTAATTAATGAAACTGCACAAGACATCATCAAACCGTCAATTAAGATATGACGAGTTGAAAGAAGACATCGAGAGGAATATCGGGCGGACGGAAAACCAAGCAAAGGAATCCCAAGGAAAAGGTCGTTAAACACGAACAAGTCTGCTTAACGGGGCAGAAACTGGGAATTCTGCTCCTCCAACTGATTGCCCCGTGCTGATAGCATGAAGATGGTGGCAGCTTAAATATAATAGGTGATGTTGATGAAGAAAGTTGTGGAATAACAGTTCGGAAAGATCTCTACGGTGTAAACACACAACCAGCTTACGGATTGAAGTTGCAAATAGCGAAGTAGTGAAAATTAGAATTTGGAAGATTAGTTTTAGCCACGAAATACTCGTCGCCAATATAGTCGATGAGGTTTATTCTAGGTATGGACTTTATGAGAACGAATGATTTCACGATGGCTATTCAACAAAGCGACACAAATATGACAACAATAATAATTGAATCCAAAAGAAACCGGATTGGATGGCCAAGTTAAACAATTATTGAAAGTCGTGTCGCGAAACAGAGTTCACTCTAAATACTTGAGAAGTATCATGGAAAAGTAAGTAAAAGCTATATCGGAATTAATAAAACACTTACAAATATTCTTCAACGATTTATTTGGCTCGGATTTACAGTCGGTAGTGGGGTGTTGCTTCTTTGGTTGATTAATATTCAGCATAAGGCCACTTTTGGCTTATGAAATTAATAAAATTTATAAAATTAGTGACATTTAGGTTTTTGTAGTATAGTATTTGATCAGTTTTAGTCTGAAACAGAACCTCCGAGAACAACATTTACTTTTGTATACACCCGCAGACGATTCAAGAAAATCCCATCTGTATAATAAATAGTGCAAAAACAACATATGAAATTATTTTCAGATCTTTCAAAAAATTTCGGTAGTGGTGTGAAGTAAACTAGTTCTTGTTATTTATAGTGGTATTCATAATCCAGTGATAGAAATTTAGTAAAATTTTAAAATTAAAAATTTATTTGCTGCAAACGTGCCGCAAAAAATCTCCACTGTTTTGTTTGTTGTTGAAGAGATCTAACAGACCAAGTAAAAAAGCAGACTGCTGCAGTACTGTGTGAAACGGCACAATGAAAGAAAATTTTAGTTTTGTCATGTTGGATGCGGTTACTATAAATTTTGAATATAAAACCTGTATGTATTTTGTGGAGACTCTTGCGTATAATTATTCTAGAGTTAATTGACTTATTTGAATGAATTACCAGTTTGGAGTGGAGGTGTCTCACAAGTCCGGAATAAGTCTATTGGAGAAGAGACGGATTGTAGAGTTAGTCAAATAAGTTAGTCTCCATAAAATAATTCATGAATCGGACCACAGTCTTAGCCAAAGTTTGGAGGATTTTCTGTGTAGACTTACTTATGATAATCGCTGTATTCGGTAACATATTTGAATAAGTAATTATATTCATATAGGATTAAGAAACCTGATAGTTCGGGGAATTTTCTCGAGTACTTCCAGAGTTAGAAAATAAAATTACGAAAAACAAAGCTTCCTAGGCAAATCCACTCGTATGAAATTCGTTTAAACTCGAGCCTCAGTACTATCACCTCTTTCAGAGACGGACGAGTTTGGAACTCGAGGGTAAGAAGAAAAGAAGCCTAAGCGGAGCAAAAAAGAAATGTCTTGTGTTTTTAAAACAATGAAGCCTTTATCACGACAAATATTAGCGTAGCGCCACATTAAAACCAGCCTGTCTAGCACGAATAAAAAATTCTCTCCTTTCTTGAGATCAGGGCCCCTATTTCTGAATACGAATACGAACAAAAATTGTACGAATTCGTATGATTGGTATTTTTGAATACGAATTCGTACCTACTTGATACGTTCACAAATTTCCCTTATCTATTTCCCCAAACAATTTTTGTATGCTCATGAACAAATTTTTGTATGATGAATATTTAGTTACCGGGTCCATAGAAAAACCAAAAATATATATGAGTTCTAAATAAAAGATCGCAGGTTCGAGTTCAGTTCAGAATCTATAATTTTATTAGGCGATTATTATTTTAACATTGTTGTTACTAAAAATCGACAACTATGTAACTCAGTTTTGATTCATCAGATACACTACGTCGTACCATTTCGACTTTCGAGGCTCTATTAACGAGAGCAACATGAAATAGCAAATTTCATTCATCAGTAATTTTCAGTTCATTTCATTTTCCACATGAAGAGTAAATTAGCTTTTCGGTTGATTTACTTCCGACTGAAAAGGTAAAAATCAACAACGCCATCAGTTATCGGAAATTCGGAACCAAGCTAATCAAAACTTAGCAATAGAGTGTCAAAGCAAAGAAAAAGCCAGGAATGTGGTTAAAAATAATATGACCCCGCAATGAACCTGCTAAACGACAGTAACAAATAGACAAACTGTTTCATATTTGTACAGAACTTCATTATTATTGCAAAGCCCATAATCAAAAATTGCATCATGGTTGGAAATATATATCGAAGTACATAGGTGTCTTACTTTGACCACTTGCATGTTACATGTAAGATAAATTTAATATCGAAATACGTCAAGGAGCAAGTCTATACCGATATACTACACTATAACTTAACCGTGAGGAATTAAGTCACTTCGCGATGTTAAGAGCGTTCTTTAATAAAACAAATTGTTTGTTGAACTTAACCGAAAAATTAAATTTCAATGTGTCTATTTAAACATTTTTTTCTTTACAATTCGAACCTACCTAATAGAAAAACTCCGTATTTGCAATCCAATCAATCTTTAGCTCTCAATCGGCAATTTTCTGAGTTAGTTTTCATAATATAAAATTAAAAAATTTAAAAACAAACAAAATTATTGCGAAAAAAGTGAATATATTGTTGTTGTGCTCGTATATTCTTATCGAGCTTGCGCAACTTTTCAAGTTTGAGACATAAAAAACAAAATATTAGGAAAAATTAAGCATGATTTGTCCATAATATAGCTATTATGAATACTAAAAAACTTTAGAACAAAATGTTCCCACAGATGCTTATCGAACCTGCACAACTTATATCCTTGCTTCAGTACAGAACACTCTTAATTTTTAAATCGTGAATTCGCTAGATACAAAATAGTCGGCTAAGGAGTAGTAGAAGAAACATCTGCGGAGATTTTCAATTTTCTCACAAAATTCCTTTAAGATCAGTTAAGAAGTCAAACGGTGAACTGACTATACTTCAAAGGAACAAAGCTCATGAGTGAAAGATTGGTTTTCTCACTGCGTAAATCTCGTTAATCAGGAGGTTATGAGGCTAATAACATGCATCCATAGCTAGTTAATGAAGCCTACGGGCGTGTAATTGTCATATTACAGCAAAAGCTAGAACAAAGGGCCTAAGCTTTTCCATGCTGCGGCCATACCATTAATCGTCAAATTGCAAAATATCCTAATCACGAAAAGATCTCGTTTTTCTTCCAGTTTACAATTTTCTTTTATGTTGTATCCATGCAGTCACCCAAAGTTATCCAAGCAACGATTCCTTGATGTCGATGGTGATGATTTCGTTGCATGATCTCTCTCTGTCACGCGCCCCCTAACTTCTCTGTGGAAATTAACAACGTCTGGGTTCACATAATCACAATCGAAGAATCTGAATCAGACTCCTTTGAAATAACAACTGGTATTCCACAGGTAGAATAACTAGCGCCCGCGAGCTTGAGTACGTAGCATGAAAAAGGTGATAAATCAGGCCAAATATCTTGGCCGAAGAGCTGGCGATATCAAGATTCATACTGCTCAATCGCTAAGCAAGGAGACTTGGTTAAAACGTTAACAGTAGCAAAAATAAATTTTTGCAAACACCTAGGGGTATATCCATAGCAAATCTCGGAATCAGCGTCCCGAACCGCTGCTGGACACCGAGTTTTCTACGCCCAATCAAGGTTATTGCGGTCTAAGCATCTTTTGCAGCCGTGCTAGTTTGAACTTATTTATAAAGCACTCATAGGATTGTGCGCTTATTTTCTGACCGTTTTAAATGATGGTCATTCGTTCCATTTTTAGTTCAATGAAAGTTGCGAACAACTCGAGATAAAGCATCTCGGAGGCAGCGATATCATCAATTCATCAAATCCAATCGAGGTAGATGGCTGAGCCGCATTGCAACAACAGCTAGCCGGTGTACATCGTAGAGAAAGACCCCACAGCGCTGGCGCAACAACATCGAACATGACCTACGCATAATAGAACATCGAAACTGGAGGGTGAGTGCGATGGATTCAGACGGATGGAGAACCACTATGCAGATTGGTAAAAGAAGATAGATAAAAATATTAAAAGGATTTTCAGTTACTAAACAAATTACCAAATTTAAATTATTATTATATATTATGCCATAACCCCATGAATCTAAGATATTCTCCAGAAACGCGCAAGTTACGGCACCATACCTACATGTTTAAATTCGGGTCTGACTATACAGTCGAAAGATTTATACAATTTTTGTTATTTGTTGTTAACCAGTTACGAATCGTAATATAGTATGAAAATATTTGTCGCAGAACATTTTAAAATGTGAATGACATTATTGTTGAATCATTATGAGCATCTGTGAACTACTACCAGATATGAATAAATGTTACTTCCTTTATATAGGTTAATAGCTTACCCACGATTAAATAAACTGTTTTCACTACTATTTACAGTTGTGTATCACTAAGAACTAAATCAATACAAAACAAAATTACCAATTCATTGATTAACCGAGCGACCGATATTGTCGGCACATGGCCTTTAGTAGTACAGTATAGTATACAAATCATTTTGGAACCCAAACTTGAATTATACCAAAATTTCGTTGGTCATGAATCCAAATGAATTTAAGCGCGAGTAATTTAGATTCTTGTAAAAATTAAATTTCATTTCGTAAATATTTACCCAAATATATCTTGTAATCATATTAGTAAATTAGTCATACAATTTTCGATAACAACAAGTTTTACTAGTACAGTAAATTAAACGAACTCTCAATAACTCAATAATATTTTATTTTGCACAATTATCACTCAACCGCAACCCAGTTTTAAATAACATGCACTATTAAAAAATATTAACCGTAACGATATTTGATATTCACTTTTTGTGTAAACGCGCACGGGTACAATTCATACCATATAGATTGTCGTATGGCTTTAATCGATATATCTCACCCTGATTTGTTAAACTTTACAATAAAATTACAGTAAACTTTTGTTCAACGCACAATTTTTATTTTACTTTACTTATCTTATCTTTGTTATCAGCGAAAATATAATATTTTTTCTATTTTATTTATTTTAATAAAGTGTGCATTTGTAATAAATTTATGTAGATAATGAAGTTCAGTGGAGTCGTTTGATTCCCTCATATAATATGGGTGAAATTTCGATCGGTATCGATTAGTAACCTGACATCATACACAGAATGCTCACTACTAACGACAAAAAATATGCTGCAAGTCAATTGATAATATAGAAGAGCACTTACTTACGTTATTGTGTGGGGCGCACAGTGAAGTGGCATACGCAATGAATATTTCATTCATATACGTTTTGTTGAATGTTAGATAATATTGATAATTATAAATTATCGTAAAATATTAGTTGCAATTATGCCATGAGCGTGTGTCATTTAAACAAATTATGAAGTTTGACAGTTGCTATTGGGTGCAAGCAGAAAAGGAGTTGTTTTGTTTATGTTCTTAATTTAAATAATTTAAATAAAGTTTTTAATGGTTTAGGGCTCGTTTTTTATTTTAAATAAAATAAAATAATTTAATGACTGAGTTTATTTAAAATAAAGAACGAGCCATAAACCATTAAAAACTTTATTTCAATACTTATTATTGGCTCAATAATTAATTTTTATTACTTAATTTATTTCATTTTTAAATTTTACTGTTTTAAATCCTTTTAAGTCGCAACAATTAAAAATTAACATTAATCATGTTACAACTAACAATGAATTATAATCAAACAATAAATTACCACTGTTCAGTAATCGTAAAATTTTAATAAGTCGCACGTTATCGAAAATAATTAAAGTTTGATAATTGTTAATTTTTTAATTGTTGTTTTAGCACACCATCAATAGTAAAATAATCTACCTAAGTAAAAACATAAATCATATTTCATATAATGTTTTGAATGGCGGGGCTTATTGGATTAACTAGAAAATCAAATAATTGAATTAACATACAGGTTCCTACAAAATTGAACAGCACATGCATAAATATTTGTGCAGTTATGTGTGCTCCACCTGCAATTACCATTAACTTTAATTGCCAGTGGGCAATAATATATATTCACCATCTGTACGAGTATATCATGTATACATGCAATGGGCCTATCCACACCTGTATTGAGTTGACCACACATCATATCATGTGAACAAAAAAGGTTCATTATTTTCTAAATTGTTTGTAGTTTGGGATATCATTGAACAAGCATAAATGTAAAGTACACATTACCTAATTTACATGTAGCACATGCAACTTCGTGAAAAATAATTAAAAATTTAGATAAAATTACACAATTGCGGACGGTCGTTTAATTCACCCTTTCTGCCGTTATGTCCACAATGTCCACAAAACTAGATAGATGCGATATTTTGATGTTTCTTCAATTTCAATATGGCGGCATCATAATATGTTTTGGTGGTTCTGATTTATTTGTGTTTTAAAATCGTTTTATTATTGTGTTTGAATTTTTGTTTTAACAGTTTTTTATTTTAATTTTTACGAAATAAGTATTTATTTTTTTATTTTAGCACCAAAAAATACATTATGGCGAAAGCTTGGTTACCATGTACAATAACTTGAATGTGCTGAACAATATTACAAACTATTAAATTTAATATAAAATGTACAACAACAAATACTAACTCATCCTAACAAAATTTCATTAAAAGGACCAAATGCATTCTATTTGTAGCGGAGATAGCGAACAAATAAATAAACCACAGGCAACTGTGTAAAACTAGCTTAATGTAGCTGCATCTAAAGCTATGCGTGACTAAACAACACAAAGATTAAAAATCCAGACTTGGTTCAGGTTAAACTAAGCTCAGCAATACCTAAATAATATGTACGGATCCAGATTCCCTAACCACCAATCGTCAAAAATTCACAAACGAGAAGCCCTAACCGCCGATTGGTGAAACGGTGCAAAGAAGATTTTGAATATAGGTACTCCACTGTTCTAAGCTTCAAAAAATTAGGAAAAGAAATTTCCAAAAACGCAAAGCAGGTCTCGAAACGTGATCATATAACCTGAGGGAAAAAATAAATCGTATGCATGCATTAAAGCAAAAATTATACCTACCACGATTACTCATAGAAGTAGCCGAAAATACTTTAGCGCCATATGTAAAGAAATTCGTAGCCAGCGAGTTGTTTAATTTAGAGCGAAGTTCGAATGGAATTAAATCTTTGATCAAGTGTAACTTACGCAAAACAGCCCAAACTCGAGAGATAATAGCATTAACATAATTATCCCAAAATAGAGCAGCATCAAGCACAAACCCAGACTTTTAAGACTGCAAAAATGGTACGATTGCTCCGCTAGGAACGATCGGACCGGGAAGATGGGAGATCGGATAACGGTAGAAGCCGTCACCTGGCTTTTAGTGGGGTAATCTCTAGATGGTTTGTGCTGACCGAGAATGAGATAGCCTTCAAGTCGTTATTGATCTGAAAGATACACGACGTTAATTAGTTCAGTTAGGTTCGGTGTGTGAAGCAGCTGAACGTCATCCGCAAAGAAGTGGACTAAAGAGAAACGAGGGGCAAATAGAAGGGCATTGATAAAAGGGAAAACAACAACGGCCCCAAAATAATACGCTGGGGAACACCCTTCTGTAACGGTAAGAAGGCAGAACACGTGTCACCAATGGGGACACTCTGGGAGCGGTCAGCCAAGTAGGAATGGATTAAGTTGGCGGCAGAGGTCAATAAATAAAAATGCGAATCAAGCTTAGCTAAGAGGACGTTATGGTCGATGCTATCGAATGCCTTACTGAAATCGAGAAAGAGCAAAACAGTAACCTTACTGTGATCCATGTCCCTCCGATGCAATTCAGTGATGTCCATAATCGTTTATGTAATGCTGTGAAATTTCCAGAAACCAATTTGGGAATAGATGTAGAAAGGAACCATCTTCCAGAACATGAGCTGACCCTTGATTAGACTGGAGACGCTGGGTTATAACATGCATGCGGTCCTTGAATAAGGCCACCTTCAAAAATTGCCCCTTTTATTTTAAGCCCAAAGCAGAAGCATTTTAGGTCGGCAATTAACAAATAGTCAGTCAGCTGAGTGGACAGCAGTCGGTAAAGGCCGGTAAGGTTTCGGCCTCCGTTTTTTTGGGATACGCAAGGTTTTTTATTCATCAACTATCTTGAGAAAGGAAACACCATCAACAGCGAATATTACATGGCATTATTGGCGTTTTTAAGATTATGTGACAAATGGCTCCTGATTTGGAAATTGGCTTTTTTAGAATACCATTCTATGTTGCGGGGAATATGGAGATAACGAAAGCAGTAATAAAACATCATCATGGAAAATACTGGAATTAACAACGACGTCAATCATCAAGGTACTGGAGTTGATGACGTATAATGTTCGCGAATACAGTTACATGCACGTGATTTACAATTACAATATATTTAAATCGCCAGATACAATAAATTTAATAACCTGGAGCAACGATACACAAGTATATAAGAGAACAGTACAGGTTTAGGTGTAAAAAATGAACAATGTGAAGAGTAAAAGTGAACAGTAATAAATACTTAACTTATTGAAGAAGTTATAGGTGTTGGTAAACAAATTTTGTAACTTTAAACCCTGAGTATTTTATTTGCAAAATCCATTACGAATCCAGTAGAGATTTTGCAAATACCAGCAATGGTCAAAACCATAAACCCTATACATCCCAGCAAATGAAGCTCCTTAGTCTCGAGCAATCAACCGAAGGCAATAAAAACGAGCTCCTATCGAGGCTGTAGAGCTAGCCTCTTATATGGAGAAGAATGCTAAAACAAGAGTAGATCGCATCAATCGTCACTGACACCAGGGTCATCAAGGATGACGGCAATTACTCCAAACGATGAGCAGAAAGAAAGCCAGCCTTGAGGGGAGTAAGTAAAAAAGAGGGAACCGGAGCGTTTGAACAGAAACAATAGAAACCATCCATAGAAGAATTTGAATTCAAACCATTTTCAACAGAATTAGTTTCCGGAAGCTCAAGAGGAATTTTAAATTTTCGCGGCGATACAGCACAATTACTGGGGCGCAGAGAAGCACTTTAACGCTATAATTTTGGCACTTCGAGGGAAAACTACGGATGTCTTGCAAACTGTTTCCGCATCAGAAAGCAACAACTACGTGGGGTGCGGGCCTACAAGACCTAAAGAGAGAGATAACGAAAATGGCGCGTGAAACTTACGGTAATGCACCTGAAGATGTGTTGAATGGGCTAATAGTAAACGCGTTTATCAGTGCTGTCAAGGATGACTATCTGGAACTTCATTCAGTATTGGCGGTGGCTCTTGAATATGAGGTAGCCAGAGCTACTTTAGCAATTGATTCAAAAAAGTTGATGTTCTAGTTGGATTCAGAGGATATCTCGCAAATAAAGGCACTAATAACAGAGAAAATAAGGAAACTACACACGGTAAGCTTTTCGAGCTAACGGATGAAAACGACAACGTTCTCCATCTCGATGTTTCGGATGCGAACAACCAGGCCATTAGAAGAGTAATGATGACGTACGAGGGAAGGCATGAGACAGTTAGACGTTAAGCGAGGCGAGGGGAAAAACACTTACCTAATTTAATGAGGATGGATCCAGAAAATTAAGTTCGGCCAGTTTTGAGGGCATAAGCTGGTGAAAGGAAAATTCCCGAAGAACACCGTTAAAATCACACAACTTGGGGCGAATCACAAAAATGTAGCTGTTGTTGGCCTATTAGCAAAACATCCGTACATATTTACACTGGATACCGGAGCTTCGAAATCGGTTGTTCGCCCTGGCCCCTGGTATTCAGGACCCGAACGATATTATAAATTTGCCATTATGAGTATGCCAAAAACTATTGAATACGATTAAGCGCTGGATGTAATAGATCGATTCCAAAGGGTAAATACTTCTAGAAAACCTTTTAAATGAGGTTCAGCTACACAGGTTAACATTTAAGTTACTATAATCGACGAACGACTACGCCCGACTGTTGAAAAATATATAAGGATGATTTTGAATGGACGAATGGACAAAAAGTGCTTTTGGCGAATTAAAAACGTCGCAATGAGAGCCAAGTATTCACGGATACCAATTCGAAAGGATTTGTGGGTGCGCTCCTACAAATGGACGATAAAAGTGAAACAAAGCCAGTTGTATATTTTAGCGAGCGATTTCGACTATTTCGATTTTAATAGAAAAACAATTTAAATTGTTGACCGATTGTGCTTCCTTACAAACGTCAGCATCGAAAATAAATTTAATTCTTCGAATATCATTTGTGGTGGAACGTGGAACATAATGCAAGAAAATGAATGTAGAACATGGATGCGTTAAGCAGAAATGCTGTGATGGTAAGCGAAGAAGCAGAGCAAGCAACTATTTAAATTTTGAAATTTCTTAATTTGAAGCCGATTAGGTAATGTAACACCTCAACAAAGATTTATTAAAAACTATTAAAATTTTGAAGCAAACACTTTTAACTGCTGATGAAAGATAAGTGCAACAAATTATCGGACATTTTTGGTTTCCGTGTGTTCCGTGTGTGTTACACTCTTCATTACAGCGGCCATCAGAATGGAGGAGAATTTGGAGTTGGCTTCCTCATCCATCGGCGCGTGAAGCACCATATCATCGATTTCCGCCCTATCAACATGCGGATATGCACGGTCAGACTTTGCACTAATAAATTTAACATCACGATCGTTAATGTGCATGCACCCACCGAAGATAAATCAGATGACATCAAAGATCTCTTCTTTGTCGAGCTCGAGGAAGTCATCAATAACATACAGCACCACGACATTAAAATCATCGTGGGCGACTTTAATGCAAAAATCGGTAGAAGTGCAGAAAATACAACGCACATCGGTCCTAACAGCCTGCACCTAACTAGTAACAACAACGGCCAACGCGTCACCGACCTGGCAATAACGTACAACTTAGTTGTATCAAGTACGTTTTTTCCACATAAGAGAATTCGCAAAGTAACGTGGAGATCGAATGATGGAAGAACGGAAAACCAAATCGATCACGTCATGGTGTCCAAGAGACGCTCCACCAGCATATCTGACGTTAGATCTTACAGAGGTGCAGATATGGACAGCGATCATGTGCTTGTCATATTTAAATATAAGTGCAAACTGTCATCAACCTTCAATAGACAAGCACAAAAAACCGTTCGATGGAATGTCGATGCTCTAAAAGACCAAGCGTCACTGCAGAGTTACCAATCAGCTGTCACTAACTATCTAGAGCGGCCTAGCAACAACGAAGGAGCTCCTCCTAATATCCAGGAGCAGTGGCACGCAATACAGCCAGCCATAACCACCGCGGCGCAAAACACTATCGGCAGAAGGCCGCCGAGATCCCGCAATGATTGGTTCGATGATCAATGCCGCCTGGTCGTCGAAAATAAACGAAAGCTTCGTGAAAAATGGTTGACTCGCAACACGAGAAGCACTCAGGCAGAATATCTACGCGCAAGGAAAGCCACGATTAAATTCCTTCGACAAAAGAAACGCGATCATATGAGGTCATGCATCGAAAACATCAGCTTCCAAGCGGAAGTAGGAAATTCAAGGGACTGTTTTGCTAATGCCAGGAATCTCACTAAAGACTTCCACCCAAGAAGTACAGCCATAAAAGACGGGAATGGAGAATTGAGAACAAACGTGGCTGATGTTCTCTCAGTATGGCAAACCTACTTTCAAAGTCTGCTAAACCGGAATGACGAAGTGACCCCCATTAGAGCAATAGCTCCTCCAGGTGATGAGGTCTTCGTCGAATATCCCACAGCAGAGGAAGTAGACGCAGCTATTAGTCGATTGAAAAACGGCAAGGCACCCGGTCTCGATGGAATCCCCGCAGAATTAATCAAACTAGGAGGCGCTACTCTTGCAACAAGTTTATACGATCTCGTCGTTTGTATTTGGGACCAAGAAGAGTTGCCGGAGAATTGAAAGACCGCACTCATATGTCCGTTGCATAAAAAAGGCGACCGTCTTAAATGTGAAAACTTTCGTGGCATAGCTCTATTGAACACTGCTTACAAAGTGTTGGCTAATGTTGTACTTGCCAGACTCATCCCTTTCGCCGAAAACATCATTGGCGACTATCAGTGTGGTTTTCGTCCCAACCGATCGACCACTGACCAGTGTTTCACCATGAGGATGATCTTGGAAAAATGTTGGGAGTACAACATAACCATACATCAATTATATATAGACTTCCGGCAGGCATATGACAGTATAAACCGCGACAACCTTTGGGCCGCGCTCATATGCCTAGGTATTCCAGAGAAACTTGTTTCTCTGTGTAAATTAACAACGTCTGGATCTGCATGTAGAATTGTAATTGAAGGATCTGTGTCAGACTCCTTTCAAATAACATCTGGTGTTCGACAAGGAGATGCACTCGCGCCTGTGCTTTCAATTTGGCGCTTGAGTACGTAGTGAGGAAAAGCAACATTGAAACTTCGCGCTGTATATTCAATAAATCAGGCCAAATTCTTGGATATGCAGATGATATCGTGCTTCTTGGCCGAAGACCTAGCGACATCAAGGACAGTTTCATACCGCTCAATCGCTGCGCAAGAAGGCTTGGTTTGGAGGTGAACAGTACCAAAACGAAATTTTTAACAACACCCAGGAACATCTCTATGGCAAATCTCGAAATTGGCGACCATAATTTTGATAGCGTCGAAAATTTTAAATACCTCGGGTCACTTATAACATCATCAAACGACATGCAGGCAGAAATAAAAGCCCGAATCGCTGCCGGACAACGAGTTTTCTACGCGCAATCAAAATTATTGCGATCTAAACACCTATCGCAGTCGTGCAAGCTCGCACTTTATAAAGCACTGATAAGACCTGTGCTGACTTTCGGAAGCGAGAGCTGGACCATGACCTCTAACGACTGTAGATTATTTTCTACCTTCGAAAGGAAGGTCATCCGTTCAATTTTTGGTCCTATTAAAGTTGCGAACAATGAATATCGGATTCGCATGAACCACGAAATAAAGCAACTTCTCGGAGGTAGCGATATTATCGGCTTCATCAAATCTAATCGAGTGAGATGGCTCGGCCACGTTGCAAGATCTCCACAACAACGAATGGTTTACAAAGTGTTCCATCAACAACCAGCCGGACTACGTCGTAGAGGAAGACCCCGACTGCGCTGGCGTGACGACGTCGAACAAGACCTACTCGTATTAGGATGTCGAAATTGGAGGACGAGAGCGATGGACCGAGAAGGATGGAGGACCATAGTGCGGGCGGCAAAATCCCTTCATGGGATGTAAATGCTAGAGAGAGAGAGAGAGTGTGTGACAGATTTTACAAAACGCAATATTTCGGTATACAGTAAGTATTGGTGGACTGCAGGAAGCAGAGTTACATCCAATCCAAAAAATCACAATTCCATTTCATACTGTACATATAATAAATCCGGAAATAATTATTTGATTGTGATGATTGATTTTTTCCAAATTATATCGTGATTAGAGAGGATGCTCAGTTTTGTGTAAAGCAAAATGCAATAAAACGGGTCCCATTTGAAACGCGATATTTTAAAACGCGAATTATCAAAACGCGATATTTCAAAACGCGATAATTCAAAATGCGATACGGTACAAAACGCGATATGGTACAAAACACGATATTTCAAAACGTGATATTTCAAAATGCGATACGGTACAAAACGCGATGTGGTACAAAACGCGATATTTCAAAAAGTGATATTTCAAAACACGATACGGTACAAAACGTGATATGGTACAAAAACGCCATATTTCAAAACGCGAGTTTAGGATCAGGTTATATCAGGCGGGTGAAGGGGAAATTTAATTTCAGTTTATAGGAATTTAAAAATCGATAGGAGTGAGAGTATATAGGATCGGTATCAATCGGGTCGCTGCGCTTCCGTCGCTTTACAATGCACATTCTGTACCATATCGCGTTTTGTACCATATCGTGTTTTAAAATATCGCGTTTAGAAATATCGCGTTTTGAAATATCGCATTTTGAAATGTTGCGTTTCGTACCAATTCTCGTTTTGTCATATCTCGTTTCGAAATAACGCGTTTTGAAATATCGCGGACCCGCGATAAAACATAATTCAGAATGCACAGCGTCATCTCATGGAATGTTAAATTACATTCGACCTTCAATGAGCGATTAATAATAATATAAATGATACAACACCACACATATTGTCTCAAAAAAATACAATAGCTAAAAATACTTTTAGCTTTCAACGAAACGAGTAAAAGTTGAATGATGTTGTTGCACAAATGAATAATTTGGCTGGTGAAAAACAAAAGCAATTTTCGACGCTGCTTGTAAGCGTCAACGCATGTTTATAAAGACTATGTGTATGTAATTAGTATTTGTAAAATGGTGTGGCCGACCAGCGACCAATATGTCACGAAAGCTCAACATTCAGTATAGAGGACAGCATTTAATAATGCAGTTCTTGCCAAAGGTTTCCGGACAGGGTATATGTGGTTACGCAGGAGGACAATGCCAGCGATAAGAAACTGTCGGGTGTGTTGCAGGATTACATGAGTATTTACCAGCAGTAACTCTAGTAACTCTAATAGGGGGCATTTCGTTAGTTCGATTTAGTAAGTTTTGCAAGTTAAATTTATGCCATCCTATGAGAAAATGAGCCACGTTTTTTCTCAGCTCTCCATTCGTGTTTTTGATGGCGGTGGATCTTCTTTTCGCTTCTTTTGTTGGAAGAATCTGGTTGTGGCTTGGATGAGGTTTTCTGTTTGAGAGTTTCTAAGGTTACGAGCAAATAATTGCTCACGCAGCTTCATTTATTTTCGATGAGTTCACGGCACTGACTGCTTCGCCTACAGTTATGGTGACTGAATAGCTAGCCCTTGCTCCTGGATGTTTTCGATTAGAATTCCGAACTATATAGATGTTCCAATGGCAGCTGATTGGTAACTGTCTGCGAAGTCTCCGTTTTTCTAGTGCATTGATATTTCAGCACACGGCCCTAGCTTGTTTATTAAACGTGTTTGATTGTAACTATCATCCACATTTGATTACGCCATAATCTAGAATAGTAATCAAATTTATTTTTCGTTCTTTCAATCAGAGCGTACACTGGATAAAACGCGTTAGCGACAATTTTGACAGTATTTTTAGTGCGTAGTGTAATCGCGCGTATCTGAACATGACGGAGGTCTATGTTTGCTGTTGCACTCATCGAGGAACAAGAAAGCCGACACCAAATTTTCCTCCTACTTCACTCGCAAACTATCTAAGCTCTTATGCAAGCACGTCTAGAGTGTAAATTTCCGCCTGGTTCGAAAGGTTATCGAGATTTTCAGGCCTTCGTTTCATAACAGCACATCACCTTCCCATTTTTATAGCGTTTTCAGAATTCATTTTGCTAGGTTGTAGAACTTGAAGCTGTTTGTGAGAGTAACTAGGTAGTTGACCCGCCGCTCAAACCACTTTTTTGACTTAATACTTGAAAGTCAATTGTTAAAGCAGAAAATTAAGTTTTTAAGCGTGGGACTTCTTATCTTTGAGTGATTTTTATTTTCAGTTTTGCTCGCGTATTATGCAATACGCATAGTCAAAATGGTGATTGTAGTCTCGGATTTTTGGTATCGAATTGTGATGGAATCGTCGGGTTTCACAATGGGGTCAGCGCAGGACCTTTTTGGGGTTCAAGCCAGCCACCTTTAATTTAATGACAGTAATGAACAAATGTATCGACCACTTGCTAATCAAATTATATCAACAGCCTCAAACAAAACTTGTATGGTGCTCAAATAAGCCTCAACAACGAATAGTTGTTAACTTGAATGCACCAATTTAAAAGCTTGCACTTAAGTATAAGATTTAGCGAGTGAAACGTCTTGGTTGTTGTACGAAATTGTCCAGTTCCATTTAAGACGTACAGTGTAGTTTATTAGAGGATATTCCGTGTAACTGCCTGAGTGCTTGACATTAGCAATTTCTTATGGTGCAATTAAACTGCTTGTCAAAATAGAAGTATTTAGGTTTTATTCAATTATAACGCTAGAGTTCTAGGTAAAAGTGTGTTAGCGAGAACATGGAATTCCATTTTGTTTTACCTCAAAGAAATTTTTGACGTTTCATTCGATTCTGTTATGGAGAATTTTATTAGAGAAAAATATTTTGTTTGTACAAATTAATATTCGGCAATTAGATTTTTATTGCTGTCTAATTTGTGTTCACGAGAAAATAAACAAATTCTTCGGTATTGTAGCTGTCGGAATTAGCATTGAAAATAGTCTATGCCATTATTAAATTTATGAATTTGTGTTTACACAAAAATAGGATAATGTCGTTAATTTCAACCCCCATCCATAACTAATCAAAAATTATATCAAGGATGTTGGACTAAAACGGCCAGTTGTTCATCAATTTAAAAAGAAATTTCAAAATAATCTAACTTTGTTTTTATTATTTTATATATTTAATTTTTTTACAAGAAATTTTATTATTTTAAAAAATTACAAGAAAATATAGCGAAAATCATAAAATTTTAACTTAACTCCTTTTTAGTAATATTATTACATATAAACTTAAAATTATCGATAAAATTAAAACAAGCAAAACGAACCAACCGTTTTGCTGTGGTGATTGAATTCAAAATTTTCCTTTTTCTGCAATTATCTCAGTATTTTACTAAAATAAGAGTTGTTCTGATGAACGGAAATAAAAAAAAAACTAAAAAAAGGAAAATTTGCTTGATCTGCAATATTATATTCTTGTTGATTATTCTGGACCTCCTTTTTTGCCAATAAGCGATTTATGAATATGAGGAATAACACCACCACCAGCAATAGTGGCTTTGATCAGACTGTCCAATTCTTCGTCTCCTCGGATTGCTAGCTGTAAATGACGCGGTGTGATACGTTTCACTTTAAGATCTTTTGATGCGTTACCAGCCAACTCCAACACCTACAAAATAAAAATTTATTAATCACATATTTTTTTAGAATATTCATATTTGAACGTGTTTACATAAGATTACGAAACACATTATGATAATTTTGAAATATAACTAGCATTAGATTGATAAAAAAAATATAATACAAGCCCATGGTAATTTCAAAATGGCGCTTACGATCAACAAACGAAAAAATACTCACTTCCGCGGTTAAATATTCCAAAATAGCGGCCGAATACACTGCAGCTGTGGCACCAACTCGCCCATGACTCGTTGTACGGTTTTTCAAATGACGATGAATTCTTCCAACGGGAAACTAAAATGCAAACACAGCTTACCGATTAGTAAACGCGCCAAAAATTACGTCACATAAAATTTAAAGAAAATGATTAGCTCTTTACCTGTAATCCCGCTCTTGCCGATCTCGAAACTGCTTTAGCCTTTGCTTTGCCTGAATCTTTTCCAGCTTTACCACCAGCCTACAAAATATGAAAAAGTATGATAATTAGCCACAAACTTTGAGGTTATGTTAACACTAAACATTTTTCTCTATTTGCTAATCAATCGAATCGCAAATTAGTTGTTTATACCATTTTATTAAAATTGAATGTTATATATAATTCACAAAACAAATTAAATCAAAAAAAAAAATTTATAATAATATAATTTTCGTAAAATATTATTTTTCACTTTTTAACATCAGAGAGGAGAGACGCCACAATACAAACTAAAAAAAAAATTTCCAATACCCGCCGAACAACAGCGTTTGTTTGGTGTTTTATTTTAAGTGCTGCCATACTTAATAATATTATAGCAAAAGCCCATTAAGCACATTGACAGCAATGAAGAAATGGTTGATATTCCAATATCCCTCTAGTAATTTACTAACACAATTGTGCGAGTAAGGCAAAAGTACCATGTCATAAATTTAGTTTTGTATGTTTTTTGAAGCAACTTACACATTTGTGAATTTCCTTTTAACTTATTTTCGTCCGAAAAAAACACTATATTTATACACACAATTGTGTTGGTTTTACTTCAAATCAAGCGAAATATTTTATCAATAACGCCATTACATACTATGGGTTTTTACTCACACATTTGTGTGGTTTAGACTTAAATTAAGCCAACTTTTTTTTTAGTTGAAAGAGGGATATAACATTTAAATGGATGCAGGAATATGAAACGTAATATGTAGTACCCACAACCCACCATATATAATTTTCACTCACCCGAAGTTTTCATTCAATATTTCCCAATTAAAAACGTAAAAGAATTTATCAAAACTAAAGATAAATACATTTTCGTTCGCCACTATCCCTTTTTCAACCCACGCCAATATATATACCTTTTTCTACTAAAAAATAAAATTGGGATCAATTAAAGTACATTTTGATATTTTACTATTCGATTAACCTAGCTAATAATAGCTTGATTTTTTATCACTTTTAAATAAATTGAAAACACATAAAATTAACTTTTATTTGAATTTGTATATATTTTTAATCAATTCAGTTCATTTTTAATCAAGCCTTACAACTTCATAGTTTGCCCGTTTCTTTTACGTAATGTTGGGAGAGTATGACTCAAACATCTTGAATAAATAATTGCACTAATTACGCACTTACTTCAGTTTGGTTGACTCCAATTATTTCCAAAGTTAAGTTTTAAAAAGCTTTGTTGTTCCGAGGAAATCGGATAATCCATATTACATTCTAGTGTAACATAACCTTTAAATAGGTCTAGTATATAATATCTATAAAATTAGATATTAATCTAATCTAAATCTTCTGTAAATCTAAAAAAAATATTAATTATTTTTAAATAATATACTCATATAACATGTTCATTATTTAATTAAAAGAATTACAACGAAGTCAACTTGACACTCAAACTTAACTCAAAATAAGTGAAACATTTTTGCTTAATCTTAGAATCAACCACGATTATGTGCGATAATATATTTAAATGTTTTATTTTCGGGCACACTAGTATGTAAGTCGTTTGCAGTACTCATTAGATGTGCATATATGTCTTTTCCGGGCAGACAATTTTTTTTTTTCTGAAATGTCTTAGTTAAACCGGAATTATTTTTGAAAAAGCATTTTAATTCGATAACATATACATTATATAACATATTAATTATTTGTTTTTGGTAGAAATTAATTATTTTATTATTATTATAGTTATAGTGTTATTTTTCGCGCGAAAAAGATTTAACTAGTATGCACAGATGTGTATGTGGGCCCAAAATACGTACATAAATAAATTTTTGGTATGATTCTCTGTCATACACGCACAATTGTGATCACGGGCTGGAAAAGATATAAATGTATATCAAAACCATTCAATTTTGATACGTTTAAGTGATTTGAAAATATTCAACGAAAACGTTTATCTACGTTACAAACGTACTGCAAGGTGCTTAAACTTGAACTCGTGAATCTCTATCCTGTGCTTGAACTGCCTGATATGGCTCCCTAAATTAAAAAAAGCCGGACCTTTTTTAAGTCATATTTTTAACAAATTTACTGACTTAACAAATGTGTTTTACTAAAACAAATTTAATTTCAATATGACACAAGGATGCCATATTTTATGTCATTTTACAAATATATTTTTTAAAACATTTTCACAATGTCTTAAAAAAGGCATATTTTATTTCACATTATAAACATAATATTTACATTTGTTTTTAATATACATAGAAATGCATGCTTTTCATTAATGAAAATATAAAACATAAATAAGTGGCCTTTTTATGCCATTTATAAACACACATTTTATGCTTTTTATAAACACACTTCTTAAAACATTTTCAAAATGAGTTATGATATGCATTAATAAAGTCATATTTTTTTATTTCATTTTCATTACAGATTTTAAGTCAATTTTAAAATGAAATAAAAATGCTGGTTTTAACACCATTTTTAAATCACCCTTTTTATTCAGGGAGCCGCCTGATATGCAATGTTGGGAGGGCTACCTACTAATAATTTTTTCGTAACGACAATAAATTGAATTATGGGCTACCAAGAAATGTAACCCTAAAAAATTTCCCTTTATAGCAAAAAATTATAGCTAAATTTCATTTTTAAATTCACAACAATCAAAAATTCGTGTAGTCTTTATTGGTTATGTTCTGTTTATTTTCTTTCGAATAATAATAATTTTAAAGGCTATCCCTTTAATCTTATTTGTGTTATCTCCTTTATTACAAACAATAAAAACGTGAACATTTTTGTAAAATGGCAGATAATAAAAAGAAAATGCCAGTTAAAAAGGCACCAGCTAAAAAGAAAGGGGCAAATGGGTATGTAAAGTCGGCGCCAATTACTGTTGGAACTGTTTTTGAAGATAATCGAAAAGCGAAGTGGAAAGTAGGCCCGGCAATTGGTTCCGGCGGATTTGGAGATATTTATTCGTGTTGCTCGGCCGATAGCAAACCTAAAACTTTAAATAATTATGATTATGTTGTTAAAATAGTAAGTTGAATCTGTTTATCTATAAGTTGTTGAACTCGTGTTAATTTTGCGCTTGTAATTTTTAAGGAACCCCACGAAAATGGGCCTCTCTTCGTAGAAATGCATTTCTATTTAAGAAATGGGAAATTAGAAGACAGTAAGTTGTAATTTTGTGGGGTCTTTGGTTGTCAAAAAATATGATGTCATGTTTATTTTCAGTTGAGGCCTATAAGAAGTCACGAAAATTGACTTCGCTTGGTATGCCGCACTACATATCAAGCGGAACAGTTGAAATAAACGGCGATAAGGTCCGGTTTTTGATAATGCCAAGATTTGGAAAGGATATCTGGAGTTTGTTTTTGGAAAATAACAGGCGAATTCCAGAATCTACAGTATTAAGACTTGCTATACAAATGTTAGATGTTTTAGAATATATTCATAGTCGTACGTATGTTCATGCGGATATCAAGGGGGCGAATATACTTTTAGGAAAGGACGAGAAACAAGCGTATTTAGTTGATTTTGGATTAGCCAGCCATTATACAACAAAAGATTACAAACCGGATCCCAAAAAAATGCACAATGGAACCATCGAATATACCTCGCGTGATGCCCACAATGGAGTCCCCACCATGAGGGGGGATTTAGAAATTTTGGCATACAATTTAGTTCATTGGCTTGGCGGAAAACTTCCTTGGGAGTCGTGTTTGGGCAAACCAAAGCAGGTTCAAGAGTTAAAGGAAGCGTTCATGAAAAATGTTGAGGTCTCTGTCAAGAAATTACTTCCAGGTTTACCTTCGTCTGTATTACAGCTATTTAAAGTTGTGGCTAACATGAACTATAATGAAACTCCTGACTACACGAAACTGCGCAAATATTTTGAAGTTGATCTGAAGGCCCTTGGTTATTCTAATTCAGGTAATTTAATATTTACTTCTAAAGGTATAGCTCCAAAATCGGCTAAGGAAACACCGAAAACAGCGAGGAATAACAAACGACCCAGTACTGTAGAACTTGATACGGATGATGAATTTGAACCGAAGGCGGGATCGTCAAAGAAGAAAAAAATTGACACTGCCACTATAAAATCACCAGTAAAATTACCCCTTAAAAGATCTTCCATTAAGCCACCTGTCAAACCGGCTGCTTCCAAAGGGGAAGTTATTGTTAACAACAATTTAAAAAATCAATCGGGTAAAGCGAAAAAAGTTTATGAATTCAATTTTGAGTTGGATGCAAGTTTTGATGCTGACGTAATTGTAAATATTAATCGAAAAACAAAGAAGAACAATCCCGTGAAAGATGATAACCAAGACAACAGTGAAATTATAATTCCAGGTAGACCATCACCAAAGTCTCGTGGGGCGAAAGTGACTGTACGTTCAAATACGCGAATTGGAAGTGGACGTACGAATCCTCGCGCTAAATAGTTTATTACTTTGTAACTTCGTAACTATAACTTATGCATAAATAAAATTTTCTTTTATCAATTTTTTGTCATATGTACATAATTCCAATATTTTGTTTTACAAATTTGGCAACACTGCATATTTAACTGTCATAAATGACAGCTAGTCAAAAAGCAGGGAAAGAGATAACTATCGCCAGAATTTTTAATTTCATATAAGTTAAACAGAGAAGGACGTACATTTTCAACGTGAACTTGGGAAAACAAAATTGTTTTTAAAACTTTTCTCCATTTAACAATTGTAATTTGAATTTAATCGCGAAAACATTCTAAATACGTTCCAAAGAAAAAAAAATCGAATATTTAAAAGAAAATAATAAACAAAGAGTGAATGATAAGGTGTGATATCGTATGGAATTATCAGTGATAAAATAAATAGATTTTTTTTTGCACAACAAAATGAAGTGGTTTAGTTGTATTATCGTTAATTTACTATTAGTGTTTTATGTAAATGCAGATGATGTTAAGGGCCCTTTTGAAGTAAGTGTAACATTTTTGGTTTGAATGAAAATGCCGGTAAAATGGCATAGAATTAGCGTTTCTGTGCTGTGCTGGTGCCAATACCACTGGCATCAAATTGCGTTTTATGGAAAAAATTTATGAGAGGTGAATAGATAGATATCCTTTTCATAAAGTTGGCAATTTTGACAATTACCATGTCCTTTTTTGTTTTTCTTACAATTTGTTTCAAGTATAATAGGGATATAACGTGAGATATTCGCATTCAATACAATATGCACAATTTTATTACATATCGATATCATATTATTCTGTTTGTGATAAGAAATAATTTTTGATTGTTTGATTACAATTATTAAATATTTATCAAATATATTTTTGTTTGTTGTTGAAAATGAAGTTTTTTCTTCGCAACGACTTGTACTTTGTTTAAACAATCGCTGATCGCGCAAATTTTCTGCAACATGACGGTTAACAGTGGCGTCTTGTGATTATGACACATTTTGGGACCTTTTGTTTTGTCATGCGACATGCCACATAACATGTTATTCTAAGTACTTTTTCTCGTACATATTTTTGTTTCATCCTAAATGTATGTACGATAATAATGTTAAGTTTAGTTCGGAACGATTTAAACGTTTTAGGTTTTGTTTATGGCGGGTTCAAACATCGAACCACATGCAACTAATGGCGTTAAAATTTCATAAAATTTATAGTTAACAACATAGTTCAATCTAAAAAAATATTGTATGTTAACAAAATATAGATATCGTTTCGTATGATTTAGTTCCTGATCTATGAGTGAACAGTTTTTTGTTGAAGGTGATAGGACATATTGTGGTATAGCACAGAATAGAGAATACAAACAGAAGGGACATAACCCGATTTTAATATGAAAAAAAATCGAACGTTTTTTTATCCTTGATTTGTACCCAAGTATTACAAAATGAAACTCATTTTGACATTCCAACTTTTGTTACATTTTTGAGATACATATTTCATGGAAGACACGGAACTCGCATAATATCCAGTTCGTTGAGTTACGGGGTTTTGTCCCACAGTTCATAGTAAAACTTGTAATAAAACGGAACTTGACCGTGGACTTAGTTCCAACAATTGTTCCATAAAAGTCGAAATAAGTTGGAAGTAGTGATACTTGGGTATGGAAACCCAAGTATCACTACTTCCAACTTATTTCAATTTTTATGAAACAATTGTTGGAACTAAGTTCTACGTGAAGTTCTATTTTATTACAAGTTTTACTATGAACTGTGGAACAAAAACCCGTAACTCAACGAACTGTATATTATGCGAGTTCCATGTCTTCCATGAAATATCTCAAAAATGGAACAAAAGTTGAAACGGTCAAAATGAGTTCCAGTTTGTTATACTTGGGAAAGGGTAGAATATAGTGGTGAAAAAAATTGTGCACTGAACTTTTTTTACATTCAATTATACTGTTTATGTTGGAGGTTGAACCTAGGCTCAACCTGGGTTGAACCTTCAACATAAACACCAAAGCTTAACTTGGAGTTAACTCGACTCAATCCAAAAAATTTCTTAGGTCGAGTTAACTCTGGTTAATATAAACGCCCAGAGTCGAGTCGAAAAACAACAACAAAAAATAATCAGTAAAGTAAAAGGCGAGGCACATAGTTTCCGTTCCGTTCCGACCTTTAACCCTTTCGAGTTCAAAAAAAATTTTTTTTTGGTTCAAGTTAAGTTCGCCATACACAAATGTGTATGTAAATAATCACACGTTGTAATGTCTTCCGTATTTTAACGGATCTTAATTAAATCGGAATTCTTTTTGAAAAAAGCATAATAATTTGATAACAAATTAATTATATAACATATAATTTATTTGTTCTTGATAACATATTAATTATTTTATCATTATTATAGTTACTGTTATTTTTCGGACGAAAACAAAATTAAATGGTTTACACAATTGTGTATGCTGGTCTTCAATTGTCACCTAATTCTATGTTTGACATATTCGGTTGTCGTTTACATACACAATTGTGTATGCGGGTCAGGAAAGGGTTAAGTTGAATATGTCAAAATGTATGGAAAACCGAAAACATGCTCACAATGTTAAGTTTAAGGCGGAACCGAACCGAAACAGTTAATCAAATTTCAATAAAAACTTAAACCATAACCTCAAATTATTTATTTTGGCGTTTATCGTTATAGTTTTTTTGTCAATGTGTAAATCTTCACTCATTATTAAATCAACTGATATGATATTATAAATAATTGATTGAATTGAAACAATATTATGAGAAATAAAAAAAATCGATTTATCAACAACACAAAAACAACTAAAAACGAAACGAAAGCTATTTGCGTGCGTTTTTATAAAAACTTATTGAAAACGAAACGAATCGGAACGGAACGAAATCTATGTGACTCGCCCTCGACCTTAAAAAAAATAAAAATGGCGATTTTTCATATTCTTGTTCGAGCGCGTCTGTATCTAAATTCGGCAGCATATTTTTGTGATTTTTGCGATTTTTTATTTTTTGAAAGTTCGAAAGAAAAAGTTAGAATGATTTTTGAAAGAAAAAAATTTGAATGATTTTCACATTTATAACCTGGTTTCGACTCAACCTCAAGATAACTCTCCAATATAAACACTAGAAGTCAACTTCAAGGTTAACAGATAACTACAGTTGACTCGACCTGGGTTCAACCTCCAATATAAGCAGTATGAATAAGGGTAGAGTCAAATTGTTTTTGGTCCACTTAGTAGCGTATGATACACCTAAGTGGGCCAAAAAAAAATTTGACTACGCTTATTGAAAGTAAAAAAGTTCAATGCATAATTTTTTTCACCACTATACTCTACTAGTCTACTCTTTTCCATACAAATCAAGGATAAAAAAAACGGTCGAAATTTTTCCATAAAAAAATCAGGTTCTGTCTCTTCTGTTTGTATTCTATATTCTGTGGTATAGGTTACTGCTGTAGGGAAACTCGAATTTCAAAACGAAACTTTGCCATTACTTAACCATTCATTAAACCCCAATTTGTGTTAACCCTAATTAACATGGGATGGGTCTCCTATAAAAAACTATTTATCTATGGTATCCTATATAAAACTATTTAAATTTATTTTTTTTTGCAAATTGAGCTGCAAATCGCAGCTAAATTTTGTAACAAGTAATAGCAAGGATCAGAAAACTCCTTTAAAAAGCCTAATAAGACCGCGGTATACATATACCAACGTTTCGATTAACCTACAGTTGCACTATTCTGGTAATTCCCCGGGAATAGGGAAGTAGGGAAAGAATTTACTAATTTCCTGCATATAGCCCGCACCTGGTGTATAATCCGCACCTTAAAAATATCAACTTTTTACAAAAAAAAAAAAAAAAAAACAAATATGTTCATGTATAACTCGCAATCTTAAACCGCTACGTAGAAGCGTGATTTGGATATTTCCTCTCGTTAATAGATATAGCGTTGTCTTTACTTTTCGAATCGCTAAAATGACGACTAAAAAAGAAGAGAAAACACTATATATCGGAAACATAAAATCTATTGACGATTGGTAATGTAGAGAAAACACCACCTACTGGAATAAAATAAAGCTGTGATTCCATGTAAAATATGACCACTAGCGCTCACGAAACGACTAAAAATGGGTATATGTATCAACAAATTTTAATAGTTGTGATTCCATGTAAAAAAGTGTCCAAAATCACGTTGATTGGGAAAATGACACAAATGACAAAGTTGGGAATGTGACATCTAGCGCATTAAAAATAAGCTCATTGAGTCTTTTTTTCCATGAAATTTTAGCTCGGCATACTTTATGAAAATAAAAATTAACATACAAAAATAAACCCAATAAGTTTAATTTTTTTGCCGTCAGATCCACTTGTAGTTGTCTATAGAGAACTGTTTGTAGATCTGTGGCCCTATTCTGGCTTTCCCTGGGAATAGGGAATTGGGAAAAATATTTTCATATCATTTTTGTATAAATCGTATTTTTCTGGCCTACTGAGAGAACATGTTTGGTGTTAAATATTTTCGAAATAAAGTTAAATGGGAAAATATTTTTCCCTATAAAAATTTTGTGGAACAAAAGTTTCCCAAATCACTTTGTTTTGAAAATTTTTGCACTAAACTTATTCTTTCAGTAGGCCAGAAAAATATAATTTTGATAGAAATGCTATGAAAATATTTTTCCCAATTCCCTATTCCCAGGGAAAGCCAGAATAGGGCCACTGACGACAAAAAAATTAAACTTATTGGGTCTATTTTGTATGTTAATTTTTATTTTCATAAAGTATGCCGAGCTAAAATTTCATGGAAAAAAAAAGACTCAATGAGCTTATTTTTAATGCGCTAGATGTCACATTTCCAACTTTAACACTCCTCAATATAATTCCTAGAAAAAGATCTAAAAACACGTCTAGAACTGCCGGCTTCAAGCCATGTGAGTTTGATATGGGAATTCCAGTCTACTTCATAACCTCTATAAAGTTTAACCTGTGTCGTATAATCAAGAATTAATATTAATTTTATTAAAAATTTATCCAAATATAATTATTTAAAAATTGAAAAAAGCATTTGATATGCCCACTAAAAAACGAAATTCGTACACAGCATCATTCAAATTGAATGTGGTGAAAATCACCGAGAAGAGTGGTAACAGGAGCGCGGCTCTCGTGTACGGTGTGGATGAAACTGTTGTTAATGATTGTAGAAAAAAGAAAAATATTTTGATTGTGATTGCCCGAGACAAACAAAATAGTAGATATAGTCGTCCACATTGACCAGAATTAGAAAGTGAATTAAAAGAATGGGTGCTAACAACCAGAAAAGAAAAGCGCAAAGTATCAACAACTGATATTCGTTTAAAGGGACGACAGATAGCCATTGAAAAAGGATTAAACGATTTTAAAGGTGATGCCTCATGGTGCTTCCGCTTTATGAATAGACATGGATTATCTGTATGGGCAGTTACGTCTGTGGGTCAGCCAATACCCATTGGTTAGGAGGAAAAAGTAGTTTCTTTCCAAGAATATGTGGGTAAATTAAAAAAAAATGTCGATTTATCTCAATTTGGAAACATGGATGAAGTATCCGTCAGTTTTGACATGCCCTGCACTAGGACAGTCCATTCTGAAATGAAACAATTGATGTGTATGAAATTTTTTGTCGGTAGACTGAAAGAATTGAAAAGAAACAAAATAAATAATTCAATTACCGTTATTTCATAATTCGAACCTGTTGAGCACTTCTCTTAGTTTAACCAAATATTAAATAGTATCAATATAGGGCACTCACTGCCTTGTAAAATCTTATTCCAATTTTTTTTTTTCTATAAGACAAGAATAAAGTTAGCTGTTTTAGTACGAGTTTGAAAAAAAAATATTTGAAAATCAAGAGCTAGTGAAAAAAACTGTTAAAATAAATAAGTAAATGTCATGTCTAGTCAACATTCAGATGGTTTTTAGCATATATTAAATAACTTATTTGTAGGACGTTCGTGTTCTTTTTTCTCTTTTCCTATCGCATTTACCGTAATTAGATTTTTTGTCACGGTATCGCTTTTGTCGTTTTTTTGAACTTCGAAAAAATATTCGAAGTAAAATCAAATTGTCAAAAAGTTTACGATTTTTGGTTGTCAAAGAAAATAATGTTGAAAAGTGTTTTAATTATCATTTATTCATAAAATTACATAATGGTGTTTCCTGGACATTACGTTTACATTGAATTTTAATTTATATTTCATGTTGCGGCAAGCAATACTAAAATATAACAAAACAAAATTTATTGAGAATTGTTTAAAACATAACGGATCAATTATATTACATAATGGTTGCGGGACATTACGTACCCTTGATTACATATACAGTTCGTTAAAACCACATGTAATTTGAACAGCACAGCATGGACATAGTTGATTCACCACTCAACAGCTCAACATTTACATCGTAAATAATTCCTATAGATTAGAATCGAACATAACGACATGGTCAATACATTTAAACAGGGCTGCATGTACTTACCACCGGTAACCAAAAAATACGACAACAGTAACATACGAGGGTATATCAAAAAGTCTTGCAATATCATATGAAAAAAACGAGTGAGTGAGACAACAATATATTTTTCAAAACCATTTTTTGTCACGATGAAACTTCTAGAAGAACATTTCGATGTAAATTTTACGGTTCGTTTGTTTTTGTCAATTTAGTAACATGTGTTTTGAATTTTTCTTAAAATGAATGAAATTGAATATCGCGCCGTTACTAAATTTTTCTATAAAGATGGACGAAATGCAATTTATATATTCAACTATATATCAAAAGTTTACGGCGAATCTGCACCATCATATGCCACAGTAACAAAGTGGGTAAAATTATTCAAAAGTGGTTGGGAGTCATTATAAGACGATAACCGCTCGGGTCGGCCAGCAGATGCTATTAGCCATGAAAACGTAATTTTGGCTGATTCTATTGTATTGGAGGACCGGCGTATTTCTGTTCCGCGGTTAGCGTGGAGACTTTCTCTTTCATACGGTACCACATATACTATATTACATGACCACCTTCACATGTCGAAAGTAAGTGCGCGATGGGTTCCCCGTTTGTTGAATGCTGAACAAAAAAAAATGCGTGTTTAAACTTCAAAGGCGATTTTAGATATGTACAAAGCAGATCCAGAAAATTTCTTGGGTAACATAATAACAGGCGATGAAACATGGCTTCATCACTGGGATCTGGAATCCAAACAAGAATCGATGCAATGGATTAAACGTAGTGAACCACCACCAAAGAAATTCAAAACTCAACCGTCTGCTGGTAAGGTTTTGGCAACAATTTTTTGGGATGCTGAAGGAATTTTGATAATCCATTATATGCCACCGAAAACCACAATCACAGGCATATATTACGCAGAGGTTTTGCGAAAATTGAAAAAAGCGATCCGGGAAAAACGGCCAAGGAAAGTTAGGAAAAAAATCTTGCTTCTTCACGACAATACACCAGTGCGCAAGGCTAATATTGCTCAAGCTGCATTAAAGGACTGCGGCTTCGTGGAAATTCCGCATCCACCGTACAGTCTAGACTTGGCACCCAGTGACTACTTCTCTTTCCCAATTTGAAAAAAACACTAAGGGGCCGGAAATTTTCCAGTGACTATGAAGTACAGTCTGTTGTAAATGAATATTTTATGGAGCAAAAGAAATCTTTTTTTTTAGAGGGTTTAGGTAAGTTAATTGATCGATGTGACAAATGTATAAACCTTAAAGGAGATTATGTCGAAAAATAAAAATATTGCTGTCTCTCTCACTCTTTTTTTTCATATGATATTGCAAGACTTTTTGATTTGCCCTCGTACATGTAAATATTTTCATTGTGGATGGCTGAAGAAACCATGATGGACTTTAGATTTTTAATTAGGACTTCCAATGTTCAAAACGGTGAACTGTACAACGTTTCTAGCATTTTAACAAACTACACTAAAAATTGAGGCTATGTTGACTAGACATGACATTTACTTATTTATTTTGACACAGTTTTTTTTTCACTAGCTCTTGATTTTCGATTTTTTTTTTCGAACTTGTACTAAAACAGCTAACTTCATTCTTGTCTTATAGAAAAAAAAAAAAATTGGAACACGATTTTAAAAGACAGTGTCCTATATTTATATACTATTTAATATTTGGTTTTAGTAAATAGTTATCGGGTTCGGAAGCAGCCTAATACCGTAGACAGACACAAAATTTATCGCGATTTTCAGTTATCTAGATTGAAAATTAATTTATAATAATCGTGATAAACAAATTGTGGTAACAGACAGAAACCCTTTTGCGAGTGTGCCTAATTTATCGGGATAGATTGCATTTATTTAGTTGTGAAAACTTATTAATTCTGTTTTGAAAAAATCGTGTACAGAGAGACAGGCAGAAATAGCTTAATAATCTAAATAACGAGGCTATCTAGTTTGTGCCTGTCTACGGTATTACATCTAAATCAATAATCCGTCGGTCAATAAGTCCCGCACCTGACACATAGATGGCACATCTAATAAAAAATTCATATGATTTTTAGAAAGAATTAACTTAGGTAGTAGGAAAGTTAAAGACGAGACGGCACACTATTGACTCATCAGCGACAGTCAAGCATGCTATACGTATATAGACATTTATCAGCAAATAGGACTGATTTGTGTTTGTGATATGTTTAAGATGAATTGCTTGGCAATGATATTAGAATCATTTTGCCGGCACATGATCTGGAGTTCCAGATGTCCGAACTTTGCATTTGTGTCGAATCTAAAAAATATCTTTATTTTAAAATTTTCCTAATAAAGCAATTACAAATCAAATGTTTACTTACCTATTCGACAAACAAAATATAATAACCGTATAAAAAAAAAATTATAATAATTGAGATGACGTTGTATACATGAAATGAAATTTAATTTTTTATTTCTCGATTGTTTTTCTAAGCCATTTTAAAAGGATTTAATAGGATGAAAAACGTCGAAGACATGTCATACACGTTTCGCTTAAGCCATTGTCTAATGACATGTCTAAAGCCGCAGCCACACGAATGCAAATATGTACATACCAACATTGGCGTATTTGTCCAAATAACAAATAGTGTAGCCACAAAACAATTGACAAATTTAAATCAAGGTTACATTTTTTCACCATTGGCGCACATTCGCCTAATAGGCGGTTTTTCAAAAAAGATCAAAGGAAAAAACAAATATTATAAATCGTGTAGATAGATAGTAGAGTTTGTCAATTGTCATATTTTACCAATATTTGGCAAACATAAAATACACCAAAGTTGGTCGATATTTGCATTCGTGTTGCTGCGGGTTAATACTTGTGGTCTAACCACAGAATATATATATATATATATATATATATATATATATATAGGCAGAATAGACATAACGCTATTTTACTATGGAAAAATTTGGACTCATTTTTTTGACCTTGATTTGCGATAAGGTAGGAAAAATTAATTATTTTTGAATATTTTTATTTCAAATAAACAATTATGGACTCACAATGAAGCTTTGACGGCATATTTCAACAAAAAACAGTTAGTTGACATAAAATCTTTACTGTAAATAGTAATATTCATATTTAAAATTTATGTTTCCAATAAAAAATTTAAGGTAGGAAGAAAATTTCTTGGTCTACGCAAGGTCACTCCTATAGTTATATATATACTTATATATTCTGTGGTCTAACGTTGAAAGTTATTAGACAGGTCGTTCCAGAAACGAAAGTGGCATGCCATAAAATGAGTCATTTAGCCAACATACCAACAAAAATCGACAACAATACATTTTTCTTTTTCATACACATTTAGAAAAAAGGTAAGAAAAAGAAATGTATGTCTTTCGTAAAAATTTATTCACATGCATGTTGGCAAATTTCCAATTAGGAACCTTCAAATGATATCTGTCAAAATTTTATAACAATCCAACAATTAGTTACAAGTTATGGTTGTTTTAGTAACGCTACTTTTGTTATTTTCGAATCAACGGGAACAATTTTCGTGTTCTGATTAATTCCTGTTTTTTGATGGGGTGTTTTAAGGGCTCTGCTTCTTCGAAAGCAAACGTTGGTTTACCGAGTTTAAACGTGGCCGTACAAACACCGGTAATGCTGAACTCTCTGGTCGCCCGAATTCGGCAGTTATTCCAGAAAAGATAAAAAAAAGAAGAAATTTAAAGATGTCAAAAGGCAGTGTATACACTATTTAGCATGGACAATTGGCCATGAGAAAGCTCGATTCAAAGTAGATGCTTGGTCACATTGGATCAAAAACAGGAACGCGTCGATGATTCAGAGCACCCTTTGGAGCCGAAGCGAACAAAATTCGAAATGTCGGCTGGTAAGGTTTTGGTCTGCCTATTTTAGGATGCACGAGATATTTTATTTGTCTGCTATCTTGAGAAAGGAAAAACGACACACGAGTCAAGTGTCACAAATCGTTGGCTGCGATGGCAATATCGCATGCATTTATGTTCGCGAATTGCTTTCCCATTCACTGTATTCTCCGGATCTAGCTCCCGTGACTACTACCTATTCGTAGACCTCAAAAAATGACACAATAAAAGAGATTTTGCCGAAACAAATGAATATTTTGAGGCCAAAGTGTTCTACAAGAAAGACGTCGAAATGTTAGAGAAGCGTTGGAATAAATGTACATATCACTCTTGAAGGAAACTATGTGGATGAATAAAGTCGATCTAATGAAATATTAACATTTATAGATCGCGTTTACCGATAAACCGCAGATCGATCGTTTTAGGGATACAAATTTCAAAAATTACCGCTGGTTGCTTGAAATTTGTTTAAAAAATTTAAAATATGTACAGAACACAAATTTGTAATCTATATATACGTTTAACATACGAACGGAAAATCTATTAAGTAAACAATAAAATGAACAGTGTACTAACTAAATAATTTATTTGTCACTTTTTTTCTATTGATTGTTTTAAATTGTTAACAGTAATTTGCAATCAGAAATAGCTGATCGCAATTTTACGGTTTTATTATCTATTTCACTATCGTAAAAAGTAAAACGAAACAATTTCGAAGAATTTGATTGAAAACTAAGATTAAGTCATTGAAAAGCTTTAGTAATACGTGTTTTTTAAAATTCGTAAATTTTATTGTTCGATTTCTCTGATTTTTTAAGTTGTTTGTAAGTATTTAACTGTTTAAGAGTATAACGAAATTATTGTGAAGTCTTTTTTGCCTATTGAGATACTGAAAGTAGACTGATCGATACTTCTAAAGGTGTAAGGTTCAAAAGTGTAAAGGCAATTTATTTACAAATCAACACGAAATCTTCAAGTAATGTGAAATGGTTCCATAAAATACTGTCGGAAAGAAGCGATGTAAGGTGACCAACATCGGTTATGTGTTTGAGGTATAAATTTAGCTCTAAATTCTCTGCCCCGGCACATATTTTAATTCGTAATTCGGCTAGTAATTTCAATGGCTTATGAAAGCTTTGTTTTTATTGTAAAGGTCTTCCTTCATGCAAATTTAATATTGAAAATATAAATATCTTTAGGGAAGAAGAAACAAAATTCACAAAGTAGATAAAGAATCACAAAATTTTTGGTGTGGTTCTGTCAAGGCGGATTTACATATGCGACGTGTGACGTGTGACGGGTGTATATAGCCAATCATAAACGACTATTTTGACATTCGACACACGGCACACGCTACACGCCGAGACATGAACAAATTTCATCTTTTTCGTGACGGTCACACACACATAAAAATTTAGAAACATGAAAAAAAAAATTTGATTGTTTTGCCACAGTGTTTTTTAGTGACAGAACACAATAAATATACACCACCAAAAATATTTAATTAGTGTGCGTGGCGGCATCCGTCGCAAATGTAAATTGTTGTTAAGAAAACGTCACGTTTATTTCAATTTGTCACACGTCACACGTCACATATGTAAATCCACCTTCAATCCTGTTTTTTGCTTGCTTAGGGCTACTTCGATGATTCTAATAGCTGTTCAGACAGTTTGTTAGCCCTTTTATTGATTTGCTGGTTAAAAGCAATTAGTACTGTGTCTACTTTAATCTCTCCTGTTTTTTCTACGCTTGTTATAATATGTTAATTTAATTATGTATAAAGAAAAAAATCAAATATTATTTAAAAAAATATATGTTACATTTAGATTACCATTAAATTAGTTAAAATCGCCTGCTAACGCAAAGTGTCTGACATCTTGTTTTCTTGTACTAATCCAAAGATGAAAACTTCGTCATATATAAAATAATCATTTTCATAGGTGATTTAAATTAGTAATAAATCTTGGCCACCTTTGGCTCGTGGTATGTGTAGTCGCCTGTTTGCGCGGCTGACATGCTGTTAGTGTTATTGTTCCCATTTATATGTTGATTTTTGTTGAAATTAATAAATAATTATCAGTTTAAACATATTTTTTCTGGAAAAAATCTTTTTGCGCCATTCTTCCTAGTGTTACACTTAACAAAATTTCAAAGTTTTTTTATCAAAACTAGGCTTATTATCTACATCCTAATAATAATGCACGAGGAGGCAGTGCCGTGATTATAAAAAAGACATTAAATACGATGTGCAACAAAAACTTGAAAGTGACGAAATACAAGCAATTAGCATGAGTATTAGTAACCCGCAACAATAAATTAGTGGTAGCTGCAATATATTGCCCACTTAGATATAAAATCAAAGAGAATGATTATACTTACTTGTTCAAGCAAGTAGGTGAACAATTCTTAATCGGGGTGACCAACGCTAAACACACAGACTGGGAAAGAAGACTAACAACAACAAAAGGGGAAGAGCTTCATGAAGCAATAATTAAACACAAATGCAATTGGTAATCCATGCAAAAAAAATCCAACTTATTGGCTCAGCGATCAAAATAAAGCACCAGACCTAATTGATTTATTTATAACAAGAAGAGTTCCGACTCGTCTATTTTAATGACAATAAGTGATACAATAATTACAAAGGATAAACAGCTAATGTTAACAAATAAATATAATGATTAGAAAAAATTTAGACATAAACTAAACAATAACATCTTTTTCAAGACAAAGCAGAAGAAACATTAGAGCACGAGGTGGAAAAGCTCGTCAAAGGTATACAACAAGCAGGGTGGAATAGTAATAATTGAACAACCAAAAAAATAACTGGCAAATGTTACCCAATGGAAATCAAATCACTAATTATAGAGAAGAGAAGTATCCGAACGTACGCGAGACCCAGCCGTCAAAAATAGATTAAATAATTTAACACAAAGAATACGCACAGAAATACGTGAATTTAAAAATAAATCAATAAATTCAAACCCAAAATACAGGCAAGAAATACTATCTAAAGAGGAAGTAAAACAAGAAATAATAAAGAACCGCATGTGGTACCTAATAAATCACCAGGATATGACTTGATAACTGGAATGATTCTAAGACAACTATACATAATAAAGAAAATATCATAATTAATGCTTCCCCTCAGACACTGTTATGACCCTCTATCATGGAAATTTTCGGAAGTAATAGTGATACCTAAACCAGTAAGCCGCCAAGTGAACTAATCTCGTATCGGCCAATGTCACTTCTATAATTATGTTAAAACTGATGGAGTGGTTACTATAAAAACGAATTAAACCTGAAATTGTAAAATCATACGAGCTGTTCCTCCTCATTAGTTTGGATTTAGAGAGAAACACCACAGTCGAAGCTGCATATGATCCTTGATGCAAAGTTAAAGTGGAAAGTACACGTCAAAAAGAAAGCAGAGGACCTTCAACTGAAGTACTGAAGTACTGAGTACTGAAGTACTCAAGCCTATTTGGACATATGGTATTCAACTGTGGGAATGTACCAAAATCAGCAATCAACATATAGTTCAACGATTTCAAAATAAAGTCCGGGATTGTAAACGCTCCTTGGTACCTCGATCAACACCCTAAGATCGAAGCTGCAATACTACTTAATCAAGTGGGTATCATAAGAAGACTCAAAAGATTAAAACCTTTTGAGTTGCCTGAATAGTCCGCATAATGCAAAATTAACCAAAACTACATGTCGTAATGTAATGAATACATCGAAGACTTGTCATACATGTTTCCCTTACGACTGAACGAAGAAATGTATATGACATGTCTCACACTTGTCGTCGAACGTGGACAGTGATTTGGCATAAATTGGTCATTTAGTTAACATACCGTCAAAAATCTACAAAAAAACTTTTTTTTTACTTTTCTCTTTCACATTTAAAAAAGTTAAACAAATAGAAACGTATGTCTTTCGCAAATTATTATTCGCATGTATGTTGATAAATTTCCAACCGGATACTAACATGTTAGATGTTATTTCAACAATCTATTTTTTTTAAAGTTAAACTGAATCAAACACATTAATTACTACTAAAACAAATCAGTATACGAATTTTGTTCGAAAATCGTGACTTGAAGCCGTATACATACGTCGGATGGAAATCCGGGAGTTTCCCATCTCGCCGTTTTATCCAATCAAACGAAAGAAATAGTACAAAATACATTCCCCGTTTCATCCAAAAAAGTTGACAAAAACTCAATTCTGAGGAAAAGATCCTGCAGACAACCAACCTAAAAAAACAAAACTGTAATTTTTGAGCAATATTTTGTAGACTCTTTTACTCGTTTTTGTTGTGTTATGTAATGCGTTCTTCGGAATGACATTTGAATTTGTTGTGTTGTAAAGCGTTCTACCAATTCGTATTATTTTGAGATTATTGTGTTTATTTTTAGTTTATTACATTTATTTTAGTTAAATAAATAATATTTAAATATGTAATATTGTTTATATAGGTGTAATTTAGTTTTATTAATTAGATTAGATTTATTTAGTTTTATTAATAATTAAAAATTAAAAAGAGCGCGAAACAAAATTTATGGAAAAAACTTAATTTATAAAAACTGAAATACTATGAATTTATTAAAAAATGAAAAACTAAAACGAAAAAGGAAAACTAATATGATTTTATATTTAAAATGCAAACAAAATTATTAAATTACCACAAAAACACGAAAATGACTGGATGAATTAAGCAAAGCAAAACCAAAAACGAAATAAAATTTTTTGACAGTTATGTCACAATTGAAATAGACCAAATACAGAGCAAAAATCCGATATGTTACTAACTTCTCGTTTGAGAAATAAAAAATCCCAGATTTCCATCCGACGTATGTATACGGCTTGAGAGTTGGAAGTTTTTATATTGTTTCATCAGTACACTAAATGTAAATATAAAATTTAATTATTCTTTACATCTTTTATTCATCCACCAAAGGATTAAAAAGGCCTAAAATGCAAGTGCCACTCATTAGAATGGTTAATGGAACTTGGGCTCGCAGCGAAAAGCAAAAAGCTGATCTGTTTGCCGAACACCTAGAAAATACCTTCAAACCACCAACTGGACAAGCGGATAATGAATATCTAAAATCTATAAGCAAAGTAGACGAGGCATCTGTGCTTCCACAAACTCTGAAAGAAATCAAACAAGAAGTAAAAAACCTCAAAGGTAAAAAAGGTCCTGGATACGACTTGATAACGGGGCAAATAATCAAAACTCCACCAGAAAAAGCACTAAGGAAACTACAGCACATAATATCAATGCTATCTTTAGGTAATGTTATGTTCCGAGATAGTGGAAAGTAGCGGAAATCATAATGATTCCAAATCCTAATAAGTCGCTTATAGTATTATGATGCTGGCTTTTACCAACTTTTTCAGCCGCTGAAAAATCCAATTGAAGGGAGAAAAATAATAGGTATACATAATTTTAATGAAAGTGAGTGTATACACAGTAGCCATGACAAAAAAAAATAAAATGTAGTTAAAAAGTTGTTGCTCAATATTTTCTAGCAGTTAATCGAGCAAAAAGAATTCAATTTAGATTATTTTTTTGACATATCCGAGTTTTTTTTATCAAATACAGTCAAAACGAATATTTTTCTGCAAATTAAACAAAAATATTGTATTCTAAAACTATTTGAAGTGATTTGATAACCGTCTCAGATAATTATTTTACATTTTTATTGGTATATAAAATGTTTGTTTACCAACGAAATGAACATGACATTTGAACAATTGTGTTTTCTCATTCGTTTTAGTTGTTTCGGTCCTAGTCACCGTTTACTTTTTTTACTGCACTTTTTTCAAGCCAGTGTTATAAAACCATAAACAACAAAACATCGTATTGGCCTATTTCTTTGCCAACAACAACATCAAAGATTTTCGAGAGACTGTTTCTCACGAGATTTTAAAGCCAATTATAGGGAGCAGAAATCTTGTACCAGCACATCAAATTGAGTTTCGAGAAAGGCACTCAACGATAGAACAGGTACATAAGATTACTGATACAATTGAGGAGGCCCTGGAAAAAGTAGTATGTTCTTAGACGTAGCCCAAGCATTTGATAAGGTTTGGCACCATGGTCTAGAATTTAAGCTCCAACGAGATTTGCCAAAACAATATTTTGAATTGCTAAAGTCTTACATCAACGACCGTTACTTCCGGGTGAGACAGGAAGAAGAATACTCAAAACTAAAGAAAATATTGGCAGGTGTTCCACAAGGCAGTGTTCTACCAAACATAGAAGAAGCTAGAATAGGAACGTTTGCTGATGACACAGCTGTTATGATCACCGATGTTAGTATTGTTGAGTCCGCAAGGCATCTACAAAATGCTGTTAATATAGTGAATATAGCTGGACAAAAAATGTAGAATAACACTTAACTAATCGAAATCAACATATTAGAATATATTCCGATTAGATTGAATTCGCAATAAATACCATATTCGGATAATGCTAAGTACCTCGGCATGACACTAGACTCTAAACTCAGGTGGAAAGCGCATGTTAAAAAAAAGGCAAGAACTGAATTTAAAATTCAGAAAAATGCACTGGCTTATTGGAAGAAACTCCGAACTTACGACGCACAACAAACTGCTGTTATATAAACAAATCCTTAAACTGGATTTGTTTAGTTTGTTGTGCGTCTGAACGTATGGCATCCAGCATTGTGACTGCCCAAGGAAAACTACGGTGAAGGTCATTCAAACATTTCAAAACTAAGTACTACGTAGCATTGTGAATGCTCCTTGGTACATTAAAAATGACAATCTCTATCGAGACTTAAACGTGAAATACGTCAGCGATGAAATACAAAAATTTGCAAGGAGTCGCATGTACTGCGACTGCAGCAGCATTACAAAGAAGAGCTGCGGAACCTACTGGATCGCACCAATAGACAGAAGCGCTCAAAAAGAACGAAGCCTTTAAAATTAGTGGTTTCCTGAGATGCTTAAATCAAACGACGTGCAGAGCTGGGATGAACCGATAGGTCTCATCCCACAAGAATTGACTACTAAACTAATAAAACAAGATTTCTGACGTCACGCATAAAAGCACGTTAAGGTGAAAGCTAAAAAAAACCAAGGTAAAACACGAACTAAGTGCAACCCATAAGGGTTTAATACATTTATCTCCAGATACATACACTACCGCTCAAAAGTGTTTAGGCACTGTCAAAAACAGCATAAAAGATATAAAAACTCAGTAAAAATATGAAAATATGTATTTTTTAGATACATACACACATTTATTAATGGCAATATACTAAATAAATGTCAAAATTAAAATGCTCAATTTAAATTTTACTTTCATTTATGTGACCTCCCATTGATTGAACAATCGCAGCGCACAGTAGAGGCATTCTCGCAATAAGTTTTGCCAGAGTTTCTGGCGTTATTGAGTTCCACATTGATTGAAGTTTGTTCCACATAACAGTAGCTGATGTTGGAGCTGATTGCTGTCTCTCCAGTCCAATTCTTCCTATTGTAACTCAATAGGGTTCAAGTTAATGCTCTGGGGAGGCTATTCCATAATTTTAATTGTTCCTTCATCCTCTAAAGGGTGAAGATAGCCCTTATATAATTTACATGAATGTTTTGGATCATTATTTTGATGAAAGATAAAATTTTGACTCAAAAGTCGAATTCCTGAAGGTATTGAGTGGTGCTCCAAAATTTGTCGGTACCCTTCTTTTCTTAGTATTCCGTCAATTTTCACAACATCGCCTACACCAGCAAAATAGTCCCAAATCATCACTGAAAAGCCTCCATGCTTTACGGTAGCGGCAATACACTCTTTACCGGCTTTACTGGCACGTTCACAAAAAGTTCTTCTCACGAATATTAGTCTTCGGGTACCGAAAATTCACTTCTATCGTCCAATGTTGATGTTCACGGGCTCATTTAAGCCGCTTTTGTTTATTTTGTTTACTAGTAATAGTTTTTTAATAGCAACACGGCCATGGAGTCCGGATTCCTGTAGAGGACGATTAACCGTAGAAACACTAACTAGTTTTGGGTGACCAACATTTAATTCTGCGGTTATTTCTGGGGCTGTTTTGTGTCTATTCGTCTTGCTAGTAATCATTATTCTATGATCATCTACAGATGTTGTCGCTATTGGTCTTCCACTACGTCTTTTATTAAAAAAACTGCCACTTTCCCGATATTTTTTAACATTACAATCGACCGTAGCGTGGTCTAATTCCATTTTTTGGCAATCAATTGCTTATGCCAGCACCTGTTTCAGTACTTGGTTCCTTTCTTGGAGGCATTTTAAATAATTGTCACTCGATATTTCGCTGACGATGTTAACGGTGTAAATATCGGACTGCAGCTGATCCTATTTGACTCATTTCACTGAAATCTTTTCAAAAAATCAATTTAAACATCATTACCTAGAATAAACCAGACTGATAAATTTTTCTGAAAATTCCTACAGACTATTATTGTAATTGCACCGTAATAAACAGTTTACGACAATCCAACCAAGCGAAGGTAGAGGGTAGTAAAATTAACCCTATATCGTTGGTGGCTATATAATGAAACTGCTTTTCAGATAGGTATTTCATTTTATTCAAATGTTGTTTCGTAAACATAATACTGTATCAATAATACATGAAAAAAGGGGTGCGTAAATACTTTTGAGCGGTAGTGTATATGAATCTTTTAGTTTTACTCAATCTTGTTTTTGTCTTAATAGCAAAAAATACTTTAAATATAATAATTAACTAAACAACAGTTTTAGTTTTGATTGGTTACTCTAGTAAGTGCTGCACTTTTGATTTCGTGCTCCGGAGGGGGCACCCTGCTGTTTAGATGAGGCATATTTGCATAGGGAGTTTGATCTAATTACCATTTTTACAATTATTTCTTATGCTGTTTCCATGCAGTCATCCAAACTAGTAGCTCAAACAACAGTTGCTTGACAGTAAAGATGTAGTTGTTGTTGCATTATCTCGCTCTGCCTCACCCCGCCTATACAGAGGTGCCTCTTCTGTAATATTCACGATTATCCGTGCGAGAATATAAATGGTTATTTTGGCCTTCGGCTAAAGCTCATGATGTTGGAAATAATTGCGAAAATTGAAAGAACCTCAGGTTCCATTCAACAAAAAAACGCGAAAGAAAAAATTTTCAATTAAAGTATATCTTTTAAGGTAGGACAGGTATACACATATAAGATCTTGCCGGATTTTAAATGTTAGGGTTCGGGTTGGAATTCAACCTATTAAATAATTCAATAACTATCATTCACCGCTATGCGGACGGTCTTACATTGTATACTTATGATAACACTGAACACCAGAGCTACGTCATTTGTTTCTAAACATGTTATTATAAATAGTTACGAATATCGTCACTAGCTAGTTTTTATAATAGGTAACATTGTACCGTCCATTTTTGGCACAATTAAATTAGACATCTTATTTTTTCTAAATTTACTCGAGTTTTCCTTGTAATTACAAAGTGGCGCATTCAATATTAGTAGTGGCATGCGAGATTTTAAATTAAACTTAAACAAACGACGATGATCCATGCATATGTACATATATTATTTTATTTGTTATGTTATATTTTTTATCAGCTGTATTTATCTATATTACATTAATACGTTTACGAGTAATATTATACGTATAGCTTCATCTTATTTCATTCGATAAGCAAAAAAATCAAATAAAACTGATTAATATTATTGGATTGTATTCTTTGAACAATGTTGCCAATTTGGCATCGTCTGAATATAACAAAAATAAGCAAGTATTAGAATACACTGTTAAAAATATTCTTGTAAGAGCTTCTAGTCAAAACATTCGCATTTTTTACAATTGTGCGAAAAATTCTCCATTTTAAACTTTATTTTAGCATTAATTTAATAAATTCCAAGTAACATTGAGTTTGTGTAATATCACATTAGGATAAGACAATTGAGCAGAAAACCATTTTCATTAGGATGGGGATAACCCTGATTTTTTGTTCTTTCAAATTAAGCCGATTCTATTGGTTTTGGCAGTTTTAGCAATAAATTCTGGATACGAAAGAATTTCTCCAAAAATCCCATTATGTGTAAATGATAATGATTAAGGTAACGCAATCGAATAATACCACTATATGGAGATGATAGCCTTTTAAAGTAACAGAATCAGATGAGGTAAATGTCATTTCTAAATTGAGAGTAGTGATATTTCATTCGCGCAAATCAAACCAATTTTATCGGGTTGTGTACAGTGGGTCACAGCCAAAATGATGCAAGCAATTTTTTTTGTAAATATCCAAAAAATAATTATAAATATCTATTTTTAATTTACATTTATTATAAGCTTCAGTATTAATTGTTAATTTCATAAAACAAAATAAAAAATTTCAATTTATAACAAAAAAGTAACAAAAAACAAAATGTCCACATAAAAACATGTAACATCTAAAATGATGCACTCTTTGTTTTGAAAATAGCAACACTTTTTCTACACAAAACAATATTTTCAGTGTAAAACAATTTTGAGTATCATTTTGTCAATATAGAGTATAGACAAATAACTAAAATTTTATAATAATTGAGAAAATGGGTCGCCACACAAGTATTGAGACGCGTGAATTAATTACACTGTGCTTGAGTCGCAAACTTTTTTTTGTGAAAAGCTGGGCACCCAGGGTGTAAACCTAATTCGAGTACGCTGAATTCAATGGTGCTAGTCCCATTTCAAAGTTAGTCCCCATTTTTGAGATATCGCTTTCGACATGTTTTGGCTCTGAGTCAAAAATTTCTAAAAATATACACCCAACGACAATAAAAAGTTTCCACAACTAAATTTATACAAATTAAACATTTGTAAAAAATGTTATTATTTCTCTTATAAAAATAGGTAAATCACCGAAAAATTTGTTTTTAATGTTAAATCTATAAACATTATTTTCAGTTTTTCGTAGTCTTGAAAATATAGTGTAACAAATAACAGTTTTATATATTTAAAAAAAATTATTAAAAAAAAAATGAAATCTAATCGTCAAATTTCTTTGGAACAGAAAGTCGAAATTATGAGTTTTTATAAAAATAATGTTAGTAAACGGGAAATTGCGCGTAGAGTAAAGCGTAGCCACACAGCTATAAATAAAATAATTAAGAAATATGAAGAAAATGGTAGCATTTTACGAAAAAAAGGTTCCGCAAGACCGCTTGTAACTTCCGCTAGAGACGAATCCCACATGAAGCGCCTATGTCTGCAAAATCGATTTGCACCGGCCACTCAAATTCATTTTGAGATAACAAAATCTCAAATAACACCATGTAGTGTGCGTACTGTCCAACGGCGCCTGAATGAAATGGGACTAAAATCAAGATCTCCGGCAAAAAAGCCTTTATTATCCAAGAAGATGAAGTCTAAAAGATTAGCCTGGTGTCGCACACACGAAAATTGGACCGAAAATGATTGGTCAAAAGTAATTTTTTCTGACGAATCAAAATTTAATTTAATTGGGCCGGATGGTACTCTGAAGATCAGAAGAAGAATAGGAGAACGGTATAATGAAGAATGTACTCTCTCCACTGTCAAACATTCTCCTTATGTTATGGTCTGGGGATGCATAACATTTTTTGGAGTTGGTAATATTCTATTACTAGAAGGATCAGTGAATGGCGCGAAGTACATTGATATAATAAATGATGGTGTTGTACCAACTATTGAACAACTTTTTAGTGAAGTAGATAGTGTAATATTTCAGGATGATTCCGCTCCATGCCATAGAGCTAAAATTGTAAGTATTTTAGACAGGGAGCTCGTGATTCAGGAAATTTTTGATATTGTTATGATATGTTTTGTAATACAGGTGGATAAACACAAACATCTTCGTTATCGTGGCCAGGGAATAGTCCAGATCTCAATCCGACTGAGAATTTATGGTATGTAATGGGCAAAAAGATTAGAGAAAAGAAACCTTCAACCATTAAAATGTTAAGGGAAGTAATTGAAGATGTCTGGCAGAATTGTATGAGCCATGAGTATATTCAAAATCTTTATAAATCTATGCCCAGGCGTATCGAAGCGGTCATCAAAGCGAAAGGTGGCCCACTGCTTATTAATAATAGTGTGTGACTGTAATGAATCTAAAATAGTCCTTATATCTTTTAAAATTGATCTGAAATAAATTAGAATTGCTTTTTATGGAAGCTGTTACAGAAATTATTTTGAACAATTTAAATTAAGTTATTTTTATCACGCAAACTAAACCCAGAATTGTCTCCTTTTTTTATTTAAGTTACTAATGCCGTAACACGAAATGAAAATTAAATAAATTGTCCGCAAATTATTACAACACAACCTTATAATTGATTTATTTTCAATATTTTCCAATTTTCTTTTAACTCTGGTATAGATATGTAAATAAAAACTAAAAAATTGCAGTGTAAACTTTTTATTGTCGTTGGGTGTACATTATATTCACGTTGATAGCTCTTCAGCAAAGTTGTTGCGCAAGCCAAGACAAACAACTTTGCCGAACATATCAAGGCCGGAAAACGACATCTACATTTACATTTTTGTGTTATTTTTTTTTGCTTTTCATTTCGACGAAAAACACGTTTTTTTATCATTTTTTGTCCATTTATTGAATTTAAATCGATCGAATAAACATCTCATCGACAAATATAGATATAATAAAAACTATTTAAAAGAAAACTAAATTGATTCAGTTGATTTTATTGTGATTTTTCTCAATTTTTTCCTAAAAAATTAACATTTTTCTTAACTTTTAATTTTAATTTTCTGATTCGTTCGTGCCGTCTTCGGGTTCTTCTTCCTTTTGCAAATACCAACAAATATCACCCAAGAGTGCATCTAGCTTTTTTGCCGCTGTACCAATGTTCGAGCCTTGCCGTCACTTAGTGAAAACGCTCGCCGTGCTCATCGGATTCAGCTTGTGATCGTTCGGCGAATTTTTCCACATGACAATGCAAAAATGTATTTTCAATGACGTTCTAACGTTTATATTATGAAAAGCGGTCAGCACTTTTTCAATATATCTGCACCAATCATCGAATCGATTAATTCCGAGGACATTCATAATAACTTCTTTTACACATTTCTATGCCACAAGCTCTCGTTCACTGAGAGCATTTTCAAATGCATCATTGTTCATGAAACGACAAATATCTGGCCCATCAAGTATTCCTGTAATTAAAAACAAGATGCGAGATGAAATTTCATTTGATCAAATCTTAGATTCGAATAGATTCAAACACTACGCAATTCGACGAAAGATTTTCCATCTGGATTCAGCCGCTTTTATAAAATTTTTAACTACTTCAAGCTTGATATCAAGTGGTGGTAGCAATATTTTTTTAATTGGCACAAGTGGAGCCTCAACGATGCTGTCGTATCGCAATCTAATGTTCTCACATAAAGCGTTCGTTGTTTTGCTCGCCTTTAAAACGTGTATTCCATAAGCACATAAAACACATGTTTTTAGTGTAACCCAATTTCAAAGTCACTTAAAAGAGTTATCACTTAAAAATCTGCACAAACTTTCCATTGATGGTCATTGTATTTAATATTTTAATCAAATCAATATTTTTTTTTCATTGATGCATAAGTTTCCGTTGTGTTTTTGCTGAGTGCAATTGGAATGGAATTCTTTGAGTTGGTAACGTGAAGGAGAACTGCCTTCAAACTACTTTTAGAGGAATCGATAATCGCCAATCTTCGGGATTATATGCATTGTGCGTTGTGGATACCAAACCTTGTGTTGAACATATCAGTGCAAAAAAGCGAGTGAATTATTCTCAATTGATTTGAAAAAATTCGTAAAATGACGATGACGATTTATTGCTCCATATATATCCGAACATTTGGCAAAATTTTGCCAAAATGTTCACTAGATTTAAATCCTTTGACAAAAGAGGATGGCTTGTCGCTGATATAGTTTCAGGCGTCGTACCATAATATCCAAACGATTTTGTGAGATTTCAATGTGATTACATGGCGCAGTGACATTTGATGGTTGATATATTGATGCAGATGTTTCTCATGTTTCACACACATAACAAAAGCACTTGAGTTTAAAACACCTATCCATATTATTTATTTCACCAGTATATCGATTTTGTCTCAAAATGTGTGAACCGATATGAGTGTAACCGGAATGATATAGTAGTAGCATATGTGTTTGTGTTAGTTTCGTGCGTATGATTGTTTTTCTACATATGCAAGTCACGTGTCATTCTTTTTTTGTTTATTCATATTCTTTGAGTGCAAACATGATTTCGGCTAATGTATTGAGGAACACGATTGCGTTTTTTGGCACTCAAAGAGTTAACCATTATAAACGCCATATTTTTACGTTTATTATGTATTTTAGATTTTTTTATAATTAACATTTTATTTTTAAAATTTATGAAATTTAAAATAAATTTACTTATAAACTTTTATTAATAGATGTAAAATTAATTTATGATAATAGAAAATATAAAATATATTGGCACGTTAAATAATGACACTCCACAGCTCGAGAGCAGACGTAATGTGCTGAGAAAAGGAAATAAGCACCATAAAAATTAAACCGATTCGCCCGGATCGCGTTATTTTGGTACTGTTCATCATACAAATGACACAAATACGAACAAAAGAAAAATACAAATACAAAGACATAATTGTGTATTATACACTGTGTACGTATTCGATTTTGTTTGCTTCACTCATTTTAAATGAGTTACTCACGAGACAAAATCGATATACAGATTTCACAAGCCGATTTTCACTTTATTTTTGTGTTCTTTTGTCACTTTATATATTTAGATGAAAACCTTTTTATTTTTTATTTTATATTACAGTTTTTAGTTCTTACTTATTGTGCCAATTTTTTAACTTTTTTAGAAATATCGCTTTCCAGAATAATCTCTTCTTCGGTTTATTTTTTACTACTGTTACATAATTTATTTTGAAGCTCTTTATATACTGTAGTTAGGCGCTGCTGTTTGGTACCTCCTTTGTTTTTAAGTTATGGAGGTCGTACATTTTATTGGTTTTTGGGTTGGTTTTGTCGCTAAGTAAATTTTTGGTGTTTTTGTATATTTTCAGGGTGTGAATTTTGGCTGTAATTTGACTCATGACTCATGAGAAATTTGTATACGTACAGTATACAAATGTCTCAGGACTCATGAGTCACTTTGTACCCAAAATGTGTACTCTTGGTATTGGTCTTCTAACCTGTCTAATTTCAGTTTTATTTTTGATTCTGTGCAAAATGGTTACATTTTTGTTGAATTTAGTGTGCCAATGATTTTCAGTTTGTTGATTTTATGTACTTTTTAAATTTGGTTATGTCATTAATGTGTTTTTTGTATCTTATCTGAAATGAGCAATGAGCTTCCTGTTTGGCCTAAGTATGCCGACTTCCAGTTGTATTTAGCCTTACCTGTATACCCATGTTTCTGTAGACGGCAAGGTAGGAGCCGGAGTCTTCTGTGAGAAGCTTTTGTCAAAACTGACAAGACCCTGCCTTTTCGGGAGAACATGCGAGTCTACAGACGAATGACTTTGTAGAAATTGTATGGACGAAGAACAAGAAGAGACTTTAGATAATTTCCTATGCTTGTGTTCGTTACTATCATACAGAAGGTATAGGTATTTGGGCGTGTATAGTATGGTCAGCCTTTCAGATTTCGTTGACTGTAGAGTGCGAGATATTTTGCGCTACGTACGTAGCTCCGAATGGTTTTGAGCACGGATAAAGAGGAAATAGGTTCCTGTAGTATCACAACGGGTCACTACTGGTCTAAGGGTGCGGAAGCAGCCACTCCAACCTAATTTTGGCCTAAATTAAACATATATGGTGGATGTCGTTTTTCGGTCTTGATATGTACGGCAAAGTTCTTTATCTTGACTTGCGCAACAACTTTGCTGAAGAAACCACAACGAAAATCTTAAAGGTTCAGGAGCTATTAACGTGAAAATGAGGGTATATTTTGACTCAGAGTCAAAACATGTCGAAAGCGATATCTCAAAAATGGAGACTAATTTTGAAATGGGACTAGCACCATTGAATTCAGCGTACTCGAATTAGGTTTACTCCTTGGGTGCCCAGCTTGTCACATTTTTCAACTAACACAGTGTTATTAAACGCTTTAAAGATGGCAAAACTCCAAGAAAAAATGCAGAAATGGTTAAAACAAGTTCTTCTATTGTTCAGCATATTATTGAACGCTTCATGTATCAACACCGTGTTGAAAATAAGCCTAGAAAACCGCAGAATAAAATATTTTCCGAGAAAGATTGTCGATGGATTGTTCGAAAAATAAAAGAAAACCGAAAGGAACAGGAAGCTGAAACATATTTTCATAAAAACTGTCATCCAGAAACAATAATACGTAGAATATTATGAGAACCGAATATTCTTGATAGAACAATGCAGAAAAAGCCATACATCAGTGAAGATAATCGTAAGGCTAGAATTAAATTTGCTCAAGACCATAAAAACAAAGATGAAATATTCTGGAACCCGGTTTTATTTGCTGATGAAAGCAAATTTAACCTTTTTGGACCAGACGTAAGAAACTACGTATGGAGAAAGACTAATACGGAGCTAACAGCTAAAAATTTACGAAGCAGTGCTAAACTCGGTGGAGGTTATTTTATGTTGTGGGCTTGTATGGCATCTTTTGGAGTTGGAGATTTAGACTTTATCGAAGACAATTTGGACAAAAATGTATATTTAGACGTACTAAACTGAAATTTGGAGAAAAGTGCCGAAAAGTTAAATATTAAGCTACCAGGACGATTATCCGAAACACAAATCTCAAATTGTTCAGTTGCTCATTTGGAATACTTCTCATGTCATGAAAACACCTACCCAATCACCGGACATCAATATTATTGAAAACTTATTGTCTAAACTTGAAAGCGAAATTAGATAATATTACGTTAATATTATGTGATAATATTGGTATTATATGTGGCAGAATCTACTTAAATATAAGTCCTGATACTCTTCTCATTGACATATACCTGTTTAAAAAAACTAACAAAGAGTGTGTTGGTTACACTAACAATGCAACGTAAATTTGAATTTTTTACTTCATTTTTTTTGTTTCTGCACTAATACACTTATACTTAGTTGCATAAAAAAAAGTTACTATGGAAAATAAATTTCCAATACAACTTTACTTAGTTATTGTTTATTTCATATGTGTGGAGTTAGTAGGACTTATATTTAAGTAGATTCTGTATGTGTTTAATATGTCATAATATTAGTTACAATTTTTTATAGAATTTTTAAAACTACATCATTTTAGATGTGACATGTTTTTACGCAGACATTTTGATTTTTGTTACTATTTTGTTATATGTAAATTGAAATTTTATATTAGTCTTGTTTTAGGAATTTAACAATTTAATACTGAAGCTTATAATAAATGTAAATTAAAAATAGATATTTATACTTGTTTTTTGGATATTAAATACATATCCAAAAAACAAATATAAATATCTATTTAAAAAAAAAAAAAAAAAATGCTTGCATCATTGTGGCTGTGACCCACTGTAGTTACACACATTGCTACAGATCACACGACCAGTATGTGTTTAATTCTGGTTACCATTGCGGGAAATAATTCGTTTTGGAAATCTCTTGGAGAATATCTCTCCTGTATTGTTTATCACGCCGAGTGCTGGATTGTTCCGTCTTGCTGGAAAGGAGTGTTGTCCAGATGCATCTCTTTTCAAGTTATGATAACGATTATCATTAAAATTAACTGGTGGTAACAACATTTTCCGTCACAGCAATAATTTAAATGGATCGTCCAGCCGGACAACGAATCGGCCTTGTTTTATTAATAACTGAACCAGTTTCATCAAATTTGTTAATGAATCGATGCTGAATTATTGAACGGTTTGGTGCGTTTTTTTCATAGAAAATTACTCGTTATTTGTGAACTAAATAATCGGATGTATGGTTTGGAAAAACTACTCATACCGATACTACTAAATAATAAATGATACTACTAAATCTAAATTTCACAGAAAAATGTAAGATTGTCTATTAAATTGTTTTTTAATAATGAATAATTTTTCCAGCATTATAGGAGCAGCATTTTCTAGCATTATGAGTAGTTTGAAAAATTCGCTTTGGTAATGAATTACACAAGTTTTTAAGGTAACTGAGGTTAAGTTGGAGGCTTGCATCTTCTATTGCTATTTGCAAGTCATTTAATGAATCATATTGCCTACCTTGAATCGTATACGATTCTCGATAGTTCTGCCCAACAATTTTCTATGATGTTAAGGTCCGGCGACTTGGCTGAGCATTGCATAACATGGATTTTATTTGTTTTAAACCAATTTTGTACTATTCCGGATCTATGCGCTGGTGCATTATCCTGCTGAAAAATCAAATTTCTTCGACGAAATTGCTTATAAATTAGCAAAAACCTATTATTTAACAACTCTTTAAATCTTTCACCAGTTAGTGATCCCGCAACAAATTCAAATTTCTATACTTGTCGAAAGAAGTTATAATACTCCATACCATAACGCCACCTCATTTGTGTTAATTCAGGAGTTCTATTATCGTGAAAATAATAGTTATAACAACCCGTGCCATCGAGACAAACACGTTTTTCATCAGAAAATAAAATATTGTTCCATTCATTTTTCCAGCTCATGTGCTTCTCAGCAAATGCCATTCTGTCTTGGATGTTGCCTTAACGAAGGTTTACACTGCATTTTGCTTCGTTTGGGGAACGCAGTTTTTTTTAAATACTGGGTTGTACAGTTCGAATAGATGACGTGACACTGGCTGAAGCTGCTATCTGGCATGCCATTTTGCTTGAATTTTGAGTTTTTCCCGCTCAGTTAATGTGCATTTTAAAGCTTTATAATTAGATTTTACTCCATAGTTAGTTTTTTTTTACAATTTTATTGATCACATCTAAGCTACGGTTAACTTATGATGCAATTTTTCTATTGCCAATCTGAACTTCGTGATATTCAATTTTTTTCCACGACTCACTTCCTAAGGTTGAATTAATATATTTAATGCAGATAGAAAAAAAACGTATCTAAAATACCTACAAAAATTATAATAAAATGAACTTTGCAATAAAAAGAAAAATTTCAATAATTAAAATAACAAAAGGTTACCGAACGTATTCTATTGTCGCACTCCTTTTCGTTAACTATTTCTATTTTTTTGTTTCCTGCCCAATTTCGCTTTCAAAACCCATGTTCGCAGTGCTACACATAATTGAGTTTAGTTAAAGTGCCGTTATTATACAGACAAAATTTGTTTACTGTAGCCACTATCAAATAAACTGAATAAATTTAAAATTGATAATTTCATTGTCGAGGAGTGTAAAAGCAATCGTTGCGCCTCAAATGATGCTTATTCGGCTCAAATTCCGCATTTTCACAAGAAAAAAAATATATGATGCTGATACAAAATCGCTACTATTTTACGGTTATGTTGTTAACAGATGTCCAACCTTAGGATATGACGTTTTACATTAGGCAGTTTTAACCATAACTTGTGGCATCATCTTTTATCGAATGGCGGAGACTTATTTGTATACCAAAGAGTATTTTAGGAACTCCGCCGGAAAAATGTCTGACCTAGGTGTTCTACTTGTTTTTAATTTTGCTATTGCAGCTTCAATTTTGTGTTTACTAAGTGGTGCGGGATTTTTGTTCCTGTCATGTGAACATGAACTTGTCATGTGCACATGAACTCATGACTAATACAACCCTCCAGGCCAGGCGTAACATTAACGTACGGTTTACGAAGACTTAGCTCTACTAAAGTATTCGCAAACGTTACGCATAAACGGTACGGATGTGGTACGTAAAGTATATTTTTGTCACATGAGAAGTGAAACAAATTAGCGAAGACTTTTCTATGTGTTAGTGTCTATAAACTGTTCATAATGTGTACGACAAAAACGTAACATTTATGAGCCGTATTTGCGTATCTTTGGCGAGTCACCTGCGTGTGACTTTTACGCTCGGTTTAATTCGTCGGAATTACTTTATTGTCAAATAAAAATACCAATAATATTTTCATCTTGTATTTATTTAAATAAAATCTATCTTAATTAATATAATATAATAATAAAATTAATTTCAAAAGGACTTTTAATTCTGCCGCATAAAGTAATTATACTTAATTTTAATTCACAAATATTTTATCATATCAAAAACTCGCATATTATTAAATCCTATGTTCTAAATAGCAATTTATCGTACATTTAGTCTACTAGCTGTATTATCCCAAATGATTATTCATACCTGAAACACAAAAAAGCTAATTACAAATTTAAAGCATGAAGCTACACAATTTTTCTTACCTAATAGGAATGCTCTTACTGAGGCATAACAAATGAACGTCCTTATTTTAAGGTAAAAGTTCGACCAACAATATAATATGATCAATCACGAATAAATTTATTGCACACAAAAACATAAATTACGACTCTTTAAAATATAAAATATGCAAAGAAAGCAAAATGTAATATGTGATAATAAAAATTAAGTATAGGTGTAGTAGTGTGGTATCAAAATTAATGTGCGTAAACTGTTCGTAAACCGCACATTTTTAGTGTATACATTTTTGCGCCTGGAGGGAATATACTTACCGCTGTCAAACATGAACGCCAATAAGCAATAAACCAGTCTCTTACTTACTATCGAACCTACAACACGCATTATCATTTTACAATCATTACATGGTGCCGAAACCCGTTTAATAAAATTATAAAAAAATAATATAATAATATTAAAACATTAAACGAAAAAAAAGAATAAAAAAGTGATGAATTAAATAAATTTGAACAAAAAGTGCAAAAGAAGATAGGTTTTTGTGCAAATTGTGAGAAAAAAATAGAAAGAAATTTTGATAATACCGGCAAGAAAAATACCTTACGCAATTGAAGAAAAGGTGAGACAAGAGATACAAAATATGATAAAACTTGGTGTCATCGAGAGCGTCAGCGAGCCAACGCCGGCAGGAAGCCCTATGCTGTCGTAAATAGGAGTAAAATTCGTGTATGCATGGACCCAACAGAATTAAACAAAAATATTATGAGGCGTATATATCCAATGAAAACAGTCGAGGAAGTGGCAGCTAAAACACGAGGCAGCAAATTTTTCACAAAATTGGACTGTGAAAAGGGATTCTGGTAAATAAAAGTGACAGAACGCACGTCGAAATATCTAACATTTTCAACGCCATGGGGCAGATTCAAATATCTATGCATGCCATTCGGTATATCATCAGCATCAGAGGTATTCGCTGAGGTTATGAAGCGAACACTAGAGGGTATAGATAGTTGAGTTAGAAATTGCTACATAAAGAAGCAGCTTGGTGTTGGGAAACAGAGCACACCAGAGCATTCGAAAAAATTAAAAAGGTACTGACAAACACACCGGTACTAGCGTATTACGACGTAAATGAGCCGGTAAAGCTATCTGTAGACGCGAGCAGTAAGTCTATGTGCGCTTGTTTAATGCAGGGGGGAAACCCGTAGGGGTCCCCCCACAAGGGCATTTACAACTGCACAGCAAAATCAACTACAAACAGTAAAAGAAGCGTTGGCTATTCGTTTCGGATGTCAAAAATTCCATGAATACGTATATGGAAAAGAATTAAGCGTTGAAACGGATCACAAACCTTTGGATGCGATCTTTCTAATTCCCATACAAAACGCACCATTGAGCTTGCAGCGTATAGTATTCGACATATTACAATATTCGCCAAGAATAAAGTATATCAAAGGAACGGCGATACCAATAGCAGATGCATTAAGCCGGGACTGCGAGATCAACGAATACGAAAGTGACGAGACATGCGCCATAAATTTAATTTACGCAATTGGCGGCTGATGTTGAGCTACAGACATTAATAAAAGCAATCATGGGCAAATGGCCGGTTGAAAAGGAAAATATACCAAAGATGATCAGGGCGTATGCGCCATATATACATGAACTCACATACGAAGAAGGTTTACTGCTGAAGGGTAACAGAATAATCGTGCCAAAACCAATGATCAAATCAATAATGACTGAGGCACATGCGGGCCACAGTGGTATTTCTACAACACTGCGCAGATTACGACAAACATTGTTTTAGAACGGACTAATCGTTGATGCAAAAAACTACGTAGAGCGATGTGCAATTTGTCAACAGACCGAATACAAAGGTGCCATTATTATTGCGAGAGATACCTGAATACCTATTCCAACTGGTATCTACGGACATATTCAAGTTCAAGGGAGATGATTACATACTGTTGGCGGACCACCACTCGAGATTTTCTGATTTCAGAAAATTAAAATCATCAACGTCGACAGAGGTAATATTTAGTGTTAATTGTTGTTAAGTGCCAGTTGTTCTCAGTCCATGGAATACCCGAAATATTGGAATCGGACGGTGGGCCACAATACACGAGTCAATTATTTAAGGCATTCGAGTCAAAATGGCTATTCAGACATCAAATATCGTCACCATATTATCCTCGGTTAAACGGATTTGCGAAAAGAAATGTTCAATTTATAAAGGGAATATTAAAGCGCTGCTGGAAAGACGGAACCGATTCATACTTAGCAATGTTATTACTTCGGAATACTCCACGCAACGAAACATTAGGATCATCGGTTCAGCGATTATTCAGCCGTCAAACGCGAACATTTTTGCCGATAAACATGGTAGACTTAAAACCCAAAATAATCAACGGTGTCACTGAAGAACTTCGAGAATTGAGAACGAATCAAAAATGATATGCAGATCGTGTAGCAACACCTCGATTGTCATTTAAAATGGGCGAAAATGTCAGAATGCAAACAAATCATCGCGAGTGGAAACCAGCGAAGGTAGTCGAAATCACTGGGAATCCAAGATCGGTGATAGTCGAAACGCCGGATGGTAGAAAATATCGAAGAAACAACATACACCTGCACACAACTAAAGCGAAGATACCATTACCTATTTCACCATCGATAGAATTCGAAGCAATAAACAGTCGAGCGGGCGAAACGCCACCGGTTGAAATACCATCAACGGAAAATACCTCAACAAACACGGGCCAACCTGTTTGTGGGAGGTCAACGAGTCCGACACTGCCATCAGACACGGAAGCGGCAGTCAAAGTCAGCCGTTACGGCAGAAAAATCAAACCATTGGTCAAATAAGATCCTTCGTGTTAGGACATAAAAATAAATAAACTAATTTTCAATTTTTTTAAGAAAAGGGGGATGTCATGTGAACATGAACTCATGACTAACACAATATACTTACCGCTGTTAAACATGAACGCCAATAAACCAGTCTAATACCTACTATCGAACCTACAACATGCATTATCATTTTACATTATCGTTGTTGATTTGCAACAATTTTTTATCTCTGTCCTGACAGAAAGTTTTCTTTTAGATCGGCGGGAGTCGTTGCGTTCTCAAAAAACTCTGCACCAGAAGAACTGTTGCTGCTTCTTCACTAGATGTTTTCATCGCGGTCTTTGATGTCGAGCGATTTCTTAAATCTCTTAAGGATTAGTTTGTGCAAATTGTAGTGTATATAGGTTTCTTAATAGTATTTATGGACAGGTTTGATTAAGCAATTTTTATTAAGCTACCTTAAATTTTTCTATTATCCTCTAGGTTCCATTACGTGTCCATGATTTTTTACAATTTTGCACGACCCCAAAGCTTTTTCTGCTGATGTTTTGCAGGCGGATTCGGAATATTTCAATAGGTGCCGCGAGGTGAACAATTATTTCCATCCTTCCTCGGGTTCTTTACTGGATTTTGATAAAGTTATACTTTTGTATATGTTGATAATAGCTCGCGGTCACACTCTAAATTGTGAAGCCAATACATAATGGTTGCTTTAGATATTTGCTCCACGTTGGTCCAGTAATGAATTGCTATATTGCTTGTAGATCAAAATGTGCTCGATCGGGTTACTTGTAACCACACCCGCTGATTGTCAAGTGTATTTATCAGGATATGAGAATTTTGTACGTAAGTGAAGTTATCCCAGAATTCTATCACAGAAAATAAAATGTTTTAAGCAGGCAACACTAACATGTCAATAACCAATGTGCTCTTGTGTGAAGTTATCTCAGCCCAGCTTTTCATTCATTTCATTCAAATATACTATATTTGTGAAGTTATAGACCAGCCCAGAATTTTTATCAATTTTAATGAAAAAACGAAAAGTTATCAAATTTATTAAATTTGATTTGTTTTTCATATAATAAAAAAAATTAAATTCTAACGTATAAAAAAACTGTAAAATTTTGAGTAGCATAAAGTAATGGAAAATTACAGGCAATGAAAGAAAAAGTTTTTTCCGTGGCAAGTTCTCGAAAATGAACTTTGGGCCCGGAATTTCATTGATTTTTATATAATTTTTCGTCCTGCTCGATAAATTTAAAATTATTTCGCCAAAACTAAAAATGTTTCGAATCAGGGCTACATGTTTTTGAAATATATATGCACTAGTAGCTAATTCTAAGCTGAATTAGAAAACAATCGGTCCAACTTGCCACGGAAAGATTTTTTTCTATTTTAGCTTAAATTTAGCTACTAGTGTATACGTTTCAAAATCATGTAGCCCTGTTTATATTTTCTAGTTATACATAGTTTGTTTTTTCTCTATGTAATCCAACCGGAGTTGATTTAATTTGGTTATAAAACTGTTCCTTGTTTGAATCATCATCTGGTTCTCTTGGCACATAACATTGAATTATCGTTATATTCCTAAATCGAGTCTTGAACCGCAATAGGTTTAAACTCCTTTAAGAATTTCCCCGTTTTCGGAGCTAATACTAAAATTATGACTCCATTTGTATGGGCGATATTGTCTATATTGAAAGTGTCTGGGATTGTTCTGCACCTCAATTTCATTTCATCATCTTGGCCATTAAATTTGTTCTGATAAAAAAAATTATACAATTTCTTTGAAATGTTCAATCCTAAAATTGTAAAATTTTGAGTGAGTTTATTTGTAATGGGGGATTGTAATATTTTATTGAAGGTGGTGAAAATGAAAGAACTCCTTAGATCTGCTATCTCTAGGCATACATACTAACGTACTTATTTCCTGTTTTCGGCATATTTCTTTAAGGAACTCTGAGTATTGAGTTTAGGGATAAACATTAAAAATGTTAATAAAATATCACAAATTTCATCTAAATCGTTTATAAAATTACTATAAGATTCAGTTCCGTTTCCATCATCAAAATAGAATTTCATTGAACTGGTCATGCTAACAAACAAAAAATTGACGCCCCGCTTAAGCTCCTACTTAAGATATACTACAATAACTAAACTGAAATGTACTCGTAATAAATAATAAATATTTTCGAGATTTTCAGAATTTTATATGATAAAATGCAAACTTTTATTCATTGATTACTGCTTGTCTATCCTTGAGTATGTCAACATACATACAAATGCACACCAGCTCATATAAAACGTCGCTTTTCTCCATTATATCATTTCTAAACTAAAACTTTTGTTTCGTTGGCGACTCGATGTCGGCTTTACCAGACGGATGAGCAATTTATTCAACAAGTTTTTCCTTGAACTGCCTTCGTTATTTATATAATATGTATGCATGCCATGTATATTTTCTTTAAACTTCCGCATTACCAACGCTATATAGATGGCAGGATATTTAGGATTAGAGAATTATGTCCATATCAAAATTATTGTTTAGCATACCAAGACTAATTAAATGATTTAATTAAACTTAACATTTTTGTAATATTTTCAGTTACTGGCAATCGGTAAAAATTGCATTTTAACGGAACCGATGTATAACAAATCATTCAATTTTACATCACTTACATCAGATATAGTACACACTGTTAAATTAAATTACAATACAAAGATTGAATTTAATGTGTGTCAGAATCTATCAAAAGCGTGTAATGGGGTCGATGGCGTTAGTGCATGCCTAGTTGAAAAAATCGAGAATGGAACTAAAGAGACGATTTTAGGCTATCAACAAACTTTAAGCTCGTACAATGGCCGTATCGATTTCAATTTTACCGGTGAAAAATGTAGCGACAAAGAAAATCATACGTTACATGTAGTTTTGCATTGTGACTATGAAACAGGTCCAGGTGATTTGAAACTACCATCATTTGTAAGTGAAACATAACATAATATTTTATAATCAATATAGACATTTAAAATATTTTTTTAATTTTGTATTTATTTATAGGGTTCAAATTCCTGTGTTCACTATGTATTTTGGGCCACTTCACTTGCATGCCTGCCAGATGACGAAATAAATAAAAGAGACAAAGATGATTGCGTAGTTAAGGATGGAAACAATCAAGAGTTTAATTTGAACAGTTTGAATTATCATCATCACCGGTATGTTTGAAGTTGTATATTATATTTATAATTTTACTACAAATCGGATCAGTAGACAGACCGTATTCTAATATTTTGTTGTGCGCGGCAGTGCACAAGCAACTCGTAATATTGTTACTTTTCTTAGAAATTATATAAATCCAATGTAAAGAATAATATTTATTTTGCTATCAAAATAACAAAAAATTTCGATTATGCCTAATTTATCAAATTTTGTTTAAGACGTGTTATCTGTGACTAATATTAGTTTAAATTTCACAAAGGGGATAGTATAAGCATTAGCTAAATAATACAGCTTTATGTAATTTGAAATCAAACAATTTTGGCTATACTCGAATAATTTGCAGTATTTGTTGTGCTGAAATTATGAGTGATTATCAGCTTCGTCTGTGTTTTTGGCGTTGAGAGTTTCCAATTTGTATCAACAATAGTTACGTTTTTTGGGACACTACATATAATTTATTCTCGATATTTTTTTTTTTCAACAACTATAGATAAAAGTTTGTACAGTTCGAAATGTTCTAAAACTTTCAAATTTTGGTTCGAAGTTTTTGCTTCGCCAACTACTACTTACACAGTAGTTATCTGTGATTTTTATCAAATTTTTATCAAATTATTTTTAAAATTTCTTTCCAACATCAAACCTTCAGGGGATGCCCTCGATTTACGTTACTTAAGATTACAAGATTTCTTACAATTTTACCCTCGTTACAAATATCGTTTTATTAAATTTATAAGCACCTATATTCCATAATTCAAAACTTAATTTTATAAAAGTGAATCGATCCATTTGGTCGTTATTCGATCTCAAGCCTCAAGAAACACTTGAGCTCAAATCGAGTTCCCGGCGCAAGTTTTCAATGACAAGAAAAATTGTTTCTTTTTTCCTCTGTTGCAATCAAACCGACATAGACATAAACCAGATCATCATTCCATTCTTCCCATTACACACAAAAACACATGAATCCGATTCACTGGCGACAAAGTCAATTTTGTAATGAATCACGTATACTTTTCGTTATAGACGTTTTCGACTCATTCGCTGCCATCGTCATATCCGATTTTTAATAAGCGAATCGTACTCCTCGTTCATATGTCTTTGGGTTTTCGCTGATTGCCAACATGGCAATGTGTTTCGCTTACGCAAATGTCGTTCAATGATATTCCTCTTATTCATTATTTATCTGTCACGTTCGTGTTTTTGTCAGCCTTCTTATTAGTGTTACCCATTGATTTGCCATTGATTCTTCCAGAAGAAAAATCACGTTACGAGCTGTCTCAATTCTATTCGTCTTCAAATTCCATACTCGATACGATTTCAAATGGATATGATAATCCGATGAACAAACGACTGCTGATTGAAATTTACGTATAAACACCTCTGACCCAAAAATCCGCAAATGATCGATTTTCACCGCCTTTTTACCGTGTCATAATTCATCAGGCGATTTCTCAGGTACTGTGGTCGGTACCGTTTGAATCAGTACAAGCACTGCCAGATTAACAGTCTCCGCCCAGAATTTGTAATCCATATGCTTCGCATGAACCATGATTTGCGCGGATTCCACAATTGTGCGATTGTTATGTTTCACACAACCATTCTGCTCCGGCGTCTACGGTACATCTCATTGAAAAAAAAATTCACTTCCGCATTGACGAACTCTGTCTCGTTGCCTGATCAAAACTGCACACCTCGTGTCTGTTTTCTTGCTGCATTCGTATTACTGCGAATTTAATCTTTGCATTGGCCCACTAAAGTCAGCTTGAATAATTTCGCCACATATCCTTCACTTCTTTTCATGATGCGTTTCCAATGACCACTCTCATCACAATGAAAGCCACAATTGCATTTTGTCTTGCTACTATCTCTCTTAGCTTTTCCTTTGTTGTTTTGTTACGATAACCCTTTTTGAGTAGGAATTTTCTGTCAAAAAATTCAGTTTGACCAATAACGATTCCGTTCTTTCAGTCTGACCCTGAATTGGAAACCTCTTCACTTACAAATCTGATCCTTTATATTTGTCTCACGACTTCCATGAGTTTCGACATACACGTTATAACATCGTCACCCGTCTCCTTTGTGAAAGTGGTACCGCTGTTACAAACACGTCCGCATTATATTCGGCAGAACTGTTGGGGTGAGTACTGATTTTAATAATAAAATTTGATGATTTGCACACGTTGTTCAACGCAATAAACTTCCATGGTGATTTGCCATACACTATTGCCATCACTTGTCATACATACACTACAAACCTAACAATTTTCGAGCATCCCTATTGAAAAATCCTTTACATCCCCAAAGTTGAATACCGTAAGTTCAAATTGGTTTCAATATTTGCTTAAACTACAAAAGCTTGTATAGAGCGGACGTTTCGTTCGTAAAGTTGATGTGGTTCGGCATTTTTTCATCCAATTTTTATTTTTATATTTTTTTTTGTTTCTGTAACAGCTAAGATCTATGGCTGTATCTTCAACCAAAGCCACTGTAACATTATTACTTTCTAATGTAGGAAGACTATTCTTGTACAGTGGCTATATAGGATTAGACGACCTAATACAATGCAATACAGTATTGTTTGTAAATAGGCGGTCGCCTATTTTTATTCTGACTAGCCTACCTTATTGGTTTTATTTAGTAAATTATATTGGCATTAGTTTAGTTCCGAACGTACGATTGAATCCTTCGATGCCAAACCTTTTCAAATTCCCTGTGTAAAATCTAGAAATACGGTCGCGTAAACTTTTTCTCTCCTCTAGTGTTGGTTATGGAAATCAAACTGAAGATTTGGGATATTCTGTTATGTTTTGTAGTTTCCCCCATGTTCCGAAATATAACTACCTACATCAGCAATTTTTGAAAAAGAATTCAATGAAAATGACACTTTATCTTTAATTTACCGAAAAGACAATTAATCGAAAAGACAATTCATCGAAAATATGTTAAATCTAAATATATTATTCAAAGTGGTTCTGGAAAACGCCTAATTAGAATGGAAGTGAGCCTTTCTCAACCGATCATGATGAAATGGGTATTAATGATGGAAATTGAAATCTACAACGAGTTTTGGTTGAAGTTCTGGAATATGGCAACTGGAGTGGAACTACACCATTTATTATAATTGATCATATTGAAATTAGGTGTGTCCTAACTCCTAATGGGATTCTAAAATGATTTTGGAAGAAGTTGTGGCTTTTCTTAACCGATGAAATGTCTATTTTGGTAGGAAATGGAATTCACCGAAATACTAAAATGAGTTTTAATTCATGGATGTGTTGTTCCGGGAGGGACCAAATGTTTCCCAACATACCAAATATTCCCCTTTTATTTATGCCATAATTCCATAGAAAAAATTTGCTGACAGCAATTTTTTGCTGATAAAACGAAAAACAAAAAAATCTTAAAATTCCATAAGAGTGACAGAAAAAAGAAATATTTTTTATTTCTTTTTTATTGTAAAGTTTTATTGTTATTTTGGCATAACCTAAAAATATCATAAAAATTTTAATTTGTACGTTTTCGTATATTTCGTTTTTTTTATATATTTTAATTTTTATATATGTATGTATGTACCACAAAAAACCACTAACGTTAACAAATTTAAACTCGAAAAAAAAACAAATCGACATTTGACTATAAAAATGGCGAACGACTTATTTGGTGAGTGTGAGGAAAAAAATCTTATCTTTACATACATTTTTTGTAGATGTGTGAACAATGCTGCCATAAAAAATACTTCAGCTTAAATTTTTTATAGCAGCATTATGGCAGCACACTAACACCATCACAATTATTTTATCAGTAAAATTTTGCTGACAACATTTTTTGTTTCGTACACAACCAGTAAAATCTATATGTTTCTCTCTTTTATTTTTGCTGACAGCAGATTTTTCCCGTGGAATAAGGCCTTTATCCTTACGGGAATGCCCAATTGCCCCCGAAATAATAATAAGGATTTATCAAAGCGTCGAATATTTAATAATTTTTTATCAAAAACTTGCTTGACTGCTCAAAGTGTCTTAACATGTAAATTTTGTAGTGGAGCCTAATAAACGGACTATTACGGAATAAGTATAGGGTCTGGATTAGATGGCCGATTACAAAAAACATCGAAATATATATCGATTTTTTCGTCGAATTTATGATCGAATTCAAGTTGCTATATTATTACAATATTAAGGCAATTGTAATGCGTTGTTCTTAGAGAATGGAATCTGCCGCCGGAACCCCCTAAAATTTTGAACATTTACATTATTTCGAATAATATAAATGACATTCTTTTATATGAACGAGACGGATGGAGGACCATAGTGCGGGCGGTAAAATCTCTTCGTGGGATGTGAAAGCTAGAAAGAAGAGAGGATGTGTTTGGTCAAAAAGGTTTAAATTCAATTCATTGGATGAAAATTGGCTCTTTAAATTTATATAAATCTTTTAAGATAAGATGTTTCTATATAAGTTTTTTTGATCGAAAATCGCCTTTTCCGGTAAAATTTAAAACAATGATCTGAGTGAATTTTGTTTCAAATTTAAATTACACCATTTTTGTTTTTAATCGTTTTTTCATAAATGCTATATACTTTTCAAAATATTTGCAAAAACTGAAAAAGCTCCTACGAGCTGCCACTTTCGGTGGATCGATGTAGGTCACAATCACTGAGATCTCCCAATTTACGGAAAAAGTTTAAGACTGAACTTTCATCCCGATGAATCAATCCGTATGGGCTATACAGAGACCGAATTATGCTGAAAAACAGTTATCAAAAATCGTCATTTCCGCTTAAATTTTGAAAAACTATCTGCACCGCGGTATTGTTGCCAAATTAATTTAGAATCTACTAGTTCTTAAGTGTTTTTATTGTAATGGGATATGTTTCAAAATATTTTAAAGCTCCTATAGAGGCTGCCACTTCCGGTGAACCGATTTCAGCTAAAGATAATTGGAATCTCTCATTTTATGAGAAAAGCTCTTCTCGCCGTGACTATCAAAGTTATCCTGGATATTATAATTCTTCCCTTTATTTTAGTGAGGCGTTGTTTGCAGCCACATACCTGGATTGAAAAGTTTGTTATTTGTTGTTATAGACATCGTTTTGTATTGTCAAAATATTTGTGTTTTTGTTAAGCAGTGTTTGTAAACATTTTGATATTTTGAATGCAATTTTCTAAAATGAGTCTAAAAACTTATTTGTTTGTAGCATCAAAAGCCAATAAATTAATTGCCCCCAATTCTATCGTCGAACTGTGTATGGCTTTTTCATAAACCTGGAATTGTTTGAATTTTGTTTTTGGATGTTAAATTCACCTAATTTTATATTTATTTTAAAATGCAAATGTTAATTACTGATATTTAGTCTGCACGGAACAACACACGCACGCCCACACAAAGATCCTATACTGAAAAAGCAACTCCCCAAAGTCGCTTAGCATTCAGCAAATCTATATTTTTGATGGCTAATTAGGTTGATCTCGTGAGGATAACCAAAATTAAAATAATTGGTCTGCTGGGACAGTTTTCAGTTTTTCTCGGACACCACTCGACTATATTCCACAACTTCTCCTAAAGACATTTAAGAATCCCATTTCCATCTGCACACCCAATTTCATTCGGTTACAAGGAATAGCTTAGTTCGATTCCAGTTGCCATATTTCAGAATATATTTCAAAAATCATTTCAGATTCCCATTTTTATTATTCATGCCAAATTTCATCATGGTCGGTTGATAAATGGCTTAGTTGCAATCAAATTAGGCGTTTTCCAGAACTACTCTGGGTAACTGCGTATTTATCACATTTTTGACGAATTTTTGATCTCGGTGAATTGTCGTTTTCGGTGAATTGTCTTTTCTGTGATTTTATTTTCGCTGAATTAAGGTTTCTATTACCTAATTGTTTTTTCGATAAATTGATTTTCGCTGAAATGTCGTTTTCGGTGAATTCTTTTTCAATAATTGTGAATATGATTTCGGAAAATGGAAAACCATAAACATAATAGGAAATAAACTAGTTCGAAATCATCAGTATGGTTTATGAACTAGAGGATAAAAAGTTAGCTCAACCGTATTTATACACTTTGTACTTTTGCACTTTGCATTCAATTATATATTAGGAAGTCTGCCACCAATACAATCACGTAAATATTAAGATAAAACCTACAAGGTAGGTTATTTAATTTTTAATACATGGTAGGTATCCGTTGGATATGATCCGGAATGGCACTTTGGATCAAACCGTAGAATTATGTGAATAGGCTAACAATTTAGATGTTTTATAAATCATATTTGCTCGTTTGGCAATGAACGCATAAAAATAGTCATTTAATCGTCATGCTAAAATCCGTTACCCAGTTGTATTGTGAAGCCTATTTTTGTGAAGCATTGCCTTTGAATATAATATTCAAAGTATATATTTTCGACACAACTCCATTTTTGTCTAGAGGTTGATTATGTAAACATTACGAAGACGACGTACGACTTTCGATTCAAACTAATTTTAACACATTTTCTATGAAAACAGAAAAAATAATAATTATTACGACTTGTACCTCAAATTTATAAATGTGTACGACTAAAACAACAACAAAAAGAAACTTTTACGACAACCCAAATCGCTTTAAATTAAAAATCTTTTATCACCATTTGAATTTATCCAGCTTATGATGAGTTTTCCATTTTAATAATTTCAGAATAAAATACAGACAAGAAGCTGGTAAATTCTTTTTAATCAACGCATGCAAACCAATCAACTATGGTCATAATGCACTGTGCCCGCCAGGATCGAGTATTTGCTTAGTCGATGAAAATGCCACCACAATTGATAAGAAATTTTTTAATTATGGCACAATCAATGGAAAACCATACATTAAAGATGATATAATCTGGATTGATTACAAATCAAATGAAAAATGTAATGAAACACATAACTATTCAGCCACAATGAGTTTTCCATGTAATCCAACGATCGAAGTTGATGAGCCAGAGTTTTTGGGAAACATCAATTGTCAGTATTTCTTTACATGGCAAAATAAATTAACTTGTCGTAACCAAAAACCATGTACGGCGATTAATGCTCAAACTGGAGACGTGTAAGTTTGTAATAACGGCGACTAAGAAAGTATACTTCATAAAAAATTACACTTTTATATTTTAGATTTGATTTATCCCCGTTATCGGAAAGGGACTACATAGTGAAACATGATGATATGGAGTATTATTTTGGCGTTTGCAAAAGTACAAAGCGTGTTTGTTTAAATAATGCAGGTATTTGCAAAAATGACAAAACCACTATAACGTTAGGAGTGTCAAACGACAAAGTACAATTTAATACAACCGGTTCCCCATATCTAATATATGATCATGGCGCACAATGCGGTGACGTTCTGGGTTCCCTTTGGCAAACAAAAATAGATTTTATCTGTCCACCGCTTGATGCTAATGCAGAACAAATTAAAGTGATTGAAAATACCAATTGTCGAATGGTAATACATTTTGAAACGCCCTTAGCGTGCCCCAGAGAGCAAATGAAATGTAAAGTTGTAGATGAGAAAGATGGTGAAATTTATGATTTGTCCCCATTAAGAAACTCAAAAGAAAATTATAAAGCAACTGTAAATACGACAGCTCTAAATGATACGTTCGTCAAAACTAAAGATGGTACCCTGGAGTATTATATAAATGTATGTCGCGGGCTGGTGCCCCAGTATGGTTTAAGCTGTCATGGTGGATCGGCTGGATGTCTCGGTGTAACCGCTAACAATTCTACTCCGGAAAATGAACTAAGCCTCGGGTTTGCTGATCCATCGGTTACGATGGTAAATGATCGCCCACATTTATTGTACCTACGCGGTTCATCATGCCCAACTGACCGCAATCTACAATTATCGAGTGATATTGAATTTGCTTGTGATCCAAAAAGTGGTTATGGTAAACCCGTCCTAAACGGTTATTCGGAATGTCAATACAAATTTTTATGGGCTACCAATATAGTTTGCCCGAAACATTCTTGTGAATTTGATCCGAAAACGTGCGATATAAACAATGAACAAGTCGGACAAAAATTTGATTTAAAGAAAATTGAAAACAATGGAATTATCACGGTTCGGATTTATAATATATTATTACGCGTGGTTGAGAGTACTGATATCATTTGTTTTTGTTTTATAGATTAAAGAAATTTTACAACCGTTAAATATTAATTTGTGCAATGTAAGTGAATTACAAGCGACTACGAACTACAAACAAAGTTCTGTAAACGTTTTCTTCATGATCAATGGACCTTGTGAAGCTGATCATGGTAAGTGTCTTCTGATTAATGCATACTTATCTAGGCCATTTTATTATACATACGTACATATATTTTATTATAGGAAATCTTCGCGTAGATTTGAATATAATTTGTAAGAAAACACGGCAACTAAGTGTCAAATTGGTGAGTCAATATTTTTTTATTTAATTTAAATTTTAACCAACTATAATTTATATTTCGTACAGCAGTGTATAATTTTTTAACGGTTGATATTATTATGTAGCCTATATCCTTTATCTGATATAGTAGTTTGCCCCGAAAAGCTGGGCTACACAAAGTTCTCTTAGGAATTATTTTTATACCAAACTGCCGGCAGGGCGGTGGACAGTGTTAGATGGACCTTGAACAGTCGCGAGGTATATATTCCCTTGCTTATGCTAATGATATATAGATGTTCTGATTTGTAAAATATCGTAAAATTTTAGAAATTGTTGAAGGTCTAAAAGTGGTAATGAACTATTTTCTTATTATCTGTTTTTTTAGTATCCAAATCTCGTGTAGAGATTTTTCTACCGCTCGCTTTGTTTTGGTTTTTTAAAATTCCTTAAATAAATACTTAGGTATATTCGTATTTTATTTATGTGTTCTTATGTCTGCACTCTCGATGATGCCTGCACTCTCTCCCAACCCATATTTCGCATAATACGAGTTTCGCATAAACGAGTATATACTTCTGGATATGAAATTTGTTTCGACGTCTGTTAGTACCGTCTCTCGAATACCATTCAACTAAAATACATTTTACAAGTTTATATCGTCGATTTCGCTTTTAGACATTAATTAGCGAAGATTATACAGAACCATTACTTTATCGTTTCTAAATCGTTTTCAAGTTGCTGTAGACTGTAGAGTAGTTGCACTATACAATAATATTTGGAAGATAAACACAAGATATCCCGATGCATACAGAGCTTTAGCCGCAAAGCTTACTGAAGAAGGTAAAAAGTGGTATACATATGAAGACAAAAATAACCGAGAAATTAAGGTTATGGCCAGAGGTCTCCATTCCACCTGCAAGAAGGAGAATATAATAGAAGATCTCATAATGAAAGAACTGCAAATTGAAGACGCAGTAAATATCCTTAAACGAGAGAAAGTTGAAAATAATTCGAGGAACCAAGATCGTTAAAAGAGGGCGCTCCCGCTATTCATGCTCACATTCAACAAAAGCGAAAAAATTGAAAATATATTTAATATCAAAGCAATACTTAATATGAGGGTTAAAATAGAACCACTGAAAAATGCATGAGATTAATATCTCAATGCGAGAAATGCCAAGGTTATAACCACACACAAGGATATTGCTGGAGAGATGTTAGGTGCGTAAAATATGCCGGCAGACACAACGCGAAAGACTGTTCTCATAGTCGAATCGAACTTACAATATACACCTTGCAACTGTAAATTACCAAGCTAACTATAGAGGATGCGAAGTAGCAATACAACTGCAAAGGTTAAGAAATAAAACACGCCAATCGGCTCAAAACAGTAAGGATTCCAACTACAACTAGAGTGCAGAAATAACCAGAGCCCATAAGGCCAGAGAGGAGATCCTACTCTCACATAACGCAGCAGAATATTATTAAAGAAAATCCACTAGAAAGGATATTTCGAAGTATAGAAACGATTATTGCACGCCTAGAAAAACAAGAACGTGGTCTAGAAGCTATATATAAGCGGCTGGATAGACAAGAAGCTACAAATGAGCTTACATCAATGCTATACTAATCTAATGAATAGATCAGTTAGAATTGTTATTTGGAACGCGAATGGATCGTTTTGAAGTTGCTGTGGCAGTTAAAGTTCTCGAAGTATATCTGAATACTTTGTCTTCTTAGAACATTGCAGCGCCTCTACCCGTATTGCTGCAGACGCATTCAATTACTATTTATATTCCATTGTTCAAATATCTCATAGATTTTATATCTGATACTAAAAATTAAATCTATTGGTATTCTTTTTCCTCCAACTGTGTCCACTTCCAAATGTTTTCTTAGATGAGTTTGCATAATTGAAAATTGGGTCCGGGGTAGGTAATTAACCATAACAATGAATCTGTGCAGATCCTGCTTATTGGATGGTGATTTAATATTTTTGATTGCCAATATTTGGGATTGGTCGGCTTTCAAACCTTCACTACTTGTTAAGTTTCACATTGCCCCGCTTGAGAAGAATACATAAAATTTTGATCCTTTGATCTTCTGTCTGAGAATTGTTACGTTTTGATGCCCCACTCGTTTCTGATTGAACGACCGTGTACAACGAAACTGTTTAATTTGATCTTTAAACGACGTCCATAAATTACTGGTACGGCATATTTATCCACAATGCGCTCTGCGTGCGTTTTAGACAGATTTACATCTGAGGCTTGTTCTACTTTTGTAGTTGTCCGTCGTAATCCGACTCAATGAGGTGATTTGTTACCGATTGTGTTGGAAAATTTTTGAGTTCAGAACTGTGTACCATCAGTTTTAGATCAGAATATGCGTTTGAAGGCAAAAATGGTTGATGACTGTGCTTTATAATTTGGAATATAATAGACACATTTCGACTTCCGATTCGGCATGCAATGTGTACCTTTGCAATTGATGGCATATGATTTCCGTTGAAGTCAACCATTCCTTGTTGGGTTGGAAGTATCTCTGGATTGGGATAATTCATAAGCTCCGAATATTGATGCCATTAAATCATTAAATTCAACTTCAACCGAAGCCCTGCCGTAAGTATGCTTTTACTGGATGATATCTTAATTTTTTTATATTTGTACAGCTTCGTCATCCACCAACAATCCAGTTTATTTTTCCTCTTCATCGCAGTCAATTTGGTTGACTTTATATTTGGATCGATGACTTGCCGATTTCTTATTAGCTTCGTTATTTCTACGTCTATAGCACGGTTCAAAATGGTGCTTACCGAGAGCCATATTATTCTGCATATTCGGGTCAAATCCCATATTTTTGACTGTGCTTTGTGTTACTTCATTGATTCTGCAAGTGTCAATGGCTTATTTTAAAGCTTAATTACTCTTTTCCATTAAAGTTTTCTTGATAGAACGATTTCTAATGCTTACAACAATTCAATCTCTCAGCAACTCATCTGGCATATTCACTGGAAAATCATACAATTTAATGAGTCGGAATCGAAGCTTTCATTCTCATTTGGTTAGCCGTATCTATCGTATGTAACGTTAGAATTTGCAATAAAACATTTTTGTATTGCAGTCAAACCAAAATCAATTGGATTTTTTTTTGGTTTTTAATTCAATTACGTGGCTATGCTATAGTAGTTTCAGCTTGACTTGAATAACTCGAAACTTTCTCGAATATCTCCAAACACGACATTTAATAGATGTGGCCACGGGGTATTGGGGAGAATTGCTGGGAATTGCTTTTTCCGCGTCCTTGGGCTCGACGGTCATCTTTTGTATTACTTCCCTATAGACTTATACCTACTAACAAAATTTAAAAAAAAAAAAATCTGATTTCGTTACTATGGATTAAGAATGATCATATCGATTCAAAACTAAATTTCTAATCCAAATTCTTCAACTATTCTAAATTCAATTGATCAGATAACAATTAATCTAATTTTTCTTTAGTCCTTGTCTACCACGTTGCAAAAGTTGGTTCAAGAAACTTGTACAATCGCAATCACCAAGCTGAGTTTGCTGTACTTGATGTAGTACGTTTTGTAAATTTACCTAAAGCTGTACAACAGTTGCCCAATTTTCTTTATTTCTTGGTCTTACTTGTTTTCTAGAATTGAGGAATTTAATTGCTGTGTATAAAATTATAATGAAAAGAACCCTCAAAAAGTTTGGTGATAACACTATAGATATTGGAGATGGGTCTCATACGAAACGACACATTTCACAACAGGATGTGCTAAAACAGGATGTCACAAAACAGGATATCACAAAACAGTACATGGTACGCTACAGCACATGGTACGAAACAGGACCGATTAAAACAGTACATCACAAAACAGTACATGGTACAGTAGAGTACATGGTACGGAACAGGACCGATTAAAACAGTACATCACAATACAGTACATGGTACACTAAAGTACATGGTACGGAACAGGACCGATTGAAACAGTATATCACAAAACAGTACATGGTACACTAAAGTACATGGTACGGAAGAGTACATCGCAAAACAGTACATATTAAAAGAGAACACCACAAAATAGTTAATAGTCAATTTTATTTTACGGTTTTAATAACTAGTTGTGTGGGTACGGAAAAGTACCATGTCAAAAATTTATTTTTGTATGTTTTTTGAACCAACATACACATTTGTGCATTCCTTTCAAACTTATTTTCGCCCGAAAAAACACTATAACTAAACACACAATTGTGTTGGTTGTACTTCAAATCAAGCGATATTTTTTATCAAAAACGCCATTACATACTATGGTTTTTTACTCACACATTTGTGTGGTTTGGACTTAAATTGAGCCATTTTTTTGGTTAAAAAAGGGATATATTAATTTATATATTTATTTAAATTTTTGATCAATTTTGCAACGATCAAGTATTAGCGATTTAAATAAAAATAATGTTATATATTGTTAGGTGAAGGGATATTTTATTATAACTTAAAGCAATTATAATTCTATATAGTATACTGTCTAATTACTCTAGGTGAAGGCAAATATCCACTTGATAATATCCTAATTACTAAACGTATTCAATAAAAAATATTCAACAAATCAAGCTGAAAAAATCCTCCAGCTTAACGTTCAGTAAAATGTACTTTAGTGTACCATGTACTGTTTTTATCGGTCCTGTTTCGTACCATGTACTGTAGCGTACCATGTACTGTTTTGTGATGTACTGTTTTCATCGGTCCTGTTTCGTACCACGTACTTTAGTGTACCATGTACTGTTTTGTGATGTACTGTTTTAATCGGTCCCGTTCCATACCATGTACTTTAGTGTACCATGTACTGTTTTGTGATGTACTGTTTTTATCGGTCCTGTTCCGTACCATGTACTGTTTTGTGATGTCCTGTTTTATTACATCCTGTTTTGAAATGTGCCATAGTGAGCGGCTTCGATTGGAGATAAATCATTAAAAAGTACTAAAGTCGTTATGTGTCTTTGAGTAAATGTATTTTTTTAATAACAGGTTAACCCATGCTTTGTAGAGCTTGAAAAATTTCGGTTATTCGCTTTTTACCTGTATTTGTATCCCTCGATAATTTGGTAAGTAGTGCGTTTGCTCTTTTATTCGAGGGTACCGGGTTCAAATCCCGGTAGTGACCAGACAAAAAGTTACGACTGGGCGTTTTCAATGTGTCATGTGTTTTCTAAATATCTCAAGCCATAGTTGTAGGTTTTTATCAATAAATAAATAAATAATTTTATTTCTTGATAGGAAAATTTTGATTATTGAAAACCTGGGTCTAAAATAAAAAATACAAATACGGGATAAAAATTATAAAAAATACAAATACGGGATATAGAAAAGAAATAAGTAGTAAGAAACTACTGTAATTCTTCCTCTATTACCAGAAGTAAACCGGCAGTCCGTTCAACAAATAATTCTGGGAGAGAGGCCTATTATGAAATGTTTCCGGAATCGTTTATTAATATTTTTAATTTTTTTTTGGTTCCAAAAACTGAAGAAATTATTTTACATCTTCCTTTTTCACTAGATGTAAACCGCTAGTTTGACCAACTTATTGGTCCTATATGTATATCAGTTATAGGTACTATATGTATATCAACCATCTTATAGAAAAAATCTGAAAGAATCACAAAATGTATTTAAACCCACATGGCCAGAAATTACGTCCCATAAAAATTCTGAAAAATACAAATTCAGGATTGGGCAAAGAAATTATATGATTTTTTCTTCCTGCCTCGAAAATAATTTCTGTTGTAGTATTCAAGTATCTGTAACCGCTGTCTCTTTTTTTTAATTTTTAAAATAAAAAATGTAAATAAATTTTTTCCCATTATGAGAGCCTTCATGCTCACACCTTCCCATTGCCATCATTACCAAGTCTCTAAAACATGTAAAAGTTAAATTATTTACCCGTCCCGTTAATGATTGTTGAATGATTCTATATCGATTTTTTTTTTTTTAATATTATGGGGTGCTAATACAACTACACAGTATAATTTTGTTCTTGCCCTGCTCTTTTGCAGTTATGCTTTTAACGACCTTACTTTACGTCTACTCAGCCAATTTAAGACCATCTGCACTGCAAGAGCCCCATGCCAGCGGCATGGATGATTGCTCGGCCCATTGGTTTTGCATACCGACAAGGGGTCATAGATGTGTTACATTTCACCACAGATCGTAATCAGTTGATATTTCACTTTTGCATCCTGCCCCTATCGGGATGCGAACCCGGTATTTCCTGATCCAAATGGCAAAGCTTTAACCACCGTGCTATTTGGTACAAGGAAGCGTTACAAATGTGACCGGGGCTAATAGTAAAAATTGTCATGATAGCAATAATTAGTGTTGATATTGCATTTTTCGGAGAAGGCTTTCTACATACGTAGGTTCTGAAAATTACTACATATGTCTTAACCGATTGTAATATCAACTGCTGGTAGGACATCTGACGGCCAACGAGTAAATCCAGAACAAATGATTTTTATATTTTGACGGTAAAGCCTAGTACCAATGCCTTCTAAACTACAGGCCTTTTACTACTCTCATTTTACGCACATGACGTCAATTTATGTCTAAACCGAGACTGCGCAATAATAATGTTAAGATATTTACACTAACAAAACAATTAGAGAAAGCAACAAAAACGTCGACTTAGCGTGTCGTTATCATTTGGTGTAAGCGGCCTGTAGTTTAGAAGGCATTGCTAGTACGCAGCTGAAGTGAAATGTAATTTTACATATAAAAATCGACACAAAACGAAAATGAAAATGCTACCACTGAATTCATTTTGTGGCACGCAGTTTAGCTAGTAATTTGTATTTTTTGTATTAGAATATAGATGTCTCTGTTTAACTCTACGCATTTTTGACTGTATTTTTATCAGCAGGTACGATAAACTATAAACTAAATTTTGACATTTTTTATCAATTATTTTTATTTGTTGTTGTGTTGTGTTTTGAATATTATATTCAAGAGTTTAAAATACAATTTTTCGTTACAAAATATACAACGTCTATACAGTAAAATTTACTATACATATATGCAAATTGAATAGGATTTAAAAATTTATAAAATATAGACTGTTATAAAAATTAACAAATTTAGCAATTTTAAAAAAATAAAGGAGGCAAAAACAAATTAGACCAAATAATTATAAACATTTCTAATATAAAAACAATCATTATTAATGTTTATCGAATTAGTACTAGATTTGATGTAAAGCATTTTCAAAATTGATCTTTTTCTAAAATTTCGTTCTGTATCAAGTATCTTACCATTATCTAGACCAATTATGTGTCTTGTGTTCTTTAAGTGTGTTGTAACGTAAGTGTACTAGTACTTTGTTCGTTATCGTTATTAATGCCATTATTATGTTGATAAACTTTTTTTTTTCTAAAAATTGTTTTGTTTGACCAGTATAAATTAAGTTTGACTGCTTGTTGAATGGTAATGGATCTTTAGGTTTCGAAAAAATTTAATCTTTTAAACTATAGTTGATGGGTTTCGAACAATTTTGAAATTATAATATTTGAACAAGTACCTATTTTATTTTTTCATACAAATGTTTTACATATGGAATACAGATACAGCGACAAGAGACATCGACAAAATACATTTGTCGATGTATTTGCCGCCGATGTCGCTTTGGTAAATACAACAAGTGCGTCAGCGTTGAACCGACAAGACAAGAAAAATAATAATAAATTAACCCTAAAATATTTCATTTATATTTTATCGACTCTACTTAATTTTTTTACATGAAACATTGTGCACAATATTCAGATTTGGTTGAAATTCATTTAAAAACAGTTGTAAAAAATGTTTACCAACATGATAATCTGAAACTTATATTGGTAGTACTGCAGCGCCGGCGACAAAATTAGAACAAGTTCTAAAACAAAGTCAGCGACAATGTCGTCGTCACCAGCGACATTGGTTGTGTTAGCATCCTATGGTTTATATGTATTTTAATTTGGCAGGCGTTGTAAGCTTTATTGTGGAATTTGTTGTCTGAAAGTTTTAAAATTTTTTTGTTACCAAGAATATTTACTGTGTTAATTTCATATGAAGTAGGAAGCAAGAATGAAAATTTATATATCTGCCAGACCAACATATTTATGATACCAATCATGAGATTTTGCTATCTGGTTGGTGAACCAAAAGTGCATCTAAAATTGCAATTTTGTTATTAACCACTTAAGTGATTTGCCCGAGCGTAACTCGGGGGCGTAGTTCAATTGTTTTTTGGATTTACAAGAGTCTTGCTCGGGCAAAGCTTGTTTTGTGACTTGAAAAAAATTTGAAAAAAACATTGTATTCAGATTACTTGGTAATTATTTTCTAAAGAAATGTAAAAAAACAACCAGACAATTTATGGAAACACTTTCTCGAAAAAAGCAGTCACTTAAGTGGTTAACTTCTTTTTCTAAAGTAATTTTTATTCGACTAAATATTTTATTAAAACTATTCAATCAATTTTGTTTTCTCGAATTTACTTTTTATAGGACTTATGGGAGAACCTATTGCAGAACCAAAAATTTGTTTGAAATTAATTTTGTCACAATTCAAAATTATTATTTAAAACAAGGCCTAAACCGTCAAGATATTGAACTTTCGCTAGTTTGGCTTTTGCCATCTTTTTTATGTTTCTCCAATTTTTGCTCCAAGATTTGGAGATTATATTTCGAATTTTTCTCTAGTCTTTAAGATCTTTGGAATTAGAACAAATTAATTAATTTTATTTACTTACATTAAATTTAAGAATATTACATAAAAATGCCGATAAATCGTATGTGGGACAACCATATAATTTATGGACAATTGGTGTATAGCCGGTTAAATTTTCGTTGTAAGTCATCGATATTACATGCTACGTGCCCTTTCTTTACTAAAGAGTTTATTGTAGTCTGGGGGTCTATTATGAAACATTATTCGCTTTCGAAAAATTTGATATGCTTCGAATATTGCTATTATGAAACAAAGCGAATCATTCATTTGTTGTGGACCTCAAATCAATTTTATATATTATTAAAATACATACGTAATTTATAGTAAATTATTTTACAACTTACATGTTGGTAAATGTATCTCTTGATATTTAAAAACAATATTTTATAATTGCCTTAATTAAAAAATATAAAACTACACGACCGAATTTATTTACACGATATTTTAAAACAACATTGACACAATACGAAATTCGCCACCTAAAGACCAGGGGGTCTATTATGAAATTTATTCGCTTTCGAAAAATTCGATTCGCGGCGAATATTGGTATTATGATTTTTATTTAGCTTTCGTAAAATCCGAAATCTAAAAATTCGCTCTATTATGAAACTTAAAAACAAATTCGATATCGGATTTTACGAAAATGTGACGACAAAATTCAACTGCTTTTAAGATGGCGAATATATCATAATACAAAAGTTATTTTAAGTTATATATATATATATATATATATATATATATATATATATATATATATATATATATATATATATATATATATATATATATATGAAAATTAATTTAAAAAATTATTAAGTGAACGAATTTTAATTATTAAATTGACCAAAATGTAAGTTTTAAACTAAATTACTAGAAATAATAAATATTTTTATAATAATTTACTATTTATTTTAGGTTTTGACAAAATTTGACGATTCGCTTTATTTCATAATAGCAATATTCGAAGCATATCGAATTTTTCGAAAGCGTAATGTTTCATAATAGACCCCAATCGGATTTTGACATCACATTTTCGTAAAATCCGATATCGAATTTATTTTTAAGTTTCATAATAGAGCGAATTTTTCGATTTCGAATTTTCCGAAAGCTAAATAAAAATCATAAAATCAATATTCCCCGCGAATCGAATTTTTCGAAAGCGAATAAATTTCATAATAGACCCCCTGGTTCATGTCGAATTATTTTTCAATATTAGCCTGTAATAAGTGGTTTCATCATTTAGTAAAACTTTCATTTATTCTACATAATCAGTGCGTGAGGTTAATTCTGTCAAATTGACTTTATCTGCTCGAGTCACTAAAATGTTTGGATTATTACGTAAAAACGGTTTACGTGACGAAGACCTATTTTTAAAATTTGTTAATATATTTATAAAATGATTTCGAATTTGAGCACGATCGTTTTCGGGAAAACCAAAAATTGCACTTTCAACACTTGAAATAATTTTAATGAATGGTACACAATTACTAATAGTTTAGGTGGACCAAATTTATTACCTAAACTTAAAATAAATTTTACATTATTCGGGAGCTCAATACTCGAAAGGTATACTATAGCAATGTTTAACTAACACTAACTGAATTATCAGTTAGAAAATTTACACTATTTATGAGTATTGCATAATTTTGATATTTGTCTTACCTTAATCTCATTAAAATGATAATTAAAAGAAAATTCTGCTTGTTGAACAAATTCCTGGATAATTGGAAAATATTTAATGAGCCAATAATAGTAAATATAATGTTTTTATTGGTTTCTAGCTCGGATTTTAAAATTAAAATAATTAATTGTTAAGCTTTCGATGTCAATTCGACATCATAATCAAAGCTAAGTATTAAAAACATCATATTTAAATTCCTGGATAATGTTGGATGAAAGTTTATCTTCTAAATTGTTGTGAATGGACGTCATAATAATTGATTATTGATTTTTCCGTTCATGACACTAAAAATAAATTTATCTTAATTTATTTTAAATTTGAAGCCGGCGGCGGCAAATTTTACGAAAATCGACAAACTAATTTTTCACGGAATAAGTTATCTGGTTAGTTTTTTAGATGAGTGAACATTTCATTTCACTTCAGATGGAAAATAGGCTTTACCTATGATTTGTGATGCACATTGCTGTGTATATTATGTAATGTAATGAAGTAACCGTTAAAATTGCATAAAAGTGGTTCCTTTTGATACATCTTAGAAAATGGTTCTTGGTTTTCCAATGTTCAGACAATCGTTCTTCACGCTAAACTTGACTACACATCATATTATATATGTTCCATATCCCTATACATTTTTGTATTAAAACCGCCTACCGCCCATAATAATTTTATTGTCATGATGTACGGAATTTTATTGATCGTAGCCTTGCCGGCAATATGTAGTTTGAAATAAAGAGTTAAAAACTCAAACAAAAAAGGGTTGTTATGTTTGTTTAAATTAAATCATTTAAGATGCTTAAAACATTTTAAACAAAGGAATTTTTTTATTCATTGGCTTCCAGGTTGATATCCGGTAAAAGTTTATGTTTAACAAATAAAAAAAAACTTTTATATTTTTCCATTTTTATTTTTCTATTTTATTTTTCATTGTTTTAAAAAAATATATTTTATATTTTTTCATTTTATTCAAGTATAAAAAAGACTTATAAACTATAAATTATTATACTACACATTATAATAATCATTAATTTTTAATTTCATTTTTTTTTATATTGTTTTGTAACAGAAATAATAATTTTTATAACTATTCATATTTATCTATAATTAAATTTTTCTAGTTTTTGTATTGTTCCCAATTTTTATAGTAATATTTAGTCACAGGCTGGAAAAGTAAAAAGGATACACATTTTCCCATACTGGAGTCTTGTTATTTTTATATTGACATTTTTTTCTCGTATCTCCCTTTATGCTTTTTCATACTGCGATGAGCTTGGCAATTATTATTATAAATGTTTGCAATTAGAAATAGTAATATATATATATAAATAATACAATTAGGATAAATTTATTTTTATTAAGACAAAACGCCTTTTGTACAGAAAGCAGCACTTAACAGTTAACAGTTATACGGTTTTCTTTAATTCCATAACTAAATTTTTCCGCGATTTACATTTAACATATAATATTGATTATGTGTAAAATACAAAATTATTTTTGGTTGATTCATGTTCAGCTATATGGGGATCATTCCAACCCTAATTTTTGGCTGAAAGCCACCCAATCTATATACGCCGGCTTAAACCACAAAATTCAATTTACTTAAATTAATATTTATAATTACGGTTTTATGAATATATGTGTTTTTTATTTAAATGTATATGTTTCTTATTAAATTTATCACAATTTTATTATATTGATTTGTTCTCTAGAAAATTAGAGAATTTGACAAAACTAAAAAAAAAAAAATTACATTGAAATCGAATAATACAAAAAAAAATCTATCAAATAAAATGATTGCGAATTAATCGCAATTTAATTCCGAAAACAACAAATAAAATAAAACACTAAAGTAACCTAGCTAGCCGTCTTAAAACTACACATCACTCTGTTTTGAATTTGTGTTTATAATAAAAGCACCGTTCCCATAACCATTCATACCTTGGCCATTTGACTTGTCGAGATGATTTATCGATCCATTTAATTTTGCCGCTATATGATTATTTTCTGCTATTTCGGCTGGTGGCGTTGTAAGCGGTGGTGTCGATGGTGACGGCATTATTAATTCTAATTTGTCATCTACCGAACTCTTTAGTCCATTTTTAATTAATCCACGTTTTGAATGTAGTTTGACATGTTGGGGATGCGGCATGGCGTAACGAAGCTTATCCCAGAACCATGGATCGCCCCATTTTACATACGTATTCATATTTAAATATGCTTTTAATTCGGGCTCCAAACCACTAATATTACCAATATCGCCATAAATTATTACAATAACTCGAGCGCGACCTTCATTTAACGCATTCTTATGCGCGGTACGGAATTCCATTCGTCCCCAGACCGATTCTAAAAAGTTTGGTGATAATACTACGATAGTTCGACGAGAATCTTCAACCGATTTTGCTATTTGACTAGGTATCCATTCGCCGACAATCCAATCACGAATATGTAAACATAATTTGAACGGATTAGGCCCACTTTCCAAATTTGGTACCAAGTGTTCCGTTATAAATTCTTCATCTTTATGACTGTACGAAATAAATGCATCGTATTTTTTCTCTTTGTCCAACTCTTCTTCGGTAACGAACCATAAACAGAGGTTATGGGCGAACAACCAAACTTTAATTTCTTGGTTATATTTGTAGTATAGGGCCAACAAAACGCCAATCACAATTCCAACTATTCCTAGCATAACAGATGACGCTATTAGTGCTGTATGATCTTCCGGACAAAAATCGGACGGCCCCATTTCTGCCAATAATTCACCATTTTCACATTTTAAATTTTGATAGTCAGCAATAATTTTAAATTGATTTTGGGCAAACAATAAAAATGGTAGTGATTCACAATCACAGTTCCATTCATTACCTGCCAAACTAAGGGCCCGTAATGATTTTGTAGTATTCAATTGTAAAATTGCGGTCTCATTAAATTGCGCCAAACGATTGTTGCTGATATCCAAAATTGTTAAATTATTTGGTAGGTTGTTTGAATCAACCCGTGTTAGTTGATTATTTCGCGCGAACAATTTACGAACGTCCGAATATCCCGGCGTATTAGTACTTGGTAGTTCGCTGATACTGTTGTTCTCAATATGCAGCTCGATCGATTGTAATTGGTATGTACTGATGCTGGGTAAATTGGGTACTTTGGTTAAATTCATATTGGCACAGTTTATAATTAATGATTGATCTGATACGCGTACCATACAATCACAATTTTGTGGACATCTTTTCTCTGAACTTCCAGGTGCATCGAGCGGACACAATAGCTCATCCAATTTAAGCGTACTGACATCACGACCTTGTAAGTTTTCGGGTGACGAACACGATAAAGTACCCGGAATGATATTGACCACTTTATAAACTGAACTGTGTATATCGTTTTGTAAATACTTGACCAAATGCAGGACTAAACAATCACAGTGGATCGGATTATTTTCAATATAAATTTTTACATCAGTAGCTGGTTGCTCCTCGTTTGCGAAACCAAGTGATTCTAGCCCCCGCAGATCAATCTCCGATATGTTATTATTTGTTAAATTAACAATAGTATTCGATTGTAAAAATTGTAAATCATTCATTGTTATCGACGATATATTGTTGTAGCTCAAATCTAATTTTTGCAATTGAAGTGCTGTCACGGCCCAATCACGAAAAATTATATTGACCGTATTATTTCGTAAATTCAATATTTTTAATTCATTTAAATATTGGAATGGTGAACCCAAATCAAAACTATCCATCATTGTATCAATTTCCATAAATGATAGGAAATTATTTTCTAAATCGATGTATTCGAGAGCACCCGTGTTGATAAATGCATTCTGATGAATTCGATATAAATTGTTGTTGTCGATTAGAAGTTCACGTAATTTTTTTAAATTTTCGAATGTTTTTCTAAAAATAAATAAATAAAAAAAAAATCTAATTAGGATTGTTGTTGTATATGAAGAATATTATTTTTGAATGATAAATATTTATTGGAGCAGCAAATTAATCATTGAGGTAAAAGGCATTGGCAAATCAAATTTAATATGTTGCTACAAAATTTGTGTGTACCTACAAACATCAAATTTAATTTATTATTTTAATTTTGAAGCAAAATTTCGTGTTGCTATCGCGATTAGAGTACCAGCTATTTTCTCATAAAGCAAATCGGAAACGCGAGGATATATTAAAAGGTCATGATACATTTATTGTGTTATTTTTAAAAATTTATTATAAATAAAACCATAAATGTCATTTACTAATGGTCGGATGAAAATCAATACAGTAAAATGGTCGTCATTGAATTCATGAATACTAAAAAATACTTGAAAATATTTAATGACATTAAAAGAAATTTAATGGAAAATACCTCCCGCTATTATCCCCGGCAAATTACTCACTCCCCCATAATCGGAAAATGTCGGTGGAAAAATGACCGGGGGTGATGACCGGGAGATAATGACCGAGAGGGTAATGACCGGTTTAGGAGTAATTGGCCGGGGTATTTTGTCCGGTGGTTAATATCCGGAAGTGGGGGGGGGGGGGGGGGGGGGTAATTGAAATTAATCATAATTTTTTTTAAATTCAGCCTAGGTACTCAAACTCTACTTGATTTAGTCAGAACCAAGTTTTGTGGGACTAAAAAGTGTCTGACATAAAGTGAACTAAAATCGAATATTGTATTTCTAAATAACTCTTTTATGTAATTTATGTAATAATTATTTTCTAATGACCAAATAATAAACTGAGCAACTCCAAAACTTGTTATTATTGTCAAATTACTTCTATTTGGCCCAAAAACTTCTATTGACCATCTAAAAATCTTTAATTTGACGTCAGATTTTATTTACTAATGGACAATTAAAATATATACCATGTACATTTTTTTTTAAAATTGATGTACATAAAAAAATTTGGTGCCATTTATTAATATTGATGTCAATTTCTTTTGTTTATCAAAATATTAAGTATTTTTGACTGCGGTAATTGTCAGCATTTTGATGCCGCAAATCAATTTTATGATGCCATAATTTTTCTACCCCAAACAATAATTTTGTTTGGGCACTAAATTTACATGAAATATTTTTTTCGATGTTGCATTCTTGTTACAACATTAAAATTTTAAATTGATTAAATTCTATAAAAAAATAAAATGAATTGATAATTTAATCTAGAAAGTTAAGATCATGAACAAAAACTATGATTAAATCATTCGACTGTGAATTAATAAACATTACATTTTAAACCGTATCGTTATCGATCTACAGCACACTGGATAGACGATTTGGAATTTAATAGAAAAAATTTGAGATAAGCTGATTGAAAATAATAATAAAAATCTAACCACTATTGGTTCAGATTATTATATTTAAGTAGGATTTAATTATTGCTCGTTTCTTTTCAATATTCTTTTTATTTCTAGGTTTTGGTTTATAATTATTTTTTATTTTACTGTTACAAACTTCTTATAACGGATAGCATAGCAACATAGGAATACAACCGGCTTTGGTAAAGGATAGTTTTTAATTTTCTATTTAACTTGATTTATGTTTGTGTATTCCGGTTCGTTGGGTTTTCTGTGGTTAGGTTTTATTTTTAATTATATTTATATAGAGGAAAATGTGGAAAGTAAGAAATTCGATTATAGACAATATTTATCGATAAAAATTATATAAAAAAAAACATTACAGTAAATCACAAGCGATTAATAAAATTCACTTACCCAGAAATATTTGTCAATTGATTTTCTGATAAAATCAATTTTACCAAATTTGGTGTATTCTCAAATACATCATTCAACTCAACCAATTTATTTTTACTTAAATCGAGCTGATATAAATTGCCTTGGTCTGCAAACAATCCCTTTGGTAACGTTTCCAACTCGTTGCGCGTCAATGACAAATTGAATAAATTCGTAGCACCTGTAAAAATTCCGGGTGAAATTTCTGCCATATCACCGCTTATACTCAAATCCGCAAGTTTTGCATTATTTTGGAATAAACCGTCCGGTAATGATTTCAATTGTACCCGGTTATTTATAAGTCTTAATCTCTCTAAATTTGTGCAATGCGAAAATATTTCCACGGGTAGTGTCGTAATTTTGTTACTACTTAGATTTAAGTTTGATAAATTTTTCACGTGATATAAAACGTCTGATTGGAACAGTTCAATATTGCTAGCGCTCAAATCTAGCTCGTTTAGTGATGTTAATCCTTCAAATGCATCTTTTGTTAAATTCCTTAGATCATTTCCCCATAAATTTAATAATCTTAGTTTATTTTGGTTTCTAAATACGCCTGGTTCAAACGATTTCAAATTATTGTAGCCGAGTTCTAAATATTCCAGCTTGTTTAGATTTTTAAAAATATCACGCGGTAAATGAACTTTATTTCTCTGTAAATCCAACCATTTTATGCTCGAGACATCATCAAATAGATCATCGGGTAATTCAGTTAATCCATTCCCACTAAGATACAATCTTTCCAAATCGTTTAATCCGGACAAATGCTGTCGTACTAGTGATACCCCTAAATTCGCATGGCCATAACTTGAAAAAAAGAAGCCACGAATTTTTTTTATTCCCAAACGATCGAGTATTGGTACGATTGGTTGTCCTTTTGGTAGCGGACATCGGGCTATTTGTACTGTTGGTATATCGCCGATATCCATTCGCGGCAGCAAATTAAAATTGTGATCATTTTGTGTTGCACAATCAATTTGAATCCGCCTATTTGGATTTATGCGTAAAATTATTGATGGATTTGCATATGGGCAATTTAATTCGAAGTCACCATAAACGAACGAACAACTACATGTTGTCGATTCTGCTGGTGGGCATACAAATGATTTTATATTTCGGACGTCATATTCATTCGATTCCACTAGCACGATGAGTAACGATACGATGAATATGTCATAGAATTTGAACTGCATATTAAAATCGGGGACGGGTTTCTAAGAACTGTTGTTAAATATTTGGTTTATTGCTAAATTAAATGTTAGATATAGTAAAATGATAGTATATCTTTGGTATTGAAGAGGTAATAAATTTTACATGGTACATTAGATCTGAAACGAAACAAAAAGAAATATATTGATTAGAAATTTTATTTAAATCAAATTGTAATAATTTTGTATATTTTAAAGTCGCGTATGAATAGGCTTTGATAACATATCATACATTTTTATATTAATCATTCACATGCATGTTTAAAAGGACCGCAGGGCTGATGTAGAGATGAATCAAACTAGTAATAAATTATGAAAAAATTATTTAGCGATTTTTGCTGAAAAGATAAAAGAGAGGAAAGTTTTGTTTGAAAAGCACCATAAAACGCAATTTTATTTCTAGTCCAGTAGTACCCGGTAGAGGAAAAGCTAAACAAGAGTAACAAAAATGTAAATTTTTATGTCAAACGTATTCTCTTAAAAGAACAAGTTATACCTCTTCTACCATGAGGTAAGGCAATGCACCTAGAGTATCAGGCAGTACTGCTTGATACGTCATCGACAGTTTCTTTTCTGAACTGCAGATGACAGTCACGTTCGTAAAAATGACTTGACATTTATAGAGGTTTAACGAAATGTTGAATGCATATTTTAGATTAAATTAATCCTTACCAATAGCCCGTTATATATTTTTAATTAATATTATGCAATAATACAATTATTGGTATTTTTCACCGCTATATCATTTATTTGTTTATACTGCCATCTATACTCAAAGATTAAAATCGCCAACATAAAATGCTATCTTATAGCAAACAGTTTGAAGCAATGAGGTCATTAGTAGCATAGCAGTAGTAGCAATAGCATTGGGTAAGGGGACAAAAACTGCAAAATAAGAAAATTTAGTCTGAATATTTGCTTTGCCATGATATTCACCAGCTCTGATAAAAATTTGAACAATAACCATATATAAGCATTTCCGCTTTAGGCTGATTAGCTTATAGCCCGGCTAATGCATATCCTTACACACGGCTGATTTCAAAATTTTTAATTTTAATTTTGCGACATCCTTGCCACTAGTGCCACAATGGTGGTTTGCGAATTAAATTGCTGGCAACAAAATGTTTGCTTCGACCAAAACTTTTTAAACGATATGCCATTAGATTATATCAGAAAAAGAAAAATTGTAACTTCTTCCAGCACCACAACGATAGTTTTGGCTGTATAAGACAGCGGAAATTTACGCGATTACCCTTCTCGCCATAAGTGGCAGCACTAGCACAAAAGAAAATAACTATTGTTGTTTTATAACTACGGACATTTTTTATTCATTTTGTACCTCTATCCGATTCCAGCGGATTTAAAACGTAAGTAAAGAGATTCGGTACCCGCAAGTTTTTAAATTTTACAATATTCTTCACCATTTCTTAACGAAATATGATGCAATTTGGTTAGTAGTGTTCGTTACAGATTCTAGAGTGAGTGTTGATCAAAATTCTAGGATCTGTCGAAGCTGGACTAAACTAAGCCATTTCATAACCAACCCTTATGAAATTTGGTTTCTATATTGATTTTGGATTGAAACATACATTTTAGATGAAGTTCTGGTAAAATGGATATAGTCAAAATAGCTAGGCTGGGAATTAACTAGCTAGGTTTAATCAATAATTGTGAAAATTGCATCGCAGGTCTATATTGTAATATGTTTTTTTGAACGAAGTTCTGAAATGAGTCAATCATGAGCGCTTCTCGCCTAAAATTAAGGGAAATTATCGTTTAGAATTCACTAAGTAATATTTTGAATTCTTGCAGCCAAATAATTAAGTTTCAAATTATGGCCAATATCTCAAGAACTTCCACAAGTAACCAATATATTCGATTGTTTTTCTGCTTAGATCACACTAAGACTAAACGGGAAATTTGGAGAAAATTTACCGGTTAGCATTTTCACTATAATTTGTTGTTTTTCTGCGCCTATATTAATTCTTTCCAGTTTCTGGTCAATATCTCAAAAACTTCTACATGTAACCAAAATTGCTGAGCCTATATGCATGCCTACATGCCTACACATATATGTAATTTCATTTCCTAACTTTGGAGGTCAATCCATTTGTCATTTTAAGGAACACTTTGAAGAATTTATTACGCTAGAATGTTTCATTTTGGGAAAAAGAGGTACAAAATGATTAAAAAATATTCGCTAGTTATAAAATAACTACTGAACGATAGTGCTGACATTTGTAACGAGTAGCGTAATCTCTTATTTTCCACTGGAAAATTTTCGGTGTCTTATACAGCATAGTTTAGAGCAGCTAAATCTTTGACATTCTTTAAGACCTTGGCAATGAGATGGTACACTTACATATTCTAAATAATAAATAATTTTCTACCAGCACCAAAACGGAGGATTTAAAAAGTGATGGCATGTTGCCTTTCCCAAGACCTTTCAAAATATATGTCACAATGGGAGCTTTTATTAGTAGGGTGCTTCGGTTATATTTGTGGCATTCATCAAAACTTTTATAACGATATACGACTAGTTTATATTCTATAGTAAAATAATAATTTGTGAACAGCGCCAAGATGATAAATTTGTGAACTAAAGTGGTATTGTCAAAATTGTTGCCCTTTGAAATGATGTACACGAGTATATGGAAATAATGTATATCAAGATCGTGGTATTGGTCATTTTTTGTCCCAAAAGTTTTTCCATTCTTGCGTACAGAATCAGACTGACGGACAATTGTTTCCCTATTTTTGGGATCAGGGACCTTGAAAATCGCGAGAAAAATAGTTTTGGACCAAGCTCAATTTTTATTACCACTGAAGTTAATGCGTGGATTCCACAGTGAAACAATTTTTTTCAGTAAAACATACTGGGAAACCGATAAGAGAAGAGTATATTTTAATTACGTTAGAGCGACAAAGACAGCAACTTTTGTATGTTTTTGTTATAGCAAAATTTATAGTCAAAATAGTGACAGATTGGGGGCAATATAACCTAAAAATTTGAAAATAAATGATTTTAACGAAACAAAAAATTTTCAAAATTTAGTTTACCTTACAATGAACGTATTGTACGTAGCGGCACATAACAATTATCCCGTGTTTAATTTTTCTCTTGACATTTGACTACATATAATATTTTTTCAACCATAAAATTGACGTAGGGTGCGAAAAATATTTCTCATCGCATACTATTTTTTGGAAGGTGTGTTAAAAATGTTGCCATAAAAAGTATTGAGTTTCATACTTTTTATGGCAACATTTTCTCCTTATGCTGGTATGTATTCCACAATGAAACAATTTTTTTCAGTAAAAATTATACGAGCTAAAGATATAAATCCTTTAGTTGTTAGAAAGAAACGAAAAAAAAATTCAGTAAAATTTACTGGGGAAAATGTTGCCATAAAAAGTATGAAACTCAATACTTTTTATGGCAACATTTGTTTTCTTTATCACTCTAACGTAATTTTAATATGTATACTCTCGTCTTTTCGGTTTCTCAGTATTTTTTACTGAAAAAAATTGTTTCACTGTGGAATACATGCATAAGCCGGAATTCTACAGTGAAACAATTTTTTTCAGTAAAATTAACGAGATAAAAATATAAATCCTTTACTTGTTAGAAATAAACAAACAAAAATTTCAATAAAATTTACTGGCAGTAAGCGGGGAAAATGTTTCCATAAAAAGTGTAAAACTCAATACTTTTTATAGCAATATTTGTTTGTCTTTATCACTCTAACGTAATTTTAATACGTATACTCTCCTCTTTTCGGTTTCCCAGTATTTTTTACTGAAAAAGTGTGTTTCACTGTGGAATCCCCGCATAAAACGGAGATGAGAAAATAAAATATGATTAGTGTGACAAAGACAGATTATTTTTATTTCTTGGCATAAGGGAAATTTTTGACAACTTACGAAAATATAACATACATACAAGAAAATATAAATTTTATTATTTCTTTTCACCGTTTAAAAACTAAAAAACGCTTTGCTATTCAAAAGATAGGACCAATAAACACGAATTCACGTAATAGGAAGTTTTTCAATTGAGGTAAATCATTTCAATCAATTAACACCCAATAAGTCAGTCCACCCAGTTAGAAATCACTACACAATGGGTTGAACAGACAAAATGATACAGCCAATGGCAGAGTTAATATCATAAAATTTAAACGGTCGACATTGTAGATTTTAGACGCAACCTAATCTTTAGTACGGAAACAATCCAAAATAGTAATTTTTTAAAATTAGTATTAAACAAGGTGAATGCAGTTAATCAAGTATATACTATAAGACGAAAATTGCTGCATGTAAATAATTAAAGAATAAATAAACTTAAAAAAAATTGACAACTTTGTGTTGACGAAAGATGAGAATTTTTGATGCGAGAAACCTCGTAATCCGACACTCTGATTGTGATTTCACAAATACAAGCTTTTATACCTTACGACATCTCAATTCTTATCAAACAAATATCAAAATACTTCAAACAAAATATTATCGGGATAATCAAATTACTCATGAAATAAGGATTAAATCGTTACAAGAAATGAAAAGTAGAAATTATTCAACGAAGATACACAGAACAACTACCTTCATGGCATGTTGCGCTAACGAGTCATACGTGGCTTAACAAATTAATGTTAGTGGAGAAGTCAAGTCTCAACCAGATTGTGTTTTTGAAATAGAGGATGCTACACCGATTTTTGTTAGAAGCGCATCAGCAAGCTGTTTCGTTTACATGAAATATTTTTTATATCAGTTGACCTAATTGACTTCGCGGTTCGATATATTTAAATACCATCGCTTGTTTAGGAGCTTAATTTAGTTTAGTAATTAAAATGTGAAAAGTAATTTAGCTTGCAACATGTTTTGTTGCATGGGAAACTATAACAAATAGCTTTGGGATATTTTAACAATCATGCACATGTGCAACATCATAACATCATAAATAATTTGTTTTTAACAGTTGTTTGAGCGTGCTAAACCATTCGTATGAACTGACCATAATTATCGGCATCTGTTGCTAGGTCAAATTTACGTTTCATTATAATTTAATAAATATTTCAATTTAGTATAAGAATTGGGAATAAACGCGCGAGATTCATCTGCAATTTTAATTTGTGTTACATGGGCATCAATTCAGTGTGACATTATATTAAACTGACGCATGCGCAACATTATAAATTAATCTTTGTCACACTTATATTACTTTTTCAGTAAAACAGAGCGAGATAAAAATATAGTTTGAACACATACCAAAAAGGAACAAAAAATTTACTGTTAAAATCGTTATGATTTGGTGTCGTTAAAATACTAACCCGATTATTTTTAAGAAAACATTGTAAAAGATTTGTAGAAAATCAGTAAAGGCGGATTCAGTGTTGCGTCCTTTCGTTTCATCAATATTCAAAGACAAAAAGAAGCGTGACAACTATATACGATTGAAACAATAATATAAAAAAATTGACAATAATATAAAAATAATGGAAATTTTATTTTGTGATTTCCTTTTAAAATTAATTAATTCTTCCCATAAATTACTGTGTTGTTTGTGCTATTTAAGGAATTATGTGTGGCGTTTTGGGTGAAGTATAATCGTACAGGAAAATCTATGTTTACATATGCTTTTGTTTTGTAATGACTATGTTTAATTTTTTTTATGTGGTAAATGTTGATACATCCAGAAGTAAGCTGTTTCTCGAACCTATATCAGAGTTCATGCCTTTCTGAATAATGTTTTTATTTACTTCGCGCGGTAATGTTGAGCAGGAGCATCGATGTTGTGACTTGTCCAATGTGTCCAATTTGTGTCTAGCTACAGCAAAATCATAAACTCTGTTAAGGCGCATGCTCCGTAAAGCGTTCTGAAAAGGCCTTTCTTAACATTTTTTGGATTTGTTTATTCATTTTAAAGTGTAAAAGATCTCATTTTATGAGGTTATTTATGTTTCAATGTGGTGTCAAATTTTCCTTTTAAATAATTGCCGATAAAATAGAACAGTTTATGCTTGTGTCACTCTATTCGTATTTTTTCTGTTTCCTTTAGATTTTATGGATGCTTTTCACTTTTCCTCAGTTTTGCAGTGGAATAGGCGCTTATTATACCCTTGACAGACTAGAGTTTAGCTAAACTAGTTTAGTTAATCTACTACAAAACCAATTAGGTTGACACACTATGAGCCTTAGCAAACCCTGTTTCAATAATAAAATACGGTAGCGCTATGTTTGTCCGGAATCGGTATTAAACAAATGTCATTGTCATTGCTCAGTTCTGAACTACTCCGTTATTATACAGAACAACGATATTACAAGAAAACCATACAACTTTTACGATGGATTGTTTTTGGTTATACATACATAGATTTCTATTAAATCAAAATTATTTAATTTAAAAAAAATTAAATTTTTAATTTTAAATTGGTTCAATTTGAAAATAGCTATTGCGAACTCTACTCGATTGTTTTAAAAAAAACACAGCTTTTATTTGTCATGGTATTATAATACGCACTTGACGGTAAGTAGGGCGCACAAATGTGTATGTTGGTCCAAAAGACATACAAAAATCAATTTTTGACATGATTCGTTTTCGTTACCCACTCAATTGTGACGGCAGGCAGGAAAAGCGATACAACCATGCCCGGTCAGTTTACACAATTGGGTTTGCAAATTTTGATTACGAGGAAGCGAATGTGTCAAACATAGAATTATGTGTAAATTGAAGACCCGTATACACATTTGTGCATACTACTTAATTTTGTTTTGGTCAGAAAAATAACGCTAACTGTAATAATAATAAAATAATTAATATGTTATATAATTTATGGGTTATCAAAGTATTATGCTCTATTATGCTTAAGAATTCCCATTTAACTAAGATCCGTTAAAATACGGGGGGCATTACAACTTGTCATTCTTTGCATACACATTTGTGTATGTCGAACTTAAATCGAAGCACAAAATAAATTTTTGAAATCGAAAGGGATAACTCAAAAAGTAAGCGGCATCTATCATTGTGTCACAGCACTAAATGGCATTGTTCTATTTATAAATATATATAACCTTCATGGTTAGATAGCGCTCTCGCTAAACCTATTTTTATGCGATAAACTTCAAAATATTGAGAGATTAGTGCACTAAACCCGTTTAGTTACTAAACCTAAAACCAAACCCATTTAGTTAATTTCGAAGTTGACACATTAAGAGATAAACTCGAAAAAACGATTAAACGCGTTTAGCCAATCGCTAGTCTGTCAAGGGTTGGGAGGGAGTTGGATTCGAACTGAGAATATGAAATTAGAATTCTCAATGAGAAATTGGGCTTCTCTACAAACTACTCACTCTCAGTGACCGTTACGTTACGTGCATAATAAACACATTTTATTAAACAGTTGTTTTTTATTTCGCAAAATTAGATTTTTGAATATTTTAATTAAACAATTTGTTCAAAAAGACAATTAGTATAAAAAGTATTACGTGCATAATGTTTAATATTTCATCCTTTTGAATAAAGAATTTACATTTTAATCTGGCGAATTATCTATATAATTTAGCAAATGCGTTTTAATCCTTCCTTGGTAATCTCGAATTTTATTGTATACTTAGTTTAATCTGGCTAGTTTAATCCGGCTATTTTAATCCAGAATCACCCTACATTTCTAAAAGAAATCGCAAGTATGCGTGCAAATACAATAAAATTCGAAATTACCGAGGGTTAAAACACGGTTAGCGGATTATATATATACATAATTCGTTAGATTAAAATGTTAATGCTTTATTCAAAAGGATGAAGTACTAAACATTAGTTATGTAGTTGGTCACTGCAACCTGACGGGAAGACCAATTTTTCATTAAGCGTCTTAAGCCTCAGCTACAATACATCCGCTCCGTTCCATTCCGTTTTCTTAAAATATTTTCCGTTCCGTCTTTTCTGTTCGCTAGTTACAGTGCATCCGTTTCGCTTGTCAAAATCACATTTAAATCAAAGTAAACAAAACGTCATGGAGGATTATGCGATTTGTATATTTTATAAATAAAATATCGAAAAACGAGACGATGGTGAGTACGCCCTTTAAATTTAGATGGAAAGAGCGCTGGATATTATAACACAACATTTTTACGAATGACGGAATTAACGCGCATCCTCAATAGAATTCCTTTTCCTTTTTCCTTACAGAAAAGTATGAAAAAAAAAATTTGAGAAAAAAAAATTTTTGTTTTCTCAATTTATTTTCCTACTTTTCTGTAAGAAAAAAGTAAAAGGAATTCTATTCGGGATGCGCTGTAGTTGTTGAGGTTATGCTTTCCACTCTTCCGTAAAATTATATTTAAAAAAAAAAACAGTCCGTCTTCTACTTTGGTAAATAACTAACTTTTTTGTTGGTATAAAGTAATTCCATTTTACCTGTAGTTTTAATGTTCACCACCAGAATATTTTTATTGAATATTTTTATTTTTAAATGTTGGCAATTGTGAGATATAAAAGTAACATTTGTTTTTTTTTGACATCGAATTTTTCTAGAAACCAACTACCTTCCCAATTTCCAGAAATCTCACCTAGAAGGCTTTTGTTATATGTAGAGATGCGCATGCAACACAAATAAACTGCGGCTGATCTCAATATTTTTATTTTTTGTACTAAATTAAAGTGTTTATTACCTATTTATTGCCTTATTAGTTCCGCATTTTGGTTTATTGAAATACCTAAGTTTGGATCACAATTTTTGAAATAATAGCAAGAAGGCTGCACCGAATTATTCGTAACATAGGCTTGCTAGAAAAGCATGCACCAACATAATGATAATCTAATACATATTTTAATTTATTAAAAAAATTAAAGGTTTGAGATTCATCCGCAAATGTTATTTGTGTTGCATGCGCAACTCTGTATATAACAAAAACCGTCTGTATGACATTTTATCAAATTCACTTGGGCCGCACTTTTAAATAATATTTTTTAACTGTTTTGATATACATATTTGTAGGATGGACCAAAAAGCTAGGGGTGTTAAAATTTTTAGATGTCCTTGAACCAAATAGTGACTAAAAAGATCCCTCTTTGTTTTTTACAAAATTCGTTTGGCCGTTTGGCACTCCAGGTTCATGGAGATTAACTTTAATATATGGAAAATTTTCAAAAATTTAGTGTATCAAAACACGTAGAATAAAATGCGGGACACCCGGTAAAATAAATTTAATCTATCATATTTTTTCACAAAACGTGACTTCGAATGTGAAATTACATTTTGGACAGAAGAGATAAATAATCTTAAGAACCTTTTTTTTGGTGGAACATCAATAAAAAAAAACTTGAACTGAACTAAATTCAATCTATCATATCTAGCAAAACGACATGTCAAACAGTTACTATAAACATTTATTCTTATTTATGTGTTGTTGGTTGACTGTTTTTTTTTTGTTTTCGATTCCCTTTTCGAAGTGAGACGGATACTGGAATGGATGAAATATAATATATACAGGATTGTGTGTTGTGACAAGTAAATTTAAAGTTATTGCCTTCTTTAAATATAAATGAGATATGTATTTTCTGAAAATTTATTCCCTGTTGGCACACTACTTTCTATAATTGCATACGGTGTTGGTTCAACAGAAAATATGTCAATAGATATTATATCGAGAACAATTACATTTTACCGGTTGTTTTTGGTCGACTATAGTGAATACAAAAAAAAACTTCAAAATATTGATTTTAATCCAAACTGTGCACGACTCAGCTGTGTCTATAAAATGTTGATTAAATATTTGTTATAAAAACATTTGTTTGATTAGACTTGTTGTGTTGCTAAAATGATACGATTTTGTTGTGATATCATTTTATTCAAAGAAATGAAATTCGTATTTCAATTTTCTAAGTAATATTCACATTTCATAAAGAAATTAAAATAATAAAGCAACGTAAAAAACCTTAAACGATTTTATAACAACAACAAAAAAAGTTATATCCAAATTAAATTTGATTCAAGACGATGTTCATGTCAAATGAGCCGAATAAAAATAGAAATGAGAAAAGAATCTGTTATCTCTGGCTGTTACTTGAAAATGTTCGCTGTAATCATAAACATAAATCACAAAAAAAAAAAATGTATATAAACTTTTGTTAAAATAAAGTTTTAATAGGAAGACGTTCTCTTATCAATTTTTGTTTTGTGTGACATCTTTTATGTACTTTAGACATGTTTTAGTTTGACATTTTGATCATTATTAATGTAACAAGCTGTCTGCATAACTATTTTAGTTTCCTATATATTAATCCAAAATATTATAAAAATGTAATTAATCTGTAAACCGTAAATATTCTAAAACCATGATGTCCAATAAAGACGACCAATATTTTTTAATTGTACCGATTGAGGATCAGAATAACAATTTTTATAACATTTATGGATTTTTCCAAGCTAATCCTCCTTAAAAAGAAACAAAGTGGTTTCGTTTATTTATATACGTTTGCTCCTTAAAGAAAATATATTTTGAGCATACTTTTTTTCCATTTGAGAGATTATACGATTATTTTCCATATGCAGACAAAATATGTATAATATTTTTCCGTACATTGAAAAGCAGTACGGAAAAGAAAAAAATAAACATTTTAATACTTTAAGGAAAAATCATTGCCACACTCAAGTAAATTTTTTATTTCTTTTTTAAGATTTAGTGGTTTGAATTATATCTATCTTTTGGGTTTATATCGTATAGTTTCGCTTTTTATTCTAATATTTATGATTATTATTATTATTATTATTATTATACATATTTTCTATTGGCTGAATGGTGTAGTATTTTTCAACAAAATATATTTGTAAGATCTGAGTTCCTTTAATGCGATTTTATTTGTATTCCTCTTCATTCGTTCCTTTGAGAAATATTATACACCTTTTACAGCATAAAAGGATATAAATAATTTTTATTTTCATTTATTTATAATATATAAAATATATTTTGGTATTACATCAGAATTTCAATTAGGCGTTATACGGAATTTAATACATTTCGTGTTAAACTAACATATTAGTTACTAATCATATGTGTCACCACACCACATATATGTATGTGCACAAAATCTGTTATTTTTCTCAGTATTAATTCAAACTGTTCATAAATTATTGATCCAGTTCATAAATTTTATATATGAACTTGTTTACTACATAGCTGAAGCAAAGTTTATTTAAACTTTGTTCGGAACGTTGGTTTTGGTAATTTCACTTTACTAATTTATATTTCAATTAACAAATACTGCTTAAGCAATCATTTAAACAAAAGAATTTTAAATTAAAACCCAACCAACCAACCCGTCCGTTTTAAAAAAAATGTTAATTATTTATTACACACATTTTAACATTTATTTTATTTTATTTAGGCCAGACATAATGTAAATGAAAACCAAATATTATAAATTTTTAATAAATTATTTATAATAAGAACATTTTCCCTTTCGTTGCGCCACTAGCAGGCCTTTACCAAAAAATTTATACAGTAAAATTTCTTTCTTTTTAGGTAGCACAAAATAAATCATGACCAAAGCAATAAATTACTTAAGAAATTAAAGGATATATTTATATCACAAAAATAGATAATGTTGCCACTCCCGTAAGACTTCCATCCACAGTTAAGTAAAATATAAAAAGGCATATACGAGAAAAATGCGATAAATTATGGCACCCACACAGTAATGTTGAAAATACATACTATATTTGAAAATTGATTTCACGGTTTGCATTTTATGTGTCTTTATCTGGATAAATGGGTAGATCTTCGTAATTCCGGCAGTGACTTGGAAAACAAAATGAATTGAAGAATTTGAAAATTTAAACGATACAAAATATGGGGTCGTCCCCTTAAAAAAATTTTTTTATTTGAGGGTTGGTAGTGTGACCCACTGAACTAAAAAATGGGACTGGTCGTTTCCAAAATTTTTGATAAATTAATATTTACATTTTGAAACAACCACTAGTCTCGAAATTATACAATATTTATGCAAGGAAAATTGAGTATGTTAATAACTTTTAGATTTTTGAATTAGGTTCGGTTGTTGGTCACACATGCGAATCAAAAGAACCCAATCGGGTGCGTACCAGCATTTCAAAATTTAGCAAACACTAGCATCAAAACATAATTTATTACCATCGATTGAAAAAAAATCCTTGTAATAATTTACATTTTTGAGATCTGGTTTACATTACGTCACTTAAACCAAAAACAATTCAACTGTGCTTGTTAAAAATTGTGTCCTAAAAAAATTAATTCATAACCACAAGAGAGCAACCTTTTTAGAAAGCACAAATCGATTTTCTTATTTTCGAGTACTAAGAATACTGCTCTAAAATCTAGGGATTAATAAACGATTATCAAGATTGGTCTTTAAACGGATAAATCCAAATCGATCCAAAAACTAAAAATTACATCAAACGATAATTTTTTGTTTTTACGCCGCAATGACGATTACATTTTGTTCATTGTCCCTAGATGGCAAACCAATTAATAATAAATGTATTCAAGATTAATGGTTACTAAATATGAATTGATTAGAAGCAGAACTAATAAAATGAGAAAAATTAAGTAATTAACTTATTTATTTTATACATATATAACAATATGAGTATAATAGCAAAGTAAACAAACTTAATTGGACACAATTCTGACATTCAATTTATTAAAGAAACAAACCACCTTGGACACCTTATTTTAGCATTTAAATATCGATACCATTAAGAATTTAAAAAAAAAATTATTCATGATTTCCGTCGAATGTAGATGGCGTTGGTTTCTACGTCTACAAAGAGGACGAGAATTGTCAAAATAGGTATTAATAATAATAAACTAAATGAAACAAAATATAAAATGAATTCTATTGATTTATCAGCTACACATCAACAAATTACAAATTTTAATGATCAGGGCAAATTAATTTAAATGATTTCGCTTCAACATGAAACTCGTATTCCTTTGATGGAAATATGAAAATTTTCAATAACGAAACAATGATTTTACTTCTGAAATACCGTTATATCGAAACGATTTCCAGCAATCAATTAGTTTGTGGAATTATTTATCGTTCCAATCCAAACGCGATATTTTTTTGAGGTTTCATTTTTTTATTAAAAGATGAATGACATTGACATATGTCAGTTTTATTTATTGATATTGATCACTCCGATATTTAAAGAGCCACAAAAGTTATATTATCCTTGTTGGTGATTGGAGGTTTGCGGCGGGAATATAAAACGAGGTAGTTACATTTTATTATACGAAAATCGAATTTTGTTTTTAAAAATCTTCCCTAAACAATTGAATAGCATCGATTTAAAATTTAATTTTTGTGTATCTATCTCAGTTAAAAAAATATGCATTTCGTCGAAAAATTCTAGATATCCGTATTGCGAGTTTATATATTTTTTCGCTTCAAAACTTTTAGTGCTTTAGTGTTCTATTGAATGTGAAACAAATAATGCAGCGGAAAATTCTGGGTCTAATGAAATGACAATTTTTATGACTTATTAGAACAAAATATGGTTACTTTTCGATTTACGGTTTTTCCGATAACAAAAAAAAAATGGCCTGTTAGATAAAAAAAGTATAAAAGATTATTATGAAAAGATTGACAAAATGCGATATCGGAAAAATTTCATAATAGGCCGGTCAACTCTGGACTAGTTCTGGATTACCCAATTGTATTAGATTAATAGAGCTTTCTCTACCTAAGCAGATAAAGATAGCAAACAAAATTAGAAGACCTTCGCCGCCAAAACCAATTATGCTGTAATTTTTAATAAGCATATAAATTCTAATTCGATACTCTGAATTAATTCACGAACTTGAAGCAAAGATAGACGAGAATTTATCACTTATTGAAGATCAATTAAGATGTAAGGATTCACAAAATAAGTAAATGAAATAGAGGCGTACGTCGTTTTTAGGTTTTTACAAAAATGCAAATTTTTAAAGATCTGTTTATCATCAAAATAGTCCTATAATGAAAGTAAACTCGGTTAACTGAAATTTTTAAGCTCTACAAAAAATGGGTTACTCCGTTATAAAAATTACATTTACCAAAAGACATTTTATTGTACTTAAGTACATTAACCCTCGTCAGGCAGCATAGGTACAATTGTACCTTTTCTGTTTTTAAATACTAATAAGTCTTCTTGTAGAAGCCGGAGAGAGTTAAAGCTTTGTGAGATCTCTACACTTTAATAATGTGGAAATTCCAAATATTATCTATTTAGCAAAATTATGGCTACAGAGACGATTTTCATATAAAATATATGAAAGTACAATTGTTCGTCAGCCGCCTTTTTGCTTTATAAAATTATGCCGCCGGACGAGGGTTAAATGACTTAATTTAATTAACTATTTTGTTATCTATCGTTGTTATTGCCAGGTATTACAATCAAAAACATCCAAGTTTAAAGTTTTGCCACTAGAGGTCAAAGAAACCAAAATCTTGATATATCTGATATATTGTTTGAACAGTCCAACCGTTCAAGAACCTTTTTTATCTTTTCTGTAGCCAGCCTATTTAAACCATTTTGGTGTAGTTTGGTTGGTTGGCCACTCCTGAATATATGTAATATATTCCCCCTTTTTGTTGAAAATCTTTTCAACTTAACTTTTTTCTACAAAATCTAGCTGCAGCGATATCTCGTAGCCAAACTAAAAGTCGAATAAATGTCGTAGGGCTTATTTCAAAGATCAAATTCACCGTTCAAATGTTGTTTAAATGGTTAAGGATATTTGGGTTCTTTATAAAATCTGAACAACTTTTTCTGCAAAACGGCGTGCATCGTTATTTAAATGTAATGTATTTCAGTTCTACGACTAAAGGCGTTGCCCTAATCGTGTTTTGAATTTAACCAGTATTTTATATGTAAACTATAACGGCGACATCCTTATTCCAGGATCGTTGTTGCAAAGAAATCTGTATCTTTTTCATTGCCTATATAGTTTATTATAAAATATTTGATTTGGATGTTAATATTCATATTGAAAAGTATTCTATTTATTCTACCTTTCTAGTAGGGAAATAATTTTTTATGGTTGTACCCTACCGTAACACAAGCCTTGGTTGAATTCTGACATTTAATTTTTGTTGTTTTGAATTTTAAAGCACTGCATTTATATACACGGCCAAGTAGAAGAGGGATGAAAAAAATACGGTTTGTATGAATGCAGGCCCAAAAAATGTACCCAAACGGGAAAAACTAACATAGAAATGCTATGAAAATCTTAATTTTTTAGAACTAAATAAAAATATACTAAAATTATAAAAATTCGTTTCACGTTTATTCGTTTTTCATTTTGTGACGTTCACGAACGTTCGAAACCGTCGTTCGTTTATTCGAATTCAAATTCCCAATTAGGGGCCCAGAATAGAATGAATAACAAAATAGAACATTCGGAATGAATTAAAATACACATCCATAGTTCCTATACATGTTTTGATGGTAAAATGGACTGTGTAAAGTTGGGAATAATTATTTCAAGCTACCTAGTTTATATCAAAATGTTTTTTTATTACATTTCTTATGGAATATTCTGAGGTCATCAGCTCCGTTGCTTGAACGTAACGCTACTCTATTTGGTTATTTGAATTTTGTTACGGTCAAGAGATTAAAAAAATAATACGTTGGTTAGTGTTATATAAGTTTTACCATATTTTATATTAAAATAAAAACGTTAATGCAATAATACAACCAAACTATATAGTATCTCTTCAGTTTTATAGTTATATTACTAAAACTTTTTATTTCCCGTTTCAAAACTAAACGGATATATTTTAAAGATGAGTTTTTCATACTAATAGATTTTGTGAGAAAAGTTTTTCTTTTTTCACGGAACTCGATTGAAAAATAGTTTTTAATTAAAGTTAAAAAAAAAAGTTGAAAACTTGGTTGTCATTCGAGAGATAATGCGACTAGCAGAGCTTAAATATATATTATATTCTTGCAAGTTTGAAATGCTATTAATATTTGCCTGCAAATTATAGTCATTAATTAATGATAACAGATAGCTTCTTAACCGCATATATACAATAATAACTTGATAAGAAATTTTTTTGATAAATTATTTGTTTGAGTTGATTTAAAAAAAAGAAGTAAAAATAATAATTTATGCATAGAATGATTTCTTGAGAGAGTTTCAGGGCTTTTGTTAATATTAAATAAATAAATAAAAAAAGAAACAGTAAAATGATATTCACAAACTGTAGGCATTACGCCGCTGTAAATCAGTACGTAATGAATTCACCGCTGTAACAAAAGTGTATGTTATTTTAAAATAAAATTGTGCATCGTTCAGTTGTCAAAAAACATATTAGTACAGTTGGCGACATAAGTTTGTATACCTTAAAAACACTATTTTTCTGTGAATAACGCAGACAAACTATTTCTCTCGACTAAAGGTATAATCATTTCATTATCAACATTTAGGCGTATACAAGAAAAGTAAAAATATTAAAATAAATTTTATGTAAAAGCTTAAAAACTACAATTGGTATTAGCTTCAATTTTTGTTGGTACAGAGATGCTATTGGTAACAAAATTTATGTGCGAGAATCACTTACGAAAATAAAAATTTTTAAGAGTTATTCGCTCTCGAAATTTTGATGTGTAATATTACGTCATCAAGAGAGTGTAAAAGAGTGTGCGGATGGGCCCGGCGTCAACCGGGAATCTTACTTAGGTTTGGTCGCACATTCCAATCAATCAATCAATCAATCAAATTTGGTACTGTAAAGTTATAGAAAAAAAAAACACGTTTATCAAGCCGAGCCACATTTTGTGAATACCATTTACAGAGCTTATATACAGTTTGTGCAACAGACCATTAAATAAATTTGCAAAAAGCATTTAATACTATTAATTTTTGGTCCGCATGATAACAACAGATAGGTTCTTAACCTCACATTTAGAATAATAACTTGATAAGATTGTTTTTTATTATCATCATAAATTATTTGGTTGAGTTGATTTGGTAAAGGAGAAGTAAAAATAATAATTTATGCAAATTATGACAATCTCTAAGTAGGGAACTAGATGATTTTCTTAAATATCATATATTGTTCTTGCGTGGAAATGAAAACGGATATTCTAATTCATATCTATCTAATTAAAAATCGCAATTCATGTTTGTTTACCCTACTCTACATAACTATTCGATATTGTTTTATCGTTGTCATGCGTAAAATATATAATAAGTAAATCTCATCTTTGAAATTAATTTTTTTTTTTTTTTTGTAAAATTAATCATAAAACAAAATTAAAATTCAAATTTTATCACAATATGCATGTATGTAGGTAATATACAGTCGTTTAATAATGTATAATATTTACATATTTCACTTCATAGATGCACGATCTATATAATAATACATACTTGCTTTAATTTATTCATAATTAAAAAAAAATTGGATCATGCTAATAAATTTTCATATCATAATAATTCAATTGTTGATTTTTCTGTATATTTTCCAACATTATATATTTTATAAGTATGTATAACCTACAGCATAGTTCTAGATCTAGAGTTATGTAAAAGGAACGGAACTCATTACTCTATGTCTTTGTAATATTATTCTTATTATCATACCCATAAAAAAGAATATCGAATTAGGATTACATAATTTAAAGGCCATTTACTCTGTGTATCTTCATCGTTCGTCGATTGAATGCCTTCCAGATGTTCATAACTTTTCTAGCTAACTTGCAACTAATTTATTTTATTATTTTTTTGGATTGTAATTTGTAATCTTTAAATTCGGCTAGTTAGAGGCCCCTCATACATCATATTAGACCGATGTCACCAAAACATTTGATTTTCTTCGTCTTTACTTATACATACATATATGTGTAGACTCACTGCAGAACAATATTATTGTCTATTAGGAAAATTTATAGAGTGTGTTTCCTTCCATAACATAAATTTGATGGCTGATTTGATATCATCATGGTGATAAAATATGTATATTGTGTTGTAAATAAATATTTAGAATTTTGAAAAGGGTGTGCTGGTTACCATAAAATAAGAGTTTCCTTTCAAAATCAAATTATATATGTATATATAATAAGGAATTTCTTAAGAAATTGTATGCGTTTAATAAAAAATAGGGGATTTTGGCTTCAGTTAATTTACAGGGTTTTTTTTCACAAGGTAATAATTAATATTCATACGTTCTGCACAACAAAGATTTACCGCAAAGCACAAAAAAGGTGTTTGAACCGAGTGAAATACAATATTAAAAGGTTGAAAAGAAAATCTTCCCCCTTATTTGTTACGCTTATATACCGACAACAACTAACTGAGGAGTGGAATTTAATAATTTTTACAATTTTTATTTGGTATGCAAACGTATTACCATTAGACAAAAGAATTTTTGACGATGAGTTAATATTTACTTAACACGTTTTAATTTTTAATAAAAATAACCACAATTAGACATACGAGTATTATCTAACTATGACAGAAAATATAAAACCAATACCTGCCAACATTTCATTGTAGATATGTAAATGTATGACGTGTGAATACCTATATGCGTGACGTGTTGGAATTTTTTTTTTACGGTCGTATAATATTCCCCTTTAGCGTAATAAATTATCTAAGATACAGACAAACTTCCCTGGCATTGGAAGCCGATAAAATAAATTATTGGAAACCGCATTTAGCTGGTGGCTACCGAACAAATTTACGTACGTAGTAAATTGATATTTAGTATAAAACTGAAATAGTTCCAAATTTATAACATTTATAACAAGAGAGAGGCCTTGGTATGTTTAAAAACTACGCATAAACACATCTAAATGCCATGAAAATAAAGGGAAATGTCAAATATGTTTTACTGATCAGTGATCACAAATAAAAATTTATTACGACGAGAATTTTTCATCCATATTCATTATTTTGGTCTAAAACACCACGAGTATCATGAGGGCGATAAAATAATTTTACTTACATTATCAATAAATTTCTACTACATATTAAATTAATAGTCCAGTTAAATTCAATCGATAATTAATTGCAGTCGAATTGACACTAATAGAGGGGATTTAAGCAAAAAAACATTAATATCAAACCTATTTATTTATTAAATGATAGAATGAATTATTTATAAAATGATAGCATCTATTTAAAATATTTTAAATTGAAACACTGCCGTTTGTCATTTTATGTGAAATGGATTATTTCCAAAATTCGGTTTCATTAATTTATTATCTAGAAATCATTGTCCATGACTATCTTATGAAATGCTTATTATACTTTCTTTTTTTTTCAGAACACGCGGTAATTTTTAACTCATTTGGTATAAAACGCACTCATTTAATATAAAAAACAGAATTTTCTTCAATTTGGTTGTTCAATCATTTTTGATTTGTAAAGCTTCATAATACAGTTAGGATTAGATAAAATAACGTGGTGTTTTTAACTGTTTTGCCCCGATTGAACACGTTCGTTTTGACTACTAAGAAGTAAACTCATTCATTTTAATTTTATTTGCTGAACATTTTATCTACACTATTATTGTCCGCAAATACCGTTTTCAATTATCAAGAATATTAAAAATATTTGTCATGAACAAAGTATTCACTTGAATGAATTACGTCAAAAAATTGGCATTCAATCAAACGGCAACAAAAGCATGCTTTCTACAATTTTTTAATCAAGATTATACATTCAAAATATAAAAACCATAAAATTGAAACATGATTTCCAAAAATTTTTGATTTGACGCATTTTTTCCTATTCTACAATCCCAACCGATCCGATTTGAAAACCTATGCGCAAACCGGAATCACGCTAAACGAGAACGACCTGTATCTGTTTTTGTTATTAGTAATGACAGTAGTAATTTCTTAACGTATTCTGTTAAAATTCGATTCTATGTTAAAATTTGAATTCTAAATTAATTTTACCGTGAAGTTCTGAAATTTAGAGTGATTAATTTCGATCGATAATGTCTTTTTTAATTTAGATAATATGCTTGAAGCATGGAGAAACAAAATTAGTCAACCAGAGTTCCTCTATCTTCCAAATTTCCCAGAAACGACGTTTTTATGATTTTCGTTTTGAAAATCACTATCCGCTATGTATTTGGTTGCGAATAAATGGAATCGGATTTCGTCGACTCGATTCAAAGTTCGTTTGATGTTGTTTTGGCATTATAACAAAAAGTGATGAGAAATCCGCTTGGTCCATTTAGAATGGTCCATATTTTCCGCATTCCAGAACTTAGCGAAAAAGTCTATTTAAAATTGCAATACCAACATCAATGGCCGAGTTCTATTTATCGAAAAGTCAAAATAAAATTTTTTCACGATTTCCTTTGAACGTCGATAGCGTTGGCTTCTAAGTTTGCAACGGGAAATGGAACGGAATTATTAAATTCATCGAGTAAACTACGATTTGCGTTTTATTCATCAGAGTGTCGATTTTGTACCAAAAATGACAGCGCGAGCTGGCGAGGTGAAAAATAATTTTGTGTTCATGTCAGTGTATAAAATAAAATTTTATATTTGTATTGTATTTTTGCTCTCATGTGTCTGTGCAGTCTTTCCGTCAATTTTACAATGGCAATTAGATCAAAATAAAAAGTTCTGGTTGAACCGGTTGAATACTTATGATGCTGACATTTACTTCACCTCTTCAATTCGCTTGCTTTTGGGCAGTGGAACCGATTGTTTACAATGGGATTTTGATTTTTCATTTTCAAATATTTGAATAACACGAAACCGCATTTGACACATCAATTAAAAAAAAAACATATATCTTGGTCTGACCCGATTTAACGAAACTCTGATTAGACGATACTCGATTTTGCCACATCCGATTGTACGAAAGAAAAGCCTCCGATTTTACGAAAACTAAAAAAACTTAAAAATTTATTGCGTGTCAAGTCACCGTGAGTTGCATAACCCCTGTTTGTACAAAAGTTTTAGAAGTGGTTATTTCGATCTTAGTGACAAGCCTCGCCCGGGACAACCATGAAAGTTTGAAGATGCAGAATTGCAAGCTCTATACTGGAAGAAGACTCAACGCAAATGCAACAAGAGCTTGTAGTTCCGGTAGGAGTCACCTAAACAGCTATTTCCAAGCGATTGCACCGAATGAGAAAAATTCAAAAACTAGGAAGATGGGTCCCACATGTGTTGACCGAGCACAACCTAGGTCAGCGTATGAACATGTGCATTTAACTGCTTGCTCAGCAATAGAAAAAGGACATCTTGTGAAAAATTGTGGCTGGTGATGAAAAGTATATTTTTTGCGAGAACCCCAAAAGTAAAAAGTCGTGGATAGATCCCGGGAAGCCCAGTACAGCGACGCCGAAACACAAAATCCACTTAAAGAAGGTATCTCTTATCTGGAGGGACAGGAAGGGTGTGCTTTATTACGAACTCCTGAACACTGGTCAGATGGTGACTGTGGAACGCTACAGCTGACAATTGAACAAGCTGAGCGAAGAACTTGGTTAAAAGAGTCATTTTACTGGGCAAGGAAGCAAGCAAGTCATACTGCTGCGTGGCAACGCTCGATCTCATGTTGCTCGCGTGACTCAGAAGAATCTCTTCAACTATATGCGATATATTCACCAGACTTGGCCCCATTCGTTTATTTTGGGTGTACTACGAAATCCCGGCTTTCAAAATCCCGGTTTCTAAATCCCGGTTTTCCAAATCCAGGCCCCCAAAATCTTGGTTTTCGAAATCCCGGTTTTCAAAATTCAGGTTTTCTTTTCTTCTGGTTCTAAAGTATTGATTTTGAAAAAATATTTTTTATTAATTCGGGCCGGCCGGACTAATAATTAGTCTGCGTGCCGCAAGCACGTAGGAGCGGATTATATAGAATCTATAATTAATGACACCTTCTGAACTAAAAATAATCGCACCATTTTGTTATGCGAGATTTAGTAATTGCAAGATTTTGTACTTGCATCATTTTAGAAATACATTTCCATCGCATGTATAGAATTTCAGCAAAATTGGTTCAGAAATGGCCTAGTTCCTCTCTATTGACCGCTTTATCGAAAAATCATTTTAGAATCCCATTTCCATCGCACATATCGAATTTCAACAAAATCTGTTAAGGAATAGCCAAATTCCATCCCTATTAGCCATTTTCTAGAACTTTATCGCAAACTCATTTTTGAATTTTGTCAAAAAATCATTTAAGCGTCCCATTTTCCCACATGTCAAATTTTAAAAATTCAAACCGCGATTTCCTAAAAATTGAGTTTTTTTTCATACAAAACCGGGACTCCGAAAACCGGGACTTATAAAAAATCGGGACCTTGAAAACCGGAACTTCGCTACACACCCGTTTATTTTTTTTATATAAAATAAATTTGCTGAAAAATCTGTAAAAATGAAATCATACATACACCTAATAATATAATTTTTAATTATGTATTTTTTAAATTTTTCATAAACTTAAGATTCAAAAACCCTTTTTAAAAAATATCCGATTTAACGAATGTCCGATTTTACGAAAGCAAAATTGTATGTGCCTTTCGGTAAACCGGGCTCATACTGTAAACAAAATGACGCGCAAATAAAACAACCACTACTATGTTTTTCCGGTTTGCTCACCTCGCGCTGTTATTTTTGGTACAAAATCGACACTCAGATTTCAGTAATTTTGTAGGAAATCGCGAGTAATGGTGGTACGAGTAGTATTCAAACTCACGATATATTTTAATATATAAAAATTTGAAAAAATAAATTTGTTATGGGTTATGTTTTCTTATAAAACCAGTGTGAATTCAATTTTTGTTTTGATTTATTTATTACTACAGTCATAAAACGCACTCATTTCTGAGTAAACTACATCTACATTTATGAGTAAAACAAAAATTTTGTTTATTTGTTTGAACCAAATTTGGTACACTAGATTTCGATGCTCTAACTAAGGTAATAATCGAGTTTTGAGGGGGTCGTTAAAATCGTTATTTAATTAAAATAATTAAGATCCGAGTAAATTTTGAATTTGTTAATCTGATTGGCTTATTGACAAGCAGGTATTTAATCTTTTCTCCAACTGACCTCATAAAATAATACCTGCAATTTTTTCATAATTTTTACTGACAAAACCCCGGTAAGGTAGTTTTTATAATCGTTTATCAAACCTAGTATACTCGTGCTATTTTCCGTAAAATATAAACCCAGTCCTTAACGGAAACTGTAATAGCTCGCTATGTATTTGGTTACGAATAAACGAAATCGAACATTTCATTGACTCGATTCAAGTTTGAATTTGGAGAGTCGGATTCAAACTTCATTTGGGCTTCAAGAGAATTCGTGTTGACTTGACGACTTCAGAAGAAACCATAATATTCTACTAAGAGAAAACGCCCGATTCCAGAATTGTTGAGTTCTAAAAGTATATTTTAAATTTCAATTGTTGTTTTGTTTTCGTTTTTCGAAATTAAGTTATGTTAGTGCAAATCAAAATAGCTTTGGTTTCTACGTTTGCAAGGGGGGCAGAAATTATTAGATCCACTATTTTAACAGTTTGGTCCCCTTTGCATTACAGCAACTAGTTAATTTTTTGGAATGAGTACTAGTAGTAGTATAAAAAAATAAATTTCTTATGGCTCAGAGGGTAGATTCTTAGCAAGTAACAAACAACATTATCTGTGATTTTCAAAAAATTTAACTACAGAACTTTTTTTTTTAAATGTCACTCAAACTTTTGTGACTAATAGTAGAAAATGGTCACTAATTTATTTCTCGGTGATTTTACATTTTTCTTAGAAAACAAGTGTGAATGCAAAATGCAGAATTGTATAGAATCATTTTGAATTCATTATATTCATAAAACGCACTCATTTACATTTATATGTAAAATAAAAAGTCTGTTTATTTGTTTAAACCAAATTTGGTACGCTACATTCGGTCCTCTATGGTAATAGTCGAGTTTTGGAACAGGTAAGAGCATCTGTACAAGGATATTCTTACAAAAGCTTACATTTTGGTTTGTTCAAATTTTTTTGGCCAAGATTTACAAAAGCATCAGAACCTTTGGAAACATTACTGTTTAAAGTAGCACTATATTCCAATCAAACCATTTCTTGCTAAATATTCAAGGATAAAATCAAGCTTTTCAAATGACCTTATTTGGAGGTAATATATAAATAGTTCGATTTCCAGCCAAAGTTTAATGTGGAAATCATATTATACCATGGAATAGGTTCACTACCTACAACTATTACCTAACGAAATATCAAAATATCATCGGTCGTATTTTGCTGTAGATGACAAAAGCAAGCAAAAATTGCCGACCAGAGACCTTCCACAGAATCTTCTTTTCAACCTAATACATCTTTCAAAATAAGAGAATGTGATTTACGGGTTTCTTACAGTTTTCTTTTCGCGAGGGTAAAGTATACAATCTTCACGTACTCAGGGTGCCATCTAGGTTTAAACATAAATTTATTGTATTTTATTAACAAAAATCAGGGTAATTAGCGGTCAGCAGTACTAATGGCGGATCGTACCAATCGTGGGATCTATATCCCTCCTTTCAGCAATTCCAAAATTGACGTCGATTTTACACAGAAACAACAAATTTACCAGGGTCGCGTAGAATTTTTTTTTTAAACGAAATTTGTTATTATATATCCCTTTACCTGCCGGCCTACACAATTTTGTGGGTAACGCAAAAGAATCGCATGTCAAAAATTTATTTTTGTTTGTGTTTTGAACCAACTTTCATATTTGTGCATTCCTTTCAAAACACTATAACTATATACACAATTGTGTTGGTTGTACTTCAAATCAAGCGACATTTTTTATCAAAAACGCTATTACAGTGATAGACATTCGTATAAACGCACTATGTTTTTTAATTATATTTCTACAACCAGACCTATCTAATTATTTCCAATTAACTTAAATTGTCTATTTCATCTAAGATAAGTAGTTAAGGTAACAAATTAATGACAATTATAATATTTGACTTTAATAAAAATGAAAAACCTAAAATGTAAACCTATTCATATAAACGCACTCGAGATTATTAAAATACCAGTAAGAAAAAATTTGGTTTTTTATTTATTTAGTATTTTGTATGACCTCCACCATTTTGTATTACATCGAAAACTCGATTTAGCATTGAATCTACTAATTTTTTCCGCAGTTAAACGCGGTTTACTTCTCAATTTACTCCATTTAATGTTTGGTGAACTTCTCAAAATACGGGTAATGTATCGAGTCGTCACAGGAAGGTCCAATTTCTCCTTTATCTCTTTGCATGACAGCCGATTTCGAGTAGCCTCATGTCGAATATGACCAGTTTGACGTGCTGAGATCTTGGTCCGGCCTTTTGTTGGGGCTTTTACACCATAATTTGGGCCTTTTTTAAATAAATTGCGGATGACGCTTTGAGATCGCCCAATTTTTCTTGCAGTTTGCCGGTTGGAATATTCTTCTTCCTTATATATTTTTATCGATAACTGCTCCGCATCAGTTAAACGATCACCTTTTGGTATTGCTATAAAATAGTCCTTAAAATGACTCTTTTAACAAAATACCAAATTACTGTATGTACATTTGAATATGTATGAAAAAATTAGAAATAAATTAAAACTTAAATAAAAAAATCACTTTTCACATACTGCGTTTAAACGAATGTCTCTACAAATACTGACTGACTGCTTGAAATTATTTTGTTTTATTTTGTATATTTCGCCGTACTGTTATTTTGTTTTTAGTGCAGTCAAGTTCCTGTTAGAGAAAGAACAGCGAAGAAATAAATGGTTAAAGAGGAAAAAATTAGTGCGTTTATACGAATGTCTATCACTGTATATATACTACATATGTTTTTTGCTTACACATTTGTGTAGTTTGGACTTAAATTGAGCCATTTTTTTGTATGAAAATGGGATCTAGTTCGTCTTTTACCTCGAAATACTTGTTTCCAAAAGTTCAGATAAAATTAGATTTCGCTCACAGCTACAACTCTAATGAAAATTTCCTCGGATTATGTTATATTGCTGGTAAATCATGGAAAAAAATTATAACGTTCTTTCATACCAAAACGCAAGAAATAATCATTATCGATATCCTAGTACTGCTATAGACATTCGGATTTTCAGTTCACCATCTGGACACGATGTAATGCAACTACCACCAACCATCGAGCAATAAATATATGTATAAGAGAAATCAAGTAGTGCAAATTTTATAAGTAGGTTTTTCCGAGGTTAATCTTATTTTATAGTTTTAATATATTTATATACACAAATTTAATTTTTTTCTATAATCTATATATACGAATCTTATAAACATATTGGCATAGTTATTTTATAGTTCATTGTTCTTGTTAGGCTTATATAGAATGCCAATAGTAAAATAGATTAACCTCGGAATCTCTACATAAGTCCTTTTATGTATACTTTGCTTTATGTACCAGCCTATTGTCAACTTCATGTTTGAGCTGTATAAAATGATGAATTAGGGAAAAGTTAGATAATAACTGCTCTAATGCATTAATTACAACATGTTATTTTTAGCCGAATTGGTTTTAGACAAATTGACATATTAACAAAAACATTTTTGATTTAATGTATATTCTGTACATTAATTTATATGTGATTAGTCAGTCATTTTAAAGGTGCGGATCATTAAATTATAAACCTAAAATTTATATTTGGCCCTTATGATAATTTCTTAGATATCATCGATTTAAAACAAGCGCCACACACACCTTAATGGTTCAGTTTTTGGTATAATATGTTCATTTTTATACCGCTTACGTCAGTTTTGACGACACAACACAATTACATATAAATTTATTGAAAAAAAAAACAATAAATCGTGGTGAAGTTATCTGTAGCCCTAATTACATATATGTATAAAACTGTGGATGTCGGGCACGTTTGTTAGAATGTCGGTATAAAAATGTCTACATATAACAAAAAATCATAACTTTCCAATTTATGTTGCGCTTGACTGTTTGTTTGGGTAGCATCTTTCATGATGACGCATCTTTTGTTTTATGCTTGCTTCATATATTCGGTATATAGGTGTGTATACCACAAAACATCATTCCATTCCACCTGAATGCACAATGCACATTAAATAAATGCATACAATTTTTCTCTAACAAAGGGTTAATAAACTTATCAAAATGTCAGATGATGTTTTTCCCAAGGCACACAACCACAATCAATTTGGAAAACCGATTGCATAAAAATGATTTCGTAGAGTTAGTAGATGATGAACATTACTTTAAGACGAAACAGTAAAATTATACAAACAAATACGTTATGTAAATTAAATACATACAAAATACCTCTGTAAGTGTTAGTGTTTACACATATACATCTATACATTATATGGGGGAAAAAACCGTAAACTCATCTAAAAAATTTCTTACCTCACGTTTTGCAAGATACAAATTATTAAGAAACAGGTATTTTGCTGCTTTGTTGATCAATTCTTTTATTTTACGTCGAGACTTAATGTATTACGGTATTAAGCACAAATACATAGTAAACATATGCAAAATTATTTATTATAAAAGAAAACAATATAAAATTGTTGTCTCGCAAAATGAAAATATTTAAGATGCTTACTCCCAAATCCAACAACCTGTTGATATTTTAATAATGAGATGGTTGTTGTTTTCTTTGTTTGATACAGTGAATTTTGAGTGTATTATTGATTAACCCATTTGTTTATATATTTTACTACGATTTGTTGGTGTTACAAGTATATGTACCTAACATATATAGGAATAACGGTGTTTAGTTTTATCGCGGTTTTTAGAAATTCATATTAGTGAGTGTTTTAGAGCAATCATTGCTTACATTTTGATAAAATATTTCTCTCGGAAGCATTTGTTAACATAATCTTAAAATAAAACGTGAATCTCAATTTTATTAAACATACTTTTAGAAATACATCATGAAGTTAGCATGTTAGATGCTGCAGCTGACGGAACTCCAACATTAAATATTATATTTGTTGGACGAAAACAGTCCGAGCAGTTTAGCAATTTGCTTATAGGGTGTACTGTAAGCTTTAATTTGATTTACCATTACATTTAAATCTTTGGTCTTGTGATTTTATATATTTTATAATTAATAAACATTTATATGTATTTACATATAAGAAACATACTTTAGCCTGATTTGCAGCCGTGTCTCACTCTTCACTTGTTTCAGCAGCTCATTGAAACCACCTAGACCCATGGGCCGACCTCTTCAAACATATTAAGAAAACCTACTTATTTTGATATGAATTCACTTTGCAAAATTTGAATCCGATTGGACAAATGGTGTCGAAACTTCTAACGGTCCCTTTGATCTAAGCGATGGACCCTCGGATTTTAGCATGTTACTAATATCATATAACTACTTTCCTAAGTTTATTCCCTTGATACAATTTTAAAAAATTGAAATTTTAGAAAAAAACTACCGGGGCTCTAGACACAGGGTCAACAACCTGATTTAATCGTAAGGTTGGTTCTGACACATGCACCTTAAACATGCTGAAAATTTCCTAACGTTAGGTTGAGTGGCTGAAACGCGTGTGGGTAACTGCAGCCCGGAAACTTTCGAATTTCAAAATGAAACTTGGCCTACCGATTAAGCCCAATTTGTGCTAATTAGTGCTCACGGGTAAAAATTAGTGCTAGTCCAGGAGCCGAAAAAACGGGAAAAGAAAATTTAAATTTCGCCTGAAAGACGAAAAAAATAAAACCCAATTTCTAGAAAAAACCAGATATAATTTAAGCCTTATTTTAAAACTTCACAACAGCGGCTCCACTGACGAAATTTGTGCTTATCATAGAAATATGATTTTTATAAATTTTCATTAATGAATTGAGGAAAAACAAACTAGCCGTAGTATACCGTTCAATAATATTTTTGTTGAACAACAAAATAAAAAATAGAATTAAATTATTGTAAAACCCAAGAATAAGCATTTCAGATAGCATATTCCTGTCACGCATGTTCATTGCCGTCCAAAAAATATAGAGGCTGAATTTGTGCTAGTCCAGAATTGGCCCAATTCCGTTGAACAACAAAGACCGTTGATTGAACAATTTTCTGACAAAAAGTGTTCTACAAACCAATGAAGTTGGCACTATGGCACATATGCAATCAGAAGCGCCAACATCATTGGTTTCAATGAAGTTGGCACTATGGCACATATGCAATCAGAAGCGCCAACATCATTGGTTTCTAGAACACTTTTTGCGAGAAAATTGTTCATTCAACGGTCTTTGTTGTTCAACAGAATTGGGCCAATTCTGGGTTAGCACAAATTCAGCCACTATATTTTTCGGATGGCAATGAATATACCTGATAGGAATATGCAATCACAAGTGCCAATTTCATTGGTTTATAGAAAACGTTTGCCAGAAAATCGTTCATTCAACGGTCTTTGTTGTTCAATGGAATTGGATAATAATAATTCGAGATAATTCTTGATTAGCACAAATTCAGCCTCTATATTTTTCGGTTGGCAATGAACATGCGTGACAGGAATATGCTATCTGAAATGCTTATTCTTTGATTTTATTATAAGTTATTTCATTTTTTAATTTGTAGTTCAACAATAATATTATTGAACGGTATACATCTGTATTTTGTATGTTCAATATAGTATCTTTTAGGGGCTAGTTGTTTTTCCTCAATTTATTAATATTTTTCTAGAAATAGGGTTTTATTTTTTTCGTCTTTCAGGCGAAATTTAATTTTTTTCCCAGTTTTTTCGGCTCCTAGACTAGCACTAATTTTTATCCGTGAGCACTAATTAGCACAAATTGGGCTTAATCGGTAAGCCAAGTTTCATTTTGAAATTCGAAAGTTTCTCTGCTACAGTTACCCACACCTGAAATTCGCTCAATTTGCTCATTCGAAACAAACAGATATTTTTGGGAAAAATTATATATGTGTACTTAGACCCAGGGGGCCATTTTCGTATAAAATTGCTATGCAAAATTTGAATCTGATTGGATGAATCGTATGGAGACTTGTAAGGATTCCTCGGTTCAGGGGACGGACTCCTCGGATTCGAGCATGTTACTAATTTCATATAACATAAAACATTAAAAACTCGCGGTCGTAAATTTGCTGGTTTATACCCAGGAATCGAACCGGGCCGCCCGAATTACAGAACAAGCTACTATATTTTGCTGCAAACTGAATTTGGTTTCGACCCCCTGGTCGTGGTTTTTGAAACACCACCATCGATTCATTCATTAAAGCCCATATCAAGCAAATTGTGAAACTGTTCAACACATCAGTAATTTTTCTGGGAGCGGCCCAAAATCCCATATTTCAAAATTTCTTATTTCAAAATTCTGTATTTTAAAATCGCCCGTATTTTAAATACACCCCTCACACTATACGGGCTACATTTTAAGGTATTGTTAATAATTAATTGATTAAATTTAATTAAAATTAATAAATTAATTAATTTTATTAATTATTAATTTTATTTTAATTTATTTAAAATACGGGGTTTTGAAAGACGAACGACCACAATCGCCATCGGTTCTTTCTCCATTTGAGAAAATTTTATTGGACGTACCTAATTCCGATTCTCCAGTAAACAGGAGTAGCAATTGGGAACAAAATTTACTGTTGCAATAATCGAAACCAAAATGCGGAATGATGTAAAAATCAAAACTATTTTAAGTTTATTTTTTAATTTGTTGCTTGAAACAAAAGTTGCAACTAACAAATGTTGCAAGAACCAAGTGCGCACTGTTGTTACCCCTTTCCTAAACTCATTCCCTTGAAAATATTTAAAAAGAATGAAAACCCCTTTAAAAATATAAGGAAAGGTTGGTTCTGGACATGTAACTTATACATGGTAAAAATTTCATGATGATCGGTTGAGCGGCTCAAACGCCTTTTCCGAATAAATATACATTTTTAGGGAAAAATTGTATGGGCGCACTGATACCCAGGGGGCCGACTCCAGCAAAAATATGAAAACGGGAATGAATAAAAGAAAAAAAAGAAGAAGAATGGCCTAGATCCAAAATCATTTTTATATACATTATATCCCGAAGCCCAGAAAGCAAAAAAAAACATTCTATTTGCTTCAAATTCTGTACTGAGGATATCTGCAAAATGGTTTGTGCGATTTAAATCTGTTTCGCATATTTCTTCTATTTTTAATTCGGATAATTTAAATGTTTTTGGGACCTATATATCAAGAGGAGGTCGGGAGTACCTGTGATAAAAAATCAAAGTTCCAAGTTTACATTCTTCTTTGTTATTCCCATATACTTGTGTAGTATATAGTTTGATGTTTTAATTTTAACGATACTACACTGCTCGTCAAAAAATTCCGGACACTTGAATTATTAATGCATGACAATGCCAGACACCACGTTGCAAACGTTGTCAATAATTATTTGGATAGGGTGGAAATTGATCGAATTGTTTGGCCTACTCGGAGCCCTGACCTTATTCCCATTGACCTCGTGTGAAGAATGTTAGATATGAACAGAGCTCGTGAAGGAAATACTCGATATTACAGTACTGACCGCTTTTTGGTAATTTTGTTATTTCATTTGTTTGGACCCTGTGGTTACTTTTATTAAACGTTCCGTTAATGCCTTTTAGTGCATATCATATTATTTCGTACAACCATAACTCGAATAATGCGAATAGTTACCGTAAACACAAATATTTACTGAAAAAATGTAGGGTCCGGAATGTTATGACGAGCAGTGTAGTTTAGTTCATAAAATCACCGTTTTGGCGCCGGTACCACTGAGTTAATATTAGAAGGAGATACATTTATTCTCAATCCGATATAAACATGTGGCATATCGTTTGAAAGGTTTTGGCTCAGGCAACATCATAGTTTATAAATCCACCGATTTGGCGCTAGTAGGAATTTATTGAGTTATTGTAGCGTATAGCGTGCTGCGTATCATTGAAAAGGTCTTAATGGCACTGGAGGCAGATACCTATTTTTCATTGTGATATATTCATGTGGCATTTCGTTTGAGAGGTCTTAGATTGAGCAAAATCTTTTATCAGCATTTTAGTTCACATATCCAACATTTCGGCGCTGGAGGCGAATTATTTGATCATTATATATGAAGAAATTTTAGGAGCGGCTCATCGATGCAGCTATATTGAGAAGTCCTGTTCTGAATTCGTTACCTGTTGTCTAATTCTTCTTTATTCGCAGATCCACTAAATCATATGATGATTGCCAACTTTGAGTTTGTAGTCTCCGAAATCACGCTTGCTTCGGTTTCCTTTCAATCAGGATTATTTGATTCACCTTTTCGAATCTGTGTATTGCGTGTTGCGACGGTTGAAGTAAACGTAAACCGCTTCCTTCTCAGCTTTCACTGTGGTATTGAGAGTTGCCGACTTATTGACCAGAGCAGTTTTACAAGCGGCAAGCGAGATTTAATAATTATAGTTACATATTTACCTAGACAAAATGTTGTCGAATGCCAAAAAATATCTGATATCCGAACCTCTTTTCAATGTGGGAGACCAAAAACTGTACAATGTTCAATATAATTAAATTCTTAGAACACCTCATTCCCACGTAGTTGAATCCTTTATTTAAAAATCTCATTTAATCCAAGTTGATTAATTAAAAGTCAAAAAAGGAGAAAAGAGTTTTCAATTTAAAACAAATTAATTTTCTACACACATTGAACGAACAGTTCAATCTATTTAGGGAAAAATTTCATCTCATTATTACGAGTATTTTTATCTACAACTGTAAAAAACCGAAAGGAAGAAAATGAAAACAGTAACCTATCGGGGTTGAGATTCCTGTTTTTCTTTTATGTAATACATGTATTATTTAAATAATGACAGATTCTAATTATTAATTATCAAAATTAAATGAAAACCAAAGACAAAAGAATTTCCGTATAGGGAAATTCTTAAATGTAAATTTTTGTTTTCCACAATAGAATTTTTTTGTCGAATTAATTTTCCTTTGGATTTATAATACATCCATGACCTTTTTTAGTAGTGTTGGGTTTCAAAAGATTAAAATGAGTATATAGTCAGACATACATATACATATAAATAACAAAATAAGCATATTATGAAAAGCGTCTGTTACACAAGAGTCGAGGTGGAGATGGATATAGATGGTGACCTGACATTATGCATCTATAAATATTTGTCCAGCACCCGGAAACTGATCTTGCTCGAGGTTAAATCAGAACACGTTTAATGTGAAACCAATGTGCCATACCATATGGTTGTGTTGTGTTGCCGTCTACACAAAATCAAATTTGTAAAGCTATTGTATAGCAGCATTTAAGGTTTAATTTTACAAAAAATAAATTTTATAGAAGGAATGAGGTAAATAAATGTTGATGATGGATCGAGGGTTTCTGAGAAAAAAAAATAAAGTTTAATGCCTAATATGTACACAACAACAAAAAGTTGAAAAAACTTTGAAAGCACAATATCATGGTGATAAACGTAAAAGAAACGACACAAAAAATACCCTCATTGATCCCATTGACCCTTTTTGTTGGTTTTTATAGAAAAAGATAAATATTATCAAAATGAAAAAAGGATAATTTAAAAAAAAAATTTTTTTTTTTTGCTTATTAAAGACCAGTAGTGTTGTAAAGTTATAGAACTTAATATGTGTGAAGATAAGAAATTGCTGCTTCTGTACAAAAAAAAACTAGAAATATATCCAATATCCATAAAGAAGTAATTTAAAGAAAACTAGTAAATTAAGGGGATTTAAGAAATTAACATAAACTACGGTATGTTAACCTTAAAATAGATTTACTGTTTTGCAAATAGAAAAATAAACCAAAGTTGTTCTCAAAGCATAACAAAAAAAGTTATATATTATGATTAACAAGAAAAGAATTCTCATCTGTTATTAATACACGTGAATTAAACAAAAAAGTTCGATATTTTCTTATTCTTACGTTGTTCTTTTATTGTATGTATTTCGCAAGAATTCAATTGATATATAGCAACATCGTTTCCAACATCATCAAATTTAATTCTTGAAAAGAAAAGGAAGAATTTTGGTTGAAATCTTCACAATAAAGTATGTTGTGATATAAACAGATTAGTCACGACTTACGTCATTTAAAATTGTGTACCTAAATTTAGTTAAAATTTAGAATCGCAATAAGAACGCTCTCTGGTACCAGTTTTTAAATATTGCTACATTTTTATTTCATTTTAACTGAGAGGACATATGATTCAGTTTTTATTCATTACAAAATTTACGGTGACCCAAGTACATATTATTGGTGACCCCAATTGATAATAGTAATCATACGTTTTTTGTATTTTAATTTTGTAATTGTGAGATTTATACTCCTATATGTTGCTTAAGTGCAACGTAGTAAACATTTAGGAAAAATTTGAAAAACACAATTATGTATTCATCCGATTCAGTTTATCCAGAAAGATAATTTTATGACTCATATAATAGTTCTAGTCGAACTTTCCGCAACGAGCTTAGTATGAAATTTTTAAATAATTGCTAAATAGTCGATACTTTAAAAAAATAATAATAAACCCGTCTATCATGTTCCTGCTCGAGCTAGGGCCGGTATCTATATGTATATAAAAATGAATTCCCGCCTGTCTGTCTCTTTGTTTCAGCTGCTCCACCGATCATGAAATTTTTACCATGGTTATATGCCCAGAACCAACCCCTCGATATTTTTGAAGGGGCTGGACCACGGGGTTTAAAAGCACCGATACAAAGTATTTCTAGAATTTAATTTTTTTTTTCTCGAGAATGAATTTAGAAACGGTTATATGAAATTAGTGACAGACTCGAATATGAGGGGTCCGCCCCTTGATTATGGAGACCCCTTTTATAAGTTTCCACAACATTCATCCAATCGCGTTCAAATTTTACATATAAATTGTATATCAAAATGAGCAGGTTTTCGTAATATATTTAAAGGGGTCGGTCTCCTGACTGGGTCTAAGTGCTGCTATACAATTTTTTCCTAGAGATGTCGGTTCTGAATGGGCGGGTCATCCGCTCATCTGATAGGCATGAAATTTTTGCTATGTATATGTTGTATGTCCAGAACCAATTTTATGATATATTGGAAGTGGCTAGACCCCAGGGTTTAGAGGCCCTGGTACAAGTTTTTTTGTGAAATTAAATTTTTTTTAATTTGTTCGCGAGAATGAGTTTAGGGAAGCCATTTTGTGAAATAAAATTACTGACATGCTCGAATTCCGGGGGTTCGTCTGCTGAATTTAGGGGACCCTCCTTATAAGTTTCCACACTATTCATTCAATCGGATTCAAACATTTTTTTTTTAAATAATCATAGAAATTCCTTCACGCCTGTCTCCATTGATTCGAATTTATTTAATCAAACCTATCAAGAAATTGTATTTTATAATTATTTGATTGTTCGGTACTTTGCTTCTATCTAAAATATTTCGAGCCCATATACACGATAAATTATAGTATATGGGAAAATTGTATCAAAGAGATTGAATCAAACGAAACGGGAGTAATCATCCGCAATTGGGAATAGAATCGTCTCGGTGAACAAAAGAGAATACTGTTGACTCTGAATTATTGTGACAAATTAAGTTATCAATCATTTCAAACGATCCGTTCTTCTAGAGCTGCTGAAACAAGTGAACAACGTGAGGCACGCCTCGAAGCAATCACTTACGATATAGTCGATCAATAGAAAAATTCAGAGCTAATTTAAAAATATTTGTTAACTTTGTTATGTTTCAAAGCTTGACAATGAATCGACTGGAATGTGTTGTTCGAATGGTAAAGTCGATGTGTCATCTCTGAATAATCCACCTGACATCGTATACGTTTCCGGAACTGCTGAGTTGTCCAGGCAATTTCTACTAAACATTTTAAAGTACAATTCATGGCTTTCAAGTGTCATTTTTTGGAGCAGATTGTAAACGATAGAGTACCAAGTAATCGATCCTAGGAGGAAATATTTAAAACAATTGTGCTCAAAAATTCAATAATAAATTTTGTTTTAAAAAATCAAAAGACTCCTAGGTTCGCCCTTTTAATGCAAAGTATCGGGTTTTTCGTTTGGGACTTGACAACTTTGAACTTTCACTGTGAACGTATCCTTAATGAATGTCAGTGTCAAAACATTCAGTAGATAACATTTTCATTATGGTGAACTATATAAATGAACAACGTTTACAAATAATTAAAATTTACTACAAAAATTTGGTCGTAATTATCGTCTCAGTAGAAAAGCAATTCATAATCTAGTGAAAAAAATTTAGTCTAAATATTCGCTGCTAGATGTTCTCGTGCCAGTGAGACAACGGGTTGGACCAAGTGTACTCATACCACACTTTGGCAAATTTTGCGAAAGGATCTTGGCTTACACCCTTAGAAGATCAAGTTAACACAAGAACTAAAGCCACTCGATCATATGAAGCGACGTACGTTCTCGGATTGGGCTCTGGAAATGTTAGAAGAAGATGACCAATTTCATCGCAAAATCATCTTCAGTGCGATGAAGCGCATTTTTGGCTAAACGACTTCGTCAACAAACGGATTATGAAACCAGATTCAGATCAGATGAAACCCCTCATGTGCTCAAGAAACACCACTTCATCCACAAAAAATAACTGTATGGTGTGGTTTTGATGCTGGTGGTGTCAATGGACCGTTTCGTTGATGAAAATGACCGTATAGAGACATGTTGTATTTCTTTGGTCAATTGCATGAGCATTAATGATATGTGGTTTCAACAAGACGGTGCGATATGCCACACAGCGGGCCTAAAAATTGGCTTATTGCTATCTAAATTCGATGCACGTTATATCCAGAAATGGCTCTGTGGATTGGCCGCCTAGATCGTGTGATCGGCGTCGTTAGAGGCGCTCAGAGCCAATATTGAACGAGAGATAGCGGCCATTTCCATCGAAATGTGTGGCCGAGTCATCGAAAATTGGGTTCAACAAATCGACACTTTCAAACGTGCCCGTGGTTAGACATATGAACGATGTCGAATTTTATACATAAATGTTTTGATTGTACTTCAAGCCAATAATAAAATTTTCGAGATACCTCATATGGTTTGCGTTTTATTAAATTAAAAAAGTTGTCAAGTCCTTATTGGAAAACCCTTTATATGGACGTCTAGTGAGTTTTTGTACTAAGCAGAGGTGGTAGCTTCATATAAAAAAATAGAAGACGAGTTAAATTAGAAACAAATTTTGACAACCTTTAGCTCATAGTACAAGTAGCGGCGCTTGTAAGAAGAAGTAGATACTTATTCAAACGGTACGTTTCATAACTATATTTCCAATCGTTTTTTTTTTTTGATTTTTTTAAATAACCGATTTTTACACAAATTGCGAGAAGATCAAGTATCAAGCGCCTGAAAAGCGAGCTTAAATTAAATGTGTCTCGAAGCACAGTCTGCCGAGCTATAAAAGATGCAAGACATCTAATACACAGCAAACGTATGTCAGTACCCAAAGCTATTTCCACGGCATAAGGCCGCACCGCACGTCTTGGTTTTGATTGGACAAACATGAGTCGTGACTGGGTAAATGTAATTAAAAAACATTATGTTCCGCTTTTATGATTTAGACGGGCCAGATGGTATTCAATATTATTGGAGAGTAAAGAGCCAAAGTACTTTTCTAAGCGAATTTTTTTATGTGATAATTTAATGGTATGGGGTCTTTCTTTTCAGGGTGCACTATCGTCTTGGCCTTTCCATCCACTAAAATGAATTTGCACATAAATCTAAAAGAAAGCTGGATTTTCCGGCAAGATAACACTTCCAGTACAAATGAACCGAATTTTGCATGGTTTGCAGAACCTTACATACCAGTGTTAGATTGGCCCGCTTGTTCACCAATTCAGGCAATTCGAGTCAATAAATGATTTAAAATGAGCCATTGTACATGCCTGGGAGGAAATTTCACTTGAATTGAAACCATCAATTCAATGATTAGAAGTATAAGAAAATCGAAAGTCTCTTATAGTTGTATAGGTCTTGAGATGCACTTTATGGAGTAAGTGTTAAGTAGTCGCTGGTCAGTCTCAGGGATCCTCAATGAAAATTTTTGTTCTAAAATAATCAAATTAATAGACAGTGACTTTTGGAAAGGTCTTGATGTAAACTTTAACAACATAATAGCGACAATTTTATCTAATATCTTCAAATTGAATATTCGCGTGAGCTTTACCAAAATTTAATCCATAATTTGTTGAGTCTAGTTTGATTGCTATTAATATTTTATTTGTTCGTGTTTAATTTGATGGATGGAAGGTGGAACATGTAATTGCTGTGAACCATGGCAAATTGACGTTTTTCTAGTCTTATTAACAATATTACTTTCAACAGCAATATTTTCTTCTGAACGACCACTACGGCGGTACATTTTCAGTTTTTCATCTGTCACCAGTTTTCACAAATTTTGCACGAATGGCACAATTTCGCGGTCATCCTTAATTTAAATCAACCTAAATATCCATATTTTAAATTCGTTTGGTGCTTTGTGACATCGTTTCAAGGATGAGCGACACCCGTTATAACTGCTTTCGCCTAATTTCATTGATAATTTTTCGTTTACGGGGGGTTTTTAGTAACAGGTGGGTGAACTTAATTTTCCGATCGATTTTGATTTCTTTTCCTCATCGACAACAATTGAGCGAAGCACCCTGCTACGATTTATACAAAAGAATTTTCCCAATCTAGAATACAATAAAATTTATGTAACATAATTTTCTATTTCAATTATTTTATTATTACGGCATTCCCCCACATGTTAAAATTTTCGAATAAAAAATTTCTTTAAATAATGTAATAAACCCACCCAATTTTTATTTTGTTTTGTTCCATCTGAAGTACTGGTCATCCTCGACTAACGTTGTTATAGGCGAGCAGTAAACCGCACCGTAATAATTGACTGATAAGAATACTATCGGAGGATATAATTTTTTAGGCGGTGAGGAGTAAATAAAAATGTTAAGAATGAGAAGATGGACAAATTAGATTAAAAGACGCACGTGAAAATTGGCGCCAAAGTTCATCTCGGTTGACCTGTTGTGCACACTAAACACGGTTAATAATAATAAAATTTATTTTTCAATATTTTTTTCCGGGAAGGAAATTCCAAAGCAAAATCTCATTATCTAGGAATATTTTATATTCATACGATTTGTCTTCAACGCCCCTTAAACCTAGACATATGTACATTAGTTAACAAATATACAGTTTTATTATTATTACTAGGTACTTATGCACATAATTCCTAAATCGGTATATTATAGTTTATTTTGTATTGGACATGCAATACATAAAGATTAAGGTAACATTAGCAAGAAAAATGGCAGCAATTTGTTTACGTAGTACTAGAAGTATATCAAATCATAAAAAAAAAACAAATTGCTGTCAGATTATATCAACAATATCCGTATATTATTCCCCCTACTGTCTTATCAATAATTGCTTTATAATGCACATTAGTGGAAAAATTTTTTTTCCATAAAATTAAAAACAAATCATTATCATAATCTTCAAGCATTTTCTTTTCTTTGGTTTTATGATTGTTGTTTTAAAATATTTTTGTTCCGAGGGTGGAACTTGACTAACTATACCACCGGTTGGGAGCGCGGAAGAGAAACAATTAAATAAATAAAAATTTACCGTCATAAAAAAGCGTATTTTCTTATATATTTTTGTGTTCGCTTCAATTACATATAAGAAGCAAAGGCAATTGAAATTACAATAAGACGATAATTTTATGTTCTTTTTCCCCGACATTCCCAGGTATAAAAGAATCTCTAGTTTGTGTGTTTTTTTACTTGGAGGGTAATAAAATTTAAATATTATTAGACTTTTTATTTTTTGTTGACTGGTGGTGCTTCGAATAAATTAAACCACCTTATAAAATTGACAGAAACGATTTAGTTTAAAAACAATTATTATATTGACCGGGCGATTCTGCAGCGTCTGCCCCAACCATAATAATTAAGGAGGTCGGTCATCGTGAAAATTAATAATGCCAATGTTTTGTATTTTTTGGACAAATTTTGTCATTTCGTGGGCACTACATGACATAAATTCCGTTAAAATAATTTCCGATGTACGATAACAAAAAACAATTCTATTCTTTTCTTCATTATGTATTGTTATATCTCCTTGTAAAGCACTTTATTGTGTTCTTGGGTTTGAAGACATCTAATAAAACTATTTATATGAGTACATCGTCTAAATTAGAATTAGATAAAATAATATTAACTGTGTTTGTCTGTTTATTTGTCTAGCTGTCTGCCGATTCATTCGTATTGTATTATAGTTTTGTATGGGTGTTGGTGTGTGCGTGATTGTATTTCTAAATTGAACAATACTGGAAAAACATCATGTTCGCTCGCTTCAGCATCATCGAACTATCAATTGCTAAGTAGTATTATAAAATCTATAAGTAAAAAAAATATACGAAGAAACTAGAAATTCATGTTTCAACACTATTAATTCGCTGGATTAATTTGCGTTCTTCGAAATAAGAATCTGCACTTGTTAATTGTTTATATTCGGATTTGTTAAACTTTAAGGTGATACTCGTAAATTGCACAAAATTTCTATAAAATTTCCCTTTTTCTGGGAAAACGACTTAAAAATAAATTTTCCTATTATATTCCATATATGTATGTATTATATCGATTGCTTTTATTACGTACTTTAACCAATAACAAAAAAAATGTGATTCTTGTGTTTTACAATCAGGAAATTAAATGGAAAATTTATTGTATTTTCATGATTGAAGTCGTGTTGGGAGAATTTCGTTCGTGGGTCGTAAAACATATAAAACTATGTCTCTTCTAATATTTGAAAATGTTACAATTTTTTTAACTACCTATATAGGAAATTAAAATGTGATGTGAATGGGAAATTGATGAGCAATACGTTTTAAATTTTTGTTAAAAATTGGTGACGTCGGAGGCATTGAGGATAGAGTGAGATTTAGAATTTACCTTCTAATGATAGTTGTCTATGGATATTTATTCCCGAATTTTATTATTTTAAAATAAACACACCGATGACACCCTATCGATCTACGGAGCTCATGTCTACAGAAACTGAACATTAGCCTAGTGTCTGAAGCGTAGGTCATGCAAACATAGAACCTGGAATTAAGGTTTTTCGGTTCAAAATTAATTTTTTAAGAGGAAGTCTTCTATGTTTATTCAGTGGTGTGATTAAAAATAGGTGTACGCAAATTCTCTTATAAAAAGTGTAGAAAACTGCAAATAAAATTATAAAAAAATTCTAAATTTTAAAACTTAGCTGCACATCGACGGGGCATTGAGTCGATTAGTTGATGTTCAACTGCATCACACAATTCATCATGATTTTGAAATTTTTTGTTTGCAATAGCGAGCTTGACATCATGCCACAAATTCTCAATAGGGTTGAGATCTGGTGGTTGTGCTGGCCATTCCATAACCTGAACCAAATTGTTTTCAAACCACTTTTTCGCCAACTTGGATCTGTGCTTAGGATCGTTGTGCTGTTGAAGCAGCCATCTAAGCGGCATTTCCTCTTCTGCGTATGGTAGCATTATGTTTGACAAAATATTGACATAGCTTTGAGCGTTCATGATGTCCTTAATCCAAAAAATGGGACGAACCCTTTCATACAAGAAACGATGCCCACATTAAAATTCCACCACCTCCATGTTTCACAGTTTTTATTGTAAATCTTGGGATAAATTCCTTGTTCTGAGGTCTTCTAACATATTGTTTTCCTCGGTCGGAGCCAAATAAATTAATTTTGGATTTATCCGTCCATAAAATGTTTCTCCATTTTATGATAGGCCAATTTAGATGCTCTCTTGCAAATTTTAAACGATTCTTCACGTGTCGCTGGGTAAGTAGTGGCACTTTTCTGGGACTATGTGCTGACAATTTGTTTTTTTATTAATAGTTTCCTGATGGCTGATGTTGAAACTTCTAGTGAACTTCAGTTGAAGTGATAAATGGATTTTTTTTACAATCATACGCTCCATTTTTTCGGAAATTTTTCTTTTTCGCCTTTTTTTTCTACTCGCGGTTGTTATTTTAGAGCATTAGTTTAATAGTTACCATATTTTGAGGGCAGCAATTTACTTATAAGTTTTTCCATTTGTACGCAGTCTTTTAATTATTTGACGTTCCTCTGGTGTGCAGTGCTCACCACGGCCCATTTTGAGGCACCTTAAATTCTTAACACTTTCCTTTTGCAATGAATTGATTAATTGTGAATAACGTTTAATTTATTACTATAATAGATTCAAAATGCAAAATAGTTTCTACTAAAATACAAACAATGCTAGTTACACCTATTTTTTCACATTGAATCTTCGGTAGTCCAGAAATAACTAAGCAAATGAAACAATTGTTTTCGTAAATGTAATGGGATCATAGATAATATGTAGCAAAACAATCTCGAATAACGGTAAGGAAACACAAAAATATTAAAAATGTTGGTTCATTTCACGTTTAGACCGGTTTGTACGATGTATAAACGATTACACCTATTTTATTCACACCACTTATACAGTGGTGTATATACCAACGTATTTACCAACGCATTAAAGGGAGATGAGAAAAGAATTTGCAATCATTGTCACAGCGTTGAAATGAAATTATTATAAATCGTACGAAGGGTTTAAAATGTTCAACGGGTATATAATTCACTTTATACCCAAATAGTCACCGCAGTCAAATGAGAAGACTGAATATTTTCAAAAGGTATTCTTCGATGTTTTATACACTACCTGTAGTCATGTTCTGGCCCACCCAGGCAATATGGAATTGGGAATTCGCGACTTTTCCCTAGCAGTTGAGACTTTTTTTATTCTTCAACGTGTATTTTAGCGTTTTCGTTTTATAACAAATTTATCATTATTACGTTTCCCTATGATTTTTTGGGATATTATATGCTTTGTGTATTTTAAATTTAAAAATTACTAGGAATTACCGCAATTTTTAATTACATCATTTGTCCCAATTCCGTATTCCCTGGGAAAGTCAGAATAAGGCCATTGATGAAACACTTTTCATAATTCCACTTCTTGTTTCTCTTTTCTGAATAATTCATAAACTATTGATTGATATTATTTTTAAATCGGGATGCGGTCAAAATCCCGAAAAAAATAAAATGTCGAAAAGGATATGTAATAAAACTTGAATATTTTCAACCATGCAAATTGGTTATACTAAAGTTTTATTTCTATCAAATTGAATCAATCAATTGATAAGTTGCTAAAAGTTTCTATTTAAATATTTACAAATCCAAACAATGAAAGCACCCGAGTTCAATATTTTCTCGGGATTTCGTGATTCAGAATTTCGTGATCAGAAAAAATAAAACAACTAGGAGGTTACTTCAAAAATTGCGTCTATTTTGATGTGTCGTTTTTAGTTTTTTTTTTAAATATCAGTTGCAACAAAACTCCTTGCCCTCGATATCCAAAACATTTTTTAACCGAAAAGCAAACTATCAAACCCAATAACTAATTCACACATAAAAAAATCTTAAAATTATAATAAGCCAGAAATATTTTATTCCAAAAACTTTACAAACTTAATTTAATTAAAATGGGAGAAAATAAAATCCCAAGAGCTATATCTCGAAAATCCCTAATTAAGATTGATCAAATTGGTCTTATTTGAGATTCCTAATGCACAGATTTTGATTAATTTGCTTTATTTGAGTTTATTGTTTTTGGATTGTCATTTTATTTACGTAACGTAATAAATAAAAATTTGGTTTAAAAAAATGAGACATCGAGGGGATCTCAAAAATTATTCTACAATTTTAGAATTCGATTTTGCCGTTTGGGATTTAACTTTTGGGATTTTTAAATTTGCTATTTTATGCTAATGGATTACATTATTTTATGTTTTCAAAAACGGGGCTTTTAAAATTCTGATTTTGTAAATTCATGTTAGGAATACCATACCCAACCAGTTAAAAATGAATAAAATTCGCTAAGATCTTTTCTATTTTGCTTTATGACTCTTGTATTTAGTCACTTTCAGCAATATTGTCGCTAAAATGGGTTTGTGTTCGAAATCTCGAAACTAAAATCCCAAAAACAAAATACTGAAATGTTAAACCGACCAACCGCCACGGTTGAAACTAGCTGATTTCAACATATTTCAGTATTTTTTTAGGTTACACTTAATATTGCTGATTAAGGACTGATTTTTTAGATAGCCGCTATTCGTGATTTCCAACAAAGTAGCTGACATCTAGTGGAAAATCGAGAATCATACTTTGCTTTGAAACAACCTGTGCAAAACAGTCAAAACAATGGATTTGACAATTCACGTCTCCTTGTAGACGTAGAAACCTACGATATCCGTTTGAAATTTTGAATGGATGAACGTTCGTTGAGGAACTGTGCCATTCATCCATTTCTTTCAGTACGCTACAGACAATAATTAAACACATATATCTTGTTTCCATGCATAGTTGAAAGTGGCTTGAGTTGGAGTTAGCGTTCATCGAAACATAGTAGAGTTGAGTTTTCATTAAATTGTTTTGAACTCGACGAAACTAGTGGGATTGAGTTGAGTTGTAAATCAAAATGGCGGCAAGGAAAAATTGTCATTCACAAATATGTATATTTAAAAGAAAGAAATATTTTAAAATAATTTTCAGGGCTTATAAGTGTATACATATAAGACTATTAGGCTCAAATAATTAAATTTTTCAAGCGGTTATCAAAATTTCAACTTAACCTAACTCTACTCCATGGAAACGATCAACGTCATTTTGAAATTAACGAAAACCTAATTTCAACTCAACCTAACTCCAACCTGGTTCATGGAAACATGGTAATACAGCTGTAGCTATGATGCAATTTTTGATTGCAAATTTATTAAATATGATAATAATTCAGTATTTCGTGTTTCACGATTTTATCTTTACAAGATTTTGTGTATGTTTTTTATTTTTCTGCACGTCATGAATTTAATATTTGGGATTTCGTGATTCTCTTGTTTCGGGATTTTGAGTTTAGTACCTTCAATAGCTTCTTCGTTAAAATATTAGAAAGGCAACTACATAGATGTCTATAAATCACTCTTTTATATTCAACTTTTGGAATGGATTGCTACCTCGAAGAACGAAATCCCGAAAAATTAAATCATGAAAAATAAAAACGAAAAACCAAATTCTGGAACTTGACGTTCCGAAAAATTCCGAAGAAAACTATGAAATACCAATTGGTCCGTCGACATTAGTGGGCCACTTTTATTTGCTAGATGCTAGTTATCACTCTTGCGAGTGGGGCCAATTTGGCCTACAGTACACAAGTGATCCCAACAGGGCCGTGCTACATTAGATATTGCTCGTGTATATTACTCGCTATAAATTTGTAAGAAACTTTGTCCGGTCGAAAAATGTCAAAAAATGGTAATGTAGAAGGGCTCTTCGAACCCCTGAGATCGTAGTTATTTTTCAATGTTCATCAATTTTTATTGTTAATATTTGAAATATATTCAGAGTTTTTTGATTCGGAGTTTGACCTCGGAATTTTATCTTAAGTTTTACAAAATCTCTTTGCAAAGATGTGTAAGATTCGCCACTTTTTTACTAGGAAACTCTAGTGTGACTGCTTTATCGATATTTTTTGCTTGCAAATTTTAGAACTAACAGTTGTTTATTGTTATTGAGTGCCGTATTTGAAAAAGGAATGCCACAGCTAATAGTAGGATGGAAGCACTTAAGTATAGTTTATTGATGGCGGATTAAATTTCTCAAAAACTCGTTCCGTGCATCCTTACTTTATTTTGGTAAGTAGAGCCTGACAGTTTTATCCAATTCGCAATGTTTGATTTTTATATTTGTTATTTTAAAATATATAAAATTCAAACTGTATTGCAGCTCGGTGATAAGCTTGCTCAACTTACAGTTCTTCTTAATTTTCTCCAACTCTGTTTTAGTCTAGTCCTTTCAGAGATACTAAAAGAGTAATGAAACGAGTAAAGGTCGATTTATATTATCTGTTCCTTTTAGTTCCTTCACGTATCGTGCCAGAAAAAAAACATTCCGTTCAGTTCCTACAAGTACGGAACGGATAATATAAATACTCCTATGAAAAATACACGTAACAATGTTTTTTTTCTGACACGATATGTGAAGGAACAGAAAAGAATGGATACTATAAATCGACCTTAAAGATTTTAAAAAATTTGTCGCACAACGTCTAACAATTCATTAATTTTAACTTTAGAAGTTAAAACTAAATTAATCCTGAGTTCAAGTCGAAAAATCGTATATTGTTTTTCTGCAAAATTCTCAGGCCCGGAACCAAAATTGAAAAAGTTCTTGCTATAAACAAATTTTCCTTCTGAAATAAATCAACAGCATTCTGCTGGAAATTTTGCAGTGGACAAAATGTATAAACTCGCACTGAACCAACAAAAACAAACGCAAATGTGTAAAAGTAAAATAAAATTTAGGCGAAATATTGAATTTTTTTAGTTTATGTATTTATTTTTTGTAAAAAATTAAAAAATGTCAATTTTCTTGTATCAATAGACCACGGTAAAGAAATTTGATATACAGATAAACCTCGTTTAACGATTCCTCGATTTAACATCGTAAACTGATAAAAAACCTCGGAGGGTAAAATTTACAAAATAATTGCGATTTCCAAAAGTGGAAGAAAAATTGATTTTTTTATTGAAAGAACAACGAAACGTCAATTATTTTGATGTACATCGAAAATACATGATTTGTCGCGTCAAAGGAATATCACATAAAATATCTTCAGTCAGTATCACCAATTAAAAAGCTACTGAGCCTCATTAGCTAGAGAGAATAATTAAAAATTGGTCAGTCGACGTACAAACTGGTTCAGGTACACCAAAGAAAGCAAATGTTGCTGTATTAGCTGGTAAGCTTATGACCACTGTCTTTTGGCATACCATCACAGCGTGAATAGTATACATCATTATTAAACACTTTGAATGAAAAAAATAAGAATAAACGGCCACATTAGAAAAAGATAAAAGTGCTCTTCCATCACGACAATGCACCATCCCATTCATCATGGAAAACACAGCAAAAATTGGACCAATTGGGTTTCGAATTGATTTCCGATCCATCATACCATATTCACTTGATCTAGCCCCTTATTACTTTTTTCTATTTCCAAACATGCAGAAATGGCTCGGTGAAAAGAGATTTGGGTCAAATGATAAAATAATAGCTGAAACCAACGGTTATTTTTATACAAAAATCAATTACTCACCAATATACACATTTGTGCATACTGTTTCAACTTGTTTTTATCCGGGTTTTTAATGCTGGACTTCAATTACCCCTAATTCTATGTTTGTCATCTTCGTTTGTCGTAATCGTAATTTACATACACAATTGTGTATGTGGGTTAGGAAAGGGTTTAAAAAAATTATGTTTACCATTTCATTCAGACTTATCATTCAGACAATCTGAGAGCCTAATCACTTTATGGCAAAAATAAAAATTAACGGAAAAACCTGGTATTAAAGAAGTACCAAAATTATATTTTTAATTTGGAAATATAAAAAATTCGCGTATAGGCTTGCGAATTTATTTATAAAAACGCGAATTTGTGTATTTCACAGATAATTTTGTATGAAATTTTTTTGTACAGCGGACGCAATATATATAGGGACGAACTGTAATTAGAAATTTCTCCTAAATTCACCACTGTATATTATTTTTAAATTTACAATTATTTGTGTTTTATTTCGTTTTCTTTGACAAAATAAAAACTTGATCCCACTTGGATTTTTTTGTGCCACAGAACACAATTGTTGGATTTTTGTTGACGTTTATTCACACATAAACAAAAAAAACTAAACGTCATGTGAAATTATCAAAAAACACGTCGCGCCATTTCTATTTTATTATATTTGTGATTGTTTAAAGTGCAAGTTGTGTTTAATGAAATAAAAATTGTGTTTTATTCAAAGGGTTATTTTAAAAAATTATTGTTCAAAATTATTGTGCATATAATTACTTCGTCATCTGACGATAGAAAATTTAGAATCGAGACATCGGAATTTTTCAATGGTGATGAATATGATGACGATATCGATGATGAAGACGATGTTGATGAAGATATCGATATTGATGATGCTGAGGAATATAATAGTTCTTGAATAACTATATCGTCAATAATATTTTCCATTTTGTATATCGTTTTCGATATTATATTTTTATTTGGTTTTCGGTGCACAATAATCTTTTAAAATAACACTTTGAATAAAACACAATTTTTATTTTATTAAACACAAGTTGCACTTTAAACAATCACAAACATAATAAAATAGAAATGGTGCGAAGTTTTTTTGACAATTTCACGTGACATTTATTTTTTTTTATGTGTGAGTAAACGTCAAAAAAAATCCAACAAATTTTTTGAATTTTATTTTTGATCCGGGATCAAAAAATAAAACGACAAAAAATGTAAACAACGCCATGTTGGATCAAAATTTACGTCAAATTGTTGATCCAGGATCAAGATTTTTTTGTCAAAGAAAACGATATTAGTATTTTATGTATAATATGCGTAACAGAGAAAACAATCTAGTGCAGTTCATTTATAAATTTTGATTTGAAAACAAACGTTAAAAGGCAAAAATTATAAGAACAAAACTGAAATTTAACATAATTTTTTATAATTTTGAGGTAAAAGTGAAAAGTGTCGTAATATTATTATTAAAAATTAGGTCGAAATGTTTATAAATGGCTAATATATTTTTTGAAGGTTATAATTACAAAATGCAAAATTGATGCTTTTTATGAAAGTGGCTTGACATTACGTGAAATTGCTAGCAGAATATGTAGAAGTAAAACCCTTGTGCAAATTACGTAACATTACGAGATAATTATCTCCCGCACAGATAGGGCAGTATCTTCAACTTCCAATTAAAAATGGCGTATTCGGCAAATTTTAAAAGAATTGGAACATCTGAAATACATGAAACGAGATGCTCGTCCGCGACTTTTACCAAGGTATAAAATCCCTCCGTTGAGATTTACTGAGGTTTACCAATTTTGGGATGAGGAGTGGCATAATGTCATATTTAGCGATGAGAAAAAGTTTTCGCTTGATGGTCTTGTTGGTTGGCGACAGTATTGAGGGGATATTCGTTAGAACAGGCTTACTCGTCAATCACGAAATTTTGGAAGTGGCTCTAATTTGTTTTGTATCAACTAAAACGAATGCTTACAAGTATGTAATTCTGTTGGAAGACGTTTTAGTTGTTTTTGGGGACAATACGCTTGGTCAACATTGGGTATTCCAGCAATATAATGCTGCAATACATTCAGCTCGACATATATAAAATCATTTTTTGCAGAACGTGGTATTGATGTTTTACAGTGGCCTGTGATTAGTCTAGATCTTAATCCAATGGAAAACGTTTGGGCATTACTTTCTAACCGCGTTTACTATAACGGCCACCAATTTTAAGCGGTTATTCAACTACGTAAATTCATTGTCACAAAATGGAAAAATATTGATCAAAGTTTGCTGCAAAACCATATCAACTCGAGAAATATTTTGAAAATATTTTGGGGATTTCAAAATATTGCCTTCAGGAATTTTTATTTTTTTGACAATAGTTCACTCGAAATCCAAAATGTGGCATAATTATTTTAAGTTCCTTTCTTATTTATACAAACTAGAATAAAAAGCAATATGAATTCTTATCTTAATGTCGAGTTCACGTATGCGATCAAAAAATGATTCGCGAATCAAAGGAAAATTAAATCATTGAAAACATATACAAATTTCCCCGCCCGAGATGAAATAATTTTAACTTTGGGAAAATTTTGATCGGAAGCATCCAACATAATAAAAAAATAACAAATTATGAATAATATAATGCGAAATAATTACGCTCAAAGATTGGCTTGATTCGCGAATCATTTTTTGATCGCATACGTGAACTCGACATAAATGTTCAATTGTTTAATTAAATTTTTTCCCCTATATCCCTTTAGTGATTTACTAACATAATTGTGCGGGTAGGGCAAAAGTACCATGTCAAAAATTTAGTTTTGTATGTTTTTTGAACCAATTTACACATTTGTGAATTCCTTTTTAACTTATTTTCGTCCGAAGAAAAACACTATATCTATACACACAATTGTGTTGGTTTTACTTCAAATCAAGCGAAATTTTTTATCAACAACGCCATTACATACCCCTTTCCTGACCCGCATACACAATTGTGTATGTAAACGACAACCGAATATGTCAAACATAGAATTAGGTGACAATTGAACACCAGCATACACAATTGTGTATACCATTTAATTTTGTTTTCGTCCGAAAAATAACAGTAACTATAATAATGATAAAATAATTAATATGTTATCAAAAACTATTCATTAATATGTTATATAATTAATTTGTTATCAAATTATTATGCTTTTTTCAAAAAGAATTCCTATTTAATTAAGATCCGTTAAAATACGGAAGACATTACAACCTGTCATTATTTACATACACATTTGTGTATGGTGAACTTTAATTAAAGCAAAAAAAAAATTTTTTTGAACTCGAAAGGGATACTATGGTTTTTTACTCACACATTTGTGTGGGTTGGACTAAAACTGAGCCAATTTTTTTGTTTTCTTGGTTGATAAAGGGATATATATTGCCTGCACTGTATTATCATTTATTTGTCCGTCTAAGGCGGTATTCACACCAAACGTGAATTGCGAACGCGAGTAAAAATTAAATTAAGTCCAATACATGATTATTTCAGGTGCGTATGATTTCCAGTCAATAGTTTCAAAAATTATCCATTAAATCCTAAACACTCAACTGTGATTCGCCCTTCTCGACTCGTCAGTGCGCGTGACGTTTTACAATTGTTGGCACTTTTCAGTAAACATTCATCTGACCATTATATATGTAACCCATAGCGATTTTTATATTTCGTTTATCTTTGGTCACGTCTATGTATAGAGGTATAGGTATACGAAACAGCAATTATCATACTTTCGATAAATTATATCAATCTCACATTTTCACAAGCTGGGAACATGTGTTCATATAATCACATATTGAAATTCGCATTTTTCGGCGCAGTAATAACAATAAAATCGGTTTAGTTCTAATAATAATAAAACAATTGATCTTTTTGGGCCGCCAGATGTTTAGGAGGCATATAAAATATATGAAGCAAGAAAAAAAAATATTATTTAATAGTCCCAAGACTGGTCTTTTACCCTAACTGTAAAAAAAAATATTGCTATTTGCAGTAATGTTCAAGTGTCGCTAATATTTTTTGCACTCGTACCTCCCGGGTTCATTAAATAATATTTTTTTTTTATCAAAAATTGTAATACCTGAATATTTATAGGAAAATGAAAATATTTAGGGAATTTCAAACTGTTGTTTAGGGATATACATATGTAATTAATTATGAAAGGCCAAAGGGGCTAATTCAAATTTCCTATAATTTTTGTTTTGCTCGTTTAAGACGTACGCCGATTGAATTTATAATTACGGTCATTCAAATATAATTTTTTATTTAAATCGAACGTGTTTTAAATTGTTTATATTTAATTATTAAATTTTAATAGTTCCCAGAAAAAAAAAAATACGTTGTTGATCAATACAAATGCATGCAATAATGTATATTAGTTTATTGGTGGGCAGTCTGGAAAACCCGTCGTTATCTAATGTAATCATAAAATGTTGCTCTTTATATTTGGAAAGATAACACATTTTGTGTCAATACTATAACCAGAAATTTGAAAATTAACATCTTGTTAAGATTAGTGGTTGGTATATGATTTGGGATTCCCAGCATCTTCTCTCGAGTTCACTACGTATTACAGATATTGCGATGCAGCTTATTGGGAACTAAACAATATACATATTTCAAAAACATCAACATTTTTTTATAAATCGAGCATGCCATCACTATTTTATGCCGCTTTAAGCGATTGCGGTTCTTTCGTTCCAGTTACACCGCACGAGATTATTTTACGTAGCTGCTACGTAATGATTTGAATTAGTATGTTAGTAAACATTTCGTCACTAATTTATACGGTCGCTTAGTAGTTTTTAGTGTTTAAAATAATAAATGCAGTTTGTTTACCTTTAAAATTTAGATCATGAAAGTAGTCATAAATAAAATAATTTTCGGAGTATCCAATGAAACCAACAGAATTTCTCACATGCACTTTGCTTTTATATACACGCGATCGAATATATGCGTTTCGTAGACACTTAATCACTCTTCATTCTTACGATTTTTTTTTTGTAAAACTTCTTGTTTATCACAATCACAATAAAAAAATAAATACACAAATTATGTAAATAAAATAATATAAATTATTTCTCCACAGACATAAAAAAAATTATAAAAAATAAATTAATTCAAAAAAAAGTATTCAAAGTACAAAAGAAATCCATTCAAAAAAGTTGAATAAAACTTTCGAATTTTTAGTTTTTTTTTGTCTTATGATTATGACGAAAACCACAATCCAGTATATCGAAATTAATAATAATAAACAATTAAATTTTTTTTCTGTTCACAATATTTTCCTCTGTTTTTGATGTACTCGGTTGAAGGTCGTAGAATAAACTGAGCTAAATTTGTTCGTTTTGTTGTTGAATTGAAACTTGATTTTTTTTGTATACGAATATTTACAATAATGTGTGTTTTGTGTTGCTGGAGTTTCTTTTCTGTGTATATGTGTATGCTTAAAATCTTACATCGTTTACGAGCCATGAACAAATATTAATCACTAACACCAGTATACTTGTTAGTAGGCATACGGAAATTTTATTTAAATTTCCCAATCCGATATTTGATAGTGGCGCCAATTTGACATAATATACAAAAAATAAATAAATTTTGCTTAATTTAAAATTAGCGTTATAAAATATATAAACCTCTACATAGGATATATGCAATGCTTTTAATTATCGATATTTTAGATGCAAATAATTTAACAACTACAAACACATTAAAAAAAATGTATGGCCATGCGCATTGTGCACGCTATCAAAATGTAAAGAAAATATAACTCACTGTTTGTTATTGTGTATTTTTGTACCAAGACCGGTTCGAGTAAAATGAGAATAAAAATGTATTTTTATTCTAATTATAAATATTAATTATAATCTTTTATTGTTAAATTACGGAGAGAATCTCAGTTTGCATTTTTTTTTTATATTTTATATCAAATCCATCTATTGCATACTACGTTATGTATGTAGACATAATTTGTTGGCAATTTTTATTTTGTTTTGGATGTTTTAATAGGCAGATTGCAGCGCTGTCAAGTAGAAAAATCAGTCTAACCGAAAAAGTGTGCGTTTTTGAAATTATCTTAGCAAAAATATTTTGTCTGTATTTGCTGACATTATACATTTACAAAAACAATCTATAATCGTGTCAATCACGCCAGAAATTTCATTTTTTTTCCATTTTTCCAAGTTAGTTGTCCTCCGGATTTGGTCAGAGTTGGCTCTAGAAAGGCCATATCTCACCATTTAAGTGCATTATGTACCGAATCTGCTTAAATCGATTTACTATATTAGAAAACATCCCTGTTTAAACTAGATTTATATATCCTGATAAGACCGCGTGATTCACCGTGATTCACCCTAGTCACAAATTAAAAAAATATGAGTGATTTCTGGAAATCCCATCTTTTATTTAAAAAAAAATCACCTAATCTGATTGTACTGAGCAGACTGATCAAGTTTCATAATTGTGGCTACGCACCATAAAAATCCGTTATCTTTTATCCATCCAACGAAATCCCTTATTTCAACGCTAATAGGGTTTCTGGGTCGATATGTTCCTGTTGAATTTACTCGGATGCGGGATGAGTCCAGATAAAAAAAAACAGACAAAACCAGACAAAAGCTCCACTCAAAAGAAAAACGCGTCTTCTTGTTTGTTAGCCAGTACACTCACTGAACTATATTTTATTTGACATTTCGTTGTTTTATACAGTTTGACAACTGATCAAAATACACAACTGATCGAAATATACTCAACACTCCCACTTTTTGATACAGTTGCCTGTTTTACGTTACTAATATTTTTGTTTTATAATTTTTTTTTTGAGTCTTTCAACCTTTTTTATTACAATCATATTGCAAATATTCTCGAAGCGATCTTTGTTCAATCCTTTGGTAAAGATGTCTGCCAATTGCTCGTCCGTTGGCACATAATTGAGATCAAACAACCCCTTTTGATATCTTTAACGTATAAAATCATATCTCACGTCAATATGTTTGGTCCTTTTGTGAAACTCTGGATTTTTCACCAACCTTATTGCGCTTTGGTTGTCCATGTTAAGCACTGGCTTATCTCTCATGTCCACCAGTTCAGTAATTAACCCGTAAAGCCAGATCAATTCTTTCACAGCCGTCGCTGCCGAAATGTACTCTGATTCCGTTGTTGATAACGCAACAGTATTTTGTATTGTTGATTACCAGCTGATCGGCCCACCATTCAACAAAAAGATAACTCCAGAAGTTGATCGTCTTGTTGCAGTGTCTCCCGCATAATCTGCGTCACTGTAACCAACCAAATCACACTGTCCACCTCCTTCAAAATAACGGGTTATCCAATTCGAGGTTGATAAAGTAGAAATCTGTATACCGACATCTGTCAAAGATAAACGTCAAGTACGCTGTCATTTATTTAGTTGACATTCTGCCATTTAAGAATATGGAGCATTTAACAATCGACCAACGCGAGCGACCAAAACAGGCCGTCGATGCTGATTTTTCGAACAAAATTTTCTTCAGTGATGAAGCTCATTTTTCGCTTGGTGGATACGTTAATAAGCAAAACTGTAGAATTTGGGCTCAGAAAATCCACAATTGATTGTAGAGAAGCCATTACACCCGGAAAAAGTTACTGTTTAGTGCGCATTGTGGTCTGGTGGTGTGATTGGGCCGTATTTTTTTGAGAACAACCATGGACGAACCGTTACCGTCAATTCTGAGCGCTATGGCCGCATGTTAACCGATTATTTTTTTACGAAAATCGAAGATTATGATCTTGACGATATGTGGTTCCAGCAGGATAGAGCAACCAGTCACGTAACACGAGCAAATCGAGATCTTTTGCAAGAGAAATTTCCTGGACGTTTGATTTCGCGATTGGCTGATGTCTATTGGCCTCCAAGATCCTGTGATTTAACGCCTTTGGATTTCTTTTTGTGGGGCTACGCGAAAGATCGTGTTTACGCAAACAATCCTCAAACTCTTGACGAATTGAAAACTAATATTCGTAAGGTAATGACCGAGATACCGCCCGAAATGTGCCGAAAAGTCATTGAAAATTACCTCAAAAGAATCAAGGCCTGTAAGAAGTCCCGTGGAGGACATTTGAATGATATCTTGTTTAACTAAAAATGGCAAGGATCAATCTGTAAAATGAAATAAAAATTACAATACATTCCGAATATTTTGTGTGTTTTTTTTAAGTTTACTTTATCAAGCTTGAATTGGATAACCCTGTAGATTCCATAATCAGCTGTTCCCTTTATATACTTGAAAATTCTTTTCACTGCATTTACATGTGCATTCGTCTGCTTTTCAAGATTACGACTTAGATAAATGTCACCATTTACCATTTTGCTTATTTCCATTCCAAGGAATGTATTCACGTCAAGCGTTATTATATCGAATCTTGCTTTTAGATGTGCAATTACTGGAATGATATCGTCTTCATCATTCAAGAAAATTTTCTTGTCGTTCTGCTTTCATATGAACAGGCATGGATCAGCATTTGATGCGCTGAAACCAAATTTTTCAATAAATGCCACGTAACATTTATTCCAGCATCTCGATGCCTGTTTCAAGCCGTACAAACTTTTCACAAGCTGGCACACCCTTCCACTTCCATCGTCGTATCCAACTGGCTGATTCATGTATATACTTTCTCATTCAGCTCACCATACAAAAATGCCGTTTTCACATCGAATTGACAAAGTTTCATATTATCCGCCGCTACAAGTGATAATATAGCACGAATTGAAGTGTATCTTACCACTGCACTGAACGTCTCTTGGTAGTCAGTTCCATACCCCTGAGTGAACCCTGTAACAACCAGCCTGGCCTTGTAACGCTTAATGCTGCCATCAGTGCCGTACTTGATCTTATATACCCACTTGTTGTCGATGACCGTTTGATTTTTCGGTGGCCGCGTCAATATCCATGTTTCATTTTTGATTAACGAGTCGTGCTCTTTGTCCATCGCCGCACTCCAGTTGTCTTTTTCTTTCGATCCAACTGCTTCATTGTAAATTAATGGTTCACTTGCCATTGACAGCATTCCCGATGCCATTTCCGCTCTGTTGCAATTTTTCTCCACGCAGCAGTCAGAGTTTTGTTTCTTCGTTTTTTCCCGATCACGTAAGCGTTCATCGACGACGTTCCCCTGATTTAGCGAACACCATCCACTCTTGATGTTTGATGATGATGCGTTGTCTTCATTCACTGCATCCTCGAAATTGCTGACTTCTTCGACGTCATCTTCATCGCATTTATCTTTGTTGATTTCGTGTCCTTTTCCACTATCTACTTTTCCCTCGTATTTGATCGGAAATTCAACATTGTCTGCCTCTACAAATTTCACATCTCTAGCCAATTCAATTTTCTTTGACTCAGGATTCCAAAATGCGATAGCCCTTAATGTTTTCATCATATCCAACAAAAATGCATTTTGTTGCCTTTGGATCAAGTTTTTGTCTTTGTTGCTTCGGAATGTGTGCATACACTTCCGAACTAAAGACCTTCAAATGATTAAAAACTGTTGGCTTGCTGTACCATAATTCAAATGGTGTTTTTCCAGTAATAGTGTTCGTTCCCATTCTGTTTAATACAAAAACCGCCGTGCTAATCGCCTCCGCCCAGAATTTTTTATCCATCTGCTTCGCATGTATCATCGACCGTGCAGCCTCAACCACGTTCTATTTTCTCTCTCTGCTGATCCGTTTTGCTCTGGCGTGTATGGTACCGTCCGCTGATGCTTGATACCATTTGCTTCAAAAAAACTCTTTCCATGAGAATTTACAAATTCGGTGCCGTTGTCAGTTCTGATGATCTTCACACTGTGACCATGTTGCTTCTCCGCAGACCACAAAGTTTTTTATTTTCTAAAAAACTTGTGACTTCAATAAATAAGTCGGAAATATGAGTAATCGTCCTTAATTAAAAGAAAATACCTGGAGCCACCGAGCGATTCTGTTTGAAAAAGTCCACACACGTTCGCGTGAACAATTTCACCACATTTGTTCGATCTCGTCTGACTGCTTTTGAAGCTCTCACGTTGCTGCTTCCCCATCAGACATCCTTCACAGAGAAATTGTTCGTCGATGTATTCAATTTCGTTTTTCTTTACAAACTTTCGCAGACAGTTCACGTTCTGATATCCCAATCTTTCATGCCAGCTTCTTAATCCATTCTGCTTTATAGCCACATTTGCCGTGCTCTCTGTTGCCAATGCCTTGAACTGCATTCTAAATAGATTTCCATCACGAACTCCCACTGCCACGACATCTCCATTTCGTTTTAATTTACATCTATCTTTGTTCGATTCCAATGTGAATCCTTTATCCATTGCGTGCGTACCAGAAAACAAATTGCTATGCAGATACAAGATTTCAATCATGCCACAGCCCGGAGCTTCGAGTTTTCCACCGTCTGCAATTTTGATTATTCGTTGTGGCTTAAGTTCTGAACCAAGCCCTGTTGTGACACATGTGATCACTCGCACCTGTATACAAAAGCCAACTATCTGATCGTATGCCCTCTGACGTACACACAAAAGCTTCACCTTCTTTGTCTGAAGTAGTTGCTGAAGAGAAAAAACTTTTATTTCCTTTCTCGGGACAATCTCGACGAAAATGTCCAATTTTTTGACACTTAAAACATTTCAATGTTTTCGCTTTGTCAGTTACCTGCTTATTCTTTTCTTGATTTTTGCCCTGTTGGTGCTTTTTAGTTCCGTGCTTTACTTTTTGTTTTGCAAACAAAGCCTCACTCGATTCTGTCACACCTTTTGCTATCATGCGATTTTCTTCCATGACTATAAGCGTGCACGCAATGTGTCTAATGTTCGATCCGGTTTGCATGTTGATTCCTAAGCGCTGCTAAAAAAATTGTATTCATCCGGTAATGCCATGATAATACGCGCAATTATCATTTCAACAGAAATATTTTGACCCAAATCGTTCAATTGTTGCGCCATGTCTTCCACCTTTGCTATGAATGTCACCACGCTTTCTGTTGCATTCTTTGTAATTGAGAAAAATTTCTGATTAAGCATTAACATACTTGTTTCATTATTTTGCTCGAACACTGAATTTAATTTGTCCCACATTGCCTTCGCACTTGTACAATTTCTGATGTGTGTAACAATGTTACTCGCCACGGTTGTTCCGATCATTCGCTGTGCACGTGCATCCTTTTTCAACCATGTACTCAATGAATCGCCTGCATCACTTGTCCCATCCACAACATCATAAATTTCCAAAGCAATTAAACCAAGTTTCACTTGAAATTTCCATGTCAAAAATTGCTTCGCCTCCTGCAATTTTTCAATTTTAATTGTGTCTGTTTCCATTGTGTTCAATGTTTTTCCACAATATAACGCACAAAAGTGAATTCGCTGCACACCGAAAATTTGTTTTTTTATACGAATTGTCTATTCCAAAATGCACCAATAAAATTCGAAATTATTTATCTTTCCACTAATTTGTGTGCATGCGCAAGATTCTATCTTTTTCATGCAAAGATATCCTTCCCATAAATTGTCTGATCCAATTCGCATTTTTTGTATTCACTTCATCAATCGATTCTGATTACCGATAATGAATTATATTTCAATAAATGTATGCCTTTATTACTTATTTTTCACTTTCAATATGTCCATTTGATATCTTTTCTATCACCACAGTGCATGTAATTTTTCAAAAAAAATGTTTTAATTTTTTTTACAAAATAATACTACTATTGCGTTCAGCAATTTTTGTTTAACAATTTAGTTATGGTCTGGGCCCATAACCTGTTGAATTTACTCGGATGAGTCCAGATAAAATAAACAGAAAAAAGCTCCACTCAAAAGAAAAACGCGTCTTCTTGTTTGTTAGCCAGTACACTCACTGAACTATATTTTATTTGACATTTCATTGTTTTATACAGTTTGACAACTGATCGAAATACACAACTGATCGAAATATATTCAATAGTGCCGTACGACCAGCAAATATGATCCAATGCTTCTTAAGTCAAAATAACAGCGGAGTTGGATTCCTCTCGTCGGTCCTGGAATGGAACTATCGCAAGATGTTTTTCTTAAAAAGCAGTTTTATGTTGTTGATAATCGAAAAGTATATTTTGCAACCACCAGAATGTTGGCGGATTCGATGTTAGCTGTTGGCCTTAATAATGGATAAACGTTTTTTGATTTCCATGTGCCTTTAAGAGCTTTTGTAGAAAAATGTCTTGGTAACAAGCAAATTAATGCTTGCGAGAGGCTCCTTCCGCCGTGCACTCTTTTTACATTTAGCGATAGTGAAAATATCGAAATATTCGATGTTATCGAAATAAAATAATTTCTAGTACATATTCTATTTAAATATAAAAATTGATAAGTAAAGATAACTAATTAGAACAACTTAAAATAAAATTAAATTTAAAAAAAACATAATTATTGAAGATATAAAAATCAACTAGTAGGTAACCGAAATAAATTATCTTTTTTATTCTAATACCGTGTACAAATCGGGATTATATTTTTTTATTTTGACAATCCGTATTTTTTTAAGCTTCACTCTTGGGCATCGTCATTCCTTTTCAAACTATTTATTAGTCTACAGGGTCTCCATTTCCCAATGGCTTTATGTAGATATATTATTGTTTGCTGCCCTGTTTGTTAATAAAATAATGACACCTGACTTGATTAACCAACGGCTTCATTATACTCCAAAGCTATTTCCAAATTGGTAATTTTCCAGAAATTAGGATCCAGTTGGTTTCTGACACTCGATAATATCCGCTCAATTTTTTTACCAAAATTGGTCGAGCCGGTTTTTTTAAATAGGGACTCGGGCTCCATCTGAGAAACCTCTAAACACATTTTCCTGAACTCGCAAAAAAAAATTCTGATACCTGTAGCACAATTTAGGACGTTTGAATATAGTAGATCGATCATTAATTAGATAACGAATAATACAAATCAATATTTCTGCTCATAAATACCAACATGTTGGTAAAGTCGTGACTAACGCGACTATATATACAACATCTCATCGTAACGCAACTAAAACAATACAGCAAAACGTATGAAACATGATGCAAAATAACACCAGAAATTTAATTAGCAAAAATATATAATGCAACACCACGCAACATGATGAAATGTGACGCAATATATTGCAACGTGACGCCGCATCCCACAAAATGATGCAACATCCTACAGTCTTCGCTTCATGATGCAACATCCAGCAACATGTTGTGCCATCACGCAACATGGCACAACATGATACATCACAGGAGGGCTTCCCCTCCCCCTCAGCAACTATTATCGGAATGATTCGACCTAAAATAATGAAGGAACCCGGACTCTACATGACTTACCACTATCGATTCGTTACATTTGAAAACGCCCTAACCAATTTTTATTAAAATCGTTGAAGCCGAGGAGTGGAGGCTTCCGTATTATTATATTATACACATAGCGGCATCATTAGGGGAACAAAAAAAAAGTTAAAAAAGGTGTTTAAAATCAAATAGATGTTGATTTATGGATAACTAAGTTAGGTGATAGAATGAACATCCAAATACAGGAAAAAAACTAATATTTTATTGAAAAAGTGTAATAAATGGAATATATGGTAATTTTTTGAAAGGATTACGTTTGATTGAGATAATCAAATAAAACAAAATATGTAACAACCAATTTTTGTAATCAACCGGTTTCCTTAGTAACAGGTGGTACTTCCACGAGCTTTCACAACTGCCTCCATTCAACTTGCCATGCTTCCGATAACACTGTTGAACTGCTGGATTTCGAGCTCGGATCAAATAGGGCAGATGGTACCACATGTTCTAGCAGAATATCTTTAACATATCGATCAGCTGTACGGACACCTAAACAAATACCGGCCCAAACCATAATTGAGCTTCCACCATAAGCGACCGTTGTCGTAATGTTACATTGAGAATACTGTTCACATGGTCGTCTCCATACTCTGTGCCTTTCATCGATCGAGTTCACTAAGAAACGACCCTCGTCTGTCAACAAAATATGGCCCACTGGTTCCAAGTCCAAAATCGGTGGTCTTGAATAAAACTCAACCTTGCATTCAGTGATTTCTCTATCGTAGGGATCCTTTGGCTGGAACATATGATCTCAAAACTACTTCTTTAAGCCTTTGTCTCACAATACGTTCACTTATACTCCTCGAACCTCTTCTAAAGCATTACGGGTTTGAGTTGCTGTTTGACGCCTGTTTCTCAAAATTTCAAGGTCAGCTCTGGAGCCAGGCGAACGTTTTCGCCCTTGGTCTCGTCTTCTTTCGCAAGAACCCATTTTCCTGTATCGTTGAACAGACCGATAAATGGTAGACATGGTCACACCGAACCTTCTGGCCGCCTGGAGGTAAGTGTAACCATTCTCGATCATTGATACCCTGGCGACATCAGTGGGTTCCATGTCGCTAATTTTGAATTAATAACTCTCTAACAAATTCTAATGGCGAATGAATTGATATTCACAGCCGCAACATTAAAGTTTATAAATTAAAAAACAAAAATGCCGCCGTGTATATTAAATTCGATAAGATAGTTTAGATTAGATTAAATAGATACGATTAGATAAATTAGATAGATTAAGTAGATTATATAGATTATCTAGATTAGATATATTAGATAGATTAGACAGATTAGATAGATTAGATAGATTAGATAGATTAGATAGATTAGATAGATTAGATAGATTAGATAGATTAGATAGATTAGATAGATTAGATAGATTAGATAGATTAGATAGATTAGATAGATTAGATAGATTAGATAGATTAGATAGATTAGATAGATTAGATAGATTAGATAGATTAGATAGATTAGATAGATTAGATAGATTAGATAGATTAGATAGATTAGATAGATTAGATAGATTAGATAGATTAGATAGATTAGATAGATTAGATAGATTAGATAGATTAGATAGATTAGATAGATTAGATAGATTAGATAGATTAGATAGATTAGATAGATTAGATAGATTAGATAGATTAGATAGATTAGATAGATTAGATAGATTAGATAGATTAGATAGATTAGATAGATTAGATGGATTAGATAGATTAGATAGATTAAATAGATTAGATAGATTAAATAGATTAGATAGATTAGATAGATTAGATAGATTAGATAGATTAGATAGATTAGATAGATTAGATAGATTAGATAGATTAGATAGATTAGATTAGGTAGTGCATTACCGTTTACCGATTTACTGTATTTACCGTATAAAATATATTTCCAATTTATCGGTAAATTTTTATAAATTTACCGATTTTTTCCGGTAAAATTATATTTATATAATAAGGCGCATTTTATTGTAAAAAATGAAGAGGATGTTTTAATCGAGCGAGGGATTTATTTAAGGTATAGAATTCCATCAGTGCTTATTTTGAAGACAAATGTAGGCATACTGAAGATTTATGTAATGAATTTTATTTAAAGATATGAAATGAACTTATACAGGGTGTTTGGAGCGTGGACCGGACATTGTTTGGCAGATAGGTGGGAGGGGGGGGGGGGGTTATTTGGAAGCTTTTATCCCATTAAACTGATAATTGAGATATCATAATTTTTAATTTTTTTTAAATTATCCAAAATGTTGCCTTTAAATTTTCATAACTTTTTGTTTGTAACGAAATAACTTTTATTGTATTCTGCAATGTGATTTTATTCTAAATAAATCATTATTTAATACAATTTATTTTAGAAAAATGACTTATGGGCTTCTAAATTCTTAAAATTGTGTAGTTTTATGAAAAACGTCACTATCTTGAACTTAGCCTTGCTTTAAAAAATTGTCTACTGCCTGTATACTGCCATGTCATAGAAATCACTCATTTTGTGGTCAAAATAGGAGAGACTATTTTGTTAGAGTTATTTGTGCTAGGGTTCAGAAAATGTTTTTTAAGTTATTGATAGATTTAAAAAAATAAGTAAACTGGCTGATAATTGCCTTGTGCTGTTTAGTCAATATGTCAGCATCTGCTACCGAAAGTGCTCGTGTGTTTCACTTTGTTCTTGTTAAATTGTTAGTTATTTCAGGTCTCGAAAAAGGTAGCATTATAACCTCTTTCGAGACGTGGAACAATTAACAATTTAACAAGAACAAAGTAAAACACACGGGCACTTTCAGTAGCAGATTGGCATATTGACTGAACAGCACAAGGCAATTAACACAGAGTTTACTTATTTTTTAAAATCTATTACTGACGGCTGGAGTTTTGAAGACAGATATTGAGGATGATAGCTTTTTGAAAAGGATTTTGTGGACAAAGGAGTCTAACTTCAACAGTGAGGGAATTGTGAATTTACACAATCTGCTTTATTGGGGCAGAAAAGGCCAAAATCCACATATGAAAAAGCGGGATTCTTTACAAAGTAAGTTCAGCGTTAATGTTTGGGCTAGTGTTATTGGTCGAAACCTTATCGGCCCATATGGCCCATGTGTCAGAACGCTCATCCGAAAATAGTTATCTCGAATTTGTTCAGAATTAGGCTACCTGATTTGATTTTACTAGTTTTGGAAGATGTGCTGTTTGTTTTTGAAAATGACAGCTGTCCGGCAAAAAACCAATGAACGGTAGGAGAATACTTATATGATTCATTCCCAAAGATTGAAATGGGTTTCCCTATTTATTGGCCCGCGCTTTCCCGAGACCTCACACCCCTGGATTTCTATGTCTGGGTACCTGCTTAGGGATTTGAAATGAAGTTGATTACAAATTTATTAATAACTCAAAAGGTATTTTCTTAACCATGGCACAAATAGCCCTGACAAAATAATATCTCGTATTTTGACCACGAAATTAGTGATTTCTTACATGTCATAGAAATCATACCATTGGAAAGAGCATAGACTAGAAAAAAATTTAAAACAAAGCTAATTTCAAAATAACCATTAATTTTTTTTAAATGAATTTAGATGGTGACATTTTTCGTACTTCTATACATTTTTTAGGGTTTGAAGCCCATAAGTCATTTTTCTTAAAGCAATTGTATTAAATAATGATGTATTTAGAATAAAATCAGATTGCAGAATAGAATAAAATGTATGTCGTGCCTTTACGACTACAAACAAAAAGTTACGAAAATTTAAAGGCGGGATTTTGCGTAATTTAAAAAAAAATTATCATATCCCAGTTAACCACTTAGAACATCAATTCCATGAAATGAAAGCTTCCAAATGATCCAATCTGCCAAAAAATGTTGTCGGTCCGCGCGCCAAACACTCTGTATATAAACATATATTTTGTGATATAATGAATTTATTTATTATTTTATTTTATAAAGTACATTAATTTATTTCAAGCACTCGTTTATTAATATTTTTCTGGTTTAATACCTAAGTCATAATATTGTTTCATATTATTATTTAAATTCAAATTACCGGTAAATTTTCGATAAATTACCGACCTTATACAAAATTTACCGTTTACCGGTAAATTGAAAAATCGGTAAATTTGCACCCCCTAGATTAGATAGATTAGATAGATTAGAGAGATTAGATAGATTAGATAAATTAGATAAATTAGATAAATTAGATTAATTAGATAGATGAGATAGATTGGACTAGATAGATTAGATATGTAGATTAGATTTGATTATATAGATTAGATAAATTAGGTAGATTATATTAATTAGGTAGATTAGGTAGATTAGATAGATTAGATAGATTAGATAGATTAGATAGATTAGATAGATTAGATAGATTAGATAGATTAGATAGATTAGATAGATTAGATAGATTAGATAGATTAGATAGATTAGATAGATTAGATAGATTAGATAGATTAGATAGATTAGATAGATTAGATAGATTAGATAGATTAGATAGATTAGATAGATTAGATAGATTAGATAGATTAGATAGATTAGATAGATTAGATAAATTAGATAAATTAATTAGATTATTTAAATTAGGTATATTAGGTAGATTAGATAGATTAGGTAGATAAGGTAGATTAGATAGGTTAGGCAGATTAGACAGCTTAGATAAATATTTATTGAGAAAAACTTACAACTATAGTAGTATGATTATATTAGATTTAATAGTTTCAACTTTACGTTGCGTGTGATTAAGTTTATGTTAAAAAATTCTAAGAAAATACTTTCTTGTATGTGGTTTTAAATTTAGCCAAAGTATTCCAAACGGAAAATGTCGATAACGTAGATTTGCCGATAAATGTGTCTTAAGAAGACCCGCAAAATAGCTAGTCTGGTGCATACTAATTCTTTTGTCCTCTCTACAGTCCAGACGGATTGTCAGATCGAGGTGAAACTTCATAATTAGGCTTTTACCATAAATTGGTCCACCAGTAGTGGCAGCTTTCATAGGATCGTTATATTTTAGCAAATATTTTGAAAATTATATCATTTATGGGAAAAATAATTATGTATTAATAGATTCTAAATTAAATTTGCAACAAAAATTTGGCCCTTGTACAGCCCAGGAGGATTGAATTTATCGGGATTAAACTTTATATAAGTAAGGTTTTCCATAATTTGGAAAATCCCAGTAATTTTCGGCCGAGATTGGTAAACCGGAAGTGGCAGCTTCCATAGGTATTTTTATTTCTTTGCAAATATTTTCAAAGTACAATATTTACGAGAAATACGATTACGAACTAAAGAGTTCTACATTAAATTTGCAACAATATCGGCCCAGATCATTTTTCCAAAATTTAACCAAAAATGACGATTTTTGACAAAAAACAGTTTTTCAACGAAAATTCGGCCCTAAACAGTCCAGACGGATTGATTGATCGGCATGAAACTTGATACTTAATCTTTTTTATAAATTGAGAGATCTCTGTGGATTTTGGCCGAAATAGTTCCACTGGAAGTGACTGATTCCATAAGAGCTCTTTGTTTTTTGCAAATATTTTAAAAAGTATACCATTTTCGAGAAGAACGACTATAAACTACAGTTTTAAATAAAATTTGCAACAATACCGTTCCAAAAAAAATTTCCAAAATTTAACCGGAAATGACAATTTTTCACAAAAACCGTTTTTCAACAAAAATTCGGCCCCTGTACAGCCCAGATGGACTGATTGATTGAGATGGAACTACATACCTAAGCTTTTTCCACAAATTGGGAGAATCCAGTGATATTTGGCTAAAATCGGTCCACAGAAAGTGTCGGATTTTGAAAAGTATAACGCAATTACTAGAAGCCGATTAAAATAATTTGATTGTAAATTAAATTTCAAACAAAATAAGTGGAGATATTTTACATTTTACGGAAATGACGAGTTTTGATAAAAAAATCTTTAATTCACGAAAAATTCGGTATCTCTACAGACCAGGGGATTGACGATTCAGAATAGAACTTGAGGGAGTTATACAAAATGTGGTGGACAACAGCGTACCAGAAGTGGCAGCAACCGTAGCCGTTTTTTTCAATTTTTCCAGTAAAGATTAAATTTTTAGCAAGAGTTGACCTTACCGACCAAATGGCACAGTGGTTAAAGCTTTGGCGTTTGGATCGGGAGGTACCGGTTTCGAATCTCGATAAGAGCAGGATGCAAAGGGAATTTTCATCTACAGATCTGTGATGAAGTGGAACATATCTATGACCCCCTATCGGAGTACAAAACCCATGGGCGGACCCGATTTAACAAATGATGCGTAAAGTAAGTCGTAAAAATAAACCGTGAAAGAGCAGGAAGTGCTTCGGCCCAAAACAGATGGCATGGACTAAAACAAAACAAAACAAAAAAAAATGAGTTGATGATTTTTGATTATACAATATAATTTTTATCACAAATCCGGTAGGTTCAATTTTTCGTTTTAGAAAGTAAGTTTGGTTTATTCGAGATCTTTGTACATTTGTCGTAAAAGGGAGTCGACTGTTGGCCACAATAATTACATCCCTCTATTTTTTTACTAAAGATGTAAAATACATCTCTATATACATTTTTAGTTCAAATGGTGTGCCGAATATCAATGATTATGATTGGAAAATACTTCAGATCAATTTGCATGTAGATAGCCCAAAAACATCCGGTTTAATAAAACATACATATAACTGACACTCTCAAGTGCCGCTTTAAAGTGTCATACTACTTTAAACGACCAATTTTTAAAAAAAATTATATTTATATTTGTGTGTTTTATATTCAAAAGAGTTTGTCTGGTTCTTCCACATGATAATTGACAATTTTCAAATTTTATATGCGTGATATATTCAAACGGGGTTTCCCGGATTCATCTAATAAAAAATTTACTGACGTCTTTTCCATTCGTAATTATTGACAATGCGTATCATTTGAGGTAATTTCCAAACATGTCACTAAAGACACATTCCACATCTTACCTCCCCAAACATTTAATAAAGGACTTGACAGACATTTTTCGGTGGGTTGTTCCGAACGAATTTCCCGAATACGGCGCCAGTGGTACTATTCTCGCTTGCCGTAAGAAAAGAAAATTTGGAAAAATATTTTATAGCATTTTGTAAATATTTTAGAAATAAAAAGGGAACCCGGCTAATAACATCAATGCTATAAAGATGAATTTCTAAAATTGGGTGCCTTGTCCTTACACATTATGGGTTGAGTTTTTGAGACTTTAACATTGATTCTCATGTAAGTGAACATTTACATATGTTTTCCGTACCAACGGCACACAATGCGGTAGCCACTTCGTATAGAACCGAAAGAAAATCAAAATTACAAATTGGCGACAGTAACCAATTCTATTTCATTTTGCAAAAAAAAAAAGGTATTATTGATAAATTTTTAATTTGGATGTAACTGTCGTTGCACATTATATGTTTCGAAGATTGAAAGCACAATCTCTGTGTTTCATTTTTAAATCTTGGGCCCCGGAGTATTAGGAAATTCTGCCCTGTCCTTGGATTTTAGGAATTCATTCATTCATTTTTGACGTTTGGGAATTAATTTGTATAAATTCGGAAAGAACGTCACTTATATTAGGGCTTAGCTCCAATTTAGATTGGGCACCCAACCCATCGGTAATGAAAAAGCACGTGTATTTTGATAAGATTTTATTTTCCTTATATAAATTACTTGCTGCTTGCAAATGCAAATAAATAATCAAATTGTGCGCAGGCGTGCATAAATCCATATACCGATGTGTGTGTGTGTGTGTTTATAAATTTTGAAATAAGAGGATATAGGGGATACATTTTTGTTTCAGACATAAAATAAATTACAGATGTTCACCGCAACAGACCATAAAAATTAATAATAAAGAACGAGGCTGCGATTTCGTTCGTTTTTGGCTGCGTCTAAATAATCTACATAAACTTTCCAATTTTCATACTTTTTCTACATCAATTATAAACACCATTTACTACATCTAATTACGATTAAGACTCTTACAATATTTTCTCAACATAAAACCCATTGTCTAATCGAAAAACATTGTTCCAATTTCGTGTAACCTAAATAGGTGCACTAAATGCCGTTGAAGAGCGCAAACAAAAATATCTTTTCTTTTATTTTTCACAAGATAATCGCAAGTAGCAAAAATTATAATCAAAGGTATGAAACAATAAAATTGCAATTTAAACTTAAAATCATAGTTATAAAAAAAAAAAATAGTAATTTGTTTGTAACCACTACTGTGTACAAAAAATAAAACGGAAAACATAAGAAATTAAAAACTTTCGTTCGAAATGATGCATTGTAAACTAACAACATCCCATATAAAATTATTAAAGAACAAAACATTTCATTAATATTGTGATGTTGCTAAAGTGTTAACCCTCGGTTTATTGTGTGCCGTTTAAAACGAAAAAGTTCTTGTGTTATAAGTACCGTTTTGTCGTTGTGCCACACAAATCTGTATAATTAAGATTTTTAGGTTGCCTGTGCAATCTTAATTTTTTCTTGCATAGTTAGCGGGTTTTCTTTTTTTTTTTGTACGTTTCATCATCATGATGACAATTCAAAATGTGAACGGGGGCGGTTTAATGACGGAATTTATATGTTTTGTGAAATTTTTTGCACAACATTATCGTTCACTGTTACTAAACTAGCATTACGAGAAATTTAAGCATATTACGGTAAATGAAATCTGAATAAAATTAGCGGTAAAAAATTAAGTTGGTTAATTTTAAGTGAATAAATTGTATTTTTTCTATAATCATGAATGAATTTTTGAAAAATGTATTGTAATTTTTGTGGTCCCGAAAAGTTAATTTTATCAATTATAAAAGTTTATAAAAGTTCGCTACTTTTTAAATATAACGCCATCTCGACTGAAAGTATTGCCAGTACTTTAATAGTACTGCCAGTTTTTTGTTTGAAGAGTTTTTAATGGTTTTTTGGTGATTGTGGTGTAATTTTTGAAAGAGATCATGGGCATATGTTTGCCATGACGAAATTGTTGCAATCAATTTGACCCGACGAGGCTAAAAACTTGTGAAAACGAAAAACCCAAATCCTGGTGCTAGTGCTGAACGTGTAACATGCCGTGCGTTAGGGTGGTGGGGGTAGACGACAATTTAAAATTCTCACCCAAATTCGTAGGTGTGCCAGTCTACCTGGCACGTGTAACCGGGTAATGTACTCCAAGAGCATAGTGACTGCAGAGCGGTATCTCTGTTACCTTTTTCTTTTTTTATGCTCAGAAAGAAGCGCTGTGACTGCGTGACGGGTGGAAATGTTGGGCAGGAGTTCAAATGGAAGATAAATTATAGGAAGAAAAGATGGACTCACCTGGCTGAACATACCTACCGTCTTTCCTTCCCTATTTTTTTGGACGATTTTTCATCAACTCACGATGCTTTTCCAAAACCTTTACTTTTTTTCTCTTTTTTTTATAAACGAAACAGCGATTTTTTGGTTTCACTTTTTTATGTTTTTCTTTTTATTTTTATTTACATCTTTTATATGATTCGAACGAACTCCCTTATTTTACTTCTCCTTTATATCAATCTTCTTGATTCCCGCTGTGATTCCCCGAATCAATCCAGATCACGGCTCTCGTGTTTATTTTTTTATTTTCCTTCTTTGCTTTTTTACGTCGTCACGTTTTCACCTCCAAAATTGAATAACCGGTAGTAGAACTTCACACCACCAAACTCATCTTCCTTTTTTGCTCTTTTCCATTTTATTGTTTTTTGATCCGAAAAGGCCTAATCCATTGCCATCTTTCCTCGTCTGATACAGCTATCATTTGTTGTATGGACGTATTTTAGTACTATTACTGGATTACTCATTGCGAATCAAAAGTTCAACAGCCTGCTGTCAAATTTTACATAAAAAAAATAATTTGACAGGAGCGCATTTGTTTTTATATCTACATTTTTTTTGTGGTGTCTTCTGACCGCCGGTGCCGGAAAGGAAAAAACCAAACGAGTTCGTCCCCTTAGTGTGGGATGAGGTGCAACACAATTCACCAGCGTATCCAGCAGCGTGACTCATTGGAACGGGAAATAAGTGGGACTATATGGAATTAAACGGCCGGACGACCTTTGGAAACGAATTGCATGCGCGCGCTTTATACTACATTTCACGACCAAGCAACCGTCACAAGCGCTGAATGATCACTTGTCAATAAAAAAAAAGTTTGTTCTAGTTGATTCTGATCTCTACCTATGATAAGGGCTAATGTTGTCAGACAAACTGTTGAGCCTGATGTCAGTATCATCATTTGATCATGCGAGGGTGATCTATCTATCTCTTCAGTGCCGGTGAAGAAACCTTTCGAATATAAATATTTATTTATTATTAATTTTATTTGTTACGGATGGCATGAAACCAAGCACGCAGAGGTCTCACTCACGGTGATTTCGCCGACTAGATCTCAGGGTTTTGGGTCGTTGAGAAGTTGGGGCTTGCGTGGTCCTGGCCTATACTGTGGAACATAATAAACAAAAAAGTAAACTATAAACTGAATTTAAATTAAATGACACCAGAATTCGTCGACCGAAACTTGAGGAACCGGAATAAATTTAATAATAACTGGGTGTGCCAACCCAGGAACGACTGGATCTCCCCGAATGACAAGTACAATGTCTGCTGAAGAAATCCCCCGAAAGATCCATCGACCCCTAGAAGCCGATCCCCAGCCACAACGAAGCAGCATAATAGAGTAGGGGCGCTTCTCTAACATACAAAGCCTCTCTTCACCCGGAGAGACCTGTAGGTAATCTGCCGAAGTGCCACGAGGAAACCGCGTAGATTTTATGGTCGTCCCCGAATGGACGACACATATGCTGGACTCGCCACTCCGACCCAGTGGATATCCTGCCAAGGCGATGCCGGGCAGTGACAAGCCCAGCCTGCAAATATAGAACCGACACGAAAAAAAATGTCCGCTCCCATCATACCGTACCGGAAGATTTTAATACTTCATTTTACATTTAAAAAAAACCCACGAAAGAAAAAATTCAGAAAATGGCTCCCCCCCCATTTTCTCAATTTTTTCTTCTGAAGTGCTGGTCTTGCAGATCGCTTTGCATTGTTCTGAACTAATAATAATCTGATGGGGGACAATCTGGTGAATAGAGAGCATGCGGTACTATTTCCCATTTAAGTACTTCCAGCGTATTTTTTACTTGTTTTGCAACATGTGGTCGAGCATTGACGTGCTGCAAAATCACTTTACGCTGTTTGTTGGCTAGAATCGGACGATTTTCGTTCAATGCATGGTTCAAATCTATTAATTGTTGTTGGTGTTCACCAGTGATAGTTTCGTTCGGTTTTATCAGATCATAGTACACCACTCCTTTCTGATCCCACTTAATGCACAACATAACCTTACTTCCATGAATGTTTAATTTTGTTGTTTGATGTGGATGGTTCGCTTGGATGAACCCATGATTTTAATTGTTTAGGGTTATGGTAGTAAATCCACTTTTGACCACCAGTCATAATTTGAGACAAACAATGACACCATTTTCGGTGTCTTGTAAGCTTGCAAACCATTAAACGATGATCAATGTTGGCTTAGTCAGTTCATGTGGTACCCATTTTTCTCCTTTTGAATCATTTTTATGGCATGTAAACCTTTGTTTATGGTTGCTTGAGTGATATTTAACTGTTCTACAAGTTCTTTTTCTGTTTGAACTGAGTTTTCCTTCAACAATGCTTCCAATTTTTTCCAATCTCTTAGAAAATCCAAAAAACTAAGTTATACACCCGACCCAATAAATGAACGAACAAAAGTTCATCTTTGCTTCGTATTCGACGTGTTGTCTTGTGTCTTGTGTTACTTTTGTTTTTGTTTTGGAATGCTTGTCGTGTTGTTTTCGTTTTGCGCGTATATATACATCTGTTGGTGCATTTACTCTGTTTGCATGAACAGAGAGAGGATCTATTTTTTAATTCAACGTGGGCGCGCAGACCTACCCTGCGTCCACCGAGCAAATATTGCGCGGTGTGTATTGTCCAGTATGTACCGACTCGGAGTAAAACTGAATAAATTGTTTTTATAAAAATGAATTTACATTTTCTATAAAAATGAGTGAACCTTTTTTTTATAAAAAACAATTTCTTGGCAAAAATACTTCCTATCCCATTTTTTATGTTTAAATTGGTAAATAAATTATTTATAAACTTTTGTTTAATTATAAAATGAGTTACTTTTGTTTATGTTTAGAGGTTATGATAATTGACTCTGCTATACACCTACATACATTTCGGAGTAAAATTTCAAAAACCGGGTATACAACGGTGTAAGCACAGTTCACAAATAAAAACGTAGTGAGCAGCGTAAAATTACTCAGGTTGAATAAAAAAATACACAGTCAATTTTTGACAGCACAATGTTTGCCCGTTTAAAAAATAGACCCAGAGTGATGAATGATGAATTAGCGATGAGTTGCAATATTGTAACTGCTACATCACATTTCCCCAAGTGAGTCACAATGAAGAACATTATTATCGATCAATGTTATTGTGATACCGAAGGATATCTGTCGATATGCTCATCAAGGTAAAGTCCGTTGTTGATGTCATATCTTATATTTTTGTATCGTATCTGGTCGATTTTTTTGCGAATTGATTAATGGTAGATTGCGCGATGGTTTGATTAAGATACCGAAAGATATCAGTTCTTGAACTGCTTGCTCGATCGGTCGTTAAGTTGACCGATAATCTGAATCTAAAAATGTGATTTTCGGAGTGTAATTGAATGCGATCGAACGAGTGTGATCGATATTGATTAAATGTTTGTTTAGCCAGTCGATCGAAATGTTGTTGTAACGTGGGTGTGACGGCTTTTATGCGGTTACCTTAAAATTATTGTCACCCACGTTGGTTTGGCGGCTGAGGTTGCGCTCGCACACATAAAAATGTTTTGCCATTTATACTAAAATTTTACCGCACACCACAATACAAACAATTTTTTTACCGTGAATCCGTCGTTCCACACTTTGTTTCTTTCGTCGTGATTCTTTCCTCATTTTCTTCCCCTTAACCTACAAACTAATTTTATGGCGGGGAAATTGTTGATTCTTTTTTCAGCAACATTTTTTTGATTCAACTGATTCTCGCACTACTACAAGGATAAATATGTCAAGGACTAGGACACCTTGTTTATTTGTCGTTTTTGGGTTAATTTTAGTTTAATTTTTATTACGAGTGCAAATAATATATTTTTTTAACCAAGGAAGCAGTTTTCGCAGCAAATAATAAACATTTTTTACTATACGAATAAATCAAAAAACATATTTTGACGCACATATAAAAAAAACAAAGAAATGCGCAAAGAAATCAAATGTGAACGGCGATTGATTTTTTGAAATCATGAAATCACGACGAAAGAATCAAAGTGTGGCGAGGCTCCATCACACAATCCTGGGGTGGGATATTGTAACATCACTTTTTTGGATATTTATCGAATATTATATCTCTTTTTCCTAAAATCGAAATGCTTGTCGTTTCACTTTTCAATTTTGCTTTCTATATTGCGATCGCACACTTCTAGAATAAATTATTTATTTATTTCTTTTCCGAAAAAGTATCACTCTTAAACTAAGTAGGTGATACAATAAGAGTAGAACGATAATGTTTTATTCGAATAGGTAGAGATCGCAATAGAAGCAAAATAATTGAAAAATGGAAAAATGATAAATTTAATTTGCGATGAAAGAGATGTAAATTTCGATAGTATCGAAAAAAGTGATGTTACAACCCTGAAATGAACTGATTAGAAGAAAAATTTATTTTTTAATTTAATAAATTTATCGTTGTTCTTATTTTTTTCGTATTTTGCCTCAACCAGCGAACACTTAAGAGCTTAAGTTGCTTGCTGACCTCTAAAGTTTTGGTGGTCGTACCGCTTCCCTAAGTGGTCCAAATAAAGCACAACTTAATCTCCTAAATTTTTGCTGTTTGCGGGTTTAATTTCATTTTGGAATGCTCGTCGTGTTGTTTCCGTCTTGTGCGTATTTATATGTACATCTGTTGATGAATTTACTTTGTTTGCATGTGCAGAGCGGTAACTGATGAGTTTGCGAGATGTTATGTTTGCGATATATACGATTAGTATATTGGTTTGCAGTATCTAACCGCTACAGCTTCAATCAGAGAGATTTTTAGTACACGGGAAGAAAAGTTGATTTATTTTTCGAAAATTCTTAGGAGTCCTTAGCCCAGAGCCATATTTCTGCAAGTTGCAACATACCGATCACCTTGAAATTTTTGATATACTTGGTGACTTTTTTTAGTGTTAAAATTAGTAGCCCTTCTTGTAAGTTGTGGGGGGACGGGAAGCGGGAGTAACATTGAAATTAAAATAGAAACCCCTATTTTTTATTGCAGATTCGGATGCTACGACTTAAATAAAGTACGTAGGATTACTTTAAACATTAAAAAAAAATTATTTATTTTTTATTTTTGTTTTCCTAACTTAAGAAATACAATTTGTTTGAATAATTTCAAGTATTTACAAAAAAATGTCTCAAATAAATTCTACGTACCTTAAACCGTAGAATCCGAATATGCAATAAAAAATGGGGGTTCCTATTTTAATTTCAAAGTTACCCCCGCCCCACCTACAAGGAGGGGAGGAGGAGTACTAATATTTGCACTAATGTATGTCCCCCCGGAATGATTCAATTTTGATAATGGGCATTTTTTCGTAGAGTGCTTATTTTCGTAGGTGCTTACAAAATCACCCGTTATACATATATAGGGTGTGACAATAACCGGTTCAGATTTGACATTGGGTATTTTGGCTCTGGCAACACTTAATGTCATTCTTTCTTTGATATAAAGTTCAATTGGTCCAGCAATTGACGCCCCGTGGCCATCCGCTTCGATCTCGATTAGCTGTGTGGGCCTGCGATAAACACGAAATTGATGAGGATTTTGCTCAAAAAATCATCTTTTCGGACGAGGTACATTTTCATCTTGATGGGTTCGTAAATAAACAAAACTGTCGCATATGGTGATGGGAAAATCCACAAGGATATGTGGAGAAGCCAATGTATTCATTCCGTATTATTGTGTTACGGGATGGCTTCTGCCATCCCGCAGATTTAACTAAACACACGCAGAGGCCTCACACGGTGATTTTACTGGCTACAACTCAGGGAGAAGTGCTATTGGTCGTGGGGTTGGAGGCTTGCGTGGATCTTGGCCTACACCGTGAATACAGAAACTTAAACAAAAAAAAATAAACGCAAATAATAAATAATAATAAACCTGATGTTCCGCCGAAATTCGTCGGCCGAAACTTGAGGAACGAACAACACAATAATTATAACTGAGTGAGGAGCCTTGGTGAGCGCATCCTTAAGAATTCAAACGGCGCAAGCGCCGGTTCCGAAATCGGATGCTGGCACCAAGGGACCGCAAACATCCCGCCGACACAGAATGAGAATCCCCCCCCCCCCTCATCACACCATACCGAAAAATTTTAGTAATTCATTTCATTAAACAAGAACTCTACAAAAAAAGAAAATCTAATCCACATAGCAGTGGAAAACCCAAAATCATCCCGTAAGGGAACAAAATCAAATAAAATAATCGCCGAAAGAAAAATGTATGGGGCGCGATCAATGTGTACCCCCATCATGCACATGGCCAGCGCACGTCGGTGCAAGATTACACTATTTTTTTATGGACAAAATCAAAATTAAAACTCAAAAAAAATTTTTAAAATAAAATAAAAAAAACGTACCTTAATCATTTTGTGCGACCTTGGGCGGTCGTCATGCCACAGGGTCGCCGCCCCGACTGTTGCGGTGCCCTTCACCGATGACTGGATTGGCCTCGGCTGGCCGCCAAATAAGAATATCACGGCTGGCCTCAACTGGCCGCCGGATCCGTATAGAGCGGAGTGACCTGAACTGGCCACCCAAAGACGTGGGGCTTTGGCTCGCCTAAACCGTTGAATAAACGGATAGCTGGTAAGCCATCCATACCGTTGGGCGTCCTTCGCCTTACCCGCTAGCCTCGTTGGGCGTTGGTTCGCCTTAGTTGGGCTTTGGTTCGCGTTCGTTGGGCTCTGGTATGCTTTCGTTGAGCTTTGCTATGCCTTCTTTGGGCTTTACTATGCCTTCATTGGGCTTTGCTATGCCTTCGTTGGGCTTTGCTATGCCTTCATCCCGGAAATAAATTCCGGAAAATAAAATAAATTTCACGTTAGGCGCTTTCCCGCCTGTATAAAGTTTTGTCTGGTTAGGCAACCAAATGTTGGGCGTCCTTACACCACAATTTTATTTCAATTTTTTTTTTATATATATTTTTTTTGTTTTTAAATGATGCACCAATTTATAACTATCAAAAGTTTATACATCAAAAAATTTTAATTTTCAAAAAAAAAAAAAAGAAACGAGACTCAAAACTCAAAACTTTATAGTTTTTTTTCTAAATAACAAGCAAGACTAACCAAAAAAAAAAAATTCTCCCCCGCACAATGAACGCCAAACCGCTCTAGAAGAATCTTTTTCCTTCTCTGTTTTTCATTTGCATCAATTCGCATTGATGTAAACGAGAAACATATAAGAAAAAATATTCTTCTAGAGCGCATTGCTTCGCACACACACAGGCAACACGTTGGTCTTGCTCTCCCATTCATTTTGAAGTTTGGTTCACATGACAAGCAATTTCACCAGACTCAAACCTTCGTTTTTTAAAAAAAATTTAGAATAGGTGGGGGTGTCATCGGCAAAATGACCTCAACCATTCTGCCACAAAATTATCCGTTATCAAAAAATAATTGTTATGACAAAAAAAGTCGTAACAACTGTTCGATGCGGCTTGTGGCGTGGCGGCATTATTGAACCGTATTTTTTCGAAGATGAGGCCGGCGCGACCGTTACGGTCAACGGAATCAACTATCGCCACATGTTAACATCTTTTTTGTGGCCATATCTTGAAGATATTGATTTAGACGACCTTTGGTTCCAGCAAGATTGTGCGCCATACCACACATCGTTCGTTACAATAGCGGAACTGCGTCAAAAATTCGACGGTCGCATTATCCGTCGAAACGGTGACGTGAATTGGCCGCCAAGGAGCTGTGATTTAACACCTTTGGAGTTTTATGTGTGGGGTGCCGTGAAGGACAAGTGTTATACGGACAATCCACAAACAATTGAGCCTTTGAAAGCCAATATTGAAGCAACCATTGCCGAAATAGATCTGCACACAAATCAAAATGTGCTCAGAAATTGGACCGGCCGAATGGAGTACGCCAAGGCTAGACGCAGCTTTCATTTAAATTAAATCATTTTCCATAAATAACCAGGAGGATAGTATTTTCAAACAAAAAAATAAATTTGGAATTATATTAAGCCGTTTTTGTTTTATTAAATTTTTAAATCTGAACTTCTTATTGTGACAACCTGTATTTGTTTTTTATTCCAGCTGATAATTAAAAACAGATTATTACTGTCATATTTTTAAATTTCTGGGATAAGACTAATTTCATAGTAAAATGATTTTTATTTTATTTTTTGGGCCTGGGATTAATTCCAATAACTTTAATACAAGTAAATTCTATGCCTTTAATGAGATTTTAATTTAATAGTGTTACCTGATTAAACTTATATATTTCCTGGGCTAACTTCTTAGGTCGTGTTTCAATTGGTTTAAATACCGCATAAAAAGCTAAAAAGTTAAAAATTTATTTTGTGGTAATTTTTTTTAAGTTTTTATCTGTTTCAACTGGTTAAAAATTTTGACACAAGGTTGCTTATTTTATGTGTAATTGTGAACATATATAGCAAATTTAAATATGAAAAAAACGTAAAATAAATATTTTTTAAATATATATTAGTCAATTATGGTCAGTTTAAATATATATTATTGCAATTTTTCTCAAAATTTGTACATGGAAAATTTTTGTTTACAAACAAATATTTTTGTCAGCCAAATGTTTTCTATATAAAAATTTTATCAGCTCTTGAAGTAGATAAAAAGTTTGACCTTTTTATTCACCACAATTTTTAACTTTTTATGTGGTATTTAAACCAATTGAAACACGCTCTTATACGTTGTTATGGTGGTACTTTTGGTCGCAGATAGAAAATGCAAAGCAAGCGTGATTCTTTCTTTAATCACGTGATTTATTTATACTCGCTTTGTAATAGGTTGCGTCAAATATTTATAATTTCCCGTCATTGGCAGTCAAACAGTTTCTAAAGAAAAACACATTTTTTCAAAAGGAGGTGTCAGCAGAATGTAGCTTTTAAAAAAAAATAAGACAAACAGGATTAAGGGCGATTAAATTTTTATGTCTGCACCCTGTATTAAAAATAAACCAATGGTTCTTTGTAAAAACGTTCAATTGCTGAATCGAATATTTTTGTACTAAAGAACTGTTTCAATTTAATAATAAGATTTTATTACTGAATTTCAAAAGAAGTAAATAATCTTAAACATCATGTGAGACGTATAATAATAACAATTCACATTGCACCATAAAAATAAATCAAAATCTCAAGTATGAAACTAAACTGAATTATTACAGTGTTTCTAGAATGCACACGTGGCCGAAATATAAATAAATACACATTTAGAATAAACTTTTGGTTTTATGAAGTTATCTCTTATGTAAATAAAACGTCTGAGTTACCTCTTAAAACAATATAAAATTCAATTTCATCTTAAAATTTTATCTATATGCAATAATTGTGTTGCAATGGAAAAAGCCCATCATGAAAATATTTCCGAAGATATTTGAAAATACCTAAAACATGCTGTACATATAAATTTATGATGAAGATATGTAGATGCAACCATAAAATATGTTTATTAGTTAACATAAATTTTTTTTGTAAGGTTTCGTTCCGCGTTACTTCTTTAAGTAAAGCATTAATGAAGATAACAGATGTATTTTCTAATTTGTGTGTATCTGGTAAATAATTATTCTCGGTTTGAAATAGTTCTGCTTCTGCTTTCTATCTTCCTTTAATAAAATAATTATGTCTAATGTTATTTGTTATGTAAATCTGTTATTCGAAATTGTATGCCGCTGTTTAAGTAACATCGACCGGGTTACTCGAATTTTGGTAAATGTTGCGGTCCAGTTTTGATAACTTTGCACCACACATAGGTGTTAAACACAAATTCAGTGTTAACATCACATTTCAATTCAATTTGGATATGTTCTATATTATTAAACCTAAATATTGTTATAACACATAAAAAGGGTTATACACGTAATGATGATTTAGTAGTAAATTTTATAATCTCAACTGTATACAGTTTCAAATAAACAAATTAATTTCTTTTAATTTACTTACACGCATTCTTTTATTTATTCAAGATGCTTGAAAATGTTTTAACGTCATTGTACTCGTACACATAATAGGAATTAGACGTCATATAAACAGTAATAAAATAAACATTTGTATGTTTGCATTTTATCGAAACATTACATCGTAATGGAATTGAAGGCGATTGATGCATTCATGTTCAATTATAATTCAATTCTTATGTGCACCGTTTTCTTGGGTAACAAATACAACAATTTTATTTTTAAATTTAAATTTAGATTAAAATTAATTCCCCTTCGAACGTGACTACGATTTAAATCGAGATACAGAGTTGGTTAATTAACGCATTTAAAAGTAAATGAATATACACTGTATAGGGAAAGAAATTACCAGTCTTAATAATAATCGTAATGTATTTTTAGATGTTTAAGACCAGAACACCAAAGGAATGCCTAATTTTTCAATTATGAACTTTGAATTTATTAATTCGACATAACATTATATAGGACATTGTGTTGGGGCTAAAACCGCATGTGGTAATCAAAACTTTGATCTGACCAACCCAACTTGGAAAATTCTCGTGAAATAGAGTCATTAATGTTTGTAACAGAAAAACGGAAAATTACCTACACGTACATATCTTAAAACATAAAAATTTTTCCAGTATGTGTGTATGTTGAATAAGAATTCGGCCATTTTTCAGCAATCGTGATGAAATTGGGTATGTTGGATGGAAAAGGGATTCCAAAATGGTGTTTGGAAAAAATTCTGGAATATGGCCACCTGGGACGGAGCTCTACTAAAAACTCACCGATTAAGATGGGATTAGGTATGTTGGGTGAAATTGGAAACATCCTTATTTTTAATAAAGTACGAAAACTTAGTAACGAATAATAAGTTTTGTTGTTCTATGAACACAATACTATATACCGAAAAGTTAAGAGAAATATGAATTAAAGATGAATATTTTAAAATGAAACAGTCGAATCGGCAAGCCCCCACCAACTTTTTGAACAAGCAATTCAATAAAAACTTGGTATTTTCGCACTACATGAAGTAACTTTAATTGGCAATAGTACCGTTGATTATAAACGGAAACACACGAAACGTACTTTGTGGAAGCAATAACGCCAACTAGCCCGAATTTGAAGTTAAGTGACTCATCACTAACCAATATGGTTATATGCTGTATAAGATAGCGAAATTTTGACAGCGGAAAATAAGAGATTGCGCTACTCGCCGCCAGAGGCAGCACTATCACTAAAGAGAATTAATTTTGTTACGTAATTACCAGCGGAAATTTTTCATTCATAATGCACCACTTTTTTCACTAATAAAAATATCTCAGCGGAATAAAATATTAAAAATGATCCTTAAAATGGCAAATTAATTGATCTCCGAAGTAAAGGAACTCGGTAAATGAAATCTTGAAATTTAACAATATTCCGTCTATCCGCCATTTCTTCCGATAGTAACCAAAACTTTTGGTTGTTTTTCTAATAGCTTAGGTCATACTGAGACTATATTGAAAATTTGGGGAAAATTCATGGACTAGAATTTTTTGATTTTCTGTGGCCAAACAAGTTATTTTCCATATAGTCTCAGTATGATCAAAGCTACTAGAAAATCAACCAAAAGTATTGGTTACTAGTGAAAAACTTTGAGATATTGGCCAAAAACTGAAAATAACTTATTTGGCCGCAGAAAATCAAAAAATTCCAGTGAAAGTTCTAGTTCATGAATTTTCCCCAAATTTCCCATAGGGTCTCAGTATGACCTAAGCTATTAGAAAAACAACCGAAAGTATTGGTTACTAGTGGAATAAATGGCGGATAAATGGATTGTTGGTAAATTTCAAGATTCCATATACCAAGCTCCTGGACTTCGGAGGTCAATCAATTTGCTATTTTAAGGATCATTTTTAATATTTTATTCCGCTGAGATATTTTGTTTAGTGAAAAAAGTGGTACTTAATGAATGCAAAATTTCCGCTGGTAACTACATAAAAAAATTAATTCTCTTTAGTGATAGTGCTGCCACGTGTGGCGAGTAGCGCAATCTCTTATTTTCCGCTGTCAAAATTCCGTTATCTTATACAGCATGTTATATAGTGAATAACCTCACACCCATTAGCCATCGTATTTTCCTACTCAGGTCTTAGGCGTCACTTTGGCCTTTCCTTTGTCAAAATCCAAGCCCCAAGTGAAGATAAACTCGATTAAATCAAGCATGCTTTCTACAAACATAGATCGTGGAGTCGTCTTGAGCAAAATGCTACGATACTGCGTCAAAATATTACGGGATGATTTAAATTTTCAAATTAGAAGCGCTCACGAGCTACATTGCGACACCATCAGTTCGAAGTCCGTACGTTCTGTTTTGAAACAACAAAGAGACACAAAACATTCTTTTAGTTATGTTCTACAATCCATAGTTTGCAAGCACGTATTGCCTATTTAAACGCATCCATAAATGAATGAAATTTTACTAGAACTATTAATACAAAATTTGATGCCAAATAGGGCTACCAGAATTAAGAAAAGTTGAATTAAGAAAAGTGAATTAAAAAAAGTGGTATTTGTATGAACGGTGATGTTTTTTACACGGTTTGCACGTATCATCGCGTAAAAATAAGGTTTGGGTGTATTTTATTTCACATTATAAACATAAAATTTACATTTGTTTTTAATAACAAAGAAATGCATGCTAAATTTAATGTTTTTAAGAAAACGTTTCTTCTTACAGTTTTTTTGTTGTATTGTGAGAAAGATAAAAAACCTGCATTTCATAAATTTCATTTTTAAATTATTATTTGTGTATTAATAGTGAATTAAAATATTATGCATTTTTTAATTCATTTCGAAATTTGCGATTTACACATTTTATTAATGAAAGGAATATGTAGTTGAACATTTTTAATGTCTTAAATTTTCGTATTACAGTATAAGCCCGATTATCCGGCATTCAATTAATCGGAACACTCAGTTAACCGGAATTTTAATTTTTAGGAATTGTTTTGCTTTTTTCTCTTTCTTTTCTCTTTCATATGCATTTTTTAATTCATTTTCAAATTAGCAATTGTTTTTTGCACATTTTCATATTAAAGTAAAAGCTCGATTATCCGGCATCCAATTAACCGTAACAATCAGTTAACCGGATTTTTAATTTTTAGGATTTTTTTTTGCAAAGGATAATTCTCTTTCGCAAGAGAAATTATTTTTGTTATTATTCGGGAATTCACAGAAAATATATTTAGTAAAAGCTCTGTTATCCGGAATGCTTGGGGATGAGAGCATTCCCGATAATTGGATGATTTATTAAAACTAGAATACAAGAATTTCGCTTAATTTCATTATTTTTTAGGATTCTCGTTTATTTATTTTCAAATTATGTACCAGAAAACATTTTTTTACACATCAGTTCATTGAATTTATTGCAAATAATAAATACATACATATTATGAATACAAGTACGCCCATATGAGTACCCAAAATTTAATAATATATTCAATATTTTACTAACCTAACTATAATACAACTTTACACATTTAATTCAAATAAAATAATGCATAAAACAGAAAAAAAGTAAAGAGAAGTATATTTTCTGTGAATCCCCGAATAATAAAAAATAATAATTTCCCTTATGAAAGAGAAAAAAGTAAAAAAAAAATCCTAAACATTAAAATTTCGGTTAACCGAGTTTCCCGGTTAATTGGATGCCGGATAATCGGTCTTTCACTATAATATGGAAAATAAAGCCATTCAAAATTTTCAACTAATGCTGTCATTAATGAAAATGTGCAAAAAACAATTGGAAATTTCAAAAATAATTAAAAAATGAATATGAAAGAGAAAAAGCAAAAAAATATCTTCCTCAAAATTAAAATTCTTCTTAATTTAATGTTTTGTAATGCTGGTCACGTTAATATTTGAAATTTTTTGTTTTTTGTAATAAAACACTATCCTGTTTTAAAACAGAAGCTGGCTAGAGTGTTTTATTACAAAAAACAAAAACAATTCAAAAATTAAATTTCCGGTTAACTGGGTGTTCCGGTTAATTGGATGCCGGATAATCGGTCTTTCACTGTAATGTGAAAATTAAAGTCATTCAAAATTTTCAACTAATGCTTTCAATAATAAACATGTGCAAAAAACAATTGCAAATTTTAAAATGAATATGAAAGAGAAAAAAGCAAAACAAATCTTCCTGAAAATTTAAATTGCGGTTAACTGAGTGTTTCGGTTATTTGTTTGCCGAATAATCGGGTTTGTACTGTAGTACATTTTTACGTTTTATGTCGATTATAAATACACATTTTATTTCATTTTCAAAATGACTTATTTATAATTTTAAACTAAGTAAGAAAAAATTGAAAAAATTTGATAATTTTCCGAGAAAAATTTAATTACATATTTTTTGAATACTTTTCTAAAAAAAACATATTTTATTTCAGTTTTGTTACATTTTTTGAAAATGAATTATTACATTTTGAAAATGAATTAAGAAGTGCACATATTAATTAAATCAACTTTTATTATTTCATTTCTATCAAGTTTTCTTAAATCATTTTCAAAATGAATTAAAAACATTTATTTAAATTCAGAAAAAAACACTTATCTTAATTCAACTCTTCCTGATTCGGGCAAATAGTTGCGAAAACTTTCTATCATCTATAGTTGCAACATCGGTTCCAAATTTGAAACCCGGTTTTTCGGTTTTAATCTTTTCAAAAACCGGTTTCCGGTTAATAACCGGTTTATTTCATAATAATAAATAAATATGTAAAATATCCTTGCAACTTACGAAATTTTTTATTTTTAGTTTAAACTTTTCATAATAAAATAAACAAATTCACAAATAATAAGATAATAATAAAAATATAATATAAATTCCATTCAATTCAATATACATATGTATCAGATTTTAATACAAAAATTCAGTAACTAATAACTTTATTTTTTGCTAAAATTGGCGCTTAAAAGCAGAGACTATCAATTGTATTATCACCAAGGCGGGCGTGACCTGACTTTAGTACAGATTTTTCCTGACGAAGAAAAAAATGTTTCAGCTTCTACGCTGACTGGCGGAATCGTCAATAAGAATTTACAAAAATTCCAAACTTTCTCCTCTGGTACGGGTATCTTCGAAGTGTGTTAGATCTCTTCTTAAGTTCTTATAACGGTCAATACATTTAAAACATCTTTTTTAATTAACAAAGGAAGAGGAGCTCTTATTCCTTGTTCAACTGCATCTTACATTATCTGTTTCATAGTTAGTTGAATATGTTGTTGGTTATCGCCCGACGGTACTTCTAACATAACTTCCTCAGAATGATTATCTGGGGGTTGTGTGTTTTTTTTGAATCTGTTAATCTTGTCAATAATTTGTAAATCACAGATATAAGCGTTTTTAAGCATTTTTGTTAAAAAAAATGCTATATGGTTTCGGTTTGCCGTCTGTCCGTCTGTGTCTACGATAACTTGAGAACGGATAGAGATATCGACTTAATTTTTTCGCTAAAAGTTCAAGCAATTCATGGGAATGTGCCCTATTGATTTGGACATTTCTGTGTTCAGGGTGTTCGGAGATAGGTAGGGTTTTGTTGACTTCCCTCTTTAAAATTGATAGATTTTTTTTTATTTATTATTCTATTTTGGTTTCATAGAGCATGTGAATGTTGAATAAAAATATATCTCGTGTGGATGTGGGTTTGTGTGGATGGTGTGGTTATGGGGGTGGTAGGAATGGTGGTATGGGAGGTGGAGGAGGCGGTTGGGATTAGGTGTTTTGGGTTTGGTGTGGGAATTGGGATTTGATGGATGAGGGTTTGTGTGGTGTGTGTGTGCGGAAGGGGTATGTAGATGGTGTTGATATGGATAGTGTGGTATAGAGTAGTGCGGGTGAGATGAGTTTTAGGGGTTGGATAGTGGGTGGGGGTGGTAGGGGTGGTAGTAATTTTTAGGTGTGGTGGTTTGCGATTGATTATGGTCGGTTGAGTTACGGTGGATTGAGGTCGGTTGGGCTGGGTTTAAGAGGGGTTAGGTGGGTGTGGGTGGATATGGGTGGGCGTGATATTTGAAATACGCAAATCACACATCACATCTTTATAGACAACAAAAATGCTTATAGAGTTTGGTTCCGAACCTTTCCCGTCTTTTTTATTTAATTTGGAGCTTGCGTTATTGACATCGCAGGAACCAGTATGTAAATACTGAAGAACAGCTTCGATGACTCCGTTCGCCTTTCATTAATTCGTAATTCTAGTTTCGATTTCATTTCATTCATTTCAAAGAATACTATTTATAATCTGCATTCTTGATAACATGAAAGTAATAGCAGCGTTCGCAGTAAGAGGATTTGCATCTCTTCGGGCCAAACTACAAAGGCTCTATCGTTAGCTTTCTTGGCTCAAGCACATAATCTCCAAAAATAATATCCATTCATTTTCACAAAATGAATATTGAGTGAGGTCTAGTGCTACGATCGCCATCGATATACTTCCTTTACTCTTTAACCCGTTCAAGCATTATAAACAGGCTACTCCATCGAGTTTTAGAATCTAAGGTTAATTCCAATTCTTTACCATGGTTCAGTGTTACAAATTTTTGAAACGCGGTATTTCTTGTTGGAGAAGCTCTAAACATTTTTACTATTTTACGAATTTTTGTTATGTATGATAGAATTATGCTCGAATTGGTCGGATGATTCTGAATCTAAATTATGGTTTTGTGAAATTTCAAAGTTGTCTGCACCGGGATTTACATCATCCTCGTATTCGTTTTCGGAATCAACAGTTTCTGGGCAATTTACTTCATCAAAAGTGTCAGCAGTTTCGGATAATTCGTCAACGCCAATGACACCCATGAGCAAGGCAAAGTTGAGGTTTTGGCTCAATTAACATTCCAAGTCTTTTCATTACCGATGCTTCATCGGTGGTTATAGTTACAATGTCCTTTTCAAGCGATAAAGAGAAATCGTTTAATTTATTTTTAATTAGTTCAATACACTTTTCGGCGGGAGCACTATACCGTGAATATGGACCAAGCCTAAATTCTATATTTTTTCATTCGAATGTACATTTATATTTAAGAACCGATGGTTTATTATAAAACTCATCAAAAGTTAAACTAAATCTAAGATTATTCATTTTCTTGTTAAACAATTCGGATTTAGTTGAGTTTTTGCAGCATAATCCATTAAAATTTTTTTATGGCTTTGGGTGATTTTGGTAGTTGATTGCACGTGAATCCTTTGGCCATAGGCAATACCCTGAGATCATTTGAGGTGTAAAACACAGAAAATGGTATACCATCTCTTGCAATTAGCTGAGATAAAATGGCAGACAAAGAAACATCTTGTTTATTTTACCAAAGAATTCTGTAACTTTTTTCGATGAACTTGAATCAGAGAAATTTGATGTAGATGGGGCACTTATCTTTCGTTTTGCTACATTTATATTGTGGATCGCTCGTAAATGGGAATGAAGCGCACTAGTAGATCCACCGCAACATTTAATTTGTTTTCCACATTTCTTGCATTTAGCTGTTAGCACAACTTCCAGTTTTCAGCCTTTACTACCACGTAGGCCGGGTTCCCATTTCTGTCCAACAAACAAAACTCCACTAACATCGGTTAAGAAATGGCCGAGTTCCGTCCCAGGTGACTATATTTCATAGCTTCCTCCAAATATTATTTAAGAATCTTATTTTCTTCTACCATATCCAATTTCATCACAATCAAATTAAAAATGATCGAGTTCCGACTCAGGCGGCTATATTCCAAAACTTCTTCCAAAAATCGTTTAGGAATCCCATTTCCATCCAACATCAAAATCCCATCAATATCGGTTAAGAAATGGCCGAGTTCCGTCCCAGGTGGCCATAATCTAGAACTTCTTCCATAAACTATTTAAAAATCCCATTTCTATCCACCATGTCCAATTTAATCATAATCGGATAAGCCCGTAGCAGTTTCACATTTCCATCCACCATATCCAATTTCATCATAAACGGTTAAGAAATTATTGAGTTTGGTCCCAGGTGAAGATATTCCAGAACTTCTACCAAAAATCAGTTAAGAATCTCATTTACATCCAACATATCTAATCCCATTTTACTCGATTAATTTTCTATTTACACTTAATTTTGATATACGGTCAGTTTTACAAACTACGATAAACTGGTATACGAGAAATTGTCCACACGGTAAATTGTGTCCAAGATATGTGTTATATGGTTAAATGTTCACGAAAAATTGAAACACTATAAACTGTTTACGATAAAGCGGCCGTCACCCACCTATTATATTGATTTCAAATGGCGTTAACTTCCACATTTCGCTCATTTGCTGCAACAATGATACAACTCAAAATTCACTTATTTCTAAGATATCGAATCAAACGATCCCGAATAATTCATTCCACACCTTAGACTCTTATATAGAATTATTTTCTTGATGATGAATTAGAGCATTATCTTAAGGTAAATCCATGGCAAAGGTCCGAAAAGCTCTTTAAATTTTGGAATAATTTTTGGAATTTTCTTTCACTTTCTTTAAATCATGAAAATAAAACTGATGGCCTTCAGGACCATCCAAATTAAATTTCTTTTCGCCCGAAAACTTCTTTTGAAGTTTTTTTTTAATTTAAGCTGCTTAGGCTGCGTACCAATCCAAGGGTAAATCGTTTACTACGGTAAAAATCGATTTTAGTACAGATTTTTCGATCAGTTTACCATAAAACTTTTCAAAAATAATTGAATTTTCTCAAAAATTTACTTAAAGTTGACTTTTACCCTTTGATTGGTACGCAGCCTTAATATTGTTAAACACATACCGAACCGTTGATAAGCTTGCTTTGACTCCAGATAAGAAACAACTGACGCACTGATAAGAAACAATTTGAAGCAGACCGAATAATCGCTCGTTTTTCCGTTGTAGCCTCTGTTATGCGTCCTTTTCTGTTTTTTCCATAAGTTTCAATATTATAATGAATGCTATTTCACAATTTGAGAATCCTTCTTCCTTTAAAAATGCAATTTTGCTCTTCCACCTTCTGAAAGTGTCTTTTCTTTACCCATAAACAGTTTTACTGTTGATATCCATTTGACTATTATTTCAATAAGCAATAATGTACCCTCAATTGACTAAGCAATATTCTCGTTTCACAAATATGAAAGTTAAAATTTGAAATCAATATAATAGGTGGTCGTAATTAAGTGAAACGGAGTGTAAACGGCGGACATAAAGTTCATATTAGATTTGTAACAACTGTTTCTTCCTTTACAAGAAAACATCAGAGGCAACTTACTCTGGAACGATTTCAATGCGGGCAGTTCACCGTAGGAATAATTATTTCTTTATACAGGGTGACCGGGTTTGGGATGCTCATTCGTTAAGGAGTGATTCCTTGGTTCATTCTGTGAAAAAATCGTATGGGTGGGGGAGGGGTCAATTTTTGACATCCTTTGAGATCCAGTGTGTTTAAAAAAAATTTGGTTCCGAAAAAAATTAGACACAAATATTAAACAGTAACTTCCAAAATATTTATCGGAGCGCAACCAACTTAGTCTTATTTGACTGGTAGTTATATAGGCCTAAGTGGTTATCTTGCATCTGCAAGTGAGATCTGCCGTTTGAGAGGTATGATGTTCTAAAGTAAAAATAAAATATGTTTAAAATTCAGTTTTTCTACAAAAAACAGTTATATTTTTTTTTTTTACCTAATTTTTTTGTTCTACGTGATTTACTTAACTTACATGATCTCCCCTACAATCTCCCGTGCCGTAGTTTTTTAAGTATAATCGTTTATTTTTGTTGTAGTGTTAATATTGTAATCAATTTTTTTTTGATCAATAAATTAATAGGTGGCTTAATTTGCTTAAAGTAGGACGGAAAAAATGATCCGCAAATGAGCAGGGAGTGTCTCGGCCCCAGGACAGATTGCAGGGATTAAAAAAAATAATATTCTCATTAGTTTTGAGAAATTGTCTAGTGTTGTGAATCAAAAATTCCAAATAATTTATGAAATAATTTATGAACCATAATATTAGGTGACACAGTTCTCAGGTGAGGAGTACATGGTTTCAATTTTGTTTACGGATTTTGCGATGGTAATGCACCACGAGCTCGCAATGAATATCAACGTAGGTTTTCAACGCGTTGCGTTACTCACGCAAGAGTATTTACAAATATTTTTAGTAGAAGACTGCGAAATATCGTAACGACATCAAATACACGGGTGGAGCCCCATTCAGTTTCATTTGGATGTCGACGAAGAAATAATTAGTAATGTAACAGCAAATCCATCTATTAGCATAACCCGTTCAAGAACTATTACCGATAGACCATGATAAAAGATTGGAGTTTTGTAATTAGTTTATTGAAAGGAATTTTGACAATGATAGTTTTGTGAGATGGTATAACAAACTTTCACAATCTACACACGTTGGCTGCTGAAAATCTGCATTCGTAAAACAAACCATTTCAGCACCGCTTCAGTGTAAACGTTATTGGCGATAATATAATTGGAGTGAAGGTCATTTAGAATTTTTTACAAAACGATTTGTCACTCCTACTTGAAGATGTTTCCATTTTAAGGAGATTATTGCACGCATACCAATTATGATGGTGCTTCTATTCACAACGGTATAAAAGTTAAAAGTTGGTTAAACGAAAATTATCGAAATAATTGGATTGGAAATGGTCAAATTCTTTGGCCTGCATCATTCCCTGATGTAACTGTATTAGTTTGTTATGAATGGGGTACGATGAAGCGCTTGTATACTCCAAAGAAATTGAAACAAAAGAAGAACTAATACAACGAATATGCACGCAGCCGCTCGACAGAGAAGGAAAGAATTACCAAGAATTGAAATAACAAAAGGCATACTTAAACGAGTATTAGGCTGTATTCAATCACAAGGAGGACATTTTGAGCCCCTTTTATAACTTAAAGCAGTACTTTTACTCTCGAGCCAAACTTTGTATTGGGGGATTGTAGGGGAATCATTGCGAATTAAAATTTTATCCCGAAGATACCTTAAATAACCTCCCATTTCAAAATCATGTAGCCCTGATCCGAGACATTTGTAGTTTCGGAGAAATAATTTTAAATTTATCGAGCGGGACGAAAAATTAAATGAAAATCAATGAAATTCCCAGCCCAGAATTCATTTTCGGGAACTTGCCACGGAACAAATTTTTTCTTACACTGTTATTTGTCATTATTTTATGCAATTCAAAATTTTACTGTTTTTTTATACGTTAGATTTTAATTTGTTTTATTATACGAAAAAAATCGAAAATTAATAAATTTGATAATTTTTCGTTTTTTCATTAAAATTGATAAAAATTCTGTGCTGGGCTAACCACACAAGAACAAATTGGTTATTGATATGTTCGTGTTGCCTGATTAAAAAAAAACAATTTTTCTGCGATAAAATTCTGGGATAACTTCACATATCTACCCGCGACTCCATGGTCTTTTATCGCAAAAGAGTATTCGTTGTCTTTTACGCTGATTTCTTACTCTCCACTCAAATATTGTACTCTAGTGATTTGCCGTTTAGTCTGAAGGTGCATTGCAACATCATCAGCAAAGCTATGGATAGTGTTAACAATGCTATCTACCAAATCATTGATGTATAAGAAAAACAAGGTAGGTGACAAAACTGATCCCTGAGGGACTCCGATAATTTAGGAGTGTGTCGTGGGAGATCTCCGGTTTAGCACAACGATGATCTTTCGGTCTTTGAGAAAGCTTTGTCCCAAACTAAAAAAATGAAATTCTCATGCCAAACCTTCTTGGAAGTCTTGTATACATCCAAAGCGATTGCAGGTCAGACCTATGGAATTACCTTTGAATGGTAGAATTTTGATGCAATCTGAGATGTTTTGTAATAAGCTCTCATGAGAGTCACTCAAAAATCAAAACTAACCGATGACAAACGTTCAAAAGGAAAGTACCATAGATGACCAATCCTTCACAACATACAATAAAATACACAGCTATTCAAATTCAGTGGCCGACCGTTCAGCAAAAATTGTATTACTGAAGGAAACACAAATGTCTAAGTTGATCCAGGTTAACGTAAAACGATATTCGATAAGACATGCTATAACCTCAAATGGGGGCCATTATATTTTATGCTAAGACACAAAAATATAAATGAATCGCGTACTTACTATACATACCATATGGATTTGTATCATGGAAAATAAATTTTCCACAAGTTTTCCCAAATCACCTAAAATTGAATATTACGTCTTACACAAACTGACATACACACACACAAACTTTATGCAATTTTTTTTTGTTTCTTATCTTTATGTATAAATATTTGATATTAAAACGCGACTCTTGTGAGTTGTAAATTTTCAACAACAACAACAACAATAGCAAAGAAAACTTCTGTATTTTTACATCTTTTCATGTATATATAACTTTCCAATTTTCTATTTCTGTTTTTCTTTTAATAAAACACAAATTTATTAAAGATGCTTAATAATAAATAATTTGAAACAGAAAAGTCATGTACGGTAACGTTTCTTACGTATACTCGTACGACTAACATACGAGATATGATGTAGGTACAAACGTACAAATTCTCCCATTGCATAAAACATGCATGATATATATTCATTTATATGCTTTCTTTGGCTCCTTTGAAGGTCTGAGCCTATAAGTATACGCGTAACGTATATATTGTTTAAAAATTAACAAACAACGACCGGGAAAATTGTTTGTACAGGATATCGGAACCAAGTGTATTGCATTGCGTCGTACTTATATCGGCTGAAGAAAAACTTTTTCCCAAACATCTCGTTTTTGTTTCCATCGTTTCATTATATTTTGATTTGGTTTATGAGAAAATTGAAAGAAGCCGTACATTATTTTCATAAATGCGAAACAAGAAAAATTTATTATGTACTCGTGAATAAATAAATGATGATTAATATTATATAATATTATGAAGTATATTGGTTCCGTTGTTATGCCATTACAAATCAGAATAAATAAAAAATATATGCCATTGTTGATGCATACGCAAAATATAATAAATATGAAGGGCCAGAACTCTTCTTTGCATTACAGTTATCCCTTGACAGTCGTACAAGACTTTAACACCAATTATGTTTCTCTTTAAAATCTAGTTTTGAAAATTGGTTGGCGAAATTTAAACATTTAATGCCAAATCAATAATTCAACATTTCATATCATTTGGTATTTGTCTCTCGACATATGCAAAAAAATATTACGAAAGCATTGCAATTCTATAACTTTCAAGAGCCTAAGACTATTGATATAATTTGGAGGGAGTTTATACTATAATGTTGATAAAAACCGCGGATGTCGATGGAGACCTGTAATATCAGCTACCGCAATATCAATAATACGCTTAGGAAATATATTTACTTTAAAAGATTTTGAACAAATTTCATTAATGTCAGAAATATTAGTTGTATGACTTAATCCAAATGTATATCAGAATAATTGACAAAAAATCCATATTTCTCCTCCTTTTCCTATTTATCTTTGCTGTTATCTTGAGAGCTGGTTGCTTGGTTCTGCTAATAAAAAACAAATAATAACACAAAAAAAAATGCATACACAAACAATTTATAAAGAACGCAAAATAATAGGAACAAATGAAAACAATTATTGAAAAAGTCTTTAGCCATTATTTTTGATAACCTCCCAACACCTTCTTGGCATTGACTCGATGAGCTTCCTAATTTTTTTGTTCAGAAATTTCAGTCCAAGCGGTCTGAAGCTCTCTAGTTGATCATTGTTTTTAAATGTTCCATGCAGTCTTGCTTGATCGTCGACCTGTTTCCACAAATTTTTGATAGGGTTTAGGTCCGTACTTTGCGGGTTTCAGAAAATCCCGAAAACAACCCTAAACCATCAAACCCTCGCATCCACCATGTCTTACAGTTTCTACTGTATATGTTTTCCGATTAATCTACGTGTACCGTGTGATCCTGTTTAAATTGAATTTAAATTCCATTGTTGAATGGTCCAGTCTTTATACTCCTTAGGAAATTTAAATCTGTCTTTTCTATTTTTCACCGAGATGAAGGATTTCTTTGGCAGCTCTGAAACATTTCAATCCCGCATCGGAGAGACATAGACGAACCGCATCTGGAGAAATATCTAGATCTAGCTCACGGCTCGTGGCTATCTTTGTGTTGGGTTTCGACCGTTCCTGTTTTTTTATCAGCCTTGACATCACCAATTTAGCGATTGTATATTTTTCGCACAACTCTTTTTGTGATAATCCATTTTTATAATCCAAATATAATTTTATTTTTGAAAATTAAATTATACGGCGTCAGAGCCATAATTGTAACACCATAGAAAAGATATTATCTAGAAGCGTCATTGGGTAGACCAAGAAAAAATGACCTAACGATCATTTTCCTACCTTTTTTTACGACTCTGAAATGTAATTATTTATTATTTTTATTAATTATTTTAATAGTCGTACACTGTTATGAGTTACAAATTTATTTTATTTCACATTTAAAACTCAAAAACCACGAATTTTGATTACCTTGGAAATAATTTTTCCTAACTTTTCGCGAAGCAAGATCAAAAAAACTGATTCGAAATTTTTCCATACAAAAATAGCGTTATGTCTACTTCGTCTATTCTGTGGCAACACGGCAATACTATCTCAATTTAACTAAAATTAAATTTTTTAATATTAGTAGCTAATAAACTTCTACTCTTAAAAGTTTAAACATGTATAAACATGAACTAATGATGTTTTCAATAAATAAATAGTGTGAGCATTTTTTTGTGTTATCATTTGTTTTTTATTGTTTTGTATGTGTTAATGACCCGTTTCATACACGGCCTCAAAAGACCGGCATCACCTTCGTCTCTTTCCCCTTTTACCTATAAAACCGGTGTTAACTGCGACATAACATTTTTTGGTGACACAAATAGAAATGAAAATAAACAAGTTCAAGGCCATTTTTGAGATGTAGATTTTTGTTTAAATTTTTTTTTCGAGAGAGCAGAATAAAACAATCCAAAATTTTGGTGTTTTAATATAAAATAAGGGTTTAAATTAGCAATAAGAATCTAGTACGACTTAGTTTGAGTCTAAGTTTACTTGTAATGTAGTTACTTAGTTTACTTGTAATGTCCTGTCATTACCGCCCCCCCCCCCCTAGTCATTACTCCCTGCTATAAGCCCTGGGCATTTTCCCTTCGTCATTCTCCCCCGATTATTACCATCAATTCTATAATTTGATTACCATCAAAGTATAAAAAAACATCGCAATATAAAAAATGGTCGAATTTCCATTTATACTAGAAATAGCCTTTGATACAAAATATTATACGCATAACTCGAGTTTGTTTTAAAATTTTCTTTTGTTTTTGGTAATGTCGCACGTTCAAATATATTTTATAGTGACACGTTTCGAAGTGGACAAATTTAATGATTATTCTCTATTGACAGAAATAATTTTTCTGGAAAATTCATGTTTACTAGTTGAATTTGGTTCTAGTACAAAGTGAAAACATCTACCCCAAAAGTTGTAACCTCTTAGAAGTATCTTAGCACAGATGGTTTTTACTTCGATTTTTACCTATGCAACTTTTGAATACTACACCCAGTGTTACCCTAATTTTTCCGGTAAACTCATGTTTTCTAGTTGGATTGGGTCTAGTACAAAGTGAAAACACCTACCCTAAGAGTTGTAACCACTTAGAAGTATCTTCGGACAAAGGGTTTTTACTTTCATATATTCTTCTAAATCTTTTGAATTCTAAACGCAAGTTTATTAATAAATTGATACTTTTTCAATTAATTATATTATTCTAGAGCATTCATTTACTAAAATGTAATATTATAAATTGATAATTAATTGAAATATTTTAAATTGCCAATAGTGTAAGTAACAAATAGGTTATTATTTTACACTGTGAAAATTACGAACGTCTAGGAAAAAATTCACGTTACTATATAGTCGAGTGAATTTTTCCTAAACTTGTCTTAAAATTGTTGTTGGGTTTAGGACAAGTTAGGAAAAACTTCACGAGAATTCACACACCGGGCTATTCACAATAGAATGTTTTTTATCAATTTTTTTTCACAAAGTAAGTCGTGTTTATTAAAAAAACGGACTTAACAAAATTTCGAGTTCTAAAATAGATGATTTGTCAAAATTAAAACAAAATGAATAAAATAATTTTTGTTTAATTATGTATTTTAAATATTATTATACGGATTTCCTGGTTTTCTTCCAGATTTTTCGAGTTGTTCCGGATTTCCGGGAGATTTCCCCGGATTTTCCGAATTTCCTCCGAATTTTCTCCCAAGATTTCCCCCGGTTTTTTCGGGTTTCTTCCGGATTTCCTCCGGATTTCCCACAGATTTCCAGGGTTTCCCTCGGATTGTTCCGGATTTCCCGGTTTTCTTCCGGATTTCCCTGATGCCGGGGGGATCAGGTAAAAATCCGAGAAATTCGGGAAATTCGAGGGAAATCTGAATAATAATATTTAAAATTAATAAAAAAATATTATTTTATTCAGTTTGTTTTAGAACTCATTTTAGAACTCGAAATTTTGCTAAATGCGTTTTTTAATAAACACGACTTACTTTGTAAAACAAAAATTGATAAAAATCATTTTATTGTGAATAGCCCGGTGTGTGATACCATTTTAAAATCTGCATTGATGTCGCATATTTTTGTGATAGTGGGTTAACTTTCTGTAGTACATTCTTTTCCCGCTGGCGTCACTTAAACATCAACAAAAAAACTTTGAGAAACAAAAGAAGTTTACAAAACCAAAGTTTTTATTTGACAGAAGATAATGAATCTTATAAAAATGATTTTATTTGAAAGGCACACTCTTCTAGATCGTATTAAAAAAGAAAGCTAAACAAAAGAATTCTTAGTTTCTTTTAAATTAATTTTTTGGTGGGTGCGCATGCAATTTCACTAAAAAACACTAAAAGTGGAATAACTTTGGCGCCATCAACAATTCGCAAAAACTTTACTTGCCTATTTTTGCTGGAAATTAGCAGCCCCTATTACCCTGCTTCATTTGATCTGCCAATTTTGGAACACCTTGTATATTTATTTAACAGATTTTCATCGTGCTGACAAATCTATATATGACATCCGATTTAGATGTTGTCGGGCGGAAAATCTGAATTAAAGTGAATGTATCAACAATCTACATTTTTAACATCAATCACAATGAAGTCTGCCGCCCTTCATTTCAACACCCCAAGAACCCATTTTACCCATTCGGATGTAACAACTAAAATACTAGTCAATAATTGATATTCGGCTGTAATAACAAAAATATATCAGCCGAAAAATGTCGATAAAGCAGACAATTAATTTTGGTGTTAAACAGACCTTATTAAAGTTAGCCGAAATATTCTAGCCGAAAGATAAAAAAATCGATAATGCAGATAGTGTCTTCACTATCCTAGCCGAAAGTAAACGACATGGACAATGTTGATTGATTTTCTTCAGCCAAAACATATCGTCTGATTTTTTCAACTCAATAAATAAATAAATATATTAATAGATATAGCTATATAAATATATATATATAGTATATTTTTAAATTCGAAGATGTTTTTTGGTCGCATTATGTAGAAAAATGCAACGAAATTTTGTCCCAAGAATATGCAGCGAAAGAAAAAAAATACGAGAGAACCAAAACACGCTGGTGCACCGAAAATCAATTTTTGAACTCAAACTTTAATTTTAAGTCTATATAAATACAAGAACTATAGCCCAAAACAAATCAGTAGGCTTAAGCTTTTTATATAGGCATTAAGCTTAAGCAAAACTTCAAGCCCCATCTTCGATGTTTTAATTTTTAGTCTTAGGATCAAACTTGGGATTTTTTACTTATATATAATAAATATAAACGATTTTCAATTTAAAGAAAATTCATTGAACGCTCCAACGCTCCTGATAAACGACCCAGGTATTCAACTTTGGTCCAAGTGTGGAAAAAGTCTGAAGGATATAGGTGGTTGTCTTTTGTCAAAATTTCGATTTTCACTGTATTGAAAATTCATTGAACGCTCTGGTGCTCCATATAATCGACCTAGGCCATTAATGCCACTATAACTATTCAAAAGGCCATATTGTTGTTCAGCTTTGGTCCAAGTGCGGAGAAAGTTTGAAGGATAAAGGGGGTTGTTTTTTCATAATTTTCTATTTTCAATTTATTGAAAATTCATTTAAAGTTCTGGCGCTCCAAATAAACGACCTAGGTCATTAATGTCACTATGACTATTTGGTAGGCCGTATTGTTCAACTTTGATGTGAAAAGTTCGAAAATTACCTGATCGCACATACAAAACTTGAAAATTTCTAAAAATTGACCGTTTAAAGTAAGCCATGATATTTTAAATGGTAAATTTTTTGAAATTTTCGAATTTTGTGTGTGCGATATATTCAATTGAGTTTTCCCGGACTTCCAACATGAAAATTGACCTCACGTTTTTAAATGATAATTATTAGATGGCACTTCATTTAAAATATTCTCCAAACATGTTAACTATAGATGCATTTCACGTCTTACCTCCTCAAACATCTAATACAGCACAGAATTTTGGTTTGGTATATTACTTTTAATTGTTTCGAATGAAAATTTCTTATTTTAATTTTTTTTAGTTGGTTTTTAGGAACAAATTAAAATTTTCTATTATAAATAAATGCTTTCCGGCATAAAATTTGTATCTGCATTATCGTCATTTTTTGGCTGGATGTTACCGACAAAAATCGACTGTCATTGTCGTTTGTTGAGTTTGGATCTGCAGTATCGACATTTTTCGTCTGGGGTCGGCTAACTTTAATAGGGTACCCATATATACCCACAAGTCAATCTATTGAAATTAATCTTATTTAAATAATAGACTCCAAAAATATACTTGGCGTTGGTAATATTGTTTCAGTAAATATTGTTACGAATTTTGGGCGTTCGATACCACGGACTCGTGATGGATTTCTCAAATAAAAGATTCAGCGTTTAAAGTTACAAAATTTATTTACCAAAACCTTTAACTTCTTCAACAAATGCACTATTTCACTCTTTATCACTTTGTAACCATTGTTCACTATTTGACTTTTACTGTTCTGCACATTTACTATTCAGATGTGAATAATAACTGTCTCGCTAACAGAGTTGTTCGAGATTATTCCATTTACATATTTTATCTGGTTATGTATGAATATCGCAATTATAAACTACTTGTATGTAGTTGTATTCGTCAATTCCCTGTAATGCCGTTTTAATATCCCAGTATTTTCCATGATGACTATCGCCACTGTCTACAATTGCATTTGTTATGAATACATCGATACATGTTACGAAACGCCCAATAAAATTATTGACTCCGACTAGGCTCGAGCCGCATCATAAAACTTAGTGGTGTACGTCTTACCACCCGACTCCATTATTAGGTTTCGAGTTGCAGATGCTACTAACAATATGGTCGTTTGAAACAAAAATTTAATTTTTATTTCATTTAAAAAAAAACTAATAAACAGAATATTCGTTCTTGTTAAATGATACATCGGTTATTTTACCGGTGGCTAATTAATTTTTGAAACATGTTTGGATTTTTTTTTTCACATTAAAATACCTACGGTCATTTATAGAATTGTCAATTAAAAAAAATAATTTTAAAATCAATATTTCGCTTTATACAGGTTTTGTTGTAATACCAACATTGATTGCATTGTATCAAAATTATAACGTTTGGTAATTCGTTGGTGATCTCACAATCTAAGCTGCCACCGTTGTCCAACACTTCTACAATGACCACTTTTCTAGCACTTAGGTATTAGTAAAGTGTTTCAAAAATGTTCCTTTTAAATATAATCACCCAGCAAATTTTATATAAACATGGATATGCTAAATATATAATTAATTATCGTAATTAAATTAAATTCGAACATAATGAATTTAAATCTTTAATTACGAACTTATTACTTAATACACACACAAAATAACTTAATTCATTTCCTTTTACAGCAGCCTTCCCCAACTCTTTTTGGTTTTCGTATTTTGAGTTCAAAAATTAATAGCCTCCTCTCATCGAGCTCCATCCTCCTCTCCCTCCTAAAAAAAAAATAATTTTTAAAATTTCCACTTTACAAGTAATAAAATTCCAATTATATCCAAATAAAATATAATTTCACACTATACAGCACAGCATCATAACACACAGTAAGCATAACGAAAAGTGAAAAGCGAAATGGAAAATAAGCCAAGAAAATTAAAACCATTAATTTTCTTTTTTTTTTGTAATATTTAAAATTTGTCGATTTAATTTTTTTATTTTTTCATTAACAAAAACATAACAAAATATGAAAATTATTAGGGTTAAGGGAATTAAAAATGTTCGTCATACTATCGTACAAAATATATAAATTTTAAATTAAATTAATTAATAATCATTTATCTCACTTTTTCACGTGTTCAGGTTCAGGCCGTAAGATTTTAAAAAACAGCAAAATTAAAATCAATTTATCTTTTCCATTTTCCTATCGCAACATAATATTATTAAATATATTTTTAGGTAAATGACTGAAAATTCAAAATCAATTAACACTTTTCGTTTTATAATAATTAACCCATATTTGATGAACAGCGGAAAATGTAATTATTTATTGAAACATTTTTTTTTTTCTAATTTATAGCGGCAGAATTTTAGAAAGGGGGCGAGTTTCGTAATATTCATTTTAAGGCTTTAACTTTTATCGGTATAGTTTAAGAGATTCGTAATTAATTTAACATATCGACATTGACAAATTGAATCAAAACATTAATCAATAAAATTTAATTAATTTTTTTTTTCTTATGCTTAATATTTTTTGTTATTTCTCGGCATGTAGCTGCCGGCGAAACTTCATTAAACAATAAAAATGTTGATAAATTTAAGGTAGTTTTCCACTATGAAAAATTGACTTTGTGTTGGAAAAATATATTTTTTGCACAGTTTAGTAACCTCTAGTCAATTTTTTATAATGGAAAAAACACCTTTACAAGGAATTTGTTTACTAATAGACAATACTATTTGTTGACAGTTTCCTTTTCCATTTGAATCAATTTTTCATCCATAAATAATACTAATTATTTCTTATTTCATGTGCCTTAGTCTTATGTTCCTGAATTATTTCCAAAAATAAAAAAAAATTTATCGGTTATAAATGTTGAAGGGTGGTCCCGAGAGCACTATGCTATACATAGCAAGAAAAGAAAATTCATCATTTGTTTTTCTTTTAACATTTAAATTTTTGAGTTTTCCTAATGTTAATCGAAATTTGTTTTTGTTCCGCTACAACATACTATCTTATCCAAAAATATTTGTGTAAAGAGAATTTTTGTTTTGCACAACAAATTGCATAGGAATTTATAGCGCCAAGTTAGTCAAACAACAAATTTTGTTATATATAATATAAACGTTCGTCACGGTAATTGAGATATGCTATTTTTAAGATGTTTTTCTTTAAATTACTCAAAATCTCGACTTAAAATGGTGCCCACCCAGAGACGATCGGATCGAACGACCCATCGACCCCGAAAGGCCGATGCCCAGTCACAACGAAGCAGCATTAGAGGATAGAGACATCTCTTCAACAGACCAGGCCTCTCTTCACCCGGAGAAACCTCCAGCTAATCCCCCACAATTCACACTTCGATAGCATGAGACCGCCGAAGTGTCATGGGGAAACCGTATTTTACGGTCGTCCCCAAATGGACAACACATATGCTAGACTTGCCACTCCGACCCTGTGGATGTCCTGCCAAGAAGATGGTGGGGCGTGACAAGCCTAGCCTGTAACCATGAAACCGTCACTGTATTTTTATTATGAAATTTGTACCAAAGATAAAAAAAAGAAAAAAGAAGAAATTATTGAACAGACAGACTGGTTAAATAAGAAAATAAACTGGTTAAATAAAAGTAGAAATAAAAATAAAAAAATGAGCACCTCAAAATTCTCGGGCGAGGCCAACGTGTACCCCGATCGTGCGCACCACCACAAAATTGAAAAAAAAAATGAAAAAATTGAAATTTGTAATTTAAGTGAAAAAATAAAATTTAAATAAATAAGAACAAAAATTATACCGTGCGCCCTTTGGTTGGGCCCATTAATGTTGGACGTCTTCCCGCCGTAAACCGTAAATTTAGCCTTGATAGGCCCCCAAAAAATGTTGCGCTTCTTCCCGCCGTAAGCTAAACATTCACAAATGGTCGGCTAGCCACTTGCTCGTTGCGGTGCCCTTCACCGATACCAAAAACTTCAAATAGCTGGTTGGCCACCTGCATGTTGCGGCATTCGTCGCTACCGCTGTATCTGCTCGGCACAGGTGCTAATGCCCCATTGGGCCCGTTGCTGTATTCCACCAATTTAAAATTTAAGCGTCACGACTCGGAAACCTGTAAAATATAATTGCAGCACTCGTTATAAAAATCGAAGCAATGGTTATACCGCGCCTCGTATCGAAAATATGGTACACGTAACAATTTGCGGCCCCCCGTCGATAATAGAAAACGAACGAGCCTCTGTCGGCCGCCCGTAAATAAATTGTTAACTCTTCGAAAAAAATATTTTTTTGGTACTTCACCATTTCAAACAAAGGTTTTAATTATGAAACTTCGTAATACCAAACAAAACCACCAACAATTGCTGATCCTTGTACCACTCAATAAACTTTATTTACAACACCAAAATAAAATAATTTTTGAATTATTTTAATATTTTCATTCTATCACAAATTTAATAAAAACCTTTATTATTTTTCATTTTTTTAAAATATTATCAATTTTTATTTATACACTTTATAATTCAACTCGACTTTATTTTTCGTCAACAAAAAAAAACTCCAAACTAGACTCTATTTTAGTCAAAATCCAAAACTTGACTGTATTATTCGAAAATCCAAAACTAACAAAAAAAAATTCTAGCACCCAAACATTCTAGTCTAGAAGCATATATCTTTCCACCGCACATCAACCGCACGTACCAAAACAAGAAAACATACAAAAAAAATATTCCTCTCCAACTCCCCAGTCGCACACACGCACAAGGTACACATTAGTCTCGCTCTTAATTTAGTATAAATTCACACGGCACGTGAATAAGGAGGCTAATTTCCATAAAATCAAACTTTTATAGCGTATATTCAACAACAGATGGCAATGCCACCAGTAAAAGGCATCATCCATTCTATGAAACGAAATTAAAAATTCAAAAACAAAATTAAATAAGAAATATTGTTTCGACCAAAGGTCGCAACAAATTATGCATACATTTTGTACCTGCTCAAAAAACATTTATCATTTAAAGGTGTTTTAGATCATAAATTTTTGTTGTAAATTGTGAAGAATGCTGCAACAAGCTTGAGGAGAGTTTGCTTCACACATTTAAAGCTGCTATACAAACTGAAGATGTTGATGAAGTAACTTTACAGCCTTTGAATTTTTAAGAATAACAGCTACACACTAGAGCAGGCTACATCTCCCACCTATGTGTTTCTCTTGACATATTCTCCATTTAGTCAAAATTTGGCTTGTCACCACTGCGAAAACATGATTTCATAGCCCGGCAACAGTCACGTTGTTTCCAATCGTTGCGTACCTTAGATTGCCCGAAGTTGAAATAAGTATATTATGCTGTAATATCAGAAGAAGAAACCCACGACACAGCAGTAGTTTATTGATTTAAACGAAATTTATTAAATTTCTAAAGGTAAAACCAATGCAAAAAGGCCAAGCTGAACTCAAATATCCGGTTCTACAAAAATTATATACCAACGCGGCTCTTATTGAATATTGCATCAATGGCACTACTGACGGTGAACACAATGAGGTTATATGCTGTATGGTGCTGATAGTATCGATGAGTTTAAAAAAACTAAAGATTTATGAAAAATTGAACTTAAAACAAACGAAATGCACCGAGCAACAATTCATTAAACATGCAAGATAAGAACTTTAGGGACACAATCAAACGTAGATCGAGGTATTATAATTGTGGGACAGGGAGTATTGAAGAAGACATTGTGAAAACTGAAAATAAATCTAAAGGATCAAAATATTACAAATGTAACGAGTATGGTCACGGTTCTAGGATTTCAATAAAAAGTGGGACTCCACAAAAAGAACCAACGAACATTAAGAAATCGCTGTGGTAGAAGCATATACTTGTTTGGCTGTAACGTCCCGTCATACGCGGGGTCCCGTCATGGGACGTACGCGAGTCCCATCGTATTAGCAAATAAGAAAGACGGCTCAAAATGACTGTGCGTAGACTTCGTTTATATCAAGTATATAAACTACAGGATGCAGTGTACTTTTCTACACTTGATCTACGAAATGGTTATGGCTATTAAAAATTTTGTATCCGAATGGTTAGATAACAGTGGTAACATGTTTATTTTCTTCCTTTTCAAAATGGCCGCCAAAATGTTATTTTAAAATTTTCTCGATAAACATCGTCGTTTCACAGTAGTGAAATTTTTTATTTCTTTGCAAAATACGTTTAAGTATGTCGATCTACCAATTTTAAAATTCGCTAATCACGAAAAATTTTGACCTTCAGATTTTTGCTGATTTGCCATCCGCTATATCGCCGAAGTTAAAAAAAGTACTTTTTAAAATATCATTGTCTCTACAGACTAGACGGATTTGACTGATAGGGATGAAACTTGATGCTTAAGCGTTTTCCGGAATTTGAGAGAGCCCATTGATTTTTGGTCGATTTCGGTTTCGCGGAAGTGGTAGCTTGCATAGGAGCTTTTATGATTTTGTAAATATTTTGAAAAAGTTAGGTACGAAAAATTTTGTTTTCTTATAAAATCTGTTTAGGATGGACAGGTTTACTCGGTTTTGGGGTTCAAAATTAAATTTAAAACAAAAAATATTGATCGTAAAAAAAATTATTAGCAAATAAAAAAAACAAATTTGAAGATATTCACACAGTCAAAATTTACATGTTACATAATCTTCACTATTTGAATATTTTAATGAATTTAATTTAGAATCCTACACTTTTCAAAATATTTGCCCCGATGGAACCCGCCGCTATCGGTACACTCCGATTTCCACCAAATTGCACTAGGACCTCCCAGTCCCAATTTATGTAAAACGCCTAAGTATGAGGTTTCATCGAAATCAATCGATCTGTCTGTGCTGTATAGAGAGGACACAGAATTATAGGCAGACAAACCCCATTCGAAAACCACGTTTTCGGGCTTCGGCGATTAGTGAATTTCGAGGTCGAAAATTTTCATAATTACCGTATATAGTTCGGTTTACTTTGTAATTTAGAATGTAAAATATTGTTTTGAACAAACCCTAGCTAATTTAACCTTGAGAGAGGCAGATTGATTTTAAAAGCGCAATAAAATGACGCAATATCTTCTTTATGATAACCAAACAAATCAATATGTATTGATATCAATATGTATGACGTACTTTGATCCATATTTCTCATGAAACTTTGTTTCTACGTAAGAAGAACTTTTCCTATGCACAAACATATATGAATAGGATAGTATATACGAGAAGGAATCAAATTTTGTTTTATTGTTAACATTATATGTGTTAGTAAAGTAAACACATTTTTCGTTTGTTTACTTTCATGTTATATGTTAAACATATTTATGTACATATATTAAATATTGTTGAATATTTTTTTATATAATATGTTTTAAATACAGTCTGAAAAGAAAAACGGGAAAATTGAAATCGAGTTTTGACATGAAATTATGTAACTCTCCCCCAATTGAGTTGCAGATGTTTGTATTTGATTTGTCCTATATATTAATAGGAAAATTTAATTTCCTTGGAAAGAAAATGGTTGGGCAATATAAATAAGACTCTGGCCCTGGTTAGTATTTGCCCATCACGTTTTCCCATAAAAAGTATTATTACGTTATGACATAGGCAAAATTATCTGAAACTTATAAACTTAATTGTCGCCATCTCAAATAAGTCGGTCAAGTCATTTCAATTCATTGTATCGACTTATTTGTGATGTAATAAGTAAAAACAAAACGCAATTTCTATTATATGGAAACAAAAAAAAAATCTTGACATATTATTCGTTGTCACTAGATTTGAAAATAAAAATGGCATGTCCCTGTATGCAATGCCGATGGAATTCCGTTTACATTCGCGTTCAAAAACCACACTCTTTCTATGGTAGAACCATGTTATGTACACGGAAAGCCGTATTACTCGCCAAAGAAAAGTGTTACAAAAATTCCAGTGTGGGTGCGAATCCCGACTAAAAAGAGAAAAAATCAAAGTCGGGTATATTCCATGTGCATTTCCATACTAATTTAACACAGCTTTCCATAGCACTTTCACATGGGATTAATAAGAATTTTCTATTGAGATTAAAAAGAAATATTTGTTGTAATTGTTATATTTTTTTATTTACATATTTAATACATATTTCCATTTTTATTTAAATTTTAAAAATCCGCCTACATCGATACCCTAATCGGTTAACATATTCACGCGCCATCCAATCCACCTGTTAGATTTTCACACAGCATCTTAAAAAATAAAACAAAAACATTTTACGTAAAAAAAAATGTGTAGGTATGTGAATGGCGGCGCCATTGCAAAACTCATTTTATTACATCGTTAGCAGAATCCGATCGCAACCATTTTATAATTAAAATAAATAAAATTAATGTTACTGTAATAATTAAAAACTATTAAATTAAAGCGACACGAGAAAATAAAATAAACAAAAGCACACGCATGCACAATCGTGTGCGTATTCACTCGTCGACTTGTCACATGAAACTGAGAAGATAAAATAAAAGATTCAATATACAAACAAAACTAAAAAAATAAATAATATTACTGCGAAATAGAAAGAGAAAGACAATTATTTTTCTCTAAAATCGATATTTTTGTGTCTTTGATATTTTGTAATACGGAATTTAGTATGGAATAAAAACAATATTTTCCACACACTAGAACAATTGCATATGTACTTGGATATTACATTTAGTCAAGACACAAATTTGGAGACATATCTGTGTTGACATACTTATTCCAATAAGTAACCTCGCGAGGTGACTTTAGTTTTTCCTACTTCTTTCCCACTTCTAGGAATTGTTTTTTTTGGTCCGTTTTTAATAAAAATTTTGGGTGAGCAAGAGTTTCTTTATACTTTCATTAATAAAGCTGTCAAAACAAGTAGGTACATGAATTGGAACGGCTTCACTTACTTATTTAAGATGGCGACAACTAAGTCAATAAGTTCCAATAGTAATTAATTGGAAAAGGGCCTTAACACCATATTAACGTTTCTACCAAATTTATTCGGATCCTTAACGTCATTATACTTCAAAAACCTGTTTAATTAACTATTTAATGGATTTGCCTGCAAAATTATATTCGCACAAAAACAAGTTATAGTTTCCTCTCTTCCGCCTTTCTTTATATTATGCTAACACACGAAACCATGCCAAGAACATACCTAAGGAAGTTCTCATTTTTGTAAGGGTTCATGTATCACACAAGTACCCTGGGGTTAAAAATAAGGGTGGGGGGGGGGGGGAGTGCATATTTTTAGTTTTTGCGGTTATATTGTGAGTAAATCGCCAATTTCTAATTATATTTTTTTCAATATTTTGTTTGAAGAGAGTTAAACAAACTGCCAACGGCATGCATGCCGTCTGACGCGGTAGTCACAAGGTACTCTTTCGGGAAATCGTTTAGTGTGGTTTTTACTGAAAGATAAGAGTAGGGACATGATCTTCTATTCCACATTTCCGATAAGGACTTGGTCGTATTCCCCGATGGACCTGTTAATGTGGTTTAATTGGTGCCGAAGTGCGCCTGGACAGTCCGCCACTTTATTCAATGCGAAAATGTTACAATCCATAAGACAGGAATAAATCCAACTATAGAAGTCGCTTTATTTGCGCATGAGATAGCCAGGCAAGGACAATTAATTCCAACTATGTTTCTTCCAACTTGTCTGGAAGAGTATTGAAAGGAAAATTTGCTCCGTTGCCAAGATGTAGTTATGGATCTATGAAAGTCTGATCATAGAGGCATTCATAGAAATGAGAAGGCCGTTAAATTAACTAGAGAGGAAACTCGTGCTTAATTTTAGCCTTTGCTCGAATTTTTCTTTTAAAATTTTGTTAGTAGCTCTCAAACTTGGAGAAGTTGTGCTAGCTCTATCGGAATATACAACAAAAATAGAGTCAATTTTTTCGCAATAATAAAGTTAAAGCACTAATCTCGTACCTTGTTTTATTTGTTTTTAAATATTTTTATTTTATATTATAGAAAACAATTAAATAAAAACAGATTACCCATAATTTCCAAAAAAATGCCATTAGAGAGCCAGTAATTGTTTGGTATGAAAATACGATTTCTTTTCTATTAGAAATGTTCGAATGGTAAAGAAAAATGTATGACACATTGAAATTTAATTTGTAGGTTAGGTCCAACAACAAATTTAGTTTAGTAAAGAACGCCCTTAAATAAATAAGTTATATAGTATGTTAAAGTAGTCCCCTTGATGATGAATTTTGTACACTTCATAATTAGTCTTGCGTCCACTCAAACTATATTGATTTAATTTATTGGAATGTTTGCAAATCACTTCTATTCCTTTATTGAAATAAATGAGTTATATTTTTGATTCGTCCATTTCATGTGTAATTTTGTCCACCCAATAATTAGTTTTGTGCACGTAAACCGATGTACGGAATATTATATTTCCCACTTAAATTGTTGAATTAAAGTATATGAATGTCGTAAATCACCATTTTTTGCCATTTTAAACAAATGAGTTATTTTTAGAATTTTTGAATTTCTCCAACCCAATAATTAGTTTTCCGCCGCATCCCTTTAAACCAATGTACGAAATATAAAAACGATAACTTAAACTTTACAATCAAAAATGTTTATAAATCAATATTAAATTTAATCTTAAATAAATAAGGTATGCTCTACAATAGCACATCTGATGATAAATTTTGCGCACTCTATAACTAGTTGCGCGCACCCTCATAAACCGATGTACGGAACATTAAATTTTTCCCTTAAACTATTGGAATTATTGAAATGTTCGTTTTAGAATTGTCCACCTCATGTTTAATTTTGTTCACCAAATAATTAGTTTTGTGCACGTAAACACCTATGTATGGAATTATACAAATTCCACTTAAATTTTTGAGCTAAATCATAAAAATATTTGTAAGTCACTAGTAAATGTCCACTGAAATAAATGATTCATGTTTTAGAATACATAATTTTAAACTTTCTACGTAAACTATTCAGATAAATTATTAGTATGTTCGTTAATCACTTCTACTTGTGAATTTAAATAAATGAGTTATATTTTAGAATTGTCCATCTCATGTTGAATTTTACTCACTCAATAATCGCATTAACTATGTACGGAATATTAAAAATCCCACTTAAATGTTTGATTTAAAGTATATATAAATGTTCGTAAATCCCCATTTATTGCCAATTTAAACAAATGAATTTTTTTTTTATGTTGGCCACCCAATAATTAGTTTTGCGCACCCCTACAAATCTATGAATGAAATATTAAAACTACCGCTTCAACTTTTGGGCCAAATTACAAAAATGTTTGTAAATCATTCCTCCCAAATAAATAGGTTATGCTTAGGAATAGTCCACCTGATGATGAATTTTGTTCACTCAAATATTAAACTTTTCACTTGAACTATTGAGGTAAATTATTGGAATGTTTGTAAATTACTTCTACTTGTTAATTTAAATAAATGAGTTATATTTTAGAATTGTCCACCTCATGTTTAATTTTGTCCACCAAATAATTAGTTTTAATAATTAGTACGGAATATTAAAATTCCTACTTAAATTTTTGTATTGAAATATATAAATGTTCGTAAATCACTATTTATTGCCAATTTAAACAAATGAGTTATTTTTTTAATGTTAGCCACCCAATAATTAGTTTTGCGCACTAATTTAAACCAATGTACAAAATATAAAAAGTACCATTTACATTTTTCAGTTAAATTACAAATATTTTTGTAAATTACTCCTCCTAAATAAAAAAGTTATGCTTAGGAATAGTCCACCTGGCCCTTCTGGCCTACTGTTGGAATTAGTTAGGTGTAAATATTTTCGAAACAAAGTTTATTGTGAAACTGTTGTTTCACAAAAATTTTATAGGGAAAAATAATTCCCAATATATCTTTGTTTCAAAAATATGTACACTCAACTAATTCCAACAGTAGGCCAGAAAACTATAATTTAGACAAAAATTCTATGAAAATATTTTTCCCAATTCCCTATTCCCTGGGAAAACCAGAATAGTGCCACTGATGATGAATTTTGCTTACTCAAATATTAAACGCGGTAAATCAATGAAATGTCCGTAAATCATTACTAAATTGACAATCTAAATAAATGCGTTAGTCACAACGAACTACAGTCTAGCTTAATTTATGTTAAATTTAATATAAATTTATATTATGAAATTTCATGACACTTGTTTTCCCCGCCCATTGACGAACATTCATATAATTAAACCCAAAAGTTTTAGAAGGAATTTTAATAACCCGTGCATAACTATATGGAATGGATAAAACCAATTATTGGAGGAAACCAATTTAAGTTAAAATTTGAGATTGCTTTGCACAACGTTGATCTAACTAACATTTCACTCATGATCAATTATGACATAATCACATAACTTATTCCATAAAATTATCATTTTGTTTATTACAACCACATTTCAATATTATTTAATTATATAATATTTATAAATAAAATGTTTTACACTTCACATGTGTTAATTTAATAAGCCAAAATGCAAGCACAAACGACGTACAAATTTATTTATGCATGTATTACATTGCATTTACATGTTTAGTATGCACTGTAAAAATTATTCGAAAATCTAAGGCACTCTTCTTTCAGAAGACAACGATAAATAAATAGTTTAATTTAATATTTTATCAATAGATGTCGCTGTATAAAATGTAACAAAGCCAAAATAACAGTAGGTGTCACTGCTACTGTAATTCTGTCAAATTAACTTCGGTGTGTGAGGCCAAGTTATTGAAATCCTTATAACAATGACCCTGTCCAAACCCATTTTTCTTGACATTTTAACGTCCCTAATCCCAAAAATTCATTAAAATTATGTCAGTCGTCTGGATCTATAGTTCGGGTACCAGCCATATGATGTCACCCAAAAAAATCCAACCAGCATCATTCCAACATATTCACGTAGTATATTTTTCAAAAGGCTTTGGATCAGACAACAATGACGATATCACTTTAGTTCATAAACTCACCGTTTTGGCGCTGGTGACTATTTTTCGTTTATTATCGAATATATACTACGCCAAGTATATCATTGAAAAGGTCTGGGCGCTTAAAGCAGTTACAATTTATCTCATTCCCATATAATCGTCTGGCATATCATTTGAAAGGTCTTGGAGATAGCATCAATTTTGTAATCAGTGCTTTAGTTCACAAATCCACCGTTACGACGCTGGTAGCTATAATTACTACCATTTTGGGGCTGAGAGCAGTTGCATGTTTCTCATTCAACAATTATGTTATCAACGCTTTAATTGACAAGCTCACCGTTCTGGCGCTGGTATCTATACACGTGTCATTATGTTAGTATTTTTATACTTTATCCAATAAAATCATGTGACATATCGTTGGAAAGGTTTTGGGATATTTTTTTTTACCAGCACTTTGCTTTAGAAATTAACCGCTTTGACGCTGATGACAAATTAATCCTTTGATATAATACATTTAATAAGAATATAATATTTTTGAAAACAAATGTTTACAAAATATATGAAGAATTAGAATATTTTGCTGAGTTGTTTTGTGAAGATTTTTTTAATGGAAATCCTCGATTTTCATTTTGGATGAATTTTTATACATCATGCAAAATGTTTAAACTGGTCTAATTTTCACTCTAATTGTTTGTATGTTATTTTCCGCTGGTAAATTTTCGGCACACAACTAGATTGTGCCGCTTGAACATCACATTCTCGCATAATACTCAAATTAAATTTTAAATATAGGTTCCTTGCAGTGACGAATTAGTTAGGCACAGCGAATTTTTATGTATTTGGGACAAATCTAAGATCTCTCAAGGTGCTTAATATTGTGTTATGAACAATTATTGCAGAACAATTCTTCATAGCAAATGTACATATCCGTACATTATTTATTTTTACACAGAGAAATGTTTGTTTCACAGTCAATTAGACTCAAACTTCACTTTTATCTGTGTTTTCTATGGTTTGTCACACGGAAAAGTTTAATTTTTCTCACAGTTTTCGTTTTTTTAATAAAACATTTATGTTGTTCGTTATGTTTGTGCAGAGAAACAGAAACGTTAAATAAATATAAAAAGCTTTTATTTGTAGAAAAACTTTTAATGCACTTTTTAGTTTTAATTTGAAATTTTCCAAACTTTTAACATATTTTTGGGAATTCGTTTTTTTTTTGGTTGGTTTAGATTTCCTTCAATGTTTGTTATATAAATACGGTGAAAATATGTAGGAAATTCGGATGCCATATATAGAGCACTATTAATGTATGCTTTTATGTATAACACGAGTAATGTTGTGTGTTTTGTTTGTGAGCGATTTCAATCTCGGTTTCCGAACCAGCAGTACATAGTTTGTAATATAGACTTTAATTTCCGTTGGAAAATTAAATTTATGTGGTATTGGTATATGTACCCGTATATGCACATTGAAAAATTGTGTGCAGTTTTTTTTGTATATAGCGAATATAGGAGAGAGCACAAATTTTATATTTTTTAACTGCCAAGTAATTCATTTTTCATAAACCTTGTTGTATAATAATCCGCGACAAATTTACATAAGGGTGGGTTAACAAATAAAAATAAAATGTCAACCAGCTATTGTTTAATTAAATTTAAATTCTGGAATATGCTCCTTTAATTTAAAGAACTTTAACGTTGGAAATTTTCGTACCGATCGGAGAACCTCGTAGGTCCTCGTAGAACCTCGCTAAGTCATCGAACCACCGATAAATTCATAAGCCTTTTTTGGGATTTTATAGTGGGATAATGAATTTTTGGTCTTTCTCTAATACTGCTCAATTAGGTGTTGTACAATCCATACCTAAACTTTTTACGTCCATAAGGTGACAGCACGATAATTCGTATATCAAAATTAATATGTATATCAAATGTCTGTATTTTAACGATTTTCATAAAAACTTCTAAGCTCCGCAATTCTCGCGGCGTTTTGGAAATCGAGTATTTCATTATAAGTTTTATTTTGTCAGATGAAGATTTGACGATTTCATCTTGCGCCCTTTTTCCTTTTTTCATGGCTTGACTGCCAGAGTACCGCGAGTAGACTCTATAGTTTTTAGGGCCGTTCTCAAATGGACAATACCAATCATTTCGACCCTGTGGCGAAGTGGTACCCCAACACGAATAGAAATTGGATCCCTATCATACCGATTCGTTGGTTTAGTAATGCATCTTATTATTGAATTTACCAAAAGAAAATACAAAATTGACTAAAATGAAAAAAATAAAATAATCCAAAAAAAATGAAAATTATAATCAGATAAAATAGAAATGAGATGAGACAAAATATGCCGTACGATAAAGACGTTCTAGGCTGTACTTTGACTTCCCAATTCAATACGTGGTTAAACCACTTAATATGCAACAATCTTCACCACCATAATAAAATATCATAAATGAGCCAATATATACGTATAGGTTAGATTAGGTTAGTTTAGGGTGGTTGTACCACTCAACGAACCCCAACGAGACCCCCATTCTGCTCCCGTAATAGCACCGCCACCACACTGATATATATGGCTGCCGCAGCGATACCAGTTGCCTGGATCTTGAATGTTGAACTGATCTGCCATCTCGTTAAGAGATAAGAGACAATTCTGGGCTATTTTGGACATAAGAAAATATGATTTGAGGGTCTTAATTGAAGCTTGACTGTCATAAAAATGAGAATACCCCTTGCAGATATTTCATTATACCGCAACCAGTCAATGGCTTCGCTTATCACGACTAGTTCAGCTTGAAAAACGTTTCAGTCCGGGAGGTGTAAAGAGTGGTTTACATTTAATTCTTCACAGAAAACCCCAATCCCTAACCTTACCATCTTTCTTTGAACCATCAGTGATGGTAAATTAACACCTTGGTTATTCAGAAAATATTTTCTCAACCAGTCCTTTTGGTGGGAATATCAATCCTAAAACTCTCGGGTCCTGCAGAACTCGAAGGATTATGCAATTTTTACGATCCAAGAACCATCCGGTCATTGGAGAAAACTTTACGCAGTCTACATAGATGTCTCATAAGACTCCTGTTTTTTTACTACAGTATAGCCTTCAGGCATTTATTTTAGCGTTTCTTAATTCGTATTTGTGTGTTTGAGGACTTTGTAGCAACTCAATTATTCGCAAAATAATTGAATCGACAAGCTTCGACGAACACGTTATATAATACGCGACATTCAACCATGCGAAATACAATAAAATCGACAATTAATTAACCGACATCAACTTCCATAATCAACCGCACACGAGCTCACGACATTCAACTGGCCACGTACACACACAACGTACACATGCATGTTGACAACGTAAAAACGAAAACCGAAAATGAAATAAAACAAATTTCTACCGCTGTCATCCGAATCAAACAACACGCGTGCTATAAATTCGTCCATTAAACAAATTAAATAAAATCGAACATAATACGTGGGTGAAATTATAATTATAAATCGTGTAATAATATAATATAATAAATACGAATTGTTAAAGTTATAACAGAACGTAGTTAAAATTATAAATTACGTAAACCGTACAGTGAAACGAAACTCTGTTGGTAAAAGTAATACTCCATGCCGCATCGTACAACTTCCTGGTAGCAGTCCTAGCCTTGACAGTTTTAGTTTTCTTGGCTCTTCTAAACATCCTCCTGCATTTTTACGGGTCTTTATGTTCTTTCAACTAACACGGCGATCGAGGTTTACCCAAAGGTCTACTAGGAGAACACGAACTTAATATGGCCTTATTAAATGTGTCGGATAACTGCTCCACTAGGACCGTAAGATCTTGTGAATGAGGGGGGTTTGAAATCGGCACCGGTAGTGAATTATATAAAATAGTTCTAAAAATATTCCGGTCGGTTTCCTCCTGTTTCTATAGTTAGGTTTTTTCATAGGTTTTATGTCCAATTCTAATTGGCGGAAACAATGATCAGAAACGAAATGATTCTCCGGCACCCTCCAATTCACTGAGATATCCATAATGGTATCTGAGACAAGTGTAATGTCTAGTACTTCTTATCTATTTCTAGTACAGCCGACATTGCATATACATAGCATATACATGTATTAAGATTAGTTTAGCAAGAATTCAGGAATGAATTTGGCCTACCTTCTTTGCTTACAGCAGTTTACATGTGTTAAGGAGTGCTAAGTCCAAGTTCCAAGTCAACAATGACCCAATGTTCTTGGATTAGGATAATGTTTATCTCCTCTGCTTCTAGTTTGAGCATGAGCTCAGCTGGAGCTACCTTGGAGTGATGGAGGTTAATCTGCAGAAATCTAGGTTTGCTCCTCTAATTTAACCTCCACCACAGTTGCATCAGAGTCGTCCTCTGACTGTGATTCTTCTAGGGATTCACAAACTAATCCCATCGAAGTGGACATCTCCTTGTCTGTAGAGATTGTTGTTACCTATTTACCCATATTATTGATGTGCACGTTGTCAGCTGAGCCTGTACCGGTATCGGCGCCCTCATCTTTCTTATAAACTTCAGTGTGACTGCGCTGAAACCATACCTAATTAAACCATTAGTTCTCGCCAGCAACCTATAATTAGCATTTCCAGAGTTTCTTTCGGTCGCTGGGTTCCGCTGGTATCCAATATCTCCCTCTAGGTCTGCTAGGCAAATCCTCTCTAGCAACTACTGCTAATCTAGCACCAGGGACCGAATTTTGGTCAAAAAATGGGAATAAAAATTATGAACTGTAATTGTTTTACTTACCTACTAGATCTAAAAAATTAAATTATATAATTTTTTGATATAAACAGCGGAAAAATTCTATATTTACGACGAGTACGTATGTGACACGATTGTAAAACTCATAAATTTTATTCCCGTTTTTCGACCAAAATTGGGCCCCATGCCAAACTTCACCTAGGCTCTAGGCTCTCTATAGGCTTTTTGTACATGATCAATGGCCATTTTTCCTACGCCACCTTACGTCTCGGCAAGCCAAAGCGGATCCATGGTTTACCCTCATAATATTTAGGAAAGTGGCGGCTAAGGCCTTCTCCATTTTCCTCCAATTGCTGGACAATATATATCTGCCTTCGTGAGTTCTGTCTATGACAACCACCACTAAGTGCTCTTATAGCACCTCGTTGAAAAACCTAGTTGTGGCTTCCTGCATCCTAATCTAATCCTCTTTGCATTCTTTTATGATTCGTCCTCCGATCTCTGCCTTTTGGGTAGGAAACCTTCAGACTATCCCTCCTGCTTCATTTCAATAATCTGTTTAGCCTATTTAGAGCGTTTCTTTACGTTTTCTCCGTCAACGGAATCTTATCGAGCTTTGCTTTCCAGGCTCTTCCGGGTTTTGTAAGTAAAGGGTGATTTTTTTGTGGTTAGGATTTTCATGCATTAGTATTTGACAGATCACGCGGGATTTCAGACAAGGTGTCAAAGAGAAAGATGCTCAGTATGCTTTGACATTTCATAATGAATAGACTTACTAACGAGCAACGCTTGCAAATAATTGAATTATATTACAAAAATCAGTGTTCGGTTCGAAAAGTGTTTCGCGATTTACGTCCGATTTATGGTCTACATAATCGACCAAGTGAGCAAACAATTAATGCGATTGTGACCAAGTTTCGCACTCAGTTTACTTTATTGGACATTAAACCAACCACACGAATGCGTACAGTGCGTACAGAAGAGAATATTGCGTCTGTTTCTGAGAGTGTTGCTGAAGACCGTGAAATGTCGATTCGTCGCCGTTCGCAGCAATTGGGTTTGTGTTATTCGACGACATGGAAGATTTTACGCAAAGATCTTGGTGTAAAACCGTATAAAATACAGCTCCTGCAAGAGCTGAAGCCGAACGATCTGCCACAACGTCGAATTTTCAGTGAATGGGCCCTAGAAAAGTTGGCAGAAAATCCGCTTTTTTATCGACAAATTTTGTTCAGCGATGAGGCTCATTTCTGGTTGAATGGCTACGTAAATAAGCAAAATTGCCGCATTTGGAGTGAAGAGCAACCAGAAGCCGTTCAAGAACTGCCCATGCATCCCGAAAAATGCACTGTTTGGTGTGGTTTGTACGCTGGTGGAATCATTGGACCGTATTTTTTCAAAGATGCTGTTGGACGCAACGTTACGGTGAATGGCGATCGCTATCGTTCGATGCTAACAAACTTTTTGTTGCCAAAAATGGAAGAACTGAACTTAGTTGACATGTGGTTTCAACAAGATGGCGCTACATGCCACACAGCTCGCGATTCTATGGCCATTTTGAGGGAAAACTTCGGAGAACAATTCATCTCAAGAAATGGCCCGGTAAGTTGGCCACCAAGATCATGCGATTTGACGCCTTTAGACTATTTTTTGTGGGGCTACGTCAAGTCTAAAGTCTACAGAAATAAGCCAGCAACTATTCCAGTTTTGGAAGACAACATTTCCGAAGAAATTCGGGCTATTCCGGCCGAAATGCTCGAAAAAGTTGCCCAAAATTGGACTTTCCGAATGGACCACCTAAGACGCAGCCGCGGTCAACATTTAAATGAAATTATCTTCAAAAAGTAAATGTCATGGACCAATCTAACGTTTCAAATAAAGAACCGATGAGATTTTGCAAATTTTATGCGTTTTTTTTTAAAAAAAAGTTCTCAAGCTCTTAAAAAATCACCCGTTAGATTCGAGGGAACTATCTTTGCTTATGCTCATATCGCTAGAGATTGAATTCGAGGAACCAGCCTTGTTCATACTTATATCCCGGTTTTTAGGCACGTCGTGAGGGCCAGGTATAGTCAGTTTAGCCAGGCTAAAGTCCTATGTTGTTCCACTTTTATTCATATGTTTGACCTAACGAACAATGTTCCACCTTGGATACCGGTGTGAAGTATTTAACGTCAATAAAATGTGTAGCTACGCATTTTAATGAAAAGTATAGACTTAAAATGTGTAGATGTGTACACAAATTATGAAAAGGTGTAGCTTCAAAAAAAAAAGTTTGGAATTCGAAGCACATGATTTAATTAAAATTATTAAAAATAAACTATAAATATTGAGAATCACAATAATACAAAAATAAGTTTATATACCTCTTTTATAAAAAAAAAAAATTCAGAAAATCTTCGGAACCATAAGTACCGAATGTGGAATTTAGTGTTCTCAACTTGAGATTCTGTCTAAAATTAGTAGAAGAAATTCTGAAAATATTTGCATGTTGTGATTGGGATATGGCCCTGCACTTGCAAGCGTCTTTGGCCAAATTCACTTAAAACTTTAATAATTCAAAAAATCATCGGAACTATGATTGCCAAGTGTGGAATTTTTTCAACGTAGGATTGTGCCTGAATTTTTTTTTACAAATTCTGGACACCATTCCAAGTTGAAAACACTAAATTCCACACTTGGCACTCATTGTTCCGATGAGTTTTTGAATTACCTATTAAAGATTTAAGATGCTAGTGAAGTGTATCCAAACTAATCCAAAAAATTCAACAACAAAAACTTATTGTAATAGTATTGGAGAAAGTAAACATTCAGGCGAATTTAAATTGTGTAATGTAGACGAGATTTGATTTTTTTAATTAGCTTTAGGTACATTACAAAGTCATTTTAAGTATTTTCTAAGCATTTAGCATGAACTTCAGTTACATTGGTAGACTGTCTAAACACAAACGAGTGTCCCTATAAAATTATATGATTTTCTAATGGGTCTGACAGCATGTCCCATGAGAATTAAAATGTAATTTTTTTAATGGTCCTTAGGTACATTCCAACTCATTCTAAGTTTTTTCTAAGCTTTAAACATGAACTCTAGTGACATTGGTAGACTATCTAGGCACAAACGAGTGTCCCTAGAAAATCATATAATTTTCTAGGGCACACGTTTGTGTTTAAACAGTCTACCAATGTCACTGAAGTTCATGCTAAATGCTTAGCAAATACTTAGAATGAGTTTGGAATGTACCTACGGCCCATAAAAAAACTACATTTTTAAATCTCATGGGACACCCTGTCAGACCCATTAGAAAATCATAAAATTTTCTATGGATACACGTTTGTGCTTAGACAGTCTAGTAATATCACTGAAGTTCATGCTAAATGCTTAGAAAATACTTAAAATGACTTTGGAATGTAACTAAAGCTAATTAAAAAATCAAATCTCGTCTATATTACACAATTTAAATTCGCCTGAATGTTTACTTTCACCAATACTATTACAATAAGTTTTTGTTGTTGTATTTTTTGGATTAGTTTGGATAAACTTCACTAGCATTATTTAAGTGAATTTGGCCAAAGATGCTTCCACTTGTAGGGCCATACCACCAATCACAACATGCAAATATTTTCATAATTTTTTCTACTAATTTTAGACATCATCCCAAGTTGAGAACACTAAATTCCACACCTATGGTTCCGAAAATTTTCTGGAAAATTAATTTAAATATTTTTTTATATAAAAGGTATATAAACTTATTTTTGTGTTGCCGTGATCCTCAATATTTATTGTTTATTTTTAATAATTTTAATTAAACCACGTGTTTCGAATTCCAAACTTTTTTTTTTTTTGAAGCTACACTTTTTCATAATTTGTGTACACATCTACACATTATAAGTCTACACTTTTCGTTAAAATGTGTAGCATAGTGAAGTTTTGTTGGTTATATTATCTTCAATATGTCAAAATTTAACTATAAAATGTTCCCATAAATTTTGTTATTGTTTCTGTCACTCTAATGCAATATTATATAATTTCCTTTTTCTGATTTTTCAGTATTTTTTAATGACAGTAAATTTTTCTTGGTGGAATAAAGGCTTTAACGAACAAGAAAAATCGAGAAATCAATGCCAGTGTATGTGGCCAATTCATGAGTGTCGTGCGCTCGTGCGAGGTTTATTATGAAAGTTATTTATTATTAAATGTCGGTTATTAAATATCACTTATTAAATGAATGAATGTCACGTATTAATATGATGAATGCATCGATGATTGTAGTATCAATTATTTTGCGAATAATTGAGTTGCTACAAGCCAAAAATTTCCATATTTTCGGGAAAATTTTAACATTTTCAATTTTTTTTAGTATGTACATATATAATAATGACAAATTTTTTAAGAGATTTTGATGTTGGAATTGCGAATTTATTTTTATTTATAGCATATAACTCAACATTTGACTTTTGCGTCGTTTTGTCATATAATGGTCATTTTGTGAACTAATTTTTCTATTGTAATAAGTATGGATTCTCCTTTTTCCAAAATACCTTGTACAGTTATATCAATTAAATCAATTAAAATCTTTTTAAACCTTCCGAGACAGCAACCCCACACGTTTTCTATGATATTGAGATCGGAAGAATACGGTGGCCATGGCAAAAGCTCTACGTTTTACTGCGATATCCATGATTTGACTAGATTAGCTGTATGGATAGGCATATTAGGCTGCATTATCTTGCTGATCTATCCATGGCAATGGCTCAAAAGTATCATTGAAATGGGGAAACGTTTTTTCAAGGATGCATTTGTAAGTTAATGCGGTCATTTTTACGGTTAGAAAGGACAAGTCTTCCTGAAATGACAAATTTCTTTTCATCAGAGAAAACGACACGCTTCCATTTTTCAGTCCATGTCATATGTAGCCTCGGAAAATGTAATCTTTTCTTCTACCTCTCCTGATTTAGGGGTGGTTTCTTTTGAAACTTTCTTCGAATAAGGTGATTTGATTTTTTAATGACTCTCTACACTGTTATTCGGATCGCCTCAACACCAGCTCTCGCTTTATTTTTTGCATAAGATAGTTCGCAATTGGACGCTGTCCTTAGTATGGCCCGCTTATCGGCTGCAGATGTAGCCTCAACAGTTCGGCCTTTGTTGTTTATAAAATTGAAGATTTCAGTCTTACTCTCAGTCTTAACACTTCCACTTTATTGATAACTATGGTCGTTTATATTCAAGTGAAACAAACAAGAAATATACTTTTTAAGAAAAAACAAAATAAAATAAAATTCTTCTGGCCTACTAAACTATTTTTATTTATATATTTTGTCATTTTGAACAAGTGCTCATCCTGTAAAAAAACGGTCATTCCTATTCTGCAGTGCATGTTTTTGAAATTTTTTTGCAATTTTAGCATTTGCGTTTTTAATTTGAAAGCGTTTGAGTTGTAATTTTTTCTAGAGAAGCGCGGGGGTGGCAGCTCCCATCCTCTAATGTTAGGATGAATTAAAATATTTAAACTGAAAAAATCTAATAATTTTATATTTATTCAAACAACTCATTTTCATCTTCATCGCATCATTATAGCTTCATTTTCATTATCATTATCGGTACTATTTGAAATGAATTAAGATCATCTTTAGGATTTTATTACTTGAATATAGAATACCGGCATGTTTAGAAACATGTACTTCGCCAGGTACCCCTATACAATTTTTTAAATTAAAACTATACATTTTTCATTTTTGAATGAAAAAAAAACCAAAATTTTGGAAAAACTGAAAATTTTCCCGGAAAATTTGGTTTTCCGACATTTTTGGATTGCACCTCCCAAAAGTGTTACACACATAATCCTACAAAGAAAAATTTCTAAAAAAATTTCATCTTACCTGATTCTAATTTTTTTTTAACAAACCACACGTTCTTCATTGATTCGAAGTAATCAAAGTGAAGTAGCTCGCAAATTATACAAATTGCCAGAGCGCCTTTCACCAATAAATTGCTACTAGGAAGCAACAGTTATGAGAGCCGAGAGGTGTTATTAATATAAGCGCAATTCAAATGCTACCTTACATTTTTCACACAAAGGTAAGAACTAGGGTAGAAATCGAATGAAGAACGACTTACTATTTAATCAAGAATTTTTTTGAAGAGCCTCTGCAAATTATTAGCTAGCACCATAATTTTCAGTTACGACACTGTGGTGAGTTCAAAAAACTGTAGTTTAGAGCCGAATTTGACTTATGGGCAGTAACCAAATGCAACACACAATAATGATGTACCACAATTACAAGCGAAATACTGGTCAGCCGTCAAAATGAAAAGGAAAAGCGTGTCAAATAATTTTCTCTTAATCTTTTATTTCTATTTTCTTTAGTACATAAAGTAATTTTAACTATAATTTTTAATGGGTTAATTATGAAATCTTTTGAATGAATGATGTTTTGTTGTTGGACATGTGTGATGCACCGTTTTCTCGGAAGTAGCTATTTTCATTGTGTGGTACATTGAAAAGAGAAAATGTAAACAATTTGACTTAATAACATAATTATCAAAATGATACTGGTGTTTACCAAGCTTTACCGCATACGAGCTGGAAAACATCTAAGATGAGCAGTCTAAAACGGAAAGATTACCAAAAATTGCGATCAAAGCCGTTAATATGGCACACACTTGTGTCTTGCTTAAGAATATCACTTAATTTAAACCAATAAAATGTGTGACAAAAATTGTTTATGCTGCTTTATAATCGGCCAATTCAATCCAATTATTTTCTGTGTTGTTTTTGTACAATTTCCGTTTCTATTTATTTGACAATTTACAAAAATCAAAAAAAAAAACTTTTAATTTCTACAAAAAAATGTTGATTATGTGTATTATTTACGTTTCGCGTCTATTCAAATGAGATATGCACACGCGGGCATAAAGTTTTACATAATATCGGAAATAACCGAATTAATTGTTCAAATAAATTTCTCTGCCAAAATGTTTGATTTTTTTTTTGTTTGTTATGGAATATTCAACGACATGGATCAGCTGTGTTGCACATAATTGGTGCATGAAATTATATTACTCGTATGCTGAATAAATTATGCTGTTAAATTATGTAAAAGTTCATTTACACTATTTGTATACAACGTTTCAACATTTTACTTGAACAATGCTGCTTATCTTTAATCCTTTTCTATCTGACCGGTTTCAATATGCAAATTAGGTTGGTCAATAAACTCGATACTATGTAGCCTTGTTAGCTATCACAATTTTATTTGAAATCTGTGTCGATATATCCCATCACATTTTCTTTGGAATGCAGCTGAAATTTAATTGTCGTCATTTAATTTTAATTAATCCGCTTTTCCGTGGGTAATGTTTTTTTTTAAATAAATAATTACTTTTTTTTTTGGTACATTCTAAAATTAGTTTTGTCTACAGTACACGAATTTCATTATTAATTGTAGAATTTCATAAAAGCGTAATAATAATTTAGTTTCGATTCGAATCAATTTTGTTGGGCGCTTAGGATTTCCTCGTGTTTGGGAGAAAACTCAGCCAACAAGAGTTTCTAAGAACTAATTCCCGCGGTCTTACATCGAATTTTAAATTCTTTTAAACTTAATGTTTTTAATGGCACGGTAAGAGCTGTGCAATAAGCACTAAATTCCTTATTTTAGAAGGCGCTTAGAGTTAATATTTTTGGTCTATCATCTGCGCAAATAAATTTCCGGGTTTCACACATAGATGGTGTTAGCGACACATCTAGTGTCATTTATGAATTATGTCAGAAGTTGTGTTTTGTTCATAGCGTGGACAGTTGTTACTGATAACCAGTTGTAATACCAGAACATATCGCAACTCAAATTTTTTTTTTTTTTCTAAGAACGAAAATGTCGAGCCAAACAAACAGCATTTGCAGGTAGATTGGCTTTTCTGTTTCAACTTGAAAAAAATGTAGCTAAAACACGTCATTTGTTTGGGGAGGCCTATATGGCGAGTAAACATGCACCATCAAAAACTACCTGTGAAGATTGGTTTAAACTCTTCAGAAGTGGCGATTTCGACATTGAGGACAAGAATCGCTGCGGAAGACCAAAAACATTTGAAGATACCGAGCTGCAACCGCCTGCGGTGGCAAAGTGGTCAGCATACTTGGTCCAGCGACCGGAGGTCCCGGGTTCGATTCCCGTGGTAACAAGGAAACAATTTCACGGCTGGTTTAGGATCAATGAATTAATCACTCATTATCCAAAATGAAAATATGATTATGAAACCTCGCGGCCAAATCACTTGATAGGATATAGTTCCAGAGAGAGAGAGAGAGAGAACCGCAAGCGCTATTGGGTGAAGAGGATACGCAAAGATCAACTTGCGGAGGCATTAAACACGACTCGCCAAGATATTTTTAAACGTTTAGCGCATGAGTTGACTGAGAGACAGATGGAAAATCGAAGAGCTACTTACGAAATTTTGCTTTCACAGGATGAAAGAAAGAGCTCCCTTGAGAACTTAATTTTTTTTAAGTATCCCAAATCGCTTCGAAATGAAGACAATGCTGTGCGTTTGGTGGGACCACAAAGTAATCGTGTACGTGTACTATGCGTGTAGCTGCTGAAACAGGGCGAAACTGTCAATGGGCCACGCTACCGAAGACAACTCATCAATCTGAACCATGCATTGCTGAAAAACACGAAAAATTATATTGCAGCACGACATTGATCCATGCCATCGCACTCCCATCGCTACATTTGGCCAGTTTCGAAGAAGTTCAAAATTGGTAATAAACCATTTTTTTTTGTATTGCTAATGAAATTTTCCATTTTTCAAAAAAGCCCGGAAATTTAGTTGCGCAGCTAGTAACTGAGGCCCTTATTGAGAGAAGAAAGAAAATTATATTTAAGATTTTTCCGGCTTTTCGGACAAAATATTAATTTTTAATTTTAATTTCTATTAAAAATAATATTTTGTCCGAAAAACCGAAACAAATCTGAAATAAATTAATATCACGAGAGCCATATCCCGCCAGCTACATTGATTGAAACTGTGGACAGCGGAAAGGACGCGGATGAGGACCCCGCGTGGGAAAGACAGATATCCCAGAACGAAGTAGAACCAATCGAAAGTAAACCTGAGTGCAGACGGACCTGAATTGAATGCTTTCAAAACGTACAATCGGCCAAAGCTATATTCAGTAACATAAACCGTATTCTGACGCTTGCTATCATATAAGTAACTAATGATGAAAGAAACATCACTATTGAAATTTGAGGTTGGTGATAGGCACTGAGCTCCATATCTTCGGTTTTGAAGAAACTGAGATAAAATCCAAGACTAACGCATGCTAAGCTATAGCTTAATGTGCCGACCAAAGATGGGATGCACCGTTGAGGGAACAATGCGACAACAACTTTACCAACAATATCATGCAACCGATGTTTGTATTAGTAACAAAGTTGAGTAACCGTTTGGAAACAGCATAAAAGTAACTGAAAAACGGAAGGATAAGAGATCATCCCCTCGTGCCGTGCTCGGGCAGGCATATGACAGTATAAACCACGAGCGCTTTTGGGCTAGAATCCTAGAGTACCTACTTGACATCTCTCGGGATCGGCGATCATAATTATGATAGCATAGGAAATTTTAACTACCTCGGGACAGTACTAACTAACATCGACAAATAAGGACTGTCGAATACTCTCTAAACGTTTTAGAGGAAGGTTATTCATTTCATCTTTGGCTCAATTAAAGTTCCGAACAATGAATATCGGATTTGTATGAACCACGATTCAAATTCACCAGATTCCGCAAAACTAATCGAGTTAAAATGGCTGGGCCTCGTTGCCCAGTCCCCACAACAACTCGTGATAAATAAAGAATTTCAGTAACAGCCTGCCGATGTACGTCATAGAGGAACACCCCGATTGCGCAGGCGGCAAGATTCCTTCATTGGATACAAAAACTAGAGAGATCAGCAAATACCAGTTGCTTATTTAATTCTGAATACAAAACAATTGAATAACATTATGATAAATTAGCATATCGCCAAATAAACAATTTTTTTTCCTTCTCCATCGTTTTTTATGCTATACTATGAAGTTGTTATTCCTTTCAAACTAGTTTGCCGGATCTGAACCACTCGATGGCTTTATAGCGCTATTTCATTAAAAACTGCAAGATTTCTATTTGTGAGATTTCCGATTTTATTTTTGTTTTGTTGATGTGCTATAATTTTTCCATGAAAAATATCAAGTTGAGTATTTTTTATGGCTGCAAATAATAGGTAGGGGTAAAAAATCGTGGCATTTTTCCCAGTAGATGGCTTTACATTCACATATCTTAGTAACCATTGATGGTATCGGGCAATTCTAACGTGTGTTTGAAAGGTGACATTTTAACTTACACTTTGACATACAAAACATTAAAATCGGTGAAATGAATAGATAGATTGTAGATAGTTTCAACATTTTAAACATGGAGATAAATAATGAAAAAATTCGATATCTTTTACAATTTTATTATTACGACATATGTAAAAGCGCGGCGCAGGCTTGCGAAAAAATTTGTGCTGTTTATGGAAAAATTGCTTAAGAAGACCGGCATATAAGCAGCCATGCAATTGGTAAAGAACTAAATTTGATCACAAAACAATTTTAAATCATTTGAAAATGGCTGGATACAAAAAACAAAAGCTTGACGTTTGGGTACCCCATGAATTTGAAAACATCTGAAAACAGAAAGGCAGCTGAAACGAAACGAAATCGAGCCATTTTTAAAACGAATGATTATTGGTGATAAAAAGTAGGTAAGATACGACAAAGTTGTGCGAAAAAGATCATGGACGAAACGAGGTGAGCTTGATTCTAATTTTTACTGTTAGCAACTAACGCGTTGACAAGCAATTCAGTTAAAACGTCCAGAATTGATCAGTAGAAAAGGCGTTGTGCTCCATCATGATAACGCTAGACCACACACATCATTGATGACCGGACAGAAACTGAGAGAACTTGGCTCTGAAGTTTTGATGCACCCACCATATAGTCCTGACCTTGCACCACCGGACTACCATTTGTTCCGGTCCATGCAGAATCATCTTAATGGTTTTACATTAAATTGAAAAGAGGCCTGCGAAAATGAGTTGTCTCGATTTTCGTCTCTAAACCACAGAAGTTCTACAGTGACGGGATCATGGCTCTACCAGAAAAATGGCAAAAGGTCATCGATCAAAATGGCACATATTTGGTTTATTTGAAATAAGAAAATTCTTTTTTAATGTCACCCAAAAAAAAGCCACGAACTTTTTCTCTAACCTATATAAAAATCAAAAGTAAAAATCCCCCACGCGACCAAAACAAAAATTGTTAGGTTATGTCACAACATTTATGAATAGTGTAAACACAACCAACTTACCGCTTGCTCTAAATGCTTTTTCGCCAAATCGACGTTTTTCGTGTATGCCATGAGCATTTGTAAAGACTTGTACCATCTGTAAATGTGTATGAGCCTCCATATTCTGTGGCGAATTGAATGTAAATTGCGCTTGTAAACATTGCGGACATTTTTTTATGTTTGGAGCATTAGACGTGCGGAAATATTCAGCCAAACCCAATAAAGATATATATCATGCATCTTGGGATGAAGCCATTGTATTCAACAAAACTATAATTATTTATCGATATTACTGTAAATTATTTAAACTAAACTTTTACATTTTGACGTTCATCTTTTGGTGTATTTCTTGGTACTTGACAATCGTTCTTGGTACGATGTTCAAACAACCTCACCTTTAGACCAACCTAAATTTTTTGATTTTTTAGGTTATAGAGGAACTTGTCAAAATTTTCTCCTCACATATTTTATAGCAGAGTACTTTTTACGTATTCGTCCAAATTAAAGAAATTAAATAAAACAAGACTATTTCCGCCATTTTAAAAATAATATTTATTTTTTTTAATAATTTATAGGGTTTAAAGTAACTCTTTGCGGTTAGGTGGGTTAAAACTGTCCCACCTTTTGCTTAGCTTTTCAAGCATGGTGGGATATATTTTTAACCCATCTTGAAAAGTTGAAGTTAATGTGTGTTTCAATTGGTTTAAATGCCGCATAAACAAATAAAAATTTATTCGTGGTATTTTTTTAGCTTTTTAACTTTTCATATGTTTCAATTGGTTAAAATTTTTGACAATTATATGGTTGCTTATTTAACGTAATTATCTTAATATATAAAAATATTGGTGCGTATGTTCGATATCGCTAATCTCAGAAACTACAAGCCCAATTGACTCCAGATTTGGGCCATACGTTTGTTCTTGCTGTATGCGAGTTTCTGTAAATTTTAAACCCGGTAGGTGGCGCTGTAGTTGAGATATGAAAAAAACATTATTTCTCTGGAATCAAAGGACCAAATAACGCCAAATTTTGATTGGTAATAGTGATGTATATCTTTTATCCAATTATCATGCTCCGAATCAGGTGGGAACAGTAGAGAGAAACGATATAAATGGGGGTAATATTTCATTCGCTTGACCCTCGTTAATAATTGATTATAATATAAACCAATGCAGTGGCTGAATTTAATCAACTTTTGGCTAATTATAAACTTGACCGACGTAGTAAAAAATGGTAGCACCGCATATTGTTCTATTTTTTGAATACAGCTGTTGTTAATTCATATATTGTTTATAAACAATTGGGTGGAAACATAGAGCTGAAACATTTTAAGTGGTAGTGTGCTGAAGGGTTTGCTGCCCAAGCTTTAATTGATAAAATTGCACCATCAACATCTGGACTTCCACTCAAGATAAAAAAAATCGAAACCGAATGTTTCAGCGCAAAAAAAAAGAAGTTCGAGCTCCCTGGTGATGTACTATCTGCAAAGTTTCACTTTGTTTTGGTAAAAAGTTATGTTTCAGCGAATATCATTTAAAGCATTAGTTGCATGGTGGGATTATATATGTCCCACCCTGTAATAAAGTACTTATTGAAATGAAATTTCAAATTTCTTATTTTTAGTAATAATTTACGAGGGTATATCAAAAAGTTTTGCAATATCATATGAAAAAAAAGAGTAAGTGAGACAACAATATATTTTTCAAAACAATTTTTTGTCGCGATGAAACTTCTAGAAGAACATTTCGATGTAAATTTTACAGCTCGCTTGTTTTTGTCAATTTAGTAACACGTGTTTTGAATTTTTCTTAAAATGAATGAAATTGAATATCGCGCCGTTATTAAATTTTTCTATAAAGATGGACGAAATGCAATTTATATATTCAACTATATATCAAAAGTTTACGGCGAATCTGCACCATCATATGCCACAGTAACAACGTGGGTAAAATTATTCAAAAGTGGTCGGGAGTCATTAGAAGACGACAACCGCTCGGGTCGGCTAGCAGATGCTATTACCCATGAAAACGTAATTTTGGCCGAATCTATTGTATTGGAGGACCGGCGTATTTCTGTTCCGCGGTGAGCGTGGAGACTTTCTCTTTCATACGGTACCACATATACTATATTACATGACCACCTTCACATGTCGAAAGTAAGTGCGCGATGGGTTCCCCGTTTGTTGAATGCAGAACAAAAAAAAAATGCGTGTTCAAACTTCAAAGGCGATTTTAGATATGTACAAAGAAGATCCAGAAAATGTCTTGGATAACATAATAACAGGCGATGAAACATGGCTTCATCACTGGGATCCGGAATCCAAACAAGAATCGATGCAATGGATTAAGCGTAGTGAACCACCACCAAAGAAATTCAAAACTCAACCGTCTGCTGGTAAGGTTTTGGCAACAATTTTTTGGGATGCTGAAGGAATTTTGATAATCGATTATATGCCACCGAAAACCACAATCACAGGCATATATTACGCAGAGGTTTTGCGAAAATTGAAAAAAGCGATCCGGGAAAAACGGCCAAGGAAAGTTAGGAAAAAAATCTTACTTCTTCACGACAATGCACCAGTGCACAAGGCTAATATTGTTCAAGCTGCATTAAAAGACTGCGGCTTCGTGGAAATTCCGCATCCACCGTACAGTCCAGACTTGGCACCCAGTGACTACTTTCTGTTTCCCAATTTGAAAAAAACACTAAGGGGCCGGAAATTTTCCAGTGACTATGAAGTACAGACTGTTGTAAATGAATATTTTATAGAGCAAAAGAAATCTTTTTTTTAGAGGGTTAAGGCAAGTTAATTGATCGATGTGACAAATGTATAAACCTTAAAGGAGATTATATCAAAAAATAAAAATATTGCTGTCTCACTCACACTTTTTTCATATGATATTGCAAGACTTTTTGATTTGCCCTCGTATCTTAAATAATCGTAATGAATATTTATTTCCATTTTTTTATAATAAATAAAATTTTGTGCAACTAGGGGTTTTATTTTCTTTAAAATTGTGTGCCTCAAAGAGTTAAAAACTACGATTTTTCACTTTATTTTAATAATTTTAAGGTTATGTTTTTTTTCATGTAGTTTTTCTACTATAACAAAATTGTGTCTCAGTCACTATCATATAGAGATTTTATTCTTGTCTCTTTTTAATTTTGTACAAAATCTTGCAATTTTGGATGGAATAGCGCTATTATGCAGGTGTATTATTAAATAAGGTTTCTTACCAGTGGTAGGGAAAAAATTAGAATAAACGTCCCATCTTTGATTTTGAAAGTTTTAAAAACGTTTTAACGACTACGTAAAAGTGGAATATACCTTCCTAAACTTGCCTTTGAACTTTGTCGAAAATTGTATATGAACAATGGTTGATTAGGAGAAATCGGGCTCCAGAATGTCAAAGTGAACTATCCATGTACCAATTATAGCGGGGTTCAAGAGCAAAAGCTAGGCTTCGTTTCCAGAATTAATGCGTTGTTCCCATAAGTCGCTGCGGAGTAACTCGTAAGCCTATTGGTTCCGGTGTCTTGCACTCTTTGTCCTAATTTTTATTTTCTTATCTTCACTCTGTTTAAGATTAGAGTGATTTTACAAATTTTATTTTATAATTTTTTAATTTTAAAAATCTATTCATCGTTTACAACGCCATCTGGCATTGGGTATTTCAAAGAATTAATCTACTATAATTAATGCTATAACTATTTACAAAATATTACTACCAGAGTTTTGGTAGTGTAAAGAAGTCAACATGCAATAAAAAGCTAGTTTAACGGTCTAATTTTAGTTTAACGGTCTAATGATTATAAAAAACTGCTAAAATGTATGTATTTTAATTCAATTTATTGCGTTGCGATTGTGTGTGTACAAATATTAAGTAATTTGATGAGGAGACCAATACGGTAATAACCATAAAAGTGGAATGATGTGATGGATTGTGCGGTTCGATGAATGGTTCTGTTGACTTGAGATAAATGCAGTGCATAAACTATAGATTCGTACTTGATTTTGCAAATAAAACACTCAGCGGTTCAAGTTATAAACTTTATTGTCCAACACCTTTAATTTATACAGCAATTCATTTATTTCACTGCTCTCAATAATTCGCACTGTAATTGTTTGGTGTTATTGAATAATAACAAAGCCATCTAGGATTTTAAAGAGCCGCAATATTAATTTTAAATTTAAATAAATGTATTTTACTTTTATTTTTTATTTCGAACTAGTTTCGAGAGTTCTCTCGCTTCATCAGCTATTTCTACTATTCTAATTTTTGTTTTGGTTCACAAATGTGAATGTGTTTGAATAGTAGAAATAGCTGACTAAGAAAGAACTCTTGAAACTAGTTCAAAATAAATAGCAAAAATAAAATATCACAAACAGAAAAAGGTATTTTCATTTATTTAAATTTAAAATTAAATATAGTGAAGTACACAAAAATAATAAAAAATAACGACGTAATATTACTGTGGAGTTGGAGTTACTATAAGAACCCGTGGTAATTGGAAAATTTTTGAACAAAAATTTATGAATAAAGAATTAATCAAGTCATCTAAATTTTAATTTTACATTTTTAACAAAATATTCAAAAAACGCATATTTGAAAATCACCCATCATAGTGTAGTATTTATTTATAAAATTTAAACTAAAGCGGAGCATAAATTTATTTATTTTCTATAAAAATGAGCATTCCGTTTAGTTGTATGTTAGTAAAGTCAGTTAATAAGGGGTGTTGCTGTAGTTCCTCTTAATCTTAATTTAAAATTAGTTTTACAAAAATTTAACTTAGTAAATTCTGATCCAATGCACATCACAATCTAAGCGATCACATTTATAACAAATCAAAGAGAAAACATGAGCAGAAACGAAATTTTATGAATCACCATGTAGAAACAATAATTATTATTTATATATTAAAATATTTTCATCAAAATTTATGTGTTAGAAATGTATACAACATTGTTGATTTTGTTAGTTAAATATTATTACAAAAAACAACAAAACGTACAATTTTATGGAATTGCAAAACCAAGCTTTTTGTACTTTGAAAATCCGTTTCCAGATGTCTCTATAATAAATTTACTTGAAATTACAGAAAAGAATAAAATAAATAAACAACTATGTCTGTACTTACGAAAACAAAATTATTATTAAGTTAGGCGCGTAACGTTTAATATAATAATTTTACATAATTAATAAAACTCAAAATAATTATAATTTTTATTTATAATACGGTTGGCGTAAATAAAACGTTTCGTTGCTGCGAACTATGTAATACAATAATAGAAAAATGTCACAATTTTTCCAATTTTTTTTTTTTTTTATTTCAATCCAATTCCGCCATTCCACACTTTGATACTTTCTTCGTGATTCTTTCCTCGTTTCCTTCCCCTTCACCTACAAACTAACAACAGTTTGTCGGTGAAGGGGAAAGAATCACGACGAAAGAATCAATTTGGAATGGCGGATTCGCTCGTGTTTCATTGTTCTCAGTTCCAGGAGATCTCCATATTCTATTGAACCAAGCAGTATGCATAATAAATTGTTAAATTTTCATAACAAACATTTGGGTTTTAAAACATTCAATTTTTTGTCGCTATTTCCACAGAATACTATAAAAACGACAGTTAGAAACCATTTTTTTTTTGACAATACTCCTAAAATAGTCTCCACGTTCGCTGATAGATGGCTCTAAAATTGAAAAAAAAATTCATGTTGTAAACATTAAAACTTTTTAGAAGTGTAAAAATAATTGGCTCTCTTCGACTATCTGTCAAATTGCTTTGTCATCATTTTTCACAAACAGTGAGCGAACAGCGAATCCAGTACCAATGACAGCCGAGAAAATTGCATTAATTATAATTCGTCGGAAAAATATGCATTATGCAATATATGTGGTACAACTTTTACGATAATCTAGAAATAGTTTAGCTCATTAAAAAAATGCCGAAATCTTAAGGCTCTTATATTTAGGAGGCTCTGATAATAATTGCATCAGTAAAATTATGGACGACTCTGACAAGGTGCGAACTCGAACTCTTTGCATTCATAACACTTGGTGGTGTATACTTTATCCACGCGACCATCAAGTGTTATTATTGAGTAGAGTAGAATTCGTAACAACAGTTTTGTTGATTTTTATTATTTAATTTTTAGGTTGTATGTACGTGTTCTTGAACACTTCCAACCTCTAGAAACTTCACAATGCTTAAAAGGTTTTTTAGTTCAATTTCATTTGTAAAATTAGTTGCTCGATTCTGAAAATATAAAAATTATATAGCTGCAACTTTATAGAAATTGCCTACAGAGAAAAAAATACAGTGTTCTAAAAAATGATTCAAAACGGCAGACTTTTCGCCGCTGTAAATCAATAAGTAATTAATTTGCAGCTGTAACCACCAAAGTGTATTTTATTTTAAATTAAACAATGCGGCACTCGCATATTCACATAAACTCGTGTTATATTGTAATAAATTTGCTATGTATGTATATATATCATAAACATATTGAATTTTGTGTAAATTAATTAAGAAATAAATAAAAATAAGAATGTATTGTACAGTTGTCAAACAACATATTAGTACAGTTGGTGACATTCGTTTGTTTGGCTAGGGAACAATATTTTTTCTGTCTATATCGCAGACAAACTATTTGTTTCGACTGTATGTATATGTATTACATTATCAACCTCTAGGCGTATATAAGAAAAGTAAAAGATCTTAAACAAATAAATTTTGTCTTACTTTGCTTTTTACATACATTCACACTTCCAGTTAAATTTTATGCATACCATGTTAGTACATAACGGAAATTACACAGTTACTGAGCTTACGTACAGTTGAATTAGACCATAGATCTCAAACAAAAATTTGTGAACACTGCGGTTCCAGAGTTTTATTAAATATCCCGCTCTACTTAAACTTTTATAAGCTCAGCTTATTTATATTTGCTATTCTTAAAATATTATTTCGTTACCCCAAGCCAAAATAATGTTGTTATTTCAAGTTCTCGTGAAAACTCTTTTTAGTTGTATAAAATAAAAAAAACGAAAGAAAAGTTTAAGATTTTCATTAGATTTGGCATTATGCCATTATCCTTATATTTTATTTTTCTAATTTTCAAGATCGTAATGTAAATTTATCTTCTGTGTTTTTTTTTGTGTATGTGTATGGGTTAGAACTTAATAAATTTCTAATTGCGAGGTATGTACACAAAAGCAAAACCAACAACGAAAAAAAAAACTTTTGTAACAAAATATAATTAATTGGATTTAGGATAAAGAAGGACTATATAATAAACCCAAATGGGAGAGATGGTGCGTAATTTCTTAATATAACACAATGTTTCTTAATTACATTGGACTTTTATGCGATAAATGATTTTTAAGGGGACCACTGGAATTATAACTTATCCTCTATTTGCGTACAGCTTTTAAGTCGTAATATTTCGTATAATCAGTGAAACCACTGTACATAAAATGATGGGAAAAGGATTCTCATGATAAATGAGTAATTAGGAAAAGTATTTTAAAGGAAATTTGGTATTTTAAATACTTAGTCGATTTAGCTAGTTTTGAATGGACGTTAATGACACGTGCGTAGACACACAGAATTTATTTTATAATTTTTCGTTTTATTCCATTTATTTTCAGAACACGACCTGCAGCTTAGAAGTTAATTTGGAAACATCAATAATCTGCCCATTCCTCGGTATACAAATTGATGAAGCCAAGGAAAATGCTGAAAACACAACAGATACACCGACGGTCGCCCCTACGAAATCAAGCGGCAACGATTCTAAACCAGTTGATGATGAATCCCAAAAAACAGGCAGCGATATCGAATCAAATGGAATATCTACTGTAGGAATTATTATGATATGTTTAGTGATATGTTCGGTGTTTGGATCTGCTGGTTACGCCTTACGGACTCCGGATAGTCGAGCTCGCGTCTTGTCACTCATTCGTCGCCGCAGCCTTCCCATTCAATATAGCCGGGTAAGTATTTTGCAATTTAAATTTTACAACTGTGTTTAAAAAAATATTTTTGTTTTGCTTTTTCAACACTATACACGTTTCAGGAGTTGTAAGCACACCCCGCAATTTATCAAATGTAGTAATTTATAGTCAAATTTATTGCCAAATTATGAGTCCTGATTTACCGAAGAAAATATTATAATTAGCGCTTTATAAATTTTATTGTTTGTTAGTATTCCTGTACTTAAAAGAAAGCTTATTGCGAGTTTTGTGTTTGTGATTGAATCAACCGATTCACTTTCAGGTTTTTATCAATTTTTTTTTGTTAATTTTATATTCTGGATATGGGAATTACGGCACTGCCTGTTATCTAAATTTTAAATGTTTTTTTTTTCTGGCCGGAGAAGTAAACAAATACTAATTTATTAATATAGTTTTTAAGATAACTACTACACTAAATGATTAACCAAGTGGATCATGGTGCACTAAGAAATTGGTTTTAAGGTTTTAACGGTTCATCGCCCAATTTACAAGCTTGCAAAATAACCTTGTCATATGTTTAGTGTTTTGGTATTTGTTAGTAGTCTGGCGGCTATGAAACTACTAAATGGGCAACTGCGACCTTTAAGATTGACGAATTTAAAATGTTTTTTGATAATTTTTAACTCGTATCTTAGAGAAGTTTCCGAATTCCTATTGGTGCCGTTGTAGATCAAAAAATGTCCTTACCATTTGAAATGACCACGAGAAAATTTACTTCATTGATTAAAATTATGGCTATTTTAAACGTTGACACGTCAGTTATAACCACTGAACAGGATTTAAAGATGATGATTTTTGGCTTGTCTACCGTATTTTAAACTTTACCACAAACGTCTCAAACTATTTTCAGATTTTTCTATTGGTCCTAGAGATGTTCACAGGTTTTTTGCTGTATTTTGGAATAGCACCTAGACAAAATTTTAATGGAAAAATTAAGAGTGTTCAACCTCAGCAAGTGTTCACACCGCATCCTCGCGGTGGCCATCGGTTACTACTCCGAAACAAAAGTAGGCTAAGTGTGTGAGAGCTGCGGTCCTTTTACAGAGGGATTAACAACCCAACCAGAAAAAAATTGTTACGAAGCTTCAACAAAAGCTCGGATCAATCAACTCGGATTTAACACAACGGCCTCGTATTTAGCGTAAACCGGCTGGAGAGATTCAAGCAAACGTTTACGACAAATCGTAACGGAATTCAGATCCATAAACAACCGGATCTGCGTACCCACAACATACATGCACCAAAGGAGTTGAAATCAGAATATTTCGATGACACTTTGCGACCACCTCGAAACTGTTTTAAACAAAATTCCCCAATACGATGTAAATATTATTTTGGGTGACTTTAACGTACAAATCGGTAAAGCAGACATTATTCATCGGCTCAGACTAACTATATCTCGCATCAAACAACAATGGGATGTGTACCATCGTGCTGGCTCTGCTATATAATCTGGTGGTAGTCTTGGAAGTCGTCTCGTGTACAAAATGCATTTTTCTAACATTAACGATATTAAGGCCTAACGCGGCGCGAACACCTATTCTGATCACTTTCTGATAGTTGCGGAATATGTAGCCCAATTATCCTTCGCGTATAATAACCTACTCGAACGAATCTCATTTTCGTAGACAGAAGGCATATCGAAATCTGAACAGTAAACCATTACTACTACATTCTGTGGAAGAAAAGTGGAACGTATAACTAAATCTATAGGTAAAAATAAATCTAACCCTAGAGAATCAAAGCAATTGATGAAAATTGTTTAGATTCAAATCAATAAAAGGATGACACTTCTCAACCAACAAGACAGTTACAAAACGATTAAGTGGTCGCGTGTAAACACTCCATTCGACTGTGTAGAAGGACAAAGTGTGAATGACACAAACAAGAAGTGCTTAAAATCGAAACTGAACTGTCAGTTTAAGGAACAGATACACCTCACAGTGTGACGAAATTATTTCAGGTCCCTCTTAAATAGGCAGACGTTATCCTCAAGTGAACAATCAACATCATTGCATCGGTCTGATATCAATATATAAATAAAATCACCAGCCACTCCATCTTACGATAAATTACGAAGTGTCATATTTAACATGAAAAACTATAAGGCATCTGGTGAGGATGGCATCTTTAATGAAATGCTGAAGAACGGTGGTGATTACCTCTCCTAGCGCTTGTTTGAGTTGGATGCATCGATTTGATACGGAAAATCCCAGACAAGTGGAAAATAGCCCTAATCAGCCCACTACATAAAAAGAGGAACCGATTGAATTGTAACAACTCTCGCGGAAAATCTTTGCTTAAGACCGGCTATACAAGGCTTTTCACTGTAGCCCTCGATATCATAGTTAATGTGTTATGTTTAATGTGTTATGTGTTACATTGTGCATTGTCTTATATATGAGAGCCATAGTTATCGGCTTTTCTACATAAAATATTTTATATTTAAATAAAAAATGCCTTAACCAACGTAGTTGCTGACAAGCTATCAACTTACAGCGACCGAATTTTCGGCGACAACCAGTGCGGATTTCATCCAAGCAGGTCGACAACCTTTTCTCTGCGGATTGTGTTGGAAAAGTGCTATGTAGAGGACATAACTGTACATCTTCTATTAATAGATTATCAGCAGGCGTGTGATAGCATCCAGAGAAACATATTACGAAGCGTCTTGTCCATATTTAGCCATTATTCAAAAATTGATAACCATGCGCAAGTATTAATTATCGGCTCTAAAATAACATCAGGAGTGCGACGTAGAGATGCAATAGTTCAATTTCTGTTCAACGACAGAATATATCATTCACCAACTTAACATCCCGCTGCACAGGGCGACAAATGCATACTTGGTCGTAACATCATGTCTCTCCGCTCATCAAATTGGCCTCCATATTTACGAAGCGAAAACCAAATACATCGCTATCGCGAGAAGGCAAACACGCGGAGAATTTTTACCAAGCGACACACAATACGAGAAAGTGGGTGAGTTTAAATACTTAGGATAGATGGTAAATATGCAAAACTCAGTCTCTGCAGGCATAACATCGCGGATCACAGAAGATTAACTACGCTAACGGTAAAATTTGTAAGTTTTGCTGTACATTGCGCAAAGCAAATTTAAATATTTACGATGCTGATAAGACCAGAAGTTACTTTTGGTAGTGAGTCTTGGACGTTAACAATACAGAACAGTGAAAATCTCGCTGTTTTTGATCGCGTTCTACGTTCCAAAAATCGAACCATAAAACAGGTCCTGAAGCGGGCACCATTGAAAACAGGACGCTGTGGGAGCCCCCTATTTGGTGGATGGATAACGTCGAAATTGGGTTTATCGCACGGGTCACCAAAATAGGAGAAGAAATCGATAATCTGGGTTGTTGCAATACTTTCGAGTTATATTGCCGCTGCAGAGAATAATACGCGTTAAGAGCAAAAACAAAAGATCGAAGAGCTAGAGAGAATGATGAAGTATTGATCCTATTTTCCTTCTAACACCAGCTGCCAATTTTGTATTGTTCATTGTATGGAAATAGTGCCAACGACTGTTCGGGGTAATTATCATTATTCGCATTTTGGTCAAGATATGTAGATATTTCTGTGTGCCATTCGATATTTCATCAGCACCAGACGTATTTTCGGAGATAATGAATCACTTTTTCTAAGGCTATTGTGAAATAGCTATGCGGATGGCATATTTTATTATGAAATTAGGGGAACTATAATCGACCGATTCACAAAAGCCGGGCTCATGTTGAGCACGAATAAATATAATTTCGACAAAAGAACGATATAGTTTTGTGCTCATATTTTCACGGACAAAGGATTCAAATTTACAATTAAGGAATTGCAACGTGTACTTAGGATGGTGCATTACTTGGGCAAGTTCATTTTATTTGTCAGTTTATTACACAAAGAAACCAAGTGGAGTTGGTATTATGAGCAACAAGAAGCATTCGATAGCATTCTTCACTTCAGAAATTGAGTTACTGAAGAGAAGAAGAGGTTCTTTTGATACTTATAAATGTCAAAATAACTATATTGAAAAAAACAGTATAAAAATAACAAATAGACATATATTTTTTATGTGAAAAGTCTCGTTTTTAAAATCAAAAGGATAATCTTACACCCTGCTCCTCTTGGTCTTCGAATATATTGGGTCAGACGAGGACGACTAAATTCGCTTCAAAAATATTTATAACTATTACGAACTAAAATTATATTTAGTTAGTTTTGTTAATTTTACCTTATCACATGCGTCATACTACACTTAGGTGCAAAAAAATTGCACATTGCTCAATTTGCCTCCCCAGAACATGGATGATATGCCTCCCCAAAACATGCACGATCCACCGCCATACGAGACACGTTCTTCAATGCAATATTGTGCATATCGCTCTCCTTGTCTTCTGTACACTCTTCCGCGTCTATCGGTGTTCAGAGAACAGGACTGTTTTCCATTCTTCTTCTTCCAATTCAAATGCTCTCGAGCGAACTCACGACGGCCTCGTTGGTGGGCTGTGGTCATTTTTTCCTCGTTTCCTGGTTTTTGTGCAGTTAAATTAACTTCTTGAAGTCGTCTTCTAACTGTCCACCGACTGACTTCGACTTCACGAACTTCTTGGAGCCGCCGTCCCAGTTGAGCCACATTGATACGACGATTTCGCAACGAAGTTGTTACAAGAAAGCGGTCATCACGCTATGCTGTAGCACGAGGTCGGCCAGATCCTTGCCGTCGTCTGAAGCCACCAGTTTCCTGATAGCTCTGCCACACTCGACAAACGGAGAATCGGCCCAAATTTAGTTGTAGAGCCACTTCACTTTGGTGCTGCCCCGCATAAATTATTGTAACCACTTGTGCGGCTTCCTCTGGTATGGTATCCATATTTCTTTGCTCCGGTTTAAGACGTTATCAATAGAGGTAGAGGATCGTTCAGGCTAAGCGTCGATATTTGAACGATCACAATTCCTAGCGAGATATTTCATGGCATGCTATTGTATTGATCTTGTTGAATTATTTTTAGAATTTAATTCGAAAGCCTGCAATATGCATTTGACTGGTACAAGTTCAAAAAAGGTACCACTGATAGGTATTGAAATCGACTTTGAATCTGCATTAAAAAAATTAAACAAATATTATTGGTTTTTTTTGATATTTTTGACTTTTGTGTAAAATTGAGCAATGTGCGAGTTTTTTGCACCCAAGTGTATTTTAATTTAATTACAATACTTAACAGTCTTCTCTTCACCTAATTCAAATCATTATTAAGATAAAATATTTGCTGGTTTTGTAATAAACTTAATTTTTCCGCTTTTTTAGACAAAATATTATTTACAAATACAATGAGTCAATGATGACACTCAAAATGTTTGCGACTGTTCAAGTCAGCAAAAACAAAGAGGTCATCTATTCATAATATATCTAACTACAAAAAGTAGAAAATTAACTCCACCTCCCAACTTTTAACCCCACAGGGTCATTGTGCAAAAATACACACAAGTACAACGCTTTAAAAAATATAATGAGAACCTCCTCAATTTCTTTCTTGGTAGTTCAAAAAATTCAATTGGTTTGTTTTGGAAATAACTTGCTTTAAGTGAACACCACCGACAGCACCGGCTCTCGACTACTACGACGTCAACAAAATAAGTAGTTATCAGCGAAGTGATTTTGTTGTTGGGCCAATAGTTTACGGCAATTACATGTACCAGAAATTTTTGAATGAGACGGTGGAACATTAAATAGAAGCCAGATTAGAAAGTTTGGCAGAAAACTGGATTTTCACACTCCACCGTATTGTTCTCGTTGAAATAGTTACGCTGAAGACAACGTACGAACAATGACAACTATGCTTTACTTATGTTGCGAAATACAGCAGCGAATGATGAGACAAAATCACCTAATTAACGCTTGGAGTCGATGCACGACAACGCTAATACCAATAGACATCAAAGAACTGAAACCAAAGATTGCAAAAGGTGTGGCTAAAGAACTAGCGGAATGTTGACTAAATCAAAAACGCTACGTAGATCTGTAGCGACACCAACATTGCCCTTAAGGTTGGTGACAAAGTCAAACCAATAAAAGTAGCTAACCGAGAACGGAAAGGCGCCGAAGTCGTTAAAGAAACGAAATATACAAGATCGGTCCTTGCAGAAATAGCTGAAAGAAGACGATATAGGCGAAATACATTCCATTTGCACAAAGCGAAGGCAAACATTCAGGATGATAATTCAACAAGGACTAAGGTGACATTATGCGACGAAACGACAACGAACTAGCCAATTGATGGCTTTTTTCTTAATTAGAAATTTATTTTCGCCAATTGAATTTTACCCAACTCACATTCCCAATAAAAATGCGAATCTAATTTTTTCTAAAAATAATCAAATGACTGGAATCAGATGTTCACAAGGTCACATTTAGGTTTTTGGGTAGTTCAGACTAGCATAATAGAAAATAGAAAGGTTCACGAATATAAATAATTTTTCAAATTTTTCCCCTGAAATTTTCAATGATTCTTCAAAATTTTGAAATCCTTAATTACTCAAGTTGATAATCACGAAAAACCAGCATGACGCTCGAAAGTGCGAACTGTCCAAAAGTATAAACGTCACCTTGTGAACATCACTAGGATTGCAGAATACAAATTTTGTTCGAAAACTGAGACTTGAGAGTTGGGAGTTTGGCTGCTGTTTCACTAACCTACTAGATGCACAAAATTAATATTATTAATGATTGATGTAAATAATAATTAAATTTTATATTTCCGTCTAGTGTGCTGATGAAACAACAAAAAACTCCCAACTCTCAGGTCGCGGTTTTCGAACAAAAATTAGTATACAGGTATTCGCTTATTTTTACAATAACCCCGGTTCACACCTTGTTTGGGAAAACCAATTGGATGAACTACAATTGACGAAAATAAATAAAAAAAACCAATTGAGAAAAAATTTAAGTGAGCATTTCCGGGATCAGTGGTACACATCCATAAACGTTAAAATATCCGTCAAGTTGAGAGAAACCAAAACTGAATCCCGTTTACCACACTCATACGGTTTCGACTGAACTATGCCACCATTTAAGATGGACCTCGTGGATATTTCTCGGTTCGGTGAAATAAGTCGGGTTACGCACGGTTAACATCACATTATAACTAAACCCCTTTTATTATCCCACTTTGTCTATAGGCGCCAGTCTAAAATATATCCAAAAACTTGTGAACATCTCTCGGAATTGTTTTTTACATTTAACAGTGTAAATTTTTGAATTATTTTTTATTGAAGAAGAAGCTTTCCAAAATTTAAAATCTTTTTGCTACAATCCAAGCTGCAAGAACTTTAACTCTAAATTCCGGCTATTAATTGCTTTAGCAGACATTGAACTATATAAAAAGATTTGGGAAGATATATTTTATATCTAAACAATATTAGTTTGTGTCAAAACTTTTCCTTAACTTGAACCAGGCCTTGTTTTGATAAATTCTGCGCCAAAGTTGATCCGTAGAATTGGAGTTTATTTTAGGCGTGAATAAAACTCAGTATAAATCGATTACAAATACCCTGTATCGGGTGAGATTTGGATTCAAACACTAATTTTAAATGAAGCTATGGGATTTAACCATGCTAAACGAATTCTGCCATCTTTATGAATTTTTGACTTAATACTTACCATTGGTTTTACATTTCATGAAAGGATTCTCAAATAATCATTTATTTTTAGCATGTAATTTGATAAAATGATTTGTTGCTGTTATTGGCTTCACGTTACAGCTTTCGTGTTTATCGGGCGCGATCAAAAAAATTGATGCGTGTGATCACTTTGCCAATTATGGAAACGGATCCTCAGGAGCTACATATTCGCCTTTTTCCTCAATAAGCCTCGACATATGTGTTAAAAGACCGCTCGTCTAAGTAGTCTGGTTGAATCTGAAATACCGGCATTTTTCGCTTCGCTTGATACAATCGAAACTTTATTAACAACAATTGCTGCGTGGTCCAACGGGTTTAAACTTGTAGGGATGCTTTTCTTTACGACAACAAAAAACAAGTAATAGTAAGCCAATCGGCCGCAAAATCAATTTAGGAAAGTTTAAGACTTAAATGTCATAAACTTTATTGCGAGCACATGCGGGACAACGAAAATTAATTAGTCGGAATCCTGAAGAATATAATTTACCGTGTACTATTGTAGCCTAGCGTTCAGTCATAACTTATAAATATGATATTTTTTATCACATTTAGCCATAAAACGCACTCATTTATGTGTTTAAACGTACTCATTTTTGTGTTTTACTAAATAAAATTATTATTAATTCGGTATTTGCTGGATTCTTCTCGCCGAGAAGTGGTAGAAAATTATTTCATTTCGTTAGAACTTAGAACTAATACGTTTTTTTATGTGGTTGCAGTTTTGTTTTGCTCTGTGGTTCGTGATAATGAAAGTGTTAGAAATTCACTAATTTTAAGTTACATATATATGTATGTACATGATGTAGGATACTTATAAAATTATACGGAGTGAAGTTAGGGTCACAAAAAATATCAAGATAATTTTTATTATTTTTTATCACATTTAAATTCGATGTCGTTGTAATTCTAATAATAATCGCTAGAGAGCGTTTACCGAAGATGCGACAGAGATAGAAAAAACCTAGCGTAAAAGTTATTCCATACTATTTAACATGTTATTCCTGAGTTACACGTACCTATATTATATCTTACCTACACGGTTCTAACATTGAACATTTTGTAACATATAATTATTTAAAATTTTGTTTATCGGGTTCCTTTGAAGACCGTAATATTTTGTATTATATACAATATAATTTTATTTTTCAGCAGAACCTCAAACTGTTTATTGGTACATGGTTACGGTATAAGACTTTCAAATCGATAACAAATAACTAAATGAACCATTTGCAAGGGCATGCCACTAACATAAAATTCATTTATCTAAAAATATCCTACTTAGGCACGCCAATATTCATAAATTAAAATGTAAATTATAAATTACTAATACCATTTCAAATATATTTACAGGTTCAAGCGGGCGAAGAAGCAAATTTGTTAATTCCCCAGTCCGGAACATTGGCCGATAGCGATGAAGAAATGTTAATTTAAAGACACAAAAACACAATTTACATAATAATTATAACAATCACTATTATTTTATGTCATTATTTTTATTTGTTGATTTCAATTCAAATAATTTTAGAAAATAATAATATTTTCATTTAATTAGTATCCTGAAATAAATAAATTATTCATTGTGTATTTTTTTATGCGGTCGTGCTTCAAGTGTGTACTTAAAATGTGAAATTTATATTAAACTATTAAAATATGCCTATTATACAACAAACGAGTATAAATTTATAAATTGTTTGACTATTAAATAATATTGTACTTAACATACAAAATATTTTTCAATTTTAGTTTAAGTGCGGGAATAAACCTCATTATTTAATCTATAAGTGGCACTACTCTGGTAATTTTCGGGGAATAGAAATTTTAAATTGTGTAGCAGTTTTATTCCCTTTCCCCCAAAGTGTATTCTGGCTTTTGGGAAAAAAGTTTCGTGGGAAAAAATTATTCCCAATTATAGCAGTTTTGACCTAGCAGTTTGGTTATTTATTTATTGCGATATTTTGACTGAAAATTGGTAATATAAATATACTATGTTTCTCTTTAACAAACAAAATTTACTTTTTAAATTCGACTAAAATATCAACAAAAATCAATTAAGCGCAGTCAATTATTTTCAGACATTTGTTTTCTTGTGTGGTTGCGATCGCGAATCGACCGGGAATAATTTAATTATTTTACCGTAAATTTATTCCCCAATAGACAGAATTAACTTTTGGGAAACGGGAAATTGGGGAATAGCGGCTACAAAAAAAAATATTCTATATTCCCGGGGAATTACCAGAATAGTGCCACAGGAATGTTTTATGTAACATGTTGTTATTATTTTATTTTGTTTATATGGTTAGTGATAAAATCCAGACTAATTATAGAAGTCCTTCTGTTTTAAAAATTGAATTTATTTAAATAAATTTAAAATGCCTTGAATAACGATGTTCTGCCTTTTTATTTAGTTTGAGAAGTGTGGTGACAATAGGCAGTAGTGGCGAAATGATGCAATTAGTACGAGTTTGTTGGGCACACAGAATAAAACTAAAACAGAAAAAAATAAATCAGTCGATTTTTTCAGTTCAAAAACTCGTTCTTCACGCATGTTGAGACGCCATTTTGCGGTACGTGATTTGTTTTTATAAGTGTTCATAAAAATAATTATAATAAATAAAATAAACAAAAGAACAATATTAATAAAAACAAAATAGTAAATTAATTACGTGCAATTCGTGTTGGATTGTTTTTTTTAAATACTACAGCACTTACCTTTTGTGGAACAAACCTCAGAAGCCATTCAGCGATTAAAGTTGTCATACAATCGTTGACACGAGCATATACACGGGCAAATGTTGTAATCGAACCTTAACTACAGGCGAATAAAGGATGGAACACACCAAGCAGTGGCAACGAGCAGCAAATTTAAATATTGGCTTATTCCTTATGTAATGATACAAAATCATAGTTTGGGTGTAAATATATACGTATTTCCAATAAAAGAAATCAAATTTGTAATTTTAATAGATCCTTAGATGCAACTTCATTCCATATAATTTTTTTAAATTTAAATTTTTCTATTAAAATTACAAAAAATTTGATTTCTTTAATTGGAAATACGTATATTTAGACCCAAACTATGATTTTGTATCATTACATAAGCGAATAAGCCAATATTTAAATTTGCAGCTCGCTGCTACTGCTTGGTGTGTTTCATCCTTGCAGGCGGGTGATTCACCTGGAGTCTACAGTATGCAAATTCACTGATATTTTCTATCAGGGTAGCAATGTATGCGTGAGTATTTTATATAAATTTTGACACTATCAGCAAATTATCAGGAGGCTATTTCACGATAAATTATCATGAAATTATTATGAAAATGGCATCCTTTTGAGGTTATGTTTCATCATTATAAATTTAATTTTCAGAGTGAAGACATACATTTTTGTTATAGTATATTTATTTAACTCTGGGGGCCTACTATGGAAATCGAACGTCGACGTTTTTTGTTCGTTGTTTATATTCAGCAATATTAATTACTATTGCTGAATATAAACAACGAACATAAAACGTCGACGTTCGATTTTCATAGTAGGCCCCCATTCTGTGTTAATACTATATCGAAATTCGCGATTTTCGTAATTCGTGTTAATTTTCTTTAATATATTTAATTTTTTCAAAAGTTGTATACGTCTGTCCAATAGTTTTTTCACGAATTGACACACGAACTTAACCCAATAATGTCTTCACCCTTTAAATTAAATTTATAATGATGAAACATAACCTTAACAGGATGACATTTCGTAATAATTGCATGATAATTTATCGTGAAATAGCCTACTGCTAATTTGCTGATAGTGTCAAAATTTATAAAAAATACTCACATATACATTGATACCCTGATAGAAAATATCAGTGAATTTGCATAGTGTAGACTCTAGGTTAACTTTGTATTTTGTGTAAATATATCGAAATTCTTGATTTTCGTAATTCGTGTTAATTTTCTTTAATATATTTAATTTTTTCAATAGTTGTGTACGTCTGTCCATTATTTTTTTCACGAATCGACACACGAATTTAGCACAGACTGGGGGCCAATTTTGATCGAAAATTGACTCATCGAGTCAAAAATAACCGGAAGATATTAGTATTTGTAAATGTATGTGTATGCGAATCACGCCATATTTTATTTTCAACATTTGTTTTGTATTGACATTTAGTTCAATTTGCTCATTTATATAGAGTGTTTCATGTGTAAGAATAAAAAAATTAAAAATTATAATAAAGTTTGTTGAATGTGAAAAATGTTTTCTTTTATACCATTGAAATACTACGAGTGAAAATTAAAGACAAAGAGGTACAATGAGTACTTGCGCGATACGCTAGATCCGTTTAATATATCCGACCAATGGTAAGTTTAATAAAATTTTCATTGTTTATTACATCAAAATTTAAAAACATGTCAGTTATTCTAATATAAAATAATGTTTTTATCAGTTTTATAGATAATTATCGTCTTCCGAAACAAATTGTGCACGAACTGATACAAAAAATAAAACCATTTGTCAACGACAAATGGTTTTATTACCCTGGATCGACACACGACTCCCACATATGGGATGGGAGTAAAATAAAAACTGTAATGCAACGGATCAATAGAGAAGATCACAAGTCATGGCTTTTTGGTAATATAATAATAATAATTTAATAAATGGTACTTAGTGGAACATAATTCTATTGCAGGAGACAGTGGGTATGCATTGAAACCCTATATGATGGTTCCATACCGTAGGCCCAATTCCAACGAAGAACATAAGTTCAATATAGCTCACGCCAAAATTCGCAGTGGTGTAGGGCGTTGTTTTGCTGTCCTAAAAATAGATTTCGCTGCCTGAAAACTGCTTCAGGACATTTACACTATTTGCACGAGAGAACGGCTCACATTATTACCCCTATTATGGTTTTCGCCTCGCCGAACGATTCACGGTGAATCTTATCCGTGTGAGTTGGGTTTTCGTATTATGGTTTTCGCCTTTATTTTGGCGAGTGCACATCTAGTAACACTAGCCGAATAATAATTTTATAACAATTTTTTTTGACGTTTGTGGTTTTTTGTCAATAGTTGTGTTGTTGTAATCATATATGATTCAGATTTTGTGTTTATAAATTACGTTTTTTTTTCAATTAATCTAAAATCAGTTTAAAATTATGTTATCTAGTGTGGTTCTATATTTTTCTAATAAACCAGATGAAAATATTAACATGGCACAGATGCGAAAATCGTTAAGGGACCAATGTCATCCGTTTACTCTGCCTGGTACATTATTTTATAAGAGGCCCCAAGTTATTCAACATTACGGTCAAATCCTTCCAAAACAGGATTACGAATTGTCTATTTTTTTAAAGCTGGGAATTCCCATTGCAATATCGGTATTTTTCTCCATCTCTTGTTAATTTCGAAAATTGGCTGGGATTTGTTGTTTTCTACATGTTATAAAAATATAATTACTTACACGTGAACCTCCATTGTTTGATTTTGACTGAGAAATGAAAACAGAAAACCAATTTTATAAGATTCGCCTACAAAAAGATGGCGAATCGTTTTGACAGTTCAGCTCGTTTAGGTGAATATCATAATCCAAAAATGAGAGTTGGATTCGCCGGGAATGTCAAATGCGAAAACCATAATACCAAATTGTATATTTGACGAGTTGGATTCGCCGGGAATGTAAAATGCGAAAACCATAATAGGGGTATATTCATGTGTAGCACTACACAATATTTTAATTGAAAACAACTATCCCATCGAAGAAACTGATGAGGCAGCCGAAGAAGAATTCGTGCCAGTTAATAATGCAGACGAGGAAAATTCTGGAGAAGTAAATCGGCGATTTATCGTAAATTATAGAATTTTAATGTATTTTTTAAATAAATAAAACATGATTTTTCTTCTAATTTCACGATTCTTTTAATTCAATTAAATTTACCTACATGACGGTATTAATAAAAATATTGTAAATAAAACTAATTTTAACTTAAGGCCTCCTCTCATTTATTTTATTTAAAATTTGCCTCAATAAATCTACCGACTTTTGCTGTAATTGAAGGGACCGGATAACCGAGGTTACAACTACACTATCCTATTTAAAAAAAAAATTTAAATCACGTACGAATATAATACGTTTCATAGACAATACTTACATTTCGTGGATCATCTCTGGATGATCACTGCTCTGGGAGGCAGAACTTCTGCGATCTTTGGCGCCATAGTCTTGCTCGCCGAGCATTAACTGACAGGCCTCTTTCATTCTGCCTTTGAGGTCCATTTGCGGTGGAACATCCCGGGTGTGATGGCGGTGGTACCGTTGTTTCTGTTCCAGGTAATGTGGAAGAAGTGGATTAGTTTGTATTTTGGTGGGGTTCTATTTGTGGTGCTAAACTTAAAGACGATATGGAAATGGGAGAAAATGCAGGGGAGGGTGGTGTGGAGTTTTCGGACTCAGGCTATTAAATAAAAAAAAAAGTAAATTTTATATAGGTACATAAATTATAGGTACATTTAATTTACCAATCCAACTTCATTAATATTATACGGCCCGTCTAAATTCTCCCTTCCACAAATATTAATAATTTGCTCATCCTCTTGCGTGAGATTTGGAATCATTTCCAATTCACCACTCCCGGTTCCATTTCGGGCCGCTCTGGCTCTATTTAACTTCCGCTTAACGCCCTTTTCTAAATCTTGCCATTCCTAAAAATAAAAAATGTATTATTTATTGATTTTGTAAAAATTTCAGTATATAATTATCTTACCCGTTTCCATTGTTCCACACTTTTAGGATATGTCGATCCATTATTTAATTGAGTGCTTATTTCGCTCCACAGTTCAGCTCTTCGACAATTTCCGTTAGCGGTACCAAATCCGAACAGTTCGGTAAAATTTGTTTCGACAAAATCGATCAAAATCCTTTTTTGTTCTATGGTTATTCTATTCTGTAATTAAATTATTAAAATAAAAATTGATTATAAAAATTATAACGTTTAAAAAAATTTAAAACAAAATCCAATACTAGAAAAAGGGACTTCCCCAAAATTCCATAAAACTAGAAATATTTCAATAAAATTTTTGCAAATTAAATAATTTTTAGTCTTTATTATTACTCAATCATAATTTTGTTTTGAAAAAAATAATTACATATAAAACATAATTCTTATTATACGAGTATTATATGCACATTAAAAAACGATAATATAACGAACTAACCAAAAATAAGAATTTCTCGTTCGCAGTAATAAGGGAAAATGTCTCATGAAAGAACCCAACGCACCAAAAATTTGAACCGATTCACCCGATTCAATTATTTTTGGTACTAACCAACATAAAATGTCACTCTAACACAACAAAGTTAAATGACAGCACACAACAGCAATTAGTATATTATCCGTATACGAGTGTCTCATGTCGCATGAGGCAATTTTCGACCTAAATTGGCCCCCAAATGTCTTCACCCTTTAAATTAAATTTTTAATAATGAGACATAACCTCAAAAAGATGACATTTCGTAATAATTTCATATTTCATTTCATTTCGTAATACATTGCTACCCTGATAGAAAATATCAGTGAATTTGCATAGTGTAGACTCTAGGTCATGTAGGAATTGTGTCTAACAGACATAAATAATAATCGCTCTGATTGGTTAATATATTTTTGTCTTTTACGATAAAAACGAAATTCACACCTAAGCGATATGTACATGTATAAAATTTTGTCGTATGGATATTTTTTGACATTTTATAAACCAAGCAACCTAATCGGAATTTTCCATCGATTTTTCTTTAGTAGTGAAATAAATAATAGAAGACGGCAAACAAATTTAAAAAAAAAACAAAGCAGCCGGGAAAAATTCGAATAATATAAAGAATTTTAATGCCAATTATAATGCCCAGTGGCCCTATTCTGGCTTTCCCTGGGAATAGGGAATTGGGAAAAATATTTTCATAGCATTTTTATCTAAATTGTATTTTTCTGGCCTACTAAGGGAACATGTTTGTTGTTAATATTTTCGAAACAAAGTTAAATGGGAAAATATTTTTCTCTACAAAAATTTTGTGGAACAAAAGTTTCCCAATTCACTTTGTTTTAAAAAATTTTACACTAAACTTATTCCCGTAGTAGGCCAGAAAAATATAATTTTGACAAAAATGCTATGAAAATGTTTTTCCCAATTACCTATTCCCAGGGAAAGCCAGAATAGGGCCACAGACAGAAATATCCAGCGATTTCAAGAATACACGCCCATTGACACTATTCTGGTAATTCCCCGGGAATAGGGAAAAGAGGAAAGAATTTACATGTAATTTCTGTTCAAATATTTTTTTCCCGACTTAGGAAAAAATTTTGATGTAAATATTTATAAATTGGGAATAATTTTTCCATAGCTATATTGGCAGGAAATTATTATTCCCATTTTAATTTTGTTTTCAAAAAAAATAACACTAGCTTTTTACCTCAGTATGCCAGAAAAAAATGTTGAAATAGAACTTACATATAAATATTCCTTATTCTTTCCCCCCTCCCCCAATTCCTTATTCCAGGGAATTACCAGAATAGTGCCACAGGAAAACCAAAACTTACAAGATTTGTGACAATAAATTCTATCCTTAATAAATTTTCGATTTTTTCAGTCAAACACGCCGCACGCGTAAGCGCATGTAAAAAACTTGTTTTTCACGCATGTTGAGTTGAGACGTACCGCAAGTACGTGAGAAGTTTGAGAAGTAAGTATAAGTTTTTATAAATAAAATAAACAAAAGAACAAAAAATAAAAGCAACATATTCCAAACAGTCCACACTAACATGGACTCTCCACCTGCTATTGCTATTTAGTTATGCCAGAAAATTTCGATCAAATAGCAAGTGGAGACTCGCAATAATATTTATATGCTATTTGTACGCTATGAATACATTCGCCGACATAGCGGCAGAACTAGATAGCATGTTTATAGCATGCATATTTTGGTGTTTCTTCTATTTTAATGTGGCGTCTGACATTTTAAGTATTTATTCAAATGACTAGTAGTCTAGACTATCGACAAAAGAATGATTTCTAAACGTCAAATTATAGCAAGTTTACCACACCAGACTCCATCTTGGTAAATTTTGATAGAAAGAAAGTAGATTGCAATAGTATTCAGATATCAGGTGGAGAAGCCGTGTAATGGCTGCGTATGGTGTGCACATCAAACAGGTCAACAATTTGTTTTGTTTTAGTAGTAAAATCGACTTGTGTCAATTTTGTCGAGGTTATGAGTCCTTGACTTTCATGTCGTGACACGCGTTTGTTTCTCATTCTATATTTTGAAAATTTTAAATTATTCTATTTCAATAATAAAAAAATAAATTAAAATTAATTGTTGGAAGCTGCAAATAGAAATAAAATAATTAAACCAGGGGTCTTATCATTATTTCCGTCGCGAAACAATTTTCACACGATATCGGGAATTTGGTATCACCAAGCACGATATCTTTTCGCCATTTATCCGAGAGCGAGACAAGCTACGCCATTTATAATTATAATTAACAATGTAAGCAATAATAAAAAAAATGTTTATATTTATTTATAGTAGATGTTTAGATTTCGATGATAAATTACTTTTAAAATTTGTGTAGGGCAGGAAAAGTTACAAAATCAACACAAAGCGGTTCGAGGTTATGGTCGACTTTATGGAAAGGCACAGATATTTGGCTACAAATAAATTAGCAGGTAACACAGTACAAAGAAAAATTAATTGTTTGTGGAATGAATCGGTAACTCAATTAAATGCTGAGGGTCGGGTCCGCAGTGCGAAATTTAAATAAAATCCGACGTTCGATTCCTAATTTAACATTCATTTCATTTTATTCGCTTGCCAAAAATGAATCAATTGAAAAGTGATACATTTTTGTTGAAGAACAAATAAAAAAGTTAAAATTAATCGAGTAATTTTGTTTACACTGATAAATATCAAGTCAGCTAACATAAAATGAGTGTGTTTATAACATTAAATGAGCGCGGGTACAGTCTTCGATAGCGGAAATCATGATAGGGTCGCAGGCTTAGATTACCAGTTGGAATTATGCTAAAGATATTCCATAGATCGCTGGGAACGAAGACACATTTTGGGTATATATCATTTTCAGCACGATTCAACATATGAAAGAATTGGAGCATTTTTGGATTCCACAGACTACTGATCACCATATAAATGAGCTTTGAAGCTCAATAGAATTTATAGTTCATAGATTCAACTTCATTCTTTAAATTTAAATATTTCTATTAAAACTATAACTACATGGAAATATCTATCTTTATATTCAAACTATGTTTTTATATCATTACATTAGCCAATATTTAAAATGGCTGTTCGCTGCTGTTGCTTGGTGTGTTTCACCTGTAACGACAGAGTTGTATTATGTTGTCGCAGTTTTAGACGAGCATTATTTGGACATAGTCGATGAAATACTAGGAGATTCACCTTATGCAGATAAATATATATCGCTATCCGGCACAAACTAATACATCAACTAGCAGAGTCGAAATCGGGTTACGCGATCCAAAACCAAGCCACAACGATTATATCGTGAAATGCATATTAGCTGTCAGCAACGAAACCCTCGAGGCCTTGGTCAAGGTCATTGCCGATAACATTAATGATGTTTTACCATCGACTAAATATAATTTAAGCCAGGTTGGACATAACCAATAACGAATATTTCCCCACAAAACAAGCAACAGTTCGCACCAACAATTTCATAAGGGAGGGTCTCGGGCACGAAACACATCACAAGTAAAATTTTCTTCAATTTCACGCGGTATAATAAATATTGCTCAGATAACGATAGAAAAAGCTAATATCCCATATTCGAGAAGTGGTATTCCGTTCGCATCATTCGACTTCAACCGAATGACTTTTTGTTTGCGGAAGAGAGCACAAACGTTTCATAGAATCATACATACAGTGTAGAAGATATGCATTTTGCAATTCCGTATATCGACGACGTACCAATAGTTTCGAGAAGTCTCGAAAAACATAAAAATGTTGAAAACGTGATTATTGTAGAGAGTTGTAACGATCGAAAGTTACAAGATCTGTGACAATAAATTCTATCCGCTTAAAATCAGTAAGGCTAACCATCAGCGATTTTCACAAAATCTAGGAAAAATCTTGTTCAAATACCGGTTGTTCGGTAATGGTAATAGAACGTTTAACAAGAATCAAACGGTAAATTGCATTTGGGAAACGAGATTATTGGAAAACTTGTATTTTGAAATCCGGACAAATTTTAAAATTGAACCTTAACTACAGGCGAATAAAGCAACATAACGCGGCAATTTAAACGGTGATAATGCTCCTACCTGATTTATCCATCAAATTCCTTGAGCTGGCCGTCGGTTTTCAGCTCTAGAGACTTTATTTCTCCTCATACTCGTAGCTCTTTAATTTGAAGATCTTGAGTGTGCTGAATTCGGTTGTTTTTGGTTTAAATCGGCAAACAAGACCACCTGGCTCCGCTCAGCAATTGACGAATTTGCACCAGCAATTGACCATTTGTCCTGCTAATTGGGCGCTTTATTTTCTATGTAGGTCAGTAAACCATTCGTTTTGCTATTCTATTTTTGTATCTTGCTTGTCCACGCTGGAGCCTTAGTTGCGCAAAAGAGTGCCTTCATCATATCTGCCATGTCCAAAGATGGATTCTGTTGTTCAGAAGTAGGCGTCTGTACTGGTGATTGTTTCTGTTAGATCAATCGCTCCTGTTCCTTCACATTTTAGCCGGGCTTTGTGCTCATCGTCGTGTATCTAGCTGTATTCCTCATGGTCCTGGTGCCGATGATGATTGTCGCGATCTTCGCCCTACTGTTTAGCATAGTCTTCTATAGCTCTCTCCAGCCGCGAAAGCAGCTCGTTTTTATTGTATTCGGTTGAAAGCTTGAGGCTCTGCAGATTTTCCTTCAACTGCTGTGATATTGCAAATAAAAGAAACAGCTTTTAAGATACAAATTTTATCTCACGAACCTATAACTTTTTGAACCATTATTATTTCACTATATTTACCACAGTTCACTAATCTCAATTTTACTGTTCACTTGGTAACGTTACCAATTGCTTTCGTTATCTTACACCTCGATTACGCTACTCGTGCCGTTTGTTCTTTCACCAATCTTCAACCAATCAAATTACGTGTAGCATTTCACGTAATTTGATTGGTTTTGAGTTCGTCAGCGAGTATGGAACTCTTTATTTCCGATATCATGTACGCGACATAAATAGCAGTCGGATTTTTTCTACTCGGAAAATCCGATTCGATTTTGTTTTTTATGTTCATAATAACCCGGATTTATCCGTTAACGGAAAAATCCGAGACGGAAAAATTTCATAATACACCATTGTTCATTCCGTGTTTAATAAATTTTATTTTTATGATTTCATAGTTGATGACAAATCGCCGGAACAATTTTGCTATCATCTCGTCCGTAATTATTGAATTATTTGACAAATTTCCGGCCCGTATACACAATGAAATCATTTTTCAAATTTCAATGAAACAAAATTTTTTCTTGAAAGATTACTACTAGCTCTTTTTAACTGATATGTTGTGCCGTCTCTTTCGCACATTGTTCATTCAGAGAAAAAGATAAAGTTAATCCAACTTGATGGAAAAAACTCTGAACAAAAAATAACGTCATTTTGACGGCTATAGATTGGTTTAAAATATATATGTAACGACAATCGACTCGACTGGCGTAATCGGGGTGTTAATACTCTCCTCCGCATGCAATTTTAATATTTAATTTCCACTCAGTATTGGAGGAATACTTGATCCGGGAACATCGATGCGGGTTAAGAACAACAATCTCTCTTTCTCTACTTTTACACCCTATGAAAGTCAAACTGAACAGCACGGTTGCGAATGCATCTCCCTGTTGAAAACCAGCTACCCTATTCCTGTTTAGTGAGTAGGTCTCCACCAAGCTTTTAAATGGTATCTATTAGATACACAATCAACACAACTGTGTTACAACAAAACTTATTTTTATTTTAAAAATATGAATAACAATTAAGTTTTATAGTTTATTTTAAATATATTTTTTATTTTATTTTTCTGACATATTTCTTTTCAGAAAAAAAACTAAAAACTCACTAACTTTTATTTTTCACAGCTAGCTACAAAAAACCAAAAACTACAATATTTTTTGGATACCCAACTAACCATTTACGGTGCTTGACAATTTAGGAAATTTATTTATAATTTATTACCTGATTTGGTTGGGCAAGGTGTGAAAGACGCCACAATACTCCCCTCCCAGAGAGATTGCAGATCTATCGCTTCAATCTCTATATCTGGTTGGAGTCCTGGGCATGAATTCCGGTTCAATGACTAATGAGAATGACTAATGACTTTGTATTTTTTATCATTAATTTAGTTTGATTTTTTAAATATTTATATTTCCGGTCCTTTAAGGTAGCTTCATTAGCCTGGTTAAAGAAGCAAAACCGATAATTATTTGAAAACTAATGCAGAAATTACCAATAAATAATGAAATTATTTCTCATTGTCATTTATCAGTAAACCGGAATTTGCGTGCTGGACTCACGACCCGAACTTGTAATCAAAACAGGCCTCGACGAGAGATCAAAACGAACCTGTTTGCAAACTTTCGGTTCCACGGTAGATAATTTAGGTCCGTCAGCCGAAATAATAGGTTCTGGTCGGTTAGTCGATACAAGTAATTCAGTTTGCGAAGTTGGTGCGTCCGTAGTTTCTTGTTGATTGTCCGAGTAACATGGTTTGAGTCGGTCGATGAAAATTTTGGCGTGTCGTCCGTTTAGATCCAAAGTGTAAAATTTGTCTGTACGGTCGATAACCAAATACGGTCCAGTATACGGTGGTTGCAGTGATTTGCGTACTGCGTCAGTTCGTAAGAAAACGTGCGAGCAAGTCAGCAAATCTTTACTAATAAAAATTTTGTCCGTAGTATGTCGAGAAGCCGGTACAGGTCGAATTTCGTCAAAGTGTCGTCTTAAATTAGTAATGAAGTCTGATTGTGAAATTTGTTCGTTCGTCGCATCTAAAAATGTTCCAGGAACTCGCGTTGTACATCCATAAACCAGTTCAGCTGGAGTAGCTTTTAATTCGTCACTGTACGTCGTTCGTAGTCCAAGTAAGATTGCAGGAAGAACACTAGTCCAATCAGCACGATTATAGCACATAATGGCAGATTTGATGACTCGATGTCATCTCTCGATCATGCCATTACATTTGGGATTGTAGCTAGTTGTTCTCCTGCGCTCAAAACCAAGTAAGTTAGCCAGTTCGTGAAAAAGTTGTGATTCGAATTGCATGCCTTGGTCCGTGACAATGGACTCTGGCACACCAAAGCGAGCTATCCACTGTGAGTAGACAGCGAAAGCGACGGTTGCAGCAGTTATATCCGGAACTGGAACCGCCTCAGACCAGCGAGTGTATCTATCAATCAATGTTACGCAATACCGTTGATTATCAGAAACTGGCAAAGGACCGATGATGTCGAGATGAATAATCGAAAAGCGTTGAGAAGTTAATTTAAAGTTACCAATCGGAGATTTTGTATGTCGTGAGATTTTAGCCTTTTGGCAAGCTACACAATTTTGGGCCATCTTCTGAACGTCTTTTTTAATTGATGACCAGATTACATTCTGAGTCAAAAGTTTGATGGAAGCTTTGACGCCAGGATGTGAAAGGTTATGAAAAGCCTCGAAAACTTGTTTTCGGAAATTAAAGGGAATGAATGGCCTAGGTGTAGTAGTAGAAATATCGCAATAAATTAATTTTTTTGAATTGAAAGCAACGGGAAATTTCTCAAATTTGAGAACAGAGTTACTCCTTAAAATTTCTTGAAGTTCCTCGTCATTGGTCTGAGCATCTGCGATGATAGCATAATCAATACTTTCAGGAATAGAAATTTGATTAATGCGACTATGCGAGACTCTTTGTATCTGCAACAACGTTATCCAGTCCAGAGATGTGCTGGATATCGGTTGTGAATTGACCGATGAAATCTAGGTGTCGAAATTGACGAGGAGATGCTTTTTCCGGATTCTGATTAAAAGCGTAGACAAGTGGCTTATGCTCGGTATAAAGCGTAAAAGTACGACCTTCGAGAAGATATCGAAAGTGTTTTATTCCCGAATATGCCGCGAGAAGTTCACGATCATAAGCACTGTATCTTTTTTGCGTTTCATTGAGACGTACTGAAAAGAAACCGAGTGGTTGCCAAGAATTGGATACAAACTGCTGAACTACCGCTCCGAGAGCAGTATCGGAAGCGTCAACCATGATGGCCAGAGGTGCTGATGATGATGGATGAATAAGTAAAGTCGCGTTCGTAAGTTTATTTTTGCAGTTATCGAACGCTTCGATAGCCGGCGTTGACCATTGAATTGGAACTCGACTGTTTTTGGTATAGCCTTTTAGGTAATCGTTCAACAATTCCTGGTCAGCAGCGGCACCTGGAATGAAGCGTCGATAAAAGTTTATCATACCTAAAAAGCGTTTCAGTTGTTTAACAGTCTGTGGTCGTTCGAAATTGTTGATGACTTGAACCCGTTCATGCGACGGTAATATACCTTGTCCAGTTACCAAATGGCCTAAAAAAATAATTTCGGTCTTTGCGAAAACGCATTTGTCCACATTTACAACTAGTCCGTGTTCGTCTAATTTAGAAAAAATGATTTTAATATGTTCAAGATGTTCGTCGTAATTTCGAGAGGCAATGAGCACATCGTCCAAATATACAAAACAGAAGTCAAGTCCGCGTAGTACTGAATGCATAAGACGTTGGAACGATTGTGCTGCATTCCTAAGGCCGAAAGTCATTCTACAAAATTCAAATAGTCCGAAAGGTGTCGAAATTGCTGTCTTTGGAATGTCCGTTGGTTCAATAGGAATTTGATGGTAGGTCTGGACAAGGTCTATTGTTGTGAAAATAGTGCAGCCCTCGAGTCGTTGTGTAAAATCCTGGAGATGTGGGATTGGGTACCTGTCTGGAATTGTGACTCTGTTTAGGGCCCGAAAGGCTCCACATGGTCTCCACGCTCCATTCTTTTTAGGTACTAAATGTAACGGGCTGGACCAAGGACTGCTACTAGGTCTGCAAATCCCGAGTTTCATCATATTTTCGAATTCTGTCTTCGCGATGATGAATTTGTCCGGTGCTAATCGTCGTGGTTTGCATGCAACCGGTAGTCCGTTCGTCTCAATATTGTGAGTCACACTATGTCTAGTATTGTCAATATTAATATTACCGTGAATGACCGTTAAAAATTTTGATATTACGTTGAAAACTCCTGGGTCCATTGCTGACTTGTTTCTTGATCCTAGAAACAGTAGTATCATCGTAAGAGGAAGGAGAACCATTTGAATACAGAGAGGTTAACGGATCTATGAGCCTCTGTCTCTGTATATCCACTAGCAAACCAGTTTTCCTCAAAAAATCCGCGCCGATGATAGGCATCGACACGTCAGCAACTATAAATTCCCAGGAGAATTCGCGGCGCAGTCCGATGTCAAGTCTTAAAAATTTGGTTCCATACGCATTTACCGAAGAACCGTTCGCTGCGAACAATCTGAATGATGGATCGACCCTTGGATTCCGAACAAAACGGACTGGCAATACTGAGACATCTGCACCTGTATCAATTAAAAAATGAGTCTGGAGAAAAATTTCAAAAATTAAAAGGCGGCTAGTTTTAGAATCGTCATTACACACCGCCAATTGTGAATGACTATTTATTTTTTTGAAACATTATTATCGGAGCTAGATGATACAAATTTACAATTTGGTTTACATTTTAATGCTTTTGTGCCGAAATGATGATGATAGAAACAAATAAAATTATTCTCAGCCGAAGGTTCACCGTAAAATGGATTGTAAGAATTTCGAGAATTTGGAGAGTTTTTACGAGAATAATTATTTCTAGAGTTTGATCGCGAATAATTACGACCACGTGAATTTGATCATCGAGCAATAAATATATAAGAGAAATCAAGTAGTGCAAATTTTATAAGCAGGTTTTTCCGAGGTTAATCTTATTTTATAGTTTTAATATATTTATATATACAAATTTAATTTTTTTCTATAGTTAATCCATACATACGTATCTTATAAACATATCGGCATAGTTATTTTATAGTTTATTGTTCTTGTTAGGCTTATACAGGTTGTGTAAAGTAAGACAGATTAACCTCGGAAACTCTACATGAGTCCTCTTATGTATATTTTGCTTTATGATTTGATTTAGATCGTGATCTATAATTTTGATTAACAATTTCCGAAATCTCCGATAATAATATTTTTTTAAACTCCGAAAGTTTATTATCTAGAGAAAAGGTTGAATTTTGATTAGAAGAACCAGATGCAGAAGTCTCAATAGAACATATTTGTGCCTGAGCCATAGTCTCATGCACGTTGTCAGCCCGTTCTGCAAGGACTGGCAGGGAGACGTCGTTTTCGAATGGTGTGAATACCATTTGAACGGACTGATGCAATCTCTTCATCCAAAATTGACGAAGTGTCGCTTCGTTAAAATTGTCACCAGCGTTCAATTTCATGATACTCAACAACTGGGACGGCTTCCTGTCCCCAAGTGTCAAACCATGCATAAGATTGTTCAGCTTCGTTTTTTCAGATTCGCCAAGTACCCGAATCACCTCCGCCTTGAATGAAGTGTAAGGTGTATTACCCTTCGGACTAGTGATTATATAAGCGAATGTATCATGGAGACGTGCATCCAGGGCTCCCACCACATGAGCATATTTAGTAGCCTCAACCGTGATATCTGCCAAAGTGAACTGCTGCTCGAGTATCTCAAACCACACATTTGGGTTTTGAGAGTGCAATGGCTGTGGAGGTTTGAAAGCCACTCGAGCAACAAGCCCAGCACCGGATGGCAAATTAATATTTGGCTGCGATGTTTCCGGAAACACATTTGTATTAACATTTAATTGAGAGACAGCCTTGACAACAGCATCATTAATAAAACCGGCCAACTGAGCAGGCGTTAACGAAATATTGGATTCCCGTGTCGTACCGCTGCTTGATGCTGCTGACAAGTCTGAACCATTTGTCGCTGGTAGGGATAACGGTGGATCATTCACACCTTGGACAACGCACCGAAAAAGAAACGAACACAAAAGAAAAAGGACCGAAAAAATAAAAAACACCGAAACAATACACATTTTAAAAAGTTTTATGAATAAAAAACGAAATTTGAATTTAAAATAAAAATTTATTTAGTCAAGCACCAAAAATAATTAATTGGGTACTTACAGTTTTAATAATATTGACAAAAATCCCTCGATGCAGAGACACGTTACAAATTGGAGTCACCTCGGTCTCTGTGATGGGGTTGAAACTTGGCTGCCGTAACTGTATACCCAACCGAAATTTTGCTGGTTGTTGAAATTTGTTAAAATTCCGATATAACGGGGATTAAATCCGTATGTTGACTCGGTTCTGGTGTTTAATTTACCAGATTCCCAGTTGTGATGAAAGGCGACGTACTTGCAGCTGATTGTATAAGTGGCTGTAGATTATGTGGCCACAATCACGTCGGATGGTTACCAGTTTTAGTGGGTAAGTCTCCACCAAGCTTTTAAATGGTATCTATTAGATACACAATCAACACAACTGTGTTACAACAAAACTTATTTTTATTTTAAAAATATGAATAACAATTAAGTTTTATAGTTTATTTTAAATATATTTTTTATTTTATTTTTCTGACATATTTCTTTTCAGAAAAAAAACTAAAAACTCACTAACTTTTATTTTTCACAGCTAGCTACAAAAAACCAAAAACTACAATATTTTTTGGACGCCCAACTAACCATTTACGGTGCTTGACAATTTAGGAAATTTATTTATAATTTATTACCTGATTTGGTTGGGCAAGGTGTGAAAGACGCCACACCTGAATACGTTACGAATCTTCTTACGATACGAAAATTCAATACGATACGAATATAAATTGGTATTTCTGAATACGAACGTGCCACAAACATTAAATTTTACAGTGTAGGCAGAGGGAAATTTTTGTTGTTGTAAAATGCTTCAATTTAAATGATTGATTTAAATTCAGTACCCCCCCCCCCCCTTTCCATCGTTGTATCCGTTGCAGCTTAGTGGGGGCGATCCGATATTTTGAACACAATAGATGGCTTGATAGTTTTACATCATTCAATACTCTTGTAGCGGACATATCGATGCTCCATATGCTAATTCACTCGCATCTGAGAATCCGTAAATTTGAACTTCAGAATGTTAGTTATATTGAAGAAATCGCGGTATCCGTATGTTGGTAAGTTCAATTAATTGTGATCTGAAGTTCTGCCATTTTCTATTCATACTTTGCGGCAATGCATCGTCCCAAACGATTTTCATCTTCCATGCAGGTCTTCTATAAGTAGCTTTCCCATCGTTATTACGGGTCCTATATATCCCAGAGGATCGAAAATGTGTGCAACTTCTGATATGATCGTTTTCTTTGTGATAGGTCTGGCTGTGTCAAATATATATAAACCAAGTGTTTTCACGTAATCTGAACCGTCGATGCAGAGATATGATTCTCTATCGGAATTCTGAATATCTGAAATCAAGGCCTCATCATTACTACACCATTCTCCCAGCGTGATTGTAGCAACTTGCAAAATATGAACGATATTGTCTTTAACTCTACTTACTTCGATAATTGTACTGCCGCCATTAAATATATCATCTCAGATGATAGATCTTCAGATGCTTCGGTATATTAGGAGCGATTAATTTCAGCCAGCACATTGAGACACTTTGTGGCTAAATATAAAGATGCTGCCATGCTATATGTTACCGTTGTGAGTCAAAATACACTTAAAGGTTCCGTGGTAGCGTTACGCCACACAATGTATTGCAAATGAGTGTCAGATTCCTTCATGCGAATTTGGCGATACATTTTAGAACATCGGCGCTAATAACGAACCGATGTGTGCGAAACCGAATGAAAATAGAATCGCTCTGAACGACAGGACCGACCTTCATGATGTCGTTTAAGGATTGACCAGAGTCCGACTTTGCAGAAGCGTCAAACACAACACGAGTCTTTGTTGTGTAGCAGTCGCTTTTAAAGACACAATGGCGAAGAATGAAATAGTTCATTTTTGCAATATCAGCTTCGGGTACAGGAAACATATGTCCCAGGCTTTCGTATTCCTTGAGAAATTTGCTGTAGTATGATTCCTTGAGTCTTTACTTAATCTTTACTTAATGCGACGATGAAGCGACCAGAATCATCACGTATAGTGTTCTCCGTAAAGTGACTTTCGCAGGCTATTCCATTTGCGTGTAGTTACGGTCTGAAGAGACTGCAGATTCCAAGTTCCAAAACTTCTCTAATAAGCTGTTTAATGCTGGCTATTCAGTTCAGAACCTAAATTGATGGAAAACATGCTTGACGTGGCTTTATTGTTGATTTCTTTAATGGATAATACGAATTATTTACGCCGCGTTTGCTTTCATGTTGTTGTTACTCAAGAAATATCTTTGGAATATGACGATTTTCTTAACTTTGCATTGTTGTTTGAAACACGAGTGAAAAGAGTTTGGGCCGATGATATCACCAAAATACATGGCTGGCACTGGCAATTAGAACATTATAGTCACCCAAAATGATTTTAACATCATGTTGGGGTATTATTTTACTTAGGACACTTTCGTGAAGGTTGGAGAAAGCATTTTCGGTTGTTCGGGAGTATCATCAGTATGAACATTCATCTATGATATCGGTTATTGATTAAAAATCAGCAATGTTATCGCTGAGTAGTTATGTTTTTGCAGTACTTTTAAATATTCTTTTTACGGAGTAGTTATCGATCCTTGAGGAGATTTGTCGAAGTTGCAGAGATTCAGCATAAAAGCGGTAAACTTAAATAGGATGTACGTACGATGGTATTTAATTGGTAGATTTGTGTATTGCGCAAATTTAATTACTGGATTCTAGTTTTGTAATAGATTTTATAGTATAGTTCGAATGCAATATAAATGCCATTAAGGCTTTTGAAAATATAAAATAATACGAAACCAAAACAATTAACGTGGACAGATTGTAGAGGTGTCGCCACTTCAATGTGCGCTACACGGACACAACAAAACATTGATTGAAATGTTCTATTGTTTACCTTATTAGTTTTCTATAGGGGTTTACGGTGAGAACTATTTCATCAAAGAAAAGGTATACAAAAATAGTTTTGTATAATATTTCCTTTATTCTTTAAGGCACGTCTGAAAACTAATAAAAAAAACTATTAAGAACAAGCAGGTGTTCCACATTCATCTGTGCGTATAATTATTTCATCATTTTTATATTATTCCATCTTACATCTTCATTGAAATACATAATCATCGATCCTTTTTCTTTAAGTTATGTTCGTTTGATTTATCCCTCGTACCTCTCTAATTTTTTATAGATTCGTTACGGTTTTCAAATTAGTTTCGTCTTAGAGATACGTCTTGGTTTAAGAATTTTATAGTATACGAGTATAGATATAACCGTGCCGAATAAATAATCTAAAGTGGATACGCAATTTTTTGTACGAATGTTCATTTCTCTGGTCGTTTTTTTTTATTTGAGTTGTTCATTTGAAATTTGAAACTTATTTTAAACGTTTGGGATAATTATTCTTATTTATAGATCTTATAAAGTCTACTGCATACTGTTTGAATGGGAATTTCTTTATAAACATAATTTGTAATTTGTATGTCTATCGTCTAATACAATACCCAGAAGAGCGTGTGCACTTGAAAATATTTAGAATACGTAACATGTATAGAAAACGGGAGATGTTATTTCTAAAATAAATTATACCTAAGCACTTCATTCGATATTTTACATTAACCACATCAACTTCCTTCCAATGACAATTTAAATTTATCTACTACCTACCATCATACGAGTCTATATAGTCTTAATACTCGTATAATGTGTATTTTATTTCATCAACACAGTGGATTACTGTGTTAACCTTATTTTCCCCGTTTAAAGATATTAACACACATGTTCGCTTTACCATATCCGTTTAACATGTTTATTTACGTTCGTTTGTTATTCTTCTTGTACACCAAACGACAAGAAAAAATATTATTAAAGACGGAAGTTGGTACAAAATGTTTGTAGATTAACGAAAAATTATTAACTTTGTATACTTACCTATGTTTACACACACACACACACACACACACATACACATACACATACATATATGACCTGGGAAATTGCTACTTTTAGCCACTTTAAGGTATAGGCAGACCGGTACAACATCATTATATCATTCTAGTTTTAGCAAACCTTTAATTAAATTTCCCACACCTACGATTAAATCCAAAAACATATTTGGTGGTCGCGTCAAGTGATCGATGTTACACATAAATGTTAAATTATTGGTTACGGGAAAAATATAGACAGATGGAAATTTAGTTCAGAGAACAGACAGTTCGAGAAGGTAAACGATTTTGAAAATTAGATTCGTTGATAATAATGAGAACTTTTCCAAATAAGTCCGTTTGGATTGTGGTAAAAAACCGTTTGAAAATTGGTGAAAACATGATACGTAGCACGATTTTTGCTACGGCAACACTCTTGGTTTGAATCTTGAAAATTGCAATTTTATACAAGATAGCACGAAAAATGTAAAGGGACAAATGGTTCCTAGGAATATAATTGACAACATCTAAACATACAAAACAATTTTCTTAATATTTTACCTCTAAACCGGGAACAAGTTTTCCATCAGGGTTTTGAGATGTATGTGAAGTTATCCCAGAAAGTACACACATAAATTATTGTATCGGGCAACACTAAAGGTATATGTTTATACCAGCCCAGGATTTTGCATGGAACTGCATGGACTTGCATGGATAGAAAAAAATATATTCAGAAACCAGACTGAGGTTTTCACAAAGCTAGTGATAGCGGTAGGATTGGCTTGAACTTTGTATGGTCGGTAACGACATGATGACAAGTGTTTATAATGTAGGAGTATATCTATTTAACGGATTGTTATTAAAACAATTATAAAACAAATAAAACTCTAACAACTATATTTTTATCAAATATATATAATAAAATGTACTCCACCCTTTTTACACACGTCTGCTTTTTCTATCTCTGAATCCCTCTAAGGACAAATAATAATAATATTACAATAACAAATACAACTCAAATTATCACCAATATGTGGCGTTACAAATCAAATAATCAAATTTCAAATTCAAGTATAAATCGTTTTTTTTCTTTTTTTTTCTCTACTTACTACAATAACTATATAACTATATTACTACAATAACGATTAGGTTTCCGTAATTTGCCATTTCTGGGAATCATGAAGTAAAACAGTTCATATATTGTGCCAAACACGTCTGAGCCGGTATCGCCAATCGGAATTTTAAGATTAACGTGAAATTTGTATGGTACGTAGGCAGTATATTGACGAATCGTTACTATTAGGTTTGGTTTCCGAAACTCTTTGTTTCCAGAAGACATTAGAGCAAATCTCTGCCAAATGTATCCGCACATTCAAATAAGAGCCTATTGCAAGGGTAGGTTTATCTTGAAATTACTAATCTACCGCCAATCGGAACAGCATGATTTCATCAGGTTTGGCTGCCTGCGCGCACAATTGTGTGGCTAAGGCAAAAGAATTATTTCAAAAAATTATTTTTGTATGTGTTTTAAACTAACTTACACATTTGTGCATTCCTTCCTAATTTATTTTCGTTAAAAAAAACACTTTATGTTAGGTTTCAGTGGTTGACGCTTAGGCCAATTTTGGCCCATTCTGATACCACGCATTCACGCCACATTATTAACCCATTCACCTACACCACCACACAACTAACAGTATACCACCTGCACATTGCAAGCTCCAAGTCAACCTGTACATTGACGTGGACGGTGGGTCGGTGCTGAATTCTGCACTCCATCAGAGGCTCATAGTTGTGTTTATTAACATCATCGATTGCAATCGATGATAAAAAATTCGTTTTGCATCTAGCTTCTGATGGGATTCGAACCCAGTACCTAACGGAATTTTTTATCAAAAACGCCATTACATTCTATGTTTTTTTACTCAAACAATTGTGTAGTTTGGACTTAAATTGAGCCATTCTGTTTTTTTTTGTAGAAAAAGGGATATACCGACTTCCGTTAATTCGGAAATCAATCAATTTGTCATTTTAACCCTTTCCTGACCCGCATACACAATTGTGTATACAAATTTCGATTAAGACAAACGAAGATGTCAAACATAGAATTAGGTGGTAATTGAAGACCAATGGACACATTTGTGTAAACCACTTAATTTTGTTTTCGTCCCAAAAATAACGCAGTAACTATAATAATGATAAAATAATTAATATGTTATCAAGAACAAATAAATTATATGTTATACATATTATTATTTTTTTAACAAATTATTATGCTTTTTACAAAAAGAATTCCGATTTAACTAAGATCCGTTAAAATACGGAAGACATTACAACCTGTCATAAATAACATACACATTTGTGTATGGTGAACGTAAATTGAACCAAAAAAATTTTTTTTATTGAACTCGAAAGGGTTAAGGATTACTTTTAATATTTTATTACGCTGGGACCCAATATGCAATGCCGACGGAATTCCATTTATATGCGCGCTCTAAAACCACACTGCTTCTATGGAAAGAACCATGTGTATCACGCGGAAATTCGTACTCCCCGCCAAAGAAAAGTGTTACAAAAATTCCGGTGTCGGTGTGAATCCCAACTAAAAAGAGAAAAAAAACACAGAAACAAAAAGCACGTGTTCCCAGTATGCAATTATTCCACTGTGAGGAAAAAACTGCTCAAATTTCGTACAAAATTCCGTACTACAAAATATCAAATACACAAAAATATTGATTTTGGAGAAAAATAATTGGTTTTCTCTTTCTATTTCGCGGTAATATTATTTTCGTTTTATAAGTTTCGATTGCATCTTTTATTTTCAGTTTCTTCTGACAAGTCGACGTGCACGGTTGCACTACATAATTAGTTTTTTGTACTTTAAAGTGTTGTATTTCATTATAATGTTTTTCGATTTGTTAAAGTAAATAATTTTAAATTTAAATATATAATAATAATTATTAACTTATTTAGTGATCGCGATGTGCAAATTTGGACTAAAAAGGTAATAGAGATCTGTCTCACAATGGCGTCGTCGCGAAATACATTTACGTAGTATTTTCAATGATTTTTTTTTCAAGATCTCAATATGCTGGCAGATGCAATACAACGTGGCGGATGCAATACAAAACTCAATTTATGAAATTTAAATATGTAAATAAATTTTTTATGTTTTTTTGTACACAAATAAAAAATAATGTGAATACAAAATTAATATTTATTTTATTATAAATGGAAAATTTTGTTTTATTTCAAATAAGAATTATCATTTATTCCAATTGGAAAATATATACAAACACGTGCTTTTTGTTTCTGTGTTTTTTTCTCTTTTTAGTTGGGATTCACACCGACACTGGAATTTTTGTGACACTTTTCTTTGGCGGGAGTACGAATTTCCGCGTGATACACATGGTTCTTTCCATAGAAGCAGTGTGGTTTTAGAACGCGAATGTAAATGGAATTCCGTCGGCATTGCATATTGGGACATAACAAAAAAAATCTCTTACGTGATAATGCTGCCACTTGTGGCAAGTAGCGAAATCTCCTATGTTCCGGTTGCAAATATCCTTATACAGCATTGTTGCAAATCAATTTCTAATGACAAGTTTACAGAATTTGATCAGACATTAATAATAATTTTCTGGTCAAGGCGACATAATTTGCTTTTTGTCTGAAATTAAAGCGAAATTCGACCGCAAACCGTCTATCCACCCTATACACTAGCCAAGCCACGTTAGTTGAGAAGCCTCACTGTGCTACAAATTTTAGGTGATTGATTTGAGACATGTCCAATAGTTGTTTAATATTTAATTTGTCTGATCATGTTTTGAACCTATATAGCAGTTGAGGAGGTCCCCTATAATATGTGTTTATAGTTATAATATTATGCGTGTGCGTGTCAAAACAAGAATATTTCGATTATACTTAGTCTTTCTAATAAAAGGATTTCCTAAAAATTTTTAGCATGACCATAAATAATAATCAAATTTGGTTTTTGTTCACCTCACGTTTCATCAATGTGGATGTTTAGAAAATAAAGATAATTCATTCATGCTCACGTTTATTTGTTATTTATTTAGAATTATTTAGCATTTGTGTGATCTTTTCGTTTCTGTTTCTAATTCTTTGGGTTTTTTGTTATTGTTCCACGAAAAGATTACCTTGTTAATATAAACATGCCGCATTTGTATGCATTCCAATCATTCTAAAAATCTCTCCTTGTGATGTGATTTAAGGGATAGAGCACGTTTAAATTCATATTCTGTATATTCTGTACCTGCTACGGGTAAACCGGAGTACCTACCCATGCTACGTGTAGATAGATAGATACATGCATTTTATATGGTAATTCGAATAAACAGGTAAGCCAAATTATGTGACAAATATAATAATGAGAGAAAATATGGAAATAATTTATTAGATGCTAGACAGTAGAGATAATTGAAGTGAAATGAAAACAACACGGAATTGGGTTCAGACGATGTGATGAGCTTCAGATATCTAGTAAAAATGTCGATTTTACTTCTTTCAACATCTTGTGACACCAAACCGCCACTAGAAATTCGGTCAAATGATACTTCACGGGGCGTTATGAAGGACATGGCAACATTATCCAGATAACTAATAAATTATTTTTGTGTCATGGACTATCGAAATTTATACTATACTAGCTGGCCCGACGGACGTTGACCCGCACAGGTGGGCTTTTTGGTAATAAATGTTTGGTGGAAATTTTGGATAAATTTATATATGACGTTATTCCTAGTAGATCTAATTAATTTAAAAACTCGGTGGGAAAATTAACATCATTTTGTGATTTTGACGAAGATTTGGAAGAAGTGCATAAGTATATTAAGAATTAAATCGTCTCTGGATTGTACATTTGGCTTGTGAGGTTGAGTTGACATTCATGGTTCCATTACCAATTTAAAGTAATTAAGTAGAAAATCTTGCAGCATCATTTAACATTTGCACTCTCATATTTGTTGTTAATTTAAATGTGTAGACGCTGTGCCATAAAAAGAATGATTTTAAACAGATATTTATTTCGTCAGCATGCGTTGATCGCGGAATAACTGGCAATGTTTGTCTAAAATCACCTGACAACAAAATCAATACATCGCCGAAAAGTCTCGTTTCCTTTAAGATCTTTAAGTGTACGGTTCAGGGCGCGTATTCTTGAAATAAGTGGAATATAATTTGCTTTAAAAAATTTTATAGTCGAATTTTTCGCCGGTTACTTTAATCGTTTTTTTCAAATTTATGAACAAGTTTTCTATTATTTATTTCCCTACTGTGTTTATTTCCCTTAGTAGGGAAATAAATAATAGAAAACTTGTTAACAAATTTGAACAAAACGATTAAAGTAGCCGGCGAAAACTTCAAATAATATAAAAAAATTTAAAGCAAATTATATTCCGCATGTTCAGAATGTGATGTCTTTCCTCCATCCAGTAGGACGGCAGCTATTCCAGAAGATGCTACGGCCAAAGCAATAACGCTTAGTGATCGTATTTTAGCCAATATTAATGAAATTAGTAATGTTTTTCCGGTTCTTTTCAAGAGTGAAATCATCACCGAGTCGTTTAGAAGCAAACCGGTGTCTACTCCTTTTTTCGAAAAATGAAGATAATGATTGGGTTTTGTTCATTGGGTTATAGTTTACAATCGAAACTAACTTTGTTGTGCTAAAATCATTTTATTCCTTCGCAAATAATAATTAAAAACTACATTTGGTAACAAAACGATTCTATTCCAAGTATTACTTAGAAACAAAATCTATTCTAGTTCTATTCTATTAGGCGTTGCAAATTTCGCCTATTCCTTTCCCAGCAAACGTGACTTCACTTGTTTTAGCTACATACAAAACATTGTCAATACAGTTGCAACTATTTTTCATATAAAATTACAAAACGAATGAAACAAAACTAGTAGCGAAATTGCGTCTCTTTCTATCACCTTTTTAGTAATGATGTCTGTACTAAACATCGTGTTTCTATTACAATTGTTTTAGTGTGATCAAGTTTAGTCGCCATTTTTCATTAATTTGAAAATTTAAATTTTAAATTATATTTTAAATTTGTGTTATTGTGAATTTGATTTTAATATAAATAAAAATAGTTGTGTATAATTTAATATTATTATTTTTGTGGTGTATAATATTAATAAAAAATAGTAAGACCGTAAGACATTGCAATTGAGTGATTAATAGAAAATAATTGAACGGTAAAGTCGTAAACATTTATTATGTTGTTGAATTATTTAATATTTTATTATTTTATTTATTTACGTACATTAATTCTAAATTAGTAGAAATGTCGAAGAAAATGTTCTTGAATCGCTTAGCTATTCCAAAGCAAATATACAAAAATGATATATGTATTAAGGTATCAAAATTTGGATTCGTTCGCCCGACCTGCCAAATCGGGATCTTTGGTAAACTCGAACTATTCAAACAGCGATACAGTGAATTCTATTTCTTCTGGTCAAGTTGATGATGTGCCTAGAAATCCATTATCTGATAATGCCAGCGTTTGCTCTCATTCAGAATCTGACAATCATTCTAGTTGTTGCAACAGCATTTCTGACCCTAATGTTAGTGAAGATCTTAATGCTGAACCAATAATTAGAAGGAACCTAAAATCATGGGCTATAAGAAACAAAATTCCACATAATCATTTAGACGATTTACTAAAAGTTCTAAATGATTCTGGTATAAGAAACTTACCATTAACAGCAAGACAACTGCTCAATACTAAAACTAATGTTATTAATGTTATTGGCATTGCGCCAGGAGAGTATTTTCATTTTGGAATACAGAATCATGTAAAATCCAATAAATTTAACTTCCTACTAAACACCTAATTTTAATTGACGTTGGTATTGATGGGCTACAAGTGTTCAAAAGTTCCCGACGTGTATTGTGGCCAATAATTGGAAGTTTTTCTGAATTTCCGAATGAATCGCCATTTCTAATTGGATGCTATTCAGGCTTCGAAAAACCTCACTCAGTTAATGGGTCTATTTTTTAATTCAACCAGATCAAGCAGGCTTACCCCGAGTAGTGTACACCGAGCAAAGGTTGTACTGGGTAAAATTATCCGGTTCGCATAGAGTAAAAAATTGTTTTTAACTTTGCACACTCTTCGTACACTGACATTAATATCAGAGTAAAATTTGAAGAACCGAGTAAGCTCGGTGTAAGCACAGTTCTCAAATAAAAACGCAGTGTGCAGAGTAAAATTACTCAGGTTGAATAAAAAAACACAGAGTATTTTTTGACAGCGCACTGCTTGCTCAGGTTGAATTAAAAAATATCCCCAATGACTTTTTAAAGTCTTTCGTACAGGAAACGGAATTTCTCATTCAAAATGGTATCAAAATTGCGCAGTCGGGAACAGTTAAGAAATTCAACATAAGACTATTTGTTTTGACAGCCCAGCTAGGGCATTTATTACTACTACCCAATACCACACAGGCAAAAATAGCTGCCCCAAATAGGAAGATATGCTAAGAGAAGAATAGTTTTTGAAACTGAAATTAGAGATGAACGAACAGATGTATCTTACAGCGTTAGAAGAGACCAGCATTACCATCATAGAATTTTTTTGCTTAATGAAAATATTTTAGAATCAATTGATATTGGTATGGTATCCCAATTTCCAATTGATCCCATGCGTATAATTGATTTGGGTGTTGTAAAAAAAATTTTGGGGCTTATTTCCAAAACCAAATTGCAGGTGTTAAAATAAATATTGATGCAATCAACACAAGATTGAAAATGTGTTCTGCGCTTACGCCATCTGAATTTGATCGAAGTTGTAGAACTTTCGAGGATTTAGCTTTATGGAAAGCCACCGAATTTAGACAGTTTCTACTTTATACCGGCATTATAGTTTTTAAAGGTACAGTCAATGATAAAATATATCAACATTTTTTATTATTGCATTGTGCTGTGAGATTATTATCAGATCCCAAAAGTTGCAGAGAAAATGCCAATGCAGCCTTAGCCATGATTCAACAGTTTGTCAAAATATTTCCAACAATACACGGGGAAGAAAAAGTGAGCTTTAATGTCCATGCTCTCCTACATTTGCCGCGGTGTGTGGAACAATTTGGGTCATTAGATTCGTTTTCCGCCTACAAATTTGAAAACTTCATGCAGTTTTTGAAACGAATTATTAGAAAACCAAATAAAATACTACAACAACTATACAGACGAATAGAAGAAATCAAAGGGTCTAACACAAGTTCCAAGCTAACAAAATTTAACAAATTTCATATTTCGAGTGAAATTGGAAATGATTCTTATTGTCTGACAACCAATAGAAAAATAGTTAAGGTTATTGGATTTGGCTCGCTTGCAGGAGAAAAAACTGTTATTGGGCATACTTTCAATGAAAGTTCAAACTATTTTAATGAACCGGTTAATTCATCAATTCTTGGAGTAGTACTAGGCCGCAGTATTCAACCAGACCTACAAACCTTTTATATGGAAGAAATATTATATAAATATTTTTGTGTACCAGTAGATGAGGGATATATCTAATACCAATTTTGCACCATTCGTTTATCAAATTTTCGCATTAATAATCAATGTGAATATTATATTTCCAGATAACCTGAGCCAGCAATTAAGTAAAAATTGTCAGTAAAAATACAAACATTACATAAAATATTTAAAACGTTTTAACACTTAATAGATTATTTAATAGATTTACTTTTATTTTAACAGATATTCCTTTATCTCCAGTCATCGACAACTACCAAAACACACTGAATAGCCAAAATATTTCACTAGGATACATTACGTCGACAGAAAACCCACAAAAAATTAATGAAGATTCAATTTCCAGTGCAGACAGTGTTGAACATAGCGAAATACTATTTCCACCAAGAAAAAGATTTAAGTACTATAGCACAAAAAAATTAGACACTGAAAGAGATAATCCATTTGCTACAGATAAGCTTATTGGATTACAAATAACTCCGTTTTTAACACAGACATCGATTTCATCAAGTTCCACAAATACTGACAACTTAACTGAAACTACACATGGAAATGGAATTCCCCAAGAAACGAAAATTTAACAGGTAAATATTATATTGTTAGTTTAATAAAATGTAAATACAGGAAATAACACTGACAATTGGTTTACTTTAAATATTTCAGAAAATGTATCGTGCAAGTTGAGATACATTTCAAATCAAATTTATTTATTAAACGATAAATTTGATAAATACGAAAAGGAAAACCAGATTCATCGAAACGCTCAAAACAAAATGCTAATGGAGACTCTCGTGTATGTTAAAAAAATTAGCAAATCAGTGGAAAAAGCGATTGATGAAGACGAGCAAAATTCAAGTGAATTTGAGACCATCTTCCCTATATTAAAACCATACCAGAATTAAGTGAGGTGGAACTTCGGTTAGGAGATGATAAATATGCCACAAAATTAGTAAGTTTATGTTGTTACGTTTCTTAGAAAATTAAAGGGCTCATCTTCATTGGAAAGTGTGTTTCGTTTATTAGCATCAGATGACCTTTACCATGAATTAAATTTAAAGGGAAAGGCCGGGAAAAGGTCGTTGAATTCGTTAAAGCTTTTTAGCACTGTTCTATTCCGTTAGAAAAATCAATAATTAAATTAAATTATAATTAGCTAACAATAAATTTCTATTTATTTCCTTAGATGCCTGCGGCGGGCGGCGTACTGGGCAAACAAAATTTCGAAAAAGAAATAAGGGTATGCATTCAACATGCACACAACCGATTTTTTAAAAATAAAAAATAGTTAGAATGAATTGTTGTTAATATAAAATATATTTCGTATATAAAATGGATTACCTATCTAAATCCACTATAGTGAGAATTGAATTTACTGATAATAATTAAGAGAAATTAATTTTAATTAAAATATAATTGATTTAATAAATTTGTTTTGTTTTATTTAATGAAAGAATAAACCTAGTTTTTAAACATACTCTAAAAATGCTTACGCATTAGTACTTTTAAACAACTATAAAAAACTACTTTTAAAGTAGTGCCTTAAGAAGTAGTTTTAAAGTACTTTTTATATATGGAATAGGCGAATAGTGTAAAAGAGGCAGCATGATTTCTTAGGTAATAAGAGTAAAAGAGAAACCACTATAATTTTTTTTATAACACTGATGAATTTTTTCCCGACGTCCTATCTTTTTTCACAAGAAAAGAAGTACTTTTTTTCACTACTTTTGCACTAGTTCTGGAAGTACTTCTACGTTTGCTGGGTTGTTTCTACTATTTTGAAAAACTAAGTAGCAAATAAAGCCTATTCCAACAGATTGCGCTAGTTTCTATTATAATATTAATACTTTATGTATTATTATTTTCATTAAATAACGGTATTTTACCGTAATACGATGCAATATTATAGTTAACTCAGTCTCGTTTTGTTTTTAGTAGTGATCAGTGCTGTGTAATGAATCACTGTTAAGTACTAATTGATTAATTTATTAAGATCACAAAATTAATGTATAAGGCCCTTTTCCAATTACTTACTTATTTGTGTAGACGTACTTATTCAAATAAGTAACCTCGCGAGGTAACTTATTTGAATAAGTACTTCTACACAGAAATGTCTCCAAAATTGTGTATTGACTAAATGTTTTTATTTTAAAATCTAGTGACAACGACTAATATGTCAAAAAAAAATTTCCTCCATATATGCATAAATTATAAATTGAATGACAACAATATGTCATTGTCAGAAGACGTCAAATTCGAATATGTAAAAAAAATTGTATTTTTTAATGAAATTTATTATAGATAAATATAAATATAGATGTTAGTATGTTGAATGTAGCTACGATAAGATAATTCAGCTGCTAATCAAAACAATTTCACCGTCAGTTCAATTTGAGCGTAATATCCATGTCGCTAATAATACCATAGACACATATCTGTGCTTACATGTTCTACCATCACATTTTCGATACTTTATCGAAGATTATGTCTCGCTTCTTTAGAATAAAATGTGACACTATTTCACATTTTATATCATTTACCAGGTTGCTAGATTGAAAAATTGTGATATTCTACTCCATTTCTATCACGAAATAATTTGTTTTCGATACTTGAACGAAATTAGAGAAAGACAATTTGTTCGCATTTGTACTAGTAGGTTGTGATAGCAATAGGAAAGAAATAATTCATAAATGAAACAGTTGTCCATTTTAGTTTAGGAAAGCGAGACATAATATTCGATAAAGTATCGAAAATGTGATGGTAGAACATGTCAGCACAGAAATTACAGCCATACGTCATGCATGTGACAATTGGATCAAAGAATAACCAGGATGTCGATTTTAGTAGTGGTTTTTTGTGTTTGGGTAGACATTTCCATTTATAATTTAAAATGCATATGTAACTAGGATTAGGAAACTATAGTTTGCGAGATGAAAACTCAAGACACACTACAATTTATTTTGTCTTCTCGTTTGGTTTTAAATAGTAATGGAGTAGGCATTGACAAGAATGCCAAGATTGTCATTTAATTGACTATTAAATTGTCATAAATGACTTTTCTGTTGACAGAACAGAAAAAAAATTTGTTCCCGCCAACTAAATATCACAATGACAAATAGAAAACTCAAAGAAAACTAGATTTGGTTGGGAAACTATTAGTGTCCGGGATCTCCGTTTTTGATGTATTCGGCGTTGGCAGCACAAAAATGCCTCGATGAGAAAAAATATCTCATTCCGAAACTATGTTTAACCCGAGTTGTAAACCATGGTTAGGGGTGACACATTACAATGAAACCATGGTTAACTCGAAACCATAGTTATGAAACCAGTAATGTGTCTATAGCATTAGTTGGAAAAAACTTTAATAATTTTTGGAAAGCATAGCGATACCCTAACATGTTTGTTAATCAGTAGGACATCCCAGTTTAAAATAGCATTAACATCAAGAAGCTGCTGTTGGTGGAAAAATATTTTATACTCTGCAATTATTTGTTATTACATTAAATATGCAAGGGTGGGCAAATTACATATGATCAGTAATTGAAATACTAGTTACTAATTACTTTGATTCAGGTAATTGAAATATAAAATACATTAATTGTACATTACATTTTATTTGAGTAATGGAAATACAAAAAAAATTACAACTTTCGTTGGTAGAAATGTAATTAAATTACAATTACAAATTAATTTCCAAAATTGAATTAAAATGTTACTTTGTTATAACTTCTTGTCGTAATTCAGAACTCACTGGCCCAGCCAGGTGTCAGACACGGCGGTATTACTGACTGAAAAGCGTAGAATTCGTGTTCGTTTTATAATCGAAATTAGCTTTTCTGCGTGGAGTTCCGTACACGTGTACGTCATGACTTTATTTTAAATAAAAAATATCTGGGCTATGTGCTGGATGTTCTTTAAACAAATAGCATCTAAAATAGATCACGGTGTCTTGTTAAAGTTCGTATTTTGTAATGATATACACGTGTCCATTACAAGGGTTACTGTGGTATCTGAAAAAACATGAGAAAGCTTGAGCCGTGGAATAAAATGTTTGAATTTATAATTTGGATTTAGATTCGGATTTTAAATTTGAATTTGAAATTTAGCGTGGTTTTAGATGACAACTACTACAGACGTGGTTTCAGACTACATTTCGTTAAATAAAAACCCCAATAAACCAAACAACAAAGAATTCGTATCTAAAAGTGGTAAATTAGAAAACTTTATTGTACATACATAATTTGTAATTTTTTATGGAATATAATTTTATGTAATGGAAATACCAAATACAATAATAGACAAATATTGTAATTAAACTATCAAATACAACGTCTAGAATTTAAAGTAATCAAAATACTAATTATAAATTACATATTGGAAATATAAGTAATTTAACTACGTAATTGAATTACATGTATTTATTAATGCCCACCCTTGTAAATATGTACATATAAGAATATATATAAATATATATTTGAAAGTTTATCCTAAAGTAATAAACTATACCTTTCATATTTCACGTTCTTCCAACGAATGAATTAAATACTCAGGAATCTACACCTTTGACTAATTTTAGAGATAACTTCTTATTTTTATTTTTGAAGTATAGTTTAGAAAGAAGTAAGATTATTTTACGTCCATTTTTAATATTTTTTAAAAAATTTATAAAAATTTTGGGTCAACAAGAGTTTGATTATACTTTCATTAACTAGCTGTCAAAATATTAAGTACATAAATTGGAACGGCTTCACTTACTTATTTAAGATGGCGGCGAATAAGTCAATAAGTTTCAAATAAGTAAGTAATTATAAAAGGGCCTAAATAATAGAATTGTCGAATATTGATATAGAAAAATGGAGTCCAGTGAATATTCGACCGAAAATCCCATTAAATCGAGGAAAATCCAAATGGAAACGTTAAATATAAAAACAGAAAAGGTAAAGTTGGTTGTTACATTTTAGTTTGTTTCGTGTTTGATTTTGTATTCATTTCAGATCTTCTGCTACAAAACTCCCTCGTATGATTAAATGCAATCACAAGGGCGGCGTATTTATATGTAAAGAAGTGAAAGGAAACGATGCACTTAATTTTGCTCATTCATTTAGATAAGACAATAAGACAAAATGAACCAAGACTGTTTTATTTTAAAAGACTGTATTATGCAGCCGAGTTTATGCGTTTTAAATATCGACAATTCTCGAGTGCAGCGTATTTGAAAATTGCATTTCCAAACGGAGCAATTGCCAATGGATAATCGGGGTGGCGATCGAATAGGAATCAAATTTGAAGATAAAAGAAGAAAAATAATTGAATTTATTAAATTATTCAAAATATTAGAATTACATTACTGTCGAGGTAGAATTGCAAGGCGACAATACTTTAGTGGTGACTTTTCCATATCAAAAATGTGGAAAATGTTTTTCTGAAATGTTTACTGAAGCTAATTCAAATTTGAATGTAAAACAATCTTACTTCCTAATGGTATTTCGAACCAAATTCAACATCAGTTTTAAATCACCTTCAACTGATATGTGCTCCACCTGTCTGCAATTAAAGGAAAATTTAAAAATAGAAATAAATACAGCACAAGCTGCGTAGTGAAGCGTTTTTCGATCAACTAAAATCCGAAAATGACGGGTTGCTGACTATATCGTTCGACTGCCAAAAGAACATAGTGCTACCTAAAGTTCCGGATCAGGCGGCTTACTATAGTCGGGAACCTAATTTCTATAATTTCGGAATGGTTGACTACGTCACGTGTGACTACGTCACTCAGAGCTGACAACAAAAAATGTGTTTTTATACCATTGGACAGAAAATGTACACCAAAAGGGGTCCAATGAGATTGCGTCGTGTGTTTATCATGGATTATGCAACACAAAAACCGACATTCCGTTCGTTTATTTGCAGATGGCTGTGCTGGTCAGAACAAAAACAGTGCTATGGTCGGCATGCTATTCTATTGGCTAGTGTCACAAGCTCCCAGAAATATTAGGCACGTGAAACTAATATTTCCTATTGTTGGGCATTCCTTTATTCCGCCGGACCGAGTTTTTACTCTATTGGAGAGAAAAATTAAAATATATACCGTGAACATGGTAAACCTTTAGTGTTGACCTAGATTGTCCAGTACTCGACTTGAAAACTATGAAGTATCAAACCACCTGCAAGTTGGCATTTAAAATTTATGGAGTCCAAGAGGATGATAATTAGTCGCAAACAAAACGGTGCCTGCCTTATAAGAGGAGAACCTTTCTACAAAAACGACATTAGAGTGGCTAAGCCGATTCTAAAGAGAGGGAAGGTAATACAATCAATGCGACTAAATCAAATTCCAATAGGAGTGTCGGTTAAAAAAGATAAATTGATGCGGACTATTAAAATATCGGATTCGCATGAACCACGAGATAAAGCAAATTCTTGGAGGTTGCGATATTATCGGATTCATCAAATCCAATCGAGTAAGATGGCTCGGCCACGTTGCAAGGTCCCCACAACAACGGATGACCAATAAAGTGTTCCATCAACAACCAGCCGGTGTGCGTCGTAGAGGAAGACCCCGACTGCGCTGGTGTGACGACGTCGAACAAGATCTACAGGCACTAGGATGTCGAAACTGGAGGTCAAGAGCGATGGACCGAGACGGCTGGAAGACCATAGTGCGGGCGGCAAAATCCCTTCATGGGATGTGAAACTAGAGAGAGAGAGAGAGAGAGAGAGGACTATTAAAAAATCATTTTGGGCAAGAGTGGGAGGAAAATCCAGTCTTTTTGTTTTATAAAAACATTATGAGTGCTGCAGGTGACATTCCTGAAGAACCAAATGAATCTTTAATATGTGTAGAAGCTCCCGAGGTACGGGACTTTCGTGTATAAGTTTTGTTTTTTGTTTAAATTGATTGTTTACTGATAATTTTATAATTTTTAAATGAAAAAAACACGCGATGAATTAAAAATGAATTACCAAAAATATATTATTTAAGATTTTACTGAATGTACTAAATCATAAAGTACTGTTAATCTTTTATTCTTAAAATAAAGCTCTTCTAGAAAATCCAAAAGCATTTTTAAAATATTTTCTAAACTAAGAATCATAGTCTGTTATAGCAAATCCAATCTATTCCAACGACTTTGTAGCAAAACGATTCTATTCCATTGTATTTATTTAATTTAACTGAAATTAATAATTTTTGTTTTTAAAGCTCTTCAGAATATGATAGTTTATTCAAATTTTGATAATTTCACATTTAAAAATAGCAGAATCGTTAAAACTTTGGATGTAAAATAATTTTTGAGAACTAAGATGGAGTTAACCCCGGTTTGCTTCTAAACGACTGAGAAACTACCATAGGTTTCACACTGTATACAATGCGGTGTTCATTGTATGCAGTGTAAAACCTATGGTATTATCTCCACATGCAGTCTGTATAGCATGCAAAATATCATCCTATCAAACTACGCATCTGATGCGGACTTGAAATTAGTGCTGCATCTGTCATAGCTAAATTCCAACGCCCATATCGCCTTTTAATAAATCTAAGGCTCGACATGCACTTTGATAAGTTTCATGTAAATAATCATAAACTGTTTTAGGAGAGGCAAATGATATTGGGCCGCGTACATTAATCAAGAGTAACCTCAGATAAAAACACTCACATTGTCTTGAATGAACTGTATATTAAAATTAAAATACGTCGAAAAGACTGCCGGGTGCCTTAAAGAATGATTTTTTGTTTGTTTTTCGGCATGGAACACGTCGAACATCGAACATTTTTTTTTTTTTTGGTTTTCGATGAGCCGTGTGATTATTTTGTTGCAATCGAGGTATTTAAAGTTTTCAACGCTATCAAAGTTATGGTCGCCAATTTCGAGATTTGCCATGGAGATGTTCCTGGGTGTTGTTAAAAATTTCATTTTGGTACTGTTCACCTTCAAACCAAGTCTTCTTGCGCAGCGATTGAATAGAAACTGTCCTTGATGTCGTTAGGTCTTCGGCCAACAAGCACGGTATTATCTGCATATCCAGGAATTTTGCCTGATTTATTGAATATATATATATAGTACAGCGCGAAGTTTCAATGTTGCTTTTCCTCACTACGTACTCAAGCGCCAAATTGAACAGCAAAGGCGCGAGTGCATCTCCCTGTCAAACACCAGAAGTTATTTGAAAGGAGTCTGATACAGTTCCTTCAATTACGATTCTACTTACAGATCCAGATGGTGTTAATTTACACAGAGAAACGAGTTTCTCTGGAATACCTAGGCATATGAGCGAGGCCCAAAGGTTGTCGCGGTTTATCCTGTCATATGCCTGCCGGAAGTCTATATATAGTTGATAAATGGTTATGTTGTACTCCCAACATTTTTCCAAGATCATCCTCATGGTAAAACACTGGTCAGTGGTCGATCGGTTGAGACGAAAACCACACTGATAATCGCCAATGATGTTTTCGGCGAAAGGGATGAGTCTGGCAAGTACAACATTAGCCAACACTTTGTAAGCAGTGTTCGGTAGAGCAATACCACGATAGTTTTCACATTTAAAATTGTCACCTTTTTTGTGCAACTGACATATGAGGGCGGTCTTCTTGTTCTCCAGCAGCTCTTCCTGGTCCCAAATAGAGACGATGAGATTGTATAGATTTATTGCAAGAGTAGCGCTTCCATGTTTTATTAATTCTGCGGGGATTCCATCGAGACCGGGTGCCTTTCCATTTTTCAATCTACTAATAGCTGCGTCTACTTCCTCTACTGTGGAATATTCAACAAAGACCTCTTCACCTGGAGGAGCTATTGCTCTAATGGGGGTCACTTCGTCATTCCGCTTTAGCAGACTTTGAAAGTAAGTTTCCCATATTGAAAGAACATCAGCCACGTTTGTTCTATACTCACCATTCCCATCTTTGATGGCTGTACTTCTTGGGTGGAAGTCTTTAGTGAGATTCCAGGCGTTAGCAAAACAGTCTCTTGAATTTTCTAGTTCCGCTTGGAAGCTGATGTTTTGAATGCATGACCTCATATGATCGCGTTTCTTTTGTCGAAGGTATTTAATCGTGGCTTTCCTGGTGCGGAGATATTCTGCTTGAGTGCTTCTATAGTGTTCCGAGCCAACCATTTTTCTCGAATTTTTGTTTATTTTCGATGACCAGGCGGCATTGTTCATCGAACCAGTCATTGCGGGGTCTCGGAGGTCTTCTTCAGATAGTGTTTTGTGCCGCGGTCGTTATGGCTGACTGTATAGCGTGCCACTGCTCCTGGATGTTAGGAGGAGCTTCCTTGTTGTTGCTGGGCCGCTCTAAATAGTTAGTGACAGCTAATTGGTAACTCTGCAGTGACGCTTGGTCTTTTAGACTAGAGCATCGACATTCCATCGAACGGTCTATTGTGCTTGTCTATTGAACGTAGATGACAGTTTGCACTTATATTTAAATATGACAAGCACATGATCTCTGTCCATATCTGCACCTCTGTAAGATTTAACGTCAGATATGCTGGTGGAGTGTCTCTTAGACACCATGACGTGATCGATTTGGTTTTCCGTTCATCCATCATTCGAACTCCACGTTACTTTGTGGATTCTCTTATGTGGAAAAAACGTAGTTGATACAACTAAGTTGTACATTATTGCCAGGTCGGTGACGCGTTGGCTGTTGTTGTTACTAGTTAAATGCAGGCTGTAAGGACCGATGTGCCAAGTATTTTCTGCACTTCTACCAATTTTTACATTAAAGTCACCCACGATGATTTTAATGTCGTGGTGCGGTATGTTATTGATGACTTCCTCCAGCTCGACAAAGAATAGATCTTTGATGTCATCAGATATATCTGCGGTGTTAACGCGCCTATGGATGAGGAAGCTAACTCCAAATTTTCCTCCGTTCTGATGGCCGCGAACGTTCCATGTTCTCATTTTTAAAGCTTTGTCCGTGTACAATTTCCGAGGTCGATTTTTTGATGAATCCGATATGCTAATCCGAGGCCTTTGCTTAGGGTTCATAACTTAACTGTTTTTATGAAGGAAGGTTGTTGGCCTGCCGCTCAACCCGCTTGTTACGTGTGTAGATCACGTGCTGGTGAAAACCTTAAGGCATCCAGTCCTACCTTGAACACATTTATATAGTGAGCTGCTTGATACAAGACAGACGCCCGCTTCAGCCGCTTCTAACCTGGATAAGAGACGCTGATGTGGTATTGGTTTTGAGGCGCCAATAAATCGCCCTCACATGGAGTGTCCATGACTATAAACAGGATTTAGCCTGTTCGTCTCCACTACAACGCCTGATTCATTTAGAGTTACTCAGAGAGCCCCTCCAGAAGGTATGAATCTCGGAATTCGCCCCCCCCCCCTCTACCCACCGCCATATGGTTAAAGTTGGTATTATTAAATATATATTATCAAAGGTGGTAAAATCGATATTTTTATTACAATCTGAAGGCAATATCGTTTGAAGACAATTTCGTCAAATCTGACACAAAAATAATTTAGCACACAAAAAAGGAAAAGAAGGTTCAAAATACAACTTTTCCAATAATCTCGCTTTCCAGATGTCATTTGCCGTTTGATTCTTGTTAAACGTATACTACTAGCATTTCCAAAAATCGTTTTGAATCGGAATTTGAGGTATAAAATATTTTTGCGAAAATCTCTGCTGTGATTTTTAGCGGATAAAATTTATTGACACAGATCTTGTCAGTTTTGGTCGTTTGGACGAAGTTAGAGAGTCCTACGTGGATCTGCTCGAAACTGCTGCACTGAGTTGCTTTATTGGACTGTAGTTAAGGTTCGATTACAAAATGTATCTGAAAATACAAGTTTTCCAATAACCTCACTATCTGCCACTACCCATTGTGTTGATGCCGATAAAATGTGAAAGATGCTAAAACTTTATAGTTTCCTGTTTCAATTCACATAAATAGAAAACCTATAAATACCTGGATCATCAGTGGACCGCACAAATAAACTTCCTATAGGGGTATTAAAATCAGGGCCCTAATCCGACGTAAATAATTTATGTTTGTGGTATGGTAATTAGAAAAAAAATAAGAGTGACTCTAACTTACGTCTTTTCTATAAACGAAAGGCGTTTATCATTAGTATATATATGTATATGTCTATGCATTTGATAACATCAAATAGAAATGGAGATGACCAGAGAATTGATTTTCCAGACACTAAATTTTCAACGAATAACGTAATATAGTAATAACATTCGATTACTATTAAAGCGTTTCTGCTAGATTTGAACCGAGATCATCTGTAACTCATATTGGTGTTTACTAAAATTATGAAAATATTGCGATTACACCTTTGATGTTATCAAAATTAAATGAATTAAAAGTGAACTTTTATTTAAAGTGAACATCAAGCCATAAAATTGAATTCAGCAAAAGTGGTAATGCAGATTTTGTTCAAACGACAATGAACGACCGGTTACGTTTTTACAATTCTGAATGGTCAAATTTCGTGGAACTCGGAACGGCAAAATTCGGTAGCTTTATAAGCAAACGAGCCGAGTGAATGCCAATGATAGCAGCAACACAAGAAGTGCTATGTCTCAGCAAACTACGTCGCAAAACTTTTCCAGAAAGGTTGAGCATGATAAGGTTGAATGGGATGTGAGGCGTCGACTTAAAACAGAATCCATTTCGACAAAGGAAATGATTGTCGATGTTTTAATCAAACCACTATACCTAAGCAGCGGCATCAAAGTTGTTTAGAAGCGATGGTGCTATACAAAAAAAAAAAAAAATTTAGAGCGAATAATGGAAAGCAAATTTTGTATTTAAGCACTGATTTGTGTATTTACTAAACTGTTGTGATATTCATTCTTCTCTATGTTAATAAAACTTGACTTTCGCTTAAACTATTATTTTGAATAGAAGTATGTGTTTTTTATTTTGATCCATATTAAAATCTGTGTCCATATACATAATTGATAACCGTAAATTGAAAAAACTCAAAGGAAAAACTTTTGCAAATAAAACAATTGGTGATTGGTGTGTTTCTTTACCAAAATCAATTAGTTAAAAATCATCTGGCAAAAACTTTTATAAAATTTGTTATGCCGTACAAAATTCCCAGATAATGAATACGAAAAATTCACTCTTAATGTCAAATTCTCACAAACTAAAACATATGTTAAGATACACAAAAAGATTTAACCACAATCACGAGTGTTAAAATGTAGACTACATATTGATAAAATGGAAATTCCAATGTGGGTAAATTTGTTTAATTAATTTCGTGACATTTCCAATAAGAAACTAATTTTATTTTATTTGACAAGCAGTTCTTGAAAATCCAGAAAAATTTAGTTTTCGCACAACTTATTTGTTTCTTGTAGCCATGTTATAGACAGTCATCAGTTTTATTTACAATAATTCCTAAACCGCAAATTTCAAACGTTTACGTAAATTCCATGTTTTCGATACACAACTCGAGTACAACAAAAATTTTAATTATTTAATAAAAAATTCAAAATTTTATAGAAGAGCAGTGACCGCAACCAATTACTTAGAGCATTTTTAGAAAGGTTATATATGTAAATGAGCGGTATAAATATTTATGTGAACAGGGGCTAAATCTGTAAAGCATTAGATAATACCAGAGCCTCAAAACACGCAACAGGCATCAGGAATTTCAAAGCCACAACCGATAGTTAAGCTCACGAGAATTTGCTGTCGGTCGTATCGATAGTGGATGAAGCTTTCCTTGTTGATTAAACTGTATATATAACCAAGCGCAAATTTTAAAGAAAAAATCGCTCTTAAAAAAACGCTCATACAAATTTAAATTTTTCTTTTATTAAATCAGACTCATGTGCAAGTTTCATTTATTTTGTTATGTTTACAAGCAACTTGATATTTTACAATGACATTTCAATTCACTGGATTTTTCGCATGGCAATGAACATACCTGACAGGAATAATCAGAAGTGCCAACTTCATTGGTTTCTAGAACATTTTTTGTTAAAAAATTGTTCATTCAACGGTCATTGTTGTTCAATGGAATTGGGCCAATTCTGGATTAGCACAAATTCCGCCACTATATATTTCAGATGGCATGCTTATTCTTGGATTTTATAATATTTTATTTCTATTTTTTAATTTGTTGTTCAACACAAATATTATTGAACTTTATGTATTTTGTATATCGAATATAGTATCTTTTAGGGGCTAGTTTGTTTTTCCTCAGTTTATGAATTAAAATTTAAGAAACTTATATTTCTATGATAAGCACAAATTTCGTTGGTGTAGCCGATTTGGAAAGTTTTAAAATAAGGCTTAAATTATTTGTTTTTTTTTCTAGAAATAGGGTTTTATTTGTTTCGTCTTTCAGACGAAATTCGAAAATTTCTTTTCCCGTTTTTTCGGCTCCTGGACTAGCACCAATTTTTTCCCGCGAGCACTAATTAGCACAAATTGGGCTTAATCGGTATGTAAAGTTTAATTTTGAAGTTCGAAAGTTTCACTGCTGCAGTTACCCTGCAGGGTAGGTATGTTGAAAGATATATAGGATTACTTAGGCTGATTTGTCGTAAACGATACGATCTAGAAGCTGTTCGTATTTCTATCTTATTAGACTAACTGTGGATGGATGAATGAATGGTCGATGTTGAGAAGTGACGTTATATTAACCGTCATAATGTATATTATTGATCTAAAGCACGCGAAACACACGATCATAAGAATCACCAGAAACTAGAGGAGCAGTTTCAATTTGATACTTAAACTTTATTGGCTGTTGTTAGTAAAGAGGTTCGATATTGATTAATATTCAAACGGATATGTCTAACAGTTTCCTTTCGTAGGTTTTTCATTATAGCGAATCATATCCACTACACCAAACACGGCATGATAATATCTGAGTTACTAGGGCGGAAAATATAAAATTACCATCTGGAGGCACTCGAACAATTGTATAGCCTTGGTAAGTATCCATCTGGCTTTTTGGGGGGGTTAGTGGGAAATATTGAATTGAACTACAACACAATTTTCTGTTTAAGGCACGTTAAAACAAACTAAATGACAAATATAAATACAAATTAAATCTAAACCTAAATAAATAGAAAATATTTTTTTGTAAAACTGTTTTATTTTACTTCTGAGAATGGAACCGAAATTGTTCCGATACCTAAAGAACTAATAAAGATAATTATTAAAATTTAGCTCAAATTGTTAATTAAACTTTATAATATACAAGCTCATTAAACAATTTAAATTAAATCTAAATGATACAATAAAAAGAGTTTATGTGTTCTGAAATACTAAATTTACAAATGATGACTAACAGTTAATTGGTGTGCTAATTAACAGATGTCACTTTTAATAGTAAAGATAGTTCTTATAGTTTCCAAAACATAATTGTGAAGTAAAATATGATTTAAGGCGACATAGCACCTTCAAATTTCCAAAAAATCGAATTTTTTTTTATGATAGAATATGTTAGAATGAACGTTTTAAAACATGATTTTAATGATATAAACATGAAAATCTCAAAAAAAAAATTATTTTATTTATTGCGAAGCGCGCCAAAGTCGTTTTTACACGGTTATCTCGAAATGACGTTTTTCAAGTTGCGTGCAAGATTGAGAAAAAACTACTTATCCAATCGTTCTAAAATTTTAACACGTTGATCTACATATATATTTCTGCTCAGAATGAACTACGGAAGGAAAAATCGGCTTTCAATTTTTTGAGTTACAACTAATTGGGGGGGGGGACAAAAAGCTGCATTTTCAAAAAAATGCCGCCATTTTTTTATTTTTCAACCAATTTTTTTTCTTTTAGTTCATTCCAAGGGCGATTTAATGCTGAATAAAACCCCGTTTTTTCAGACATTTCTGAGAGTAGTCATGATGCACGCCGCGAATTATCAGTGTTTTTGGAAAACCATTGTAGCAGACGACCTTGGGCTAAAAAAAATCTAAAAAAATTGTTTTTGTACTTTCAGTTAAATAAAATGTCAATGGAAAGTTTCATTAAAAGATATCTCTTTTTATTCCATTAAAAAAAAATTTTTGAAAAACTTTTTTTTTAATTTTGAAGGTGTCCCCTTAATATTAATAATGACGAAATGGTTGTTTTGGATTATTTTATATTTATTTATTTTATTATTTACATTATATTAATATTTTATTTTATTTTACTGATGTGTAAACATCTTTACTCGCGCCTACCAAAAATTTTTGTATTAGAGCGTGTTTCAATTGGTTTAAATACCGCATAAAAAGTTAAAAAGTTAAAAATTGTGGTGAATAAAAATGTCAAACTTTTTATCCGCTTCAAGAGCTGATAAAATTTTTATATAGAAACATTTGGCTGCATTCTCCTTTGAGCATTCATTGAACCATCTTGTGTTTTTGGTAAATTTTGGTGATTAATTAAATATTGTGTTAAGTTTATATATACTTTTATTAAATCATTTATAAGTTTAATTTTGTTATAGTGATTACATAAAATAGTTAAATATCGGGTAAGCTTTAGTAGTTTGTAGGGATTAATTTCTTTTATAATTTATTATAATTGACAACACGGTAGAGGAAACTATAAACGGGGAGAATCAGAATATTGATTCGACCCAAATAATTCCCGACCCATCTTCATCAGATTCAGACTCTGATGTATCTGCGACAAAAAGAACTAAATTAAACTCATCTTGTCAACACATGTACAAAGAAAGTGGACATAACCTAGTTAATACTGAACACAGACGGAAAATTACCAACGCGTCACTCATAAATGTTGACCTTGAAACAATAATAAATAACACAGAAGAAATGACGAACGATACAACAATGCAGACAGGTAATACTGAAACCAATAAATACCACAGAGAGGATTTAGGGCCTTTTAAGGTTATTGTTTCAAAAGAAAATCTAAATATGCTGCATCTGGGTAAAGCAATTAAACTTAATAATTTTACTGGAGTAGAATCGGTAGAGCAAATAAGCAAAAACATGGCTAGAATTATTTTTAAGCGCTATGACGAAGCTAATTCTTGTATATCATCGGATAAATTCAAAAACTTTGACAAATATATAGCCTCAATTCCAAAAAACTTTAACACTACTATAGGTTTAATTAAAAATGTTCCAACAGACTTAACTATAGAGGATATCAAATCTAATTTAAAATCTAATATCCCTGTAGACAATATAGAAAGAATGACTAAATGAAATTCTCAAACTGAATCGGCTTCTAATTTGGAACTTCTTAAACTAACATTTAGATCTAATAGTATCCCTAATAATGTTGTAATATATGACAATATATTATTAAAAGTACATTATTATATCCCAAATCCTCTGCACTGTAAAAAATGTTTAAACTACGGTCACACCATTAAAAAATGTAGATCTAAAGATATCTCACGTTGTCAAACCTGTGCCCAAGTATGTGATAGTAATCATATGTGTGATTTAAAAGTCCGTTGTAAGTTTTGTGGTGAAGGACATAAAACTAATCATTGGGATTGTCAGGAGAGATTCAGGCAAAAACAAATCACAGAGTATATGACAATACATAAAACTACTTTCAGAGAGTCCAAAGAAAAATTGTTTGGTAGAAGACAACAAATTCCCAAACAAAGTGACTTTGTTAATTTGCAAGAAGAAATAAAGAAACAGACGGACCAAAATGAAAAAAAGATTACAAATTCTCAATAATTCTTTGACATATCTTAAACAACAAATTAACACTAAAGATGGCGTACTCAAAAATATATTCACTCTACTTTCTCAAAAAGATGATTTAAATACAAAGCCTGATCAAATCGACTCACTACTTATTAAAATTACTGGCAATTTAAAAACACATACAGCAAATAAGAATTAATTTTTTTTTTTTTTTTTTTTTTTTATCATGGATAGTTTGAAAATGATTCAGATTAACATTCGTAGCTTATATAGTAATAAACTCTTACTAGAACAGTACATTCATAGTAATAACATAGATATAGTAATACTTACAGAAACATGGTCAAAACCAACAGATAATTTAAATTTCAATAACTACCACTTAATTACTAAAGACAGAGCAGATGGATATGGCGGAGTAGGTTTCATTATTCATAAAAAAATTTCCTGGTCTATAATTGTTCTAAATTTTGATTATCAGCGACTTGAGACTCTAAAAATTAATGTCATATATAAACATTTAAACTTAAATATTTTATCCTTTTATAATAATCATAATAGAACCCCCGATGAAACTCTAATATTGGAAAACAGTAACAACTCATTAATAGCCGGCGATATTAACGCTCATAATAGCCTGTGGAATAATCAATTACAACATTCGACAGATAAATTAGGAGATAAAATAGCCGACATTATAACTTCCAATAATATTCATATCTTAAATGATGGGTCACATACAAGACAGGATATATATAGACATAATACATCAACATTAGACATTACCCTCTTTGTACTTTTAACTTAATAAATAAACTTACCTGGAACTCTAGCACGGACAATCTAGGCAGCGATCATTTTCCAATATTAATTACATATAAAAGAATTGAAAATACCAGAAGACAGATTACTAATTGGTCTAAAATCTATAAAGAAGCTAGCCTGGCTATTAATCATTCCATACCTGACATTGAGGATTGTTTAGAAAAAATTATATCTAATAATACATCAGTAGTAAATAGAAAATCTAATTATAAACCAAAACCTTGGTGGAATAATTACCTACAGAGACTCTGGGACATTAAGACGGCAAAACAAAAAGTATACAATAGTAATAGAACACTTTTCGCAGCTTTAGAATTAAAAAAAATCTATTCAAAAATTAAAATTAGAAATCAAAAAAGAAAAGAAAAGATCATGGAATTCGTTTCTCACAAGTATTAATCGAAACTCAAATAATAAAGAATTATGGTCCAATATAAATAAAATTAAAAATAAGAAACAATCTCAATACAAGATTCTCGACAGTGATTCTCAGGCCTTACAATTTCTTAACCACAACTTTCCCAAATCATTTGAAGAACTACATCCTCCTTTTTTAAACATTAATCCAGTTAACAAAACAGAATTTACAGACACTGAGATCAGAGCTATATTAATGAATACTAAAAACACAGCCCCTGGGATGGATAAAATTAATTATAAACTTCTTAAACTACTAATGAATACTAACTCTGATTTTATTCATTTACTGAAGGATCATTTTAATAAAATTTGGGAGAAACAGATTTATCCAATAAAATGGAAAACTGCGATAACGATTGCCATTAAAAAGAAAGGAAAAGACGACAGAGACATTAAAAATTATAGACCCATATGTCTTCTCTCAGCTCCTTCTAAACTATTTAATAGATTGATTTTAAAAAGACTAACTGAACATTTAGAGAATTACAAAATACTAAATGTTAATAATTACGGTTTTCGCAAAAATAAAGGTACCACGGATTATTTAATAGAAATTACCAATTACATAAAAACCCAAAAAAATAAAAAAAAAAAAATAGTACTAATTAATACAGACATTACTAAGGCATTTGATAATGTTGACAAAAATATCCTAATTTCTACGATGATTAAACTTAATTTTCCACATGACATAATCAACTGGATTTATCATTTTTTAACAAACAGATTAATTACCATTTATAATAATCAACATCTATCTCAATATACAAATGCCGGTATCCCTCAAGGTAGTTCATTGAGCCCAACTCTATTTAACATATATACTACAACCATACACGAGCTCAATAACGACCACCGAAAAATCTTTCAATTCGCAGATGACATTTGTATAGTAGTAACTGGTAACAATTTTGATGAACTTCAAACTACTTTAAACTCCACAATGGCTGATTTTCAACAGATATTAGATACTCTCAAATTAGGTTTAAATCCCTCTAAATCACATTTCCTTAGGATGTTTACAAATAAAAATAACTCGAAATCATTGAAAATTAAGATTAATAACATTGAAATAGTAGAAAAATATGATACAAAAATCTTAGGTATAACATTAACCAATAGACTCTCACTATCTAAACACTACAACATTATTAAAACGAACATTCAAAAATCATTTAACATACTTAAATCCCTTACTCACCCCTTAGGCGGAACCCATCCTGAAACTATGCTAAACATATATAACTCTATAATCAAATCTAAACTGGAATACTCCTACATCTTTACCGATGTCATGAATAAAACCTCAAATAATATTTGTCAATCCATCAAAAATACAGGTATTCGTATATGCTTAGGTCTTACGAGAACGACTCCCATTCCAGCATTATTATCAGAAGCCAAAGAAATGACAATAGAACTTGACAATCGACTAAAAACATTAAATTATATGTCTAAACAACTATTTAGAAATACTAAAATTGGTAATGACATAAAAACACAAAAATTTTTACCCAAATTTAACTCATTATACTCTAAATATACTCTACTTTCTAGAATCAAGCCCATTCATATAAAAACCACTAATCCTCTTAATTTTAAAATAGTATCCAATATATCGGAAATACCTAGTATTAATCATAAAAACAATCATGAACTAGTCGCTATTACTATTGAAGAATTAAGTAAATATAAAAATTATGGACAGATATATACTGATGGTTCATTAATTGGTAATAAAGCCGGGCTTGGCATATATGTAAAAGACATCAATCAGAGTTTTGCTATACAATTAAAAAATACTACTAATATTAAAACTATTGAAACTTTAGCAATCAAAATAGCAATAACCTTAGCTCTTATTCTAAAAAACGATAATATTATTATTTTAACTGATTCACAAAGCTCATGCAAATCTATACAAACAGCTTTCATCGTAATACTGAAAAACATTTCGAAAATCAGATTTTAGATACCGTAGGACATAATAATAAAAAACAAATATTTCTTCATTGGATTCCGAGTCATTGCGGCATACAGGGTAATACTATTGCAGATAATCTGGCCAAAACCGCACTAACTACCCCTACCCATAAAATGGACAATGATCCAACTATAATTGATGTATCAAACATGATTCTCCATGAGAACAAAAATGAATGGACAAACAAATTTTTAGAAATGACTAACAATGTTGGTCAATATTATACAATAAACAAATTAGCCCAAGCCCTAGAGAATCCCTGTGGTTTAAAAATTCAAATTTTACAGATCGTCAAATCAAATTATTAACCAGACTAAGAACGGGTCACTCCTACAATAAAAAATTTAGAGCTATTGTAAGACTCGAAACTTCTAGCAACTGTTTGCATTGTGACACTATAGAAGATAACAACCACATAATAAAGGACTGTTATATATATGACAACATAAGAAGCAACTACCCTTTACTTACACAAAAATCCCTCCAAGACATACTACATGATCAAGACGTTACAGAATACAAGACCTTACTAAAATTCATAAAAGAAATTAACTATAAACTATAACTACTATAGCTATAATTTTGTTATTTTATTTGTTATGTTCAATTAATGCTCAAATTCAACTTTTTAACTTAAGATTATATAATATTTAAACCATATTGTCTAACTATTCCCAAATTTGTCAACGCAGAATTCGCTAGTCTATTAGAATAATAGTCTTATACACTTTTGAATCTCAATATATTGTTTTAGATATGATATGTTCTAGTGAACTTTGTAAATTGTGTTCTTAATGTTAATCTCATTTTTTTAATTAATTTTTAAAAATCATTTTCATGCTATTTATTTACTTAAGTTAAAAAGACTTAACTTAGTCTCATAATTTGGATTATATTAACTCTTAGCATATAATTTCTTTTTTCTTATCCTACTTTAGTACATAGTTTAAGTTAGAAACTTATAATTTTTAGCAGATAATTAAATAACTCAATTGTAATCGGACTCTATATATTAATTTAAGCTAGACCTTACGATATTAGATATTAGTTTTAAATTGAACTACTAATTATAAAAAAAAAAAAATAAAAAAAAAAAAAAAAAAATCACTAAAATTGAAATATCAAAATATGATTTTAATAAGTTAATACACACAAAAATATCTAACCTTACAGCCAAACTTATCCGGAGCTCTAGCCCTTCCCGTGAGAAGAATCTGGAGCACTCTTCTGGACTCAAGCAACAATAGGTCATATGGATAGAAGTATCTGACCTCAAAAAACTAAGAAACAAACAAACAAACATTTGGCTGACAAAAATATTTGTTTGTAAATAAAAATTTTCCATGTAAAAATTTTGTGAAAAATTGCAATAATATATATGTAAACTGACCATAATTGACTAATATATATTTAAAAAGTATTTATTTTACATGTTTTCATATTTAAATTGTCTATATATGTTCACAATTACACATAAAATAAGCAACCATGTTATTGTCAAAATTTTACCCAATTGAAACAGATAAAAAGTTAAAAAATATTTACCACGAATAAATTTTTAACTTTTTAACTTTTTATGCGGCATTTAAACCAATTGAAACACGACCTTAGAGTAAACTTGTAAATGAAACGAACGGAAATGACGTACCTACTTCGTTTGAAAAAAGCAACAAACTCAATAAAAACAATTTTGTACTATACATGGAATGTTTGTATGTATATGTATAATAATACAGTCCTTCAGAGTCTCAGGTCACATCACCTCGACCTAACTGATACAGTCACGCAGGGATGTTCTTTTTTTCTTGCCTTCCGAGATCTGGCTACACAATGACAAGCATGTTAATATTACTAATTTTGAATGCTGCGTTCAGTTCCAGAGAGATGGTCAGTGGGCTACCGGAGTAGCAATATATAAAAATACAAGTAGAACTTTTACAGTCACCTCGTATAAGGAAATCATCCTTGGACAAACAACTGGTATGAACGTAACAACACAACTCGTTGATGTTAATCACACGGCTGAACTTTAGCTTCTCAAAGGGAATAAGATGCTTTATGTAGTTGCATTCACCTCGCCGAATAAATCTGTCGAAGACATAATGAAGTTCATACATTTCGTCCATGCTCCATATTCTAAAAGAATTTCAAAAATTCTCCAAAGAAACTATCATCTTTTGCCGATCATTATGAGCGAGGATTTCAATATTAATTTTGCTGTTCCTCAAGCAGAACCACTTATAAACTTCCGGCAAGGCGAATTCCATTTGCACATGAACTCAGATCGAAATATATCTACTATGAGATATGGGACGACCATTGTGCAGTTTTTCAATGAAAATTAGAAAAGTTAGAGTCGACAGTATATGCATGATACATTGCGTCGATTATACCGAAAGAGTAATAGACCAATTTAACGATAATAAACAAATGAAAAACTCTGGTTAGTAAAATTGCATTCCTTCTTCCTTCAAAGTAAACTGTACACACGCACTACACACGCCATGTTTACACTTATCCTTGAGAATACTAATGGACTCACTCTTTTTTTATTATTAACACATCAGAATTGTAAGGTCATCATGTATAGCTATAGACATGCTGAAGATCTCTTATACGAACATATATCCGTCGGATTAGAAGGTGTAGGATGGAATGTTAATGCAGTAGATTTATGGAGCAACGATGAGATCACCCATTGAAGGATGTCAAATATGTATGTAAATATGCATTATTAGGAAAATATTTATTTATGTATTGCAGTGAACAATGAAATACATTTTTAAATTTTCAAATATGAATGACTGACGACGATCACTTAACAACGCTTTATATTTTGAAAAACTTCTTTCCACCTCCACGGACGTTAAAAGAGCATATTTATATGATGCAATGTTTTCTGGCAGCATTACTCTTCCAAAACAACATCCATTTCATCGGAAAGGATTCTATTCTAACTGAGTTAAATTTAGATTTTATTGCGTTTGAAGACGGTTTCTTAACTGCCATTATTTTAGCTTCCAATTTGCTTAAATTTTCTAACGATTCTGATAGTAGCAGATATCTACCTTCTAAGATTTTAATATATTGTGGCAAAAAATCATAATTTACGGAAATAAGTATATATCAACTGATTTCGTATTTCTGTGTCGACAAGAAGTATTTCAGCTTCTGGAATAGAATCTGCGTCGCCTTCATCTATATTCTTCATCTATCTTGTTAAAATTATTACAATAATAAATGGCGGTTTCCAACCAAGTACCTCTTCTAGTTAACACTATATGGCTGGGGCGGTAATGGCATATCTTGTGCAATTTGCTTAAAAATTTGTATTAGAGAAGGAGGTTTTAAAAACACTCTTCTAATAGTTCCGATTAATTTATTTACTTTGGGATGTTGGTCTCGAATAGCTTCCGCTACAATATGCAAACTATGCATGTAATGTGAACCATATTCGGAAATAGCAATTTTAGGTCTTTACCGGCTTTTACCATACCCGGTGCCGCACCGCTCAGGAAAAGAAGGACGTCATTTCTTGGAAAATCCAATACTAACAATTTTTCACTTTTATCAATAAAATTATTTAAATATGTTGTTGAATAATTTACAAACCTAAAATGCTAATTGATTCGTCGAAAAGTTGTGCAATTGTAGTTGAATTTGTTTTATCTAGTTGCTTCACGTTTAGCAAAAAAGGTTGACTCTCAGAGCTGTGCTTATTTAAAATCCCAACAATTACGTTAGTAACATATCGACCCATTACATTCATCGTCTCATCTATTGAAATCCAATTTTTTTGGTATATGTCTCCTGCTTTATTTTATTTATAATTTTATCATATGCCACAGGAAGAAGTGCTTCGCAAAATTGTAAGTTAAATTGTGATTTTCTATTATCGGCTTCAAATGTATTAACAATTAATTCTTGTTTACTGGATTTTTATGATAGCTGTGTCTCGTGAAGTTTTGTTTTAAGATATTGTTCGACTTGGTATATGGTATCTGATCCAACTGTTTTGTTGCACAATGTACACAATAACACTTTTCCATCAGTTTTCAAAACACCGTCCCCAATATCCATATTAAGGATCATCCATAACATATTAAGTCGATTAAACGTATTTGTCTTTTCTTTCGGCATTTTTACACAATAATTTTAGTTTTTATTTTAGTAAAAGGAAATGCAACCGTTTATATGAAACGTCAAATTAATTGTGATTCCCCAAACAACAAAAACCTATAAAAAGTGTTATACGATGAATAAAAATCGAAAACCCAGAAAACAAGTTTTTATTAATTTCTTTTCGAAAAAAAACGAAAGGAAAGGAGTAAAAAAGCGGAATTCGCTTGAAATTAACTATTCGAAAAGCTTTAAAAAGCGAGAAATATGTAATTTATAGTAGCAAATATGCATTTATATGAAAAATATGTATTTACATGAAAAATCCGGGCTCTAATCATAACTAACTAAAACTAAAAAATTAACATTCTTATCTATAGAGTGTGTATGTGTAGTTTATTAACAAATCATATAAATAATTTATTAACACAGTAGTTAGATAATGACTTTGCTGCGTGGCCCCCTAGTCGTTTATGTAATTAACTAATCCTTTCCTTGTATTACCTATAATGTGAGAATGCAGGCACGCATAATTCTGGAGTACGATTATGTTTTTCTAATATGCTTTGATATTGGATTTACTCGAGGAATGTGCTATACGTATCGTCATGATGGTTGTACGTCTCTTATATCATATCATATTATTTGTTTCCAAGTGTACTAATTAATATTGAAAGTGTGAAAAAATTAATTAAATAAATAACTTTTAAGGAATTAAATAATTAATGATTTTGGTTATGGCCAACTAATATAACACATGGGCTGAAAAGTCCCGGGCCTAACAAAGAAAACACGTTTTTTTTGTTCAAAATTGGCTTTATTCATCAACGTAATCTCCATCAAGAGCAATACAATCATTCCAGCGTCGCTCTAACATTTCAATACCACTTTTGTAGAACGATTTATCTTTTGCCTCAAAATAGGCTTCAGTTTCAGCGATAACCTCTTCATTCGAGCAAAATTTCTTATCAGAGAGCATTTTTTTTTAGGTCTGCGAACAGCCATTAGTCGTTGGGAGCCAAATTTGTCGAATACGGTGGATGTGGGAGCAATTCGAAGTTCAATTCATGGAATTTTGCCATTGTTTTGATTGACTTGTGACTCGGTGCGTCGTCTTGATGAAACAAAATTTTTTCTTTGCCATATACGGTCATTTTTTTGCAATTTCGGCCTTCAAACGCTCCAATAACGCTATATAATATTCACTGTTGATGGGTTTTCCTTTCTCAAGATAGTCGATGAATATTACACCACGCACATCCCAAAATATAGAGGCCATAACCTTTCCAGCCCATTGTTGTGCTTTCTGCCGCTTTGAACGAGGTTCACTAGTTGCTGTCCACTTAGATGACGATCGTTTTGATTCCGGAGTGAAGTGATGGATAAATGTTTCATCCATTGTCACATATCGACGCAAAAATTCCGGTTTGTTACGTTTAAACATGGCCAAACACCGCTCAGAATCATCAACACGATGTTGTTTTTGGTCAACAGTGAGTAAACGCGGCACCCATTTTGAACAGAGCTTTCTCATAGTCAAATGCTCATGCAATATATAGCCAATACGTTCTTTTGATAACTTTACAGTTGTCAGCTAACTAACGCAACTTTACTTTTCAATCATTCAAAACGATTTTGTGGATTTCTTTTATGTTTTCTGGTGTTACCACCTCATTTGGGCGTCCACTACGTTCTGCATTATCGATGTCTCTACGACCACGTTTGAAGTCAGCAAACCAACGTTTTAAGGTTTTTTCAGATGGAGCGGAGTCCCTATAACACTTTTCAAGCCATTACTTTGCTTGAACAGTATTTTTCCCATCAAGAAGCAGTGTAAAATTAAAACACGAAATTGTTTTTGGTCCATTGTTTTGAAACTGACAAAAGTAGCGTAACTCTTAGCACAATAACTCACAAACTATAATGAATAGAATATAATGAAATTTTGACAGCTGTCTTTTGAAGGTTATTACCAACTGAACAGAAAAAAAATTGAACAAAAAAAACGTGTTTACTTTGTTAGGCCTGGGACTTTTCAGCCCTTGTGTTATAAATATTTATATGCACATTTATAGGCACGTCGGTCCGTGTACTAGAGCTTTTTTGAGTAACTCTCAACAAATAAGTATTCGTGTCGTGTAGAAAATAATGCTCTTAACCAATACTTATTTGAGGAGACTTGCTTAAGCGCGATTTAGATGAAGAAAAAACGTTGGCCCAGCAAAATGTTTGCTGTGTGTTTAGAGCTGCACACAATATAAATTTTTCGCATTAGTTGAGTTGAGAAAGAAATATAAACTGCCATAAATAATATTTGTTGCCATAAAATATACTCGGGTCGATTATATTTTATGGCAGTATTTTTATTTTATGGTAGAATTTGATCAAAAAACAGACAAAAACGCACAGCAAAATTTTTGCACGATGTTATTCTTTTCTTGTCGTACTCTTCTTTTTTTGCTGGGCCAACATTTTTTGATCATCTAAATCGCGCTTAAACTCAAATAATAAGCTCTCGAGATCACTTATTTGAATAAGTACTCTACTCAAAAAATATTTAGTAATTTTTCGTGAATCTAGTAGTCTACGATCAATGCGCCAAAAATATATTTTTCCCATACCAAAACAATTTCTATTATTTTGACATTTCACAGCAAATTAGTAAGAATATCAATTAGGACCGGTTTGAATATTGTCGCATCTAAATAAGAGAATTACATTTGCAAATCTTCACGTTTCAGGAGAGGTAATTCCAACTCCCAACGCCAAACCAGTCGTAATTTTTTAGTATATTTAATTATTTGAAACGAAAATAACGATTTACAAATGTAATACTCTTAATATCCAAGATGGCGGCCAGTAAATAATATGTATACAATTAGCAACCATTCCGGATAAGGTCTAAGTGACCGATTTACAGTTAAAATCCAGATTTTTATTATATTGGGAACCTAAAATAAGTTATTAATTAAAAATAATTAAAAGAAGGATGCAAGTATGATTAATAAAAACTTTGTTCTTATTGCCACTTCGTCATCACCCAGCCTTGATGGGGTAAGGAACGTCATTCTAGAAAGTCTCTAAAACCGCCCAAATAACCACAACAACGTGTGGTGGTGTTCCCTGCTAATAGTCTGCCAAACCAAAAACGGCGTGGAACACCAAAACATTAGCAAATGATGTTCTCTGCACTAAATGGGCGTATCCAGCACAGTGAGATTTCACTGTTTTTAGTGAGGCCTCATCAAGTTTTATATGAAAAATTCTTTTATTTTTAGTGGGCACTCAGTGTGCTGGATATGCCCAATCACTACCAGTTTCACTGGTTAGGTTGGTAACTGCTGCAACAACCAGCGCAACAAAAGCAATTTTTAAACCAGGTGGTACTCTAATTTCTCAGTTGAGAGTTATCCAGATCACTACCTAGACAAACACTCTCCACGACTCAGCAACAGAAAAACGAAAATACTGAACTACACAAAAGACAGCCCGGATGGTTTGTCTGATCGTGGTGAAACTTCTTGCATAAGCTTTTTTCATAAATTGAAAGATTTTTAGCTGGAATTGGTCTACAAAGTAGCAGCGTCCATTGGAACTTTTTCGTTTTTTTGCAAATATTTTGAAAAGTAGATCATTTACAAGAAAACGATCATTTTTTCGTTTTATTGCATGATTTTGAAAAGTTCAACATCTCCGAGAAAAATGATTATGTACTAACAGATTCTAAATTAATTTTCCAACAATACCGGTCCAGATAAGTTTTCCAAAATTTAAGCGGTAATGACGATTTTGTGTAAACCGTTTTTCCGTAAAGATTTGGTCCTTATACAGCACATATGGATTGATTGATTGGGATAAAACTTCATACCTAAGTTTTTTCAATAAATTGAATATCAGTGATTTTGGCCGAGATTGGTCTACCGGAAGTGGCAGCTTCCATTGGAGTTTTTTCGATTTTCGCCAATACATATTTTGAAAGGTATAAAGTATTTACTAGAAAACGATTAAAATAAAAAGATTGTAAATTGAATTTCAAACAGAATTAGTTTAGACCATATTTTAAATTTCGCCGGAAATGACGAGTTAGTAATAATGATTTTAGTTTATATAAGACAGTTTTTATCACAAATCCGGTAGGTTAAATTTTTTTTTTTTTTAAATTAAGTGTGGTATATTCGAGATATAGAGTGTTGACCACAACAAGGAAAGTAGGGTGTTGACCAACAAAATGTCAATTGGTCAATCGCTTGGTTAGGTTGTAAATGTTACTCAAAGATTTAAGAACTAACTATTAAAGAATATCAATCAAGGTGAGGTTTTCGAGGTGATAACCTCACCTTGATGTAAAAATACTATCTGGGTATCAATCCAGAATAACCCAAAATTTAATTAAGGAATATGTTTGTTGTATTCAAACCGATACTTATTTGGAAAATGTATTTAAACGAATTTGCTTACTTAATTAATGTTACAATTCAAAATAATAAAAAGTATATTGTATCCAATCAGTAACTGACCACGAATTATCTCTATATAGGTTATCTGTCCTCGAAGACTATATTTTTTTTAATAACGCATTTTTAAGTCATTCATCTCAGTTCAAATCTAGCAGAAACGCTTTAATAGTGATCGAATGTTATTACTATTCATAACGTTAATACGTTGAAAATTTCGTGTCTGGAAAATCATAATATTCTCTGGCCATCTCGCTTTTCAGCATTTTTACACAGGCTTCCGCTTTCGAAGGAGTACACTTTTAAATCCTTAACATCACTTAGATAAATACCTAAAAAATATTCCTTTCTATACTCGAGTTTTTGAAGAACAATCGCTTTTCTAATTGATGTTGTCAAATACACAAATAGACATATACATATATAGTACATATAGACTAATGATAAACGTCTTTCGATTATAGAAAAGACGTAAGTTCAAGTCACTCTTATTTTTTTTTTCTAATTACTATAAACATAAATTATTTACGTCGGATTACGCCCCTTATTTTAATACCGCTAGGCAGTTTATTTGTGCGGTTCACTAAATTTCAAATTGAAATTTATCTGTAAATCATGATCCAGGTATTTATAGGTTTTCTATTTATGTGAACTGAAACACGAAACTAGAAAGTTTTAGCATCTTTCACATTTTATCTACATCAACACTATACCATTATGGGTAAGATAGATGATACCTACATGCAACATACATCTCTTTGCCGTGAAGATCATACGCGTGAAACTAAATTAGTTTAGTTGTTTCGAGTTGTTATTGTATTTTATGTCTTACAGAAATAATGTAGGTATCATTTTACAAGTTTGTTATACAACTGTAGTATCGATGTTCTTACGCTGTAGACATTTTTCGTTTTCCCATTGCATGCTCCTAATAATTAAATGATTCATAAATTATAAATGAAAAACTACGTATATGTACTTCTTTATGATTTAAGATTATTTTCCAATTGTTTTGCATCTACGATAAGTTAACATGGGACAAAGGTATACGAATAAACAAATGCACTGCCGGTTTAAAACAAGGCTAATCACCAAAATTCATAATTGGCCGAAATCGTCAATTCATTAAAAAAAAACAATCAACGAACTAGGTCATATCTCTGAAAACGACAACTCACTCAGGCAGTATAGATCATCAAAAGCGACAGTTCAATGAAAATTGCAGCTTGAAAGAGGCAGTTAGTCGTACCAAATACGACTGTTCCCATTGGTATATTCTCCCGTTTTATTGCACATGGAAAAAATAAAACGGACAGTAAAGAACAAAATTCTTCAAATATGGTATTGATTGAAAATACCTGAAAAGTATAGGATTGTGTACTAAGCGGTAGATGGCACTTACCATAATCTAAGTTATTTGGTAAGGGGGTTCCAGCCCTATAATGTAAACTATAGCTTTACTAATATTGAATGCACTCTTTATATAATAGATTGTCAATAAATAAGTTTTCTCTGTACTGTCAAAAACGCCCCACGCATTTTATATGTAATATTTAAATTAAATTAAAACAAACATAACATGCTAATCGACGAGGATATTAACAATTCTAATCAAGGTTAATTATTTCCATAAAATAATAAAGTGGATCAAAATCAATTTCTAAAATTTTGAATTGATAAACCAGAACATCGCGCTTATGGATACAATTGGACAAGCGTTAAGATCGCAAAATCGATATTCAGAACGCCGACAACAAACACCACAGAATTCCAATGAAAAGCAAGTTGGTTAAATTATTGTATAAAAAAAATTAGGTGCAAACAATGCGGGTGGCAACACGCTATTCAAATAAAATTCTTATAAAACGATAACACTGTGCTAGTTGAAAAATGCAACAAGCTGGGCACCCGGGGGGTAAACCTAATTCGACTATGCTGAATTCATTGGTGCTAGTCCCATTTCAAAGTTAGTCCCAATTTTCGAGATATCGCTTTCAACATATTTTGCCTCTGAGACAAATATTTGTCAAAATATACACTCATATTCACGTTGATAGCTCCTGAACCATTAAGATTTTTGTTATGCTTTCTTCAGCAAAGTTGTTGCGCAAGCCAAGACCAACAACTTTGCTGAACATATCAAGGCCGAAAAACGACATCTACAATCACATTTTTATGTTATTTTATTTTTTGAAACGCAAAAAAATAAAATAACACAAAAATGTGATTGTAGATGTCGTTTTTCGGCCTTGATATGTTCAGCAAAGTTGTTGGTCTTGGCTTGCGCAACAACTTTGCTGAAGAAAGCATAACGAAAATCTTAATGGTTCAGGAGCTATCAACGTGAATATGAGTGTATATTTTGACAAATATTTGTCTCGACGAAAAACATGTTTTTTATCATTTTTTGTCCATTTATTGAATTTAAATTGATCGAATAAACACCTCATCGACAAATATAGATACAATAGAAACTATTTAACAGAAAATTAGATTGATTCCGTTGATTTGATTGTGATTTTTCTCAATTTTTTCCTTAATAATTTACATTTTTCTTAACTTTTAATTTTAATTTTCTGATTTGTTCGTGTCGTCAATCAATGTAGATGTCGTTTTTCGGTTTTGATATGTTCAGCAAAGTTGTTGGTCTTGGCTTGCGCAACAATTTTGCTGAACATATCAAGGCCGAAAAACGACATCTACAATCACATTTTTGTGTTATTTTATTTTTTTGCGTTTCAAAAAATAAAATAACATAAAAATGTGATTGTAGATGTCGTTTTTCGGCCTTGATATGTTCAGCAAAGTTGTTGGTCTTGGCTTGCGCAACAACTTTGCTGAAGAAAGCATAACAAAAATCTTAATGGTTCAGGAGCTATCAACGTGAATATGAGTGTATATTTTGACAAATATTTGTCTCAGAGGCAAAATATGTCGAAAGCGATATTTCAAAAATGGGGACTAACTTTGAAATGGGACTAGCACCAATGAATTCAGCATAGTCGAATTAGGTTTACCCCCCGGGTGCCCAGCTTGTCACGCAAAAAAGTTTGAAATTCAAGCACAGTGTAATCGATCGTTTCAATCATTTCTATAAGCATAAACTGACCCCTGACCTAAGCACCGATTTATATGACTCATGGATACGGCACAGAACTAAATTACCATAGAAAACAATAAAAAATATGGTACAACTTATTTTTATATTCCAACCACTCGTATTATAGAATGAACACGCTTATACACACCTCTTACTCGAAAATCGTATTACCGAGAATGTAAAGTAAGAGCCGCACTGGAACCAAGACAATTCCGAAAATTATTTGAAATTGTTTTTTTTCTAATAAACATAGGATAGACAGTAAACTATTCAAAATTGTTAATTTTTTAAATCATAATTTAATAAAAAAACACTGCTGCCTAATTTTAAAAATATTTAAATTTTTTTCGTATTTTTCCCTTGAAATATGAAGTACATATCTGTAATGAACACCATACAAAAGCCAAAAACAAATGGAAAATTCGTCAAACGTAAAAAAAAATAAACGTTGAAAATCTCGCATTGCATCCATTTTATCAAGTGAATGTCAACTGTTTTTTTGTAGTCTAACTGACACTAATTTGAATTTGATTTCCGAAAATTCGGAATTCTAGACAAGGAAGATACATTTTTGCTTTCTCTATTGCACAGTAGGTACGATTTTTAGTTTTGTTTTTCATACCACAGTTTTTTATGTATGCCATATCCATCAGCAGCTCGATTCTGGTTATTCCTATAGGAAAAGGAATTAGGAAAAATATTTTCATAGTATTTTGGTCACAAAAATTATTTTTCTGGCATACTATGGTACAGAATTAGTGTAAATTTTTTCAAAAACAAAATTAAATTTGAAATATTTTTCCTATCCTATTTCGATACGAAAAAAATAATTCCTAAATTATAAAATTTTAGATCAAACATGATTTCTTAGTAGGCTAGAAAATGGTATTTTTGACAAAAATACTATGAAAATATTTTTCCTAATTCCTTTTCCTATAGGAATAACCAGAATCGAGCTGCAGTTATATAGTATTACATCAATCAGTGGACCTAAGTCATTATTACAATTTTGGAACTGTACATGAAAGGAAACATAATCAATGGGCATTCGCTATCAATATGGCGAAATTGAACTGAGACAACGCTGGCCAGATCTGAAAACAATAAGTATCATCAAAAATGCTGCCGAGGAGGAAACAGAGACAAACCATATGAGAGAAGTGACTTTCAAAGAATTGTTTGAAATGGTGCAAGCACGAGAACGAGCAGAAAACTGAACAAATAAATGTTAACAAAATACAAGGAAATGTATCACAGAAACAGGAAACGCACAAACTCCACAACCTTAAAAGTTATATTCAGACCAATGCAAATGTTGCAGATAAAAGAAACACCAAAGACGTTTCGTGTCCAGCAACTAATGTAACATGGAATTCATACAAGCGAAATGGAAACTGCGCCTCATGTCGTATTAAAACGGAACACAAATTTGGAAAGAAAGGTATAGTGCAACCACCGTACACTACACACCAAAAATAATCTCGTAAAACGAGTAACATTCAGAAAGTGTTTTCAAAACTACATTTGTTTACGATTCTGGTATGTTTCATTCCATATTGATGAACAACTTTATGGATATAAATCGATAAACTAGCTCTAATACAGGCACCTAATCTTATGGCATGAGGCAGTCATAAGGCATCAACGTGACCAACAATACCCGGATCCTTGCAAGTACTTGTGAGTAGATGTTCTTGCAAGGAGTACTGTCTGGAGTACTTGCAAGTACTTGTGAGTAGATGTTCAATGGAACTCAAATTTGTTAGTTAGAAGTATGTATAACATAAGAAACCAAAAATTTTGATTGAGTAGATTTGAGTAGCTAGAAGAACTTGCGAGTACTTTACTAACGCCAATGGAGCATGGCTAATGACACTTTTGAATGAACATATAACACCCAATTGAAAACTTCTACCTTAAACAATTGAATATTGCTCACTGAGTTGCGCAGTGTTTCACTAGCTGTTTGCCGGGATCTACAAAAAAATCTCATTGGCCGATACTCGTAGTACTATTTTAACGGGTTTTTTGTTGCTCGAAACACTTTCTATGAGAATTACATTGCTATAGTCGTGCTAACTACCTGTGTAGACGCTGAGTTAATTCGGCTTCGGAACTGACTGGTAGGTTCCTATCAGTTTCTTTTGGGTCCTCTTTTTTGTGTGTTTTCTTTTACTAATTTCCTATTCCCATCATAACCCGTTTGGTGGCGACATCATTATGTAGCACGTTATATACAAACTACGCGGTTCTAGGGCTACCTTATCCTCTTTTCCATTTGTCGAGATTCTCCAAGTCTACACCTGCTGCTTAGAATTGTGTAAGTTGTCTCAATTGACTCCTGTTACTTAAAAACCCTCTCAGCAATTTCATCAAAATACTTTGAGCTGAAAAAAATAATGGAAACAGAAAGCCGGATCCATCGAATGATCCGCTTAACTCGAATCGATACTCAATTTCTGTTACTGGTAGTCAAAACCATCAATCTGCAATTTTCATGAAAGTCGTCTTCCTAAACGAGTTTTCCTGTAATGAAAACCCATCGCGATTGATTTTCTATGAACCCACAGGTATTCGAAAGTAATTTTGTCATGTATTCAAATAAGGCGCATCGCGTTATGGAAATCATTAATCATAGTTTCTAATCTCATGTAACACCTAGACAGACCCATTTGAAAAATCATATACCTAGAAAAAGAATCAAGTAATTTAAGTGCACGGATCGATAGCTGCATAAAAATTACACAATTCTAAGCAGTAGGTGTAGACTTGAAGAATCTCGACAAATGGAAAAGAGGAAAAGGTCGAGTCACCCTACGGGTTGGTGACCTGTCGGCTAAAGTTACCGCCCTAAAGTTGCATTAGACCAAACATTCAACGAATGATTTTCCTTTCAAATGTAGATAACATTCTATCAGACGTCAGGGTCCGGCTCTCACTTAAAAAAGCCAGCACAAGCCTTGTGAGTGCTTATTAGTGCGAGCATGCACGACTGCGATAGATATTTAGATAACCTTGGTTGGGCGTAAAAAACTCGGTGCACAGCAGGGATTCTAGTTTTTCTGCCTGCATATCATTTGACGATATGGCATGAGGCATTTAAAATTGTCAACGCTATCCGCTTTTAATATTTGTCATGGAGATTCTTCTGTTCTTACTAAAAATTTGATTTTGCTGCTGTTCCTGTTGCTACTTCCAAAGCAAGTCTTCTAGCATAGCGACCACGCGGTATGAAACTGTCTCTGATATCGCTGGATCTTCGGCCAAGAAGCACCATATCATCTGCTTATCTAAGAATTTTATCTGGTTAAATATATATACAGCGCAAATTACAGTGCATCCCCCCGCCGCATAAGTGGCATGGTCTCTTTGAAAATACTAGTCCTAAAAGATTTAAAAATCCTACTCAACTTCGTTCATCTTTCGACTTAAGCACACAACAAGGTCCCTTCGTCATTAAGGCCGACACTAGTTCCTGTTTTGTGATCCTAGTATAGGTATGGTATAACGAAGTACATCTCTTCAGACGTCAAGCAACCATTAGGGCTATTATTATTATTTAGTCATTTATTAAACTGAGATGATAGGCTGAAACGCCACACCGAGCTAACTAACCTATATTGGCGTTTCTATATGCTGCTGGCGTCTATTCCCTGTAGATATATTTAAATTTCATCCATGCATTTTAGCCATATCCATTGCACCACTGCGTGGATGTGTTTCCGTCCCTAGCCATCGTGGAGGCATGCATGATCTAGACGACAATATTGCGTCTAGTCTACTATCATATTTTTCGATTGCATGACATGGACACAAAAGTCCGTGAAGCTGCAAATCGCATTATTACTAATGTGGTTTTATCAGCCGATCACGTAATATTTGCATTGGTTAGGCTAGATCGAAGCCTTCGTCTCTCATTTTGATATAGTACACATTCAAATATTATGTGGTCAGATGATTCTAAATACTTACCTCGCAGAAGCAGAGTTCGTTATCCATAATTCTAAATCTAACTACGTGGCTGTTGAAGTTACCGTGTCCAGTAATGAATTGTGATAAGCAGTTATTCAGTGAGACTCTCGTGACAAGCCTTTTCCTGATGTTTGGAAAGAATTCATACGTGTGTCTTCTTTTAATAGATATCCCATCTTTGTTGCCACAAGTTGCTGCACACTTCTTTCGTTCTCCTAATACGCGATTTCTTGTCCATCGAAACGTCCGTTTCAATGAGGATGTTCCCTGTCGGGCGTCCCTTTTTAATATTACTTGTAGTTGCACTCTGTTTTAATTTAATATTTATTGGGATAACACCTGCAATCACATTTAATGCAAGCTTGGGGGTAGTCGTGTAGTAACCCGTTATTTTCAACAGACCTTTGTGCACCTTCAACAGATCTTTGTGCAAATTCCAAAGTCGTGTACATTTAACTTGTCCACCCAACTAGTGCATGCCTATGTTTGTACAGGCTCCATTACCCCCTTATATAATGTATGTAGGACTTTTTTGGCCTTCTCAGCAATAGTTTTGACATGACTTGTAACGCCAAGCCACTCACCAATACTAACGCCTAGATATTTGACAGTTTGGACCAGTTTTATTCTCACATTGTTTAATTTAATTATAGGCGTTCTATTAGTGCCCAATTTACCTTTTAGTAACATCATTACTGTTTACGTGGATGATAGAGCTAGTTTATGTTTCATGCACCTTCCCGATAGGCTATTTCTTCTTCCTCACTGCAGAAACTATCGTTGAACACGATTGTTCAAATATTGGGGCCAATGATTGAGGCTTGTGGGCATCATTTTGTTAAAGTTTTCAGAATTTTTCCATGACAGTCCTCAATAATCGCTGTTCGATCTTTCAAATAATCTAGTATTATTTTATAAATATGTTTTGAGGTGCCAATAGTTTTGAGGTGATTCATGATACAAAATCACATTGTCGTAGATTGCTGAAATATCCAGGAATAGTCCTATACGTACTTTGCATTTGAAGCTTTAACTTTGTTCATTAGTAGTAGAGTCCGGGCTAGTACAATTCGGGTGACCGCAAAGTAGCTGCATAATAAAAGAAATTATAAAATGGAGGGAAATGAGATCATCCCTCCTCCCGCCGCCATGCCATCAGGCCAACCATGGACGGTATGCGCCTTGTAGAAGCCCTCTGGCACCTGGCTAGGGTTCAATGAACTTACCAATCATTAATAAAAAATAACCTGATAACGCAATCTCATTCCTATATGGGATATGGCGCCAACGAAATAAAAATAAAATAAACCAGATATATGACGCACGTTAAAAGGCGAATAGACGTCTATGTTTTGGGGGTCCATTATGAAATTTTCGACGCGCGTATTTTTTTCGACGTTGTCGAAAATTTGGTATTATGAAATTTGCGACCGCGTTTTTTTTTCGACGTTGTCGAAAATTTGGTATTATGAAATACTCAACGCGTTTTTTTTAGATAACGTCGACTATTTTACGACAGCTCTTGAGGTGTCGAGTACATAAAAGAAAAGTGTTAAGTGTTGAGAAATAAAAAAAGTTTGTTAGTAAAAATAAATTAATAATTTAAACTTATAAAATTTTAATTAATAAAAATTAATTAATTTAAATTTAATAAAAAATAATTAATTTAAATTTTCACCTAAAAAATAATTAATTTCATTTTTCGACATCGTCGAAAAAAAAAATTCATAATAGCGATTTTCGACGTTGTCGACTGTCGACGTTGTCGAAAAAAATACGCGCGTCGAAAATTTCATAATAGACCCCCATTTGGGATAGTAAATACATTTATAGCAAATTTTCATAATCATGCACTAGATTCGTTGTTACCAGTGAGTTAAGGTGTAGTAAATAGAACGTATAACATCTTGTAATTACCAGTGGTGAGAATCGATGTTAAGTGCGTGATTGTGTTTATTATTATTGAAAAATACATAGGTATACAGTTATAGATACCATAAGATGATATATGGTCTATTTGGATTAAATTCGAACATATTTTCTTTTCCAACGATCCATTGCTAGTAGCAGATTTTAGTTGCCGATGTCTTTAGCCCTATTTTAAATATAAAGCACTTCGATCTAGGATTGAAAAAGTACATTAATGTATTGAAGAAAAAACTAGTACTCCGCCAATTTGAACCATTTAAGTTCGCAACACAGTCTAAAATGATTCCAAAGGAATCGAGATTAGAAAAAATAAAATGTCATTCTTTAACTGTTGTGAATATTGTTCTGGCCAACCCCTGGATGGGGTTAAAGTCATGTATCAACCAGTTTAAATGAAGTCCTGGAATGCAGCCAATCTAAAAAAAAGTCGGTTAATGTTGGAAAATGGGTATATATTGTCTATGATGGGGCCCTAAAAACACGATTTCACATTTTGGTATTATTAAACGATATTTTCGTAAAATTGCGAAGTTAAAATATTCAGGGCGCCATATTATGAAAAAAATACGATTTCCATTTCGCATTGCATTTAGGTATCATGAAACACTCCATTGACATTTAATCCGTTTTAGACAAACGATTCGCCATATTACAAAATAAAAAAGTGTTTTTTTGCGAAAACACAATTGTATAAAGGCTGAAGGCTCAACCAGGCAGAGCCCGTAGGAGCTAAAGTTGCAATCAATTGTATAGCCATTTGCATTACAGGTAGACAGAAACTTTAGGATTTGTCCAGTGAATGTAAACAATAAATAAGCGCTTGTTGATGAGAAATCACAACAGCAATGGTCCAAATATAGTGGTCAACTTAAGCTCGGTTTCAGAATAGAGCCCGATTTCAAGCAAATTCATCATTAAAATTCTAAAATAAATCTGCCATGAAACAGAGCTTTTGCCTTTATTTTATTTACCAATTGTGAGGCCAAAATGGTACAATTGATTACAACCGATTACAGAATATATACGGTTTGCTTAACGTAATTGAGCTTTTAAAATAAAAGTTAATATTCACTGAGTTCAAAATCCATTTTTAATTACTCTAGAAAGATTTAAATTTTGAAACCCTAGCCTTTTGCAATTTTCAAACTTCTCCATAGAACATTGGTGAATTAATTTCTTGGACTGAAATTATATTCGTATCGTGTCACGTCTCGAGACTTAAAAAATTAATTAATCAAATCTAGAATAAAAGTAGGTTCTTTCGTGGAGATCACAGATCATAGGTGTATACAGGTACATATATCAGCAAAAATGATCCTATAATTCATAAACAATTACTAGATAAATTAGAAAAAGGACAAAAATACAATTTAAAATAGTCAGCATACATAAATCACTTTACCCTTTTACCTTCATCACTTTTACACAATATATCCCAGTTCAAATTCCGGTACTTCCAGAACTGCATCGCTTGTCCTGTTAAATGAAAATTATTTTACATGTTTGAGGTAATTAGATAACTAAAATACTTCGAAAATCATTTATGGTTTTTAATATAGTAGTGTCCTTTTCTCGAAGTCCAATTATCGAGCGTGATTAGCGTATTACAGCGTAAAAGAATATTTAAAAATTACGCTGTTCAATGCCCTATTATAGCTTAACGAGTTAATTGGTCTAATTTAATTGGATTCAATTGGTTGTGAAATTAATAAAAGAAAACTATCGATAAATCTTTTTCATGTTTTTCACGATAAATTACTTCGATGGAAGCACGCGTGTTTAAAAGTTTTCTTATGAGGCCGAAAAGAAGCTACGTTCAGAGATTATGTCCTATGACATAGTTTTTATTTGTTATCGCGGGTAATTCTCTCCAAACCCTCTAAATAAATTTGTAGTACAGTTTTCCACGTTTCGCATTCTTCACTTGGCTAGGAAATGGCAATATTATACATACTTGGTAAAACCCAATTTATTAAATAACTTTCAATCATTTAGAGTAAACATGCGCATTATGTCAATGATTTTTGTTTTTACTACATATTATCAATTTCACAAGTACATAGGTCATTAAATTCTCAAAACTTTTCTTTTAAAACGAACTCTATGTATTAATATTCTAATAAATATCAGTGCGTCCATTGCGATTATGAGCTCCAGTTGAATTTGATAACGACATCGTAGGTGATCCATGAATCTTTGTGATTTCGATCCCATTAGAAGTGTGCACTTTATTTCGAGAAAATTTCGATTCACTAATATTATGAATTGTTACCTGGAAATTAAGACATATAGAATTTTCGAATTTATGTAACTAGGTATATATTTATAAACTTAATACCTCACTATTCAAACGATGTCCTGGTTGCAAATTTTGCAAAAAACTAAGATCATCGTATTTATTTTGCGAATCGATTGATGATAAACCACTGTCACCGTAGTAATGGTTATGCAGTTTAGAGGCGGCTGTGCCAGACATATTGGAATTTATTTCGTCACATCGGGTATCACAAAATAAACTTTTACAATCGTTTGATGGAAGCGAATACGATTGACATCCATTGGATAAATTATTAAAATAACTTGTTTGCATAGGTGGCGGCAAACTATTGTCTTTTGATGAATTGCATGTCGAAGGTATTATAAAATTGCTATTTAATCCGTACACACATTGATTCTCAAATAGTGATGGACTTTGATTTCCATGATAACCGTAACTATTGTACATATTACCATTGTTTACAGAATGATCAAATAATGGTGAAAGCAATGCATCGTTCTGCTTCTGATGCATTTGTTTTTTTTGCTGAACGTTTTTAAGTTCACTTCCAATTGCTGCTGAATAGCATTTGTTGCTTGTTTGATGGTGAGACGACGTTCCATCGGAAAAATATGAAAAATTCTCTTGATGCTGCTGTAGCATTGGGGCCTCCCCGTTAGTATTGTATTGATGCAAATTGTTTACAACGCCAGATTGTATGGCATGCTGTAGTGCTGGATTACGAATAGTAAACATACCGTTCTCATTTTTAATTATTGCTGCCGGTTGATCTACGGGTATCGATTGTTTTGATATGGAATTTATGTCACCCATCGGAACATTATTCTGAGGAAAAACATTATTTACGGCTTGAAATATGGGATTACGCAATGTGACAATTTTTGACTCTCCTTGACCCGACTCATTTAGTTGCCTATTTTTTTTAGTCGGGATATGAGTTTGAACATCACTACTTTTAGATTTTTTTCGTTGCTTTCTTGGTTTTTTAGTTTCATTATCACATTTGGTATTACTTAAACCCGCCCCTTTTTTAATATTTAACGTATCAATCATTATTACTCCGTTTTGATTTGAATTACCCAACATTGGTTCCATTGGATTAAGTGGCTCGTTTACTGTTTGCATTGGTTGAGCAATCTAAAATCGAAAAAAAAATTAAATTATTTTAATAAAATTTAGTTTAAATTTTAATAGAGTGTAGCTTACTTTTGCAATGGATTCCTTCTGTAATTTCATCGATTCAGCTGATGACGAGTCAACTTTTGTTAATGTTATGCCTGGTGGTAATTTCAGTCCCTCGACATTCACGCCTAATTTTAATTGGTCCATAATACTTATACCGTTCTAAAAATTTAAAAAGATTAAAAACAAATGCCTAGATATGGTATTGCAGATTCCAGGAACACCGCAAAGCGGTAATAATCAAAAATAACTTACTTCAACAGGATGTTTGGCGCGATCTCGATGATTTACTAATTGTATCGTAGTATCGGTATTTACCCTTAGTCGCTCAATAGATTTTGACAGTGAATTCACCACGTTCTCTTTTTCACTGCCGTTCATTGATATTTTATTACCTTTATCGGCATTTAATTTCTTTTTCTGCCTCTTTTGCAATTTACAATCAGCACCTAATTTATTCTGTGTCCTTTTATCCAGATCGTTACTATTTTTAGACTGAACTGGAGGTTTAGTTTTCTTATTCTCATACGTTTTAACCGGATCACTTTTCTGGACATTAGAAATGCCCTCATCGATATTTTCAAAATCGTCTTCATATTCTGACAGTTCATCGGCTAACAATTGAAATTTATTACTTTCATAAATCGACTCACATAATTTGTATTGTAATGGTTTTTTAATTTCTTTTTTCACTTGCAAACACGGAGTTTGTATTGCATCATTATTTTCTTTACTAATTTTTGATTCTTTCGCTAAGCGACTTTCTTGAACCACATTCTGTAGTTTCTGTGTTGACTTGAGATCTTTACCAGTTTTTGATTTATTTTTTGTCACCGGTTTTTCATTATTACTAGATGCCGGCTGAACTTTTGTGGCGAGACTTTTGTTATTTTGGTTTCTTGAGGTTTCTAGAGGTGCTGTTATAGGTTTCTGGACTGCTGACTTATCAATATTCTGTTTAGCATTTTTATGTTCCATTTTCAGTGTATCACAACCCTTTTTGCCCGATTTACCTTTTTGTTGATTTTCTACCGATTTTGTATTCGACTGTACAACTTTCATTTTTGTGTCATTTGTTTTATTTGTACCGGCCTCAGGCGGTGCATTTGTTGAGACCAATTGACCATTCACAAATGTGTATAAAAGCGTATCTTTGTCCGGTGACGATCCTTTCGCCGTAACAGTCACTTGAGGTTCGGCATGGGGCAAATTCACCCTCCTTATAGTTACTATACGTTTGTTGGGATCGGCCGCATCCTGTAAATTAGGGTTGTTGGACACATTCGATTTGGTTATAGAAGTAAAACGTTGGTTCGATACAATAGGATCCACGCCATATTCTTTTGCGATACTTGGCGGAATTGGTGGAATTTTAATGGTTGTGTGCAGCATGTTGCTATCACAATTAGTAATTCCCGTTGAAATATTGGCATTGAGACTGGTAGAATTAGTATTCGGCTGCTGCAATTTGGGTTGGTAGCTAAACTTAAATTCGGGAGATGTCGTTTTCACAAACGAAATAATCTGTTTAATTAAAGTTTCCGTTTCAAATTTCTCAATATCCACCTGCCGAACCTTTACTTCGTGCTCGTTAATTTTCTTTTTATCTTTCTTTTTAGATGTTTTAAATTTTTTTAATATCATTTTTAACTCTTGTTCCCGAATGCATATCTTTTCAAATTCTTCGCGTAAATCTTCTAGCTGTTGTATTTTACTTTGCTCTATTTTTTTTTGTTTTTGACGAGCTTTCTTAGCAGCTTTCTTGGATATATCTTTCGATTTACTTTCCGAGGAACCTTCAATAAAATGTAGTAAATCGTTAACAGACGACAGCCCAATAGCACAGGCTGTTTCATCGCATTTTGGTTTAGGAGGAGTTGTCTGGCGTATACTTGAATTATTAATTGTTTTTGGTACTGTGGTACTAGGTTTAGATTTCAATTCCAATGGGTTATTACTAGAACTAGTCTGCTGCGAAGACGTTGGTACAGCTGAAGGAACTGCACGGGGAGGTGGAGATGGATTCACCGAAGGTTTATTGACATTCATCTTATTCATTTCTTCTCCTAAAGCTGCTATATCATTTTCCAATTGTTTATTTACTGATAAACTCGGCGTAACCTGTATACTCTCCACATCTTTCTTAAGTTTAAGGCTGCTTGATGTTTTTGATTCATTTTTAGTTTTCAGTAAATCTGGCGTATTCTTCAAAGTTTTTACATTAACAGATTTCAATGAACCTTTTGTATTTTGTATTTGGTTCAGTCGTTTGCGCAATCGATCACGTGTACTTGTCGTTCGACTACGACTCCATTCCTTAAAAATTTATAAAATTAGTGTTTCTGAAACTTGTGCTTATTTATTAAACTAACCGAGTTTAACACACCAAATATAGTACAATAGTAGCATACACATTGACCTTCACTGCGATGGCAAATCCTACTTATATCTTTGGTAGATTCATTTGAATTTTTCTTGTTTTCTTTCTCGGCGACACAATCTAAAAATAAATATATAAATTAATTATCATTATTATGAAGAACTGATAATTTATTTCGATACTCTATATCGCGCCCGTTATTATCATTTGTAAAATCGAATCCCTAAAAATAGGCCTCTCTATTCCAAATTTACTATCAACTAACATTTTAATTTGTAATTAATTGCCAATTAACTTCCTATCTCAATTTAACTGACAAACAAAAATTGGGCTTACCTCGTAAATGGCAATCATGGTTGGTAGCTGAAGATTTCCTAATTGGAGATTTAACATTGGCTGATTTAGTAACCTTCTGTTTTAATTCGGTTTGTTCTTTTCTAAGGGAAATCAATTCTGCTTCAAGGTTACTGAAACGATCATCATAGTCAAAATAAATTTGTTTCAAAACCACGAAACAACTTACCTATTCATTTTCTTTTTAACAGTGTAACTCATAGCTTTATTTTGCCAACTTTCATGATTCGGCCGGGGCGTCTTACTAACAACATTTTTTAGCTTATTCATACATGCGGTTTTTGTTTTTAACACGTCTCTAATTTGAGGTTTACTTTCGATATCTAAGACATTAGGTGGATTCGAAATTGTTGATATATTCGTTAGGCCCATTATTGATTGTGACGAAATATCAAATTTATTTATATGCGACCTCATATCCTCACAATAATTTTGCCGACTTTTACATTTCGATTTAATATTTTTACCTGATAATGTACGAGATTTTAATTCGTATATACATTCTAGTCTATCTAAGTTTAATTCTAATTGTTTATTCTTAATCCTGAATAGACTTAAAAAACATGGATATACATTTTCATTAGGTGAAAATTCAAATTTCGTTAAACCTGATTCTGCCAGTAATGAGACAACATGACGCATTGATTTGATATCCTCCTTATGCGAATAAATTTTATACAATAAGTTAATATCCGTCGAATCCAACCTGATTTCATTTTCACTCGATGTTTTCTTAATACTGTCAACAAATTTGTTTAAAAACGAGTTCATTCGATCAGGTACTATGTTTGTGCGCTTATTATAATTTATTTTTACTGGATTGTACAAATATATCAATAACATTGATAAATTTAACGGGTACATCCCGGCAACGATGTGTGCAGCTACTTTACACGAAATGTTTGAGCATGGTTGATTTTGAAATATACAAAGGTGTTTCGAATTTAATATGCAATAATCATAAGGCACACGGTTCGCTAAATGTTTAAATATCGCCCATGACAAATGATAAACTTTATCATTTTTAATTACCTCACCTTTATCACGTCTGTCCTTTATTTCAATTGATGTTTCTGGTGGTTCTACCGATGACGTTAAATTGTTGGTTATATAATTTACATATTTTTCATCCATTTGGTAATATAACGAACATTTCGAACAATACAATTTCTCCTTTGATTCGCCTCTTTCTGGTACACCTTCTGCTAGACACGATTCACACTCACAACCAAAATGGTGTTTCGCAAAAACTGCTTTGCAATTTGCACAGTGCATTGGTTTTATATCCATCGAGAAGTATTCATTTATTGAGATTAGCCAAATATGTTTAATTGCTGTGAATACAGTTTTCCAAACATCGAAATCAAGCCTATCCAATTGGCTTAACTGAGAAATGCTTAATATTTTATCTTTATTCATTAAATTTAATGAGCACTGCTTTAATTTTTGAAATAAATTATTGACTGCCACAATTCGAGTTCGACGATCGATTTCATTTGGTGATGCCTCATAATCGTTAACTAGGCTCCACACATCTTTCCATGTCTCCTTAGCCAAAACCATTGCATCGTCAAATTTAATGAAGCGAAATACGATTGATTTGTATTTTTCGGAATAAACAAGTTTTTTTAGCTGAAAGTAAATTATTACAATTAATATATCAAACATAAAAAACATTTTAATTTATTGCTGATATTACAAAACGGTATGTTTTCTTTTGTAAACAAAAATCTTGATAAGCCTATGGATTATTTTTCTTTCATAAATACACCACCAGTTTTCTCACTCACACAGAAAACTATCCCAGCCGCGCCTTGCTCAAATCAAGTTATGCCGCACTGTAAATGAGTTTCATAATTATGTTAGTTGATTCGGAAGTAATTAAGCATACGTAACAAAAATACTAAATCATTACTCATTTGTCAAGTACGTGGCAAACGTCGTTTACTTGACACGAAATTCCAACACATGAGCGGTTTTGATGTATTCTCAATTTGGATGTACCGTAGCACACTAACAACAGAGATGGGTCGGCGCTGAATTCCAAATACCAGCAGAGGTTCATGTTTGCGTTTATGAATAACATCGATAGTAATCATACGCTAGGGCAGAACTATTTTTTTGAAATAAGTAAAATATTTTAGAAGGCATAAACCCGAGTGAGTAATTTACACATTGTGAGGTTACATTTCAAAGGAGGAGATTAGATTATTTCTCAAAAGTTTAAATATTTTCAGTATTACCCAGTAAGATTGGGTTTGAAAATTTGTGTGCTAAATCTGTTATAAGTTTACAGGCTTTTTGATGGTAACAAGAGATACACTAAATAAATTGTTATGGATTTTATACCGTACAATATTACTTACAAATGTTATTTATGATGGAGAAGATCATAATACGGTTATCATTGTTTCCTGAAACAAATAATAAAAATTCTTCGCTGAATTCCTCCCGAAATATTTATTTTAGAATTTTTTGCTGGGACATGGTATCTGGTCGCTGGCATATTTTCCTAGGATATTCTTCGGTTCCTACTTACTAGAAAATTGATATCCAATAATAGATCTAGAGTGTGTTGATTGGTTCTCGTAAAAAAACAGAACTCTGTTTTACCAGTGTTTATGTAATTATTGAGAGGCTTTCTTGTCTGTTTACTCAGTCTGCTCAACCATGCCATGGTGTTCAGTTCGTTTGGGTTTACTGAGAAAGCAGCACTTCTGATAGGAGCTGATTACTGCTTTTGAAAGCGCTCCAACTGCCTTCTCCAGTCCACCACACTTTTTATCTTGATTGCTGAAAGTCGAAGTGACTCAGTGAGGATTAGATTTATAAAACACCGTTTGTATTTCTGGGATTCCTAAATGCCCCAGTTTACGATTTATCCGAAATTAAAGAAGTTCAGAGAGAATTACCTAATCGAAGACCTTCCAATCTAGGATCTACCCACTTAGTATTTTAGCGATGCCCTTTGGATTTATATCTGAGCGATGCCAGCATAAGTGACGTGCGTTTGCATCACATCCTACAATAATCTAAATATCCGTACGGTTTGCGGATTCAACCGTTTTCTCCTGCGTCGGAAGATGAAGCTTCGCTCAACTACGGCTTTTCTGTAAGGTTGTTACTTCAAATTACGTTAAGCAGCTTGAAATTCATATTATTGCTAATATATATACAGGTTTTTGGTCTTGAGCAGGTATTACAAAGGTCCCTGAGTTCCCTAGATTGTGCTTGAATCAAGAAGAGTGCCACAAAATTTATCTGTAATTCCAATCAAGATGGTGTGATAGAGTGTGGTTCTACTGGACTCTTTTCCGCTTTTTTAAGACGAGTTTATACTGACTCTGCTAAGAGAGAAAAAGGGTTTAAGCCCAAGATCTAGTGGCTTTGGGACAGATGGCTCATGCAGATCAAAATGCAAAAGTACACCTTGTGGTTCCTTTTTTGAGAAGATCCATCTGTCAGTTTTTAGTCTAAACGACTACTCGGACGAAAAAATAAAATAAAATTCAAATTAAATTTTGTTAGACAGGAAACATAAACCAAATATGATTCTTTCTTTATTCAAATATGAATGGATGGAGCTAGTAGAGTCTCATTTAAATGTTGTACCCAAAATGATATTTGCACTCGAATGATTGCAAAACTCTATCAATCTCACGCAAAAAAATAAAATTAAGGTAATATAAATAAAGGTACAAAATTGTAATAATGTATCTACGCATAGATTCTGATCAAATGACTATTCTTAGTGTCTTTTTCATTATCATAAATTTTTGCTATTCCAAAGTTGCAGAAGATTTTCGGATAATTTATAATTAGGCCTTTCACCAATATCAATCCTAAATCTTACAAGACCACAAAACAGAAATTTGTATTGTCAGTTATCACAACATTTCATTTCTGCCCTAATTTGCTACTTTGTTACATGTTTAGGATGTCCTCATTGGTTTCTCATATATTATATCGGAGACTTGCGATGCCTTCTCACTTTCTCTCGGTAGTCAAGACAGTTTTATGGCTTCGACGTTTGGGTAATTGTAGAACCTCTCTTAATGCTTCCGTACTGTCGTTGGCGATTATTTCTACTACAAGATCCCTATGTAGGTGGCTATTACGTACGTAGAAAGAGTATTGACAATATCTCTCATCATTTTGTTTTAGAGTGTTTGAATGACGTTACAGTTATCCGCTTTAGTACGACTGATGAATTCCATACGTCCATATGGGTTTTAATATCTTCTTATATAGCATCAGTTTATTATGTATTGACAACTTGGAGTTCCTTTCCAAAGCCGTTGCATTTTTCTGTGTTTAATTTTAGGCTCCTCACAGTTCGTCTTAACATGCACCTTCCATAGCAGTTTAGAATCTCATTTTATTCCTTAAGTATTTTAATTAGTTACCATATGATAATGGGATTGAATATCACAGACAATTGGTTTTACTTTTCTGTTGGTTTAGTAGTCAACATGTACAGTTTGTTTCATTCAATCTTAGATGCCATCACTTTCACCTTCCGTTAATTATGTTCATCACACACGTCATCGGCAAATGCACTTATTGCTGTATTCTGAATTTGTAGAATATCCCTTGTGCTTTAAAGATAAAAGACTAAAATAATGTTAGTTGTAGTAGCAGTTTTAGCCTATGAGACGTTATTTCGTTGGGCGATTATCGAGGTTTGAGTATCATATTCACTTCTGCGAATTTCCATACTTGTGATACATAATTAATCATGAAAGTCGCGTTGAATAGAACAGAAGGTTTCTATTATCATTTCAATACCTGCCGCTTTTATTTGGTTTATTTGTTAAATTTCGTTAGACACTTCAGCAGGGTAATCAGGGTTATTTCTTTTCTTTTATTTATTGTATTTATTCACTCTCATATCTGTCTCACTTGGCCTTCTCCAACTGCAATTACTTGTTCTTTTAGGTGGCATCTCAGTTATTCGGATAAAAAATCGTTTTCTATATTTCACAAAAAAAAGTTCTTTCCTTTCTTCATATTTTTTACTTCTCTCCTTATTCGCTAGGTCAGATTATTCAGTTTATTTTTGGACGACTCTCTACTCTGACTGCCGCGTGTATATTATGAACGTTTCAAAATTTTAATCCAGTTCGTCCTTTACTTTTAAAGATACATTAACCCTTTGCAATCGTATGTCACTCTGGAAGCGACAATATAAATTTACTAAAGTACCACACTGTAAAAGATTACACAAATTAAAACTATTTATTTCATTTATTACTATTATAAAATAATAGTAATATTTGAAATAAATATAATACGGTGAGTTCTACCACTGTAAATTATTTTAATTCATTTAGCTAAAAATATGTAATACAAGTTGACATTCAAAAACATTGAAAATAAATCGAGTGCAAAAGGTTAAATTTACTATCTGTACTCTTATTTGCCAGGATAAGATTTCTTGGCTTTCATATTATATTTTATCACTGAAAATAAATAGTGCGGAAGGGTAATCAGAGCTCAAGTCGTAACCTTATTCGATACAAACGTAGGTTATTGATAACTTCCTAGTTATAATGAACTCGAGTAGATCAGGTATTTTAATGATATCTGTTGGTCAGAAAGTTAATTTTCCAGTATAGAAAAAAATTACACAGACATTCTGTCACTGCTCCAAAGGTCTTTGCCTATAGTTAAAACTATGTATATTATTCAATGAAGTCTCTTTCAATGAACATTTATCCTTAATTTTTAAGGATTTATATAGCCATCTTTCATTATATTGTATCGGTTTGGGCAACAAATTGCGGAAGCGGTTACTGTATTTTTTTGGCTTGTTGCTATTTGCTTGTATTTCATTTATTAAACATATGAAGTTTGCACTTCGAAATGGTAAATATTGATTTTATCTATTATAGCGCTTCCTCTCTCACAGTTTTGTCTGGGTATATTGTGTGATATACTACAAATCCTATTAAGTTTATGTGATATTGTTTTGTGAAGTGTGTTTCGGATATAAACAAACAACATTTTTTTTGATACATTCGTCCGTTGAAAACCCATTCTAATAATCTAATCCTGACGGAATGCATCCTGATGCTATCCTGGTGCTAGTGCTCAGTCTTTAGAAAACTGATCCAATGGCTTTGTTTTGTTTCTGCTCTTGTCTAAATAAATTTGCAACGTTTGCTCAGAGACGTTATTTATTTTTTCCGTTTTCCATTTTTAGTAAACTTCAGCATATTCTAATCTTGCAGCGTGATTTATTTGGTTTGCAGATTTGATTTCCATTTCCAATGGCTTTTTTGGCTCTATAAACTTACCTTTTGGTGTTTTTTTTTTCATTTCGCTTATTCCAAAGTTCTTAGGCAACTTTGCAGCCTCTGTGCTGTGGCTTGAGAGATGTGGTGTTTCAGTTTATACACTTTGCAAGACTATATCTGACTTTTTACAATCCTTTAAACAATGTGTATTGTATAAACCATTTAAATTGCATAACCCACACATTTCTTGATGAAAATTTTTCCTCTGTTTCGTTACTCTTTATAACATTAGATACTCTTTGCTTTTGCAGTAGTTATGTATTGCTAGCATTCTTTGCATTGTGGGCGCAACCTTGATTTACATAGGACTTGAATTTCTATCTTCATGTTTAATATATGTATATCTCATTTCATAAATAATTTGTATATCTTTCACTTTATTGAATGTTGGCATGAACAACGGCTTTTTTTTCTCTATAACTTTTATTGATCGAGACTGTTTCTCTTCAAACATATTAACCTTCTTATTGAGAGAAAGGGTATGTCTTCTTTAGTTAGCAACATCTTAAACATTTACTTTGAGGTCTCCACTGTTGAGCAACGTTGTTTGATATTATTCTGATTTCAATCCATGAACTTTTTTATATCTTGGTAGTATTCAACTTTATTTACAATTACTGGTGGCGGTTATATTTGTTACGCCTTATTACATTCATCCGTGATGTGTTGAAAGTAGTTATGGTGATATTAAATTTTAGGTTAGCTTCAGAAACAAAATTTATTTTGCACAAAATGCTTTTAACGCATAACAAATAAAAATCCGAAAATATGTTAATACTGCAAAAGTTGAATAATTTCGGAATTACTTTTCATTACATAAACGACGGGAAATTATTTAAATTATTTTTAAAATCAAAATTACTCGGCTGTTTAATAAATAGCTAAATATGCTTAAATATTAATGCTAAATTTTCTGAAAATTTTAAAAATATAAGGCGAACTACGAGTAATATAAAAAAGGATAGATATTGGAGATTAGCAGTGAAAGCAATTCAATTGCGAGATTAACATTAATTGCTAATTTAACAATTCAGAATATAATATGTGATGAGGTTCTAAACGAATCGTAAAGCACTATTGGCGATTTTCATCGAATATAGATAGCGTTGGTTTCTACGTATACAAGGAGGACGAGAATTGTCAAATTCATTGTTAGGACAGTTTTAATCCCCCTTGCTTCATAGCAAATTACGATTTACATTTTGTTCACCAGATATCAGCTACTTTGTTGCAAACCAGGAATAATTGATCATACATCAAATCTTTTAATTGGTAGTTAATTTGGATATTATAACGGCCATATTGATGTAAATATAAAAATAAGTGAATACGTATCTCTCAGAACAATAGTTAATCGTAGAACTCCTAATTTGTTTAATGATTGATGTCAAATCCGTAAACCATCTGCTACAGGTGGTTTTCAACATGAAATATTTATGGATCAATTTCAGTTTCTTCCTAATTAATATTACTCGGTCTATAACGCCTGGAAGAATTTTGTTAAAAAGTTAATAAAGTATGCCAATGCGATTAAATATGTTGAGTCTTATTGGGTAGAGAGTCGACGTAATTTATCCAAAACTAAGCATTACGATTGGTGTCACCATAAGGAACTGTATTGATAACACGCTACATATTATATTGGAAAGATGGTGAAATTGAATATACCTACATACATAATTTCGTAGATATTCGTAACTAAATCAAATTTTTAACATTAGAATTAGAATTTTAAAAAAATCACCTTTAAAATGCATTCCGGGATAACAGTTTCAACCTCCATATAAACCCAACGATAGTACATTAATTTATTCAGAAAATACCAATTCAACGAAAACTGGTCTAAGTGTTTGACTTGAAACTCATATAAAAATGGTTCTATTGTCTTAGCAGATTTACAAATTTTGTCGTATCCATCAAGAATAACTGAAAAGAATAATAGATCATAAATAAAATGTTTCACATTATTAAAGTTTAGTAGCGTAATCATAGTTACAATTCATAAGTTCAATAGGACTATATTCCACAACTCCATTGTTTAGTTTAAATATATCTTTTAGTTTCTCACTATATGCAATGGTTATTGCACGAATTTGGGTGCATATTAGTTGAAACATTTGATGCGGATCACGTAAAAATAAACTATAAAAAAAAAATTCTCAATTATTCAACTACATACCACCAATGACCAATGAATCATCGGCGATACACCTAATGACATTACCTTCTCACGGTATCCAATAAAGTGGCTTCATTAGATACTGGCAAAATAGCACAATCTTGCAACGATAAATGAGATCGACATAAAGAACCATCACTGCACCATTTTGTTACACCATTTGATATGAGTGACTTATATTTTGTACGATCGCTGAAATTCATATAATATAAAATTTGACTGAAAATAACAAGGGTCGAAAAAAATTACGTACTCTGAAACTATCTCGTAAATATCAATGATATAATTTTGTAAGGTCTTCCAAGTCTTATTAAATTTATAATCATCATAGAAAATATCTATAATAATTAGCCGATGTTGAATACAGTGCTCACAGTTGCATGCTAAATAAAATATGTCGTGCCCATGATTAGCATCCGTAAAGAATTTATCAATCTAAAATGAAATAGAGAAAATATTTAATAATAAACGCCGCAATTGGATTCAGTTTGGTGCAAGCCCTAATGTATACATTATTGATTTTTTCCTAAAGCTTATATTATCGAAATAATCTTTGTTCCATAATTTTTAAGATATCAAAAATTTTACTTGTTTTATAACTGCTTTTCGCAATAATGATTTGGTGCTCTTGCTAAAACAACAAGCGACAATTAAACCAAATCATCCTAATTTGCTCATTCATTGCTGAAGCAAAATTGCATTTTTTTATTGGTTAAATTGGATTTTAAATATTAAACAAGCATATATTTGAACAATTCTGAAAGATTTTGAGCATGATCTCAAATCGTAACTGATACATAGTAAGAGAAGTACCACTTAAGCGATTTATCAATTAAGCAGAAATTTTTTAATTATACATAATATAAAGATTATACAGATTGATATAAATCTAGGAATCCTGGAGGTTTTAAATCGATAGCTTCATCCTGTTCTTCAGTTGGTTTGTCTTACTCTTACTTTACCCCTTCGGAAAATCGAAAACAAAGTTGAATTTAACGAATAGCTGCAAGATGCAATTCTTTACGTGCAGAACATTATTTATAAAGTCCAAGTAACTATCCAGGACGTGGCAGAAGCAATTTCAGTCATAACAAGCAGTATTTTACTGATAATCCTAATACTAAAGGTTAAGCTAACACCAACCAACTTAAGAAATTTGACGTAATTTGCAAAATTAAACAGCGATAAACCGAACTTTGATGGTAACTGAATTTGAATAATCATTCGTGGTGTAAATTAACAAAGGATGAGCAATGGACCAATATACGCTCAATTTATCTAAGCCGCAGTTTCTCGCATTAAGACTGTCAAACAAGGTGGTTTATTTGGCCTTGTTGAATTAGGTAACAATTTCGTTTCTCGCCTTATATTTATTTGTAAAGATATATACCATACGGGATATTAATAAAGACGGGACAATAAATGTATCGTATTTACTACAATGAAAATATTCTTAACACGGCCGAAGAATGCATGCATTACAAAACGTCTGCTGTCACTGCTACATCACACAATAATTACCTCTTCAGAAACTTGCGCCATTTCCTCATTAGCGTTAACATTTGCAACAAAATCTATTCCATTAATTGGATTGCTTTCTAGACATAATTTATTTATTTCCTTCCCATTTAAAAGAGCTCGAATTAATTGCTCGATCCGAACTTCAAACACATTATTTTGGCCATCGAAACTGCAACACGACATGTTTGTCGCATTACAGAGCCGCGACCAATTATCATTAAATTCAATATCCATTAATGTTTAATACTTTTGAAATAGCAAGTTATTAGAATTATAAATTTTGCAGTTATTAATTGTAATTGAACAAAATTTTCACATCTAAAATCAGCTTTCTACACAAATATGGCGATTGCAAATGTCAAGTAAACGCGTCGCCCATAAAACATACATAATAGAATAGTATTACAACCCAATAACCAGATTTAGGAACGTAAAATTGGTGGGGCGATGCACATTGGGGACAACTAGCGATAACGATTGGAAGCAAATTCGATTTCGGAAAATTCGATTCGCAGCGTATTTTGAAAATATGATTTTTTTTTCTATCGAATAATGCCCGGTTTACATAAGACCAACAATTTTCTTCTGCAAAATGAATAAGATATAACATTGACTTTTTGCACATGAGAGACAAGAAAAGCAATATATCCCAACAAAATTTTGCAGAAGAATTTTTGAGCAAAAATGACCATAAAAATGAAAATGTTGCCATAAAATATATTCGATCCGAGTATTTTTATGGCAACATTTTTAAAATCAACAAGAAAAAAAATTATTTCGCATTTGTAAATGTTGAGGATTCATAATAAAAACAGACGCCATAGATAAAAATGTAAATTTCGCATTTGAATTCATTGAAAGTAAATTAATAATGATCCTATAAAAAAAATTACGCCATTACTATATATTTTTATTTCTTTCTGGCACATTGATTATTTTTATATAGCGGATTCTTTCTTATTTACCTGCAAAAATTTGCAGAAGAAAACAATTTTCTCATGTAAACCGGGCATAATTCGAAATCGACAAATTCGTCAGATTATAAAAAAAGTACGAATCGAATGAAACGAAAATGTGACGTCAAAATCCGACTGCTGTTTAAGCGGCGAATGTCGTATTGTGTCAATGTTGTTTTAAAATAATAATGTTTTTATTGTGTAAATAAATACGGCCGTGTATTTTTATATTTTTTAATTGAGGCAATTATAATTATTGTTTTTAAATATCAATAGATATACATATTTACCAAGATGTAAGTTGTAAAATAATTTTCTACAAATAACTATGTATTTTAATATGTATATAAAATTGATTTGACAGATTCACAACAAATGGACGAATCGCTTTGTTTCATAATTGCAATATTCCAAGCGTATCGTATTTTTCGAAAGCGAATGTTTCATAATAGACCCCCGGATTTCGATGTCACATTTTCGTTTAATTCGATTGGTATTTTTTTTTTGTTTCATAATCTGACGAATTTGTCGATTTCAAATTATTAGATAGAAAAAAAAACATGACTCCCCCCCCCCTTCCCCACCCCCGTGTAATCCGTTTCGTATCATTAACGATTAAGAGTTACAGCGCATCCCCCATAGAATTCCTTTTACTTTTTCCTTACAGAAAAGTATGAAAAAAAAACCTCAAGTTTTTTTTTCATACTTTTCTGTAAGTAAAAAAGTAAAACGAATTCTATTGGGGATGTGCTGTTACTTACAACCGTATATTAGGCGTTCTCGGATATATCCGATGGCAACAATTTTTTTAATGTTGGTAACAAAAGTTACTTAAATTACGTTGGCTATACAAAAAGTAAGATTACATTTCGCGTGGTATTAGGCGTTTTCGGATAGATCCCATGGTAACTTTTGAGTAATTTTATTTTTTCTAATGTTGGTAACAAAAGTTACTCAAGTTACAGAGCTTTCACAATAGAAAAAAAACTTGCCTTTACCTTTTGCCTTAAACTTTTACCTTAAGAGTATCTCTCACAATGAGAAAAAAAAAATTTAATTGAAACCAACTTCGTTTTATTTATCTTCATACTAATAATATTTTTAAAATTGTATTTTAGATTATTAATTATAATGCTAAGATATATTAAACCGATAAATTAGAACTTATTTGCATTTTAACATGTTTTGGTTGGAAAATGACAACAAAAACCATGATTTTGAAATTTAGCTAACTTCATTAGTCTTTTCTTAAGGCAAAAGTTTAGAGTTTGCTAACTTTTCCTTAAGGTAAAAACGAAAAAAAATTTTAAAGTTTTATTTTCAAACAAATTTGTAAGGCAAAAGTAAAAGTTTTTCTATTGTGAGAGCTCTGTTACCCTGGCTATACAAAAAAGTAAAATTACATTAAGCGTGGTAATTTTGTATTCAGCAAAATGAAATTACATATTTTAACAGATATGTACATATTTATTGTATTTTTTTAATAGTTTATGCTTGGAAAGTTTATGCTTTAATTTTTCTGACACTACTAATTTAATACAAATTGTCAGAAAGACAGAAATTGAAGAAAACAACTAAAAGTAAATTACCTAAAGTTACCCTACATGTTCGGAAATAGATTTGGTAATTTTTTGTCAGCAAATTACCCAAAAGTTACCATGGGATATATCCGAAAACGCCTAATATTTATATTATTTTAACAGATACAATATTTTTGTTGTACTTTTTTTAATAGTTTATACTTTGAAAGTTTGTACTTTAATTTTTCTGACATTTCTAATTTAATACAAATTAATAGAAATACAGAAATTAAAAACAAATAAAAGTATTTTACCCTAAAGTTTCTCTAGTTCGGAAATAGATTTGGTATTGTTTGTCACCAAATTACTCAAAAGAATAGAGTTACATTAACTAGAGCTGCAACTGTTTTTTTTGCCATATAAAATCAATATAATATTTGCTATCTCTTTTGAGTCATGTGGGAACAAGATGGTTATATAAAAAATGCATATGGTGGTCTCAGATATCAAAGAAAAAGCTAACCGGACAAATTTTTGTTGTTGTAACAAGTGACGCGCTAAATTTTGTGTCCTTAAAAAATCGTGATATTATTAATTAAAAAAAATTAAATATTATAAAACAGTTTGTGTATCGTGTACTAGTGCATCGTTTGTGAATAAATATTGAAAACTTTGAACGTTGAAATATTGAAATGAAGTGTTTTGTGAAATGTTGTCAAAATGCGCATCGAAAAATTCCTTACCATTTGGTGTAAGTATCTTTCGGTATAAGTGTTTATATAAAATCAAATGAAAATTGTGTTAAAAGCAAAGTGATTTGTGATAAAATTATCTATATTTTTATTTAGAAATCAGAACTAATTAATTAAAAAATTTTGGTTGTTGTTGGACTTTTTCATTTTGTAAACAGATGTTATATTACAGTGTCGCATTTTTCTTATTACTACGTACATATTTTACGTGCATTTCTTTTCATAATTACTTTTTATTTTGGAATACTATAAATACAATTTTTTACCGAAAATAAAAAAAAATAAATCCGTACTAAATTGGAATAAAAATAATTGTGAATTTGTGCAGTTTTTAATTTCGATTGAACAAATTCTAAATACGACCCTTTGATTTATATGCTTTCTTTTTTACCCTCCGAATTTGTCTCGTTTGACAGCTGCTATCATTCATTCTACCTTTAATTCAAATTCTTTGCTCAAAAGTTACAATGGGTTATTTCCGAAAACGCCTATTTTCAAATTTTGTATCGCAGACACCCTACCTGTCGGTGAATACGTGTACTATACAAAAAATGCCCTCCCCACGAAATCGTTATGCTTTTTGGACAGAGGCTCTAAAAATGGAGTAGTGCTCGACAGCCTTTGAGCCTTATGTCAAAATAAGTTCCGACTTGTATTTTTGCTGTTAAATTTAAATCATAAAATACTAATAATAGATAAAATATGATACGAATAATTCTATTATTAAGTCTATTAAACTTGATATGCGCTACTTACTCAGATGTTTGCAATGAAGAGTTGTACATGAAACAATTACCAACTGGTCATGTGAATACATATTTCCAATTTACAACAAATCTAGAGTATGATAGTGCTGAAAATTGTGAGTACAGATATCTTCTTAGCACGATATTATTACTTTTAATTGTGGCATTTTTTAGTGATTCACACCAATTTTGTACCAATACCAATCACTGAATTAATCACCCTTTATCAATTTAAAGAGCTTCATGTAAGTTTGACTCATGGACTTTGGAGATATGATCAATGGGGCTACCCATCAATAGAAGCTGCACCTGGGGCAGAAGTTTGGGCTTGGTTTCAAAATGATACTAAATCTAACATTGATTTTAAATGGAATAACTTGTGCTCGTCATTATCTGGGCTTTTATGCGCCTCGCTGAATTTCATTGATGAAACCAATACCATTTCTCCGAAATTTACATTTCGCCCTTTGTATAACGTTTACAATCCCGATAAGTTTGACGACCAAATCCGTTATGGGACATTACCTCATGAAATTGTGTGTACAGAAAATTTAACACCTTGGAAGAAGCTATTACCGTGTGCAGGCAATGAAGGCTTAGGATATTTATTGAGTTCTGACAATATCTACGGTACAAATTATCATTCAATCGGAATTCATATCCGGCAATTATGCCAATTTAACGAGACATGTCCGAAAAAAATGTTGGAAGTTAAACAAACGGTTAATTTAATTTTTGATCCCATTGCTGTTAAAGACTTAGATTGGGGTATCAAAAAGTTATTTGGCCACGGTTTAAATAAGGCTTGTACCTTAGCTAACACCAGCAAAATTTTTGTAGAATTGTCAAACGCTAATTTTACGTTAACTCCGGAGCCAACACGGATATATCCATCAATTCGCGGTGGAAATGAACAACTGGTGGCCGAGTATGACTTAAAGCAATTACCAAAAAATAGAATGTTTGGACTTTCAGTTCAAAACGAAAAGTCGATTCCGATTCCTGTAACCTTGTCATCACCTTTATATGCAAAGCGTTATTTGCTCGGAGTAGGACAAGAACGAGGCCAAATTGTTACAAAAATTATGAACAATCATTGGGCACCTATTACAGTAGTGCTTCAAGAAAATATTCCGTGGTTTGTGCCAATATATTTGCATACGCTAAAGCTTCGTATTGGCGATGATTTAATTCAACCCAAATCAATAAAATTTATTCCGGGCGAATTACGAAAGCGACCATATCACCTCGAAGTTGCATTTACAATACCGGCCCGAAAACGTTTAGATTTTTCAATTGATTTCGATTACATCTTTCTGAAATGGTTGGAATATCCGCCGGATGCAAATCATGGCCATTACATTGGATCAGCTGTTTTAACTGCTCTCCTGTCGAATGCCAAAAATTACACAATGGTTCCAATAGATGGAACATTTTTTGCCGATGGTTTTAATGCATCCCGAACAAATTATTTGATTCAAATGCGTACAGAAAGCTTATTAATCACATTGCCAACACCTGATTTTAGCATGCCATATAACGTTATTTGTTTAGCGTGTACCGTTGTCGCTTTAGCGTTCGGGCCAATACATAATATTGCCACTAAAAAGTTGGTAATTACTGGGCAGGATAAGAAAAACTCGTTTGCTAAAAAACTGCAATTAATTCTTAATAAATCATTTAAAAATTAAACTTTTAGTTTTATTTATAAAAAGTTAACCATTTACTTATTTTTTTTAGACAAATTTAAATATTGGTAATGTATTAAATGTAATTTCGGATTTACTAAAATGCAATTACATTTAATAAATTTTTAACTTATTATAATTTCTTTTTTATTTATATAAAAAATATTGACAAATAATCTATAGTTACTTATAAAAATAAATAGTTGGACCATGTGGGATGAGTGAAAAACAATGTAAACAATTTTCCATTCAGCCCCGAACCATGAAGTACTGCCAAAAGTTCAGCTAAATTAGACTATGCATGTTCGTCTTAGAAATAACATAAAATCATTTTAAACGTCGTTACGTATTATGGATCCCTAAAACGGCAATTAGTATTTTATTACCAATTAGACGGGGCTAAAGCTATTTTTTAAGATCAGGAGCATGGGAAAGTATTTAAACCAAAAACTGAACAAGATTAATTTTCGGCGACTACATAAATTAAAAAATACAATGATTATTTTATATCGCTTTGACCATAAACAACTACTCGATGACCAGACACGTTAGATTTTAATCTGCTTGAAGTGATTGAAGTAAGCCTTTAAACCAATACTCCATGTTGATCATTCGTACAATTTGCATGTAACACGCATAGGACGGCATTTAATCATGTTATAGTTGCTTTTGATCTCAGAACATTCTTACCTGGGGAAAATAACACAAAAAACTTATTTTTCTATACGCACAACTCTAAGGCTGGCAGCTGCGGATTTTATAATTGAATTACCATGTTATTGTGGAGGTTGGTACGCATAACCATAACCACTCGGTGGTGGTGGTCCTTGGGGCCCAGGTGGTGGCATTTGTCCACTTGGTGGCCGCTGATATTGGTAGTTTTGTGGTGGATATTGCCCTTGTGGCATTGGAGGATAACCTTGTTGGTGATATGCGTGAGGAGGATAATTTGCAGAACCAGCGGTATTATATGGTTGACCCGCAGGCGGTGGTACATACCCTTGCGAAGCCGGAGGTTGATAACCAGTCGGTGCTGGGCTGGATGACGTAGCTGGCGGAGTGGGCTGTGAGTAATTTGGTTGACTTGAAGTTGGCGATGCGTACGGTTGCTGTTGAACAGGTGGTGTTCCTGGGACGGCTGCAGGTGGTGGATAATTTTGGTTGTTTGGTGGATGCTGTGGTGGATTCCCATTTGAATTTGGCGACGGTGTCTGAACTGGACTCGATTGATTGTTATAAGCTCCTGCAGTCACCGGTGGAGTTTGTTGTGGAGAAGTTGTATTCGACGTAGTTGCAGTAGGTAGTGATTGCTGACCCGATGGATAGCCAGCAGAAGGTTGATATTGTTGAGGCGCGGGATAATTTTGTTGACCACTTGGAGGATAATTTGGTTGTCCGGCGGCTGATGGTTGGCCGTAAGCATTTGGCGCTGGACTTTGTGCACCATAATTATAAACCAAATGTGGTGGTGGAGGTGGCCCCGCTGTCGTCTGCGGTGGATATTGATTTGGAGATTGACTGGAAGGTGCGGGGCCGTACATTTGAGGTTGTGCGGATTGCTGATTAGGTGGTGGATATCCGCCTGGTGCTGGTCCTTGAGGGGGGTGTGAAGGATTAGGATAGGCAGCAGACGGTCCTGGAGGAGGACCTCCAGAGGATGCAGCAACAGCCGATGGTAACCCATGATGATAACTTTGAGGTGTCCCGGCATTGGGTGAGTACCCTTGATTCGGCGGACCATATGGATAACCAGATTGTGGTTGGTACGGTTGATTTTGTGGTGGATATTGCCCATAATGACCAATCTGTTGATATCCACCTCTTTGTGGATAACCTTGCGGCGGTTGAGATGACTGTTGTGGCGGTCCACTTGGCCTCTGAGATTGTTGAGGAATTGGTTGTTGTGGTGGAGCAATACGATGAGATTGTTGCTGCTGTGGTGGTTGTTGTCCGGGCGCCCCTGACGAAGCAATTGGATTTTGCGGAGGCTGAGATGGCTGCTGAGGTGGGGGTGGTTGTTGTTGCGAAGGTGGCCCAACATTCGCTAAGTGAAGTGGCTGGGGCGGTATCGACGATGTTGGCTGATAATTAGGATGATTCGATGGTGTTACATTATGGCCTGGTTCAGTTGAATGAGGATGCGGAATAGGGCCTGATTGTGAGACCGGTATCCCAACCGGTGCACCATGTTGTCCAGGTGGGGGCTATAAATCAAACACTATAATACACCATTTTCGTAAAAAAAAAATTATATTACCGGCAATATTTGAATAAAGCTTTGCGTTGAATCAGACAAGGACGCCAAATATACGAGATTTTTATGCAAGGCTTGTTGATAAGACATACACTCCTGCAGCTTTCCCATATTTTGAAAATCTTGTATTGTCTGTATTAAACCGCAATTTTCATCTAATATTTTTTGGATCTGAGCAGGTGATGGAGGTGGCACGTTAGTTGGATTAATACTTCCCCGACTTGATGGCATATTAGACAAATTCGATGATCCAATCCTTTGTGGTTGCTGTTGCGAAGATTGAGGTGATGTTTGTTGTTGTGGTTGAGGGAACGCTATTGACATTTTTTCTTCGGCAAAATTTACACGCAAATTTCACACAATAAATTTTTTAATATTTACACGATAAATTAATTAAATTGTTATTTTAATTTAATAAAAAGAATAATGAAAAGCTATTTCACACAGTAAATTTAATTCAAAATTATAATAAACTATCGAAAGCACTCAACAAGAAACCATTAAACAGTCCAGCATCGAAAGTGAAGTTTGCTACAATTTTCTCCAATTAAAAAATCCACGGAAACCCTCGAAACAAAGAAATGGAATCGAAAAATTAATCCATTCTCGATGGTTAACCCTTTCGGGTTCACAAAAAATTATTTTTTTGCTTCACTTTAAGTTCGAAATACATAAATGTGTATGTAAATAACCACAGTTTGTAATACCCTACGGATTTTAACAGATCCTCATTAAATCGGAATGCTTTTTGAAAAAAGGATAATAATTTGATAACATATTATTTAAATTAAATTGTTTAATGAGCTTTTAAGTTTAAAAGTTAAAATAACGGTTATTTAGCTCTTTTTTAATATTTTAATTATTACAACTTAATTAATAAGTTGTAATAATTAAAATATTAAAAAAGATCTAAATAACCGTTATTTTAACTTTTAAACATATTATTTGTTTTTGATTTGTTTTATTTTGTTTTGGCGTTAATAGTTAATTATATTATTATAGTTATATTATATTATTATAGTTATTTTTCTGACGAAAACAAGTTAAATTGGGATGCACAAATGTGATGATGTTTTGTTTATGAATTTTTTAATATTTTTGTTTATGAACAAACTACAAAACGCGAAAACTACATGTCAAAATCTTCGATTTTTTGACGATAGATGAAATAAAATTGTTCTGTAATTTTTTCATCAACATAATAAACTCATTAAAATAATACTGCATAAAAAATACCGAGCGCAACGAACGGAACGAACTACAAAAATGAATCCGCCTTAATTGTTTAACCCATTTAACAGCGCATCCCCAATAGAATTCCTTTTACTTTATTCTACAGAAAAGTATGGAAAAAAAATTTGAGAAAACAAAATTTTTTTTTCTCAATTTTTTTTTCATACTTTTCTGTAAGAAAAAAGCAAAGAATTTAAAACTCTGTAGAATGGGTGTCAAAATTTTACCCATATAAAATTTGCTATTTCATCTGTCACAAGCCAGAGTAGGATGGTTATATAAAAAATGCATATGGCTTACTCATTTTTCAAAATAAGAACCCACCAAACCGGTGTTTGTTGTTGTATGATGAAATTACAAATTTTTAAAATTATTAAACAAAATACTTTAAAATAAAAAAAACATCATCAAATAGCGAGTGGTTTATGTAGTGGTGATTTATTTGATAATAAAAATTACACTTTCATGTAAAATGAAGTGTGTTGTGAAAAAATGCCAAAATACGCCTAAGAAAATTCAGAAAAGAATATCTTACCAGGAACTTTACCAAGTGTTATATATAATAAAATGTAAATTATATTAAGAAGCTAGTGGTTTGTGATAAATTTATCCTTAATTTAAGTTATAAATCAGAAAAATTAAGAAAACAATATTGGTTGTTGCCGTGGGTTCTTATAATGTTTTTTGTTTTTGTAATCCCGTTGATTTAAATCCTTTCTCTTTTACTCTCCGAATTTGTGACATTTGACGGTTACTTACACTCATTCTGTACTTTTAAATTCTTTGGGAAAAAGTAAACGGAATTCTATTGGGGATGCGCGTTAAATTGCATAGCCCACGCATTTTTTGATGAAAATTTGTCCACTATTTCGTTACTCTTTATAACAATTACATACTCTTTGCTTGTAGGCATCATGTATTATCATGGTCTTATCCAACAATAGCGAAATAAAATTACAGCCTTTGGCTAAACTTAAAATTGCGATGCTTTGGTTGAAGACTTGGAGAAGTCACACAAGAATACACAGATGATTCATTGGGATACACATTTTGTGTTCAACGTGAAATTCGGGGGAGGGGGGGGGGGGGGGAGAGAATCCCAGTAAAATATATCCACCAATAGAACAATAGAAATGTAATACATTTTAACCTGTTAAATTAAAACATTACTTAAATTATGTTAAACGAATATTCGACGAAAGAATATCTATTTTGTTATAGAACTATACTGAAATTCCTGTGTATTCTTGTCCGTGGAGTAATTTCCTTCATATAAATATAATTATTATAAGACAAATTGGTACTAAAAATTCTCACCAACGGAGTGTAACTAAATGGTGTAGCACTAGTAAGTTAAATGAATAGTGTACGTTAATGGGGCATTTACGTGTAGAAAATTGTTTTCTTCTACAAATTTTTGCAGGTAAATAAGAAGGATCCGCTATATAAAAATAATCAATATGCCAGAAAGAAAAAAACATATATAGTAATGGCGTAATTTCTTTATAGGATCATTATTAATTTGAATTCAAATGCGAAATTTACATTTTTATCTATGGCGTCTGTTTTTATTATGAATCCTCAACATTTATAAATACAAAATAATTTTTTTTCTTGTTAATTTTAAAAATGTTGCCACAAAACTATTTGGATCGAATATATTTTATGGCATCATTTATTTTTATGGCAACATTTTATAGTGGTTTTATGCTGTATAGTGGCTTAAAAATCTTCTGCAAAATTTTGTTGGGATATATTTCTTTTCTTGTCTCTCATTTGCAATAAGTCAATCTTATATCTGTTTCATTTTGCAGAAGAAAAATGTTGGTCGCATGTAAATGGGGTATAATGCCCGGTTTACATAAGACCAACATTTTTCTTCTGCAAAATGAATAAGATATAACATTGACTTTTTGCACATGAGAGACAAGAAAAGCAATATATCCCAACAAAATTTTGCAGAAGAATTTTTGAGCAAAAATGACCATAAAAATGAAAATGTTGCCATAAAATATATTCGATCCGAGTATTTTTATGGCAACATTTTTAAAATCAACAAGAAAAAAAATTATTTCGCATTTATAAATGTTGAGGATTCATAATAAAAACAGACGACTAAAAATGTAAATTTCGCATTTGAATTCATTGAAAGTAAATTAATAATGATCCTATAAAAAAAATACGCCATTACTATACATGTTTATTTCTTTCTGGCACATTGATTATTTTTATATAGCGGATTCTTTCTTATTTACCTGCAAAAATTTGCAGAAGAAAACAATTTTCTCGTGTAAACCGGGCATAATTCTGTCACGGCGTATATTAAAATATTGGGCCAATTTTTTAATTCAACCTGAGCAAGCAGTGCGCTGTCAAAAAATACTCTGTGTTTTTTTATTCAACCTGAGTAATTTTACTCTGCACACTGCGTTTTTATTTGTGAACTGTGCTTACACCGAGCTTACTCGGTTCTTCAAATTTTACTCTGAAATTAATGTCATGTTACGAAGAGTGTGCAAAGTAAAAAACAATTTTTTACTCTATGCGCACCGGATAAGTTTACCCAGTACAACCTTTGCTCGGTGTACACTACCCGGGGTAAGCCTGCTTGCTCGGGTTGAATTAAAAAATAGACCCATTATTTAGTACATTAATATCCCTTTTGTGATTTACTAACACAATTGTGCGGGTAGGGCAAAAGTACCATGTCAAAAATTTAGTTTTGTATGTTTTTTGAACCAACTTACACATTTGTGAATTCCTTTTTAACTTATTTTCGTCCGAAAAAACACTCTCACGTCGATTATAGAACTCACCGGATTTACTGCGGCGCGAGTCCAAACTCGATATAAAAAAAATTAAAATCATGAATTTCGATCAAGGTTGCATGTAAAACTGGTTTTATTTTTGCACAAATCAAACAAAAACATTCGTTCGAAATTCGCAGCTAAAACATTACGAATTCGAATCGTAAAAACTGGGCTGGGATGTTCTAACATCACCATTTTGCGATATTTTATCGAAGTCTACGTCTCTTTCTGCTAGAATTAATTTGACTTCTGTTTCGTTTATCAATTATTTCTTCTCTATTGCTATCACAACCTACTAGAATATATTTGAACAATATCTATTTCAATTATTTTCATTCTACAATCGAAAAAAAAATATTTGGTGATAGAAACACAGCAGAAACATCACAATATTGCAATCTAGCAGGCTGGTAAACGATAAAAAAATTGAAACAGAGATAAATTTTATTCTACAGAAACGAGAAATCAACTTCGATAAATTATCGAAACATGGTGATGTTAGAACATCCCAGCCCTGAATTATATGAAAATAAATCCAGTTTTCAACGCAACCTTGATTGAAATTAATGATTTTATTTTTTTTTTATATGGAGTTTGGACACCCGCCGCAGTAAATCCGGCGAGTTGTCGTGTATATCGACGTGTATATCTATACACACAATTGTGTTGGTTTTACTTCAAATCAAGCGAAATTTTTTATCAAAAACGCCATTACATACCATGGGTTTTTACTCACACATTTGTGTGGGTTGGACTAAAACTGTGTCAATTTTTTTGTTTTCTTGGTTGAAAAAGGGATATCACAATCTTGTATGTTAAATCACTAAAATAGTACATATATTTATAACATGAGAAACGCAAAAATATTAAATAGGTACAGGTAACCCCTCCAAGAACACGGTATTTGAAGAACACAGCTTCGAATAACACGGATACCCATTTTCTCAAATTACAACACGATTTTTGTTACTCTCTTTTTGTTTTTTGTACATATCATAACAAAAAATAAAACGTAACGTTTTTTTATTTTATTTTTTGAAGTCTCGAACAATACGGTTTTAATGAACACGAAACGAATTAATCGTGTTCTTGGAGGGTTTCCTGTATTTTGAAATGATTTTCAGTTAAAACCCAATAAGCATATCTTATTATTTGTTTATTTATTTTATTTTTCAAATAGCTCTTAAGCTAATTTTCCAGTTTACAGTACAATATATATACATCATCTACTTAATAATTGAACTGTTTTATTTGAAAGTGGTATAAGTCCACTTTTCAAAAAAATTGAGTTAACTGTAATTTTAGGAAGATATAGACACCTTCTCTCCATATTTATAATCATACATTCAATAGAGTACGGTTTTCTTATAAAGTAAGCAAAAGAATTTTGGCTATAAAATGTTATCGCAAAAACTTTTTTTTTGAAAGTGGAATAAGTCCATTCCTAATAATTATAATTGGCAAAAATTCGCTCGTTAAAATGAATTATTCACTCTTTAGTGATCGAACAGTGTTATTTGTAATACTGATCAGTAAGAATAATGAAAAGCAGCAAAAAATATTTTATTCTACTATTCAGTTATGAAGAATAATGTAGAAAGAAGTTATATTCACTATTCGATCGATCATTGAAGAAAATAATATAAATGTTTTATCTACTACTACAATGAATGTTCGCTTTATTGATTGTTAAAGCAAAAGAGTACAGTAAACCCTCGATTTAGGGGACTTCGATTTAACGGACGCTCGATTTAACGGACAATTTTTTTATTTTCCCTTTTTTGGTTATCGATTATGATGGGATTGGGTATGTGGAATGGAAATGAGATTTTTAAATGATTTTGGGAAGAAATTCTGGAATATGGCCATCTTGGACAGAACTCGATCAATTCTTAACCGATTATGATAGGATTGGGTATGTCGAATGGAAAAAGAACTCTTAAATGATTTGTTTAAGGAATTCTTGAATATCGCCATGAAACTCGATAATTTAAACTAGAGCGGAACTCGATAATAAGCAGGCGTTTTTCTTGAAGCAAGCGGCTAATGATGCTAACATGTTTCCGGTAAGGCTGTATGCTTCAACATCTATCGCCAGTACGTAATTAACCCACCCATGAGCGGCAGATCAACTACTTATGCTCCCCAAAAATCATGTTATGAACCCTACACAAAGGGCTCGGATAAATTTATATTATTCTTATCAACAACGACCTCGAAAACTGTTCACGGGAACATGGAATATATTGCCTTCTAAGATAATAAGATCTTCAGAACCAACCAAGCGAAAATTTACACTTTTGAGGTACTTGTAATACAAGAGCGCATAATCCATTTGGCCATATTCCAGAACTTTTTTCAAATATCGTTTAAAAATTCCATTTTAATCCAACATACCCAATCGGCCAATCCCATCATAATCGGTTAGGAATTGAACGAGTTCCGTCGCAAGTAATCATATTCCAGAACTTTTTCCAAAAATCATTTAAGAATCACATTTCCATCCAGCAAACCCAATCAGATCATAATCGGCTAAGAAATGTATGAGTTCCGTCCCAGATGGCCATATTCCAGAACTTCTTCCAAAAACAGTTTGTGCATCTCATTTCCATCCAACAAATATTCCTTGATAATCGGTTGAGATAAACGAGTTCTGCCCTAGGTTGCCATATTCCAGAACAAGTGTAAAATCTATAGTCGATTAAATTTAAAAACATTCGGATTTAACGGACATTCGTATTTTACGGACTCCCCAATTAGCCCGTTAAATTGACGTTTTTCTGTAGTAATTACCGTTTGCTCACACAAACAAAAAATCATCAATCCTTTTATTTTTTTTATTCGCTCACTATTCGTTTATTACTGATTTACCATTTACGTTTAATACTACTTCTCATTTTAATTATTTAATATAATTTTTTACATTAAAAAATTCATTTCAGTGAAGCTAATGTCTATAAATATATGGACATAAATTTCTTCTTGTTTTTATTTCTTATAATATGTTATTTTTGAAAGTGGTAAAGTCCATTTGGACCTAAAAAACACGTTTATTTTTTAAATATTTTCAATAGTTATTATTTCATAATAAAATTTAAAAAAATGTAAAAGTGTTAAGAACATTACGAATTGATTAACGTTTGCCAATATTTTTAAATTAATTCAAATGCAAACCCTTAAATATCTCGATACATAAAAAAATGGACTTATACCACTTTCAAAAATAACAGTTCAATTATGAAATTTCTTTTAACAGTTCTGCCCTAAAATCCTTTATGCTTCTACAATTTCTTATATTTTCCGGTAACTCATTATACATCGATATGCCTTTGTCGAATATCGATTTTTTACTTCTAGATTGTCTTTTAAACTCTAAATAAAACTTATCCTTATGCCTGGTATCATGACTATGCCATCCTATCTCCTACACAACAACTGACTTAAATATTGTGGTAACAAATTTTTATCAAGCCTAAAAATAAAAATCATTACGTTCATATACAATGTATTTTCCACTGTTAACAACTCTAACTCCAGCAACATATCACAGATTCTTGCATATCTATCTCTATTTAACAAAATCCTCAATGCTCTATTAACGATATCTTGCATTTTATCTATATCAGACTTATTTACAATGAAAAGTATAGTATTGCAATAGGTGATATGTGGCATTACAATAGTGTTATAAACTACCTTTTTCGCTTTTACCGATAAAAAAATTTTATACCTAGATAATACACCTACTTTCATTGCTAACTTCTTTGTAACATAACTAAGTAGCATGTTCTTTAAAATTTAGCTTGTTATCCAGTATAATGCCTAAGTACTTAAAACTATCTACCCATCCTATTACGGCATTATCTATAACAATATTTCCATTTACTACATTATTCCCTATATACATACATTTTGTTTTATTTACATTTAACATTTACTTATTTATACGAAGCCATTTTGCTACTTCACCTAACTCTTCATTCATACTACTTATGATCTCGACCACATCACTTCCCGACAAATACAGCAACATATCATCAGCAAACAAGTGGATTTTGCATCTATTTAGAATCTGTGGCATACCATTTATTTATATATACTATAAATAGCAATGGTCTCAGCTTACTTCCTTGTGGCACTCCATACTTTACATCTACAGGATCAGAGCATATATCATTTATTTTTACATACTGCTTTCTATTATTTAAATAACTATCCAACCAACTTAAGAATTCGCCCCTCACACCATATTTGTCTAATTTTCCTAGCAACCTTGTCCTATCTATTGTTTCAAATGCCCTTTTAAAATCAAAGAAAACTGCTACCGTCAATTTTCCATCCTCCCTCTCTCTCTTCCAATCCTCCACCACCATCTGAACACCTGTCTCTGTAGAGTGCTGCTCCCTGCTCTCTAAATCCAGATTGGTGCCCAGATAGCATATTAATCTCACCGATGTACCCGAGCAGATTATCCAAAATTATTGACTCCAATACTTTGTCCAAGATTGACAAAATATTTATAGGACGATAATCCGACATCCGACAACTATTCATAACTTTAGGCACAGGAACTATACATGATACTTTCAAACTTACTACTGCATATTCTAACGACAAATTTACTATGCGGCTCACATATCCCTTTCTCTACCAAGAAAAAAATTTTTAAACGTTATACAATTTTGAACAAGTGTAACTTGAAGTTTATACCTAAACGCCGGAGACATAAAATATCATCGACTTATCTGTACCAGAAAATAATTTGTCGGAAGAACGAGTTACCGGATGTAAAACGGGTCCATTCGAAGAAATTCATGAACATTTCTGCTAGTAAAGGTGATAAGGGTGAAACGATTGATAAACTGTGAACTTATAAAATTTATTACTGAAGCAATAATTTTTTTGAATGCAAGTATCGAAAATAAGTTCGAACACTATCCAAAACTTAAGACTATATTTTTTAGTTTATCAATTGGTATGACAACACTAATCACATCAACAGAAATTAATCTGGTGTATTAGGCTACTTAAGATGAGCAAATGCGTTACAGTAGGCAACTATCGGTCTTATCGATACATCTTCTTTGTAATTGTTTGGCAATCCATAAAGATTCGATCAGATGGGTTCATAACTTTATATTTTTATTCAAATTCCCCAAATGCTACTGTTGGATGGATGCATGTTAAATGGATGTATTCATTGCCAATTTCCTAAATTTAGGTTTTGTTTATATGCAGAATTATTCGCACGATTTGTTTCAACAAACTAATGAACCAAAAACAAGTTCGCTGATACATGAGGATTTTAGAGGAATGAATCCGTGATAAACTCCTATTTACCGCATCGCTGATCCTCCGGTCATGGAGACAGATTTTATCCTCTACTCTTTATCCTTGAAAAAATATGTAACAATATTAAATTTTTGATCATTTTTGTTGATAATTAATTATATTATGATAATATTAAAACAAAACCATTATTATTTTGTATACACTTTAATTATCTTTGCGATGAATTACAAACTCTGAATGTCCTTTATCTTGTTGCCACTGTTCTATTGCCTTGTTAACAATTAAATCTGCCGTTTCGGGGTCATCTTTTAACTGTAATACAATTCTTTGTTAAAAATTTGTTGTAAATTTCCTACAAAATAATCTAACATTTTTCACCGAATCTAAAAAAATTTTTAAATCCGTATAGGCAATTATTTGTCGTCTTAGAGTTGTAAACAAGACTACAGCAACAAAACCAAGTATTTTTTTTGATCCACCACAAATTTTATCCCAAATCCGTATCAGGGCCGATTCAGCAATAACTCCTGCAAAACAACATTGATACCATTCATGTAATGGCAAGGCCACAAATAAGTTCTTTGATTCTAAATGTGTATATATTCTGGTATCTTCTTTTTGCAGCAGATTTTGTGTAAAATCAATGAGACGTTGTGATTCATTTTCAATTTCTTTGGTAAATTCATAAAATCCTTTTGCTTTCCAATACGTTTCGAAATCAACTTCAAAACTTTGCAGGAGAATTTCAGTTACGGTAACAAAATTACTTTCATTCTATGAAATATGACAATAGAATACGGATTTAGTTCAAATCAGTGAGTAATGCTTTTTAAAATCTTACGTTTATGTTAAATCCTAAATGTAATTTTTTATTCTCCAGAAGCCACATGGTATGAAATATTTTTTGCTTTGGTGTATTTTCGTCGATTAGTCTCATAATTGTTAATGAATGTAGCAAATCGTTATAAACAGCGAGCCTCTGGTGCTTAACGAAATCATTGGAGTCATTATTGGGGTAAATATCTATTAATAAATTTGGATTAGAAGTTTATAGTCTGTATGATATAAAATCTTACCTAGTAAAAGGTTCCATAAAACATTTCGATGCAGAGTCGGCACCGTAAATCTCAAACAAAATTGTTTTAATTTGATTTTATTTAGCGGTTTATCTTTTAATAAAATTTCTAATGATTTCTTCTCTTCTACGCTACGACAACCAACTTTCTCATAGTAAGCGGATCGAAAGTTCCTTTTCGTTTTTTCTTTTTCATCGGTTGCCATTTGGAAACGGAAAAGAAAACTGCTACTCCAGAAATTCTAAAATTATCCGACACGGAAGGTCAAGGATTGTTCTTCACATGAGGCAAGCTTTATAGTTTGTTATATGGAGTGTGGTTCTAAAGTTTTAAGTGAAACATAGTTTAAAACTCTGTTAAAAAAAATTAAATTAAATGGTTGTGTTAACCAGAAATTAACTATTTATGTACGTACTTATAAAAAAATCAAATATGTAATATAATAAATAATTTACAAATAACTAAACTATTAAACTGAAACTACATAAATAAACAAAAATCTTATTTGTCAATTTTGACAACTGACCCCCAATGCACAAAATGTTAACTTTCGACTTCGAATATCCCAATCCGCCGTTCCACACTTTGCTCATACAAATCTTTTTATGCGTCCACTTAGAATCATGATGTGCATCAGTGATCAGAGCAGCGGTATCAAAACATGGGCTGGGATGTTCTAACATCACCATGTTTCGATAATTTATCGAAGTTTATTTCTGTTTCAATTTTTATATCATTTGCAAATGATAGATTGCAACATTGTGATGTATCTACTATGTTTCTATCACCAAATATTTTTTTTTTGATTCTACAACGAAAATAAGTGAAATAGATATTGTTAAAATATATTCTAGTAGAGTGTGATAGCAATAAAGAAGAAATAATTGATAATTGAAACAGGAGACAAAGTAATTCTAGCTGAACGAGACGTATACTTCAATAAATTATCGCAAAAAGTGATGTTAGAACATTCCGGCACTGTTTTATTGGTAAAGGGGAAAAACACGAAGTTTAATACCCGTGTCGATGCATAGAACAATTTGTGAATTTTATGATTCAAAAATAACAAGAAAATAAAATTAATGTGTTTTATGTATGAATTTGAGATACTATACAGGATTTTATTGTTCGATATCAGGGGGTCAATTTTGTTCGAAATCCGTGGCTTGACAAAACAACAACCGGTTATAGCACTTTTCCTGACAGACAAACATTTTTTTTTTTCATTTTAAATCGAACTCACAAATATGTGTAAAAAATGACAGATTATAATGTCTTCCAGATTCTAACGGATCTTAGTTAAATCGGAATTATTCTTGAAAAAAACATTATAATTTGATAACATATAAATTACTTTACTATTATTTCCGAAAATGATTTAAGTGGAATGCAGAAATGTTTAATTTTAGTTTTAAAATAATTGCAAATTTTGTGTTTCTGCGGAAAAAAAAACATTTTTTCGACTTTGCATTAAAACAAAACCGACTACGCTTATTGTTATTAGTATGTGTTATTTTTTGGATGTTTGGCGCGTGGACCGACATTTTTTTTTGACAGACTGAAGGGGTTATTTGTCAGCTTTCATCCCAAAGAACTGATATTCTGAGTGTCATGGTAATTGTGATATGGTATTTTTAAGTTTTTTTAAATTACCCAAAATCTCACCTTTAATTGCCCATAAATTTGTTGTTTGTAGTCGTAAAAACACGATATAACTTTTATTGGAATCTGCAATTGCAATGTGATTTTATTCTAAATAAATCATTATTTAATACAATGGGTTTAAAAAAATGAGTTATGGGGCTTCCAAATTCTAAAAAATGTGTAAAAGTATAAAAAAAATCTACCTCCTAAATGCATAAAAAAACTAGAGGTTGTTTCGAAATTACCTTTGTTTAAAAAACGTCTCTAGTTTATGCCCTTTCAAACGGTATGCTACATATCATAGAAATCATTCATTTTATGGTGAAAATACGTTACTTATCAATGATTGACAATAAAGGTAGTGGTGGTGTAGATCAAATCGAAAAAATATCAAATCTTTCAAAAAATATAAATTTGATTTAAATCAAATTTATCTGTTTTTTTGTGTCGCATAGAACGTAAAAAATTGATTTCGATCAAATATTTTTGATTTACATCAAACAATTTTGTACGAAAGAACTCCACGTAACACATTTACAACTCTTCTCAAAAAGTCTAATTATCATAGGATATGAACGGCATAAATGTTTCGTACTGTTTGTGTATGACCATGGGTGGGATGTTGTAACATTACTTTCTGCGATACTATCGAAATTTACATCTCTTTCGTCACAAATTAAATTTATCATTTTTCCATTTTTCCATTTTTCAATTACGTTGCTTCTATTGCGATCTCTACCTATTCGAAAAAAATATTATATCGTTCTACTCTTATTCTACTCTTATTGTACTTACTTATTTTAAGAGTGATACTTTATCGAAAAACAAAAAAGAGATAAATAAACAATTTATTCTAATTTAGTGCTTTCTTCGCAATACAGGGGGTCAATTCGCGTTCCGTGAAATAATGAAAATAAAAAGTTTTTTTTCATTAGCAATCGAGTAGGTTTTCGTTTTCATTTCCCATAAGACAGTTTGATTTCACACAGTAAAATTTAAAATTACGTGCGAATAATTCAAACTACTAGGTTGCCAATGAAAAATAGTTTTCATATTCATTATTATACGGAACGCGACTTGACCCCCAGAAAGCAAAATTGAAAAGTGAAACGGCAAGCTATTTTATTTTGAGAAAAAGAGATATAATATTCGATAAATATCGAACAACGTGAAGATACAACATCTCACCCCAAATGTTCGTAATTGTAACAGCAAAGTTAAGAACCAAGAAAGCTATGAACAAATTCTTTCACTTGTATGTAGTACGTAAACGGAACACCTTGTTTGCAGGGTTGTAATCTACGGTACGCCTTATCGCAATGTTTTAAGGGTCGGTTTGCTAAAATAAACAAATAATTTTTTGATAGATACATTGTTTGTATTTATTTATCGAAAAATATTGTCAAGTACCTATTTTTCAAATTTATAACTTATCGGATAGCTAGCATTTGATCTAATAAGCAAACAAACACAGCTACTCCAAAACAGTCAGACGCATGCGTCTGTTTACAATTTTATATTAACCTACGTTTTACTTGTGCCACACAATTTGATAGAACGTATTATTAGTTACGTTTACATTTTAAGATCTAATAGTAATGAGCAATTATGTATTAAAACAATACTATTGAGACCCGTACTTAGCATTGAATTGTAAAGATGTATCAACCGCTAAATAAGGAGAGTCTTCCTTCAAAATATTTTAAAATATTTGTTGTTGTTGCGTCATATTGGTAAGCCGGCTACAAAACTATCTTTAAAAATTAGCTTAACCTTTCTTTTTCAGGATAATATCAATATTAACAGTATTTGTGAATAAGGCGTTATTGAGCAATAACGCTGTGAATTTGGATGCTCCTCTTTTTGTTACATGGTTTCAATGCATAGTATCAGCACTTATCTGTTTTACTATGAGTCGCCTGTCGAAAGTATTTCCAGGCACAGTTAGTTTTCCCGAAGGGAATCCATTTGATTGGCAAACATTTAGAAATGTAAGTAGCTACAAAACATTTTATATAAATCGTATAATCCTCAAAGGCTGAATTATTTAAGCTTATTAATAATAATAAAATAATTTAACCATCTAGTATTAAATACCATTCTTGTGCAATGTGCGTTTTGCAAGCATGGCCACTGTTTTCTTTGAAATATTTTGTGTTGGTTTATTCCACTAATACCTAATCAACCTGTAATAGTTGGTGATTAATATACCTAATTTCCTTTCCATATTAATGTCCAGATTGTTTGCCCCTCATAAAGTACTCAGTATCGGCTGTATTGTCTCCATCGATAAAAAGCTTTAGCTGGGCGTTCAGTTAAGTAACAAAATGTATTATTGGCGAATTTATATATACATATATTCTTTTTCCAAATTCTATCGAATAAACAAAATTTCATTTAACTTACTAAGTAGTGCTCCATTCCTTATATTTAACCCATATTGGTCATATTTATAGATATGTATCAATTTCCTTTGTTATATGAGAAACTGGTAAACCGGAAAATCTAAATTGGAAAAGCAGAAAAATGGAACTTCGTCGCTACTATTTACACCATGATAATGTACCTTCTGAAAAAACATGGAAAAATAGGTAGCTTTCTAGGTCCCCGGGGTCGATGAAATTCGTCGATTATCTTATTCTCTAATCATTGATAAATCGCTGTTCACGAAAATATAAACGAAATAAGGTCGAAATCTTGATTCACATGAGAAGTGAATAGAGGCAGAGAACGTAGAAATTGTTCGCTAACGAAACACGATTTTGCGGAATGTTTTGAAAGGAGGCAATTTAGTTGAAAAATGAAAATTAATTACTAAATTTAATTTAGGTAAATAAAGTTACTCATTTTCATTTTCCAACCAACTGAGTGAACTTTTGTTAGACCTTTGGTATTTATATAAACTGAACAATATTCATAAGATTGGAAAATGATCAAATTACGTATTTATTGATCCGAAGGAAATTCGATAATTGTTTATGTCTGCTGCAATTGTCCTTTATTGTGCATATCCACACTACGGTAACATGAATCCGTTTACTTCTTCGTTTCTTTCCTCTTTACCTATAAAATAAAAAAATTTTATAGCTAAAGGGGAAAGAAACGAAAAAGTTACCGGATACAAGTTACTCTAGTGTCGATATGCACATTGAGGGGTTCTAAACAATTTGTGAAATAAATTTTCTTTTGGGATCGGGTTGAACTTTCTTAGGCACGTGAATCTGAGGAAACAACTCTCTTAGTTCTATCATATAGAATTATAGATAAAAGTTTAACTATAAAATAATTACAAGTAATTTTTATATATTGACACGTTTTGTTATATTTTAAGTAAAGTAAAATATTTTTATTTATGAATTGTTCTATGTACTTAGAGCTAAAAAGAGGGTTACTAAAACTTTATTTTATCATTCCAGGTAATTCCTCTATCAATTCTCTTCACGCTGATGATATCAACCAATAATTTATGTTTAAAGTATGTTGGTGTTGCCTTTTATTATGTTGGCCGATCGCTTACAACCGTTTTTAATGTGATATTGACTTACACATTGTTAAAAGAAAAGACAAGTTCAAAATGTGTATTTTGTTGTGCAATTATTTTGATTGGTTTTTGGCTGGGAGTTGACCAAGAAAGCTTAACAGGTAGTAGCTCATATAACTATTTGTAATAATGATAAACCAAAATAATTTAATATTATATTTTTTTAGAATCGTTTTCTTTAATTGGAACAATATTTGGCATTTTAGGATCGTTATCCCTGTCAATGTATTCAATTTATACAAAAAAAGTTTTGCCATTTGTCAAACAAGAGGTTTGGCTATTAAGTTATTACAATAATGTTTATTCGATATTTTTATTCCTGCCATTAATGCTATTTAGCGGAGAAGTACATACCGTTCTTAATTATAGTAATTGGGTGCAACCTTGGTTTTTGTTTGTGATGCTGATTGGCGGTATTTGTGGCTTTGCAATTGGATTTGTCACAGCTCTACAAATTAAAGTAACATCACCGTTGACACACAATATATCTGGTACCGCAAAAGCATGTGCTCAAACCGTCATTGCAACGCAATGGTATAATGATATCAAGTCAACATTATGGTGGTTATCTAATGTCATTGTTTTGTTGGGTAGTGCTTTATATGCCAGAGTAAAACAGGTAGAAATGTCTAAAAAGCATCAAACTAATTCACAAGTTTAAAACTAAAAGTCATATTTATGTGTAAATACCAAAGGGATTATAAATGTTTTAAATTCAAAATTATATAATTATTATATTTTTAAGTGCAGCAAGACATAGTTATAACGGTTTCCAGTTTATATGCCCCTAAAGGTAAGATTTATTTAAATTAAGACCACTCATCTTGGAATTATTTTTAATTATTTTAAAAGTTAACGTTTTTTGTTATCAATAGCCGTCTCTCATATTTATAAATTTATGTGAGATATGAACTTTATTTACTTTTGATATTTTCGCAAGCCCGTTGATTACTTTTTACTTTTAAAAGAGTTGTAGCAAGCACACTAGGCTGCAACGTTGCATTCTTGAATCAAAAAATTCGGCATTTAAATTCTTAGATCCCCGATAAAGTGTGACTATTTTGAATTTGGGAATACCACTCTTTTCGGTTATGAACGATTATTACATACCTTTGCAAAACGGCTTCAATTGCTTTATAAATGCTTGAAGCTAAAAGCTTCTTGAAGATTACTTATTAACCAGTTGATATTAATCAGAAAATAGATAAAACATGCAATCGGCTAAGGCTAAGTAAGTGTCCTAGACTAGTTAAGCTTAGCAATGTAAAACAAATTTTCGTAATCATGTCCAACACAAATCCTGTTAACTCTCTTACCTAACCCCTTGAGTGCCAACATGATTTTTAGAGAATTAGCTAAAAGTGCCACGCTGCTATAGAGGAACATAGAAATTTAAAAATATATTTAATTTTTTCGAAGCATTTTATTTACGAAAAGTATTTCAAAAACAATTTTATTTTATTTTTCGATTGTGTAGTAATAAAAATATGAAACAAATTTTTGTGTGATATATCGACAAGTATGAAATAGAGATCGTATTAGTCCATGCGGGAGCAACAGTGCGATCGCGCTCTTCAATTCGGAGTAACGTCGGACAGTTCCATCAACCAAACAGCATCGGACAATACTACTACTCAGATATCTCTCTAACCTCCATGAGCAGCACGCCACGGATAAAACTGAAACTAAAAGCCAAGAAAGTATATAATTAAATCTTGCTTCGTTTTTTACTATTCTTCCTCCAACATATTTCCAAACCAAATCCCTAATCATTTGTTTCATTTCGCAATCGCTTCAACATTTTTGGTCCCTCATGCGTGTAAGAGAATATTATAATAACAATGCTTAAGCATAGTGCTATTCAGAACTAACATGATTTGGTGCAATGACGACTGGCACCGAATCACAAGTAACACCTGGAGTAAACAATAAATTCGTTCATAGGTAGATCGACCACGTCGCAGCTTGTTACAAGGGATTTTGTGACTACAAGATCAGACTAAAGGTGGATTTACATATCCGACGATTTTTCTGCGCCGAACATCACGTGACACATTCAACCAATCAGAAAGAATTTCTTCGCCGAATTTTCGGCACGGCGAAGACGAACAAAATTTATCTTGTCGGCGCGACGACACAGCACACATAGATAAAAAAAACTTCTGTTTTTTTTCTACGCTTTGACATGGTGTGCCATATTTAATTCTAGCTTGTGTTTATGCATCTGTTTATGTTTATATTTTATTTTATCGGCTTTAAGTTTTATTATTTACATTTTATTTACAATATACATATATTCACTTACAAATTAAAAAAAAATTATGTGTCAAAATATTGTTTATGTATGTGTGAAAAAACTGCCGAAAATTCGTCGAATATGTAAATCATAGATAATACAGCGTTCGCCGAATTTCCTGCGGCAAGCAGCTTCGCCGAACAATCGTTGGATATGTAAATCCACCTTAAGGTTGTGTCAGTGTGCGGTGATGAGAAACCGAGGGAGAATACGGTAAACGCTTTCAGCGGAAGGTGGCAATCTCAAACTGCAAACCCGTAGAGACAATTATTAGCCACTATCGAGAATCCACAAGGTAAGGTTAAATCGCCACGCACAGTAGTCGTTCGATAGAAAGATTCCTGGATTTCATGGCGAATTGAACTGATTTCGAGGATCTATTCATAGGTATTGTTCACAACCACAAACAACTGATCAACTCGCAGAAGTTACACTACCTAAAAAAAAATTTAACTGGAGACGCAGCGTTGTTGCTCAAGTTTGTGAGCATCACCAACGATAATTACGAGCGGAAACATGGCGCATTCATCGAGATGGTTGGTTTATCAGCGACAGTTGTTTTTGAAACCATGCCCTACACTACAAGTTGAATTAATACATCGCATACTTGCATCGCATATGCAAGATCCTTAATACATAAACCGACACCGTTTGCCGTATGAAATATTTAGGAGTGCCGGTTGTCACATGGGATGCCTTGTGGAGATGGAAATGGGAGATGTCATTAACCCTATTAGCATTGGCATTCACAGATACCAGCTCGCCACGGCAATCTATCGAATCGGAATCTGACCAAAGCTGCACCGTTCGAGCTCTGTTGGATTCGGGATCACAAATCAGCTTCATATCGAAAAATGTAGCAAATTGCATTGGATTAGTGAAAAAATCAGCCGCCTCACATTTGGCGCAACAACGGTGTTAGCGGTTCACCTTTCACACAAAATACTAAACTTCATTACATTCTCTTTGGCAAGATGGGGTACAAGACAACTAATCAACTGTCCAGTTTAATGGCAACTGTCGAATATTATGTCACCATCGACAACACACTCAGGTCATTTTGGGAAATCGAAGATGTTTGTTCGAGGATTAACGCACGTTGAGTCAGCATGCATAAAGTATGCCTGTCATTCAATGATGTTTTATTTGTCCTTGGAGTATCACCAGAGGGTACAGTTGGTTTTCTAAGGGTGATCAATTCCGCTCTGAATACACGACAAGTTCCTGCAATACTATAAAACAACCGATATATCGCTAAACTAGAAGTTTCGCATTATTCACAACATCTTCAAAATACTAACTCATTTTCGCAAACAAAAATTCGCTTTCGTTACAGATATTAAGCAAATATATCAACAAGTCCTGATCGCACCCTAACACAGAAATTATCAAGGAATCGTATGGCGCGGTTAATCGAGGTTATTGTTTATGCGCTGTCGCTTACGGTACTGCCAGGGTTCCGTATCTCGCAATTCGTACCATCCATCACGTAGCATGAAACTACCATGAGAAATCCCCATTTTTAGCCAAAGTCGCATCGGGAGACATCTACGTCGACGACTTGATGACCGGCTCAGACGACATCGTGAATTTAATCGAAGCCCAGAGGCAAACGGTGGAGTTGTTCCGATTTAGTGGCTTCAAACTTCGGAAAAGGTCTTCGAACTTCGGAAAAGGTCTTCGAACTTCGGAAAAGGTCTTCGAACAGCCAACAGCTTTTCAAAGAGATACCGATCGAATTTCGCGAGCATCAGGTCTCGTTACATTGGTCTCCTTCGGTTGATTGTTTCGGATGCAACATCAGCTCAAGATTGGAAGTTCGTGGGCCAACCAAACGAACAACATTGTCGCAGGTATCCAAGATATTTGATCCACTCGGCTGTCTATTTCCTATCACCTATCACAATTATCGCCAAACTCATACATGGAGAATTGTGGCTACTCGGCGTATCGTGGGGTGAAGCAGCCGTACAATCAAAGCTTAAAGATGGCTCACTTATAGAGGTAGTTTACGATTTTTGGAGGCTTTCAGAATCGATCGCCGGATAAATCATTCGACAAATCGCAGTAATCTTCAAATTCACGGGTTCAGCGACCCCTCTGAGAAAGTTTACGCAAAGGTGGTTTATGCTCGTACAACGTAGGCATATGGATCTGTTAAAATCACAATACTGCCATCCAAAACCAAAGTCGCAATCGTGCAGTTATGCTCTTCGTTGTTTAACTCTTGTTGTGCAATTGTGCTCCTTTTCAAACTCTTATATAATATAGTTCAATAACTCAACGTGCCACAAGTTCAACTGGAGTTCCTGCAACCTACCACTATGCACAACCGCGTGTCCCGTGGTGTTGAATCCTCATTACTACACAGTCATCCGTTATGGAGGATAGGTCCGGTTTGGCTACGAGAAGATCCGATTTAATGACCACACCAAAAGACTAGCGAGACCTACAGTCCTACACTAACATTGACCAAAAATAATGTCAACGGTTCCAACGCATGCAGAAACCGTGACATCCCGACGACTTATACTACCTACTCGCTCTCGGAAAACTACTTCCTATCACGGCTCTCTGCAGGCGATTGATCCAACATTCATGTTTCAACACAGCAACGCACTCGAAAGGCTTCATCACCATACCTGTAGGTCTATTATGAAACTTATTCGATTTCGGAAAATTCGATTTGCGGCGTATTTTGGTATTATGATTTTTTTTTTCTATCGAATAATTCGAAATCGACAAATTCGCCAGATTATAGAAAAAATACGAATCGAATTAAACGAAAATTTAACGTCAAAATCCGACTGGTCTTTAGGTGGCGAATATCGTATTGTGTCAATGTTGTTTTAAAATAAATTTTTTTTTATCGTAAATAAATCCGTTCGTGTATTTTTATATTTTTAATTAAGGCAATTATAATTATATATTGCTTTTATATATCAATAGATATATTTACCAAGATGTACGTTCTAAAATAATTTACAACAAATAACGTGTTAATAATATATGAAATGATTTGACAGGTCCACAACAAATGGACGATTCGCTTTGTTTCATAATAGCAATATTCGAAGCGTATCGAATTTTTAGATATCGCATTTTCCGAAAGTGAATAATTTTTCATAATAGACTCCCTGAGTTTAATTGGTAATTCGAGTTTTGGATCAAGCTGGTTCAAAAAACCTATTTCGTTGACGAGATATCAAAACGTCAATACAGGAAACATCTATTATACAAGAGCCCACTTCGATCTCCGTATACTACGGGTCAGAGGGCGGCTCAACTAATCTAATTTGCCATACACAAGGAAACGGCCGATTATCCTTCACAGGCAATCACAACAACCACTTAAAGTATTAAAATTCTTTAGGGCGGCCGACAATGTTGAAGACAACACCTAACGACCCTACGTCAATTGAAGACACCTATTGATGGTCACTCTATTACATCAACAGGCAATTCCTTCAACCAAATAGCATTGGACAACACAACATACTACTCAGGGATATCAAAATTGACTCCACGAAAAAGCTTCTTTTTTCAGCTTAAACAGCTAATAAAGTATACAATTATATCGTGATTCGGTGACTGCCGTCAGCTTAATTCAATAACCATACATGAATAGTTTTCCTGACAATTGGTTGGAAAAGGACGTTTCATTATTTTCCGGTTGAGTCTGCTGACATATTGTACCAAAGACCATCTTTTGGCCTTTTTGAGTTTTGACGACTTCGAAAACTCCATCTTATGTGTCTATTATGATTCTCGCCTCACCACACCACTCGCCGTGACCATCTAAGTCACCCGAGTTCAAAATTGGTATTGTGATTCTCCCTTTTATTTTGGCGAGCCGTTGTTTGCGGCATCGTATGTGGATTCTTGTATTTTTTGGAGTTTGTTATTTGTCGTTATGGAAACCATATAGTAATGTCAAAAAGTTTTAGTTGTTTACAAATAATTTTCATGAAAAGATATTTTTGTATGTGTTTGACAAAATTTTATTATAGTCTAAACACAATGGTTGTGAGTACTTAAAAAATTCAAAGTATACAAAATTTTCAACATGACATTTTTTATATCCTCTAGGTATGTGACCATAATCTGAACATAAAATACGTAGATTCGAGACATCCAACAGAAATCTACGAAATGTGGTTTTTTCAGCATCTTGAAATCGTCGGGCAATATCCAGCTTTTTTACATTTCTTGAACAAGTTTGATAAATTGTTAAGATGTGGTAATTTTTAGTTTATTTGTTATATGAAAAATATAAATTAATTATTTTAATGTTAAAATATTAATAAAATATTATATTTCTAATACCAAAAATGCTTTGTCACTTGACTCTCACCACCATATTTTAGGTGAGCATATATGACATTACACTCGCTCACTGTGACAATTATAATACCAAAAATTCTATGCGGTGATTTCGAGTCGCCAAGCGACACGCATGTGACGATCACTCGCTCATTGCGAAAATCATAATACCAAAATAGAATTATAGTGACGACTCTTCACCCGGTGACGGGTAAGTGAGATTCATAATAGACCTATTAGTATAAACGTCTCAAAGTGTAATTTCGGTAAAACAGAGTTAAAATATCTGAACCACCTTGCCACAAAAGAGGAAATTGTACCGTTGTCAGAAAACGTTAAGGCAATCTGAAATTAATCACCCAAGAGTAGCTCAAGAAATAAAGAAATTTCTGGCGATAATAAATTCCGATCGTAGATTTACTCCACATGCGGTAGAAAATCAAATCCAGAATTTAGTGAAAAGAAACATAAAACGTGGCCAATCACCACTTAAGTGGTCTAATGATTGCAATGTGGTATTTCCGTTAATAAAATTAATAGTTTTTCTTCCATTGCTCATTATAAAGAGAAGTGCTCGGCTACACATTAGTATTTGGGTGGTTTTACATTACAAAAACTGATTTTATTTAAAAAGGCCGATAACAGAAAGGAAACTACCTACCAAAGAACGCAAAATAATAATTAATATGAAATGTACTGGAAAATCTGTGTGCGAAATTGGAAAATTAGTTGGCCGAAGTCATTCTGCAGTAGCCCAAATAATATCCAGATTCAACGTCACACAATCGGTTGAATACGGAAAGTGAACATGGCGAAAAGCATCTTTTTCCAATCGGGATGAGCGAAAGATTTTGGATTTGGTGAGAGAAATCAAAACAAGCGCACCAAAACTAGCTTGAAAAATACTTAATAAAGCTATCCACCCCCAAAATATTAGAAAGGCTTTGTGGAAACATGGATATCATGGCCGTGTGTCACACAAGAAGCCATTAATTTTGAATGTCAATCCCAAAAATAGAATTGAATTTGTAGAAAAATTAAAAACAAAAGACTTCAAATACTGGAAGACGGTTGTTTTTACGGATGAAAGTAGATTCAACATTTTCGGAGCCGATGGGAGAGGTAAAACTTGGAAGAAACCTGCCACAGCGGTGGAGCCAAAACACACCAACCAACTATTAAATATGGTGCTGGTTCAATTATGGTACGGCGTTCAATGTCGACGAGTGGAAATACCTGGGTATTGTAAAGAACAATTTGAAACCATCCATGGAACAATTGGGGCTCGGGCCATCATGGCCATCACGTGAAAGACTGGATTCTATGGAACGTCTCAAACCAATTACATTCGCCACCCCAATCGTCTGAATTGAACATTTATGGGATCTCTTCGAACGCCAGTTCCAGTTCTTCCAGTAGTTGAATCTGACAGCAACAACTTTTTAATTTTTTAATGTATTGTAATTTTTTATTTTATTATTTTTTATTGTAGTTTTTTTTTATTTTATGAATTCTACAATTTGAGCTTTAGTGATATTTAAGTAATTAACCAAACAATTTTACAATTTTATTGGAGTATACAGTACCAGTCAAAGAAAATATTGGTAGGTCGTCTGCCGAGCTCGTATTCGGAACAAACACCGGTTTTAAACACCTGGAAAATTCTTCACTCCTGGAAGATAAAGTTAACCGAAACTTAATTCATCAAGGAATTCCGACAGCATGTGAGTCAAATTCGTCAACGGTTACCAGTAACGTGTTTGTTCGAAGAGAATCGAGAGGTTTGGATGACATCATTCTTTTGATGACACCTTTCTGTTTTATGGCCCTGCAATGTTCTGTTTTTACAGTATACAGTAAGATTAAGTGATTCAGGGATATACTTCACACTTTATAAAAACCATTTAAGAATAAATCTAACAATACTGCTGTAGCTAGTTACATATTAAGAGGTCGCAACCCCGCTTTTATCAGCCACGCCTCTTTATCAAACACCATTTCAAAGTACAATGTAATTTTGAAAAGTCCTAATAAAATACAATTTCAATAATAGTTTTCAATTAAATTAAATAATTTATTGTCAATAATATTTACATTTATAAATTACCGCGTCTGCATATCTGAAATAGAACATCCCATTCAAAACCTTTAGTACCAATCACCACATTTTTTTTTATTTATTTCAAATAATTTATTTATTATTTGTGTTGGACACAATCAATTACATAAACTGCATTTTAGTTGATAAGGATTGTTTATTTATTTAATTTAATAACATTATTATATTAGCTAACATAAAACACAAAAATAAAACTATTAAATATTAATAATAAAAAAAAACACCATTTACTTAGTTATAAATACAAGTAGAAAAGTTATGATTACACTCCTCCGTTTGGTTGTTGAGATACAGGAGGAATCTAAACGAAAAAATATAGTTAGGAAGGAATATTATTAAGATCAGTTAAGAAGAAAATTGAAAATTTGAAAAAGCATACTAAATTAATGTTATATAGATTTAGTAGTATCATACATGCATGCAAGTTTATCATATTTTAAAATTTATTATTTGTTCTACCAGAATATAATTTATGGTAGGCGAGTGTAGGATAGCTGAAATAGATAAAAATTTATATTATCAGTTAAGAATTTTAATTATACTTGAAATTAAAAATGCCATTTGCCACATATAAGCTAAAACGAGGTATTTTAAAAATGTTCTATATTAAATAAAAGCACATTTCAGTACAAAAAAGCATATTCTATAAAAGATAGGGGAAAATGAGAACTCTTGCTACTCGCTACGAGAGGCAGTACTATTACAAAGGAGAATTTCTGTTATTTTATAACCAGGGGAGAATTTTAATTCGTTTCATATAATGTACGCAACTTTGCAATCATACATAGGAACCCACCCCAATCAAACATAAATAATTATTAATATTAATGAACGCATCCAATTTATGCAATGTATACATGGGTTGTGTTCACTGCATGACAAAATGTTACTAAAAGTTACACTGCATCCCCAATGAAATTCCTTTAACTTTTTCCTTACAGAAAAGTATGAAAAAAATTTTGAGAAAAAAATTTTTTTTTTTGTTAGGTTGACGATTTCCTTATGAAAAATGTTATCAAACTTTTAACTTTTTCCTTATGAGACATACAATGAAGTAAACCGCATTTGCAAAATTGGTTGTTGTTGTTGTTGTTGTTTTTCCGCTTGTCACACATTAAAAAATATTGAATACATATTTGTATTTTAACTATTAGTGTTGTATTTTGTGTCCTGTGAAAAAGTAATAAATAATATATAATATAATAATATAAAATAACAGGTAAACAAAAAATAATTTTGTAAAATGAAGTTAGCTTTACTTTGACTTTTCCCTATTCATTGGGTATGCTCTTCATAAGGAAAAAGTTAAAGGAAAAAGTTAAAGTAAAAAGTTTTTTGCATTGGGGATGCGCTGTTACATTTTTCGACAATTTGTGGTTGACTGAGCACCAAAGTGGAGCTGTTTATTTTGACAACTTAGCGTTCACTGCATATGTTGTCGTAGACATAAAGTTTCATTTTTCAATCACAGTCGTCAGTGATGTTGATTGGTGTTAGGTCATGTTTGCCATAGTAAGTGGCAGCAAACATACATTTTTTTTAATCACTGCCGCTCAAGCTAGTTCAGAGCCACACGCTTAATTATCATATGTGTATAATTAATTCAGTTTATAATATTTTATATTAACTAGATCTTATTTATATCATAAAAAATGTGAACATCACATTATTGGTGACCCCAACGACTGTTATTACCGGTTAAAAAGTAGAATTAACTGAAAAAAAAATTAAATTAAATTAAAGTGAGTGAAAAAAGATATTTAATGGTGTGGTGTGTGGACAAAATCTTTTTATGTACAAGCGCGATTTTCAGTGTGCGCCGCACCCACGTGCCGAAATTAATTCGTGTGAGCGCATAGGCGATCTAACACCAACGATTAGTTTGCAATCACTACCGGAAATATAAATGTCTTAAAGAACGGTGTCTCTCAGTATTTCAATCTATCAATCAAACGATCGCGCAACCAATCACCAATTAATTCGCAATGAATCGATCAGCTAATCCTACAATACTAAAAAAAAGAAATGCCGTATTATTACCGTGTTGAGCATATCGACAGATATCCTTCGGTATCACAACAATAGCCTTGGTCGATACTCGTCTTCTTCACTGTGTGACTGATTTAGGGGAGACAAGATTTGAAAACGTCGAAGCAGAACGTCTTCCTCTAGAGCTACTAACACAAGTGAACCGCGTGAGATCCGGCGGAAAACAATCGTTTATGATATAGTCGATCAATAGAAACTTTCCAATTTAAAGTAGCAGCGTTCAATTACGATAAAGACTATGATTATCGCATGCACCGCAATGTTTTAATTGTACAAATGGATAACATTTGTTTGCATGGTCATGCTTTTAAGTTTTACAGTGAATCGCTTAGAATGTATTTTTCGAATGGAAAAGTCAATTTGCCATCTCTGAATGATCCTCCCTCCTCAACCTCTTTTCGCTTACGTATCCGGAACATCTCCGGTTATCCAAACAATTTCTACAAAACATTCGAAGAAGAACAACTCGTGCTCTCAAATGGTATTAAAATGCTCTCGTTTGGAATAACACGATGGAGGTTTTATGCCCACGGTTAAAGTACAAGGACAAGTTTACCATAAAATGAGATTACTTCTTCCTCTTCCTAACAACGACTGAATGTTTTTACAATTTTCTTCAAGGGCAACGAGGCGACGGAGGCTTATCTACGTTGTGCTATTAGTTCCGGAACAAATCATGAAATATTAGCTGTATTTCTTGATGCTTGATCTGACCCGGTGCAGTTCATGTTTCATGAAACGATGCAAGGGCGCTTACTCGATTTAAAATCAAAATTTGTGATCTAAACCAGAATTTAGATCAGGGTTTCCATATAAAATTTGAACTGTTCCGGATCAATGGGTGTTTTGAAACATGGCAAATATCAAGCTACAGATTTTATTCCATAAACGCAATCCTCAAGGGGGTCTATTATGATTTTTTCGATAGTGTTTTTTTCTCCATAATATCGTGTGGGGAACGTGTAATCTTTACTCTCAAGAATGATGGTGTCAATAAAATAAATAATAAAATTCAATCGCAACTTTCAGATATTGGTGATGATCAAGCCGTCAATTATCCAATAGTTTCTTATTATTGGATTGAAATTGAGAAAGTAAATTCCAGCAACTAGTACGGAGGTACCGTGTTCGTCGATTCCCGGTAGTGACAAGGAAAAAATTTCACGGCTGGTTTAGGATCAATGAATTAATCACCTCATTATTTGAAAGGAAAATACGATTATGAAACCACATTTGAGGCGGACAAATTCCTTGATGGGATATAGTGCCAGAGAGAGGGAGAGGTATTATTTAAAATGTAAAGTGTTTTGAAATAAAGTCTTGATTAGATGCGTTTTTAACAAAACAAAACGAACACATTTTGATGGGATGCTGCAATACATAGCAGATCCAACATTTAAAAAGTGACGACTACTTTCGTAGTTCGTTGATTAGTATACTATAATAGTTAACAATACCCACAGCAAGCAAACACTTAATTAGTAGCATAACACTAAAAGTCTGCATATTTACATACATGAACATTTATAAATAGTACCGTAAATAAAAATTTTGAATTATTGTCTATGACAGTGCACAATATTGATACATCTCAAAAATAAACAAAGATATACATAAAATAAATAATTTTTCCTTTTGGCTCAGGTCAGCCACAAAACGCACTCATCTACATTTCGTGTTCAATCAGGACAAAATGGTCTAAAATACCGCGGTATTTTATCACACCCTAAATTCATTATGTAGTATTCAGTGTAGTGCCGTATTGGTAGATAGTTAAACAAATGGCGTCGACTATGTAGAGAATGTAGACAACATGTCGAAAATTACTGTTTCTATTAGCAATACACAAAATTCAATGATTTCTTTGTTAAAGAAACCATTTCAAGGTAGAGCTTCAGCTTATTTTATTTATGATAAATCTTTAAGACAATTTGGGAGAGAACTTGATACACAGTTTTTATATCACACAGAGATCTGTCAAGCTGTTAATGAAGTACACTTAACAAAATTTTAAATCACAATACAACACGTTCATCGGATAATAATCCTAAATGAAACCCACGAAGGGATATTACATACCAACATTTAATTTCGTTAAAGAGCTAACTCGAGCACCGCTGGATGTAGAACACCAATGTTCCTCCTACCGTCTGTATATCAATATTAACGTGTCAGGAAATGTTACCAGATCATGTTACACCCCTAAGATCAGAGATTCAATCAGTATGCGCTAATTTACTAACAGATATGCGAAAATGAAATTATGAACTAACCACCGAGTGCGTGAAAGCTTATGTTGATCCAAATTTTGTATTGGTAATACTATCACTTATGGTTATCTTAAAATCAGAGGACAATACTTGACAAATGGTTTATGTACTCATTTTAAAATCATCGGTGATCCCGGTTAGAGAAAAGTACAAATGGAATCGGTACAAAAGCACGAATTTCAAAATTCCGAATTGTCAAAATAAGGTTTTTTTAAATGCCGATTTTCAATATCCCGATTTGAAAATCGTTTAATTTAAAAAAAAAAATATATACGTTATTATTAAGTAGTCTGCCATTTTCTAATCGATCAATGGAACTTAGAAATTTCTCAAAATATAACTGTCAAATTTGGTAGACAGTATACGATTGGGATTATAACTTGGTTCTTGAATGAAATTTATTTAATTTATTTTTATTATTTAAATGTAATTTAATTATTCTAACAATTAATACACAAACATGATTCTAGTTTCTTACCAGATTCAATATCGCTTGTCAAGATTCTACAAGCACGGTTTGGTTTTTTGAAATGGCGAACCGTTCTCCTACAAACATACCTACAAGCTACAAACTTGTTTATCGTATAGTCATAAATAAATAAGTTCTGAAACGGTTTTACCAAATTACAATAAATTATAATCAATTTCCAAAATAAATTCCATGGGTGTATTTTGTAAAAGAATTGTTGGTTGTTTTGGATTTTTTTTTGAGTTCTTTTATGAAAATTTTATTTCTGCAATTTTGTTTTTTAGAGTTTTGAGTTTTAAATTTCGATTTTGGAATTTGGGATTTGGCGAATAGTGCCCATCCTGTTCTTGGCCTTTTCTTACCAAATGGTTAAATTTGGTATTTTAACACGAACTAGATTGGGATTTTTTAACGTGAACTTTGAATGAAGTATTGTCTATGACAGTGCACAATATTGGTACATCTTAAAGATAAACATAAAAAAAATATTTTTCCCTTTTGGCTCAGGTCAGACAGAATGCATTCATCTAAATTTGATGTTTTTTTAAAAAAATTGGTTCTACACGCAATTTATGTGTAGAGGCGTTTTATACAATACATTAGAATTTATTTTTTGTAAGTTTTAAATATTAACACAATATTTATTTCTTTAATATTAACAAAAACGGTAAATTTTCACAACTGAAAGAGAATTTAAATAAAATGAAATTTTGACAGACTCAAAAAACCAAAATAAAACTTGTTTTTTTATGTCAAAATATGTCAAAAATGTTAAAATTTACCTTGCTATTTTTTATCATTTTCCCCGATTTAACGCGAAGAGATGTGAATATGATTATCTCCCATGCAACACCTTTGTAATTCCGCCAGTTAAAAATAGGTCCATGCTGTGTGCCTCAGGTCGATTTTTCGGCTAAATTATGAACTAAACTTTTTCAGGTAACCTTACGCTATTCGCCGCCAGGTTACAACTGAAGAGTCTCCTAGCGAGGTAACTTTTCAATTTAGTTGTCAAATGTCATTATTTGCTATTTAATGCAAATGTGGAATTGTGTATAAATTTTTACATGACACTTTTTTATTTTTAAACATTTCGTAGTTTATAATAACATTTGCAAATAATGCAACTTTTATAATACATCTTCCATTATTTTGATTTAATTTAATATTTCCTTTGTCCAAGAAAAGTCGATAATTTAGTATTTCGTATAGTCAGGCACAGCTTGTTTTGTTGATGTTACTGAATTACTTGTTGTGAATTACTGAGTAATTTAGTTTAGTTCATAATTTAGTCGAAAAAATCGACCTGAGGCATACACCGTAAATATCTTGTCAAACCATAAAAATAAAGAAATAAAGTAAATTGAACTATTCGAGTCTTCCTTATTATGAAGGTAACAATTGCGACAGAAACCGATGGAGGCATATTGTTGGTTCAGGGAAGGAATAGAAATGGCCAAATACTAATTAAAAATTGAATTTCGACCTTCATTGAAATCTGTAGAAAACAAAATTTAAAACTTGTCGTATTATTTAGTATTAGCAAGATGCGTTTTTAAAATATGCCATTATTAAATAAGCCACGAAAGATATCCTTGGTGTAGCTCTGGGAAGCTGCATAGCAGATCCACTATTTATAAAATTGCGACTACTTTCGTAGTTCGTTTATTAGTATACTAATAGTTAACAATACCCACAGCAAGCAAACACTATTGATTAGTAGCAGCATAACACTAAAAGTCTGCATATTTACATACATGAACATTTATAAACAGTACCATAAACAAAAAATTTTGATTTATGTATTGTCTATGACTATGACAGTGCACAATATTGGTACATCTTATACGAAAAATAATGCATACGGTTAATTTTCATATTTTATCGTGTTTTTTATTATTACATAAAATATGTAAAAATCATAATTGTTTATTAGTACTAGTATTGCCATTTACGTCTAACTTTCTTACTTTGAAACATTTTATTTTAAAATGTTTACACATTTCACGTACCTGAAGAAACACAAATATGTTATTATTACAATTTTAAAAGTGTTTAAACGAATGACTTACGACCCCAACTCCATAGTGTAAATGCACAACTGTCGATACGGTAGCGAGACCGTACACTGTCCATACTTCAAAATTACTGCTTGGCCTTGGCAAATTAAATAATTGATAGGGGAATGTCAATAAAAAGGTGACGATTAAAACTGGCCACAATAAAAAGTTCCATCCATCAGTACGAGTGTCAGACATTTGGGCGACAATTAACCGGCACTAAAAAAAACAATTTATGTCATTTTTATATTATTAATTAAAATTTTGCTTACACAAATATTTGAAAAAATCGTTCCAAATGTGACAAAAAGCAGTCTTGGTTCTAAGTCAGATATTGCGTTAGGTGAAAAAAATACCCACAATGTGGTTAACACAAATAATGCGGCCACAGGGTACAGTGGCCTTAGCGCTTCTGACAATGAACGCATTTTCCCCGTTTTATTTTTGTATGATCTACAAAATAAAATCTAGTTTATAGTTGATCACAACCACAATACAATTATACTCACAAATATATATTTTTAATAATTACAGGGTAACTTGTTACGATCGAGGAAAAATACATAATAATCTCAAACAGTTTTGCTGGTTGTAAGCCATAAGGTAATGTTGTTTTCCAAATGGATATTCCAAATAAGTAAGTACCAAACAATACTAACGATACTGCCTGCAAATTATTAGCGTAATTATACATTTCTAAAATAATTATTACATATAGGTAATGAAAATAGACCTTACCCACATTGTGAAATCGTAGGCCCACGGCAGAAACATTACACCGGTATTATATTTTTCAAAGTGTGTAAAATAAAAATTCGTAAATACTAGCCAAATAATAAAATGCATGCGAAACGTTGATAAATCGTCTCGCCCAAATAAACTAAACATATAAATTGGTATTAACACGGCTGAATATGAATCAAGCCCATGATCAAATAATTCACCTAATGGTCCACTGGTTCCGGTGCGACGTGCTTGTTTACCATCAATACCATCTGAAATATATAAAAAAAAAATATTGTTGAAATATATATTTTGCAAATATGTGTGCTAATTTCGTACCCAGTGTATATGCTACAAATATATTTATTGCAGCTAATAAAAATACCCATGTTGGTATTGCATTTGGATTCAAACTGTCTGCTGCTTTAAAACTATAATCATAATATCCTATTAGTAAAAAATTTGCTACTGTTAGTAGAAATCCAGTAAACGTGATTAAATTTGGTGCTAGCCATCTCGGGAAGAACTGTCGATATAAATTAATTAGCGCTTAAAAATTACCTTGTATACCGTTAAATTTTACCTGTACACACCAATTCCAGAACGGATGCATAACGTAAACGCTCAGCAAACTCGTGTCGATACAGTTGTACTGAAAAATAAGAAAATGTGTAATTTGAAATAAATTTTTTAAATAATATTTAATGAATTAATTTAATATAAAATGAAACAGGGGACGGGAACTTTATTTGTAAAAAAAAACTTCATTGGTCAGTTGCAGTTGTATCACAGTTTAGAAAGCAAAAGCATGTGTGGCAAATGTAAAAATCTTAAAAAACTGATATGGGGCTGAAACCTATTGAGGTAATCAGAACCTCGATTCAAAAATTGCCAATTCGGAAAAATTAAATGAAATTTTGAACATCGGAAATTTCCGGTAAAATTGGTTTAATTTTTTTTTTGACATCACGTGGTTTAAAGACGTCGCTTTTAGATTTAAACTGTGATAAGTTTTTGAGGCATTTTTCAAGACATTTACAATGATATGATACGCACATTGCCACCGGCTTCATTAAATTTATAGAAAGTAATGTTGTACAGGGTGTCCACTCGAAAGATTTACTTCTTTTTGGCCTATATAATTTTTCTTTTTTGCCTATACGAGAAACATTTCTCGTAACAATTCCATGGTTTCTCTAACAGTATGGTATATGGCACCGACCTGTTAGAACCACATGTCCACCAAACCATTGGAATGCAATTCTGTTCTGCAAAAGTTCCTTATCATATCACGATAACCTTCGCAGTGACTGTAACAGCAGAACCATTCGAATTTTCGTAAAAATATGGTCCAATGACTCCTCCAGCCCAAATTGCACACCATACCACCACTTTCAAGGAATCTAATGGTGTTTGATGAATTATTTGTGGATGTTGTGGGTGTTTACATATTGTACACTTAATTGAAAATGAGCAATCACAATTAATTTTTCCAAAAAAATCCGGACGGGAATAAATCCAAGACGCTCATTGATCCGGATCAATTCAGATTTTATATGGAAAACATGATCCAAATTTTCTTCTACATTACAAATTTTGATTTTAAATCTAGCAAGCACCTGTGTGTTGTTTCATGAAACATGAACTGAACCGATCTGATATCAAACGTCAAGAAACACAGCTAAATATAGCCTTCTTGATAAACCATTCCTAGAAATCAATTATTGTAATATGAACTGTGTAGTTAGCGGAGAACTGTATTTATCATGTTAAATAGTTCAGACGTCACAGGTTTTACGTAATGTGACCCCTTTAGCAAAATCATTCTCTGAGCATTACGTATCACCTATTCTCATTTTCATCTTAATGGGTACGTAGCAAAACTATCGAATTTGGGGAGCGAAAAATCCTCATGTTATACACGAAGCAGAAGTTCATCCTCCAAGAGTCACTGTTTGGTCTGGTTTATGGGCTGGTGGCATCATTGGGCCGTTTTTTTTAAACGAACAGGAAAATGCACTTACATGAATGGGAAACGTTATCGCAGCATGTTAACTGATTTTTTTGGCCCAAACTGAATGAATTGCATGTCAAAGACCTTTCGTTTCACCAAGACGGAGCGACATGCCACGCAAGTTGGCAAAAATCCATTTATTGTGAATAAAATTTGCTGGCAACATAATTTCAAGAAATTGTGAAGTTCCTTGGCCCCCAAGAAGCTCGGATTTAACACCATTTGATTATTCTTTGTGGGGTTATTTGAAAGGCAAGGTATATGCTAATCATCCACAAACAATTCAACAACTTAAAAACAACATTCGAGCTGAAATTGAGGTCATTGATCCGCTTATATTGGAAAAGTCATCAACAGTTCATTCAAAAATGTGTATTTTATTTACAAATGAAAAAAGGACTAACAGATGGAGCGCCCTGTATTATCACATCGAAATAATTGAAGAGACACAACAAAACTTGTACAGTCACACGATTTTAGATAAAAAATTTATAAGGTTTCTGTAAACCTGTACACATAATATGTTGGTTGTAAAAACGCTTCGACTGTACTCGTATATAAAAATTAGTTTATCGATTATTCAGTGAAACCTTAGAAATTCATTTCAAAGATATTAATTTAGTCTTTAGTTTTAAACAAACAACAATCTAGACGTAGTTACATAGTATTCAAGTTAAAGGCTTAAATTTTCGTTTCATTTCTTATCATTAACCTTTTAAACCTATTTTTTTCTTCGTACGTAATAATTTTGCTTAGCTGTCAAATACATTTAAGCATGATGGCCCCATTTCATTTGACCTGTGTTATCGGACACTTTCTCTTAGCCACATCCTGAATCATCGCCAATAAAATTAATTATAATCGGTAATTACTTATTAATTACGAATGTAAGATAGACATTTTTTACAGACATCTGCTTAAGCCGTCAAATTTATAACACACAAATGATACATTTGTATATTGTCGTTACTAGGGTGACAAATACAATTTTATTTTATTTACCAAGAAAAAATAAACAGATAATCGTTAAAATACACAACATATATAATAAAATATACACATGCTCGTAGTATTTACAATCCAACTGATAAGAGTTTGAGATTTTTGTAGATCGCTGATACTTTTAAAAAAAAGTAATATATGTTACGGGTTTAATTAAATAATGAAATGTTTGTTGCCCTCCTCACCTATAACGTAGTTTCATTTATTCCCGATCAAGAGGCACAGTGGCTAGAGGGGTGCAGTTACTTTCTATGAGCCCGCGAGAATCAAACCATTAGTCTCTACAATTCCAAATGGCCTTGTACTAATACGATCAAAAGTAGTCCGTCGGTTTTAGTAGAATGAAAAAATTGTTAGGTAGCTATGTGACACAGTTACAAGATTGTACTAATATTTGACCACATTTGATCGATTTAATATTTCACCACATTGACTACATATTTTTTTTTTAGGTCATCATGTATAAATACATGCTGTCGATGAGACGACTATCCCTATAAACCATTTGTGTGTTTTGTTTTAATGAATTTAATTTCATAACTTTCACTCAAAACTATTCCTGTGTAAATTATTTTCGATAAATTGTATTGGGTGAACCATGCGAAGACATTTCAAAATGATTTTTTCTAACAATTTTTACACATATATACATACATACATAGAAATTTATCAATGAGTCTGGACTCATGTGACTTGTGTGTGGATGTAAATGGTATTTTGAGACCAGAAAACGGTCTCAAATGAGTCCTTGCGTGGATTCACCTAATGTAATTTAAATAAATGTGTATATTGTAAATATATAATATGTAAATATATAACTGCTGTAAATATATAACTGCTTTTAATACTATTTATTTCGTTCATAATTTATTTAATTAAATTAATGTTCTCTGTACACGGTGAAAATTTGTACTTAATTTCCAATTTCAAATAATATAATAAAACATGTGTTTTTTGGAGACTGGTTTAAAGGGGTGAGACCTCATATATGTATGTAACGGCATGGTAAAGGTTGAAAATGGTTTTTACTTTTCCATTTTCGTTTGTAACGACAAGTAAATCCTTGATGTGATATTCCTCGGCCTTTTAATGTTGATTATATTTTAGATTGCATATTGCTGGCAATATTTTCTTTAAAAGAATTTACCTGGCTCAACAATATTTCTCGAAACACGTTCGCAATTGCATGGGAGCGTCTAAATCCTATTCAACGACTTGCTCATGCACCCATTATGTAAGAATCCTTCTGTGTGTTCTTATCTTCCGTTCGTGCCGTCACCTCACGAAAACTTTGATCTTTTTTGACTAATTGAGATGTGTGGAATTATTTCAGTATTCTGTTTCTAGACGGTATACTGCGAAGATGCATAAAATAATTTATACGGGTACGAATTGGGCTGAATTGGAATTCTTGCAAATTTTAGTTTTGGGGAAGCTGAATTTGACTGAGTCATCTCTTAGCGGGTTAAGGCCAAGTTTGGTTCAGCTATGGTGAATGTAGGAACTGGATAATTAGTTGGCTGATTATTTTCAAATTTATTTTGTAGAAAAATCCAGAACTTCATCCAGGATGATTCAGATCAACATACCAGATTCGAACATAACTAGTTAAGAAATTGTCTAGCACGTTAAAATCCCAATACAAGTTGACCTTAGTTTATTAGGATCCTAGCCAGCTTTACAAACTAAAATGAAAAGTTATCGGTCACGAAATAGCCTGGTTTCATTCATTATATCCGAATCCCAAAATTTCGTCAAATTCAAATTTGCGTACCGAATTTGAGTGGTTGAGGAATGGTAAAGCTCCATTGAGCATGGCATAATATGTATTGTGCAGTATAGCTATACTCGGTAATTAAACGAATATTCTTTAGTGACCAAAATTGTGAAATGCCACAAATATTTCTTGCAACTTATTGAATTTTTTTTGTTATCTCGTGGTTGCAAATTTAAGAGTTAATTACTAATTTAAATACGGATTTTAGAGTAAATTTTAGGTTTTCGTTTATTTCTGGAATTAAAATACATAAATTGTTTTTCTGCACTTCCTGACCTGGGGTCGTATATTTGAAATCGGCGGAAATTTCTCTAATCGGAATACAATTTGCTTTGAAATTCTCTATATTATTCGACTCGTAGGCTACTTTAATCATTTTTTCAAATTTCTTTTCAAGTTTACTAATGTTGATTTCGATTGATATTTTCCTACTCTAAAACTAGTACCCTCGTTTTGTATTTGTACCAATGGTAAATAAATGTACTACACCGCTTTTAAATGTCAAAACAATATACTTGTTTCATCTTTGCTGTCATGTCATGTCGATGACTGACAATTGTTTGTTTCAAAAATTCCTCATCAGATGAATCTGAGGAGAATGATGATGATAATGTGAAGTAAATGTCATTTAAAATTCCCTCCATTACGTAATACTCGAATTAAAGTTATTATCCCGATTGTTAAACACGTATGTTTTGACAAGTATAGAAAAAACGGTGTATAACAACAACAAAAAATGGTTTACAAGACCAAAAACTTAGAGTGGAGAAAATTATCCTAGGTGTAGCAATATACATATTACCCTTGTGGTATTTTTTTTTCAATCGAACATTTTGACAGCAGTTCTAGTACCATTTTTACCCTCAGCTCAGTGTAACATTTTTCGTTCAATCGAAATCAACATAAGACTCGACTAAATTTCTGACTAAACTAAATTAATGAGTAGTTATGCTATTAGCCACCTAGTTTTATCATATAGACTCCTGGGGCTAGATTCTGTGTCGGTGATAATGATAAATGATAAAATTATCATCGATAAAATATAAATTGGGATTCCGAGTTGGTGATATATGATAAATAAATGTCAAATTTAGTGAACAAACTAAATATTTTATCATACACATTTTGTCGATGAGAAATATTTATCACGGTATTAAAAATAGTTTTTTTCTAATCTTATGTCAATTTTTTTAAATTTTGAGTTGAAAACTGATTTAAAATAATGTATAGATTATAGAACAAATTTAATTCATAGTAAGGCAACGCGGCCGAATAATCAGAAATTATATTTGCTCCAATTTTTGGAAGAACTTATAGATTTGGCCAATGATAAGTATGTATAACGCAATTAAATTTATTGTAATTATTATTAAATATAAACTTATGTAAACCTGTAAGATATGAGTCATTTTATGATGAAGCACATCCGCGAAGCTAACAATGGGATGATTTGGCAACGGAATTAAATGCACTGAATGGAGCCAATAAGACCGGGGACAAAAAAATATGAATTTTTTATATTTTGACGTTTCTCATAATAAATCAAAAGCAAACACTGAACTGAAAATAATAAACAATTTGCTCCGACATCTTGTGTAAAATGTTTTAATTAATTAATTTTTTCCATTTTGCACAAAGAATTGCATTTGCTGAATAAATCATATATTATAAAGTATATATATACGCTACTAAGTGGACCAAAAAAAAAATTTGACTCTACCCTTATTGAATGTAAAAAAGTTCAGTGCACAATTTTTTTCACTACTATATTCTACCCTTTTCCATACAAATCAAGGATAAAAAAAACGGTCGAAATTTTTCCATAGAAAAATCGGGTTATGTCCCTTCTGTTTGTACTCTATATTCTGTGAATAAATGATAATTTGAACTGATAAACATAAAATGAAAATTTAAATGAAATCTTTTTTCTTTTATTATTATTATCACCGGGTACACAGAATCGAGCCCCTGCTGAGGTTGCTTGACTATTTAGTTGTCATTTTTATTTTTTCGATTTATTATTTTTTTATCGTATGCATACGAGTAAAAATGTCTAAAAAGAAATACTCTCATTCTTAAATTTCGATTGTAATTTATAATCATATTCATGAATATGATTTCCATATCCTTATTTGTTTTATTTTTTCTATTTCCTTGATTTTAAATAATAACAAACCGGTGTTGTTGAAAACAATAAGACGTATGAAAAGTCATAATTTAATTTAGTTTACAATTTATGCTGTGTGCTTTACGTCGATTTTTTTGTCTAAATTTCCAACTAACTAAATTGGTGGTTAGTTCATACCAATCGCTCAAAGTTGACACAAAACAAACCGCATCTTATGTTTAATTAAAATGTGCTATATAAACTTAAATTTTACATTCTACGAAACATTTCTAATCGGTAATTGGTAAATCGGAACTAAGTTTGCAGTTTAGAACTAAATATCGGGTAGATTTTTGTTTGTAAATATTAGAGACATCTAACACAATACCTGGGTGAACTAACGGCGTCAGGCACACTGCATTAGTTGACAATCGGAGGCTCTGCATATTAAAAAGATACTAGGTAGTGCCACGTTTGAATGAATGATATGAATCAGTTATTCATTTAGTTTAGTCGGCACTTTATTCGCAAAAATCGCTCTAACGCACACAGTCCGAGCGTCAGTCGTTTGTCTGCTTACTAAGCGAATAATTTCGAATCGATTTACTTAGTCGGAATTTTTCCCTTATACCCCGTTTACACCAGAATTTACACCAAAAGTATGTAGCAAAAAAGTATGTTGGTGTAAACTCAAACTAAAATACTTTAATACTTTATCAAGTACTATTTTGCTATTAAAGTATAATAGCTATCAAAAAAATATTGGTATTATGGTCGTGGTTTAAACTCTAGTTTAATATTATAATACTTTAATTTTGTTTATGTTTTTTTCAAGTGGGTAGTAAAGACATTTTTTGTTTGGCTATATATTTCCACTTGTGATATTAAACAAAAAAAATTATATATGTCAACAAAAAAAGTAATATAGGATTATAGTATGGGTTTACACCGCTTGTGATGTAAACTGGCCGGGTATTATACTTTATTAGCAAAAAAGTATTATACTATTAAACTAGTTCTGGTGTAAACCCAGTGTAAGTAGGGGAAACAATTATGTTTCTTAATGCTTTAATTCCATGGAAAAAATTTGCTGACAGCAATTTTTTTGCTGATAATACGCAAAAAATTTTTTTTTTTAAATTTCATGAAAGTGACAAAGAACAGAAATATTGTTTATTTCATTTTATAGTAAAATTTTATGGTTTTACATTTTGGCATAACATAAAAATTTCATAAAATATTTAATTTGTACATTTTCGTACAATTCGAATTTTAATATATATACCACAAAAAACCACTAACGTTAATAAATTTCAACCCAAAAAAAAAATAAATCGACATTTGAGTATGAAAATGGCGAACAACTTATTTTACATGAGTGTGAGAAAAATTTCTTATCTTTACACACATTTTTTGTAGATGTGTGAAAAATGCTGCCATAAAAAATACTCCAATTTACATTTTTTATGGCAGCATTATGGCAGTAAACTTCCCCTATCACACTTCCCCTCTCAGTAAAATTTTACTGACCACATGTTTTGTTTCGTACACAACCAGTAATATCTATATTTTTTTCTCGCTTTTATTTTTGCTGACAGCAGATTATTTCCATCGAATAGGGCCATAAGGCTGTATGATACTGAAAAAATAAATTTCTTTTTTAGTATCGAAATTTACATGTGTCTAAACTGGTTCGTTTCTTTAATAAATATGAGTACCAACATTTTATATGATTCTGTTATTAAAGTTTACTTATATTGTTTATATGTGTAAAATTATTTAATAAATTATTTAATAAATTTTTCATTATTGCTGTTCTAAAAATTGCATATAATAAAATTAATAACCACTTATCTTAGACACAATTTTTATTTCGTTGTTTGCCATCTAGCGACAGCAAATTTTTCAAAAAATAATCAGCATTGCTGCGTAAAAACATATAAATGTATCGTTTGACGTAATTTTTCGATCGATAAGAATCGAAATTTTTATCATTTTTAAACTAATTTTTCCATTTTCTACGTTATTTCAAGACTAATCTTGATAATCCTGTATTAATAGCTTGATTTTATGTTTCTTAACACCTTAATGCAAAATTTTTTCGCTGTTTAGAAGAAAAATATTGAAAAAATTGATTTGTGCGTTTCAAAAAAACGATAAACTTTGAAACGTAACCGTAGACAAACTAAACATTTTATTGAGATAATCATGTATTAATCGCTCAATTATACGTCTAAGTTCATAGTAAAGAAAGAATTATCAATTGGCAATCGGTAATATTTTATGGTCAAAAACTGATTTTTAGTAAACATCGTTTTTGACAAGCTGAGTATAACTAAAAAAAAAGAAATTTAAAAACATGATTAAAGTAGCCGGCTAAAAATTCGAATAATATGGAGAATTTCAAAGCAAATTCCGATTGTGGAAATTTCCACCGATTTCAAGAGTATGGCACTGGTGGCCCTATTCTGGCTTTCCCTGGGAATAGGGAATTGGGAAAAATATTTTCATAGCATTTTTGTCTTAATTGTATTTTTCTGGCCTACTGAAAGAATAAATTTAGTGCAAAATTTTTCAAAACAAAGTGAATTGGGAAACTTTTGTTCCACAAAATTTTCATAGGGAATTTTTTTCCCATTTAACTTTGTTTCGAAAATATTAGCACCAAACATGTTCCCTCATTAGGCCAGAAAAATACAATGTAGACAAAAATGCTATGAAAATATTTTTCCCAATTCCCTATTCCCAGGGAAAGCCAGAATAGGGCCACTGGGCGCATATTCGACTCTCTCTGCCAAAATACGTCATCCCAATCGAAAATTTAAATTATTGCATTCTTAATTTATCACTGGTAAAACCGGTGAGTTTCATTTTCGCGTACGTTTATTTGTCAAGTCACATTTTGTATTTCCAAAATGGGAAAACTAAAACAAAGATTAGGGCATATCTAAACAACAAAAAGAGGCCCTAATAGATGTTATAGAGGCAAATCAGGCTTTAATAATATATTGTAACACAACTAACAGCAAAAAACATCAAATTTTTTGACATAACTATTTGCGATTTCCAACAAAGTAGCTGACATCTGGTGAACAAAATGTGAATCATAGTTTGCTAGGAAGCAAGGGAGAGTAAAACTGTCATAACAATGGATTTGACAATTCTCGTCCCCCTTGTAGACGTTGAAACCAACGCTATCTATATTCGATGAAAATCGCCAATAATCACCACACAATGAAAGTTGTGACTGTAATGGTGGTGTATAAAAAATAAGATTAGTTTCAAAAATACGGCAAAATGTAGTCATCCAATTTTTGATAGTTTTTTAATCGAAAAAATCGTAGACGATTTTATTTGATTGAATTTCAAGAATATGCGCCCTGGACATTTCGACATGAAAAAAACAACCGGCATTGAGAAAACATTAAACGTCTTATTACTTTTAAACATATATTTTTTATAATTCAAAATTATTTTTAAATACATAACATGTTCAGTTTAAATTTAACTAAAATGATGTGAGTTTTTTTTTTGAATAGGTGATGAGTTAAAAGTTGGATCATGTACGTTTGCTGATTTCTTTGCTTAAAATTTTTCTCTCGTTGAATTCAGTAATGCACGTATTGTTTGTTCTTCTATTTAACCTGAGTGAGAAAGTGTTTCCCCCAAGTAGCGAGTTCTATCCCACATTCGAAACGTGCAGTCACACAGGGTGGACCATAACATTTTTCAAATACCAATTTTATTTAGAAGTTTCAGGGTGCTGTTATAGTTGTTGAATGTTTAAATGTGGATTTTTGTTACGAATTGCAAATTCATTGTAAATTACAACTCATTTGTTTCGAGGTCATTGGCATTTTATAAGCCTAACTGGAAAACACAACGGAATTGGTGAGAACCGAGCAAAATCTTGATTAGTAATCCCATGTTTCGGGGCTATATTTTCCCATGCCAGAGCTATGACAAAATTATGAAAATCATCACGAACATTGGCAGTTTATATATGTAACTAGAAAACATAAGGAGATTGATGAGAACCGGGCAAAATGTTTAGTAATGATTTAAATTATAAATCACAACTTACACGTTTCGCCACATTTACCCATGCCAGAACTATCCCAAAATTCTGAAAATCATTATGGATATGGACATTTAATAGATCTATCAAGATCGATGACCATTTCACAAAATCTCGACTTAAATTTAACTTTTAGTTTATTTTGATCACATATTATAATTGTTTTTATAAAACATTAATTGTTAAATATTTTTCGACAATTTACGTATTGGTACCATCGATTAATTAAAAATAAATATTTCCTAAAATGTTTTATTTGTTACACTCTACTAATACACACAATTTTTATTTAGGATTTTTTCATGTCGGTAGATTTTGGGTATTGGTCATCGGTCTCCTTCTCGGTATGAGGATCCCATTAAGGCTTCTCGAAACTGTTAACTCGTAAAGACTAGAACCAGAACTATTGTAAGCCAAAAATATTATAAAATTATAAAAACAAATTTGAATAGCTTCCGATATTGAAGAAGATTCTGGTATTGAACTCCGGTAAAAAATTTCTGGTTGTTGCATCTGCTGACCCAAGATTTATAATGTGTCCTTGCATACAAACTATTTTCAAAAACACACTAATTATACCTCATAAATACTTAGAAATGTATAGATGAATACGAATAGTCGAAATATGTTTATGTTAATTTTGCGTTTTATAAAAACTCTGGAAGCTCTGGATTCAGCCGTGTTTCACTCTATTCACTTGTTTCACCAGCTCTAGACGAAGATGTTCTCCTTCGATCGTTTTCATACCGTGTCTCACACTGTTCACTTGTTTCAGGAGTTCTAGAAGAAGACGTTCTTTTCGATATTTCGTTTCGTACAATATATCAGAGTCACCTGTATTCTCTTCTGTTCGCTGAGGCGATTCCATTATCAATTGCAGGTTTTTTGGGAAACATTGTATGAGACCACCTAAACCCAGGGGGCCAACCACTTCAAAAATATTTTGAAAACCTGCTCATTTTGGTACAAAATTCCTCTGAAAATTTAAATCCGAGTGTATGAATGGTGTGGATGGAAGCTCTTAATAATGGATCTCTTGATCCAGGGAACGGACCCTTTGGATTGGAGCATGTCACTAATTTCATATAACCCCTTTTATAAACTCATTCTCGTGAAAACATTTAAAAAAAAAACAAATTTTAGAAAAAATGTGTACCTGGTATATATGGTAAAACTAGGTAAATATACATGGTAAACAAACAGACATTTTCCGAAAAATTTTAGTGGGAGCACATAGACCCAGGGAGCTAACCCGTTCAAAACTATTACGAGGACCTGCTCATTTTGATATAAAATACCCATGCAAAATTAGGATCCGATTTTGGATGAATTTTGTGGAATCTTATAAGAAGCGTCCCCTTGATCCTGGGGACGGACTCTTCAGATTCGAGCATGTCGGTAATTTCGTATAATCTGTTTCTTTTTAAACTCATTCCCGTGAAAAAATAAAACAAATGAAATTTTATAAAACAATTATAACGAGGCAGCCGTGGTTGTGGGTCACAGTGTACATTTTGTAATTTTGGCATAAATTTCACTCCGATAGGTAAATGGCTGGGCTTCGTGCAAGGTCTCCACAAAAACTTATGATTAATAAAGTGTTCCAACAAGCAACAGGTGCGCTACGTAGAGGAAAAAAATGTTGTTGAAACTGGGCGGTGAGCGTGATGGGTCGAGACGTATGGAGGACCATAATGCAGGCGGCAAAATCTCTTCATGGGATGTAAAATTTAGAGAGAGAGAGAGAGAATCATAATAAGTATCTATACAAAACACCATATGCAAAAATATATGAGCCTGGTTGGGCGAGAAATGTGCTCTACCTGCAAGATATGTATATGAATGAACATACTCTTTCTCTCCTCAAATTCGAAAACCGCATGTGTTCAACAACGTTTTTGTAACAAACATAAATATTTATACAATAGAAATTGCTTATCGCGTCTTTTGATGTTTGTGTCATAAGATCAAAAAATAGTACGACTTCCTTTTTTTAAAGTCAACAATTGCATAAATCATCATTTCTAGTTTTAACAAAACTGAAAAATTCTGATCAAGTTCTCGCTAGTTATGAATGTATATAACACGTGCTTTTGTGCTAATTAGTTTACTTCCAGTTGAATGAAACTGCCCTATCATTCTAAATGATATGTTTTAATACCCCGCGGCATTATCAGTGAAAAGCCTCATCATTTTTTTATAGAACGTTATTAATAAATACTCGTACGTACATACATGCATCGCGCATATTTCATGTGATTTTACAAAAATAAAATGTTAATGAATTATTATAAAGTCAGTACTATGTTAATACTTGCGTACACTTGTTTCCCGTGAAATGCGTATACTATAATTAGCATATCCGGCAATTTGACGGCCTTTTTCATTGACCAGCGACCTTTTTCAGCAATTGCCAATAATTATGTAATTTAAATGTACATATCAACCTAATCGAGTGAAATTATAAGAATTAGTTCGTACTTTTAGTACTATCTACTCGTATATTTCTTGGTTTACTAAATATGAGTAAGTAGTTAGTCGTGCGAGTATTACATTTTTTATATAGTAAAACAATTCTATTAGGTTGAATAAACTATTTACAACTACTCGTACAGTGTCAAGCTACTTGTGCACTTTAAACGAATTTGTAATTCAGTTTAAATTTATAAAATAAGGTTCCCACTGTTCAAATTGCACATCGGTTAAATCGTTGTATGTATAAATATAGAAAAAGAAATAAAGAAAGAAAATCGTATTTCTGCTTTTTATTAAATTTACATATCGATGCGAAGTGAAACAAACAGCAGGCCCCTTTTTATAACTTAAAAATAATACAGGGTTATCGAACGTTTGTGAAGTTAGCCCAAAATTCTAGCCCAAAAAAATATAATTGTTAACGCTGGCAATGCTGTCATTTATTTGATAACTATCATCATGACAGACAACTATGAACACATTTAATTTTTTCAAAAATATGATCTTCTACATATAAATATTGGGAGTACACACAAGTATTGAGGGATTTACAAAAGATGGCGTAACTAGTATTAAATTGCATCGGGCCATCTTGTAGTAATATTCATGTTAAAGCGTCATCATTTGCTCTAATCATGTCAACTTTTGTGCCAACCAAACACAATTTGCGGGAAGCGCTGCTTTTTTGTTTTAATTTGAAGAAAATTGCAGCTGATGGACATCGATTTCTGTGTGAAGCATATGAGGAACATCCTCCATAAATAAATAAATTGGGTCTATTCTTGAATCACCTAAAACACGGGGAATTTTCTCGACGCGGAATCCGTATGCTACTTGAAAGATGGGAAAAACTCGTAGCTAACGATAGACTACTCTTTGAATAAAATACATTGTGCCAATAAATTAGAAATAATATCAAAAACAACATTCTATTCCAAATGGCCTTGAAATGAGTTCATTTAATTGATAAAATTGCAAAAAGGTTCCAACTACTATTTTTCCTAGAATTCTGATGTGTTAATATTAATAATAAGTGAATATAAATTGAATTTTTAATCGCGTTTTATTATCTACGTTAAAGCGATTTTAAATAGGTAATAATGATCTTCCAATTAGTTAATTAAAAGTTTAGTTATTAAATTAAAATCTATGATACTGCCATAAATCTAATCATCAACCATACTCCGGGCTTGAATTTCTTATAAATACAATAAAGGTATACGGAGCCAGGTCTAGCATTCCACGGTCCCCACCTTAAACCCATATGATCAATCGTATTTCGAGGAACAAAACACAACAAATACACAAAAATGAAGTTAGTGCTTATACCAGAGTAAAGAAAAACAAGCCGTGTACAAAAAGTCAATAAACAAAATGAAACAAACATCGATAATTAAGAAGTTTTTTAATATCGTTCGTGACAATAATTTATCTAAGATTTTTTCGGCTGTTCGGACAAAATATTATTTTTAAAGGAATTTATACAATGTTTACGACTTTTCTAGTCATAGAAAAGAAAGAGGACACTTACTCACAATATACCTACCTCAAAAAGTAAAAAAATTCACTTCTCCCCATTTTTAAAGATACATAAACCCTTACAAAAATGAAAACTTCCTTAGGTCTTGTTGTGTATGTGTAGTAGGTACAATACACGGTTCACAGGGAGAATTAGTTTTGTTCAACCCTAGATGAAATACATTCATTCATTTTTCCTTCGTCAAACCAAGAACGCGTGTGTTTTACTTTCAATTATAATTTATTTCAACTCAGTTAAATACATTACAGTGGCGACGTGGACAAAAACAAATAGAAAACGATATAGTGGGAATCATACTTAGAAATAAAAGAATAAAAATAATAACTATGGTTCGCCCTTAAAAATATACATTTTACCAAAAAAAAAAAAAAAAATTGTGTGTGGCTGTATTTAACAAAATGGCGCCAGTATTCGGGGAATTTACGGAAGAATTCGTATTATACCTAGAAAGGTTGGAAAATTATTTTGCAGTTGAGGATATTTTGGATGATGACAAAAAGAAGCGTGAATTGTTGAAATTTGTTGGGCCTACAGCGTACAAGTTATTGCGAGATTTATCAACACTGGATTTGCCAAGTAAGAAAATTTACAAAGTGTTATGTGACCATTTAACGCAGTATTATACAAAGCCGGTGGTCGTGTTCAAGAAGCGGAAAAAAGTCTTTGAAACAACGAAAATTTCGGAGGACCGGCCAAGGAATATTCTTAAACGGTTGGCGTCAAATTTTGATTTCCGAGCGCAATTGGGTGAGCATTTATTAAACAAGTTTATTGTGTCTTTCTCGGGCAAAGTATTGGACAAGTTATGCGGTGAGGAACATGGTAAAATGACGTGAAAAACAGCATTGAGCATAGCTTCTAGATGCGAGGAAATTGAAAATTATACACAGGAGGAAGTTAGTGCTATCAACAGATCTCAAAAAGACATCTTGCGGCAAATAATAGTCGAGACTCAAACCCGAGTAGCTCAAATATCACATTCAACAATGCGCCACGTATTAAATGCTGTCATTGTGGTTTTAGGAATCATCACTCATCAGAATGTCGTTTTAAAAATGCGAAATGTCACAAGTGTAAGGTGATTGGGCATTTAGCAAGCATTTGTCCTGCGAAAAGAAAGGTTAATCAAGTTTCGGAGGACAGCGATCACGAGGCAGAGCTGAGCGAGGTGGTGGGAAACATTTTTGAAATTAATAGTAAGAATATTAATTCAATTTTTTTGGATATTACCATATCGAATAGAACGCATACATTTTTATTGGATAGTGGTGCGAGTGTGTCATTAATTATTTTATTAGCTATTTTCAAGAAATTAAGTTATTAGAGAAAAATATTAAACTGACAGCATACTCGGGGCATCAAAGTCCAGTGTTGGAAGAGTTTGAGGTGGATGTCGTTTTGGGTGAAAGGTCTTTACCATTCAAGCTCGTAGTGGTACATTCCGAGAATTATACGCCAATACTTGGTATGGATTTCATAAATAAATTCGACGTGAAACTTTCAGTCAACAAGATATGTCCGGTAATTACTGGGGACACTAATGAGGATATCGAGGTTAGGAGATTAACGAATAAATTCAGTGAATTATTCAACGGAGGATTAGGTAAATTTAAACATGGGCAAGTACATTTAGAAATAGATGAGAAAGTAGTACCCAGATTCATAAAGCATCGACACGTACCGTACGCATTTGAGGAGTTGGTGGAGCAGGAATTAGTCAAATTGGAAGATGGAGGCGTAATTACTCGCGTTCCAACGAATGACTGGGGTACCCCATTGGTGCCAGTGCTTAAGTCCAACGGCGGAATTAGATTATGTGCAGACTACAAGGTATCGGTAAACCGATATTTGACGGATAACAAGTATCCGTTGCCTAAAATAGAGGAAGTGTTCGCTGCTCTCCAAGGAGGTGAAAAATTTACAAAGTTGGACATGGAAGCTGACTATCACCAGTTTGAATTGGATGAACAATCGCGCAAATTAGTAGCACGGAGTACTCATAAGGGGGTTTATTTAGTGAATAGGTTACCTTTCGGTATTCGTCCGGTCACAGCGATTTTTCAGCAGGAGCTAGAAAAGTTGCTTTTGGGCATTCCGGGCGTGGTTAACTTTCTGGATGACATAGTTGTCATAGGTAGCAATTCAAAGGAGCACCTTCAAAATTTAGAGAGGGTATTTTCCAAATTATTAGAAGCTGGTTTAAAGTTATCGAAGGATAAATGCAGATTTTGGCAAGACAGTATTTCCTATTTGGCTCATATTGTCAATAAGGATGGCTTGTCTAAAACTTCGGAACGAATAGATGCGGTGCTAAGTTGTGCGATCCCAGTCAATATAACAGAAATTCGGGCATTTTGCGGGATGGTAAATTGTTATAGTAAATTTGTGCCAAGTATGTCTACTAAATTAAGCCCAATTTATCAGTTGTTACAAAAGGATGCGGTGGTGAGATGGAATGAGGATTGCACGTCCGCTTTTAACAGCATTAAACAAGAAATTTGCAATAAACAAGTGTTGGCTCATTTCGACCCAAAACTGCCGATATTAGTAACCATCGATGCTTCAAATTTGGGAATATCGGGAGTCATTTTCCACATAATGGCGAACGGCGAAGAAAGACCGGTAGCATTTTGCAGTAGAACGCTACCGGGGTCTGAAAAAAATTATGTAACGATAGAGAAAGAGGCTATGGCTATAGTTTTCTCGTTAAAATTTTTTTAGCACTATTTAATCGGATATGAGTTTACGATTAAAACAGATCATAAACCACTTCTTGGTTGGTTTGGAGAAGAACGTGGTATTCCGCAGATGGCAGCAAGCCATGTCCAAAGGTGGGCAAACGCGCTCTCAGCATTTAGATACAAAATAGAATACGTTAAAGGGAAAGATAATCAGGCAGATTTTTTTTCACGGGTTCCTAATTTTGAAGAGTCTAACGAAGAGATGTCAGAAGAAAATTATGTTAATTTTATTGCGGATGCTGGCAATAGCATCAATTATGAATTAATTTTAAAAGAAACAATGAGTGATCCGATTCTTTCAGAATTAAAAACATCAATATTAAAGAATGATTTTCAGAATCTAAGAGAAGAGAAATTTACACCGTATTTAAGACGACAGACGGAGTTATATGTGGAGTCGGATATAATTATGAGGGGACATCGCGTGGTAGTACCCACAACACTTCGAAATAACATGTTTGAAAATTTACATCTAACTCACATGGGCATAGTCAAGTGCAAATCGATGGCGCGATCTTATATGTGGTGGCTCGGAATAGATTTGGATATACAGACTCTTGTAAACGTATGTGAAGCGTGTTTGGTTTTGCGCCCGAGACCACGTAAATCGACCTTATTCCATGGGAAAATTCAAAAGCGGTCTGGTCAACAATACATATTGATATCGCGGGGCCTAAGGATAATAACTATTTTTTGATCATTACGGATTCTTTCTCTAAATGGGGAGAAGTTTTTATAACTAAAACCATAACGACGGATTTCACCATCGCAAAATTGAGGGAAACTTTCGCGAGATTTGGACTGCCGGAGACAATTGTCTCAGATTGTGGTACGCAATTCACCAGTAAGGATTTTCAAAATTTTTGTTGCCGAAAACGCCGTAAAGTCTTTTAAAAAAGGTCTTATGGCCACAATTTCTCAAAGTAAGTCGAGGGGTCAAAGTGTAACAGTATACACGGCGGTCAGTCGGTATTTGTTTGATTATAGAGTAGTGCCACATAGTTCTACTGGTGTCCCACCATGTGAGATGATGTTTGGTCGGAAAATTAAGACTAGGTTTGATTTAATTAGACAAGGCAAGGACAGCTTGGAATCGAGCACCACTCTTGTTACAGCAAATAAATACATCAACAAGAGCCAGGAGAATCAAAGGAAATATTTTTCCGGGGGAAGGAATATAGACTTCAAACAAAACGATTACGTAATGATAAGAGATTATACACACAACCAGAACACATGGACTTCAGCCGTTATTGAACAGGTTCTAGGACAAAGGTATTATTTATGCAAAATATGCAATACGGGCAGAACTATCAAACGGCATGTCGACCAGATTATTCACCGGCGGGTCAAGGTGCAGCCTCTGACAAAAACAAATAACAACGGGGCGACGTCCAACCACCACAACATGAGATACGAGGACATTAGATTAAAACACACTGTGAGCGTTGCCCCTAGTATGGATGTTCAGGTAAATTCGGAAATGCCAATTAATGTCACGCAAAGACCAAAGAGAATTGTTAGACCTGTTCAAAAGTTAAACTATAACTAAACTATAACTTATTTCAACTCAGTTAAATACATTACAGATCTCTTCGTGGCAGTTTGGTTTCATATTGATAAAACTTACCGTGAGTAGACCAATGTTTGAAACCAAGCTGCCAAGAAGAGACCTATGGAAGCTCTCATGTTTGTAAGAGTTTATGTATCTTTACACCCTGGGGTTAAAAATGGGGGGGAGGGGAGGGGGCAATGAATTTTCATAAAGAAAATTTTCCATTAATTTCTCTCTTTGGAACAAACTGGCTGTAACAAAACACTCTCGGTACCATTAAAATAAGCTGCAATAACATTTATTATATTTCTTTATCACCCAACATAAAGTAGATCGACTATAAATACCTATTTTTATGATGTGTCAAAATCTATTTAAATATAAGTTCCGTTCATACTCTTATTGACAAATTCTACATAAAAAACTTTCGAAAAGTGTGTTGGCTACACTAAAATTGCAAAGTAAATCTGATTTTTTTTTATTTCTGCACCAACACATGTATTGCTAGTTTTTGTTTATGTTATATGTATGGTATTGGCAGGGCTTGCATTTAAGTAGATTTTGGGTGTGCATATTTGATTTATACAAGCAAAAGTACTGGAAGAGGGGAATTGTACGAAAAATTACGAGAAATGGAAATAATTCTTCATGATGTGCGCGAGGCTATTTTGTTTATTGGCTTGCCTTATCCCCTACGAAAACAAAACAAAACGAGAACAAATAAAAAATAAAACAAAATACATGAGAACTGCGAAAAAGCAGATAATAGAAAATGGTCACTTCAATTTTTGAATATTGAGTTGCTGTATTTCATTTCAAGCCAGCCTATTTTATATAAAATTTATTTCTAAGGGAAGAAAAGGGAAACCGATCGCATAAAAAAGTGTAGACAAATTTGTAAATGTTTATACATACAGACAGGTGCAAGATTGAAGAAAATTTAATATAATGAAAATTGTCCAGTGTCAAGGGGACGTCGTTAGTGATCTTTAATGGCCTTGAAACTCATTTGTTTGGAAGATATTGAAAAGTTAGTTATTTTTAAATTAAAACTTATACTTTTGAGTGTACTTTTTGATTAAGCAGATAAAAATAAATAAATAAATATTTTTTGCTCATACTTAATTTTTCGTAATGAGTATGGTTTCAAATATATGAACAATCATATCTGCATCTGCATTACAGCAAAACAGTTTTCTCTAAGTTCTAGCACTGTTTTATTGTAACGACAAACAAAAATTAATAAAATCAATTGTTCTTTGACTTTAAATTTTAAAATTAAGCAAATTTAAACAAAAAATGCATTTTCCAATTTAATTAATTTAACTAGTTTTGCATTTACCTTACAATAATCTCCGTAATTCATAATTATAAATCAATAAAAAAATGAATGTTTAAGAAAATATGTGTACTAATCATAGAGTAAGTAATGTTACAACGAGTAACGTGCGAGTAAGTAAGAGTAAAAAATGCGTGGGTTATGCAACTTAAATGGGTTATACAATATACTTGCATAATACACAACAATCTTTATTTTATTTGTATCGGATATTGTCTTACTCGTGACTATTGATAGAAAACGATAACAAATACAGTAAATAAAGATGTGTAAGTGTATTATTTATTCTATTTAAATTGCATAACCCATGCATTTTTTGATGACTTTTTTTCTCCTTTGTTTCGTTACTCTTTATAACACTAGATACTTTCTTGTAATAATGAAGAAGCGTTCGATATGGGTATGGTATACGGCGAATGTCGGCGAAATGAAACCGTATGAGATTAGATTATACGCTGAATGGTGGTATCAGAAGCGATGAATGAGACGCCTGAGAGTCAAGAGAAAATTGTTGTAGATGTGCTAGCTGCAGTATATGAGGACCCATACACATCAACTCAAAATACTACACGAGATAGAGGGATCCTCGAGTCGGCTGAATAAGCGCAAAGTAAGAACGGAATAAGAAAAAAAGTGAAAGAGTAAGATGAGCCTTGTGCCCTAAAACAGATTGCATTGATAATCTAAAAAAATAAAAAATTCAGTATGTTTCTCGCTCGATTAATCATCAATTGAATCATCAATTTCATTTAGATGTTTCAGAGTGTTGTCATAGTTTGGATTGTTCAATTGTCGCCCAGAAATAATAGTGGAATTCGTTTATTACTACATATTTAAATTTACTTCAATACATCTCGAGATTTTGCCATCTTTATGTTATTCGGTTAGCCCTATCTAATACCAATTTTGTTTAGAATTTTCAAGGCGTAGTATAGATTTGGAATGCTCAAATTTGGCCAGAAGAGTGTAATTCGTCTATTACTATTTGTAGATACTCAAAACGCATTCATATAGAGAGATAAAAAGCCATACTATTTTGTTTGATTTCATTGTTGTTGTAAAAAGATAGCTCAGATCCAGCCAGTGTATTTGTTAGTTTTTAACAATAAGTGGTATGTAAGTTAGAAAACTAAAATATTTTTATTCTATGTACTCTGTTGTCTGTTCTCTCTCGAATGAGTTTTTTTATATTTGTGACGATCGATGCCGATGATCATAGATCGATTTTTAGGCAGCATAAATAGGTCCAAATTAACTTAAATTTTGAGTGTTAAGCTAAAGACATACCTGCGGAAATTGGTGCGACACAAGTACCATGGTATTGCGCAGAATGTATTAAAACAACAACAAAGTTAAAAATATTTCAACTCGAGTGTGGAACTAGTAGGTGGCATAAAGCATTTCACGAAATTTGATTGGTTTTGAGTTAGGCAAGGGGCGAGTGTGGTGCTTTTTATTTACGCAGGTATGTATTCAGTTTTAAAGCTGAATGGTTCCATGATGAATAAGTTTGTGATATACATCAATCACTGAATGCGGATCAGTCCGATATATGCAACTGTGAGGTGCAACTTGTTCGGCAAACTATAGGGTGGTTGCCAAATCTACAGAATAAATATTACCGCACTATGGATTGTAATCAAATCCGAGGTTTTTTATAACGTGCGATTTGCGAAAGTAGCAGTAGAACGATCGACACAATAACCACGCTCGTCCAGGGAGAGGGAATCCTACCACTAGATGCAACCTGTATGTTGAAAGGAGAAATATTCACATTGACAGGATATCGAGCATTTAGCAATAAATTAGAACTCCGTTCATGTAACAATTAGATTTGTGTCATCGTATGATGTTAGATCTCACCTTCAGAGCAAACCGAAGCTCACAATTCAACTCAGATACTGAAGCCATTAAACTGTCAATTCAAAATCAACAAAGGAATCTAAGGGTTCTTGACCAAATGGCACTGTGGTTAAAGCTTTGACGTTTGATTGGATCGGGAGGTACCGGGTTCGAATCTCGATAGGGACAGGATGTAAAGGAAATTTTCATCAACAGATTACGTGATGAAATGGAACACATCTATGACCCCGCTGTCGGAGTGCAAAACACATAGGCCTTCTTCCATGCCAGTATAGGTGATAAAATCGGACGTATATCCAGCCGTACGTAAACATCATATATGTTAAGCACGGAAGAACAACTCAAGTTGCTACAGCAGGTCCACTTCCAGATCCGTAGCCGATCCTCCGGGCAGCAGCAACAAGGTCCTCGGAATATGTTGCCAATTCAGCTGTTAGCATATACTTGAATTTGATCTTTACGCTTAATCAAGTAATTATACTTGTATAAATTGTAAAATTTCCATAATAAAGACAGAAGTTGTAAAACCAGTCACTCATTCATTAAAAAATATATTGTTTAGAATTATGAGACTAGCTCCGACTCACGGTAGGCGCACTAATCTCAATTCAATACAGCTACAAACTTTTCAAAATACATATTTGCAAAAGCGAAAAAACCTCCTATGGTTACTGCCACTTCCGATTTGGACCAAAAATCACTGGGATTTCCCGACTTATGGAAAAAGCTTAAGTATAAAACTGCACTCCGATCCGCCTGAGCTGTAGAGACGACACAAAGCGTTTAAAGGCGAAGCCCTCAATTATGTTTAATTATAATACATTTTACGACAGCATAGTTACAAAATCTTATTGTATTATCAGTAGGCTGACAATAAGAGGCTAACGATGTTCCGATTAAATAACGGAACTACGAGGTTTCATGTCTATACATAAACTTACTGATATCAATGACTCCGGGTTAAAGTTTAGCTAGCATAAAATACTTATGTTACTAGATTTTAAATCCGTAATCTACATTAAAGTTAATACAGCGGGGCAACTATATAATCTTAATTATTTTGATTAATTTATTAATGACAGTAAAGAGCACACTCAAGATCTCATTTCTCTTTCATTATTATATTTTATTTAAGACTTGCGGGGAACACGTTCACTTTATCAATTATCTTCAATATTTCAAGATGATATCACATATTTTCCTATTTTTACTTAGGTATAATAATTGACGTGTATTGACCATATTTATTAACTCCATCGTAACCTTGAATAATATACTTTGTGTCTATTAATAACATCTGAAACAGCATAACTATATAGAAAGGTTATAATAGCACATCAGCTGGAATCGTACAAAAGATCTTTTCAAGGTTGCAATCTTATTAAGTATATCAAACGAATTTGGGGTCAAAATCCGTGAAATTTTTTTTGTGAATCATTAGTAACTACCGGCCGGCCGTATTCATAAGCAATTTTATAAGTATAGACCCACCTTGTACCGCTCGAATCCTTTTAATTTCTCGTCACTTAGATACGTCATTTTTCATTCGTAGATCCTATACACCGGTTCAAATCTAACGAGGGTCAGAACTCCCACGCACAATTCACTCAAACTAAATATAAAAACACTAAACGCTGCTGCCAAGTATTATTAAAGTAGGTACACTACACACACACTCACACAAAAAATATATATAACTGAAAAAATCTATTATCTTAATTCATTATAATCATTTCCGTTTTGCTACATCCATATCATCAACAAAACTATTTTCGAACTTTTTATAACGATTAGAATATTATGTTTCTTTCCTTAATTATTTTACACGGTACTCGTGCACACTTTATATCGTCTCGTTATCACAAATTTTATTAAATTGTCGTCTCATTCCAAAGTCGTATTTTATTCCAACAATACGGAGCTACGAATCACAGTGCACAGTAAACTTAAATCTTGTTCCAATCAACTTGAAAACTCCGACTAGACTAGTGACATGCAATCAAAACATTTGAGAACGAGAATCAAAAAAATACTAGATATAATTTTATTTTTATACACGTTCATTGTGTAAAATTGAGTCAATACACACTCATGTGCATTCGGATGAAAACAGTGTTTTTGTATATAAATATCAGGCATAATTGTGGTTTGTCAGTAAAAAATAAATTATTTCTGTTCGGTGCAAAATTAAAGTAAATAAAGACTGAAACCCGGTTTACAAATTAATTCGTTTTTATGAGCGCCTAAACTAATTTTGCTGTCTAGAATTTTGTTATGATTCTGGCTGAACCATTAAATTGCAAGCGCCTGCTGATTCCTTCTGACTGGTAAACATATAGGCTGGGGTTTGTGAAATGCGGTTTAACTGAGTTCGATTGGTTCTAACTGGCGTTGCAGGGCCGAAGTTTTTAAAAAAGGCGGCTACTAACGAAACTAAGATGCTGAAAACATTTCCAAAGTGAACTATCTGGTTTGCGATGGTTCTGTAGTAAATATGAAAATGGCTTAACTTCCTATCCAATATCGATGAATCACTTAAAAAAAAAATAAAAAAATCGAAACCGCGATATAAGGATTTAACTCCATTCGAGTGGCGCATCTTTGAAAGTGGAAACTACTTACAAAGATCGCGAACACTAATGATCTCCAGCGTATCATATAAAATCTGTATCCCAGATGAAGTTATTCAAAGCACCGTCAAATCCACTTTGCGGCCAGCAGGGCTGTTTTCCTAAGTTATAACACTAATGACATTTGGTCCCCGGCTGTACTTTGCTACCGCCGAACCAGTACCCGCTCTCCCGACGTGGACGCAGCAACCTAGGTGTTATCTAGGTGTACACAGAGACAGCCGAAGCCCTCTTGGTACCCTAGGCTGTGGGGCTTGAGCTGTTATGTTTTATTTGATAGTATTTTCTCGCAGGCATGCATTTATTTCTTTCGGTTTATATCTTCGTCCGATTCGAGTGTGACGTGCGCGTATGTTTGCTACTCGCAAAACTAATTCTTATTAGTCTGAATATTAGGCCATTAAAGTTAATTCAAACGCAAATTTTTTATTTATTAAGATTTTTATTTATTTATTAATCTTGCTTTATTTATATTATTAAATTGGATTAAATTATGTTCGTTCGAGTTACACTGAAGGTGTGAATAATTCATCGTAGGGAACTTCTAAGAATAATTTATTTGCCATATCTACAAACAAAGGTTCCCATTCGCTTTTTGAATCCTTGAATAGATTTTTGTACTGACCCTGCCAATTTGCGTTAACCAAATTTACTACAATGTTGTCTAAAATTAAAATATAAAAATCAATACAGGATTATCTGAATATTTATGTAGATTTACTTAGAAATGGTACAGGAACTAATCCGGTGGCGAAAAATTTAAAATCTTGTACATTTGGTGTAATATCGAAATTCGTTATGTTTACATATTTAACTTCGTTTACCACAATAACATCACCAACAATACGCCGATTCACATCAGCTCCCACCATTGTAACGTTACAATAACCCTTCGGAGCGCGTCGTTGCTTATTTACCACTACGCTACCTTTGTACGTTCTTCGAAGATGAATTTGAGGGAAATGCGCATCAATTGCAATGTCCACAATATTATTTTCGAATGATGATTCAACATTTTTGATGAAGGAATTGCTTAGGCCATAAATACTTCCCTTTTTTACTTCAATGCGGCCTTTAAACTCCCGACGTTTAACATTGAATGCGGTGTTGCGAAAATCCAATACTCGGAAATCCGTGATCAGTTGTTTTAATAAGTATTTGAAGGCTGTCTTTAATGCACTCATTTCGATCTGAATCACTTCTTGAACATTGTTTGAAATCTTTTCCTGTAAATATAGAAAATTTTTATATAGTTGTCACCTACCAAAAATGATGACAGATCCTGGGCTAAAAGTGAATAACAACAAGTGGTTGCTGAATCGAGACAAACCGCAAATGAAAATACAACTGGCGTAAACAGAGTAGATGATCTTAACAAGACAAAGACACACAAACTTATTGGGGCTAAAAACTGAAATCGATAACAATTTAAGTATCAGGAAAGCTCCAGGTTATGACTTAATTACTGGGCAAATTGTGAAAGCCATTCCCGAGAAGGTTTGCTAAAATTAGTTCAAATAATTATTGAAGCTGGTTATATCAATAATATTTGAAAAACTGTTCCCAACATGCTCAAACCTATAATAGAAGAGATGGTATGACTAGACCTTGGTATGACTAGATGCTAAACTAAGATGGAAAGAACTCATCAAGAAGAACAAAGAAGAGTTAAACATCAAATATAGGAAAATGTACTGGCTCATGGGTAAAAATTCCGAGCTGTCAGTACACAACAAATTGCTTCTGTACAGGCAATTGCTAAAACCAGTATGGACCTACCCTGGTATTCAACTTGGGGGTTGTTGTGAATACCCCATGATACGTTAGGTATGACAACCTTCTTAGAGATTTACAGATGGAATACGTCACCGATGAAAGAAAGGAAAAAGCAAGGAAACACGTATAGTGATTATCTTAGCATGAAAATTCAGAGTGAGAAGACTCCAAAGCCAGAAATTACTGGAGCTGCACAGTGTAAAATGAGTTACCAATTACAAGACAGATAAATTAGCATAGATAAACTACGCAGGAGACAGATAAAGCTGGTGGTTTTTGATCTGCCAGTATGTCTGTTACTTCCAGGTGGCAATTGACAATTTCAAAATAAACTGTTAAACAGATTCGGTTAGTTCGAGTATTTTTTCGAAATTATTGCGTTTTCGGAAATAAGTGACGTCTGACAAATTGTAAACAATTAAATTAAAATAACCACTATACTTATCAAATTTACTTATCAAATATCACTCACGGAATCTCATTTTAAGTTCATTAATTTTCTCCCTAACATCATTTGGATATTCACTGAGTACACAAACAACACAACCGATGGTAACTAGTAAGAAAACTTTTGTAGACATTTCACGTTTTGATTAAAAAATCACACACTAACGAAATTATTAATTAATTATTTATAATTATAAATCCACTTCTTGTACTATTTACGTTTACACCTGTTGCGGTTACAACTGATTTAACTTCTAAGCATATTCATCCGACAATCCTCCCTATTTATAGAAAACTAAGCTTCCTAGCACATCAATATGCCGTAGCAACAACAATTTACTACCCAACAATAGTTTCGCCAACAAAAATAAATAAATTTCCTAAAGATAATACGTTCTTAACCCTGAATTAGTAAAAATAAACATTTCCATTCATAAAAACCAGTGAATTTCTGGGCATTCAAATTAATCCAAATAAATTAGAACTTTCTGAATTTATGCTTCTCTCTATTGGACTTAACCTGAGCCTTTAGTCCCGCAACAAATGTGATTTTTAAACTTATTGAAGTCATCCATCGAGACCTAAATGTTGGTCTGACCAACATTTAATTGGCCATAGTACAGGTGCAGTATCGTAGGTATGTATAGGAAACCGAAATTAAAGTGTATGTCGAACATTCAAGGATTTGTACGGCGTCAAACGATTTCGGAATACTTCACAATCAATGAAAATACTGTTTGTGTTATTCACAAATTTTAATAGTGAATGTTTTCATCATAATATTATTTATTACAAATATGAAAATAAAGATCAGCTGTTAATTATACAACATTTTGTCAACCCTTTGATTATATTTATTTATTCTGGAAAGTTTTAAAAAAACTGTTCAAAGTCTTAATATTTGAGTTCTTACGATCCATATAAATCAGTTTTCGTTTGACGTAGATTTAGTTCTAGAATGTGGGAATTCTTGAAGTACCTAACTAATAGTACACAATTTATTGAACAGACTTAACCTTTTAAGTTCCATTTGTGCCCTGATTTAACTGGAAAGTTATATCCAGGTATAGATTTCTGACGATAATTTGGCAGAACCATATTATAATTTGCACGACCTCACACATGCAGAAAAATTATGTGTAGCTGAACGACATAAGGCATAGTTATTTTCTTTTCTCACCTACTAAACACGTCCACATTATTTCCCAAATTGACTGGTGCACAGTCTCGGGGTAATCGAAGACAAATGTCGTGAAAGTGTGTGGAGTTCCTCAATTATACGGTAGTGTTTAGATAAAAAAAATGAAAAATACGGTAGTGTTTAGATATCCGAAGGGTTAACGAGGTAATGATTAAAACGTGTATCTCTTACCCCTTGCTAAAGGACTGCTATAAGACAGCGTTCACCGTAGGTTTTTTGTCTACCGCAACGACCTTTTCATCAGATCTGCTTCGTAAGAGAAGTCTACCATTCTTGTGGGAACTTAATCGATTGCTACGAAGAGCCAGTTTAAAAATTAACATGACTAAGGGCAGATTTGTCCTCAAATTCACGTAATATTTGATTTACAATATTGACAATGGTACCATTCAAGTCGATCCGAAAAAGGATCGATCTATTACCGGATTTTGCAGGAGATTCAGCTCTAACTACTCAACGACCGCCGTCATTACAGATCATGTGAGCTTAAAATGATTTATTACAGTCCGTGCTTTCTGGGGTTACACCGAACCGCTAATTTCAATTTTCTTTGTTTAATTATTTTATTGTAATTATGCAGTTTTTTATTTTTTGATTTAATTCTTTTAAAATTTTCAAAAGAATTTTTATATTTTTCATTTGACCGCTACTGACCTGGATGGCTTCAGTACCTGCTATTGACGCTATCGTAGCCGCCTACAATGATTTACTATTTCATCCCTCCAAATCTATGATGTCTATGATACCAATTTTTCCCGAATGCTGGTTTGGCAAAACAATCGATTTCCATTCATCGTAGTACGGTGAACACCTTTCTTTTGTTTGTTGTATGTGCTCAAAAATAAAGAAAAAATCGAGAAAATGATTTTATATCCCGATTAAATGGTCAGACAGAAAACATGGGAATTGAATTAAACATTTTTATGTCGTTGCTGTACACTATCTACCCAAAAGACGAGATTCCAGGAAAGTAGAGGATCTCAAGGATTTTCTTTGTTTTTTGAAGGTAAGGTTTTTATCGCTTGAAACTTATAATCATATTTGACGATACTGCGATGGAAATCATAAACTTACTCAACTTATCAAACTCTTATAATTATGTAGAATTTGCTTTGGAAAAGCATTTTTCCACCCTCCCCTTATTAATAAAAGGACCGTCATAACTTACCTTTTTCAAGTTCTGATCTTAAACGTCTATGCGTAGGTAGGAGACTAAAAATAAAGCTTAAAGATCTAATTTACAAGCTGATTCTGACAGTTTCCTAGTTTGTGGATTAAATTCACTTTGTCTGCCCGATGTCACTTTTACCTTTGGCATACAGGAAGTTGGGAAGATCCTTGTTTCCGGCTATTTTCCTGGGTGCAACATTGTCAATCTTTATAACGATGACCATCCATGTATAATAGCACTTGTAATACCTACCTACTTACAGTTTAAAAGCCAAAATTATACATGTGCATCTTAGAAAATAATGAATTTAATATTAAAATGTTAAAACTATGTACATTTTTAATCGTAATTAGCCTACATTTGTTTATGCCATAAACCATGGACACAAAACGATAATGTAAATATGTGTCTAAGATTATATCTCTCCACTGCTAAAATCAATTTTGTTTAACTTACTGTACACTTTGCCATCTAGTGGATGATAGAAATATTAAATATAGGTTTTTTGTTTATGCTATCTGTGTTTTTTTTACTGTGTTTTTTATTAGCGCCCGATAGCTGTATCCGGAGCAGCCAATTTTCTATGTGAAAACTTATATTTAGCGCGCTATTATTGCATTTAATTAATTTATTTAAATCTAAACTAAGATTTTTCATTCAACTTTTTAATTAAAAATCGATAAAAAAATATCTCGGCTCACTTATTTATCGGGAGCCGCTATCGGGAGCGCTATCCATTTCAATGGGAAATTTGAAAAGGCTTTTAATTTTGTAAACCCCTGAAACCATTAGAAACTAAATCTTACAATAAAAAATTAAAACGCAGCAAAATGAATTTTTGTTTATAACGTCATGTCAAAATAAATGTCAATTAATATATTTCAGGTGATAAATGTTTGTTTTATTGATGAATTTAGTTTTAATTTTTATAGTACAGCGACACCAGTGAATAATAGCTGCAGTTTCAATAGAAAATTGCCATTTGGCTCCGGATAGTGCTCCAATTATTGCTGTGTTTTAATATTGGAGCACTATCCGGAGCCAAATGGCAATTTTCTATTGAAACTGCAGCTATTATTCACTGGTGTCGCTGTACTATAAAAATTAAAACTAAATTCATCAATAAATCAAACATTTATCACCTGAAATATATTAATTGACATTTATTTTGACATGACGTTATAAACAAAAATTCATTTTGGTGCGTTTTAATTTTTTATTGTAAGATTTAGTTTCTAATGGTTTCAGGGGTTTACAAAATTAAAAGCCTTTTCAAATTTCCCATTGAAATGGATAGCGCTCCCGATAGCGGCTCCCGATAAATAAGTGAGCCGAGATATTTTTTTATCGATTTTTAATTAAAAAGTTGAATGAAAAATCTTAGTTTAGATTTAAATAAATTAATTAAATGCAATAATAGCGCGCTAAATATAAGTTTTCACATAGAAAATTGGCTGCTCCGGATACAGCTATCGGGCGCTAATAAAAAAACACAGCAATTAAAACACAGCAAATATTTTTACTTTTAAAATACCATTATTCTATCGAAAATCCATCGAAGCGAAAAAAGTGATAGTTACAATATATCGACACAGTTTTGCTTTTTCAAAGCCCGCTTAGCTTTAATATTAGAGGCCAATTTTGTTTTTATCAATATTTGTTTGTGCATTTCCAGTAACGGAAAATAATTGTTCATCATAGTTGGCGTATTTATGAGTAGTAATTAAAGTAGAGTTGGCTTTAAATAAAATTAAAAAAAAAAGATTTTCATAAAACTGATTCAGATAATCAGATTACAATTACTACTGGCATAAAAGACAACTATGATGAACAAGTATTTTCCGTTACTGGAAATTCACAAACGAATATTGCTGAAACCAAAATTGGCCTCTAATATTAAAACTAAGCAGGCCTTGCGAAACAGCTAAAATTGAAATGGAAAAATATCAGCAAACGAGTAGTCTGAATCTTTTATGATTAAAGAAAATATACTCGTATGGTGTCGAATTTGTTAAAAATAACGGGGAAACACAGTTTTATTTAGTTTTGTACAATGATAAATATTTTCTAAAAAGAATATAATATCAGGTTCCTATATAGGAGAATATAAATATGTATAAGGAATAAACTAAAATTGTCAATGGTCAGCAGTCAATTAATGAATGTAAGTGAATTTTAAATTTTATTTATACTTTTATGAAATCCCGGAATTCGTTTAAAAAAATTCCGGGATTACGGGATTCAAATATAAGCCGGGTTGCAATCACTAGGTCTTACGTGCAAAGAAAACAAAATAACGAAAAAACAGCTGTTAAAGGTAAAAACTCGTTGCATCAGTTTCGCGTTAGTTGTTCCCTTTTATCTGCGTTGCCTGGTGTCTAACTATATTCAAGGACGTTAAGGCCCGTTGCACACTTCAGCTATGTTTGTTTTTAGGAAAGTGAGCTATGTTTTGAGATCACAGCTTTTCGGTTTACTTTGCCAAGCCTAAATAAGTGAAACCGAATTCGTGAAGCTTAGCTGAAGCTACTTGTACGCCCTGATTTATTTAATTTCTTTATTGGAACCTGTGGGATAGAAACTTAGCTCACATTGCTCATTTTCTGGGCGATGTGAGCTAATTAATTATCTCCAAGACGAATATAAAACATTTAAATATATTGCTTTACAGATTGGGTTGATCCTGAGATTTATCTACAATGTTTCTCTTATTTGAGAATTTGGAAACTATATACTGCACTTGTCATCGCGTTCAAAAATAAAAATGGTTAAGAGTTGTGTTTGTGCATTCATAATAATTTAATAAGTTATAACGTGTTGTTTAAAAAGAGCTTATTTTAATAGTGTTGTGTTGGTGACTTCGTTGAGTATTTAGAATTTAATCCGAGTGCATATTTTGTGCTGAAGTGAAGTGGCAATTGTGAATTTCTAAAATTAAGCTGAAATCAGCAATTGCAACAGCGGTAATTTCAAGCGGGAACAAACAGCACTACTATTAGGACTGAAGATTTTGAAAAGGACAATAATTTGATCAAATACGGTACCTTGTTTGTAGTGTTTTATGTGATAATATTTTCCCGCAGGCGCGCATTTATTTCTTAGGATTTTTATCTTCGTCCGCGCTTTTGTTATTCTCTTGCAAAATTAATTCTTATTAGCCTGAATATTAGGCCACTGAAGGTAATTCAAACGCAAATTTTTTATTTATTAATTTTTATTTTATTTCTTAATCTTGATTTATTTATAATAAATTAGACTAAATATGTTCATTTTGTTACCGTTGAATATTGAGTTACACTGAAGGTGGAAATAACTCATCGTAAGGAACTTCTAAGAAGAATTTATTTGCCATATCTACAAACAAAGGTTCCCATTCGCGTTTTGAATCCTTGAATAGTTTTTTGTACTGACCCTGCCAATTCATGTTAACCAAATCTACTATAATGTTGTCTAAAATAAAAATATAAAAATCAATATAGGATTATCTTAATAATTATGTAGATTTACTTAGTAATGGGTCAGGAACTAATCCGGTGGCGAAAAATTTAAAATCTTGCACATTTGGTGTCATATCGAATTTCGTTATATTTACATACTCGACTTCATTTACCACAATAACATCACCAACAATACGCCATTTCACATCAGCTCCTATCATTGTCACGTTACAATAACCCTTCGGAGAGTGTCGTTGTTTATTTACCACTACGCTACCTTTGTACGTTCCTTGAACATCGATTTGCGGGAAATGCGCATCAATTGCAATATCCACAATATTATTTTCAAATGATGATTCAACATTTTTGATTAATGATTTGCTTAGGCCATAAATAGTCCCCTCTTTTACTTCAATGCGGCCTTCAAATTCCCGACGTTTAAAATTAAATGCAGTGTTGCGAATTGTAAATGGGTCCAATGATGGAAATCCAATACTCGGAAATCCTTGATCAGTTGTTTTAATCAGAATTTGAAGGCTTTCTTTAATGCACTCATTTCGGTCTGGGTCATTTCTTGAACACTGTTTGAAATCTTTTGCTGTAAATATAGAAAATTTTTATATAGTTGCTTAAGTAAAATGCTCGTATAATAATTTAGCATTTTTTTATGTGATTTGAGCTGTTCTGAAAGTAGACCAAAGTGAATATTTTTAAATTTATCGTCAAAATTTCGAAAAGTTTTAATGTATACACTAATATTAAATTAGCACCGAGTAGATGCAGAAATAAGGTAGGCATACAAAGAGAAAAAAGACTGTTTCGCCGTCTTCTTGGATTATGCTTAAGCATTCGATAAAGTGCGGCACGAGTTCTGCTCCATAAAACTAATCTTCTTAAATTACCAGAAATTTACCACCTTATGAAATTGTATTTGTCAAATCACAGATTTTATGTCAAATAGAATATCTCTATCGGGCGAGAAAAACATTCTGGCTAGAGTACCACAAGGCAGTGTGCTTGGCCCACCGTCATATTTAATTTTCACTTCAGACCTATCAACGTCTACAGCAGATGATACGATCAATCGTATGTATCCATAAAACTATTCACATTAAATAAGATTACGTCACAATGAATTGAAGAAATATAAATCTCTCAAGCAAATCGATCAAAATACCTATAGGCGTTCATCTAGACAGACGGTTAACTTGGCGAAAACATATTGAAATGAAACGAGATCATATAAAATTATATAAGTGAATAAAATGCACTGTTTGATGGAAATATTCAACCATTGACCTAGAATATTCTCCTATATAACGCAATGATTAAACCAATTTGGTCGTATAGATGTCAATTATGGCAATTAACCACAAATTCGAATATTGATATTGTCGAACAAACACAGTAAAATTCTCAGAATGACGACAGGAGCGCCCTGATTCATAAAATACAAAAATATACATAAGGACCTTAGCATCCTAAGAGTCAAAGGCGGATTACAAACGATGCGGATCAGATATACGGGGAAACTATTATCTCATCCGAATTGATTGGCGTGAAATCTTAAAGATATATATATGTCTTCGCGATTAAAGAATAAAACGATGGCTGTGACAACATAAATTATAAAATTCTGCTTCCGCAGATTTACATGAAAGTTTCAATAAATAAATTTAAAAACAATTATGCCGTAATGCATGTAATCGCATTTTGAACTGAAAAACTGTGAAATGACATGAATAAATCAACAAAAAAGCAATAATCTACATTGTCTACGAATATTCTACATAATTGACGATGTCAAAATGAATTGTCTACGCTAGATAACATAAGCCTGTACGAGAACTGCGATTTGTAAACTAAGAACAAATCGAACTTATATTTTGAGTGTCATTTAGATGAACATTCATTCACATCACAATTAGGTGTACTAAAGAAATTAACACTTTATTTATCAAATAAATATCACTCACGCAAACTTTTTTTAAGTTCATTAATTTTCTCCCTAACATCATTTGGATATTCACTGAGTACACAAACTACACAACCGATGATAACTAGTAAAAACACTTTTGTAGACATTTCACGTTTTTATTAAAAAATCACACACTCACGAAACTATTAATTAATTAATTCTAATTATAAATCCACTTCTTATACTATTTACGATTACACCTGTTGCTGTTACAACTGATTTAACTTCTAAGCATATTCATCCGACAATCGTACCTATTTATATAAAACTAAGCTGCAGAATAGCAATATGCAGTAGCAACAACAATTTACTACACAACAATAGTTTCGCAAACAAAAATAAATAAATTTCTTAAAGATGTAAAACGTGATTAACCTTGAATCAATAAAAAAAAACATTTTTAATTCTTTAAATACAATAAAAGTCAAGGGGTAAAACAGGTGGATTTCTGGGAATTCAAATTAAACCAAATAAATTAGAACTTTGCGAATTTAGCTTCCGTAGCACTATGGTAATAAAGATGTTGATCACATATTTAACTCAACTTGACCCTTCCCCCCTCAACCGCCCCACAACAAACGTGGTTTTTAAATTTATTAAAGTCATCCATCGAGATCCAAATTTTATTGGTCATAGGACAAACGCATCAGACGCGTGCATGTACTCGTGTAGGCGTGTATAGGTAGTTGAAAATAAAGTATACGTGGAACATTCAAGGATTTGTACGGTGAGTCAAACGAGTTCGGAAACTTCACAATCAATGAAAGCACTGTTTGTGTTAATTATATATTTTATTAGTGAAAGATGATGATGATCAGCTGTTATGTAACATATTGTCAACCCTCGATTATATTTATTTATTTATCCTGGAAAGTTTTAATACAACTGTTCAAAGTCTTAATACTTCACTTCTTGCGATCCATATAAATCAGTTTTCGTTTGACGTAGATTCATTTCTATTGTGAGGGAATTCTTGAAAATGACTCCGCAGAAAACTATAAATGACTTTGATTATGTAATTATAGGACGGAGATGGATGGAATCAAATCAAGGTCTTATACAGGTTAAACGTTTCGATTGTGTTGCTTAAATTACAAACTCATTCTTAGTTTTAGTTTTAATTATTTTTTTGTTCATGTCAAATTTTTAGAATATGGATTGACATCTACATTAAACATCAACATTAAAATGAGCAGTTCTAGTTATGGGGCGGGATTTCATTAATGCGGTCAACAGCTCTTAAAATCATTAAGCATTTGGCTTGGTTTCTCAAAGTTTCGTATCTAGAATACGAGTGCTAAAAATTTCCCAAATTCATTTTGAGAGGTTTCTTTCTTTATATCTCTTTTTCCACAAAAAAAAAATAGTTCAATTTAAGTCCAAACCACACAAATGTGTGAGTAAAAAACCATAGTATGTAATGGCGTTTTTGATAAACAATTTCGCTTGATTTGAAGTACAACCAACACAATTGTGTGTTAGTGTTTATAGTGTTTTTTCGGATTTTTTTTTTCAAAATAAGTTTGAAAGGAATGCAGAAATGTGTAAGTTGGTTTAAAAAAACATACAAAAATGTGTTACCGTTGTGTTACCGGGCAGGAAATGGGATATACTTATTTGTTTATTTAGTTACAGGAACGACAAGTACTTGCCTAATTTGCCGCATACACTTGGCGAAATACACTAACACTTAATAAACACATTTCACTTAACACTTGTTTTTCTATTTCCTAGCTATCCTCGGATTATGTAACCTCGATAATAAGGCGGCGAAATAAGTCCTTTCAGGATACGCAGCGCAAGCAAAATACAAAAATTACCCTTTGGGAGAATTTAATTTACTAAATCTTACTAAATTTTATTTATTTATTGGTTTTGCTGTAAATTAAATGATAATGATCAATTGAACAAAAAAAAAAAGCACAAAAACTTAATTTTTATGTAAAATTTAAGATAACGAGTATCATTAAGTTTTCATTCAGCGTTTTTGGTTCCACTAATTAACCATCTGTTTACCTAATAATAACTATTTGTCCGTTTAAAAACGAAGAAATTTTGAAGAGAGATGATAAATTATTTGCCCATTCACAAACGAACGAATTTTGATGAGAAGGATGATAATGATAACTGAACTAACTGACAAGTTTTCGAAAATCTCACAATGGTGGCCTGTTACGAGGGATAACTTGAACAATTTACTAAACTTACTAAACTACTATAAACTATTTACTCTTTCACAATTAAATGAATAACTTATCTAAATTCATTTGTTTGTGAATCGGCAAATAGTTTTTAGAAGTTTATAGTAAGCGAATACATAATTCAAGTCTAAACCATTTGGGCAGCAATTAAAACCAGCTATATATATTTGGACACAATTATGAGAAATTTGTCAGCTAGCTCAGTTGTTCGTCCAATACTTCCAATCCGGTCACATTTTATAATCGAACCAGGATTGCCAGCGAACGAGACGAAATAGTGCAACAACTTAAACTCTTATTCATATTTACAGCTTCTTCACAACACTATACAAAAACGAATTTTATAAACAAGGTCTCGGGGCTTTAAAATGATAAATATGACCCTAGCCCAAAATTTGACAAAGGAAAATATTTTCAAACTTAGAGAGAAAAACTCAATTTTAAATTGCGAAATTCAACATGGATCGTTGACGATTTCTGATAACATGGAATAGGAATACAAAGAAAAATTTGAATCAACAGATATTCGAATCGTATTCGCAGTTAAAAAAATTGCAGAGAATTGTCACCCAGGAAAACTGGGGCACAAATTTTGCTCGAAAACTGAGACTTTAGAGTTTTGCTGCTGTTTCACTAACCTACTAGATGCACAAAATTAATGTTATTATTTGATTGATGTAAATAATAGCAATAATGTAATAATAATGTAAAAGAAATTTTTGAATCAATTAAGCGCGATTTAAGCGCGATTTAGATGATGAAAAAATGTTGACCCAGCAAAAAAAGAAGAGTTTGGTATATTAAAATGTTCGTGTGTATGACAAGAAAAGAATACCATCGTGCAAAAATTTTTCTGTGCGTTTTTGTCTTTTTTTTGAGCAAATGCTGCCATAAAATAAAAATACTGCCATAAAATATAATCGACCCGAGCAACAAATATTATTTATGGCAGTTTAAATTTCTTTCTCAATTCAACTAATGCGGAACTAATGGAAATACCACAATGAAACAATTTTTTCAGTAAAATTAATACGAGTTAAAAATATATAAATCCTTTAGTTGTTAGAAAGAAACAAAAAAAAAATTCAGTAAAATTTACTGGGGAAAATGTTTCCATAAAAAGTATGAAACTCAATACTTCTTATGGCAACATTTGTTTTCTTTGTCACTCTAACGTAATTTTAATATGTATACACTCCTCTTTTCAGTTTCTCAGTATTTTTTACTGAAAAAAATTGTTTCACTGTGGAATACATGCATAAAGCGAAAAATTTGTATTGTGTGCACAGTTGACAGTTCGAACAGCTTGCGTTTAAATTAGATAACGAACAACATCGAAATGCAAGTAAAAATAAAATATTTAATTACCGCTCATGTTTGCTCGTTTTGTTTGAATGATGTTTATCGCTGCTTGATGTTTATTTAAAACTTTTTCATTTTTTTTATTTTACTCCTATAAAAATACTCGTAGAAACTATATTTTATGGTAACATTACCAGTTTTATGCCAACATTTGCTCAAATGAAAAAAAAATCCAATTTTATTTTACTGGAATTTGTTTCGTGCTCCTCTCGCAAACGAAAATCATAATCTATTTAACCCTTCATTTTTTACTGGAAAAAAATTGGAACATATAAATCGTGTGTTAGCTTTAATATTAGAGACCAATTTTGGTTTCAGTAATATTTGTTTGTGAATTAACGGAAGTAACGGAAAATAATTGTTCATCATAGTTGGCTTTCATGTCAGTAGTAATTGTAATCTGGGGCGGGATTGACGATTGGTAAAGTAGAGAAAACACCACCTACTGGAATAAAATAAAGATTCCATGTAAAATATGACCACCAGCGCTCACGAAACGGCTAAAAATATGTATATCGGCAAATTTTAATAGTTGTGATTCCATATAAAAAAGTTTCGAAAATCACGGCAATCGTCAATTTTGTAACATCACAATTTTCGATAATTTATCAAAGTTTATGTCTCGCTTCTCTAGAATAAAATGGAATACTATTTCATATTTTATATCATTTTCAAGCCTGCTTGATTAAACAATTGTGATATTTCTACTTGATTTCTATCACCAAATAATTTGTTTACGATATACTTCAACGAAATTAGAGAAAGAGATAATTGTAACATTTATTCTAGTAGGTTGTGATAGCAACAGAAAAGAAATAATTTATAAACTAATCCGTGTTTTCTTTTATTCATTCTGGAGAAAGAATAGAAGGAATCGACTAGCGGTCACGTGGCTTTGGAATATTCCGCGGGAAATGTATTAAAAGAATATATGTATATGGAATACTATTTTGACTGTATCTTAGATTTTTTGTATCTTACGTTTTTTGAGTTTTGATAGATAGGTTAAATAATAAACGTATCGTTGCGCTTCTTATGAAAAGATAGGTATTAAAACAACTAAATTAATTTGACGTTTGAAACAATGAAGAATGATGATGTTTCAATATTCTATTTATTCTACCTTTTGGTATAGCCCAAACGGATTGCGTTCGGAATGTTCTATAAAAATAAAAGAAAAGAAAACAGAAGAAATAGAATATAAAGAATTAATAATTAAAATGCGGATGTTAACTGGTATAGAGCCTATTTATTTAAAATTGATAACAATTATAGCATCGACGTTTCACACAGATATTCTGTGCATCATCAGGACGAAAAAAAATATATAAAGAACAAATTATTTTTATAAAAAATATATATAAAAATCTTTTTTTTTTAAAAATTGAAAAACAGAACCAAAAAAATTGAAAAGTCAAACTGGATAACAGTTTGACTTTTCAATTTTTTTGGTTCTGTTTTTCAATTTTAAAAAAAAAAAGATTTTTATATATATTTTTTATAAAAATAATTTGTTCTTTATATAATTTTTTTCGTCCTGATGATGCACAGAATATCTGTGTGAACGTCGATGCTATAATTGTTATCAATTTTAAATAAATAGGCTCTATACCAGTTAACATCCGCATTTTAATAACATAAAAAGCCTAACAACCTTTATAAATATAAAGAATGAATAAAAGAACGATTTATGTCAATTTCGGAATATTCGGAATCTCCGAAATGAATAAAAGAAAACACGGAATAATTAGGTCTTATATTTGCCTCTAGTGTGCTGATGAAACAACAAAAAAACTCCCAACTCTCAAGTCGCGGTTTTCGAATAGTATATACAGAGCACTTATTAACTGATAACAAAAAATAAAAATAAAATTTTACATTAATTTAACATTTAAAAATTTAAAAAAAATTCTTGTCCTTTGATAAATTAAAGTCAAATAGGTCATCAATGATGTTGAATGATTTAGACAACTTATTAATGGGGTTGTTTTCCCCATTGTTTGTAGAAAGGTGTTCAAGCGCTAAAAAACTCATGCTTTCGAAATGTTCCCCAAGATGTAAGCTGAATCAGTGTGACCAAGCAAAACGTTACCAATAAAAGCCGCGAACAAGAAAAGTCGTCTATTTTCAAGCATGCATATTTTGTAATCCGTGCATCTTGTTGAGCACGGAGGTAACCGATCCACATTTTCATGATATGGTAAGTTGTGGTCGTAATCCCAGTCACTTTTCTTTAACAAGAAAATCAGAAACTTATTTTGAATGATTTCAATTCTTGCACAGCATAGTATGAATTCCAGACCGTTACAGCGTGTTTCAGTTGAGATCGAACGTAAGCGAAATAGAGTGAACATAATGTTTGAATGTCTTTAAATTCAGCTGTCCACCTTTTAACACATCCAAACATGGCATTCGCTTTCGCAATACAATTTTCAATATGCCTATATTGAAACTGGCGTTTTCGACAAATGTAACATCTAAATCTACAATCTCATTAGTTCTTGGAAGACGAAAGTGATTAACGGACTCCTGTTTCGATGAAAAGATATGATTTTGCATTTCTTTCACACCACTCACTTAATCTATCTAAGTTTTCTTGAAGTTTCTCCGTATCTAGCATTCGATTAATAGTACGAACAATTTTCACATCATCTGCAAATATGAGCATGTTTGAGTTTTTGATTATCTCGGTTATTCGGTCTTTGAAAATGATAAAAATCCAGAGCCCAATGTGTGATCCTTGGGGAGTACCAGATGTTACTTTAATAAGTTGGATTTCTCATTTCGCATGAGCATCTAATTTTGTATATTATTACAATTTGTCGCCTGTTTGATAGATATGGCTTAAACCATCGATCAATAGATATATAAGAGAAATTAAGTAGTGCAAATTTATAAGCCAGTTTTCCGAGGTTAATCTTATTTTGTAGTTTCAATATATGTATTTATATATACAAATTTAATATTTTTCTATATTTAATCCATATATACGTATCTTATAAACATATCGGCATAGTTATTTTATAGTTCATTGTTCTTGTTAGGCCAGATTGCCAATAGTAAAATAGATTAACCTCGGAATCTCTACATGAGTTCTCTTATGTATATTTTGCTTTATGCTTAAATCAATTTATTTAATCAAGTGAAAACCCAAAAGCGAATAAACTAAAGAGTGCTTTATGATGACAGATAGAATCAAATGATTTACTGAAATCCGCCTGCGCTACATCAACTTGGTGGTGTTTTCTATCTCGTTAATTATTTTACTGGTTTAACCAGATTAGTCGATGTGGATCGGCCAGGCATAAACCCATACTGGTTTATTGATATATGACGTGCAATTGTGGATTTAAAGTTGTTGCATATAACTAATTCAAACAACTAAGGAATTGATGATATGGTTGATATTCCTCTGTAACATGTGATGTCATCTCGTTTACCCGATTTAAAAGTTGGTGTAATTTTTAAAATTTTCCAATTTTCGGGAAACACGCCGGTGCTTAAGGAATGATTGAATAGGTAAGATAGTGGCATTGTTAAAATTTCAGCGTACTCTTTCAGAATAGAAGAGGATTTATTATCCAAACCACAACCATCCCCAAACCCTTTAAAAGCCGATAAAATGTTATCCTCAAAAATAATGGGTGGCATTATTGATGTGTTGTTATTGCTGGGTTGTTCGTACAATCCACTAGTAACGCTTGGTCTATAGGCTGATGGAAAAAAAGACGCGAACATGTCAGCTATATCTTTGGCGTTTGAAGAGCAGGTACTGTTGTAGGTCATATTAGCAAGGTATTCTCCAATTTCGCGTTTATTCTCAAAGTGAATTTCCAAAATTGTTTTGGATTTACTTTGATTTTGTCTTGAATTTGATCAAGGTACGACCTGTTTTTTGATTTGAAATAAATTTCCAATTCATTACGAATGTTTTAGAAACGTACTTTTGTCCGCTTCTAACCCGCTTTTCAACATTCTGGCATACGCTTTCGACTTCCGATTTTTTAAGTTAACTAGTCTATCATCAAACCAATGAGGGTGAGCATTTTGTGGTTTACAGCAATATGGTACATAAAGTTCGAAGCCTTGCTCATCCAGTTGATGAGGCATATCCAGTTGATGGATTCTAGGTAACTTTGTAGCCCCACACGGTTTCTTTTTTGAAGTTGTATTTGATTGGTTGTAAGTGTTCCGAACCCGCCATTTTAGTTAAGTCAACTACAATATGTAAAGATTTGTGGTTGATATCATTTATGACAAAAGGCTACACGGATTCAGAAATTTTAAAGGTGTCAATGTCGTTGCTGAAGACAAGATCCAATAATCTATCGCGATTATTGGCAATTGTGTTTATTTGGTACAAACTATAACCAAGCATGGCGTCCACAAATAAAGATTCCGCATCTGTTGTTATACTGCATGGTAAAATACAATTTAGTTCCGGGTCCAAATTCCAGATTATATTTGGAAGACTAAAATCACCAAGCACAAGAACTAAATCTGATGAGTTTGTTGTATTAATAACTTCATCAATCTTGGGTGATTTTTATTCTTGAAAACGAGTCAAGGTCGAAACCACAACCAATTATTGTATCAGGTTAGTATTAAATCAGCAATTAATAGTTAATCTGTTTCTATAATTTTTTAACGCTGAGAATGGCTGGTCCAAAACTATTAAGACTGGATGTATCTGCTCTCTATCTGAAAAGGAGACATCATCGATCATTAAATGTAACAACATCGCGGATGAGGATCGGTTAGCCATGTTTAATCAGTTTTGGGCTTTGATGTGGGGTCAAAAAGCCATTTTTGTGAAAGGTCTTGCGCACAAGTCGCAGATAAACAAAGAATTCGATAACGAAATAATATTAATGTTGGGATTTCTCGACGAACCAATTCAACTATAATATATTGTTTAAGAAAAGTCGACAACACCTCGCGAGGAGACTTTTTTGGATAAGTATCTCTACACAAAAATGTCTCCAAAAATAGTGTCTTGGCTAAATGTTATCATCGATTATATATTTTGCTAAAAAAATTAAAATAACGGTTATTTAGCTCTTTTAGTATTTTATTTATTACTACTTAAGCTTTCGGAACCATTTCGGTTCCATTCTCAAAAGTATATACATACTTTTGAGAATGGAACCGAAATGGTTCCGAAAGCTTAAGTAGTAATAAATAAAATACTAAAAGAGCTAAATAACCGTTATTTTAATTTTTTTAAACTTACAAGCTCATTAAACAATTTAATTTATATATTTTGCTTAAGATGTAATACATGCAGTTTTTATTTTCAAATCTAATGACGACCAACATATCATGAAATTTTTTTCTCCGTGTAATAGAAATTGCATATTTTGTTTTTTATTATTACGTCACAAAAAAGTCGGTACAATGGATTAAAGCCGCAGCACACGAATCATGTTGCCACAAAACAAATTACAAATCCAATTCAAGGTTACATTTTTGCAACATTGGCCCACATTCCGCCATTCCACACTTTGATTCTTTCATCGTGATTCTTTTCCTATTTCCTTTCCCTTCACCAACAAACTTTTGATAGTTTGTTGGTTAAGGGGAAGGAAACGAGGAAATAATCACGACGAAAGAATCAAAGTACCAATATTGGAATGTACATTGGACAATCGTCTACAAATTTCACAACTCGTGTAGATAGAGAGTTTGTCAATTGTCATATTTTACCAATATTTGCCAAACATAAAATACACCAACGTTGGTCGATATTTGCATTCGTGTGGCTGCGGTTTTAGAACGACTCGACCGACTTATTTAAGATGGCGCCAAATAAGCCAATATATAGCTGCATTAAAAAACACCGATTGAAAACACCCGAACTTTCTCTCTCTCTCTCTCTGGCACTATATCCCATCAAGAGATTTGACCTAATAAAGTTTCATTATCATATTTTCATTTCGGATAATGAATGATTAATTCATGGATCCTAAACCAGCCGTGAAATTTTTCCTTGTCACCACCGGGAATCGAACCCGGACCTCCGGTCGCTGGAGCAAGCATGTTGATATACCGTAAGCACAGAATATATAATACAAACAGAAGGGACATAACCCGATTTTTCTATGGTTTTTTTTTATCCTTGATTTGTATGGAAAAGGGTAGAATATAGTAGTGAAAAAAATTGTGCACTGAACTTTTTTACATTCAATAAGGTCGTGTTTCAATTGGTTTAAATGCCGCATAAAAACTTAAAAAGTTAAAAATTTATTTGTGGTAATTTTTTTTTAACTTTTTAACTTTTTATCTGTTTCAACTGGTTAAAAATTTTGACAATAACATGGTTGCTAATTTTATGTGTAATTGCGAACATATATAGCAAATTTAAATATGAAAACATGTATAATAAATACTTTTTAAATATATATTAGTCAATTATGGTCAGTTTACACATATATCATTGCAATTTTTCTCAAAATTGTTACATGGAAAATGTTTGTTTACAAACAAATATTTTTGTCAGCCAAATGTTTTCTATATAAAATTTTTATCAGCTCTTGAAGCGGATAAAAAGTTTGACATTTTTATTCACCACAATTTTTAACTTTTTAACTTTTTATGGGGTATTTAAACCAATTGAAACACGCTCTAACTGGTTAAATGCAAAATCTGAAACAAAAGACAGACAGATTAAATCAAAAAGACTAGCGAACCGACGCTTACTACATTCCAAATAAAGTCTAAAATAGTGGAAGTTTCATTAACGCAATTCTTCGAAAGCTTACATAAAATGGAATCACATTACTGTAGCGCATAAAAATTACTAGTGTTTCGAAAAAAATGTCGCACCAGTATCGACCACCATGTTTTCTAGTGGATTCGAGCGGGTCTCATACGAAACGACACATTTCACAACAAGATGTGCTAAAACAGGATGTCACAAAACAGGATATCACAAAACAGTACATGGTACGCTACAGTACATGGTACGAAACAGGACCGATTAAAACAGTACAACACAAAACAGTACATGGTACACTAAAGTACATGGTACGAAACAGGACCGATTAAAACAGTACATCACAAAACAGTACATGGTACAGTAGAGTACATGGTACGGAACAGGACTGATTAAAACAGTACATCACAAAACAGTACATGGTACACTAAAGTACATGGTACGGAAGAGTACATCGCAAAACAGTACATATTAAAAGAGAACAGCACAAAATAGTTAATAGTCAATTTTATTTTACGGTTTTAATAACTAGTTGTGTGGGTACGGAAAAGTACCATGTCAAAAATTTATTTTTGTATGTTTTTTGAACCAACATACACATTTGTGCATTCCTTTCAAACTTATTTTCGCCCGAAAAAACATTATAACTATACACACAATTGTGTTGGTTGTACTTCAAATCAAGCGATTTTTTTATCAAAAACGCCATTACATACTATGGTTTTATACTCACACATTTGTGTGGTTTGGACTTAAATTGAGCCATTTTTTTTTGGTTAAAAAAGGGATATATTTATTTATTTATTTACTTAAATTTTTGATCTATTTTGCAACGATCAAGTATAGCGATTTAAATAAAAATAATGTTATATATTGTTAGGTGAAGGGATATTTTATTATAACTTAAAGCAATTATAATTCTATATAGTATACTGTCTAATTACTCTAGGTGAAGGCAAATATCCACTTGATAATATCCTAATCACTAAACGTATTCAATAAAAAATATTTAACAAATCAAGCTGAAAAAATCCTCCAGCTTAACGTTCAGTAAAATGTACTTTAGTGTACCATGTACTGTTTTGTGATGTACTCTTTTTATCGGTCCTGTTTCGTACCTTGTACTGTAGCGTACCATGTACTGTTTTCATCGGTCCTGTTTCGTACCACGTATTTTAGTGTACCATGTACTGTTTTGTGATGTACTGTTTTAATCGGTCCTGTTCCGTACCATGTACTTTAGTGTACCATGTACTGTTTTGTGATGTACGGTTTTTATCGGTCCTGTTACGTACCATGTACTGTTTTGTGATGTCCTGTTTTATTACATCCTGTTTTGAAATGTGCCATAGTGAGCGGCTTCGGATTCGAGCGTATGAATTTAAGTTTGTTTCAGCATAAAAAAGATCAAGTTGATATTTGTGTGGGCCATCAAACCAAAAATATTGAAGATGCAGTGTACGAACAACATCAACTTAAAAAACGTCTAGCCCGAGATGAAAAGTTAAAGGATAAAGCAAAAAGCCTTCAATTAGTATTTATTTACCTTAGATTTACAATCCGTCTTACTGTGTACAATATCTAATGTTTCATTTCTTTATTATAAAACTAAGTTGCTGATAACCGAAACCGTAACTCTACACTCTCAAATATGCACTTGTAAACATTGCTATGGCGGACTACCTAGTATTTTACTCGTGTAGAAAATACTTGAAAAAGGCCACACCCAAATGGAGGTAGATTCCATGCACTCGGTTTTTGAGAGACAAATTAAAACTAGAACCATCAATATTTGGGCTATGTTGATGTCTACAAGCAAGATTACAGCCTAAACCATATATCGTTAAATATTTGGATTACAGCGTCTTCAAAAATTTTAATACGGTTAAATTTTATAATTCTATTAGACCAGGAAAATTGGTTGGTAGCTTAAAATCAGTAAGACTAACCATCAGAGATTTTCCGGTTCAAAACGATTTTAGGTAATGGGGTAATAAAATGTTTAGCAATAAACTAACGGTAGGTTGCATATGGAAAGTGCAGTTTTTGGAAAAATCGTATTTTGTAGTCGAACTTGGATTGCAGTCGAGTAACTAGTACGTTTACCAGGAATCAAACGGTAAATTATGCATTTGCATCTTAAATTTTATAATTAAAATCGGGTCGTAGTATTTTCAAGTCTACAATCACAACTCAATGGGTAAGTTTTTTAATGAAGTAGTTAAGGTATTGTAAAAGTGAAACCATATTGTTCTGTATCTGTATAATTTTTATATGTGCTAAAGGTTTTCATTTTGTAAAGATCAGATACAAAAGTTTTTGTCACTTGGCGGAGTATGCATTATTTATAAAATAACGCCAAATTAATTGATGAGTCAATTGTTTCCACTCAATAAGTGTTTAATTCTCTAATTAAACGGCATTTTTAACAATGGGCGCATCCGAAATGCTAAATGTACGCTTAGCAAAGACGCATTTCAAAAACTACAGACGAGCACGATGTAACTAATATGTGCATTTTATCGGTTTTTAATTTGATGGCCTAAAAATTAATAATTTAATAATTATATAAACATTTCCAAAACTGTGCATTTAAAATCCCATTTTGAACCCACCCAATATTTCAACACAGATAAAAATATTTATTTACTTACAGTGTATGAAAAGGAGTTCTAACAATTTTAGCATTAAGGTAAGATCTTCAATAAATATCATTGTCTTCACAATAAAACTCTCTAAAAATAAAAATCATAAAATTGAATTGCATTAGTCACGTTAACGTTATGATTAAAATAATGTCTACCGCATATAGTATTTCACATCACAACGTTCTTGTTTTATGTATATTTATAATTGCTATGAAAAATTTAATAATGGGATTTAATTAATTAAACTGTGGGATAATGAATGGTTATTTGGCAAAGAACTTCAAATATATTATTATTGTTTGTATAAAAAACAATTAAAAATGAAACTATCATGTAACTATAGGTGATTTTCCATTTGTAAATAAAATAAAAATTTAAAAAAAATTTCCAGAATTTGATAATTTTTAATCTCAACATTTTTTTCCGATCAAACCCAAAATTATTTTTTATCGAGCAATTAATTATCTTGACCTCGTCAATGTGATGTAAGTACATTTGAATTAGATTACTTTTAAATAAAGTTCAATAAAAGCTTACTTTATAGTAACCAAAGTGTGTAAACTTTTATAACCGTTTTTCGAAAACGTTGTTACTATTTGACGATAAAACACAAACTAGCTAAATTTTTATGCAATCTAATAGTTTTATTATATAGTATAGACAAAAATGCCTAATTACATTAACAAAAGAAAAACTTGTATTTTTAATTATACTTATTAATTTATCATTCATTTTTCTAAAAATTAAACTGTCTGGCTGTGTTTATGCTGACTGTCAAGTATACGAGCACTGACCGGGTTAGGATCTCGTTGATTCGTTTAATGATTAATGTTGATTGTTATAAGTAGTGTTATAATAACAATAATAATGGACTGGATACTGGATACAGGAGTTCAATGTACCATAACTAATAATTAGTTTTTGTGATAAAATAATTTATTCTCTGACTCAGCATAAAAATCTCGTTATCGGTTTGAAAAAGAAATCGAAAGAACTACCCAGGCTGATATTGATCTTCAACAATAGATTTTTTACTTATTTGTGTACGTACTTATTCATGAGTTTGCGGTCCAATCAAAACTTATTTTGTGGAGACTAACTTATACGAAAGTCTACAATAAATTACCTGCCAAATAAAATTATTGTAGGCTTATTTGAATTGTATGGAAGGCTTCCGGGTAAACTCTACATTAGGCTTTGTAGTTTTCAAATAATAAATAATTGTATTTGGTATCTACAAAGTTTGTGAAATTCGTTTTATTATATTTTCCTTAAAAGTGCTCTCCCAATTTGGGTGTAAAGCTGATCTACCCTGCAAAAGAGTGAGGTATTATGTAGGCTGTATGAATGTTTAAATTTATTTCATTTATATTGATTTTCATAATGATTTGCTCCACTACTGAAGGTGTTAACCTACTCTGATTGGGCGACCTAATTATTTCTTTCTGTTGCTAGAGAGCGATCCCTTCTACATACGACATGAAGCTATTGAAACCTTTATGTTTACGTTTTGATAATATATTGAAAACTTTCTGTTTTGATTTACGAATTAATATTTTCATGGCCGTAGAATGAGAAATGGTTGGATGTCAGTTAACTATGTCACACTTTCAAATTTTATTTGTTTACCTACTACACTCCAGAAATAGCAAGTAGTGGAAAACTCTGTCTAGAAAAGACCCCAAAATGCAATTCCAACGGAATTCCGTTTAAATTACAATCGAAATAACCATAGAAAATACACGAAAATTCATACTACTCGCTACAGAAAAATGTCAAAAATTTCAGTAAGTGTGTGTGTGTGTATGTGAAGTCCAACTTAAAAGAAAAAAATCGTATTGGAAACATGATGGAATTTTGTAGGAATCTCGGGTTTATTCCATATACATTTCCATACTAATATAACACACTTTACTTCATGTAAAAAGAGCAGTTTTCCATAGTACTTTTCAATGGGATTAATAATAATTTTCGTTTGAAATTAAGAAAGTTTTTAAATTTTTTAATATAAATTAGGAATTTCGGTTAAGTATTTTCATCAACGCCGCGTAATATCTACCCAGTATTCGACTTAAAAAATAAAACAAAAAAAAACTTGTAAAAATCATAAATTTGCACCATTGAATTTTGTTATCTGTTTATTTCGATGTTGTTAATGTTGAAATCTATCGGTTCATCCCAGCTCCACCAGTCCCTTGATTTCAGCATATATTTATAATATATATATATTTATAATACATATATTCTAATTTCCGATTTGTAAAGTTTACATGTCTTCATTATTCGTTTGGTGTTTTATTCTCCATTTTTTTGTCCAGTTATTCACTATATTAGTAGCATTTTGTAGTTTCCGTGCTGACTCAACAATACTAGATTCAGTTGTCATAACGGCTGTGTTATCAGCAAACGTTCCCATTCTAGCTTCTACCATGTTTGGTAGACCATTTGTATACAGTAGGTATAATACAGGGCCTAGAACACTATCTTGTAAAAGAGCCAATAGATGTTCTTTTGTTTTGAGTATTCCCCTTCCTGCCTCACTCGGCAGTAACGGTCGTTGATGTAAACTTTAGATTTATTCAAAGCATAACTTTTGCAAATCTCGTTTGAGTTAAATTCCAGACTACCGTACCAAACCTTTTCAAATGCTTGGGCTACGTCTAAGAATATTGCTGAACATATTTTTTTATTTTTCAGCGCCTCTTCAATTGTATTAGTGATCCTATGTACCTGGTCTATTGTTAAGTACCTTTCTCGGAACCCAAATTGGTGTGGTATTATAAGATTTTTACTCTCTATAATTGGTTTTAGTCTCTTGAGAAACAGTCTCGTAAATTTTTCATGTTGTTGTTAGTAAAGAAATTGGCCTATACGATGTTTGTTAGACTTGGGAATCAATATGATTTCCGCTCATTTCCACTGTCTCGGAACATAATTTAGCGTAAAAATAGCACTAATTATGTGCTGTAGTTTGCTTAGTGCTTTCTCTGATAAGGCGTTGATTATATTTGCTTACTTTCGTGAAAAATGAGAGATATTTAGTGGAACACATCACAAAATATATATTTTTCTCTCCATCTTTCCCAAAAATACAGAATACAGGCGGGGAATGAACTATAAATTCTCTCGGCTCTTATAAACCCCAAGGTGGGAAAGAGGCGCACGAAATATAGAATTTGGAATTTCTATTTGTTAGGCTGTACAGGAGGACTAGCTATAATTAAGTAGTTTTACATTGAAAGTGGGGAAGAAATCTCCCAATAACATCAGGTCGTACAGGCCTCTTCTTAGTCGATCAATACCTTCTTTTATTCTCAAAACTATTTGAAAAACTATAACACTCGAGGTATAGTCTTTTGAATATAACATGCCTTATCAGGGCTCAAAGAGCAGGGCTGAAAAATCAACAGAGACCGCCGTTTTAGCACCGAATCCAAGAGTTTTGATAAAAATGATAATTGGAATCGTTTGGTCAGAATTGGTCACTTGCGATTAGCGATAAGTAGATAATAAAAATTTAAAAAAATATTTACGGTTAGCACCTCATTGCAAGAAAATCATACCGTTCTCATAAAATTTTTTAGGTAATCGCGTTTGCTGAGGTTGGTCAACTCATTCTGGCGTTTCACCGCTGGGTCATTTTTTATTAAGAAAAAAGTAAATCACAATTGTATAAATTCAATAAAATCAAGTTCGTGAGTGTTTATCTAATTTTTGCAATAAATCATTACATTTGGATAACCAAACGATAACAACTAGTGACCAATCCTCAAAGACCAATGGCCAAAGGATTCTAACCGATGGATTTATTTATAAATATTAGTATTTGCCATTTTCGTAATAAATCGTTACGTAGTTATATTACCAAACAAACGAAAAGCGATTAATTTTCAGATGACCAATAAACGATTCCGATCGTTGGTAAAAATATTAGGATTATTCAGAGTCAAATATTTTCCACAGTGGGTTCCGGCATATTCAATATCACGTTTTGCATTTAATTGTTGCCAAGTTATGAACAACCACAAAACTAAATTGATTTCACCTTTATGTCTTCCAAGATGAAATTCTATGAATAACATATCCTTTTCAAAAAAAAAAAAAAAAAAAATTGGCTCAATTTAATTCCAAACCACACAAATGTGTGAGTTAAAAATTATAGTATTTAATGGCGTTTTTGATAAAAAAATTTTGCTTGTTTGAAGTACAACCAATACAATTGTGTGTATAGTGAAAGTGTTTTTTTTTCGGACGAAAATAAGTTTAAATCCAGGAATGCACAAATGTGTAAGTTGGTTCAAAAACATACAAAAATAAATTTTTGACATGATACTTTTGCCCTACCCACACAATGGTGTTACTTGGCAGGAAAAGGAATATGTATATATCAAGGAAGTTAAAATACTGAGGAATAGGTGACAATATTTTACCCATATAAAATTTGCTATCTCATCTGTCACAAGCCAGAATAGGATGGTTATATGAAAAATCCATATGGTTTACTCATATTTCGCTATATGCACCCGTCAAACCGATTTGTGTTGTTGTATGAAGTGACGTGTTAATTTTGCGCAGTAAAATTATAAATTATAAATTTTTAAAATTATCAATTATAATTCATCAAAATAATACAAACTTTATGAAATAGTCATTTGTTTATATAGTGGTGTATTATGTGATAACAAAAAATACAGACTTTTGTACAAAATGAAGTGTATCGTGAAAAAATGCGAAAATACGCCTAAAAAATTTCAAGAAGGAATATCTTACCACCAGCAAATTTACCAAGTGTTTATATAAAATAAAATGTAAATTGTGCTAAGAAACAAGTGATTTGTGATAAATTTATCTTTACTTTATGTTAAAAATCAGAAAAAATTAAGAAAACAATTTTGGTTGTTGGCGTGGGGTGCATATATTGGTTTCTTGTTGTTGTAATCCCGTTGATTTAGATGCTTTCTCTTTTACCCTCCGAATTTGTGACACTTGACAGTTGCTTAGACTCATTCTGTACATTTAACTTCTTTGGTATATATTTTTATCAATATTCCTTTTCCTGCCAAGTAACACAATTGTTTAGGTCAGGCATTAGAATCATGTCAAAAATTTATTTTTGTATGTGTTTTGAACCAACTTACACATTTGTGCATTCCTGGATTTAAACTTATTTTCGTCCGAAAAAAAAACACTTTAACTATATATTTTTTACGCTATTGGCCGTAGGCACTTGGCGAAACACACTAATACTTAATAAAGACATTTTTATTAATCACTTGTTTTTTGTTTCGCAGTTATTTTGAATAATTTTCAAAAAGTTTAAAAAATCACTCGATCGATTTCGACTTGTTAGGTCATCATCAGGAGTATCTACTGATTTGTGTTAGCAAAAAATTTTGTTATATATGTAGTAGAAAAAAGCAAAATATAAATAAAAGAAGGAGGGCAAAAAAATAAAAAATAAGCAATAAAAGCAAAATATAAATAAAAGAAGGAGGGCAAAAAAAAAATAAAAAAATAAAAAAATAAAAAATAAGCAATAAAAATTAATCTACGGATCGCGCAGGTGTGCGATGAGTCATAGGCTGAGTAACAAAATTCAAGGTATATTATTGCGTACGTGAGAATAGAAAAGGGCGGGATCTGTAATTGGTGAGAACCGGATTTCTCTCTGTTCGTTAAGGATATTTTGGTTAAGAAATATTGATTTTCTAATTTCGTAAGATTCTAAGGTATCTAAACGTCTGCCTTTGGGTTGTATATGTAATATATCTAAATTGTTCAAGCTAGCTGTATGATTTTCTGACGTTAAATGATTATGGAAAGTTGATTGGTTGCAACCAGATAAATGTTCCTTAGCTCTAACTCCAAAATTGCGCCCAGTCTGACCAATATAGGAGAAACTACAATCATTGCAATTGATCCTATAGACACCAGATTTGGAAAGGCGATCAACTCTAGGTTTATTGTTAAAAATCATTTTCTTTATTGTGTTATTATTATAAAAAGCAAAACTAATATTGGTATAATTGGACACGATGTTGCTAATCCGTTGGCTCGTTTTTCCTATATACTCTAAGCGACGCCAATTTTCCCGCGGTGGACTATCCGGTGGATAAATACCCGTTAGAGTTTTACGCTTTAGCTTTTTATTCAATAACTTTAATATAGTCCTAGTTGCATATCCGTTATTCGTTGCTATTTGAAGAATTATGTTAAGCTCAGTGTTATAATTTGAATTTGACAGAGGGATGTTTATTAGTCTATCTATGAGTGAGTGGAAAGCTGACATTTTAATATTATGGGGATGGTTTGAAGAACTAGGGATAACAGCGTCTGTATACGTGGGTTTCCGATAAATTTTGAAGTCTAAAGTAGAATTAATCCTGGTTATTATTATATCTAGAAAATTAATACATTTATTTTCTTCTTTTTCTAACGTAAAATCAATGGTGGGATATTGAGAATTTAACCAAGTTAGGAAAGAGTCTAACAGTCTATCAGTTCCATTCCATAGACATAATATGTCATCAACATATCTATACCAAAAGATTATATGACGAAAATAAGGATTGTTGTTTGATATGATCATTTGTTCGAAGAAATTCATGAAAATTTCAGCCAACAAAGGTGACAGAGGGGAGCCCATGGGTAGACCATCAGCGAATTTGAAATATGTATTATCAAAACAGAAATAATTTTGTTTAATACAAGTCTCAAAAACTAACTTCAGTTCACGACGTAAGCTCTCATCTACAACATCCCTATCTAAGTAATTACAAACTATTTGGGACAAAGTATTAATCGGAATAGAAGTGAAAAGACTGGCAACGTCAAATGAAACTAGTTTTGAATGTAAAGGAATGTCGACGTCTTGAATTTTGTTAATCAATTCTACCGAGTTCTTAACCGAGTAAGCTGAAAAGAAATTAGTATGACAATTGAAAAAATTTATGAAACCCTTACATAGCTTGTAGGCGGGAGCATTGCAATACGCTACTATTGGTCTAATCGGAATGCCTTCCTTATGGATTTTTGGTAAACCATAAAGGATCGGGGCAGACGGATTCATGACAGAGTACTTCCAACCAGTTCCATCAAATAACTTCTGGCATTGGTTGATACACTTACTAACCGCAGTCTTAAAAGACTTAGTTGGATCCCTGCCAAGCTCTATTGCTTTGCTTTCTGTAATAAAATCAGAGATTTTATTGCAGTAATCGACTTTTGTGAGCACGGTAATTGTATTGCCTTTATCCGCTTTACACGCTATCAGGTCATGGTCACGTAGTTTTTTCTTTATCGCACCAATCACTTTGAGGTTAGTATTAGAAGCAGCAGAAGAAGAAGAGTTTGTCGGAGAAGAAGAGTTATCAATACCTTTCTTTATTTGTAACGCACACACTGATTTTATTTGGGTTATCTCGCCAGATAAGGCTGTTTCGGCATCTACAGCAAGATTCTCGAATGATCGAAGGTCGATTTTATTTGCCGTAGGGGCAAAAGTTGTACTTCAAACAAGCGAAATTTTTTATCAACAAGCCATTACATACTATGTTTTTTAACTCACATTTGTGTGGTTTGAACAATTTTTTTTTGGTAAAAAACGGATATGGTATATTCCAATTGGATTTTGCAAAATGAAATTCCCAAATAAGCGACGAACCTGGGTTTATTGAATTAATAACGCCAAAATGTATGAACCAATCCTCAGCTAACGATTATCTAGCGGAATTTGATTAAAACATGATTTTTTGCATAGGTGCTAACCGGGAAATTGTTTTTTCCAAATTTTTATTATTAATTTAGTTTAATCAATCGTAAGTGACCAAATGATTCAATCATCCTTTTTTTTTTTTCAAAACCTTTGGATGGCATGCTAAAAATCGGAGCGATACTCTAGCTGACAAGAGAAAACGAAGATGCAAGAGCAAGAGACTTGACAACGCCAATTTCGAAGTAATTAAAGCAACCCATGGTTTTGGGTTGGACTAGAGACCCCACAAAGGGGGTATTCTTCCCACTTTTGTGGCAGCTAGTGACGGACCAATTATTCACCAGATAAAAAGTGCCCGCATTACGAATCTTAGCAATGATGATGACCCAGTCATATACCTAATAGAAGTATTTACATGCTAGTACTTTTCTAACGCCAATGGAACACTAATGAGGGCTGTGAACCAACTTTACAGAGGTGATTTTCAATTCTGCTGAGTGGGGCATACTGGCAAGCTGGGGACCGTGTTGACCAATTTCATTCATTGTGTTCTCATCCGGTAATGTTTCAATGTGGTTAAATAGTCAGGATCATACAACCATAAATTTTTCAACAAAATTGAATAACTGAAATAAGGTGTTTTCTCGTCCGAGGTACTGTGAAAGTAATATTTGTACATTACATAAATTTCCAAAATATTTACTAAAATAAAACAAATAAAATAACTAATAATTTCATATTAATCCTGTTTCCACATCATTTAATGCACTATGGCCAATTTCAAATAGAGGTAAACTTAAACCGGTGCGCTTTGCAATTGTAGCCGCAGTTTCTTGAGAATTATTTTTCAAATCCGGGTTCACACGATTATTCATTAATAAAGTTAATAGACAACCGCGACAACTTGATACTGTCGACGCTATATGTAATGGGGTTTGATCGCCATCTGATAGTGCATTAATATTTGCACCGTGTTGTAACAGCAGAGCAGCGCACTTTGCATTATTCCATTTACAGGCCGAATGCAATGGTGTCCATTTGTATTCGGTAAGTGCATTCGGATTGGCATTATATTGTAGTAGTAATTTTGCCATGTCGTAATTGTTATTGTAACAAGCTCTGGGGATAAAAACGATTAATTAATTTTGGATTCTGCATAACGTAACCGATGACCATACTTATGTAAAGGGGAATATCCATCATCATCAACAATATTTATCAATTCGGGATGTATTTTTAAGACGCGTTTAACCAAATCTAAATGGTTTTCACTAGCAGCCCACAACAATTCCTTCTCAGGTGTAGAGTGGGGATTTTCCTCTTCGACTATCATATCTTCCGGGTCGTCCCATCCACTGACAAACATATTTGGGCCATTTTCTTTCATTGAGTATTCCAATTTAACCATTTCATTTAGAATATCTTGTTCATTATCTTCGTCTGATGACATAACAGCTAACTATGTATTAAAATAGCCACAAAATTAAATTTATACGATGATCAAAATTAAATTATTTTTATTTAAAAGCACTGCAAAATTTCTGTCAACAAAAAAAGTTCAACATGTTCACCAAATATCAATAGCAGCGCTGTTGCATGTAAAAATTAACATGAATAGTTTGAAATGTTTACAAATGTCAATATGTTCCAGCGACGTACAAATTTAACGAAGCAATACATTCCGTGTGTTCACTGATGGGTTTCTGAAAATAGAGTTTTGTTTTGAAAAAACTCAATTTTTATTAGCCAGCTAAACTTGATTCAGTCATAAAAAATTTCGTTAATATTTTATTAAAATTTAAACAACACTTTAGGAAATATATTAAATTCAGTTGTAAAGGAAATTAACGTTTAAAATGCTGAACTGTCAAATGTATATACCAACACCAAGCCAAAAAACAAACGCGTTCACTCGTGTAATAAAAAAAAATTGGGATATTTTACTGAAGCGAAGTTAGCCGGGGTAAAATATGTCAAAAATATACGGATTTTTTATGTCAGAAAACGATCAGTGAACACACGGAGACTAGGATTATTATAGAATTTTTTCATTAATATTAAGTTATATTAGCTATTTATTTCACCAAATAAATGTACTCCTAGAACATGGTATTCGATGAACACGGTTTCGGAGAACATGGATACCTATTTTCTCAAATTACACGGTTTCAAACAACACGTTTTTCGTTATTCTCTTTTATTTTGTTTTTTGTATCCCTTTCGAGTTCAAGAAAAAAAAAATTTTTGGTTCAATTTCAGTTCAATATACACAATTGTGTATGTAAATAATGATAGGTTGTAATGTCTTCCGTATTTTAACCGATCTTAGTTAAATCGGAATTCTTTTTGGAAACAGCATAATAATTTGTTAACAAATTAATTATATAACATATAATTTATTTGTTCTTGTTAACATATTAATTATTTTATCATTATTATAGTTACTATTATTTTTCGGACGAAAACAAAATTAAGTGGTTTACACAAATGTGTACACTGGTCTTCAATTACCACCTAATTCTATGTTTGACATCTTCGTTTGTTGTAATCGAAATTAACATACACAATTGTGTATGCGGGTCAGGAAAGGGGTATATCATAACAAAAAATAAAACGAAATGTTTTTTCTTTTCTTTTTTGTAGTCTCGAATAACACGGTTTTAAGGAACACGGAACGAATTAATCGTGTTCTTGGGGGTTTCTTGTATTCAACTAAAAAATTTAATTTTACTGAGCCGTGGTCCGACCATTTCATGTAGAATGCGAACAAAATTGCGGATACGGTCGGCGTTTTATTAAATTCTCCAAACTCTCCACAAAAAGGCGCTTTCGTTAAAATTTCGTTAATATTTTTTTTGTTTTTGACATTTGGCTATTCTCAAGTAAAAACAAGTTTATTTATTAAAAATAATTTTAAAGAATTTGTGTGAATTAAAATGAGTGTACATGGCCCTGGTAACTTTAAAATAATATACATTTAAACCATAGAATAAGAAAATTAAACAATTTTATTGATTTTAGCAAAATGGGTCAAATTTTTTGAAGCAGCGGGCATACCATCAAATGTTGCTGCTTCGTATGCTCACATCTTTATCGAGAATAGGATACAGATGGATATGTTGATGGATTTAAATAAGGAATACCTTCGAGAAATGGGTATTAACCTAATGGGTGATATTATCGCTATATTACGGTAGTTTATTATATGGGTTGTACGTGTTCGGGCGTAGGTTTATTTATTGTGTTGTGTTGGTTCTGTTTTAGGCATTCAAAAACTGTAACAGAGTTGGCAGCCCGCGAAAAAGTTCTCTCTATCCATGCTAAAGTACCTGTAGCTACTGTATCCGGGAATCCATCAAACGCATCATCAGTAGTTCGAATACTCCCAACATCAGATCACAATTCAAACGGAGTGTTGAAAAGTGATCCACAAATGACCGTAAAGCCCCGCCGTGTATTACCCGAACACGAAGGCCGATACAAAATAACTTTACCTAGCGGGACAACAAAACGTAGCAAGGAAATCTTGGAAAAAAAAGCAATGCAAATAGATAGTCCGAAGGCACAAAAATCGGGTATATTTTCTAGACTGGGTGGAGAAAATCCAACAGAAAGTCCCAAAGAGATTCAACAAACATGCAGCCTGATAGGATTTCCGAAAGCATCACACTCGTCTGTGTTCAGGCGATTGGGTGGTAAATCTGATTCCGAACATGAAGTTATCCAATCAAAAGGAATTTTGAAAAATTCTCCAGTTAGAAAATCATCGATCATGACACCGGCTGGTATAACAAAACGAACAATAATTCCACCGCTTAAACAAAATGTTATAATTGTGAAAAAAATCCCCGCAAAAGCAGCCACAATGATAGCGGATGAAGTCGAACTGGAGCGTATGGAAATTTCAGAACCATTAAAATCAGTATCATTTTCATCCGAAGACGAGGTGGTTGAAATTGCGCCGCGACGACTTGCATTAAAATCTCGCTTAAAGAAATTAAATGCTGCGAATGGTAGCGACCATGGTGTAGGTGGTACACACAATCAGAAATCAATAAAATTTCGGCTTGGTTTAACATCAAAGGATGCGCTAAACAGAACCCGTAAAACAGTCACATTTAAAACAGAAAGCCCAAAGAAAAAGATTCTTCTGGTTAATAGACTGAAATTGGACCAGATGAAATCAAATGGAGCGACCAAATTATCAGTGCACAAACGATTGGAACTAAACAGGAATAAAAACATGACCAGTAATGTGTTAGCATCGAAGCTAGAAAAGGTAAAATTGGATTCGCAAGACGTGGGCTGCAAAAGTGTATTTAATCGTTTAGGTTAAATTTTTATCTTATGGATTACTCACGATTGAATCGTTTTTAAATATTGTTTGAATTAAACGTAAACTAAGAATTGTATTAATATTATTTTGATTGTGATGAAACGAAAAACACGAAATCAGTCGTAAAAATGTTAGAATGCTGATTATTTTTCCGCAATCTTCTAACGAATTATTGGGTTGAAGCGTAATTGATTTTGATTTTATATAGAGAGTTATATACCCATTATTTTATAATTTATCTTTGTTGTTAATGACCAGAATTATTATGAACTTAAATAAACAGAAACTTATGACAAAAAAGTAGTTGTTTTACAATTTGTGAACGTTTGCGATTTATCGGCACAAGTGTTATGGTTTGAGTAGTGGTTAGAAAATTTAATGTTACATTAAATGTTAAACAACAGATGGAACTCCTATAGGCCAAAAAACTAATGCGGGAAAATTTTTCTAAAAATATGAAAGAGTCAACGTCTTTTCGTCGGATTCCAAAAAGAGCACACCTAGAGAAGGGATTTAGAATTTGATTAAATTCTTTTCTAGGTCTCTTCTTCTAGGTGAGCAAGTGAACATTTAAAATATGAAAAGAGTCATAACTTAAAAATATAAAAATATAAGAAGGGAAAAATTTAAAAGTGTATAAGAAATAATAAAATATATTTAATATAAATATACATAAATAAAAAAAAAAAAATGACAAAAATATATAAAGATATAAAAAAGACGAACACGTACATCGTGTAAAATTTAATAAAAGAAATAAATAATAAATCTAAATTGGCATAAATAAAATAAAAAATTAATTCGAATATTAACAAGAATAATAATAATGGTTTAATCTCAATCAATTGATTAAGGATTGATAAAATAAAAGACGATTAGAAATGAAGATAATTAAAAAATATAAAAAAATAAATACAATAAAAGTGAAATAATGAATAAAAAAAAAAAGAAACGTGATAAGAATATGTATATATAAAACAAAAGAAAGTGGCAAAAAATAGACACAAAAAGATTGAACACGTGTAAAAGTAAAATCTAATTATAAGAAAGAGCAAAAACATGTAATTAAAATTAGAAATAATAGAAAATAAATAATTAAAAATAGTGCAAAAAACAAGAAACACGATAAAAATTGGAAATATACATATACAAAACTAAGAAAATGACAAAATAAAAGTAAATTATAAAATTGGAAACATATGGAAAAATTTGCCATGAATGTGACAAAAAATAATATAAACAAAATAAACATTAATTCGTAGGAATAATTAAATTGGAGAAAATTGGGAGTGAGTTTAAGATTAAGTAGTGTAATATTTAAATAAATAATAATAATAATAAAAAATAAATAAAATAAATTAGAAAAGCAAAACAAAATAATATTCAAAACAAAAGAAAATAACAAAATACAAGAAAAGTAAATAAACGAGAACTTAATATAAAACAAAAGAAAGTGACAAAAAATAAACACAAAAAGACTGAAAACGTGTGTAATAGTAAAATCTAAATATAAGAAAGGATAAAAATCAAAAATATGTAATTAATATAAAAAGTAATAGAAAATAAATATTTAAAAATAATGTAAAAAACAAGAAACATGATAAAAATTGGAAATATACATATACAACACTCAAGAAAATGACAAAATAAAAGAAATTATAATATTGGAAACATGTGGAAAAATTTGCCATGAATGTAACAAAAAATAATATAAACAAAATAAACATTTATTCATAGGAAAAATTAAATTAAAGAAAATTGGTGTTGGGTTTAAGATTAAGTAGTTATTTAAATAAATAATAATAATAAACAAATTAGAAAAACAAAACAAAATATTCAAAACAAAAGAAAATGACAAAATACAAAAAAATTATAATACGAAACAATAATAAAAATATAAGTTGAAAAAGTAAAGACTGAAAAATTAAAAGACATATAATCAAAAAAGAGAAAAATAATTAAAATAAGAGAAATTTTACTTTGCGTTTTTTAGGAATAAAAAATGTTATAGTGAACTTAATAAATTAACATAATTTTCCAAAACTTCAGCTCTTTTTTGGATAAAAGAATCTGAAAGTTACAGGAATAAAAATAGAAAAAACACATACAAAATAGAAATAAATAAAAACAAAATTAAAGAGACACCTAATTAAAAATAGAAAAAAGTAATAAAAAAGAAACGTCTAATTATATATGTAATTTAAAATAAAATAATTAAAACATAAAACTAAAAATAAAATTAGATTTAATTAAAAAAAAAAAAAAAAAATTATTTGGAAAAAATAGTAGTGACATCTAAATTAAAGAAGGAAATTAATTAAAGAGGCATCTAGTTAAAAATATAAAAAATAATATAAAAAGAAGTCATTCAATATTAAATGAAAGAAAATGAAAAATTTAGAAATTTGGTGATGTGAGTGGAACCGCTCAAGCCAAGTAAAATAAATTAAAATAAAAAAAAAAAAAAAAAAAACGTCTTTTCGTCTTGCAGTTGTCGATTGTAATGTTTGTTTCTCGAGTACCAGGGTCAAGTTTTCTCTTTTTCGTTTTATTATATTTTCAATCTTTTTTCTCAATTGTTTTGCAGATATCAAATATAGAATGTAAATTGCATTGCATTTCCGAACTCCATCATTATGGACCGTGAAAGAAGAAAGGAAGAACGCAAATTACGCAATAATAATCGTGCGTATTTCATTAAAATTCGTAGATTATCATATTTCACCAAAAATATCCGGTTTAGTCAGAAATACTTTATGTCTTACAGTCTACGGTCCGTTCCACACTATATTTCTTTTGAATTCATTCTACACAGTGTAGATATGATAGGACGCTCTCTCTCTCGCTTTCACATATGGCCCTCCAACCGTCTCTCATATGACAGGACATAGGACCCAATTTGTAAAAGAAACCCCCTTTGTAATGATGATCACCTTTAGTACCTTGATTCCGTCATATAAGTGCAAACACTATCAAACCCTTTTGGTATCAAATGCTGTGAAAGAACCGTTAGAATAGAAGTTATGCCAAATTACCAACAGAAGTTTTTAAGACAACAGAATATCGCTTTTTCGGCCAGAAAAAACTTTTTTTTTTGCTTCAAATTCGCCATATACAAATGTGTATGTAAAAAATCATAGTTTGATGTCGTAGTTTTATGTTTGGTAAAACATTTAGGGGACTAGTTTTGGGTTCATTTTACACACTGCGTTAAATACTGTCATGTTACATGTTGCGTTGTTTACATGACATTTTAACATAAAATGTTATACAGAAAAACCTCGATTTAACGGACTAATTGGGAAGTCTGTTAAATTCGATTGTCCGTTAAATCCGAATGTTTTTAAATTTAATCTATTCGATCGAATTTAATATGGGACGGAACTCATGCATTTCTTAGCCGATTATGTTGGGATTGGGTATGCTGGATGGAATTGGGATTCCTAAATGATATTGGGAAGCAATTCTAGAATATGGCTACGAGGAATGGAACTCGATCAATTTTTAACCGATTATGATGGGAAATTGAATATGGTGGATGGAAATAAGATTCTTCAATAACTTTTGGGAGAAGTTGTGGAATATGGCTACCTGGGAAGGCACTTGGTAATTTAAACCAGGACGGAACTCGGTAATAAGCAGGCGTCTTTCTTGAAGCAAGCGGCTCGTTATGTTAACATGTTTCTGATAAAGCTGGCTGCCTTAACATCTATCACCAGTACGTGACCCACTCACGTAATTAGTGGGTTGAGCGGCAGGCTAACTTATATTCGATTTCTCATCCTCTGGCGAGTACAGCAGTTTATCATTTTATAATCCCATATTAATGCAACGTGCCGAACTCCATCAATTGGTTAAGTAATAGCCGTGTTCCGTTCCAGTGGCTCTATTGTGGTTTTCCCTGAGAATAGGAAATTGGGAAAAATATTTTCAGAGCATTTTGTTCTAAATTATATTTTTCTGACCTACTGCTGGAATTAGTTGCGTGTAAATATTTTTGAAACACAGATATATTGGGAACATATTAAAAACTTCTTCTAGAAATCACTAATGAATCTCATTTTCATTACCTAAACAAATCCAATCCCATCGTATTCGGTTATATACTGCCTGAGAACCGTCCAAGGTGGCCATATTCCAGAATTTCTTTCATAAATAATTTAAGAATCCCATTTCCATCCAACAAACCCCAGATGGCCAGATTCCAGAACTTTTTCCAAAATCATTTAGTAATCCGATTTCCATCCAGCATATCCAATCGCACCACAAACGGTTAAGAATTGATCGCGTTCCGCCCCAGGTGGCTATATATTCTAGAATTTCTTCCAAAAATCATTTAAGAATCCCCGAATCCATTCACCATAATCGGTAGCCAAAAAATGAAAATTATCCGTTAAATCGATCGTCCGTTAATTCGGGGTCCGTTAAATCGTGGGTTTACTGTATATCGCTAAAAACAATTTCAAATTTCTCCATCGCCTCCAAAATCACTCTCCTGAAAAGCACGAACTCCGCAAGGAACTGCAGTGTTTGCAGTTTAGCGATGACAAACAGGTGGAGCTTGAACCCAGTTCGTTCTTCGTGATTCTCTTTCGTACACAATTTTTACGTACGTGTGATCGCGGGCCGGTGAGGGATGTGGCAAATTATTCTGTAGTTTGAAAGCCTTCTAGTCTTGACTTGTAATCGTTGTTGGAGTATACCGTAGAGAAAATGAAATCTAATATACTTGTTGCTGTTGCCTTAATTTTTAGATTAATTTTATTGAACTATATTTTCTAAAAGTTTTAACAACTGTGCACAGTATTAACAGACAGGGTTTTGTTCCATTTTGCTGTGGTTATAGATATCCACTCAAAATTATCTGCATAACTTATCGGACTTCACTTCTCTTTATTGAGTCCAGTACCAGAGACATGTCGATAACAGTGCAACATCAGATTATATCAACAGACATATCAATCATACTTGTCAGCTATAATTTAAATGATAACTCGAGAGCGTATGAACCAGCTGTAACAAAAAATTAAACGCAACGGTTCCAATTTTTAAAGTGCTTTTTCATCATTTTTTTGTATATTTAATTTATTCCATTTTTTATTGTTTTTTAATTTTAAATTAGGTAAATTACTTCATAATAATAATAATAATATGTAAATATTTTCAATTTTATTTAATTTTTAATTTATATGGAGTTTTAGAAGCAAATATGTATATAGATTTTTTTTATATTTTAAATTTAATTATTTAATTTAGGACAGAAAAATAAAAATATTCAAATGTGCCAACGACAATCTTTGGTGGCGCACACGCTATCTATAGAATGATTCGAGTATTTTTCTAGGAATTTCACAAAATACTGTTGTATTACACGCGGCCATGAATGACGTACTCTGGACATTACTTTAGAGTTATAAGTTTTTATTATAATTATTTATTTTTATAGCAATTTAAATATTTAACAATTATAATTAATTTTTTTTTATTTTTGCCTTAATTTATAATTTAATTTAGAAGAATAAGAATTTTTTGTTTGTAATTTAATTTTTAAAAATTTGTTTTATTTTATTAAGAGAAAAATTAATATTTTCGTTAATTTTGAGATTCTATATAATGTTATTTAGTGATGATGATGTCCTAGTATTTAATTAAATATATATGGCACATAATTAATTAATTAACGTAAATTCTGTCTACATTCGGATTTTTATTTTTAGTACCTATATACTTTAGGGTGGGGAACGGAAATCAAATTTATTTGGAAAACCTAAATTTTATTTTCTATGTTTGATAATTTTTTTTATTTACGTATTTACTTTCTGTTAATTAATTAATTTATACAAAATTTTTATTTTATTCTTCTTATTTTTGGAATGTCATGATATATCAACATGTATGAGGTTTTGAATATTTTATGCATCCCAGATTTTTTTTATAAACTTCCAAAATCCCCAAGTTTGATTTTATTTTAAATTTTTGATTCCTTAAAATTAAACACTAAGATGTTGTATTCCTAAGTTTTTATACTAATAATAATAATAAAAAAATTAATTAATAAAAAAAACAACTTAAATCACAAGTTCTAAGAAAATAATTTTTTAGCCTCTGAAATGAATTTTCTTTGAATGGAAAAATGGGTATACATAATAAATTTTTCCATTTCATTTGGTATTTTTTTTAATTAGTAATTATTTAACAACACGATATTATAACGAATAATAAATATTTACAATGATAAGAGATAGTGTTTTGTGTATTGTATATGTATGTTTATGTATGTGATATATAAGAGTACATAAGGAAAATTTTATGATGCGAAGGGCAGCCACAAACGAATTATTTTCTAACAAGGCTTGCCATTTTAAAAAATTTATTTTGTAAACTTTGTGAATTATTTGATCCAGTTGATATTGTCGAGCCAATCGATGAGGTTGAATCCGAACGAGTCTTTTTCATTCCTTGGTTCTGTTGTTGCATAATTTGCTGCTGCTGATGGTGTTGATAAGTTGTGCCACCACCACTACCTATTGCAGTTGCCGATGAGGGCTTTAATTTTTGTTGGCTCGTTGGTTTGGTTTGAAGAGACGTAGCTGACACCGATGAAGATAATGGTGGTGAACTTGTTTTTGGTTTATTATAAATTGATTCTTCTTTGGCTCCTCTAAAAGAAAAATAATAATTTCTTGCATATTAAGAAGTTTGCTCAATTTGGCCATTGAATCAATTAACTTACAAATATATAGTTAAATCTTCAATATCGACGAGCATTGAGTCTTGACTCATTCGCAATTCATCTCGCTCCATTAGAAATTGCATTAAATGTTCATTTAAATATTCGATTTGTGTATGCAAATCATTTACGATCACTTGAAGCTGTGCAATGTTCATCCCAGTTAATAGTTGCCGTGATAGTCGACGTTTATCTGGTGGAAAGCTCACGCCAACCTTCTCGAGTGCGTTACGAATCACTTCTGTTATTGGTGACTGTTTTAATTGCTGCCTTTCGACCTGAAAACACATAAGAAGTTACATCAGTAGTTGTTTAATGCAGAAAAATAATTGTAATTTACCTCCATTTGCATTCTAGCCATGTCCTTGGCCTGTGACAACGCCATCCGGGCTTCAATCTGTAATTTTGCCTGCTTTGTAAAGAAATCATTGGTGTTATCATCAGGCACCGGCCCTAACGATAACGTATCTGGACGTAATAGTTTTTGTTGTTTTTTAAGATTATGCGATGATACTGCAGCTGCTGGACCATTTCCATTATAAAGATTTGAGTAATTCGCTGATGATTTATTTACAGATAGTGGACGTGAATGATATGGATTATTTGATTGGTAATCAGATGATAGTGACGAGAGGGAAGTTATAGATGATGGTTTTGATGTTAATGTTGGACAAGTATCACTATCGGTGCTCTCGTTGTCGGACGCAGTTTCATTCATAAAACATATTTGTAAGTTCATACCTGCAATAAAAATATACATATTATGTATGTACAATGTTTATGTTGGGTTATCAGTGATATGTGGTTATAGACCACATACAGCTGCCGATAACATAACGAATTGTTTATTTACTAAATACGTACCATTTTGTAACCGAGACTGTAAACTAGGTTTTCGAGCTGGTTTATCACTCGCCACTGGACTTCTATAGTAATCATCCTCATTGCCCATTGCAAGTCGACGCCGAATTTCTTCTCGATCATTGCGTCTCTGTAACGAAAAAATATAAAATCCAATTAATTATCCAGCTCAACAAAATAATTAGGACAAGGACATTATGGGCTCATTACATCATTCCTCGAAAATCCATCCTCGCTATTATACACATCAAAACTAGCCACACGAATAAACCGTTCAATTACATCTTCATCTATATATATAGGGGAACATATTGAATTGGGGGACACACTTCCAGTTACATTCGAATATGTATCACAGCCGCTGTCAATGTTATCGCTACCTTCATAAACTCGAGGCAGCATATTTCTATCTATGCAATATTCATCCTGATCATTAAACACATTATAATTCGACGAATAAAATCCTTTAAATAGTAATAATTTACTATATTTAAATGAATCCCGATTAAAAAATTTCCGTAAAACTGATGAACCACGATTTTGGGTAGAATGAGTATCCTTTTGGTTTGAGGTTAGGTTTTGCTCGTTAAATAAACTAACTTTTGCCTTTTTTATATTAAAAATTAAATTTTCAATCATATTATTACTTTTAAAATGCACACACAATGTGTTTTATTATTTGTAGTTAGGTAAAAACACAAAAAAAATAATAAAAACTTAAAATAAAAATAAAAATAAAAATTCGGGACGAGCACAACACCAGCGAGAATTGATTTTTGAATAAAAAAATTTAACTGCGGGAAAAATAAAATGCAAACGATGGAAAAAGAAAACAACATAAACAAATGATTTTTTGCGCTCTTCTTTTTTGTTGTGACATTTGGTTAGTGCCACTGTACATGTACTATAAATGAATTGAGCAATTATTATTTTGGCGCAAGATTTATATTTTTATAGCGCGTATAATTTTCATTTATTTTGTAGGTAAATTACATGGATGTATTACATTCATAGATATAAACACATCTTTAGACTGCACTAATAGATAAGAATAAATTCTAAAAACGGGGTAATTTTTGTAACAAGTAAAAGAATAATATGAGATTAGCTATAAAAAGTGGTTTGAATATTAGGTTTATTGAGCAACAATTTTATAGGGTGAACCCATTTGAAACAGTCTCACTACTCACTAGTGTTGTTTCAAAATTTAAAATACATACATACATACATTCTGTTGTTGAATTAATTTCATTTGTTGTACCCTCAATGCACATTTAACCCTAATCAATCAGTATGGGTTGAATCTCAGAGACTCATTTTAAATTTTATCTGTAAAAAACTATTTTCATACATTTTGGCCCAAGTGTATTTTAATGTGCGTTATACGTGATCAAAAAAGATGTAATGCTAAATTAATATAGGTAACGGTAAATGTCCTGAGACCCCATTTTCAAATTAAAACAAATCCGTTCACGGTGAGTCTGATAGACTCATTTATTGTCTTATTTAATACAAATGATTTAAAAGCAGGATTATTTGTTGTAATATTAACGCTCGAGCTTTATACATCGTTAGAGAACAGAGGGGCGCTCTTGTATATTATATTTTAGGTACGTCAGTAAGAAAAATCTTTTATATAAACGTGTTTTACTGTTGCGTGGTACTCCTTCATTTATCTTGTAATTCTAATTTACATACCAATAAAGTGAATGGCAATTGAACAAGTATTAGCTATCTATTATTACAAGGAAAGTTTCTGTATATTAATTGTTCATATCAAAATAACGTTTTGTAATGTTCTGCAGTACGTCAAATTGAAAGCGTATGTGGATTGTGGAAGAAGTTCGTGCTTTGGAGGAAAGTGATGATGAGAGTCAATATAACATTTTAGAGAAAGAAGCGAGGCATATCAGATTTGCAGGAATTTTGGCATCCTCTATTAGGTAACATTCAATGCAAAGCCATGTCTTTCCTTGCCAAAGATTCTAGTTATGGTCCAACAACTCACGATAAAACAACTCACACGGCTCAAAGTCGGACATATGAAGATTTGGTGGATCTGCGACAGCAGCACAAGCTATCCTCTGAAGGGGATTCCATATTTGAGGAAAGAAGGACTACAAAAGCAATCAACCTATCATCCACTGTGATTCCACAATTGTGCACTCCATTTTATAATTCAAGCAGGAATATAACATCTGCTAATTTTTTACCAACATGGGGCTGACTCAACATTTGCTAAGTGTGCGGTTGACATGTGTTGGGTGGGACTGCGTAAAAATAAAAGATGCATACCAAATAATTGTCTTCCAAATCGTCGCGGTAGCGTAAAATCGAAGGTTTTTTGTTTCCGAAAAACATGACTTTGGTGAGCTACGTCCCAAAAAAACTTGTGTCGTAATTTTATTGACAACGATGTATTTCGAAGATAAAATCGATAATGGCTTTCTCTGTAAAAAGAAAAACAAATAGATAGCCCATAGCTCAATTTTATAATTTAATTTACGTAGCTGAAATAGCAGCTAAGGTGTTTTGGATAAATGTATATCCAGAATGGAAAGTTATCTAACCCAAAAATCGCCGCAAACTATTCTTGCAAAATATAAAGGCGTAGTTCTGCGCGCCTTATCAAATTATCTAAAATTGTTGTACAACAAATTTTAACCAATAGTAGTTCGATTGAAAATATTGAACCTACATGTAGGTGCTACATGGGTCCTCCTGAACTTGCCCGAATGAATAAACAACTGTTCGGGAGCTGTACTAAAATTATTTGTTCCGAATACTCGCAGAAAGTCGTGATTTGCAGTACTTGCACAAATAAATAACATTTTAATTGCTTTTTTATATTTCAAATGAATTGTTATAATTATGTGTTCAATATTTGGTCAGTCACCTCGAGCCAACCACATATGCCATCATAAAGCAGACTTGACATAAATGCTTACTAAATTATTGTATCACGACTCACGAGTAACAACCATAAAGAAAATATGCTAAATTATAAAATTGTAATTATTATAAATTTAAATCCAAATTTTAATTTGTTTTTGTAAAAAATGCTGAATTTAAATTCCAAATTATATTGTTAAAAAATAAGTCAATATTTAAGAATTTAATTGTGGTATTACGGTAAAGTTAAGTTTGTGAAATTGTTGTGTCTACGGCATAAAAATAAGCGCGTGTTCAACACACTCAGTGTTCAGTAATAAGATTTAAGCTATTTAAGTTGGTGGGACCTGATGGTATTAGCCTTAGGTTAGACCAACGGACCACTGATTTGTCGTTTCCATGGCTGGCTTAAAGCTACATTTAAAGCCAGACTAGAACTTTGTCACATTTGTAGGAAAACGACTGAAGTAACGGTTATATTTATACCTAACGCGGGAAAAAGCACTAATTGCAATCGCAAAGAACTTTGATGTATTGCTTTGAAAGGCAGATAGAAGATCACACCAGATGATCGATCGAGCTAAATATGCAGCCAACATCTCAACACGCGTATTGTGAGATCTGTGAAAACTGCTCTCCACTTGCGTGGACAATTCTCCTGGGTAACCTTTTTCGATGGACGAATAATACGGGAGTAATGACGTGCTCTAGTAGAAAATTTGATTAACTCTTCCTTTTATAAAATAAGGTCTTTTTTTTATAAATTATTTTATTGTTTGATAGATGCCCCAAGCTCGATCTTTGCATTCGTCAATAAAGAGGGAACCATAGGCTGTATTGATAAAATGCTTAATGCAGGAGAAGGATGCGGTTCCGGGTGGTTGTATATGCGCATGGTTTTGATATTGGCTTCTTCAGTAAATATCCTACTACCATTAGTGAACGCGTGCAAAGCGCACACTGCGTGCTTCTCAGTTGGGCTTGCGGTTAAGCCTCAATTCACGCAAGAATGAGTTGGTCCTTTCTCAAGAAACTGCAAACATCCCCAGATTGACCACCTTATTTATTTAAATGGCACCAGCGGGGCCCTCGCAGGTAACATGAATTACTGGGGTATTTTAAACAGCAAACTAAGCTGGAAACCTATAATATCAGAAAAGGCAAAGAAAGCCACTGAAGCGCTTTATTCTTGTAAAAATGCCACTGGAAAAAGATGTGGTTCTACACTTCACTCCATTTTATTATATCGGATTACCGTATGGTAGCCGGCTTTGAATATTCTAGTAAACCAATTGTCTTTGATGAAAATGCAGCGGACAGTTACTCTGTGTATCAGTGTAGAGCACTCAGTATAGCACACCCATACAAATACTGGAGATTATCTGGTACCTCACATCCTTGAACATGCTAGGAAAAAAATGGCTGCAGGGTGAACTGGCATGAATACAGGACAATCTTCTATCTTAAAAACACAGAACTCCCTAAAACCTCCAACTATGCTGTTCCATCAGCATCCTTCGAGGAGAGGTTTTGAAATCAAACTCTAACAATGGTATCTTCTTCACGAATTGTTTAAAAATGTATGGTAAGGTTTGAAGGCGGAGTGCTCTTTGAAGCATTAAACTTAAACATCTCTTTCAGGGAGATCGTGAGACATGTTCATAGCTGAACCAATTGCGATTAGATATGTTAAATGTGTTTCATTGTTAAATGCGCATACAGATTTACGTGACTTCACGTAATTACGGTCGTATCTGCGAAGATGAAGAGTAGAACGAAACTTTACTCGCGGATCTTGCGGAGTGGGCGTCAAAGCAATTTTACGCTTCATTGAAAGCTCTGGATGATTTAAATGAGTAGAGAAGAAACTATGTGATGTGACTACAGATTAAAACGTATCTATATGCCGCTCATTTAGGACTACCACCAAAACCGACCTAACATAATAAAGTATACCTTTAGTCGTAAATTCCGAATTTAACGATCATCTCAATAAAAACAGTAAAGGACCGAAACAAGAACAGTAAAAAGTTTTTTTTAAGGGCGAAACATTATTGTTATATCATCAGAGTTCATGTCTCATATGGATGAAGTCATAAAAAAAAGTTTTACTGCAAAGAAAAAATATTTGGAGAATTATACTTGTAAATATACATAAGATGCATGTTTTAATATTTGATAGAAGCCAAATCTTGTGACGTAATTTATAATCACTTGAAGTTTATGTAAACATTCCTGTTATATTGTATAATAACGAGAACAGGAACAGCGGCACTAATGCCATATGCGATTTTATGTTGCCATTATTTTTAGTCTTTTGGGGGTTTCTTCCAGAATTTTATTGTTGTTGTCATATATAATTTTTTTGCTTGATTCTTCTTATGGTTTTGTTTGTGTTTTTTTGTAGGCACTATACGGAAGTACGTACATGGTACAATGGCACATACATTACACATACATAATTCAAGAATAAAGTTAATACAAATTATAGTTTAAAGTTGAGTTAGGGAAAGTACATAAAAAGTACGGTAAGAATATTTTTTTAACAGTAGGACAACAACAAAAGCACACCGTAATAAGAATAAGGATAATTTACGATGGTTTTTTATATGTAATTTATTTTAGTTTGCGACAAAGCTGGGAATTTAAGAGCAAAATAAAATTTCTATTTTTGGCTGATGGTTTTGATATCGGTGGGAATTAGTACGAGAAAATTATTTGCATTTTGAAAATGTATCTTTTTAACTACTCAGGTCCATTCCACCAGAGTACGGAGTTACAACTGAGAAGCAGCACTGATTTCTCTCGATACTAAATCAGCTGAATTTTGTTCGGATGAGACTATTAACGGATTAAAAAAAAGTCGACAATTCAGCATCCCATTCTGGTTTAGTTTGCCGCACCTTATGGAATATAAGTTTATTCCGCACTATACCGAGGTCGAGTGGATCGAATATTCCGTTCACTTCGTCCATTTACCTGGTGTCATTCCAGTGCTTCCGTATATTGTTTCAATATCATTGCAATTTGGTTGACGGTCCTTATTTCTAGGATGGCACCTGTTCCGTACCTCACTATCATCAATTGTAATGTTGTGTAATATTGAAAAGACAGGCTTCGCTGCCACTTGCAATTTTGTGGCGGTACTCTGATTTACCGATACATTTTCTGGGTATAACTCTTGCAAGCGGCCACCATTGAACACCATTCCACTAACCATGCAGATCACCATCACACTAATTGGACTGACCAAATTTTTTAACATTGCACAGCATACATTTGAGTTGATTTCTTTAAAAATTAATTCTCGTCGAGTTTATTTATATGAATGTATCTCGGAAAGTTTTGAAGATCTTCAGGTCCTAATAGATTTTAGCACTTTCCAAGTTTTCGTAGTCCGAGTAATTTACGAGGTTATTTTTGTCAAATCCGATGAAGTATCCGAGGCCTCACATATTGTCAGTTTTTCGTGTCTCACTAGTGACAACTTGAAGCTACTTCCTACCAGTCCTACATATAAAACACGTTAATATAGGGTTGGTGATTTACTGGTTTATTTTTCCAAAATGATATTTATGCTCCATTGGCAAAGGGGCAAACCTTCCATTATTGATGGAGTACAACTTCAATCTAGTGGCTGTCCCAATTTTGTGATCCCAATTTTTCATTACATTTTCGATGGTTTAGAGCTCTATTACGCAAATTAGTCCAGCAATGTTGTGCTTAAGGGTCTGAATCATTGGATGTCCGCATAAAATCGATTACTTTTACGCCACCCACAAGAATAACTCTAACGGCGTCGTGGTTATAATGGCCTTGTAAGCGAACCTGCGAGTTGATGTTTCTGGATAAGTGTAGCACAAATTTGGCAACAGTAGAAAAATTCTCAGTTGTACGAGGACGCTCGAGAAGGCGCGGTTTGTGCTTCATTTCGGCCAAAATTTATTTGCAAAATTCGAACTATTTCGGTCAGACAGCACTAACTATGGAAATAAGTTTTGAATATTTCCCATTGTCGATCAAGCGTAAATGTGTTACTTTTGAACTGCGGAGATATGATACTGCGTTCTTATCAATAGCGGGATACAACTGTCAATGTCAAAATAACATAAGATTTAAAAATAGTGCATTCACTGTTTAAACAGTGTAATATATACTGTTAAAGTTACCCGAAAATCTCCAGCCGAAAAATTGCTTAATGCAGATTCAAATTTCACAAAAGAAATTAGTAGTCGAAAATAATGTCGATAATGCAGATTCAAAAAAGTCAACCGGAGACGACAGCCGATAAATGTCGATAAAAAAAATCAGCAGAAAGCGCCAGCCGATAATGCAAATAAACAATTGTAATGGTAAAAAAAAAAATTTTAATATCAAAAATTTTTATATTGTTGTTCTATTATCGAGAAATATTTCAAATGAAAAATTTTCATCTGAAACTATTAAAACTAAAATATTAAACCAATTTTACTTTACTTATTAGTAATATTTATAAAACCGTTAAATTTAAACGGTAATTTAATTTGGTAATCCTGAAAAATTTTGACCTCAAGATTTTTGCTTATTTAACATTCGCTATATGTCCGCCTATATTCGCTTATTTAGTGTCAGGCTAAATGTTTTTTCATTAATTCGGAGATCCCAGTGATTTTTGGCCGAGATTAGTCAACAAGAAGTGGCAGCTTCCATAGGAGCTTTTTCATTTTTTGTAAATATTTTTAAAAGTACAGCTACGAGAAAAACGACTATGAACTAAATTAAAAAACAATTAAAAAATAAATAAAATTAAATTATTTATTATGATTCTAAATTAAATATGCAATAAAATCAACCTAGATCATTTTTCCAAAATTTAACCGAAAATTACGATTGTTAACAACAAAAAACTGTTTTTCAACAAAAATTCAGCTCCGTACGACCCAGACAGAAACTTCATACTAAAGATTTTTTCATAAATTGGAAGATCCAAGTGAATTTTGGCTGAAATAGGTCCAGCGGCAGTGACAACTTCCATAAGAGCTGTTTCGTTTCTTTTTGCAAATATTTTGAAAAGTATATCATTTACCAGAAAAACGACTATGTACTAAAAGGTTCTAAATAAAGTTTGCAAACATATACCTTTCTAAAACAGTTTTCCAAAATTTGAACGGAAATTCCAATTTTTCATAAAAACCATATTTCAAAACCCAGCATTTGTTTGATCGGGGTGAAACTTCATATCAAAGGTATTTCCACAAATTGGGTGATTCCAGTGAATTTTTTAGCTGAAATCGGGTCACTGGAAGTAACAGCTTCCACAGGAGCTTTTTCGTTTTACCATCGGAAGTGACAGCTTCAATAGGAGTTTTTTCGTTTTTGCATGTATTTTTAAAATTAAATCAATTATGAAAAAACGGTTATGAACTTACGATTCTTTATTAATTTTGCGACAATACCATTTCAGATCAGTTTTCTAAAATTTAAACGGAAATGACGAATCTTGTCAAAACACTGCTTTTCGGAAAAAATTACAGTACATAAGGATTGATTGATCGGAGTGAAACTTCACACTTAAGCTTTTTCCATAAATTGGGAGACACTAGTGCGTTTTGGCCGCGATCGGTTCACCGGAAGTGGCAGCTTCCATAAAAGCTTTTTACCAGAAGTTGCAGCTTTTACAAGTTTTGCAATTAAGATTAAAATTTTAACAAGGGTTGACCTTGTTGGTTTTCTGAAAATTAATGAATAATGATTTTTGATTATACAATACAATTGTTATCACAAATCCGTTAGGTTAAATTTTTCGCTTTATAGAGTGGTGTATTCGAGATCTAAGTATTCATTTGAGGTAAAGGAAAGTCGGATGTTTGTTAGAACATATCCACTTCTCCATTTTTTTTTTAACTCTGTTCCGATACACTTTAGTATTTCAATCAAACTTTCATCAGGAAGAGAAAAAGCAAACATCTTATAATTTAAATTTGAATATTAACAGAGCGCATCCCCAATAGAAAACTTATGACTTTTTCCTTACAGAAAAGTATGAAAAAAATTTGAGAATTTTTTTTTTTATAAGTCATAAGTTTTTCTATTGGGGATGCGCAGTAAAATCGATTTACTTTTTCGTTGAATTTTCGTTTAAGACAGTAATGATACACACGTCGATTATTCCTACAAGTACTTCTCAAGGTAGGTGTGGGGTTTTTTTCGTTAAATTTTTAGTTGGTTATTGGTCAAAATGAATCCAATAGATATTTAAACAGCCTGGCTAATACCGAGCTTGAGGTCGATTTTTTGGTTACAGGCATAGTTAGCGGTAATGACAGTGACAAAAGCTTAGTTAATCGATTATATCTGTGACAATTTAACCCTTTCGATCCTGTTGGGACACTTGTATTTAAAATTTTTAGCATACGGGATATCGATGTCCCACTAGGAATTTTTGGTATACATGTATATGTCCCGTTAGGTTTTATTTGATTTTTTTTATTTATCAAATTACAGTAACTATACATACAAATTATTTTTCTAATATTGTAACAGCCACATAATGCGACGAGCATACACCGAAGATGAATTTCGAACCATTTTAAAAGAGTCAGATGACTCTGCTGATTTTTCAAATGACAGTGACGATAACTACTCGCTCGGGAGTCAAATGTTCTGCTAAAAAAACCGGTTGGAACATATGTCCCAACCTTTTCCGCTGCACCCTAACATAAATGGGCGCTAAAAAAGCCAAAATTTGCTTTATTTAACAGTTCTTGATCAATAAAATTCAAAATCTACATCCTACTTACAGTATTTGTTTTCCGGATCGAAATGTTTAACATAACCACTTAGTCGAGATAAGTGGATATTTTGAACTATATTATATATAATCAATAGTATTTCCCGTTTTTCTTTCCCTTCAATTTTTCATCAAAATCCGACTATTTTTGACCGAGATATAAGCAAAAAACAAAACCACTTATATTTGTTATAGGTGTTTGGTATTTATTGAAAACCACTTACTTGATAATTTTTGATATTGTAGCATGAAATAAGTGGTATTTAAAATAATAGTTTTATTTGTAAAATCAGAAATATATTTAGAATAAACACTTATCTTGAAATAAGTTTTTATTTTGAATTTAATTTTGCGGTTGGTATTTACTTAAATATAAGCATTTTTTTCTAAATGCTAATTAAAAACTTTAGGAATTTCCGGTGGACCCAGAGCAGGTAACAAGTGCTTGAAGGTGTCAATAAACGTCGTTTAAAAACCCTGTTACCATGGATCCAAAAAATTATGTCCCATAATTTTTTCACAAATTAATTTAAAATTTAAATGTGATCCTCTTACAAGTAGCTAAAAAATAGATAAGTAATTTTGTTGAATTAGCTACAGATATATTTTCGGAAAATGGCAATTCTAAAGACAACCACAAATTTCACATGCGAAGAACAAGAAAAACAGAGTTGCTTCACCCAAAATGGAAAGTTCTCGAAAAAACGGGGACAGAGAAGTCGCTCACTGGGTTGCTCTTTTGAATTCGTTAACATGACACTTGCAATGGTGAAACACTATAAAGAGAGGTTAGAACGTTTGACGAAAGATTTTCGTGATAACAACGATTTCCAAACCAAACCGACTTCCTAGCCTCAAGTTTCCGAGGGCTTTATAATTGGCACATTAAATTTTGTTGCTGCTTGCTCTTGCTTGTTTCGCAAGAAGAGTTACAAGGATTATCAAATGTGGATCTTCAAAAGAAGGTACAAATCGACCATGCCCGACTTAAGCCATCAGTGACAGATTTCTTTGCGCAAACCGAAAAACGTCAAATTACTATTATTAATCTGGAAGTCCAATTTAACGCTCTTAATGATTCGAAAGATGACCAGTAGCACTATTCTGGTAATTCCCTGGGAATAGGGAACTGGGGAAAGATTTTACATAGCTTTTATCTATAAATTAGTTTTTTCTGGCCTACTGAGAAAAAAATTTGATGTAAATATTTGTAAATTGGGAATGATTTTTCCATAGCGAGGGAAATCAGGGAAAGTTATTCCCCTGTTTTAATTTGTTTTCAAAAAAATTGCCACTAACATTTTACCTTAGTATGCCAGAAAAAAATTATTTAAATAGAATTTATATGTAAATTCTTTCCCCAGTTCGCTATTCCCAGGGAATTACCAGAATAGTGCCGCAGAAGATCCAAATTTCACTTCCCAAGGGAAAGTTCCAGAGTTCGAGCAAAACATCAATCAGATGAGCTTCGAAAACAGTCGTTTCTTTAATCCACCACCGCACATGAAATATTTTCTCGAAAGAGCAATGGAAACTATTATTAGGTGGGAGCAGCGGCACTAATGTTCATGATTTTTTATACCGTTTGGAACAAACGATGTTGACTATTTTTTTAGTAAAATCTGAAAGGTTTGGTATTGGATTTATAAGCAAGACCATAATACCTCCTGCATCGACATGGAGAAAGCAATGTGTACGTACGCAATGTCATTTTAAGTATTTAGAAGTTAAATTTTCGCTTGCAAAATCGGCTCACCGAAGACAGGCTAATATACTGACTGAATCATATATTATTCCCGCGTTAAAAATGTAGCTCTACCATTTCATAATATGTACTATCAAATCGGTACAACAGCTGCGTAAAATTGGTCAACATTACAAAAAGATGTCTCCAAAACGTATCGACACTAAGTCGTTTCAACAAGTCTGCAAAGAAACCAACAATCAGGCTTGAGTCAACCCATCTAGGGAATAGGTACCAAGATTGTGCCAAAGAATTTCAAAATGTATTTTGTTTTGGTTGTGGCACCGAAAATGTAGGATATCACTTTTTCTCTGAAAAATTTAGTAGCAGCTCATAGTACATTTAATTTTCAAAACCGATTAATGCTTGAAACAGACGTGCGGTATTTCTGCATGCGGATACGCAAGCGGAAACGCAAGTTATGCTGGAAACAGATGTGCGTATTTTACGCATGCGAATACGCATGCGAAAACGCAAATTAACTACATGAGCGTATTTTTCTGATATAGCGTTTTTATTTTTCGCCAGAGTTTTCAATAAACAATATATGTACAATTTGTTATGGAATTTCTGTCAAAACATTGAAAAGCCGACGTGATGTTAATATTAACTCATGATTTTTTTTTGTTATGTAGTCAACACTGCTGCGGTGCGTTTTTTTAGAAATAGAGACCACTTGCGGAAAAACGCATCCTATGCGGAATACATGTATTTCATTTCATTTAAACTAGTGTATGCTAATTTAAACGCAAGCGTTTTTCCGCACATCTGTTTCCAGCATTAGCTATATGCGCGTATTTTTCTTAAGACATTGCGTTTTTATTTTTCATTAGAGTTTTTAATAAACAAATACAATTTGTTTTGGAATTTCTGTCAAAATATTGAAAAGCCGTCGTGATGTTAATATTAATTCATGTTATTTTTTTTTGTTATGTAGTCAACACTGCAGCGATGCGTTTTTTTAGAAATAGAGACAACTTGCGGAAAAACGCAGCCTATGCGGAATACATGTATTTCATTTCATTTAAAGTAGTGTATTCTAATTTAAACGCACACGTTTTTCCGCACGTCTGTTTCCAGCATATCTTATACAGGGAGAAATTGATTCTGAAATTTTTGAGATGCAATAATTCAAAAAGACACCACATATAGCACAAAGGACAGTGCGAGATGCATTCGACGTCTTACATCCCGAACTATGTAGTTACTAGAAGAGTTACTACCACAAATCGCGTGGGAACTTCTAGGACTGATTTAGTATAGCAGCAGCGATTGCATAACGGTTCCAACACAACAAAATGAATAACTTTCAACTTTTTCATGAATTTGCCAAAATATTGAATCAACACTCATATAAAAGCAAAAATATCAAAGTTTGTTAAGTTTTGTTATTACGCACTCGTTTAAAAATTAGATTTGAACGGAAATAATAGTAAAAGTGGCAAAAGAGCTCGTTATACACTTTTTAATAGATATAGGCTTTGTAAGCCTAGTTATATTTTCGATTATACCACTAACGAATAAAACGTAACGCCAAAACATGATTATTTTATTATCCGAGGTTGAATTATGAGATACGCTGAATCATTGAATTTTGCAACACACACCATGTCATAAAATAATTTTTCATTTCCATAATCACCTTGAAGCGAATCATTGAACCATAAAAAATAAAAATGTAATGAATGAACGCAATGAATATATAAAGGCAAAATACAAAATGGGAATGATATAATTAAAATGTACCAGCTACAAAAAAAAAATACTTGACGGCCTAAATCAAATATAATCAACAAGCCGTGCTGCGCCATCCAATTTTTACGATAATCACTTTTAATCAAAATCATCATCATTGGTGTCTTTGTCGTGCGCACACATGAATATCGAAAATCCAATGATGAAAATATAAAAGCCATAACGTATTTTCGCTTACCTTTTTCCCTTCGCTTTCATCGAACACCGAATGTAATTCCAAAGTATCCAAACTTTCGTGATTATCATAAGTTAATGTGTACAAGTCAAAAACAAATCGTGAATCTTTTTTATAATGGCGCTTTACGGCTTTGGCTGTAGATGATGATATTGAATCATCATTAAGAAAAGTTGGTTGTGTTATAATTTCCACAACATTTTCATCATTAGTAGGATTATTATCATTCGGTTGACAATTTTCCTTATCGATTTCACTCATAGTATATACACACCACACGCACACAAGACACAATACTGACAACACGTATTAACCCGAATGTCAATCAAACGGCAACGAACACACGAAATGTTTGGTTAGCGTTAGATGACGTTGCCAAATAATTTTTAATTTTTCTAAAACGTTGCTAGAAAACTATTCGTGGTAATTATTAATATTCTTTTTTGTTTTTCCTAATTAAGTCGGGTGAAAACGTATTAAATTAATTAAAAAATATATATTCGCGAGATAATTTGACGGCACGCGAAAACACACGTAGAGTTAGTTTAACACTAAAATTGTGTGTTGTAAGTTTCAATTGGAACAAAAAAAAAAATAAAATTCATTGTTGAATGAATTTGTATAATATGGTAAATGGAGATTGGGATGGAGAGTAACTAGAGATACAGTAGCGATATATGGCATACGCGTGTTATTACCATAAAAATAGTTTTATTTCAACACGTTCCACTGTATGTACTTGGTGTGTACCGTGTGTTCATTACCGCGATGAAAGTTATTTACTATGCCTTACAACTTTTTCTTTATTTTGATTTCGCGTTAAAGTCTATGCCCTCTCTCTATACGTAGGCATTTATGTGCATATGAGAATAGTTGTTTATATTCACCTAATTACGTTATAGTCGGCATCGAAGTACATATTGGAAGAATCATTTTCCATAAGAGAATCTTACCGAGTATAAAATAGTAAGACGATTTTGGGTTTTAATTTAATTTATCTAAAGTCAAAGTGATAAATTTTTATTTTTTATTTTTAAGACTAGAGGGATTTAAATTCATTTTTAATTCTTTGACATGATTATATATACTAGCACACTATTGTACATAGGAGTATATATATATATATATATATATATATATATATATATATATATATATATATATATATATATACACGATACCAAAAAAAAAATGTAATTACATTGGGAATTATTGTTGTTTATACTTTTTTCAAAGGCAATGACTTTAATTTAGAAAGAATTGTAATAAAGAATACAAATTAATTTTGGATTTAAGACACAAAGAGTTAATGGAAATCCGAAAATAGATTATTGCTTTACTTTTAAATTTATGACCATACTTTGAGTAATATTCAAACTCTTGCAAAAAAATTCCGAACAAGTGCCAGTTAGATTCGTGCTACTATTAAACAAACATGTGTTTGCTAAAGTGGAAAGGACCAAAATCTTTGAATAATATAATATGCTCGTATGTAAAATTTTAGAATTTAAACTCCCTCCCATTGTCGTTATACCTAACTGACGACTGTAATGAAAAATATTCGATTAAGCGCAGCCGTTTTTTAATAAAAGCACTTGTTCTCATCTGGTCTCGATGGTTTGCAAGCTATTGTCTTAAAAATGTAATTCAAGTTTGGTTCAGCCATTTCTGGCTCTTATTCAATAGTCTCTCTTATCAAGAACTTTTCTTTCTATTTGGAAGCATTTTTTCATCGTACTGATTCACAAGAATAGCTGTAAGTCAAACTGTCTTCTTCAAATTGTCACAACTACCAATTTAAGAGAATTTGTTTAAGCATGCGGTGTCTCATTAGAGAATTATATTTAGCTTAGAGCCCTTGGCTTCTTACTTTGGACGGAATCTTAATTGAGAGAATGCATTTGGTATAAAGTTATTTTCAGTGTCATAAGGTAGTCATTTGGGGCTCCACCTTTCTAGCACCCCAACTAAAGGTTTTGACAAAAGTGATGATTGAATTCGTTTGGTCATCGTTTGGTCAGGATTGGTCACATTTTTTTTTCTTTTGGTCACTTACAATTAAACGGTAAATAAATAATGAAAAATTCAATAAAAAATTCCTGTACCTCATTGCAAGAAAATCATACCGTTTTTATAAAATTTTGTTAGGTAATCGTTAGGTCAGGATTGGTCACCACATTTTGACGTTTGGTCATCAATGGGTCAGTTTTTATTGGAAAAAACAAAATCAAAATTGTAGTAATTCAATAAAATCAGGTTCGTCGCTTATTTGGGAATTTCATTTTCCAAAATTAATAAAAAATCCAATTGGAATATACCATTTAGAGAAAATATTTCTTTTTTCAAAGAAATAGTTAGATTAGTTGATTTCGTTTGATCAACCCAACATAATGATTTATCGCGAAAACTCGTTCAAAACTCTTTGGAAATTACGAGTTTTTGAAGATTTTCGCAATAAATCATTAAGTATTTTGGAATGACCAAATGAATAGAACTAGTGACCAATCCTCAACGAATTATGAAGAACCAAAAAATTGAGTTGATTATATCTTATGTCTTCCAGTTTACATACAATTCTTTGAAAAAAGAAATATTTTTATGTAAATGGTATATTACATTTGGATTTTTTATTAATTTTGGAAAATGAAATTCCCAAATAAGCGACGAACCTGATTTTATTGAGTTACTACAATTTTGATTTTGTTTTTTTCCAATAAAAACTGACCCTTTCATGACCAAACGCCAAAATGTGGTGGCCAATCCTGACCTAACGATTACCTAACAAAATTTTATAAAAACGGTATGATTTTCGTGCAACGAGGTGCTACCAGGGAATTTGGTTTGAATTTTTCATTATTTATTTACCGTTTAATTGTAAATGACCAAACGAAAAAAACTAGTGACCCATCCTGACCAAATGATGACCAAACGAATTTAATCATCACTTTAGTCAAAACCTTTAGATGGGGTGCTGGAGCTGTTTGAGAAGGTGAAGCCGTCATTTGGGGCCACTTTTACAAATTTCAAAGATTTCTGTTGTTGTTGTTGGCAACATGAAAATTTATTAAAAAGATTCTGCCTCAATTGACACTAGTTTCTTATATAACGACCTTCATGTGTTGTACTAAAATTATCTTTAAGGCAAACGTGAAAAAGGTCTTGTTTATATTTTTCAATCATATTCTAATCTGTTTTTAATAAGCAGACTTGACTCCCAACATCCTTTAAATTTAAAACCAAATTCGATAAAATTTGGTGACCTACTTTCATTTCGCCAAATTCCCAAACTGCATTTACAATTCATGACATAATCCCAACCTATATGTAGCTGTTCAAACCACATGTGACTATAATCGGTTAAGATGAAATGACCTCTAATTCCTTTAGCATGGTCAAATTTATGAAATTCTACCAAAATTCATATTAAAATGAAATTAAAAATTGAACGAATCTAAAAATTGGATAAAAAATATCTCAGCTGTCCCAGATCTTCATTAAATGTTCATGTTAATATTCCATTCTCGTTTTACAATCCAAATTTGGCTCAGTTCCGATGTTAGAATACCAATTCCATCCCATAAGTGGACATTGAATCACAATTTCAAAGTTGAATTTAATGTCATCTGCAGGTTGGACTTCCATACTCTGGCTCATGTACATTACGAGTTTTCGGGAGACAGGTGCAGCGAACAATTAGCTCGTAATTAAATTATTGTGTCGCGATGATTAGTGTTGGGATCTTACCAACTGACGTTAGATATATGACATACATTTCTTTTATTGAAAATTTTGAATTTTCCAGATGCATGTGAAATAATATTTTTTTAAGAAGATGGCAGCACTGACAACAAAAGTGAGTGAGTGTGTTTGCACATATGTTGAAAGGTATTCACCGAAATATCAGCCATTTTGGACGCGCAGTTGTTGTTTAACAATCCAACCGTTTGAGTGAGGCGATGTGGGTATTGTTATGAAAATGGAAAAATCAATTGTCAAGGTGTCATTAAATATTTTTTTTCGAAAGACAATACGCCTACACAAAACAAAGACTAGTTGGACGCCGTGTACGGGGACTCTACACCATCATTTACCACCGTTAAATTTTGGGCAGCTGAATTTAGACGTGGTCGTACCAGCTAGTGCGACGCTGATCGTTCGTGACGTCCAAAAACTGCAACCACTGACGATAATATCGCACAAGTACACCAAAAGGTCGAATTAAAGTTAGAGAGATAGATGAGGCTATCAATATGTCCAAAGAACGTGTTTGTCACATACTGAGTCAAGATTTAGGCATGAGCAAGCTGTCCGCGCGAAGGGTGCTGCGTTTACTCACTTTGGACCAGAAACGTGTTCGAATGAACATTTCTAACGCTCCGTTGGCGCAGTTTAATAAATCAGAGATTCATCGCCGGCTAATTACTGTTGTTATGAAACTTGAATACATCATTGCACTCCAGAATCAAAAATACAGTCACAACAATGAACTGGCAATGAGGAATTGGCTCCAAAAAAGTTTGGAACTGTTTTCTGGGACAGTCATGATGTTGTCTTCCACCAAGACAATATGCCGTCACACACCTCAGTGCTTGCCATGGCGAAAATCCACGAATTATGGTTTGAACTGCTTATCCACCCCTTACTCACCAGATCTAGCCCCAAGCGGTTTTTTTTGTTCCCTAGGCTAAAAGTGGCGATAGAGACTTTCGTCGACTGGTGATGCCACCACCTTCGTAAACAACAATTTTGTAGAGAAATAAGCACAGTACTATTTGGATGGGTTGAAGAAATGGGAGCATCGCTGGGAGAAGTGTATCGACTTGTAAGGATATTATGTAAAAAATAAAAATAAATTTGAAGAAAAATATCTTGTATTTTTATTAGGTCGCACATTTTTAAGACAACCTTCCTAGGTGATGATTTAAAGCAGCAATTGTTGTTAAACTTGTTAAACCTTTAGTCTTCCTTCTAGTAGATTAGATTGTGTTGTTTTGTGCCGTGCGATCGCTAGGTTTCTGTTACCGGGTCGTTTCGTCCTACAAAAAATACCTTTCCCATCCTTCCCTCTTGTTATGGTTAAGCACGCTGTATGAATGGGACCGGTGTTATCTGGTACACATGTCCAGTAGTTGGTCCTACAGTCCAATCAACGAATCAATAAAGACCTACGTGTCTTTAAACGCACTGCGACAGTAGAAAAAAAAAATAAGCAAAATTAGGAAAATATACGTTTATTAATTTTTTTAACATTTGGTGTGACCCCACCGGTTTGAACAACTTCAAAAATTCGATTAGACATTGATTTCGTGCCGTTGTCAGCTGTTAGCAGTGTCTTGTTGAAAAATATAATTTTCGTACAATGTAGGTACATATTGGAATTCATTCGAGTTGTAACTAACCTGATCACAAGCTTCCCTTGGTAGTGAAATCAAGGATTCAATCCAACGACAAAGTGTTACTTCAAATTATGCCAGCAGCTGCTGTAGTAGTCGGAACTATCTAGATAAGATTTTTTTTTCGTCAGAAAAATCACACTCTCCCAATCTGTTGCCCACGACATGTAATTACTCTTATGCATGGCGGTTAAACATGGTTTGCTCTGTAGTTTGGTTAATGTAATGCTTGACAAACTGTTTAAAATGCGAGTGATGTGCGTCACGGAAAGATTCAACTTTTTCTTCATTTGCCTACATGATAGTCGATTTCTTGTAGCTTCTACACGAAGTTTGCAGTTCGGGCGAGTTAAAAATTTGCCTAGGCAATTTTTATACACGTTTTTATAGAGAAACGGCAGAATTACCAAACATCGAGAACCTAGCAAATAATGTTCTCTCCACTGACCCACTACCAATTTCAATGGTTAGGTAAGTAGTTGCCCATTAATCAGTCCTAAAAGAACGAGTTTACCCCAATTGCTCAGTTGGATAATCCACCCTCTCTCTATCTAGGCCAGCTCAATTCGATCGAAGTTCCTAAATAAATAGACCACATATTAAAACGCAGTTCGCGACCCAGCATGAAATCGAAAATGTTGAACTACGCAGAAGACGTAATGAAATAGAAAAAGTGGTAACACAACTTAGTAATGGAATCGCTAAGTTAAAGAAAGAAAATGAGGAACTGAAGAAGACCAGACTGATAGAAGTTCTGAAAAATCCGTTCAGAAGTTAAAACGAAATCAGCACACTTGCCTATACGAACTAAAAGACCGGGAAAAAAACGAAGAGCAGAATTCTCGCCAGTAGTTGAGAAGCATTCGCATAATGAAATTACCTAGCCAGTGTCTGTACTTCCACAACACCAGCAAGAAGAACAACGCAAGGTTACAATAAAGACTGTGATAGGTATTGCAAAGTTCGCGAATATCTAAGCTTCTTTAATGAAATCGGCGTCCACAAACACAAGAGATCCGGATTCATACAGCGCTTTAGCCACAAAGCTCACTGAAGAAAGTAAAGAGTGATATACATGTGAAGACAGAAATAACAGGGAAATTAAGGTTATGGCCAGAGATCTTCATCCAACTTGCAAGAAGAAGAATATAATAGAAGACCTCAAAATGAAAGAACTGCAAATTGAAGGCGCTGTAAAAATATATCACACACATAGATGCGCTGTCTATGTATGCGATATATTTATGATTGCCCAGATTTCATCATGAACAAAATCAACTTTTGGGCAATATAGAAAGATTTTCGATGATATAATTTCAAATCGGATACTTGTGACAGCATCTTAAGTTTCATGTAGAAAACCACCGTTTGTATTACTATATAGAAATTTTTATACTATGGTGCGTTTTTTGTGCATGGGGATAATTATTTGAATCCCCAGATTGTTCATCAATTAAATTTTTCAGTGAATATATGCCCGAGTTAAACATATTATATTCATTTTATGTTGAATTAGTTCACTTTAACTTTAAAAAACTGAGTTACCAAACATACTTGAATTATTTGACTGTAATTTCTAATTATTTTCAATATCTATAGCACTTATACGAGACGAATAGATGATGTTTTTGCGGAGAAGTTTAGATATCAACTAATTTATTAAGCGCACATTTTCGAATATTGTTGGAATTATATTACTGTTATATTAACGGCTGGACATGGCGGATTAAAAGCTATGAAAAATAATAAAAAAGGAACATTTCGGTGGATATACGTTTTTTACAAAAATAGCGGGAAATAATATTTCTGCTTTCAGGATCTAGCGGAATTTTTTATACCTCTTTCTGATACTGAGTTTTAACAGTAGTGACATAGCATAAATTATTGATATAGCGCGATTTTGAAATTTATTTTTACATTAAGTTAGCATAAAAATATTTGGAGCTAGATGATTAGTTTTTAATTTATGGAGATAGACCAAAATTTTAAAAATAATAATTTTAAAAGTGAAACTATAAAAAAGAGTGAAAAGAGCGAATAGCGAAAAAATCTGAAGCAGTTTCCTCAGAATTGGCTGCATAGATTAACTTGTTAATACACGTAACTGAAGAAGTTAATGTATTCCGATCTGAATAGTCGCACTGAAAGGATGTCAAATTGTTTTTTTTTCCTAAAATAATAAAATAATTTTCCTATAGGGAAATTTTATATTATATAATTAATTAATTAATCAAAGCATTTATGCTAAATTTGTAGTAATAATTATAATTTTATATAAATATAATATAAAGTGAATGGATAAAATAAATTAATTTATGCGGCTAAAAGCTATTTCCGTGAAGTAGTTCTGAAAACGTAAGGGGCCCTAGTATGGGGCTACCCTCGTTTCGGTTGGATGATTTAAACTACAAAAAGTTGGACGGACAGTGTCCCAAATAAGTGGTATTGGTAATTCCTCACCAAGTGAATAGTAGTGTAAACAAGTGAATAAACTAGAGTTCATGGTAAAACAAAGACGAAATAGCCTTACCAGCCGGTACTCGTCGGTACCTATTTTAAATAAGTTAAATAAAATTATAACAATGGCTACAAGTGTACAAATGAGGTAGGTTCAAAATGAGATAACAAAATCCACAACCAATGAAGAGTCGCAATGTGAGGATAGCACAACTATGGCATCATCTAGCACAACAGTAAGGCCAATGAAACGAACAATGGAAAACGAAAATTTGCCGGGTGTTTTTCTCCTTGAGAAATACAATTAAAAATTTAAACAACGAGGTCAAGATTTTGAAAGACCAATTGGCTGATGCATTACGATCAAACATTTTTGAAAGCACTAATAATAATATAAACTCTTTATCGAAAAATTCGTTCGCGTCATTAATACAAGAGATAGAGAATCAAAGCGAAAATGATTGTAATGATAATTCAAATCAAGATATGGATGAGGGTTTTGAATTAGTTAAACAACGAGTGCGCGCGCAGGAAATGTTAATACGATAATTAACAAAAATATTAAAAATAATAACAAACAATTAAAAAGTGTAAAAAAAATAATAAACAACAATAATAGTAATAAAAATGATACACCACTATCAAAGCGGAAGAGTCCACGACCACCGCCACTACATATACACGGACAAGAAATCAAAAACACTATCGAATTAGCAAGAGATGTTAAAGTGAATAATTTTGAAGTGAGACGAGTCAACGCAAACAAATATACAGTAGTAACCGACTCTTTAGAAAGCTACAATACTTTAAAAACAGTTTTTAACGATGTCACAACAAAATTGTTTACGTACACACCAAAAGAATTGAAATTAAAATCACTAGTACTACGCGGTCTAACAGAGAATGAAGACATTGCAGAACTACAAACGGACATAGAATGCCACCGTGAAATTAAAATAGAAAAAATTATTCAAATGAGATCAAAACGAGTAGATGAGCCAAGACGATTATTACCACTATACATAGTTCAATTCGCAGCTAATACGCCACGAAATAAAGTAAAGGGTTATCCAATTCAAGCTTGATAAAGTAAACTTAAAAAAAACACAAAATATTCGGAATGTATTGTAATTTTTATTTCATTTTACAGATTGATCCTTGCCATTTTTAGTTAAACAAGATACCATTCAAATGTCCTCCACGGGACTTCTTACAGGCCTTGATTCTTTTGAGGTAATTTTCAATGACTTTTCGGCACATTTCGGGCGGTATCTCGGCCATTACCTTACGAATATTAGTTTTCAATTCGTCAAGAGTTTGAGGATTGTTTGCGTAAACACGATCTTTCGCGAAGCCCCACAAAAAGAAATCCAAAGGCGTTAAATCACAGGATCTTGGAGGCCAATCGACATCAGCCAATCGCGAAATCAAACGTCCAGGAAATTTCTCTTGCAAAAGATCTCGATTTGCTCGTGTTACGTGACTGGTTGCTCCATCCTGCTGGAACCACATATCGTCAAGATCATAATCTTCGATTTTCGTAAAAAAATAATCGGTTAACATGCGGCCATAGCGCTCAGAATTGACGGTAACGGTTCGTCCATGGTTGTTCTCAAAAAATACGGCCCAATCACACCACCAGACCACAATGCGCACCAAACAGTGACTTTTTCCGGGTGTAATGGCTTCTCTATAATCAATTGTGGATTTTCTGAGCCCCAAATTCTACAGTTTTGCTTATTAACGTATCCACCAAGCGAAAAATGAGCTTCATCACTGAAGAAAATTTTGTTCGAAAAATCAGCATGGACGGATTTAATAATTTTAACGCGTTGGTCGATTGTTAAATGCTCCATATTCTTAAATGGCAGAATGTCAACTAAATAAATGACAGCGTACTTGACGTTTATCTTTGACAGATGTCGGTATACAGATTTCTACTTTATGAACCTCGAATTGGATAACACTGTATATAGCATAAATGTACTAAATTATCAAAGGGTTGCATGGCATCCACTAAATAGAACAGGGGACATGATGCAATGCAGGAACTGCCAACGTTACGGACACACAGCGGTTGATTGCAATCTAGATTTCAGATGCGTCAAATGCACAGGGAACCATAAACCAGGAGAATTCACAATAACAGATGAGACAACCAAAAATGAGATACATTGAATCAATTGCAACAAGGCCGGACATCCAGCTTCATACAAAGGTTGCCCCGTATATCAGGCAATGGTGAAGCGGCCAAAACAACGAATGGAAGAAAGAAAGAACCAGACGATCAAGGCGGTACCAAAAATGTTCACATCGATGAATTTAAACAAAGAGAACGGAACGTTTGCAGAAATGATGAGTGGTGGTCCCCAGAAACCACAACAACAGCAGCAGCAACGGCAACAAAAGGAGATAACGATACAGCAGCTTACATCACGAATGAATGGCATGGCACGTACAATTGAGCAACAGAGTGAGTAAATTGCTCAACTTTTGCAAATAATTGGGTCATGGTAAATCCAAATTTCAAAATTATCGCTTTAAATGTGAACTCGATCGTGAGTGTTCAACGGAGGTTAAATTTATTAAAATTTTTGAATGATTATAAACCGGACTGTTTAGTAATTAATGAGACAAAGCTAAATTCAAAACATAAAATTGATTTCAAAGAGTATGAGATGATACGAAGGGATCGAATAAACGCTAAACAAGGAGGTGGTACAGCAATTCTAATAAAAAGCGGATTAAAATATAAAATAATTGCGCTACAAGCCATAAGTAACCGAGCGGGTATAGAAGTTGCCGTCATCAAATTAAATATAACACATTCAATGAACAATTTTTTTCTAATTTACATATACGGGCAACGCTTCCTAAATTATAGACGATCGCTTTATTGAAGAATGGAATAAAATTTTCATAACACTAAATTTAGACGATCCAAATCATTTCTATATCATAGCAGGTGACCTGAATGTCAGGCATGCAAATTGGGGTAATGCCGCGAATAATTCTAGGGGGAACCGTTAAAATCGTTGGATAAATGAAAATGATATGGAATATTGATTGAAAATGTATAAAAGTGACGCACCGACAATGATACGTTCGGGAAATTATTTAGATCTCGCCATTATGGACACTCGCATTCAAATTGATACAAACAGTCAGCAGGAGATACCAACACACCGTTATGACAGCGACCATAAGGCAATCGAAATTATTGTAGGAGGAATCGGGGAATTCGAAAGGGGCATGAACGAAGAGGACCAACTTCAACGAACGAGATATAATTTCAACGGGATAAATTGGTCACCGTGGACAAAGTGTTTAGATGGGGCATATCGTGCGGCAGTAACAAAAAAATAATAATTATAACAAAGGGATCCCTGTAGTACTTATACCAAATGTTCGAAACCTAAACGATGACGAAATTAATATTTATATTGGAAATTTAACACGGTTAATTTTGAGTAATATAAAAGAAAACGTACCGAAGCAGAGACGCTGCAACAACATGGTTTGCTATACGAATGCGAGCGATTATACAAACATAAAAGTTCCCTAATTACAAAAATTAAGACTTTAAGGCACAACTTAAATAGGAATCGAGTGAGAAATTATGGCGGCAATAACAACATGGCATAGTAACCCAACAAATTGACGAATGGAAAGTAGAAATAAAACGAACGGTTCAATTAATCGAACAAAATGTCAAATTACAAATCGAAAAATATTGGGTAAACATAATGAAAGAAATCAAACCGGGTCCCAAAATGTGGTCGGAGATCAAAAAATTAACGAAGATGACATCAAATGATATGAACATCAAAATGCTCGAAATTGACGAAAACAACACGAATAAGTACACTAATCTGAATATTGAGTGGAGTGAAATTGTAAAACTTGACAATAAATTCCAAATTTTCGACGAGCAAACAAATTTAAATATAATTGGCCAACATATTGAGAAACACACACACAAAGGAATCCAACGCTAGGCAAACTGGAACACGAGCAAAGAGTGGATGGAGTAATGGGGCCCATCAAACAATAACATTTTGAGGACAAACTGACACACAACACAAAATCACAATTTTCGGCAGAAAATCGAGCAAACGCACCAAATCAACCAGCAGACGATCCAAATTATTTCATTTCGGTAGAACAACTTTCGGACTTAATAAAATTAGCAAAAAATAAAAATTCTTTGGCCCAGACCTAATACCAAATATAATATTAATACATTTACCAGAATCAATTATTATCGAAATTTGTACACTATTTAATAACCTTTTAAATAACAAATCGTTTCCAAATTACTGGAAAATGGCACGCGTCTTTCCCATTTTGAAAAAGTCAAAAAATTCATCCGATCCAGAGAACTACCGACCCATCAGTAGTACTATCAAACTTGGGTAAAGTATACGAGATCATAATTAACGAAAAAATCCTATACCATATGTAAACAAATACAATTTAATGCCGGACAATCAGTTTGGATTCAGAAAGGGGCATAGCACTGTGCATGCCATAACAAAATTAGTGTCGGATGTTTGCCACCAACTAAGTTTTAAGAATCCCACGGGCGCTATGATGATCGATATAAAAAAGGCATTTGAATCAATTTGGCTGGATGGTTTATTGGCAAAATTAAAGGAGATGAATTTTAACATCGAGATTATCGAAATTTTATATGAATTATTATACAATCGAAAATTCAGTATTACAACAGGAGGCGCAGTATCATCTATGGAATTTAAAATTATGAACGGACTACAAGAAGGGTCAATAACAGCACCAATACTGTTCAATTTATACACGGCAGAGATGATTGGAAACGAGAAGCTAAATTCCAAAAACATACAAACGTGCGCTTATACAGATGATATGATAATTTACAGTTCGAAATATTTGGTGGGCGACATTCAAGCACAGCTATACAAAAGGCAATTGATTACATTCAGGACTATTTAAACACATGGCGTATAGAGATGAACATCTCTAAATGTGAATCAATATTATTTCGGCGACTGTTAAGAAGTGCAAATCGTGATCTAAAAAGAAATTGGAAACAATTGAATGTCAAAATTAATAATCAATAGGTATAACTAAAAAGAACAGTAAGCTATTTGGGTGTGAACATAGACAACATGTGTTACATGGCAGAACATACGAGCAAACAATTTGAAAAAGCAAGGCGTGCATTTATGGGGGCACGTCGACTTTTCTACAGCAAACACATCAGTGAACGAGTTAAAACAATCGGGTACAAGGCATTAATACGACCAATCATAACATTTGGATGTCCAGTATGGTATAACCAAGCACCAAGATATATGGAACGGCTAAGGGTTTTCGAACGCAAATGTATACGTCATTGTCGCGGCGTATATAGAAAAGCAGAAACAGAATACACACACTACATATCGAATCAGAAACAATATGACAATTTCGATGCGGACCGCATTGACAATCATTTTATAAAATTAGCACGAAATCATATACTACGAGCATGTTCAAACACGGTAGATTCATTAGTATACGGGCCATATCACATCGATCCAGTATTAGCAAATCATTTTATCATGGACGGAACAGTACCCGGACCAAATACGTTTACGCATCTTGACCGGCTGCGATACATCCAAAATCGAGCGGGCATACCAATAATTTATCACGTCCAAAGGAGACCGAACGAGAAATGGTTTGAGAGTGACAAATTCGAGAATCCAGACGAACATTTAAAGTATAACACGAAGATAAAAAAGATGGAGCCGGATGAATACGAGACAAGATGCGCGAAATATTGGTGGTTAAATAGCACGGGACCTTATCACTAATAAAGATTATTGGAAATAGCAGATAGTTTAGCGTAGTCTAGTTGATTATAAAATAACATTAATTTTAATTTTTAATTTTTCTTGTTACAGTGTTATGGATGTGTATGTAAATGGTTTTAGTAAATGTATCACGATAGTTTGTTCTGATTTTTTGTTAACATTTTTTTGTCAGTTCCTAATATTAATATTATATAAATTACCATCTAATTTGAATTATGTGTGCTTGTATAAGTTTTATAAAAAAAAAACACTGTATATATTGTAATATAAAATAGTCGATGCACCTGAGTGCCTAAATTCGGGACAGCGAGCATCATAGTATAATAGTTAGTGGGTGGCCTTTATATGGATCCACCACCCAAATAGTTTGAAACGAATATGTAAAATAATGTTAATAAATTGGATTTGTTATGGAAAAAATACATTTAAATGAAAGAGGAGGTCTCGATACAAAAGAAGCAATCAAACAACTCGAAAATTTTTAAATTGATACAACAAAAATTGGAGTCAAACTTAATTTGTTTTCCTAGATTTTCAAACAAATTGTGATGTTGTTTTATCGAAACCTAGGTAGCCATTTGTCGTGCGATTTTTTTTAATGTGGTTTTTTGAGGCGACCGGCGCAACCAATAAAACGCATTAATGCAAGAAAATGCATTAGGCAACCGAAATAAAATTGAAAATAAATTAATAGCTTTACGTACAGATAGAGAATATATTTTTAATTTAATTTACTGTTTACGGCCCCCTGAAGGGGCTTTAGTACGCTTTATATACCAATTCCTGTATATACATTATTAATCTGTAATGTGTATTTATTCTACTTTGTAACCAAATGATGTTATCTTAAACCCTAAAAACATAATTATTTCTGTAATCCTTATGTACTTAGACTCCTAATGAATCGAATATTTGTAATCATTTTCTAAGAAAATTAATTGACGAACCATCTTATGCTTGTCATTTCAATTAGCATAAAAACCTTTTTAAGGATTAGAATCTTGAATCTACTTATAATTATTATCAATATTATCTACCTGTGATAATGTTTATTTGTGATAAGAGAAAAGAAAATTATTTTTCTCGTGCCATAACAATTCCTCGTATAAAAAATAGCCTTACAACATTAAAAGAAACTCAATGTAGCACATCCCCATCCTCCCTTAAATAATAATAATAATAATAATAATAATCTTCAAATAATTATCATTAAACCTTTACACCTCAAACCAAAGACAACCCCCTGAATACCGACCAAACCAAAATTATTATACTTTGGTATGGAAAAATATTAAAATCATTTTCATATTTTTTGAACAAGGTGCGAGAATTCGTACAGAAGAGTGTCGTTTTAAGGTTGGCAAAGGTAGATCTTATATATAATATAAAAGTAAATTAAGAAATTTTTTTTATATTTAACCGAAATCAACATTGGCATAAAAAGGCCAAAGTAAACCGAAATTAAGTGTGCCATTCGATTTAAAATATTTAATGTTATCTCAAATTGTTATGATTATTATCTCATGACTATTTGGTTAGATCTTATATATATAGATGGGTCCCTAGATATGTATACAATTATACATATACTCGTACGCTTTACATGCCCGAAGAGTAGCGGAAAGGTGTTAAGAAATATTGTTATGTTTTACGAGAATATTACGTGGGAAAAAAAGGATTTAGTTATACGCAATGGGAACGAGTTTTTCGAAGCAGCTTAATAATTTATATATAAATGTTTACAAAGGACGATTCAGTATTGATTTAAAGTTGAAATTTTGTACAGAATTAGGTCATGATGCCTATAATTAAATTGTTCGTTATCTATAAACAATAAACATAGATAAGAATGTTTCGATACAATTTAAATGAATGGACTAAATGAAAAAGAAAATCACGTTCACTTTCTTCGTATACGCAATGCATGTGGTAACATATTTCCGATATCATGTTCGCTATTTGTGCCCCATATACTCGTAAACGTAATCTGTAAAGATGAGAGAAAAATGTAATGGAGTGGATAAATATACGGATTCATCCCATGTACCCAACCTATACTTGTACATGTGACGATAACATCTAATCTATATGGAATAGCATTGGTCAATGACCTACCTAACATTTTATATTTAATTCTGTATCATTTGATATTGTTGTTATTGTTGGCTGTTCTATTATTTTAAATTAAATTTATTAAATTGGAAAATCAATTTTCTATTTTAGTTTTCTTTATTTAATGCGGAAGAGAGAATAGAAAAATTGTTCATAAGGAATTGAGGATACAACATGTACACACAATGCCATAAGGATTAATGAAATATATGTATACACAGGGTGAGTTTTTTAATAAATGCCAGAATTTTATCTCGGAAACGGTGCAAGATCGGAGAAAAATCTTATAATGAAAGTGATCGTCGAGTAAGTAATTGTTTTTCGCAAATGCTATATTTTTTAAAATATTTGCAAAAAATGCCAAAACACGAACCATTAGCGGTGAGCCGATTTCTCCCTAATTTTGCGGGGGTCACCAAATTTATGAAAAAGTTTAAGAAAGAAGTTTTATCCAAATCAGTCCATCTGGGTTGTAGAGAGGACACAGACAGATATCATCTCGAAAACAATTTTTTCGGGCTTCAGCGGTATAACTAATGTTAAATTAGCAAATAATCTCGAGGTCAAAAATTTTCATGATTACAATATTTACTTTTACTTTGTAGAAGAAAATAATAATTACGCCTCATCTGAGCTTCGTTCTATTTAATTTAAACAACCCGCGGGTTTTCAATTAAATTGGATATTTTCATAAAACCAACCGAGTTCCATACTGTTCGTTTGAAAAAGATTTTCGTTCCATCCAATTTACTAATTTTTTAAAATCATTTAAATTCGATTTCATTTCTGGATACTCACAAATGTCCTCTTTCAAATGTAATGTTCTATCAAAATCGTCCGAGCTAATTATTACACGAAGTTACGTTATGCAACATGGTACAAAATCGCGCAACTTAACGTGACTTGGTGCAACATCTAGCAAAGTCACATAACATCGCTCAACAATATGGAACATTAAGCAACATGGTGGAATATCATGTAACATGGTACAATATGGCACAACGTGATGAAACATGCCATAACATAGTGCAATAACCCACAAAATGGTGCAATATAATTCAACATTGTGTAACATCATGCAACATGGTGCAATATCATGCAATATGGTGCAAAATGATGGCCAATCCGGAGAACTCTTAAATGAATTGTACAGTAATCACAACTCCTTGTAATCGTTTCCCGCATTTGAAAACTATGTCCCGACAAATTTTATCAAAATCGTTGAAACCAAATAAAATGTTAAAAAAAATCCAAGAACCCTCATGAATAAGCCACTAAGTTTTTATTTTTATTAAAATCATTAAAATCGACTCGTCAAAATCTTTTCCATTTTAAATCTTTATCGCAATCCGCTCCTGGCATTAGGAAACCCTTATCACCGCAGTTTTTATCAAAATCAACAGAGCTGAATAGTAAGAATGGATCCCAGGCCCCATCGAAAGATTTTCTAGATGAACTTTCCTTAAATTGGAACCCATCGAGACTGATTCCTGGCTGAAAGTTGCTTGAAATCTGCTCTTTACCAATTTTTATCAAAATCGTACGTGTCAAAAACTAAATAATCAAACCCGGCCTTCATCGGATGGCCCTAAACCAATTTTCCCTAATTCGGGGACCCATCACAATCGGTTAATTAAAAAATAAAAATTAAAGAATGGGATCTAGGCCTCCCAGACGACCTTCTGAAAGGATTTTCTCGAAATTAGCACCTATTCCAATCGACTTCCTGGCACTTGAAACCTATTCCTTACTAATTTTTATCAAAATCGTGCAAGCCATTAAAAATCGAGAAAATTTTGCAAGCCGAAAAACATAAATAGTGGTTATTCAGCCTCTACCAAAGGACCTTTTAAATGAATTTCCCCGAAATCAAGGCCCAGCGCAATCGGTTTCTTCCTGGTACTCGAAAACAAAACACCCTCAGTAAATTTTTAAAAATTGTGAGAGCAGAAAGAGAATTAAAAAATTAAAGAAAACCCGGGCGCCACCATATGGCGTTAAAATCGTTTGAGGCGAAAAGAATATAAAAATGGAACCAAGGTCAAAACATTAATTAGATAGCGAATACTACTAATCTTTATTGTTGGACAAGACATGATGCAACATTCTGCAATATTGTGCAATATGACGTAACATAGTTGAACATCACGCAACATCCCTCATCAACCAGAATGGCGCAACATCAAGAAAATAGTGCGATGCAACATGGCGCAATATAACGCAACATGGAACAATATTACATGGACTCCTAAATTATTTACACAGACATTGGAATTCCTTGTAATAGTTTAGATGTATTTGAAAACCGCTGTCCCGCTAAGCTTTATCGAACTCGTTCAAGCGAAATAAAATGCTTAAAGAAGACCCCAACGGTAACAACCCCCATGAATTAGTACTCATCAAAATCGGTTCTTGGTACTCGAAAACGCCCATCAAAAAAATTTATTAAAAAAACGTTCGACCCAACTTTTTTTTAAAAAAAATGGGACTCGGTGCTCACCAAAGGGCCTCCTTCCCGCCTTTAGAAAACCCTTATCACCGTAATTTTTATTAAAATCCATAGAGCCATAGAGCCGTTTCATAAACGAATTTTCCCGGAACTTAGAACTTATCGAAATCGATTTCTGACATTTGAAACGTTTATCAATTTTTATTAAAATCGTCAGTGCCGAATAAATTAAATAATGAAACGGCTGGATGACCACTAAATCAGTTTTTCCGGAATCAGGAACGATCACAATCGGTTGCTGGTACTCGAAAACGTTTCTCCAGCAATTTTTATAAGAATCGTGCGAGGCGAAAAAAGGAAGTCAAGCCCCACCGGACGGCCCTCTCTGATCGGATGTTGGCCAAATTAGCTCTCATCGTAATCGAAAACTGGTATTCGAAAACCTTTCCTCACCATTTATTATGAAAATCGTGCGAACCGAAAAAAAGTTAAAGGCAGAGACCTGGAGCTCACCGAGCGACCTTCTGAATGAATTTTCCCGAAATCTAGACCCACAGCAATTCCCGGTAGTCGAAAAACCCCCTCACCAATTTTCATCAAAGTAGTTTGAATTAAATGAATTGTTCTGAAACTAAGACCCATCGCAATCGATTTCTGGTACTCAAAAATCCCCCTCTATAGCAATTTTGGATGGATGGATAAATGGATGAATTTTCCAATTTAATTAATTTAACTAAGTAGTCGTGATTTTACATTACAATCAATTATGTCCATAATTTCTAATTATAAATTACAGTACCGAGAATAGAAAGTGTAACACCAATATTTTTCTGGTAAAATTGTACTAATTGCCCCTTGTCATGATCGTAGGAGGCTGATTTAATTTTTGGGTATAAATACAATCGTTTTTTATGTTTTTAATTAGTTTGAGATAACTATTCGCATGAGAAAGTTATTAAAATTATAATTTGTTCAAAATAGCCAAGTGCACACAACTAACTATGGCTCAGAAAAATTGGATTCTGGCATTGTCTGGAACACCTAAAATGTCATCGAGGCAGATTGCTGTTGAGATTAGATGCAATTACTCGACTGTGAGCCGTTTTTCGAAAAAAATCATTCCACCGGTGAATTGGGGCGTAAAAAGGGAACTTGTTCAAAAAGGAGAACAACTGCACGAGAAGATTCCAAAACTATCAGAATGTCAACAGCCAATCGATCGACAGCAGAAACCGGCAAAGAAATCGGGGTTCATACGATTCGTAACCACCTCCGGGAAAAGGATACATGGCCAGGTCCTCGGCAAAAAAAAACATTTCTTACGACCAAAATGAAACAAAAACGGTTAGAATGGGATCGAAATCACGCTGGTTGGAGTCTACAGCAGTAACGAACTGTTATATGCTCCGATGAGAGTAAATTTAACCTTTATGAATCGGATGGAATCCAGTACGTCAGGCGCAAATCCGGCGAATGACTGAGCGATCAGTGCCTAAAAAATTCAGTGAAGCATCTAGCGGGCCAAATGATTTGGGGATGTTTCTCCTATCATGGAAAGGAACTGTGAACGCAGAAGTCTAAAAAAACATCTTAAAGGACCATTTGTTCACTTCCATTGAAATGCATTTTTTGAGTGCTGAGTCTGTGATTTTTCAAGATGATTCCGCCGCCCCTTGTCATCAAGCGAAAACGGTAGGCATTATTTTTTTCATTTACTAATTTTATATTTAAGACGATAAAAAAAAGAAACATTTAATTATTATTATTTCTCTTCAGGTTGAAGATTTTCTGTTGAAAAATAAAATTCCCACTCTTGGTTGGTCTGGACATACACCGGATATGAACCCCAATGAAAAAGATGCGTCATCATTCAAAAAACTCAATTCAATCATTGCAGAAGTATGGTATAAAGAACTGACTCTCGAGTACGTGCAAGATTTAATTGTCTCCATGCCAACAAGGATTGCAGCTGTTATTGCCAAGAAAGGTGGGGCAACTAAATATTAAATATACATTTTATTATTTTGTAAGACAGCTGTTTACCGTAAAAATCAAAAAAACTACAATAAAAAGTGACTCAACATTTATTACCTGTTCTTGAAACTGAATTTTAATTTTACCTGAAAAATGCTTAAAAATTATAATGGCTTTAAAAACAATAAAACAATTTAGCATGAAATTTTGTTTTTCCATAAAATGTGTGTTATATTACAAAGAACCACTTCTAAAACAATTCTTTTTTTAAACGTCCGTCCTACTGGCAAAATACATCTTTTTGTGTATTTTTATGGGTGTTGCACTTTCTATTCTCGGTACTGTAATAACAAAAGTCTTAAAATGCTCTACACTAAGGAGCGTTCAACATGATAACAGTACATGACGAGTATCGGCAAAATGAACGGGAGGCGATTATATTATACGCTGTACGGTATCCAGATCAGTGACATTTTAACAGAGGTGTATTCACTCGTTTAGTTCATTTCTTTGTTTATAAGATAAGGATAAGATAAGATACCGGTTTTAATTGGTCAATAGACGCAAGGACATTGAAGATTTGTGCAGTGAGTGTGAAGTGTGTGCTGCGAGTAAGGGACCGCAAACTCGGGCGATAGGGAAATGCAGCAATACAATGTTGGAGCACTGTTTGAACGAATAGCAATGGATAGCGCCGTTGTAGTAATCGATACATTCTGGTCTGTATTGACTACTTCATCAAGTGGGTGGAAACCTAAATATTTGTGAACAATTGGATTTGCAGATTCAAATTACCACAAGAACTACACTCGGATCCAAGTAGAAATTTCGAGTCGTGTTTGATTGAAGAACTGTGCAAATTTCTTAAAATAAAGAAAACTCGTTCCACACTATTACATCCACAGTCAGATGGAATAGTAGAGAGGTTTAACCGGACACTGGAAGAAAATTTGCGAAAAGAAGTCATTTCCAACCACGATAATTGGGATCGATGTATACCTCTGTTCATGCTATAGCGTTTCACAGTGCAGTGCATGATACAACTAGAAATTCACTTGTCGTGGTGTTATTTGGCACAGAGCCTCGCTTACCTTATGGTATTAAGTTTGGGATACCAGGAAATGGGAACCAGTCACACAGCATGAATACATACCGATCTAATACGGAGAATAAACAGGCTTCATAATGAAGTAAGAAGCAATATCGCAAAGGGTAGCTAGAAGACAAAAGAGATATGACCTAACTAAGTACGGACAGTGAGTGTTTACAGAGGGAGATTTGGGTTGGCTATATAATCCCAAAAGAAGAAAAAGGATATCACTGAAACTAATACCTTATAAAATCATCAAACGAACTAACGATATTGTTTATCGGATTCAACTTATTCCCAGAACTAAGGCGAAAGTGGTCCCCGTTGATAGATTATGACGATCCAACATAAGGGAAGTGGACGAGTCTGTTCCGGACGATTAGAGATTTAAGGTGGGGTAGTGTTACGAGTTCTATTCTTCAAAGACATAACACTTGGTGGTCGAGTGGTAAAGTTGTGTACCGCACCACGTGGTATCATCCCAACAGTCGGGAGTTCGAACTCAGTCCGCGCCCATATTTTTTTGAGCGATTATTATTCTTAACATGCATTGATGTTCAAGATCAAGTATTTCTCCAATACTGATTGGAAATTTGATTTTAGAATGATATTCCATGTAGAGGGGAATATGAAATTAACGGAAGCAATTGTAAACGGTGGCGATAGTCATTATGTTGAATTGATGACGTGAAATGTTCGCGAATACAGCTACACGAAAGTGATTTAGAATTACAATACGCATATATCCACAGATGCAAAAAAAATAGGATAATCTCGCACAGAGCGTTGCACAATTTGGACACAGAGAAAGTTGTAATTTAAATCGTGAATAGTGCAAATGAAGAAGTAAAATGTGAAAAGTAAAGATGTCGTATAATATTTTGGCTTCTATAAAACATTATGAAAGGTCCAAGTAACAGGATTTCATTTACCGTTCAGCTTAGACATCTCTACGGCGCCTTGTCATTTCTAAAGCAAAATTTTAAAAAGAAAAAGATCTATGACTACCCCACCTGCCAAAAGATTTATGACTGCATACATATGTTGGCTTCCAGAAAACATAAACATTATGGCACATGGTTATGGATGGCTAAATTTATCTTCGTTTTGCATATTAAGTTTTTTTTCAAAGTTTAAATTTTTTGGGCTGTTCTACATTTTTCTGTAATTTTTACTTTGTCAGAATCGTCACTTTAGTAGGAAGGAAGAATATAAGTTTAATTCAATTTTAATGGTGTACCGACAACGTAAGCATCATGCTTACATAAAAATAGTTAAAATTCCCCCCAATTTAGACGAATATTATTTTATAGTTCTGACATATACCTTTTGCCTTATTCACCAGACCTTTACAATCATTATGACTAACGAAACAATTTTAATTAAGAAATACAACACTTTACCGTATACGAGTACGGTAAAGTAATTTTTAAGAGATTTTGTTAAAAAAATATTTTGTTAAATTGAGAACAATTCATTATTTATTCCAGTTGAGTGAGTACACAATCTTAGCACAAAAAATAAAAATGTGTATCATATTTAAGAAAATAAAACATATACATGTGTATACAATATACATACATATATGCATACTCGTATGAAAATAACCCAACAAGTAATTTAACGAGATTATAATTAAGACATTTTCTGGCTTGAAAAAAAAAAATTATGAAACATGTTAACTACTACATATTTCGAAACAAATGGGTAAGATGATTATCTTTTTTGTTTGCAAGAATATCTTATCGTGACATTTTTGAGACTGGTGTAAAACGCTCATGAATATATATAAATTAACCCTATGTACCAAAATCTAAGTAAATAGATATATTTTTCATTTTTAATTTAAACTCAACATAAACAAAAAAAAAAATCGTTATTAAAATATGAGTAGATTTTCACTTGGTGATAATAATTAATTATACAAAAATTTGAAACTTAATTATCCTGTATAATCCTTTTTTTGTATATACACTATGGGTATGTCTATGTATATACTCTCTCTCGTGTCGAGTTTAATAAAGACTTTAAGCTTGTTAAGTGCCTTTATAGGAAAATAACAAGATACAAAAAAAACGTATTCTTTTATTTGATCTCTTTTGAATCATGACAGAATGATTTTTTATCTTAAATTTAAGATGAATTATGTCTTAATTAGTAAAGAATATATAATCATCGTCCGGCCAATTTGTGATTTCGTTTCAGAAATCTTACGGTAATTTAATATTATCTAATTATGATTTTCACAAACTCTATATAAGCATTTATAACGTAGGAATAAAGCTTTATTATAACAAATAGACTTTTAACTCTTGAAAGCATCAGTCTTATTCATCACGTTAAGGCCAAGAGTATTTTTTTGTATATTATTCTCGTTTTAGACCTTTCGAGCTGTCTTTAAGAAAGGTCGTGCCTATACATATTTGTTGGTGGTCAACGGCTCAGCTTAGGGTTATACAAATTGGTAGGCTTATTATAAGGACCAAGGCCGTGTTTTAAATCGCTATCCAACAAAATCTGATAAAAATGTTAAAGGGGGGCTCTCACACTTCTAAATTTCGTTCAATTTTCGATAACCCTTGCTTTTTTTTATTATAAATGGATTTCTACGGATTTGCCTTCGGTTGCTGTTCAAATACTATAGAGAGCCAACGAACGATCGGATTAGAAATTGAACAGGTTAGTATTGAAAATATTGCCACACCAGGGGCGACAATGAAAGCACAATTTCAAGTGGCAAACAAGTTGTTCTAAAAAAAATTTGCAAATTTAAATGTACCAAGAAAATATCAAGAAGTAAATGATAAATTATTGAAATGTTTTTACTCCACAAATCAGCAAGGCAAATATTCTTTTATATCATATACGACCGGTCGCAGGTCGGTCCACAGGACTACTGCTACTACTTGTGGGCGTGTTTATAGCTATGTTTATACTTTTTTGAAATGAGCGGGTTACAGGTTTGTAAGGAATTTTTCTTGGCAATTTTCGCTATACTATCGCAAAAGCCGGTATATTATGTCAAAAAAAAAAAAAAAAATCACCAGCGAAATTTTGTCCTTTAAAATATTGTGAGTTTTCCGCTTGTTAAAATTCATAATGAAGTTACAGTATGTGCAGTTCCAAAAAATATTTGGATGCCAATCTTAATGTGGTGAAAATATGCGACCTTTGTACGGAGTAATTTTTTTAACTCTTACTGTCAAATGCGAACTTTTTAAAATCAATGTGCAAAAGGGTGCACTTACTGAACTTATTAACATAGAATCTAGGCGTACATTAAAGTACCATGACCAAGCAAGTGTACTATCATTACATTTGATTTCCAAAATGTAATTTCATATTGTGCAATTTGGTATGAACATTCATCAGGTAGATTAGGAAATTATAAGGCTTCGGCTATAAAATATTAAATAAAATATTTGGAAATACATATTATTCATTCCAAAAAATTATCACCTTTTCTGATTCTTGCACATACCACAGAATAAACATTCGATAATGGCATAAGCAATTCAACTTCATTCGTATTTCATTTGTCAAACAACACAGACCTATTATAAGTATTCTGAATAATTATTAAAGAATTTATAAATAAATAGCATATACATATTAAACTGTGACATATAAATAAAAAATAATTATAAAATTGAAATTAATTTAATATTATTATAAATTATAAATTAATAACATTTTAAATATAAAAAGAAATAAGTGACATGTATTTTCAAAATGCCTAATTGCGCCAAATGTAATGGAAACATCACCAGCAATCGAAATCGCGTAAATTGTGCAGTTTGTAATATTATTATGCATTCTAAATGTGCAAAAGTTTCGGATGATGGATTGAAACGAGTGCTTGATGGCAAAGAAACCTGGAATTGTGATACTTGCAATATCGAAAGAGGAGAATCAACTTCTGAGGGTGCTACTAACGATAACCAAACCACTGCCAGTCTCCCTGATGTTATACGGTTATTGATAGAGCTTAAAGGTCGTCTGTTAAATATTGAAGCTTCTCAACATTTCACATCTCAACTTATGGAAGAGCTGAGCAATAAAATTGATGTTGTGACAAAAGAGAATAAGTCGCTAAAAATCGCTGATGCTGGGACCAACGAACGTCATGTCGAGTGCATATTAAAATTGCTTGAGGTTCCGGTGCAAATGACAAACGTGCTTTCAATCAAAACTATTAAATATAACAGTGCGAATGATAGTTCTAATGTACGCGGCCTTGTTAGACTGGCCAACAAGCAATCAAAAGATGCAATCATCAATACATTTCGTAAAAATAACAAAAATATGTGCTTGTCAAAAGATCGTTATTACTCATCACTTGTCATCACTACAGTCCAAATTGAATGGAGAGGCAAAAAAATTTAAACTAAAACATAATTTTCGTTACCTAGGGGTTCAGGATAACAATATTTTACTCCGCCAGCAAAGTGATTCCAAGATATACCGAATTGATTCCCTCAACGACATTAGTTATCTTCAACGTATACATGGATAATCCAGTACTACATTATCACAACAGAACAACATTTTCGAGCAACTACATTAAAGCTAAGTTTTTTGTCATTAGTTTCATTTTCTATGGTTTATTTCTTAATAAATTGTTTGCTTATATCCTTCTGATATCTAATTTAGTTCTATCTGCTCACATAATTACTATAGTTCTAGTCTTTTTTCGCCAAAATATTACTATTTTTTATTTTCTCTATTTTGGAATCATGTTAATAGTAACCAAAATTAATAATTTCATCTTTTATTTGTTTACATTTGAGTTGTCAAGTTTAATGGAATTTTATTTTCTCTTTGTTGGCACCTGTGTAAGTGATGTTCGTAATGACAATATTAGAAAATCAGAAAAAACAAAAATTGTGCAAACCACTCAGTTAATAATCAATTTTATACCTATTAATAATAGGTATAAAAATTCAATTGTGTGCGAGTTTGTGTCTTGAATTATCAAGGCGCGACCGAAAATTAAATTTATTACTTATAATATAAATAATGTAGATCGAGCTACTTGTTGTCTCGAATTATTTATCTTTGGTTATAGTCACCGCGATAAATGGAGGTAAAGTAAATGTTTCTAATAAGAATATATTTAACCAGTATTTTTTGAATATTGACGACTATGTTAATCAAGCTACAGTATCGACTACGAGTAATTCTAAAGCGAAACTCCTGAATATTATTCAGTTTAACGTTCGTAGTATGGATGATTTAAAGAAATTCGACAGTTTTCTGGAAATTTTAGATGTCTTATCATGCCTATCAAAAACTTAACCAAAAAAATAACAAATTTTCTCATATACGTATACGCTATATATATGTATTGGCTATTTATTTCCCTAAATGTTGCTCTTAGGTAAACAAAAAAAAAATAGAGTACAATTAGGCGAATTAAAATAAAAATTAGCAATACAATCGAAACATTGATATAAAAATTAGAAAACAATTAGGCGAATACACATAAAATTCTGTAACACAATGAGGAGCGTTTTTATGAAAATAATCGAGTTAAGTTCGCGTTTCCGAATTTGCCCAATTTAAAATTAAAAAATTATTATTTTTTAATTAAATAAATTAGATTTAATAATCCTCTAAGTATAAACGAAAAAATCTATCATAAAAGTTGTACAGTTTTCTTGTAATATCGCTTGTCTGCATAGCTCTGAACTACTCCATATTATACAGAACTATAGAGAACAACGATAATACAAGAAAACTATACAACTATACAAGTCCCATATATAAATATGATTTTTTATAATGTCCTTGGTATGCACTTAAATATAAAAATGCCAAATGGTCGGTCCCTGGGGTCGGTCATATGAATAACAAGCAATAACTGCAACAGTTGTTGCACGAAACTTCAATGCAAATTTTGTTCTACAGAAATCAAAAGTCCCAGATATAGACATGGTTTTTATAATGTCCTACGTATGCACTTTATTACAAAAATGCCAAATGGTCGGTTTCTGGGGTCGGTCATATGAATAACAAGCAATAACTGTAAAAGTTGTTGCACGAAACTTCAATGAAAATTTTGTTCTACAGAAATCAAAAGTCCCATATATAAACATGGTTTTTTATAATGTCCTTGGTATGCACTTTAATATAAAAATGCCAAATGGTCGGTCCCTGGGGTCGATCATATGAATAACAAGCAATAAGTTCAAAAGTTGTTGCACGAAACTTCAATGAAAAATTTTGTTCTACATAAGTCAAAAGTCCCATATATAGACATGGTTTTTTATAATGTCCTTGGTATGCACTTTAATATAAAAATGCCAAATGGTCGGTCCCTGGGGTCGGTCATATGAATAACAAGAAATAACTGCAAAAGTTGTTGCACGAAACTTCAATGCAAAATTTTGTTCTACAGAAGTCAAAAGTCCCATATATAGACATGGTTTTTTATAATGTCCTTGGTATGTTCTTTATTACAAAAATGCGAAATGGTCGGTCCCTGGGGTTGGTCATATGAATAACAAGCAATAACTACATATATATATATATATAGACTTTGTTTTTTATAATGGCCTTAGTATGCACTTTATTACAAAAATGCGAAATTTTCGGTCCCTGGGGTCGGTCATATGAATAACAAGCAATAAAAGCAACAGTTGTTGCACGAAACTTTAATGAAAAACTTTGTTCTAAGTACATACCAAGGACATTATTAAAAACCATTTCTATATATGGGACTTTTGACTTCTGTAGAACAAAATTTTTCATTGAAGTTTCGTGCAACAACTTTTGCAGTTATTGCTTGTTATTCATATGACCGACCCCAGGGACCGACCATTTAGCATTTTTGTAATAAAGCGCATACTAAGGCCATTATAAAAAACCATGTCTATGTATGGGACTTTTGACTTCTGTAGAACAAAATTTTTCATTGAAGTTTCGTGCAACAACTGTTGCAGTTATTGGTTGTTATTCATATGACCGACCCCAGGGACCGACCATTTAGCATTTTTGTAATAAAGCGCATACTAAGGCCTTTAAAAAAAACATTGTCTATGTATGGGACTTTTGACTTCTGTAGAACAAAATTTTTCATTGAAGTTTCGTGCAACAACTGTTGCAGTTATTGCTTGTTATTCATCCACTGGGGAAACTGCAGCTTTTATTAAATTGTTGTAAGTTTAGTTTGTTACCATTAATATTATTTCTAAATATTGTAAACTATTGCATAATTGTATGTTCAATGAAATAAAGGATTTAAAAAAAAAAAAAAATAAAAAAAAAAAAAAAAACTTTTCATAAAGCAACATCCTTACTTACAAGAAGTAAGAATGAGATTTTCATTACCAGAATATTATTGTGTCTTAACGGTTGACAATCCACTTTGCACACCGCCAATTAGTTTTCTCAAATTAATGAAAAATATAAACAGGGTTTGGCCCTATGTAGTGCTACAAATGCAATCGAAAGATTTTTTGAATTTTGTTGATTCTTTTCTTGATTTTGTTCTAGAGTATCATATGTTATTTGGCAGATTACAAGTAATTTACTAACATTCCGGTTAGTTAAAATGATATATACGATTGAACAACGTCTTTTCATTATTAAAACTTATTTTAAATATGATGAAAGTTATTAAGAAGTTGGAAGAAAATTTCGTTAAAAATACGGTCTACTAACTTATCATTGTTTGAAGAAACTGGTTCAGTTCAAGATCAGAAAAGCAGGGGCCTAGCTATTGAATTCGATGTTCATTTTCGACAGCTATCGTTTTCCTATAGCAAGCGTAGAAACAAAAGAGAAAAGAATAGTAAAAATTGCATACATTTTTCTTTTTTCTTCTTTTGTCTACTATAGGAAAACGATACCCGTCGAAAATGCACGTCGAGTTCAATAGTTAGGCACCAGAATTTTTCATCATAGTGGTCGTTCAAGTGAAAGTATTGCAGAGGTTTGCACAAGTGTTGCTGAAGAGAAAAGGACATCAATTTTAGTCGTCGGCTAACAAAATATAGTTAACCCAAGAATTAAAGCTAAATAACCACGCATTACGTCGGCAATTCGTTAATTGGGCCATGCATAGAAAAACAAGAAGAAAATGAGAATTTTTTCACCGAAGAAGCTCTTTTTAAAATTGCCGGCTATGCCAACAAACAAAATTGCCGCATTTGGTCTAAAGAAAATCCTAGAGAATTATTTGAAAAGACAATTAAACCAAAAAAGTTACTGTATAGTGCGGATTTTGGTGTGGTGGTGGCGTAATTGGTCCATATTTTTTCAAAAATCAAAATGGCAATGCAATTACTGTGAATGGAGCACGTTATCGAGAGATGATTAGAAACTTTTTGTGGAGTCAATTGGAAGATATTGATGTGCAGAATATGTGGTTGGAACAGAACGGTGCAACATGCCATACAGCAACGGAATCAATCGATCTTTCGAAACAGAAGTTTAATAATCCCACCAAAATAATACGATTTAACGTCATTGGACTTCTTCTTATGGGGTTTCTTGTAGAATAAAGTTTCGCGCCAGCAAATACCACCAACTTAACGACACCACCAACGACAAACCAATGTACTTTAATTTCCAATAAAAATTCATAAAGATTTTACACAATTTATTTAAAATTTTATTTAAAATATAAAAAGATACCTCAAATTTTAACATACTTTATAAAAAAAGTTCCATTCACTAAACTGAAACGTTTAAATTTTGTTCATTTAAAACTGTGTTCATTTCCCATTTACTGTGTCCTGCGGCGGATGAACATTTAAAATGTTCATCCGCCGCAGGACACAGCAAATGGGTTTGTGTTATTCATAAGGCGTATAAAATAAAGCTCGTACAATAACTGAAGCCGAACGACTTGCCAGAGCGTTGAAGTTTTGGTAAGAGAACCTTAGAACATTTTGAAGATTTTCTTTAAGGATTTCTTTTATTTTTTGTTAATAAGCAAAATTGCCACATTTGGTGTGATAAGCAGCCATAGGCAATGCAAAAACTGCCAATGACCAACAAAAACCGCTCTTTGGCGCAGTTTATTAACCGGTGGACTCATCGATCCGAATTTTTTCAAAGTTGACGAAAGCCGCAACGTTACTGTCAATGGAGGGCGCTATCGTTCGATGATTTCGGACTTTTTTTTACCCAAAAATTTGCCCAAAACATTTGGAACCGATGAATTGGCCGCCAAGATTCTACGATTTGACGCCTCTTGATTATTTTTTTATTGGGCTACGAGAAGCCTCTCCTCTAAATGCTGGAAAAAGTGGTGGAAAATTGGACATCTCGCAAGGGCCTCCTAAAACGTAGCCGTGGCCAATATTTACACGAAATAATCTTTAAAAAATAAATAGCAAACATTGATTTATCGATTCAAATAAAAATTTCATACATTTCTGCAATTGTACTGTGTTTTTTTTTTAAATTGTAAACCAAACGCTTAAAACGTCATCGTTTAGAGGTGATTCCTGTAATCCATACCATTATAGCGAACGTAAAGTTAAAACTTGGATAAAAGTTTGAACTTTTCGTAATCTTAATCGTTTCCGTAGTGATCGCCATTACCATGCATTATAAACTGCATAGTGGTGTGATGGACGTGTACTTAAAAGAAAGAGACATCAATCACTACATATAAAGTAGATCATAAATTTGTAGTGGTAATAAGAATTCATAACAAAACCGAGTACTGACATGATTGATCCGAGTAATGTGCCCATTTACGTCGCTTCTATTAAGAAAACAACAAACATTCCAGCTTGCCTTTAATGACTCTTGCTTTGCCGATCGCCTTGATAATGTTACCAACTTTATCACAAATATAACTACTTCGAGTGTGAAATAGATTCTGTGTATCCTATTCAACTATTTGGGGAAATATAGACAAGCCTTATCATCCAGATGAATTGTTGATACACCATTATCATCTACAAATATAGCAACAGTGCGCTTCTTACTGCAGCACCTATGATCATTACTGTGGCAACTATATTAAATAAATCCTGCACTACATGAAATTCTCTATCTATTTGATAACTACAGCCAATCATATATTGAAGATCTAACATTTGATTACCAATGGGGCTTTGATGGTAAATTGTTAGAACAATTCGATCCAGAGAATAATCGTTTTCCCACACATTATAAATACCTTTTCGACTCTAGTGCTACAGAAATAATGTTGGACCAAACCATCTTTGAAAGAATCGTTGACCTTAACTTATACCTATAGATAAACTCACACCGGAGATCATTCCAATTCAATGTGTGTTAGGCTGTGGCAAATCAACAAGGATGTTTTAATCACATGTAATTGGGAAAGATCTTGTACTCAGTTCCTCAAAGCATGGCATTAACGATATTAAATGCAAAATTGAACTGAGGACATCAAAACAAACGTACGTAATTTGACCCGGTTTATATAGATGAGTACACATGGTTGGTACACATGCAGGATTACTGGGTCTGGTAGCCTTATAAAGTGATTGCCGGAAAATGTTCAGTCTATGTGATCAAAACCAAATACCATACATAGACAGACTTAATTATACATGAATATGCAATATTTTGATGCAAATAAATGTGCTACTAGTTGCTTATTCATTACAGTCGAATTACAGTCGCAAATTTTATAAAACGGATACCCGTGAAATTTCTGTTAAATTTAGACACACAGTTTTGTGTATTATTCAATGGTGGGGATTGATCTCCACTGTATTTATTAATTCGAACAGTGTCATTCGCTATCAATATAAACCTCAAACAAATCGTTGTTAAAGCTTGCTCTAGAGATGTAGATGCCATCAAAGAGATACTAGATCGTAATTCACGAGAAATCAGTAACAGTACAAAAATAACATTTTATTTTCAAAATGTAAATAAAATGTCCTCAAAAGAAAGTCACTTTTACAATTTAGTGCTAATGACATTATTCCCAGTTTATATTATCTGTGATACTTCATTTAATGGTTCGATTCTGGTGGTGTACTTGTACCTGTCCGGGCGAAATTACCTAATGAAATAAACGTGATTTCCAAAATATCACTAAATTACAGAATATCTGTGACACAAACATATAGACATTAACATATTGCAGCTCCATCTGATATAATTTTAACCATCGGCGATTTTATTCTAAGCTAATAAAAATTATCTGAACTTATGTCTACATCAATAGGCGAAATTTTATCAAACAAACCCCAGTCAAATTTGCATGATCCAAAACGGTCGTGATAGAATTTTGGATATAATTTTTACTAACGAACCGCTCGATGCTTATTTACTCAATGTTTAAGATTAAATTTCTATAATCCAAGCATTGCCGTAGGTAATATAGCCACGTAATCTGCGTTCATTCATGACACTTAATAACCGTTTTAATAGTGGGGTGTCATCAATCTATTATGCCGCTGAACAGTAAAAAATGGGATTCAAATAGTATGGTATTTAAGATCCTGACCGTCATTTTGACCATACTTGTCTTGCTATACCAAACCTGTGAGAGTGACTTACAAGAGTTTCTACAATTACCCTTTCCGGGTCTAGATGGAGAATCGCACAAAATGTTCAGAGTATCCGGGGACCAAGAAAGCCCTAAACATATCGCACTCATATCGTTAAAAAAGCACATTCCTACCACTCCATCATTTTTCTTCATTTACAACGAATCTTGTCTTATGAATGAATTCCGGGCAGCAGGGTGAATGTCGAGATTAAAAGAGAAGTACATTCGATTCCGCCAAATCGAGACATCGGTTAAACGGGTCAGCCACTTAATTGAGACAAATCATAAAGAACGTAAACAAAACCAAGCAAATATGGAATACAAATTTATTTCGCTTATTGCCACCAAACTTTAGGCAGTTTACGTCATTATCATTACATTGTGGAAGACGGAAGGTACAATACCTAAATTATTTGCTGGTCAATAAGTGAAGCTGACACATAGTTGGCGCATTTAATGAAAAACTTATAAGAACCCATGAGAAAGCTCTATTCAAAGTGGGTGCCGCGCTTGCTCACATTAGATTAAAAACAGCAACGCGTCGATGATTCAGAGCGCTGTTTGGAGCTGTTTAACCGTAATAGAAATAATTTTTTGCATCGGTATATGATAATGGAGGAAACATGAATCCACCGCTATACTCTGGAGTCAAACCGGCAGTCTGCTCCTGAGTGGACAGCAAACGGTGAAAGGCATCCGAACCAACCAAAAACGCAAATGTTGGCCGGTAATCGTCGACTTTCTGGAGAAAGGAAAAACTATCAGCAGCGAATACTACGTAGCGTTAGTTGTGCTTTTGAAGGAAGAAGTTGCGTAAAACGGCAAAATTGCATGAATTGAAGTTCAAATTGCTTCCCCATCCACTGGATGGGGTCCAGTATCTGCTGGGTCTGGCTCTCAGTGACTATTACCTGTTCGAAAACCTAAAAAATTCCCAAGGGAAAGAGAATTGTCAATCTCAATCTCAACTTCAATCTCAACTTCAATCTCAACTTCAATCTCAATTTCTATCTCAATTTCAATCCTTATTTTAATTTCAACTAGAATCTCAATCTCATTCTCAATTTCAATCTCAATCTTTCAATCTCAATCTGTCAATTTCAAATTCAAATTCAAATTCAAATTCAAATTCAAATTCAAATTCAAATTCAATCTAAATTTCAATTTCAATTTCAATTTCAATTTCAATTTCAATTTCAATTTCAATTTCTAATTTCTAATTTCTAATTTCTAATTTCTAATTTCTAATTTCTAATTTCTAATTTCTAATTTCTAATTTCTAATTTCTAATTTCTAATTTCTAATTTCTAATTTCTAATTTCTAATTTCTAATTTCTAATTTCTAATTTCTAATTTCTAATTTCTAATTTCTAATTTCTAATTTCTAATTTCTAATTTCTAATTTCTAATTTCTAATTTCTAATTTCTAATTTCTAATTTCTAATTTCTAATTTCTAATTTCTAATTTCTAATTTCTAATTTCTAATTTCTAATTTCTAATTTCTAATTTCTAATTTCTAATTTCTAATTTCTAATTTCTAATTTCTAATTTCTAATTTCTAATTTCTAATTTCTAATTTCTAATTTCTAATTTCTAATTTCTAATTTCTAATTTCTAATTTCTAATTTCTAATTTCTAATTTCTAATTTCTAATTTCTAATTTCTAATTTCTAATTTCTAATTTCTAATTTCTAATTTCTAATTTCTAATTTCTAATTTCTAATTTCTAATTTCTAATTTCAATCTCAATCTCAATTTCAATTTCAATTTCAATTTCAATTTCAATTTCAATTTCAATTTCAATTTCAATTTCAATTTCAATTTCAATTTCAATTTCAATTTCAATTTCAATTTCAATTTCAATTTCAATTTCAATTTCAATTTCAATTTCAATTTCAATTTCAATTTCAATTTCAATTTCAATTTCAATTTCAATTTCAATTTCAATTTCAATTTCAATTTCAATTTCAATTTCAATTTCAATTTCAATTTCAATTTCAATTTCAATTTCAATTTCAATTTCAATTTCAATTTCAATTTCAATTTCAATTTCAATTTCAATTTCAATTTCAATTTCAATTTCAATTTCAATTTCAATTTCAATTTCAATTTCAATTTCAATTTCAATTTCAATTTCAATTTCAATTTCAATTTCAATTTCAATTTCAATTTCAATTTCAATTTCAATTTCAATTTCAATTTCAATTTCAATTTCAATTTCAATTTCAATTTCAATTTCAATTTCAATTTCAATTTCAATTTCAATTTCAATTTCAATTTCAATTTCAATTTCAATTTCAATTTCAATTTCAATTTCAATTTCAATTTCAATTTCAATTTCAATTTCAATTTCAATTTCAATTTCAATTTCAATTTCAATTTCAATTTCAATTTCAATTTCAATTTCAATTTCAATTTCAATTTCAATTTCAATTTCAATTTCAATTTCAATTTCAATTTCAATTTCAATTTCAATTTCAATTTCAATTTCAATTTCAATTTCAATTTCAATTTCAATTTCAATTTCAATTTCAATTTCAATTTCAATTTCAATTCAATTTCAAATTTCAATTCAATTTCAATTATTTCAATTTTCCACTGGATTTAATGACCTACTCACACAATTACGGCACCTGCACGTTGCAAGCACCATGTCAACCTGCACACTGACATGAAAGTGGGTCGGCGCTGAATTCTGAACACCAACAGATGGTCTAAGTTGTGTTTATTAACATTACTGATCGTAATCGATGAAGAAAATTTGCTTTACGTCCTGCCTCTGGTGGGATTCGGATTCAGTACCTCCCGGTTCAAATGCCGAAGCTTTAACCACTGCGTCACTTGTATGGTAAAATCAATTTCAGTTTCAGTTTCAATTTCAATTTCGCAATTTCAATTTCAATTGCAATCTCAATTTGAAGGAAAACCTCAGCTGTAGCATGATAGTTAATCAGATCAATGAAATGAGAAAACTTCTAGAGCAGCTCAAGGAGCAACCATCGAATGTCAAACGTTCAATCATCAAATGGAAAGGTTCAGCCTGGAGGTGGATTAATGGATCACGACACGCCAAGGATTGGGCGGAATCTTCAGAATCTTCAGCTTTTCAATTTTTAAAAAATTGTAGTGGTTACAAAAACGGACCAATAATTATAAGATTACGCATATTTACAATGTTCTGCAAATTTGTCTCAGCCACGTTGACCTTTTCCATCGAGGAAATTTAGAGCTGACATTTTTTGTAATTACAATGTTCCAAGTAGATTTGTACGTGTTAAAGGGTTATATTTTATTTCCAGTTTTAATCTTTTTTGCATGTCGTAAACATTGGCCTTCATTTTAAGCAAGACGCTTAATGTAAACCATTCAAACGTTTCCTAAATACTGTATATCCGTATATCCACATTTTTTACCACAAGAACATCGAGAAAAATCGAGAAATATAAAAATTCCAGATCGTAAATAAGACCAAAAGCAATCATAAACTTTGTCATTTGTAACATTTAAGAGTGTTTTCTCAAGTTTTACATTTCATATACCTAGCAGCCATAGATGGGAAAGCCAGTTTGTAGTTTATATTCGGAGAATGTTCAGAAATTAATTTAATTGTGTTTTTTTGAAAGTGCGTGTGAAATTTTGAATAGATTAAACAAACAGGACAAAATAAAATAAATTAATCAGTAGTAAAAAACTTGAACCACTTAACGCTAATGTGAACGAATAACCTGTGGTGTGCCAATGACCATTGTATCATTTACAATGTAGCAAATAAAATAAATTTATTTTCGTCTTTAAATTATCATAAATGTACAACAAGAACACAAAAAGAAAATCAGTTTACATAACAGATCCAAATAAAATGGGAAAATTATGGAAATAAACAACGATAAATAACACTCAGCAGGTGTGTAACCTCTCAAAATATTCTTGTTTTTTTTAATTGAAAATATTTAGGTAAAACGGCAAGATTAACTGCTACAAATTAGGTATATACCTCCCGTGTATGAATATGTATAAAAATATTGCTTACCTGTTGTTCGTAAATTTGTATAGATTCCTCTTCGGTTGGCGAATTAAGCCGATGATAAAATGGATCGTTCTCCTCAATAATACATTCGACCATCATTTTACACGATACGTATGCACATAAAACACTTTATATAAATATTATGTACTATTTTATGTGTAATGTCTTTCAATGTCATGTGGGTTTTGTGTGTGAGATATAAGCTGTAAGGTTTTTAAATCTTAAATTGGATAAAGTGAAGAAACCACAAAAATAATCCTATACATTTATTAATATTTAATTTTTCATTAGGAGAAACCTTCCAGTATATAATTTATGGACAGTTTTTCTTATCTTTCTTGCAATACCAGAAAATTATTGATTAATTCAGAATTTAGGAGTTGTATGTAAGCCCAAAATTTAATGATCGATTGTGTGTGCGTTATATAAAGGACAAAAATAAATCCCGCTATCTAAATCATTAAATCAGCCAGACTTCAGTATATCATATAGCCCGGCATCATTAAAGCTCCATATCTCCTTTTCTGTATATAGTAGAAAAAAGGAGATCATAATAAATTCAATCAAATAACAGAAAATCAACTATCTCTGTACGAGTATAAGACTGTAACACAATTTTCCAACCATTTTTCCTCACTCACAACACAAAACACACATAAAACAGAAAATAAAAACCACAGCCACCAGAACAACCAAGACGAAGAAGAATGAATATAGAGCTTTTTTACATTGTATAAACTGTATAGTGGAAAGCTCAGTATTTATTGCAGTAAAATAAACTTTTGGAATCCACTATTATGTCTGAATGAAGCAGAAGAAAAACAATAAAAACGATAAGACACCACACATACACACACACAAACAGAGTACCACAGAAAAAAAAATCTGTTTATCCCTCGTCCAATTTTGGTTATTAAATGGTTCTTCCATGTGAGGTTAAATTTTATGAATTGGATACAATTTTGGTATCCAATGCATCCGTCTGTATTATAGTACACACTGTTACGATACATGCCAGTGAAAGGGTTAAATAGTTAATCCAAACGTTTATAAATTAAATTGAAAAATGAGGAAAAAAAAATGGTAGATGGTGGAAATTAATTTTTCATGAGATCTCTAGCGCGTATTGTTGCTTTTGGTTGTTGTCTTTGTGAAATGGTAATAAAAAAGTTTGTGTAGAGATAGAGATGGCTTTAGGCAAATTTTCTTTTTGTTTAGTTAAAATGGAATGTCGCATATCGAATACTAAAAAGCTTAGTTCTTTTTTATTGCTCAATAAAATATCCAATATATAGCTTAAGAGTAGCTTAGAGCTTATAGACCGTTTCGATTATTAACAATATTACCTCGATTCTAAATTAAATTTTTGATAACAGGTTTTGGTGTATTTTGACCTTTTTGTATGTCGTGTAGCTGAAGACGCAATGCATAATTTAATTTACATAAGCCAGTTTCTTGGAAGAAATGCTTTTGGTGCCAAATTAAAAATAATTAATTTCGATGTCCTTATTGCTATTTAAAACTACACAAATAGTTCTTTTTTGATAGCTCTTTAAATTAGATAGGGCTTGATACTTTTTCTTGGATGACAAGATGTGTAAGGAAATCAAAGTGAAGTTGCATGCTGTTTGTCACCATGAGAGTGGCCATGAGTGGCCGAACCTCCGATTTTTGATGAAGACCCTCCGGACCTGCGATTGAGGTGGCTTTGAAGAATATGGTTCACAAAATACTTGATATCGTTCTAGCAGACGAACGACACGCTTTTATCGATGACCAACCTAATTTAACCTAATGAACAAATTTTATTTATCACTCATAGGATCGTTTAATTCAACTTGTGCAATGTCGTTTGAGGTACGAACAGACTAGAATCGGCCATTAACAATTAAAATTGCAAGCGGTTACCGCAAGAAGTACACGAATCGCAATCTTAAATACAATCACGATCTCGTTTACGGCCACGCGATGGCCCTTGATCGCGCGACCAATCTCGCTTGAGATACCAGTTTGGATCGTGCCAATATTCAAAACCCACTCAATTGATTGATGCGACAGTATTTCTGAATTGTAAATTACACAATCTGGTTTTATAAGTCGCCAATGGCGAGGAAACACCGGACTTAGATGTCCTTTTACTCATTTACCTTTGTACTAGCCGGTGTAAATCGTTCGATCAGCGGCGCTGACTTTCTCAGTAAATTTGCAACTGCTAGTCGAAATACAACGAAAACGGCTGGTTAAATCAGCGACTTATTTTGTTAATCAATCTCATGGCCGTTGTTAATGCCGACTTCGATCAGCTGCTAATGAAGTGTGTTCTCCTAACAGCCGAACTAAACTATAATTTACACGTCAAACATTTTGTGGCTCATCAAATCGTAACGACAGGTAAATTTCCTTTATTTCGACCACGAAGAGTAAAGAGATCCGATTCGCCACAAAGAAGCATGCACCGAATTTCTATATATGGTGGAATTAGGAGTTTACTGACCATCGGCATCTCCCGTCTCTTGCCGTCTTGTCTATCAGCAACGAAATTTGGTCACAGTTGCTCCCAATTTTGTACGCAACGCGACAATTACGACTTCATTTGACCTCTTGGAATTTGCATGGATTTCTCCATTTAAATCAGCTTGGTTTTATGATCATTCTGCAAAATTTTGTTTAACCCTTTCCTGACCCACATACACAATTGTGTATGTAAACGACAACCGAATATGTCAAACATTGAATTATGTGGCAATTGAAGACCAACATACACATTTGTGCATAACATTTAATTTTGTTTTCGTTCGAAAAATAACAGTAACTATAATAATGATAAAATAATTAATATGTTATCAAAAACTAATTATTAAAATGTTATATAATTAATTTGATAACAAATTATTATGCTTTTTTCAAAAAGAACTTCGATTTAATTAAGAACCGTTAAAATACGGAAGACATTACAGCCTGTCATTATTTACATACACATTTGTGTATGATGAACTTAAATTGGAGCAAAAAAACAAATTTTTTGAACTCGAAAGGGTTAACAGCTCTCGCTACAAGTTATTTTTGTGTATTTAAATTAAATTTATTTGTAAATGAAAAGCACCTATCACCTATAATTTTTAACACCTATTTAATCGATAGGTGCGGGAGTATAGGACCGGGTTATATCAGGCGGGTCACTGCGCTCCCGTCTCTTCGCAATGCACATTCTGTACCATATCGCGTTTCGAGCGGATCCCATTTCCGTTTCATATTTTCATTTAATAGACTTAAATAAATATAAAATTAAATGCAATTGTTTTTTTTAGATTAATTTTTTCGCCCGAAAAATCAAAAACTTACAAAAGGTGATTTGGGACGAGCATGAAGTTTCTGGCACCTTTCTGGTAAACCTTATAAATCCTATTAAACTTCTCACAAACGTTATAAATGTAAATAAATCCTGACAAATGCAAATTGACTCATGAGGCAATCTAATATTTAAATTTAATTTACAGAAGTTCTGTAGACCATATTCTGAGTTGAATTGCAAATAAAAATAATCTAATTAATCGAAACTACCAAAAACTAATTTAATATCAATATCGTGTAAAAACTTATAACGTTAAGGTAAAAATATGATGATTAATTATATCATTAAACAACGAATTAATAATGCCATTTAAGAAAGTTTGCACAAACAGCCACCGCAAACAAATTAACAATAAGGGTCTAGGTAAACGAAAACACACCCTAGGTTTTGAAAATATGTATAGAGAAAGGGAGCGGCCACGTGGCTTTGAATAATTATAGATATTGCTTGAAATGACGTCACGAACAGCTTGTTAAGTACCATTTAGGAAAGTTTACACAAACAGCCTTCATTTTCAAATTAAGCATACGTTAAACACTTTCGCAAAATTTCTCTAAAAAATCTTTCTATATATATAATTCTTCTGAGTGTATGTGTCTGAACTCCTCCTAAACAGCTGGACCAATTTTAATGAATTTTGTGTGTGAGTGGGTGTGTTTGAGTGAGTTCCTGTATGGTTTAGATTTACAATTAGACTCGGTAGGTTGCACTGCGATCGGGTTCTAGCACTTTTTTTTGTTTTTTGGTGAAATTTCACTAACCACCCAACACCCCCAAATATTTTATAAAAATGGAAAAAATCATAAGTTTAAGAATAATTGACCGTTAAAACCTTCTGAGAAGTTCATGAATAATTAAACTTCTGTGAATAATTCATATAGTAATTATGTTTGTGTACATAGGTGGTGCTGGTATCAAATTCTGTGGTATTTGACGTACGCATCAATACACGAGCAAATCACTAGTTGCGCTGTAGCTTTGCATTGTTCTGCCAATCGTACCTATTATGCCAGTCATATCAATTACGCATGTCAAATGGTGAAAGATTGACATTGACCACCGCCGAACGGTTCCGTATTCACCGTTGCTGTAAAACGATAACACATAAACGTTGAGTTCTGCAGTTCGGCCAAGTCCAGCAAATACATTTGAATATGTTCACAAGGGCTGCGATATGGCTGTATTTGCTGTTCAAAATTTAAATGATAACGGCTCGAAATAACACTTTATCAAATGGGTCGATTCATTAGCAGCAATGAAGTGTTTTGGCACATTTTGAGTTTTCCCATAAACGATGGAGACTCGCTGTTATGCATTACACGTTGAAAATGGGAAGCGTGTTTATTTTGCTGAAGAGACTGCTCTACAACAAGCATTAACTGCCCCAAAAAACACACTTACTTAGTTTTTTGAACTATGCAATCGACCAGGTATTTTCGGTCAATTCGCAAAGACATTAATTTATACTGATGTGTCACGCTTTTTTACGTGGAACAAACAGTCAAAAATGTGATCCCCACTTACGAGAGCGTAGCGTTCCAGTTCAAGGATACGACGGTATATTCATGGAAAATACATTAGGCCGATTTTACACAGTACATCTAAAGCAACGACAATGCTTCTTTTTGCGTTTGTTGTTGCTTAACGTTCCTGGACCGATTTTCATGGAATAGTTGCGAACAGTCCATGTTATTATTGTAGGACACGTACCACGATGCGTGTCACGAATTGCATTTGCTGAAAGATGACAACCTTTGAGATCTCACACTTGCAGATACAGTAGTGAGTTCCTCTCCTCATCAAATTCGCTAATTATTCGTCATATTGTTGGCGACAACTTTCCCGTCACAAGCTCTGTTCTCTTCCGTCTGTTCTCTACAAATATAAAGTTTCAATGAGCGACGACACTCTGCATCGCATTCGGACCACTGATCAAGATACCAATATCGATTTTTCGCTTGAAATATACAACCACGCGTTATTAAAGATTAAGGATTTTTGCATTCTCATTTCGAATATGCCACTCATTCATATCGGTACACCATTGCCGAAACCTAACATATTTTTTGATTTTGTTTTGGGCAACAACAGATCACACAATGACGAAACGAACGAATGAATTGAAATATCAAACCCAATGTCAATAGTCTCTTAGTATATAGTTAATCGAAAAATTCGAATAGCGAGAAAACGTTTACTGAACCCGCTAATAGCAGGCAAGCCAACGTTGGTATATTTTTTAGTATTTTTTTGTTTGTGGCCTAGACCCTTATGGTTAATTTGTATACGGTGGCTGTTTGTGCAAACTTTCTTAAATAGGATTATTAATTCGTTGTTTAATGATATAATTAGTCATCATATTTTTACCTTAACGTTATAATTTTTTACACGATATTGATATATATATATATATATATATATATATATATATATATATATATATATATATATATATATATATATATATATATATATATATATATATATATATTTTACACGTTTTTGATAGTTTCGATTAATTAGATTCTTTTTATTTGCAATTCAACTCAGAATATGGTCTACAGAACTTCTGTTAATTAAATTTAAATATTAAGTTGCATCATGAGTCAATTTGCATTTGTCAGGATTTATTTACATTTATAACGTTTGTTAGAAGTTTAATAGGATTTATAAGATTTGCCAGAAAGTTGCCAGAAACTTCATGCTCACTGATTTGGAATATTTTTCAGCATTTTTTTTTTCGTAATTTCGTATTTGAGAAAGTGTCTACTAGTAAATTTTGAATCTAGTCAAAAACATCATTTTGGTAATAAAATATTCGGGAATACGATGGTATCCCACCAAAGATTCTAAATTAAATTGGGAACAACATTGTTCCACATTAATTTTTCAAAATGAAAGCGGAAATGACAATTAGGTACTTTTTCTTTTATCGCAAATGTTTTAAAAAATAAAGCATTTAACGAAAAACAAATAAGACAAAACGATTTCTAAAATTTTAGCAGAAATTACGAGTTTTGACCAAAATCCTGCATCTCTACAGCCCATTTTGGGTCTTATTTTAGACAGCAGTTCCAACAAAACTCTTATATATTTGAAAGAGTACCGGAAGGGCCTGTAGTGCTTTACTCTTCTAAAAAGCATCGATAAATAATGAGGTTTCAAGACCCACATCGTACACTGGCTCGGTCTTCACTCGCAAAATTTTCTCATGACGAGACGATAGAGTGTCACACCAAAATTATATTTTTCACTCACAACTATTAACCCGTTGCCGCACACTTATAAATTGACAACCGTGCTCAGAAACACATGTTTTTTCAATTGTTTATGACTGCCATATGGAATTGAGCGTCATTTATATGTTTGAACGGGACGGTCATTTGACTACAAATTACCAAAAATCCAACGGCTATAGCCGTCATTTAATGGGTTAACCCCAAAAAATTAGGCGAATAAAGACCAAGCATTACTCTTTACTTCAACCGTTAGGTCTATTTTATTATATTTATATGGGTATACTGTTAGGTGGCTGGCGAACGTACATAATTATAGTGAACAGCTACTCTGTATATCAGTGGAACACTGAGACGGACACCTACTCAAGCAATGGAGATTCTCTTTCATCTCACACCCTTGGATACCCTAGGTAAATAAATGGTCGCGCGCTATAAAGCTCAACTACATCTCCTTGTAAATCTGTATGGCCATATAGGACACTCATCTATCCTAAAACATAGGGAAACTACTATAACCATCATAGCCCATTCCGTCACCATTCTTTGATAATAGGTTTAGAACTGATATTGCCACCAGAAAGCACTCAGTGGGAGAGACGCTGTACTGGACCCTGAATGTGTTTTCTTCACGGATAGTTTAAAGATAGATGGTAAGATTGGGGTTAGGGTGTTCTGTGACAGATAGAACTTAAAACTGTGCTTCCGTTTCCCCGACCATTGCAGGATGTCCCAAGCTGAACTAGTTACGAGAAGAGAGATTGTAGACTGGTTGAGGTATAATGTAATATTTACGCGAAGGCGTCCTGCGAGTTTTTGTCTGCGTACTATTACAGGACACTGCCTCATAGGTAAGCACGCCAACAACATCAGTGTCGCCTTACTGTGACTGTCCTAGTATTAGGCAGCTATTAAAAAATATTGGGCAGCTCAAAGAAATGTTCCTGGAATGTGCCTGCAAACGATATTGCCAAAATATGAATGCGAAAACCCAATTTGTACGCCACATCCGAGGAATAATTCTGTGAGCTGGCCAATATTTTTTCAGTGGATCACTCATTTTTTCAAAATTTTGTTTGATCACATACACATCAACAAATAGGTTTCTGATTCGCATTAATATGTTTATGTAGTGTCGTTGGAAAGGGCATTGTCTACGCTAACAGGCAATATACGCTAGTTGCCTGGACCATTTTTGTGTACTGGTTTTCCATATATATCTGTATAATAAATATTTATATAATTTTTATTTTTCGGTGTTGTGATTTTTACGTATATAGGTAATGAAATACAGTCAAACCTGTTTTTGTGCGGTAATAAGAACCGCATAAAAAAAATCTTCCGAAACTTCACGAGTAGGTATAAAAAATAGTTTTCGCAACACAATTAAATTTTTTTTATACGTTGAATAGGGACCGCATAAAAAAAGTTTCACGTAGAAAAAACAACTCAAAACATTACGCAATACTTACGCAATGTGATGAAATACAAAAATCGAAAAAACAAAAAGAAAGACCGCGCAAAAACAGGTTTGAGTGTATTTAATTTTAAATTAACGTTTAATTTTGACGGATGTGAAGTTTTTAACAAACCAACAAAATTAACAAAAACAAACAGTCGGTAAAAGCAATGTTTATGTTAATAATGGGAACCTCACAATAGTCCGATTTACTTTAATTAAAAACTATTAACAAAACTGAAATTAAAATGAAGCAAATCAAAAAAATACAATTAAAAATATTTACATATGGAGGAACAAGAAATTAAGAATGTCAATAAATTATAGTATTCAATATTTAAGTTTCTGTTAAATTTTGGCACAGTGATGCAATAAAATTACATAGACTATGTTTACAGATTTTTGGGTTTCAGGACATTAATATTATTAGGCAGATCACAGAGATACTACTGAATAGTGACTATAGTATCAAATGATGGCATAAGAGGTGCTCTTTAGAATTAAATTGTCGCATCAAACAACTACGAGATTTTTCTATGTGTTAAACCCTGGTCCAGTAGCAACCAGTTACACGATTTTTCCTGAAATGAAGTTCCATCGCAATGGGTTCCTGGTATTCGAAAAATTCACCTTCCAGCAGTTTTCATTAAAATTGTTTGATCTGCAAAAATAATTTAAAAATGAACCTGGGTCCGGGTTCAGGCGAACCGTTACACCGGTTTTACCGAAATAAAGATCTACACAATCGGTTAATGGTACTCAAAAACCTTCTTCCAGCTATTTTTATTAAAATAGTTTGAGCGTAAAAAAAAAAATTAAAAATAAACCCGGGGCCCACCAAACAACCCCTTACACGATTTCTTCCTATATGACGATCCATCGCAATCGGTTCCTCATTCCAGTAATTTTCATTAAAATCGTTTGAACTAAGAAAAAATTAAAAATAAACCCGGAGTCTTACACGATTTTTCCAATAATAAGGATCCATCGCAACCGGTTCCTATCACTCGAGAACTCGAGCAATTTTCATTAAAATCGGTTGAGCGAAGAAAAAAATTAAAAATGAATCTGCGGACTCACCAGACGACATGTTACACGGGTTTTATCGAAATGAGGATATATCGTAATCGGTTCCTGTTATTCAAAAACCGTTCTCCAGCAATTTTCAGTAAAATCGTTTGAGCTGAGCAAAAAAAATAAAACTAATCCCGGGCTCCACCAGAAAACCCTTTACTCGATTTCACCCGAAATGAGGATCCACCGCAATCATTTCCTGGTATCTCTTATGCCATCATTTGATACTAGTCACTACTCAGCAGTATCTCTGGTTAATAATATTAATGTCCTGAAACCCAAAAATAAGTCAACAAAAGTTCAACAAAAATTGAAGTCTTTAATGAGTTTCATTACAAAATTACACGTATTCGGTCCCACACGTTGCTGGATGTATTCGGTTGAATGGCAAAAGTGAGGATTACCTCATGCACACATTTCGATTCGGTTAGTCGACAAAATACGCCCTGAGGAAATCGATAGTATAACTTCTGCGGAAATTCCCGATCCGTCTACTGATCAACTACTGTTCGATATTGTCACCAGAAACATGATTCATGACCCATGCGATGATTTGAATCGTTTATCACCTTGCATGGCAGATAGAAAATGTGCAAAAAGTTTTCCTAAAGATTTCACCAAAGACACGATCACAAATGTCAAACGCAGACATTAGAATTGACAATCGTTGTGTGGTACCATATTCGCCTCTGCTGAGCAAAACATTCAATGCTCATATTAATGTTGAGTTCTGCAGTTCGATGAAGAGCATCAAATATATTTGCAAGTATGTAAATAAAGGCAGCGATATGGCAGTATTTCAAAATCAAAATACCGATATGAATGATCCTCGATTGAATGACAAAACCGAAATAATGCGCTACCAAATTGGCCAGTACATCAGCTCCAATGAAGCTGTCTGGCGTATCTAAAGGTTTCCCAATTCATGAACGGGGCCCAGCAGTTTATTTAGCCGTCTATCTTGAAAACTGCCAGCGCGTATTTTTCATCAACGAGACAGCAATTGAGCGTGCCATAAATCCACCAAAAACTACACTCACCGATTTTTTCGAAGTGTGTAATCATGCGGATACTTTCAGTGCCTTTTTAAGAACACTATACTCTATTCCGAAATACCACGCTATTTCACATGGAATAAAACAAAACAATAGATGCCCCGCAAGCAAGGCACACTAATTGATGCGTGCCCCGGCCTATTCAAATCAAATACTTTGGGCCGGGTATATACGCAGCCACTGCAACGCAGATTGATACCTGCGACTATTGTTGGTTAATGTCACCGCCCCATTGTTATTTCAAGATATACGCAAAGTGAATGGACGATATGCTTGCTGAAGCAGCATTGAGCTGTACAGCAACACAAATTAGTCTGCTATTCGCTATAGTGTTGACTACAAGTTCCTCGGGACGAGCAGACACGTTGTGGGATAAGCACAAAGATTCAATGACTCACGTGTTGCATCGAATTCGTACACGGTGCAACGAACTAACGATTACATTCAGCAACGCTATGTACTATGAAGCATTGACCGCTATCGAGGATCTTTGCGTTATCATTGCCAATTCACCACCACACTCTACCTGATTTATTGGACACCGAAACGAATCGTGAACTGCAGTACGATACTGCAGAAATGGCAGCGATTGTTACTCGCAATGTCCCACTACTGATTCACGAACAAAAAATCATTTACGACCGCATTATGCTAGCAGTTTCAGCGGAACAAGGTGGATTCTCTTTATTGGGATGTATCAGGTGGGACTGGCAACACATTTCTCATTTAACTAATTCTCGCCGAAATACGATCAAACAATGACATCACATTAGCGGTTGGCATTGCAATCATCTGGAATTGCAACAACTTTCTTGTATGGAAGCAGAACAGCTCATTCAGCATTTAAGTTGCCACTAATTATTCAAAATAACCCAAAGGCAGTGTGCAACATAAAAAAAACAATCATCCACAGTGGAGAAACCATGCAAAATTATCATCTGGGATGGATGTACTATGGCACTCAAACATTCTTTTGCGGCATTGAACAGAACACTCAAAGATATAAAAAACAACGACAAACTATTCGGCGGCACTCTGTTACTTCTTTCAGGTGATTTCAGACAAACACTCCCCGTTATTCTACGTGCAACGTACGCTGATGAGATCAACGCTTGCTTTAAATCATCGCCACTGTGGCGTAATGTTGTAAAAGTTCAGCTAAAAATAAACATGTGCGCATCCAAATGCTATAAGATCCATCCGCTGATCCATTCTAGAACAAATTGTTAGATATATCGGTGATGGAAAAGTTTCTGAAGAAAGAGCCATTTTGGCAGCAAAAAATGCGGACGTCAAGGATTTAAACTTCAAGATACGCCAGTCGTTGCAGGGCGACTTGGTATAATACATTGATTGATACAGTTTGCGATGTCAACAAAGCTGTATTTAACAACCAAAATATTCACTAGAAATAATTTATGTGGCAGAACAACGTTTGCCGGATTAGCTAGTACTCTATGTAATTTTATTGCATCACTGTGCCAACATTTAACAGAAACTTAAATATTGAATACTATAATTTATTGACATTATTCATTTCTTCTTCCTCCTTATGCAAATATTTTTAATTGTATTTTTTTGATTTGCTTCAACTTAATTTAAGTTTTGATAACAGATTTTAATTACAGTAAATTCGTCTATTGTCAGGTTTCCATTATTAACATTGCTTTTACCGACTGTTTGTTAATTTTGTTTTGTTAACAACTTCACATCCTACAATTTTGAACAATTATCTGTATGCTACTGAAGCTAGCCGAAAATTTCAGCCGAGAAACACCTGCATTATTGGCATATTTTGTATCAAGTGGTAGTACAAAATTCTGTTGATATTAGCCGAAAATTACATGTTACGAAGTTATTGAAGTTATAGCAGTAAATTTGCGCCGAAAACAAATTTGAAAAATCAATATCGCATAATTCGAGTGTTTAAAGGTAATATGAACTGGGTGAAGTTGACCAATTCGTAATCTGCTGGAAAAAATATTTATAATTTGTCGTGTTAGGGCAATTAGTTTGAGTCGTGGCACTAACAGTGAACACCTGTGCCAAAAATCAGGCCATATTTTATGTAGCATCATAGTGAAATAAATTAAATGCTGGTCGCATGTTTAGTGGTAGTTTGGACTGGGTGAATTTCATCATACAGCAGCGTTTGTATAGCCAAGATCATTTTTGTATGCACTTCGTTGAATGGCAGAAATTTGGTATGCTTCATGCGCACATTTTGGTTTGGTTCCTCAAAAAAATCAGATCAGGTGCAATTTATTCCATTATTGCAACCGAAATATCGGATGAAGCTGTTGATCCGAAAATGGATGCAATGGTGTCTAAGAATATGATCCATGGACCCTTCGTATTTTTCAACAACGAAACACACGATACCATGGGGTGTCGTGTCGGGGGGCACCCATTGTATCGTAGGCGATCAGTACTGGACAATGGGTGATTTACAGTTGTGAAGGGCAAGATAGGTTGCATCTACACTGTGCATCCAAATAACGATTTTTGTTACTATCTTCGATTGTTGTTGGGGAATATCCGACGTCGTTTCAACAACTGAGAACTACCGACCAAATGGCACAGTGGCTAAAGCTTTGGCGTTTGAATTGGGAGGTACAGGGTTCTTTCATCAACAGATTACGTTCTGTGATTAAAAGGAAAACAACTATACGACCCCCTATCGCCGTGCAAAACTCATCGGCCGACCCAACTTTCATGTCCAACCGTTAATGGGCATCTGTGTGCGACTAACCGTGAGGAGTTTCATCTCTTACAGTTGCCCGATAACGATTCGGATTGTGACAATACGCCCAACAATTCCTTTATATCTTCATCACCATATGCGAAATCCGCATATATTTTGTGATTATCATATCCATGTGTTCCCCTTCGAATCAAAACAAAAAACAACAAAAAGCTGTTTACGACTCTTCGATAGGAGCTGTGAACAATGAGACTGGTAGTATTTACTTTGTGGATGCTCCATGCCAGAGGGACTGGAAAAACGTTCTTATTGTCATTGCTTTTGGCATTGAAGTTGCCCTGGCACTAGATCCATCTGAAATAGTAGCCACTTTGTTAGAAGCCGGACGAACTGCATATTCTACACTGAAATCGGCACTAAACATGCATCCAGCATTTAATTTATTTCAATATGATGCTACATAAAATATGGCCTGATTTTTGGCACAGGTGTTCACTATTAGTGCCACAACTCAAACTTATTGCCCTCTAACACGTCAAATTATAAATATTTTATCCAGCAGTTTACGAATTGGTCTAACTTCACCCAGTTCACATTACCTTTAAACATTCGAATTATGTGATATTGATTTTTCAAATTTGTTTTCGGCGAAAATTTATTGGTATAACTTCAATAACATGTAATTTTCGGCTAATATCAATAGAATTTTGTACTTCCACCTGATACAAAATATGCCGCTAATGCAGTTTTTTTCGGCTGTAATTTTCGGCTAACTTCAGTAGTATCAACACTATGTTCATATTTCAGTATCTAAAATATTTGGGTCCCATTTGAAACGCGATATTTTAAAACGCGATTTTTCAAAATGCGATATTTCAAAACGTGATATGGTACAAAACGTGATATTTTTTATCATTAAATCGAATTACTGATATTGAACAAAAGTGTTCGTGTCCAATATGTAAAGGGTAATTTATTAAAGATTAGACGAAAATTTTCAAAGTGTCCAAGTTACAATATAAAGAGGTTGTCAATATACAGAATATTTTTACCATTTTTGTAAAAATAAATATATTAAATTTCAAGGGACTGAATGAAAGTGTTCCAAGATACACAAATGCCCAACATTGAAGGTTTTAATAAAATTCAATTTTTCATACAATTTGCACCTGATATCAATTGACGGCCGCAAATTTTAACTGCGTGGTTATACTTCCGAAAAGGTCATTTACCTCCAAAAATTCTGAAAATCGGTATATTAAGGTACTTTAGTATGCTAATTACGAATATGGCCATGAAAATATCCAGAAACGACCTCAAGTAGCTCTAAATGATCCCAAGTGGCCCTAAATGCCCCAAATGGTCTTAAAAGACAACCCAAACGCGAATAAATATTTTCTTTTTTCGAAGCACAAATGCTTTTATGATTATTTTAAATCATTTTATACCTTAAGATTGAGGGCTACCGCCCGAAATCCCAACTTTTATACAAATAAAAAAATTTACTGTTATTTCAATTATTTTATTTCAATTTTTTTTATAATCCACATAGGGGACATTTAATTTTAGTTTAAATGAATTTAAAAATCGATAGGAGTGGCAGTTTAGGTTTGGGTTATTTCAGGCGGGTCGGCTCCGGTCGCTTCGCAACGTACATTCTGGAAAAGGGGAAATTTAATTTCAGTTTATAGGAATTTAAAATTCGATATTAGCAGGAGTATAGGATCGGGTTATATCAGGTGAAGGCTTCGCTTCCTAGTTAGAAAAAAAAACTTCAGTTTAGAGGAATTTAAAAATCGATAAGAGCGGGAGTATAGGACCGGGTTATATAAGACGAATCGCTGCGCTCTCTTCACTTCGCAATGTGCATTCTGGAAAAGGGACATTTAATTTCAGTTTATAAGAATTTAAAAATCGATAGGACAGGGAGTTTAGGATCGGGTTATATCAGGCGGGTTGATGGGGAAATTAAATTTCAGTTTATAGGAATTTAAAAATTGATAGGAGTGAGAGTTTAGGATCGGGTTATATCAGCCGGGTCGGCCTCGGTCGCATCGCAATGTACATTCTAGAAAAGGGAAAATTTAATTTCAGTTTATAGGAATTTAAAAACCGATATTAGCGGGAGTATAGGATCGGGTTATATCAGGTAAGCACTTCGCTCCTTAGTTAGGAAAAAAAACTTCAGTTTATACGAATTTAAAAATCCATAGAAACGGGAGGACAGCCCGTTGTTATATCAGGCGGGTCGCTGCGCTCCAGTCGCTCCGCTCCTTAGAAAAAATTTCAGTTTATAAGAATTTAAAAATCGATAAAAGCGGGAGTATAGGACCGGGTGATATCAGGCGGGTCGCCGCGCTTCTGTAGCTTCGCAATGCACATTCTTCTGTACCATATCGCGTTTTGTACCATATCGCGTTTTGAAGTATCGCGTTTTAAAATATCGCGTTTTGTACCATATCGCGTTTTGAAATATCGCGTTTTAAAATATTGCGTTTTGTACCATATCGCGTTTTGTAAGAGATCGCGTTTTGAAATATCGCGTTTTGTACCATTTCTCGTTTTGTCATATCTCGTTTCGAAATATCGCGTTTTGAAATATCGCGTTTCGAGCGGCTCCGAAATTATTTATGGTGTTTTGCTCATTTGATATATGTAGCATTTTTTACTCAGTGTACTATTTTGTTAATTTAACCCTTTATAGCACCGTATTGCATATTTGCAACAACCAATTTATATGTTTACAATATTCTGTGATTATTATTTCCCCACAACTGGGAGTGTACGTATACCTTTACTATACATATATATATTCTTTTATATCCACACATAGTGTTGAGTATTGTAATTAAAATAAATTTTAAGCGGGAAAGAGAAATCTAAATGTCAGTAGTGTCGTACGTGTGTAGTGTAAATTTGGGCTTACTAGTTGGTCGACTTTCTTAATATATATAACTTTTTTAAAATAGGTAAGTGTTAATTAACACATTTTAAGTGTATAATTTGTTTATTATGTATAAGAATAATTAGAAAAATTAATCATATCATTGGTATTTTGGTTTATAATGATATATGCAAATATGGAATATCGTCCTTTTAGCTTAAAATACACATATGCAACATCGAGCTTTTACCATAAAATTTTATATAAATATAAATAGTGTTTTCCAGATTATCAGACTAGTTTTATTGAAAATGTCGCGAGAATACCTCACCGAAGAGGAAATTTTAAAAATTGCGGAAGCTTGGACTGATACCGGGGATGATATTGACGACGATGAAAATGAAGTCGAAATTAATGTTAATAAAATATCTGAAGAGATGAGAGCCAAAATTGAGAAAGAAGAAAAGCCCACTTCAATTATTGACGTATTAAATGAAGAACTTGAACAAAATAATAATCTCTTCGACATTGAGAACCTCCTAATAGAATTGGTCGAGAAACGACCAGCCGAACCAAGAAAACTCTCAAAATATTTATATTAACGCAAGACAATTCAAAAATTCAAAACTGATTTGGAAGAAAATGCAATCTAATTTCGATGAAAAGAGAATTGAATTTACGGGTGTTCAGAAGATCCTTCGGACGAAATTAAAAATTTAAACAGTCCATACAGTTATTTTCATTATTTCTTCAATCAAGATTTAATCAAAAAAAATTATCCATGAAACAAATTTGTATGCCGTCCAAAAAATCCTAACGCACAAGAAACTTTAATCGAGAATTCTTTAAAAAATTCAATGGAATATGAATAATTACATCAGTCGGGGATATTTCGAAAAGTCGTCAATATTGAACACCCAAACTAGGAAATGAAATTATACAGAGTGCTATGTCTATAAATAATTTAAAAAAAATAAGTCAACATTCATTTTAATAATAATCAAAATGCACTACCAAAACGTCACGTACATTTTGATGAAATTTATAAAATACAACTAGTAGTTGATGCACTCCAAATCTCATTCAGGAAAATACCATCAGAGAAATATTTATCGATAGACGATCAATTATGTGCAACCAAAACTAGACACTACTTAAAACAATATATCTCATCGAAGCCACATAAATGAAAACGATGATAAAAATCGCTTACCTTCAGAACCAAATCTAGGTGCATGCGTTAACGTTGTCATTAGAATGCTTCGGCATGTTGAGAACTATCGAAGCTATCAATCAGCTTCCGTTTAGGTCGTTTATTTGACACCGATAAAAATCGATATGTTCGACACGTTATAAATAACATTCATAATGCCAACAACAAAAATAGGAACGTTATTTAAGTAGCGTACCGAGAGATGATGACAACGATGATGCAATTTTGAGTAATTTTTTGCTTTGTTATAAGTTTAAGTCAAATTATGATGAAGATAACAATCCGCATTGAAAATTGTAAGTATTTGTAGATATAATGCTGGATATCCGTGTGAATATCCCAGTTTTAACACGGACTTAAAGAAGATTCTAGGATTTTCGAATATGAAGAATGGAAACCTGCGAATAGGATCGTTAAGTATAGTCGAGGGCCTAAAGTTGTGTAAAGAGGATGGAACGCAGGGTGCAATTTTTGCTATTTTGGGGAACACCACATTTACGCATTACAACAAAATGTACGAGAAATTATCAAAATGGATAAAGATTACGTTTCGCGAGCTTTGTGTAACTTTCAAAAAACATTATTTTATATTCTCACAAATTCCAAACTAAAACCGACCGATAATGCGATACACACGCAGCACAAAAAATCGACCTTTCCGTAACGGAAATTAACGTAATTAAACCATTTTCACGAACAATATTGGAATTTATGTTTCTTATTGGATTTCTTTATATAGAGACCAAACCTAACCGCCCATAAATATGGTGTTAGGACATTAAAATGGCAACAACAAAAAAATAAATGTCCAGTCCTCTCTCTATGTGCTTGTATATATTACAATCAATCATTCAATCAAGAAATTTATTACCAGAGAATAATAAATAATGATGAATTATTAGTTTTTTCCAATAAGATATATATGCGGGCGGATAAAAGAAAAACGAAAACCCGAAACGATTTTTCGTTGTCGGATTTATTGTTTGGGATGGTTCCTTCTCATCGTTAAATTTACGGTTTGTTGTCACGAAAATCGAAGGTTATAACCGCTAAACAACTTGAACAAATTACTTATATAACCTTATTATAGGATTTTAGGTTAAATCATGTTTCTACACAAGAATCGTTAATACAGTATGATGACTCTGTTTTTATAGCGTGAACTATTTTTAGCTGTATGTACATAATATGGTATATACTTTCTTAGGTACGCACTCTATCACTGTGTTTTGTTCACTCCGAGCACATACATAAAATTCACCTGCCTTAAACACCACTTTATTTAAAACCGACAAACACGAAAAATTAATATGCGTAAAGTCGAACGATATCTACTCGTATTTAGTGTACAGAAGTTGGTTACGACTAAAGGTAGTTAATCAAAATACCTTTACCTACCTTATTATCTAGCTAAAAGTTTGTTTGCATACAGCAACAGGTAGATTAATGAGGTATAATTCTAGTACATTGCTAAACCCCCTCGTTTGCAAAGTTTAAAGACAGCTTTTATCAAAAGAACGTAAAACGTTGTAATTTTTGGTTTTGCTTTATGCCAACCTGCATGATAAGACGACTTATGTACATACGTAAACACACACCATCGTATTCTTATCAAACAGTTTTTTTTTATATAGAAAAGAATAAAAAACAAAATCATTAAGTTTACACTTTGATTAAATAATAAAAATAATTTATTTATTTTTGTTATTTATACAAATTTGCGCCGGCTTGTTGCTGTTGTTGTTGTTATAATCGACATCGCGATTTGATAGATTAATTTTGTGATAATTTTTTTTTTAAATTGAAAAAAGTTTATATTGCCCCTACCTATAGTTTTACAGACGAGAAATCTACCCACAAATCCAAAATTAATAAGCGTATGCTCAACAACAGTAGCACATCCACCCCACCCAGTAAACATTTTTTTGCGGTTCGATGATTTTCAATGAGTTCTTGTTGGTTTACTGTGTCGGTGTATATAGAGTTATAGACACGTGAATCGAAACATAATTTTCAATTTCTTGTAAATTGAAAAATAAACAAACCAAAAATTAAATTTTCAAAATGAGATAATTTGGATTTTCTTGTAATTTTATTCCGGGAAAATGAAAATCTGAATAATATATATTTTTCGATTTGTTGTTTTTTTTGGGTTTAAAATTGAAAATATTCAGTTTTCATTTATGTATATCAATCAAGAGAGTTGCTTATATACATCTGATAAGAAACTGGTTATATAAGCAGCAGTTTACATTTTCGGACCAATTAAATTCTCAAATTATTAGTTTAAAGTTTGTAACCTTTTGGTTGGTTACATATATTATGAGATCACTTACACCGCGCATCACACTTCTCTCTACGTACCTAATAATTTTGTCGCGTACTATGGAAATGTAAATAATTTCTCTATAAAACAATATACTGATTGTAGTAGAATTGCTATGAAATTTGATTTGTTCGTTAAGAATAAAACCGGTTTGATTATGGTTCAAATGTTGAGGGGAAATATTATGCAGAAAATAAATTTTTTCTCGTCAATCATAGTCGTATCAGTTCAGTTTTGTCACAGCACCAAAAATAACTACCTCGGGTTAATAGAAAAAAAAAATAGTAGTTGAAAGTTTATTAAAAATTTGATTAAAGTTAAAAGTGCAGTTCTAATATATAGAATTGCAATAAAAATTAAGTTGCAAAGTTAAAACTAACTAATATTGTTAGTTAACGGTGACAAATAGTATTATTCCGGTGATATTGACGTGGATCGATTGGAAAAATTGTTTAATTTCTGCAATAGCTTACCAAGGTAAAATGTTTTGTGCTTTTGTAGTGAGTTTTGTCATTAATTGATTTTTGTTTATGTTTTAATTTCTATAAAAATAATCTAGATACAGGTCAAATAAATATCCCGAAATTTGTGACAGAACAACCTGTATTTCTTGGTACGCGAAATTTTTGTTTAACTCATATTACTACTTACTAAATAAAACACACGGGCTACCCATTCATAATATCAACAAAAATCTGGATACAGTAGCACACGAAAGTACTTCTACCTATAAATGCGTGCATGACGAGTAATTGCAATCTGACGCGTATGATTATTTTATAATATATAGCTAATATTTATTCCTTTTTTTCAATATATATGTTATTTATATTCATATTATTATTTATTTAAAGACAAAAATTAAAAATTAAATTATGAGATATGTGATTAAGAGCCATGGTTCATATAATAAATGAGAAATTCTAGATTTATGATTTCTTATATTTTTACAATTAAATTATATTAATATATTTATTTACTATATTTATCATATTATATTATATTATATTTATTTAATGCACTGTACATATTTTCTTGTCTTATTTATTTATATCCTCCATACTTTTGATTCATAATAATTTGAAACTATTATCTCCCTGGGTTGGGTTAAGTGTATTCTACTTCTGATCAGTATATAGTTATCTTTCCTCAGTAAATTTGTTGGCGATGTGTGATATGTGGATATGTGACATTTTTTTTTATTATGCAAAGTGATTTAAGAATGTGCAAATAATTATAAACGGTACCATGATGGTGTAGTTTAAACCGCACTCGGGATTTCGTGCTAACCACGAATATATTCATATGGAGGAGCGGGTAAAGACATGACCGTCACGACCAAGGTCATTCAACTAAGTTGTATTCGAGCTGTGATAGAAAACGGTGTATAGCATGCGGTTAGAGATCTGAATTTAGATTGTTTTAGTTATATAAATTTTGTGAGTGGCCATTAATGTATAAAGGTGTGTGCATAACTTAATTTTTATAGTAGCATATTATATCAAGCTCTTGGGACCGGTGGAAAGATCCCACCCAAACGACTGCCACCTAGCCGGCAATCTGCTACTCCATCACAACCAAGAGGTCTGTTAACGGTTTACAGTAAAATGCGAACAATTTTTTTTAAGTACTAAACAATCCGTTACAAGTTGACGCCGAGGAGCATTTCCTAAAACTGTTTAAATACTTTTAGGGTTTTTTTAGAGAAAAATTCACGTATCTAGGTCAAACTGTGATCAATTTCCAATTTCTAAATATTTAGTTATAGATGTATTAGTGTAAAATATACAAAATTCATAATAATCAGAATGATTAATTTTTTAATCTGAATTTTACGTTATAGTTTATATTACAAATATCGTTTAAAATAAAAATGCATGAATTTTCTTTTTTGTGGAGGTGGACGAATAATAAGTTTTTTATATTCTTGCTACCGATGTTTATTGTTTTTTCTTATTTGACGTAAGCCTTTTGTGGTTTTTACAGAATTAGCAACTGTGTTGTTGGATGATTGAAAACAGTTAATTTGAAAAAGCTAATGCATTCAAACACGTATTTTGATGATGTCTCTGATTTTTCTAAATGGTGATCATTCTACCGAAAAAGTGTTTTGAGTAGCCTTAAGTCTACCTAATCGGAGCATCATACACAATTTTCTAAAAGAAGCACCAGTAGGTTAGGATTAAGGATATTTGAACAAATAACCACTATACATGACAGAAATTGGGGTTTTTCAGTTTCCCGATATTCTTAAATGGCTCTCATTCTAGCAGAAAAAAGGTTTGAGTACCTTTTAGTCTGTCTAATCGGAAAATCATGTACAATTTAAAAAAAGGTACAAACATATAAAAACTGATTTTCGAAAAATTCGGAAAAATGAAGATTTGTCATGTACTCTGTGATTATATGTGACCAAATATCCTCAATCCTAACACTATCAACAAAACTACCTTTTGAAAATAGTGTTTAATGACTAAGATCTTTTTTTTTTTTTTTTTTTTCCTGTATCTCCACTTTAGGAGCATAGGGCGTCTACTAGACTTTTCCATCTGACTCTATTTGGGGCTACTGATTTTATTTCAGCCCATGATTTTCCAATGTTTTTGGCTTCCGCAATTACCGTTCGCTTCCACGTTACAGGTGGTCTTCCTACTTTCCTCTTTCCTTGTGGGTTCCACTCTAGTGCCGTTCGAGTTATATCGTCTTGTGATTTCCTTAATGTGTGTCCGATCCATCTCCATTTACGCCTTCGTATATCAGTCTCAATGCTCTCTTGATATGTTTGCCTATGCAGCTCGGTATTGGATATTTTGTTAGGCCAGAAGCACCTTAGTATTCGTCTGAGGCACTTGTTGACGAATACTTGTATCTTGTTTGTGATCTGCCGAGTTTGTCTCCACGTTTCGCAGCCGTATAGAAGCACTGATTTCACGCACGAGTTGAACATCCGTATTTTGGTGTTTCGAGAGAATACAGAAGTGTTCCAGACTTTGTGTAGCATGATGAAGGTTGCCCTGGCTTTATTTATTCGCTTGGTGATATCTTCTTCTGTCCCACCGGTTATTGATAGAGTACAACCGAGGTATACGAATTCTTTTACATCTTCGATTTGTAGTTGGTTGATGCTTATCGGTGTGGTTATTGCACTGTTGAGCCTCATTGTCTTGGTCTTATTGATGTTGATTTTTAGACCAACTTCGTTCGCTAAGTCCGATAGTTTCCGTATTTTCTGCTGCATACCGGAATATTTGTGAGTTAACAGGCATATATCGTCCGCGTAATCCAGGTCGTTGAGTTTGTTCGTTAGCCCCCATTGAATGCCATTGGGTGATTCCCCGTCCATTTTTTTCATGACACTATCTAATACTACTAGGAACAGTAGTGGTGAGAGTACACATCCTTGCCGTACTCCATGATTGTTGTAGTACGTTTCACTTTGCTTGCCTTTGTGTTGTACTCGGTTGCCTGCATCCCGATACATTTCTTGTATGAGTTGGATTATTTTGATCGGGATGCCCATTTCGCAGAGTGTCTTCCATATTGCATTCCTGTGTATAGTGTCGAAGGCGCGTTCGAAATCCACGAAGAGCAGGTATAGTGATGAGTTCCATTAATTTGATTGCTCTATGATGATGCGAACTGTATTTATATGGTCAGTGCAACTTCTCCCTGGTCTGAATCCGGCTTGTTCTTTTCTAAGTTTCATGTTTATTGTAGGCGATATTCTATCGAGGATGATCATTGATAACACCTTAATTATTGTGTTAAGCAGCGATATACCTCGCCAATTTTTGCATTCCCTTAGGTCACCTTTCTTAGGAATCATTATGGTCAGGCCTTCTTTCCATTTCCGCGGTATTTTACCCGTGTTCCATATTTCGGTTAGGAGAGGCGTTATGGTTTTCACCGTTGTGGATGTAGCGTGTCTGAATATTTCGGCTGGTATGTTATCCGTTCCGGGTGCCTTGTTGTTCTTCAATTTCTCAATTACACTACCAACTTCCCGCTCCGTTGGTGGATGGGTGTTAATGGTTTCGTTGTCAGCGTTATTGAGTAATGTGGAGTTTTCCGAGCTAGTTGATGTTCCATCGCCGAAGTATTCTGCCCATCTCTTTAACTGCGCTTCATCTGTTGTTAGTATTTGACCATTTTGATCCCTTATGGGTGGTATGTTGGTATATTTTCCTGTGACCTTCCGTACGCATTGATGTAGTCCGCGCATGTTTCTGATTGCTGCTGCTTCTTCTGCATCCTTGAGGATATTTTCCGTAAATCTTCTACGATCCGCCCTTGCCAACTTCTTAACTTCTTTTGCCATGCTTTCGTATTTGCTTCTTATTTCTGGCGTGTTCTGCTGGTTCAATTGCAATTTGAGATTTCGCCGTTCGTCAATTTTCAGCCATGTGGTGTCTGTTATCCATGGTTTGCGGTGGCGATCCTGGTATCCGAGCGAGTTGGCAGCTGTTTTGGCATATGTTTCCTCGATTCGTTCCCATTTTTCTTCCATGTTGGTGGCATCATCAATGGTTGACAATTTGCCTTCGAGCATGTCATTGAAGGTCTGCTTTGTTTCGCTATCTTTTAATCTTTCGATGTTGAATTTCCTTCTGTTAGACTTGTTGTTGTGTTTTATAGCGACTGGTTTGATTTTGAATTGTGATATTACCAATTGATGGTCACTATGGATGTCCGCACCCCTCATTGATCTTACGTCTTGCAACGATGAGAGGAATTTCTTGTTAATCATCACATGGTCTATTTGGTTCCTTGTTCTACCATCTGGCGAGGTCCATGTGTATTTGTGGATATCTTTGTGCGGAAATTTGCTACCACCTATGAATAGCTGGTTTGCGATACAGAAGTCGATGAGTCTTTCTCCATTATTATTTCTCACAGTGCTCAGCGCGTTTGCTCCCATGATGGTTGCCAAGTCAGAATTATCCGTACCAATTTTTGCGTTGAAATCTCCCTGAATTATTTTCACATCATTACGGTGTGTTTTTGCCATGGTAGATTGGAGTTGTTCGTAGAATTCATCTTTCGTAATCTCATCTGCCTCTTCTGTTGGTGCATAGCATTGTATGATTGTAATGTTTCTTATTTTCGATTGAAACCTTGCCATGATTATTCTGCTATTCACTGGTATCCATTCCATTAGTGCCTTTTTCGCTTTTGGTGTTGTTATTATGCCTACACCTTGCTCATGTGTATCATCTCGACCAGAGTATATTAAGAAGTTTCCGTTGCTCGTATTCATTTCACCACTGTTCTTCCATCTTACTTCGCATAGACCTAGAATTTCGATTTTGTAACGTTTCATTTCTTGCTCCAGTTGCGCTAGCCTTGATGTTTCAGTCAGAGTTCTTATATTCCAGGTTCCGATTCGTGTCCGTGTACGATAGCCAAGGGTTGATTGTGTTGTTTGCCGGTTTGAGTTATTATTTGTTCTAGTTTCCGTTTCTGTAATCATTTGTTTTTCAGATTAATGGGTGATTGGTCCATTGCATCCTAGCCAGATCCCGGGGCTGCTGGGTAAGGCATACTGGCATGCCGGGGGGGGAGGTTTCGTTCCATTCCATGACAGAAATTGGGGTTTTTCAGTTTCCCGATATTCTTAAATGGCTCTCATTCTAGCAGAAAAAAGGTTTGAGTACCTTTTAGTCTGTCTAATCGGAAAATCATGTACAATTTAAAAAAAGATACAAACATATAAAAACTGATTTTCGAAAAATTCGGAAAAATGAAGATTTGTCATGTACTCTGTGATTATATGTGACCAAATATCCTCAATCCTAACACTATCAACAAAACTACCTTTTGAAAATAGTGTTTAATGACTAAGATCTACTCAAAACTATTTTTCACTAGGATAAGCGCCGTCTAGAAATATCCTTGGAAATATGGTTTTCCGATTAGACAGGCTGTAATCTACTCAAAACTATTTTTCGCTAGCATGAATGCCGTTTAACAAGATCGGAAAACTCGGAAAAAGTGGCACATGTCATGTAGAAATATGTCACCAAATATTCTTATTCCAAACTGCAATAAACCTACTTTAACAAATTTGTATGATTTTTCGATTATGCAGACTTGGCTTTCTCGTTTCCACTAAAATCTGTTTCGAGTTATCGGAAAACTCGGAAAAACTGGCAGTTATATACTAATATCCTTATTTGGAAACCCAAAAAACGTGCGTTTATCATGTATCACCAATTTGTGACCAAATATCCTTAATCCTAACTATCACTACACCTACCTTTTGAAAATTGTGCATGATTTTCAGATTAAGCAGACTGGATGAACGTCTTTTAAAAATATCGGAAAACTGGGAAAACATTACATGGTCAAATTAATATGAACTATATATTTTTTAAATATCTTTTTAATTACTGTAAACTTTCATAGAACTAAAAAATGTTTTGTTACATATTTATATTTCTTTATATATATTCCTTAAGTATGTAAAACGAAATAAGATACCCATTCTGGATTGGGCTGGTAATTCGCTAGATATGAACCCGATTAAAAATGTTTGGTCTGTATTAAAACAGTACTTGTCGAAAAAAGTCATCACGACTAAGTCAACCAAGGATACCATTATAAGTAGACCAACAGTATGCCACGTCGTGTATTTCAGTTTTGCTTAAACATAAAGGGAGGTGGGCGAAATATTGCCTAGTTGTAACGGTGCATTCGCACGCGTAACAATAATTGAATTCCCACTGCTAATGATAAAATACTGTGCTAATATGATATAATTACTTGTAGTATGCGAATATAATAAAAACCCCTTAATGTCAGCAAGATATATTGCCACACGATCGCATAGTAATCTATATTATCGACAATAGCTCGCTCAAATCAAACAGATGTCACTTCGGGCTAAATGATGTTAAGCATGTCGGCCCAACAACAAAAAACACAACGAAACGAAAAAACACAAATACGGATTGCCGAAAAGGACAGGAATTTCCAACACATACACTTTGGCTTACCTCACCAGCTGAAAAACTTAAGGAGTACCAGTTAAAACAGCCACATACGAAAATTCAGCAGCCACTTACCTCGCGGTAGGACCTTTACGACAACTGGCGGAGGACGAAATGGCGTCTTTCTATCTTCCGACTAGGTGGTAAAACCCGATTTTTATGTGCAGGACTTCTTAATGACTGAATGCGATACGATAAGTAATAGTGATAAAGCTACTACAGAAGCGTTCATTGACATCTTCAAAATATTTACCTCAAGACAAGGATGTTCATTGGACAATGCAATAAACATGAGGTTCATACGGCAAAAAGGAAAAGAATGCAAGAAGATGAGTTAGCGGATTAACATCGAACATTAACAGGATAACATCGCATTTTCAACCAGCAGCATCATCCCATTTTGGTGGACTATAGGAAGCTGGCGTAAAGTCAGTAAAAACCCATCTAAACAAGATAATAGGAAACAACACACTGACCTACGAAGAATTAACAACAGTTCTAAATCAAATAGAAGCAGTGTTAAATTGTAGACCCGTATGGCTTAATCGGTTAGAAGTTCTCACACCCGGGAATAGGCCCGAGCGAGTCATTTCAGTCCGTGACCAGCGAAATATTGGTTTTGTCAAAAGAAGAACCACCAACAACAGAATGACACTGTTGTGGACAAAACAAGGCTATTACTTCACACGCTCTGAATAGTCTGCACGTTGGGAGCGGTGGTATAGCAGGAACAACAATGCAGTACAACATATCATCAAAATAATCTAATCAATGGTAAATGGAAGATTATAACGTACTTTAATACGGTAAACTATGTTGCACACTACACTCGAAGACGAACATGTTATGCACGAGACGCTAGTAGCTCAAGCACGACAAAAAGGTCTCCTTTCGATTTTGTTGGTACGATTGCGAACGAAAAGGAATTCTAGAATTGCGTCCAAACTATATCTTAAGAGGTTCAGGATATTGGGATGTTCAAGGGAGTTAATAAGGGAAGACCACACGACAATAATTAAATCTAGCTCAGCAATAACCTTATTGGAAATTAGGGCTATCGAGACCTCAATTCAACAACCATAAAAACGACTAGAAACATCAACAACCGATGTGTTGTGTTTGTGCGTCGAAACATACTAATTATGCATGCGGCTCTTTAATTTACAACAAAAATACATTTTATCAATTCTCTCATCATCGTTGTTTTTGAACATTGATTGCCATCCAGTTCACGTTTGGATCATGGCATGGCATGTTTGTCGGATCGTGGCATTGCATATTTCAATTACGTCCCGATTGTTTGGCCCAAAGAGCAAGAAAATTCTTTTTGTCAAATAAAGCGTGACTATTCACTCTTGTTAGTGACAGATGATCATCAGAAGAAATATAGTCAGATTGAGAGGGAAGCACTTTTGATCGTCTATGGGTGTAAACAGTTTCACCAATATCTCTATGGCAGAGAATTTATTCTGGTAACGGATCATAAGCCCCTTGTATCACTTTTTCACCCAGAAAAAGGCTAACTGGTGACGACAGCCAACCGTCTCCAGCGTTAGGCTGTATTTCTCATGGCAACCCCGATGCACTTTCACGACTTGCGTGCCAAGTAAACGAAGAATATCACGAAATGTTGGAAGTTTCCTCTGGACAGCAAAGAAAGTGCTGCAGAAACAGAGATTCCGTTCTAGCGAGTATCCACTCCTATGTGAAGGAAGGAAAGCGGAACTCTGTCTAAAATCGCGATCTTCAGAAATTGTATGTAAGAACAAATTCTATTAGTGTTTCCAATAACGTTTTTCTTCTCCAGACTGAGTTTACTCGACTCATAATGCTGGACATTGGGGCATTGCTCGAATGAAATCCAAACCATAGTGAAGAAATATCAACCATGCTAGGAGGTTGCTCCAAGCAGTGGAAACGATTTCTAGGTCATATGTGGATGTTATGTGTGGCTAGTTTCTCTCGATATCCATAGATAATGATGACGCTAGACATTACTACCAAATATACGGTTCGTGCGCTGCAAGAACTTTTTGCAATCGGAGGGTTATCAGATTTTCACGAATTCTGCTTTCGATCATGCGATTCTGATGTTTCTTAATTAGTGATTGTCGCCGAGCTCTGACGGTAAATTTCCGTGCGAAATACTTCATGGTCGGCCAACAACGACTCTGTTCTCATGTATCCATATTCAACTTCAACGGTTTTCATCTGGTGCGAAGTGGATTGAGAGAGAGATCTAGCAGGTGCATGGTAAGGTGATGTATAGTGAGTGTAGTTACACAGAATCGTTTAGTGCGATGTCACCAAAACCAAACACGAGCTCGGATACCGAATCCTGATCCGTTTGTTGTTGCTGGAACTGTAAATAGTCGGAAGCAAATAAGTTATCGAGCCAGATTGCTTCAGCCAGTCCGCCACGATCAATTTTTCGATAGATACCCACGAACTCTAAAGCTGGTCAAGAGTTACTACATCGTTTAGCAAGAATTCGACGACCTGTAATAAAATTGGATCCTTCATCATGATTGAGGAGTTCATAAAAATAAGGAGGAACGAATGTTGTGCTTTTGCATCTGAAAATCGATTGTACTCGAACATCACGTTTGAATCTCACCATGGCATGTTAGTCGAAAGGACTTTTGCTTTGCGACAAGTAAAAGTAACCGGAAGCAAAATCTGACTGGCGGCATGACTACTACCATCACATTGCGTTATATTTATAACTTTCAGCACTTCTTGCTGCTGTTACGTCGTTTATGGTCAGAAAACTATAACTTCATGCAGTGGCAGTTCAAGGCAGTTCCACTTTCTGATGCATAAGGACTCAGGAATATGTTGGGAATACAACATTCACAATAGTCAGTCTGAAAATCAGCCTCAATCAGGCAGAAATTTTAGGTATAAATTAGACTTTTATGGTAAAAATAAAGAATAAAGTAAAATTCCAACACAAGTGTTTGTTTTCATTAATAGACTCCACCCGTGGTAACATATTAATAAACAAAAATATTAAAAACTTTTGCTCCACCGGTTATATACGTAATCTGTCTAATCGTATACGTGCTCTTTATGAAATTTTTGGCCTGATATTGGTCTAATGAGACGAGTGAATTTTTTAATTAGAAGAATTTAAAGTTTCATTAGTTCGAAACCACATTTCAAAACGTTTCGTCAATCAATACCAAAACTTCTAAATTTTATCGTTGATCATTGAAATTTTTGTAAATATTAAAACTGCAGGTTAATTTAAAAATTTAAAATCTATAAAACACTTCGGAACGATAAAGGTACAAAATCTTCAAACAAGTTATTTATATAGTATACCTATATGGCAGCCTCTCGACCGTGGAGATACACAAGTGTGCAAAAAGTTAATATAAAATCAGGTTTTAAGAACTGGCCTCTAGTCTCGTGGAGATTTTTCCTGTCGGTTCTGGTATGAATTTTTAGCTAACAGTGTTGTATGTGTGTAAAGAATCCAAAAACCACTTGTACACATTAATTTAACGATGACGAGAATGTGTTGCGAAACGGTTAGCCTAATACTTTACATCATCTTGAAAATCGACTTAAAACACTCCTTAGTATCCTCGTCCTTATACACCGTGTGTAAAATTCGGTTCAATCTATCTACTTTAACACGCCAAAATAAAATTAAGTAACCCTAAAAGAAAAATCATTAAACTCAATTTTTGGTAATTTTCAGTTCGGAAAATTCACTTATCATTGTAAATTGCTAATAAAATAACGCAAAACAAAAAAATCAAATAAACACGAATTTACTTCTAAATTTTTAATTAGAAAATTTAATTTTGGATTTTTTGGAAAATTGAAAACGAAAAAAAACATATACAAAACGTTTTTGTTTTGGCTGGTGAGAGAAAAGTTATTTTTCCATTAAATATTTAAAATTTAAAATAATTAGAAATTAAATATAAACAAATTAAATAAAAACCAAAAAACAGCGAATTAATCTATTCCTGCTACTTGCTGTAAGTACGGGGAAGCAATAAAACTTTACAGTAGATGAAAAATGTTGCGGTTTTATATTTTATTTTAAATTTAATTAGGTTTTTGTTTCTTCGGGGCAAAATAATAAAAAAAAAGAATTCGGGTCAAAATTATCGGAAATTGTACAAATACACTAGCCAGATGTACATTTTCCATGCATGCAATAAAATGTGTCACATTGACACACACAAAGTTTTACTTGTACCAACATTCAGGAAAATGTAAATTTGTCATAATTTTTTCCATTTTGAATTTTAAATAAAATATGTATGTATGCTGTATACTACTCCTTATACTCGTATTTATAAGTATGCCTACTGCTGAGTACGTATGTGTGTGTGTAGAACATGTAATAGTAATAATAATAATAATAATAATAATATAATAACAATAACAGTAACTGTTTTTCTATTTTTTTGACGTAAAATCGATTTTCCCATAAACGAACCAACTCAAAAAGAACAAAAACAAAACTGGAATAGAAGAAAAATGGGCAAATTAAATGAAAATAGAAGAGAAATAATTATGATTGATTTCTTTATTGGTTTTCCGTAAATTCGGAAGTAAAAATAAAATTTGAATGTTTTATTTGAGGGTTTTTGTACCGTACGTGATCACTTCAGTTTTTCACTTTAATGCAAAATTAGTTTTTGTTCGTACCACACGGGGAAAATTTTACGTGGCGTGGTGGCTCTTAAATCAAACGTAAAAGAAAAATGCTATATATAATGTGTCAATGCTTGTTAGCTGACGTATACGTGGGTACAACAACAATAAAGATGTCATTTCACGTAAGTTATGTGTCGACGAGGAATTTACTAATATTTCGGTGAAATAAGTAAGTAATGTGGATAATAATCGGTCTGATCTAATTTTTCTATGGTTGATTTGGCACATAAGATTTTTAATAATTTTAATTTATAAAGACAGTTTCATCTAATGGTATGATGTACAATATTGAAACTTCCTTGTGCTCGCAATACAAATACGTTTCATGGATGAAGTGGTGCAGGCTAACAGAAAAGTTGATAGCGGTAAAAGCACTTGAGCCTGCCAACGTACCGAGGTCGGCGCAATCCGAACGATAATCTGAGCTGTTTGCAAATGTTTTCGATTACCCAAAGGCCAGAAGAAGGTTATTGGTATTACCGAAAGCTACTACCTGAAGATTCAGCGTCATATATACCTTTATTTATGGTTGGCATTACGGAAAAGTTACTGAGGTGAGTGATTTCTGGCAGATTATTGGTCACTTGATACTACCTAATGATTAGCATGATTAAAATTTTTTCGCAAAATGCGATCGCTGCAGTAGTAGAAGCGTAATCTAACACAGTGGCGGTTACCTGGATGACTTACAGATATATAGGGCGAAAAATTCTTCAACTCACAAATTCACTCTATGGAGCCATAAGTCATGTTTTAATTTTATGATTTTTATGTTTTGAATGTGTAGCCTTGATTAAAACAAACATTTTGAGTTACTTAATTTTTTGTTGTTGTTGTTAAAGATATAGGGTGTCAAATTTTGAGAAAAACGATAATCATGATGTTGTATATATGTCAATAAAACAAAAACTAATTGTCCGATAATTATGATTTTGGGCTCATTTTAAAGATAAGTTAATAAGGATTTACAAAAAAATATAAAAATAGTATACTGTTTAATTCCTTCATCTCTAAATTTCCCGCCAAAATGTTCTTTTTAAATTTTCTCAAAAACCTATTTTTTTTAATTTTTTTTTTTATAAAATTCGACAATTAATATTTTACAACATATCAAAAAACTAGAATGCTGTTATTTTTTGTTTTCTTGCAAAATTCGTTTTAGTAAGAGAAGTATTTCATTTTTATATGGAAGGCTATATAGATATTTCTCAGTGTTTTGGAATTGTTTACAAAAGACGTAGTTCACTTAATTTGTGTGTTTGGTTTATTATTTATTGTACAAATTTGTGTCATATTAAAGTATGAGTCACAGAATTATGAGGTGCCACCCCCTGGTTTATATCGTTTGGTTAGTCGTAAGTACCATAAATTCCTTTTCTTTCTTGGGATATTTTATAAAATAGTAAATAAAATGTTGTTTTCCCTTTTTTATTGGGGGTTGATTATTTTTACTTGACGCAGGCGTACCTGTTAAACGATGAGTAATTCTCTTGAAAACAAAAAATGAACATTGTTGATATAAATAAGAGTAAAGATTTAACTGTGTTGTAAACCATATCGCGATTCTAAGTATTCGAGTATACTTAAACGAGTTACGGATTATGTTAAGCAATTTATGCCACAATCAGTTGAGAATCAAGATAATTTGTATCTCTGTTCAACGTGCTATATAAATATTACTTGCAAACGACGAAAATAGAACCAGAGTTGTCACCAGTTGCGGGACCATCAACAAGATCTCGTCTAACACCTCAAATAGCCGATAACGATAATAGCAGTGATAGTGAAGAGTGTTATTTAAAAAATGTGTCTGTTTTGGAAAAAATGAATGAAGTGTTACCCTTTCTTGGAAACTCTCTTATATATCCGAGTACGTTAGAAGCCAGACCGAAACATCAGCAGCAAAAATTAAGAGATTTAGCTTCAATAACACCATCAACATCTTTGGTTCCAGGAATCGTGCCGCTTTTGCATCAGTCAACCAAAGATCGAAGGAAGATTGCACTATATGATGCATTGATTGGTGATCTAAAAGCTAAATTCGAGAACTGGAGAAAACCAGTGATAATTTACTATATTACCAAAATCATTAACCATTCAAGAAATCCAGAATGAGTTCAAGGCAACGCAAAATATGGTGCGAACCGCTAAAGATCTACGAGACAAGAATGGTCCACTAAGTCGTCCAGCAGGTAAAATATGAAAGCGAATAAGTGATGAGCTGAAGCAATCAGTATTATCTTATTATACTGATGATGATGCTAGTCGGATAATGCCAGGCAAAAACGATTGTTTAACAGTCGATAAAGCTAAAGTTCAAAAGCGGCTAATGATGTGTACATTGAAAGGGTGCTTCGAAGGATATAAGACGATGGATCAGGATGACGAATCAAAAAAAATTGGATTTTCTAAATTTTCACTACTTCGTTCAAAATACTGTGTACAACCAGGTAGTAGTGGAACGCACACAGTCTGCGTGTGTACCATACATCAAAATGTAAAATTAACTATTTATGGCACTAAAATAGAAACTATTACCAACGGAAAGATAGCGCACTACCGGGATTGTATTTCAACTATTTTATGTGATGAGCCATGCCACTTTCTACAATGCGAAAGCTGCCCAGGACTGGATAACTTTAAAGAATATTTGAAAAATGCATTTCGGGAACATGACTGCGAGGATGCTGAGTTAAAATTTAATCAGTGGGTTTCTGCCGATAGTTGCAATCTGGAGACCTTTTCTCAATCGTTGGATCAATTTCTGGATTATTTCATAAATAAGCTGAAGAATCTGCTACCTCATTGCTTCATTCCACTTCAGCAGACCAGCTTTCTTAAAAAATAAAAAAATGGCGCTGAAGTCTACGAAGGTGATAGTTTTATGTAATTTGCAGAAAATTATGCATTTATAATGCAAAATGCCACACAAGGCATTTCATTGGAATAATAAGCAAGCGACTATTCATCCATTTGTAATTTACCAAAATTTGGTATGTTCAAATTCACCACGATACTGTAGCGGTTCACTTATTCATTGAAAAATTGATGCAGTTCTTGAAAACTAAAATATCCAGTTTATCTAAACTTTATTATATTACCGATGTCGAAGACACGGATTATCAAAATAAGAAAAATTTTAAGAACATTTAAAAACACAAAGAGGATTTTGGAGTTGATTGTGAATGTCATTTCCATGTAACAGCTAATGGAAAGGGCCATGTGATGGAGTAGGAGGTACTATCAAAAGAATGGCATCCAGAGCTAGTCTCACATTGGAATACAGCAGTACAATAACCAATGCAGATGCATTATTTAAATGGGCTAAAACGTTGAAGACAGATATAAAATTTGGATTTTGTTCACACGCAGAACATAAATCCAAGCAAATCAAACTTGCAACTAGGTTTGAAAACTTAAAAACAGTAAAACGAACTCACGGTTTCCATGCAGTTATTCCAACAGAGGATGGCTATTTGAATTGTAAAAAATGTTCTAATTCGGACGATTATGTCAAATTTAAATTGTAATTTTTAATTTGAATAAGATTTAATGTTAAACAATAAAATAAAATTATCAAAAGAATTTGGGTTTGAAATTTTAAATATATGCAATTAAATTTGAATAATAAATATCAATAATTTAACTGAACTATCCTTTTTGTAAACAATTTCAAAACACCGAGAAATATCCACTGAAATACAGTTTTTCCATATAAAAATGAAATACTGCTCTTATTCAAACGCATTTTGCAAGAAAACAAAAAATAACAGCATTCTAGTTTTTTGATATGTTGTAAAATATTAATTGTCGAATTTTATAAAAAAAAAAAAAAAAAATCAAAAAAATGGGTTTTTGAGAAAATTTAAAAAGAACATTTTGGTGGGAAATTTAGAGATGAAGGAATTAAACAGTATACTATTTTTATATTTTTTTGTAAACCCTTATTAACTTACCTTTAAAATGAGCTCAAAATCATAATTATCGGACAATTAGTTTTTGTTTTATTGACATATAAACAACATCATGATTATCGTTTTTCTCAAAATTTGACTCCCTATATCTTTAACAACAACAACAACAAAAAAAATTAAAGTATTTCAATTTTTTTTTTTCAATCAAGGCTACACATTCAAAACATAAAAATCATAAAATTAAAACATGACTTACAAAAATTTGTGATTTCACGTGTTTTTCGTCATAGATAAGTTGCAAATACCCAATAAGCGTCCTCAAGCGAGAGGTACAAATGAAGGATGTGTCAAAAGAATTTCACAAAATGCTACTTTTATAACTCGCAGTTGGTATAGAAAATGAGGGGAAAATCCCAAATAAAAAACCAACCAAAGGACAAGTTGACGGTTCAGAGGCCCAGACCACCATAGTGCCGCCAAATTTAATGGTGACCTTGGCTGCTGGTGCAAAAATACATACGATCAGTGCTATTACACACCGAAAAGTAGATCAGAACAGTGTCCCTAATGATCCCTACAAACAAAATAAGAAAGCCACCAAAATAACCTTCCTAAAATCTTGCTGCAGCAACGTCGGTCAAATTCTTTACCTTATTTGAAATTCTGTGCATCTAAAAGTACGCAAGCATACGTGCACCAGTCGGAAACAACTTGATTAATCTTCTCAGTGAGGCAACATTCTTCGAAGGGCAACAGAAACAGGCCGGCCAAAACACCAACGTCGGCAGAATCATTTCATAGTCTCAGTAAATTAAATAAAACGCGTGAAATTGAAATTAACAACAACAAAAACTCTTGAATCACCACAAATTGGCACGTGATGTAACGCAAAAACCAAAGGCGACGCGTGAAACCCTCGTCCAGATGCCGAAGAAGACAAATAAGAAAAACTTAATGTATGCGAAAATATTGAAAAATAAGAAGACCAACTCTAACCTGAAAAATAGTGGGGTTAACATGGCCTGCAATCGGAAGACGGAGAAAGATAGTCTCTTACTCGAGCTAGAGAAAACGGCACGCGAGAATACAGCTGGGTTATTAGTACCTTTGGAGTGAACCCTGGGGAATCGGAAACACAGGTTAAAATTCTTAAGAAAGCAGGCGGGGTTCTCATCGAGATTAAGAACATGATAAGATTACCACAAACTAGGAGGTTTACCAGTCAGTGGCAGATCAATTTGTGAAGATGATGTGTATAAAAAATTTGTTGAGAAGATTTCAATGTCCGCAAAAAATTTTCTGAAGTAAAATACGAGTATTTAATGTGTGGTTTACCGAATCCATATGAAAGCTAACCCGATTTGAAGTTTCAAGATGATTTAAATAGGATCATTGCATGTTTTGTACGCAAACTCGAATCCTTGCTAGTTGCTCGAAAATAATGAAATTAGTACTAAAATTAAGATATGGCGAAGCCACACAAAAACTTTTATTATAGTATTCGCTGCGAATTAAAGGTGGATGTTGCTGTTTCTCCATCAGCCATTGTAAAACTTTGGAACACATTTTCAAGTTCGGATTTTCCAGTCAGTTCGTACCCTGGTTCAAATCTTATTTGAGTAATCGAATCCATTGATGTGGAAACAATTAAGATTGTTGATTGATTGTATTGTGCCTACGTTCGATCCTAACTGGAATATGCTGTAAATGTGTGGCGTCCGTTCTACGAAGCTCATAACCAGAGTATTGAGAAAATTCAATAGAAGTTTATTGAGCTGGAAAGACGGATTGGTTTATGACCATGATCTACCATACCACGTAAACATACAGCGACAACCACCATATTTAACCGGGTGCAAGACATACAACTTGACAACTCTTGAAAATAGACGAGAATTGTTAAAACGTACATTTATTGGTAATCTCCTACTAGGTCTAATCGACGCACCGGATGTGCCAAAGTCAATTAACATAAAGGTTCCTGGTAGACATCTAAGAGATCATGGCTTCCTCCACTTAGATAGACACAAAACCAACTATGACGATAATGAACCAAAGAAGATGATGTGTAAAAGTTTCAATAGAATTAACTATTTATTTGATTTTTGTTTAACTAAAGATACTTTTAAAAGTAGATTAAGGTAATTTTATGCCTCTCAGTGATTTTTTGGTTGTTACTTTACTTTTATATTTCAAATTTGCAAATCCAATGCGGATTTATTTTATTTTATATAATACGTTTCAAGTCAAATTTGTAGACTTTTTTCAATATACTTATTTATAAAATAATAAAATAAATGCGAGAAGTACAGGAACATTGATGGAAAATGCTGGGTTGCAAATTTTAATCAAAAAAACTGCGAAAGGATCATGCAGGCATACGGCTTTCGAAGAAAACTCAATAAATCACGAAGCTAGGTTTACTGAGGTGAAAGTGGAGGAATTAAAATTTAGAGTTGCTATGCACTTCTGACGGCATCGATGGAGGATTTTAAAAGTTTTTAGCAACGTCTAGTCGGCGATGTCACGAGCCGAATGGCTGCCAGGTACCGATAGCTGAGTACGGGCTATTCTTGAGCAAAATCCTCTATATTCTGGGCAGGTGAAGCGAGATCATTTATTAAAATTACATTCGTTTTTACTGTATGAAAATAACAAGTGTATGCCCTCCAACATGCTCTATTAACTAGGACGGATCCGTAGATAATACCCCAAATATCACATTGAAGACGGCAGTCCTCGCCATAAAGCTGGAGAGCTTTTTGACCTCTGAGTAGGTAAAGAAAATACAAAAATTGGTGCTACTTTGAAAAGGGAAAAATTTTCCACCCATCGTGCAGCAACAATATGTTTCCAGAAAATCCCACTTAACGATCGAGCGATACACTTGAGGTAGTGTTGCTGTTTTGCTTTACAAGGCATCAGATAGGAAGAGTGTAGCAAAAAATACTGCGCCATTATTGCCTTGGACATCAAAAACGTGTTTAACTCCCCTATAGGTGAAGTTGCACCATAAATGCATTAAAAATACTTTTCTATATTAGGTAGATCATGAAAACTTATTTTTAGAAAAAAAAAATTACTAAAGTTTAATCCGAATGCAGATATCCGGAAATACAAGGTCGATACCTTAAAACGTATCGCGGGGTTAAAACGTCTTTGATGTCCAAGGCAATAATAATGGCGCAGTATTTTTTCGCAAGGCTCAATATTAGATCCGCCATTGGGAAATATAAACATCGTGAGAGCTTTTATGGCCACGTTGAAGAATGAGGCAGGGCATTTTGAAACCAGTCACTATTCGACGGTGGTTGTCTAAACGTAGATTTTAGTAAGCGGAGCATAAAACAGAGGCAGTATTAATTAAGAATAGAAGCAAACAGGAACCATAACCATCCAAGTTGGCAATTACGAGATCATGTCTAAGCGTATCAAATATTTTGGAGTAATATTGACGCAAGATTCTCTTTGAAGACACGCATTAATTACGTTAATGGCAAAGAATTTGTCTATCATTTAATTACTAATTTTAATGAACCAAGACAAAATCGCCGGAGAAATTTGGCCCGTGTCGTCATGTCGATCTTATTGTACGGATTGTTTTTTTTGGGTATGGGGTCACTACTATTTGAAACCTACAGTCGAAGTTCCAATTCAATGATGTACCGAGGTGTGCGCTACGAGTGATCTGTGTTTTTCACACGATATCAAATAATGCGTCATATGTCACATCGGGGATGCCGTCTACTTGTCTTCCGTGCATACTTACACGCATGAAGTTACATTACGTCGAAAGCGAACGGAGAACGCAAACCAAAGGTGCGTTATCAAAAAGTCCACTCGAAAGCGAACGGAGAACGCAAACCAAAGGTGCGTTATCAAAAAATCCACCTCCCGAGAAAATACTTAACGGTCCATCAGAATCCAATATAAATAAATATGATGGAGTTCCAACCATTTTCACCTTCCCACTAGTAATCATGAAAATTTTCGACCTCGAGATTTTTGCAGATTTACTTTTCGCTAACTGGCTTTACAAGTTCTCTGTGTGTGTGTGTGGGTGTGAGTCTGTATGTATGTGGTGCTGTAGAAACTAAATGTTTGTGTTCTCTCTACAGCCCAGATGGGTTGTCTGATCGGAGTAAAACTTCATCAAGATTACAACGAGCATTACAATGAGCTCTCGAGGGAGCACAATATGGATGTTAAAAAATAAACCATAAATAATTCGAATAGCCATACGCAATCGGTAAATAGAAACTACAACTCACGTTGTAACTTAATGCCATCATACAGAAATTCTTTAGAACAACAGGCCACATTACTTTGATTTGAGAAGAAGGCAGAAAAATATGAAGGATAGAAAACGAGATCGTTCCACACTTGATGGTATAGTTGATGAAGTCCGGTAACTTGATAACGAACCGGTAATTACAGCTGGGCGGACAATATAAATAAAAATTGCAGTTACTTGTGACAGCGTGCGTCTGGAAATCAGTTCAGTTTAGTCCACTCTTGTTGTGGCTGTCCGAAAATCTGATAAATCCATTCGATTTATTGAACGGGTCTTACAGAATTTAAAGTTAATTTTAAAACTAACGGCGACGGCTATCGTTTTGCTATTGTAGAAAAAAGCAGAAAAATGAAAAACATATGAACATTTTACTATTCTTCTCTTTTTTGTTTCTATGCTTACTATAGGCGAAATGAACCGAAGTCGAACCGCAAAATGAATACATTTTTATCACAAGTATTTAGATAAGACGTGGCAATTTTTTTTAATAAAAACTTGGTTTTCAGTATAAGACAAGCGAAATAAAATTGGATTTCTTCGATTACTGCGACATCTATCATGAATGAGGAAAATGTTTCAGACAAATCCTACGTATTTTTTTAGCAATAGAATACGAATCTGCAATAAAAAAGGGCTTTAAAATTCCAAAGTCACTCCCACCATATTTACAATGATTTCCTCCGGAGAATGATTAAATTTTGTAAAACAAATTAAGGAACACGAACGCCTTCTAGCTTCAACAGTTCAAAGAGAACAATTCAACAGTAAGTTTTGCACTTATGAAAAAGAGAGAAAAAAATATTTTTATTGTTTCATCAACTTACATATAGGAAACAACAACTAACAACAAAAATCAACTTATACGAAATTGGAGTTTGGAAATCGAATACTACACTACTGAGCACCTACATCGACTGAAACCTCCGCGCGTACAAAAACGCGTATTTTTTAAAATGGCTTAACCGAATTTCGAAAACCAAGTTTTTTGACAGCTTAGTATTTTATCTTTACAAAGACACCTTTATCATTAAAATCTATACAGTACAGTTCAAATTAAAGTAATCGTAGGCGATGTTTAGGTGAAAAAAATTTGCGAGCTGCAATTCCCTGTATAATACCACGTTGACCGACATTTGCCATCAGCCACTTATCAGACGTTGACCTGAACAAATCTCAACCAGTTTCATTCGTTGTTTCCTTAAAATCATACTACTATAAGTGAAAAAGTTTGATTGGTTTTCAATTTAATTTTATTTGAAGGTTGTAGTAGGTACCACGGTTTCAAAGATATTCATATTTAAGAATTCAATTAAAATAAGTAAGTAGTGTCATTTGTTGCCGCTGTTTGCCGATAGTTGCGACTAAATATGTTTTGTTGTCATTTTCATTTTTAGTATTTACCTGCTACTTACATGGCGAACTTTTGTAATCGTATTCCGTTAATATTTGAATTGATACGCGGCGTATTAAAACTTATACTGCTCATAAACAAGGAAAATAGAGAGAATTTCCATTTTATAGTAAAATGTGGGGTTGGGATTTTAGAAAAAAAACGGCTTTTCTCTTTTATTTATAGTGTCGAGATTTTTGCAGATTGTAGATTCTTTATTGCGCCGAAGTTCGGAATAATAATTTTCTAGGTGTCTGTAAGCTTTTTTACCAATTTGAAAGATTCCAGTGGAATTTGGCGGGAATCGCCTCACCGGAAATTGCGGCTTCTATGGAAGCTTTTCGATTTTACATTTATTTAAAACAAAATGGCATTTACGATCAGCAAGAAAACCATTTTCAAAATATCGAGCTAGAATTACGATGTTAGATAAAATCCGACAACACAGCTTGAATTTAAGAAATTGAGTATTTTTAGCGGATACCGACTAACTGGACGATGCTATTGTCTAATTTTTGTTATAGCTGTAAACAATAAATAGTTTAACGCCATAATACACGACGTACTAGTTATCATTGTGGGTCAGTACAGATTGTTTTTTTTTTAGAAGTTTTTGGCTTTCGGCAGGCCATTGCCGATATCAGTAAAACAGGCGATATAAATTTTAGGTCAATTTAAAAAAAAAAAAAATTCAATTACTTAGGTCCTCGGAACGAAGTTAAAGCGATTGTGGTTAAACGAACAATCATTCATCTAGAATTTAACACGAGAATTACGTAATAAACCCACAAGTAGAACATCAAAATTAAACGGTTTTTATAGATATTATGCAATACAACAATTTGTTATCATGCAACAAACATAACAACGAGAAAAATAGCAGAAAAAATATCTTGTCTCGCACTCTATATATGTAGATGCATCCCCCCCGCCACCCTGATATTTTTGCTGGCACATTACTATTGTACCCTTTTGGCAATAAAACAGTTCATGAAAATGAAAAACTTTTATATAACATGAATTCTATTTTTAATTTTCCAATTTTTTCCGGAAACTCTTTCCCATTCGATTTTTTGTTTAATTTCAAGTTTTTGCAGCGAATTTTTTTTTTTGTTTTTTGCAATTCGGGTGAGAAATTTTTTGTATTCTTAACATACTTGTAACGGTATGTGTGGCAGAAGCGAGTGAGAAAATGAAAAATTAAAGTTTTTTAATGTTCCTTGAATTATTTTTTGTGTTATGTGTGCATCAATTTTACAAACGATATACCGTGTTTGTTGCTGAGTAGTTAAGTTTTGATGATTGGCGTTAAGTTATAGTGCTTTTTTTAGATTTTTATTGGTATCGGGACTGAAAAGTTTTGCGAACCAAGTTTTATGTATATGGTTAGATAAAACGAATCAATATCTAGTTTCTTCTTGCAAAACGATGAATTCATGGAATGATGTAAGAACAGCATTAGGTTTTACTTACCCTTCTTTCTTCTTCTTTAGCGACGCGCAAATGGTTTTCGATTGCCTCTAGATCGATGACGGGCAATGCTGTTTCAATGTTGTACACATCGAAATTAGCTAAAAATAGAAAAAATACATATATGTAATTACAGCTAAGATAAATGGTCAATAAATTAGAAAACGACTGCAATATACATTTATACCGCAATCTAGTTGGTGTACATTTTTCATTATTTCCCAATTGGACACATGTTTCCGGTTAATTAAATTCAACCATATAAGCCAATGGTTAATTGCTTAATACAAAAATTTCTTACTGTGGTTACAATTATAATAAAGTTGATATACAATATATAAACATCTAGTTTATTATACTTTAAAGTCTAATGTACGATCACTAAATTGAGAAATGTCATTATGAAATTTGTTAACTTGATACTGCGGGAGACCTCCGGTGCGGTGACAACCAATAATACGCGGATTTGTTTATACAATGTGTTTGTTTGAGTCATCTAATATTTTAATTGATGATTTAAAGTAGAATGAATGTTTAAGTAGCAAGACATTTATCAAAATTCCATTCCATATTTTGACGATCGACCTTAAGCTTGGATCACCATAAACTACTGAATTTAATACTTTCGCGCAAGGACAGTAATTTAGGGCAAATGTGGTTGGGTTCTGGAAAATCACTCGGTCACAACGTTTTACAAAAAAAAAAAAATCGGCCCAATCGACCAAGCCGCGTGACGATTTGGTTTGAATGTAGCAAAAGTAACACGAACGAATCAAAATATAGAATTTACTTAAATTACGAATAAGGGAAGAGTAAAAAGTATTCCAATATAAGAGCCAATCGGTATGCATAGCACACGTATTTTGTGTATTTCACCAGATATGTTTTAGAATAGCTTAAGCACGTAATAACATGCTGTATAAGATAGCAGAAAATTTCCAGCAGAAAAAATGCGTTTTGCTATTCACCGCTAGAGGCATCACTATCACAAAAATGAAATTTTTTCTGCTGATATTTTTTTACACCAGCAGAAAATTTTCGATATTTTTATGCAAATTAAAAATTCTCAGCAGAAAGTTTTATGAAAAATCAGAGAATTTATGAAAAAGAAGAGAAAATGTATGTTTAAACGTTTTGAAGCGATGAAAGTTAATTTTCTTTAAAAAACGATTTGCGTATGTATAGCGTAAGCACTCTCAAAACATAATTAAATTATCATAATCATAATTATGCAAACACAGGGCAACATCAATACATGGCCGTCGTTGAAAGTACTCCATACATTTTTTAAGTCATTTTAATGTGAATTGTTTTCAGTTTTTTAACAAAAGTGTTAGAAAAACCCCCCTGTAACTACCCTGGGTGTATGTTTTTATGGTAGCTGAGATCATATTCTATATGCATGAGTAACATAAGATTCACACCTGGCGTACGTAGCCTTTCATATATTTTTGATGTCATTTTAATGTGCAATGTTTTCAGTTTTTTAACAAAAGTGTTAGAAAAACCCCCCTGTAACTACCCTGGGTGTATGTTTTTATGATATCTGAGATCACAATCTATATAAATGAGTATCATCAGATTCACACCTAGCGTCAGTAGCCTTCCATACATTTTTGATTACAATGACTACATTAAAATGACTTTAAAAATGTATGGAAGGCTACTGACGCCAAGTGTGAATCTTATGTTGCTCATGTATATAGAACATGATCTCAACTACCATAAAAACATACACCCAGGGTAGTTACAGGGGTTTTTCTAACACTTTTGTTAAAAAACTGAAAACATTTCACATTAAAATGACTTCAAAATTGTATGGAAGACTACTGACGCCAGGTGTGAATCTTATGTTGCTCATGTATATAGAACATGATCTCAGCTACCATAAAAACATACACCCGGGGTAGTTACAGGGGGGTTTTTATAACACTTTTGTTAAAAAACTGGAAACATTACACATTAAAATGACTTAAAAAATGTACGGAAGGCTACTGACGCCAAGTGTGAATCTGATGTTACTCATGTATATAGAATATGATTTCAGCTACAATAAAAACATACACCCAGGGTAGTTACAGGGGGGTTTTTCTAACACTTTTGTTAAAAACTGGAAACATTTCACATTAAAATGACTTCAAAAATGTATGGAAGGCTACTGACGCCAGGTGTGAATCTTATGTTGCTCATGTATATAGAACATGATCTCAGCTACCATAAAAACATACACACAGGGTAGTTACAGGGGGTTTTTCTAACACTTTTGTTAAAAAACAGGAAACATTTCACATTAAAATGACTTCAAAAATGTATGGAAGGCTACTGACGCCAAGTGTGAATCTTATGTTACTCATTTATATAGATTGTGATCTCAGCTACCATAAAAACATACACCCAGGGTAGTTACAGGGGGGTTTTTCTAACACTTTTGTTAAAAAACTGGAAACATTTCACATTAAAATGACTTAAAAAATGTATGGAAGGCTACTGACGCCAAGTGTGAATCTTATGTTGTTCATTTATATAGAATATGATCTCAGCTACCATAAAAACATACACCCAGGGTAGTTACAGGGGGGTTTTTCTAACACTTTTGTTAAAAAACTGAAAACATTTCACATTAAAATGACTTCAAAAATGTATGGAAGACTACTGACGCCAGGTGTGAATCTTATGTTGCTCATGTATGTAGATTATATTTTCAGCTACCATAAAAACATACACCCAGGGTAGTTACAGGGGGGTTTTTCTAACACTTTTGTTAAAAAACTGAAAACAATTCACATTAAAATGACTTAAAAAATGTATGGAGTACTTTCAACGATGGCCATTTTTTTGATGTTGCCCTGTGTTTGCATAATTATGATTATGAAAATTTAATTATGTTTTGAGAGTGCTTACACTATACATACGCAAATCGTTTTTTAAAGAAAATTAACTTTCATCGCTTCAAAAAGTTTAAACGTACATTTTCTCTTCTTTTTCATAAATTCTCTGATTTTTCATAAAACTTTCTGCTGAGAATTTTTAATTTGCATAAATATATCAAAAATTTTCTGCTGGTGTTAAAAAATATCAGCAGAAAAAATTTCATTTTTGTGATAGTGATGCCTCTAGCGGTGAATAGCAAAACGCTTTTTTTCTGCTGGAAATTTTCTGCTATCTTATAGAGCATCGTAATAACTGATCTTTACGTTTTATACCAAGGCTGCCAACTTGTTGAAAAGAAGATCAAAATTCGAAAAAAATTTCTAGTCCTTCAATTTACCTATTTATTAACTTGTGTGAAAATCTTATAAGCTGCTTCGTCATCTATTGAGGTAGTTTGAATCCATTTAAATTGCCAATTTTCTCATTTCATGGCCAATAATGAAGTGAGCCGGCGTTTAAACATTGTCATTATCACTTGCTAGTGTGCAGGAGAGAGTGAATTCAGGATGGCTTCTCAGCGCAAGTGAAAGTTCATAGATTTCTCAAAAATGAGGCGCTGTAAGAGGATTATACCAATTAATGCTCTCATTCAGCTATATATATCGCTATATATTTCAGCACAGAGCCCAAGACGAAGCACAAATTACTTCAACCCTAACAGAAAATAGTTTGTAGTTAAATCAATTGCCTATTCTAGATGAACTTAGATGTGTATGGTTTTTGGCCCTGAAATATGGTACCAAAAACTTGCTTATCCTGATCATCTAACAACGGTCATAAACGCTTTAATGACATCTTTTAGCTCAATAAATGTTATGGCTCCCTTCCCAGTAAACCATAAGTCATATATTATTTTTTGTTTCATCATATATCGGTCTTAAGTTAGTCAGTTTGGAGGTTTGACATCACAATTCGATCACCAGATTGACCATTACCTAGCAAAGCATCATAAATTAGACTTTCGTGTGACTCGAAGTCATAAGGCCTCATACAGTGGCAGCACTATCACTAAAGAGAAATAATTTTGTTATGTAATTACCAGCGGAAATTTTTCATTCATTATGTACCACTTTTTTCACTAAATAAAATATCCCAGCGGAAAAAAATTTTAAAAGTGAACCTTAAAATGGCAAATTAATTGATCTCCGAAGTAAAGAAACTCGGTATATGAAATCTTGAAATTTAACAACAGTCCGTCTATCCGCCATTTCTTCCAATAGTAACCAATACTTTCGGTTGTTTTTCTAGTAGCCTAGGTCATACTGAGACTATATGGAAAATTTGGGGAAAATTCAGAGACCAGAATTTTCAGTAGAATTTTTTGATTTTCTGCGGCCATATGTTATAAAATATAGTATAGTTATAGTTATAAAAATTTCATAAAACTAGATTGAATGTGCAAGATCTCAACTTTGAACTAATATTGGATTCCACTACCGTAAGTACATTAAAATTTCATTATATTCAGAAATTCCCAAAATAAATTTTAAGGCGGTTTCACATTTACAAAAATGTGTGCCAAACACATTCGGCAAAAATATTTTTGCAACAAATCGTCGTGTGGAGTATTATAGTGACATATACGCCACTCGTAAAATTGTTGTTACCAATTGTATTGGTTACTATTGGACATCAAATTTTAAACTTTAAAATAAAATTAACTTGGTTTAAAGATACAATTTCAAGTCAATGTTCATTTTTTTCGTTAGTTTAATCATTTCTTTATTTGAAACTAATTTAAATATTTTGCTAAATCATACCGTTTTAAAGAAAATTAACATTTGCTGAAAAGTGATGAAAATAGATTTAGGACATCTCAAATATATTTGTAAAACTCATACTTTTTTTTATTTTTATTTTTATTTAAAGCACGCAGGCTAATCATTTATTTTCAATACGATTTTTTGTCATATATAATATAATAATAATATACAAAAGAAAATAAATGAGTAGGGTAATCATCACCGATTTAACGGCAGTATTGATCTACCATTTAACAAGAAAAATTATGAAAAAAGTTATGAATATTACAAATAAAAATTTAACAATAAAAATATAAAAAATAAAAATATCAAAAAGATAAACAATTGAAACTAAAATTAAACTGCATCAGACAAAAACTCTAAAAAGGAAATCGATAATAGGGTGCTCAAAAAGCCAAACTTTAAGTAATGGGAGAAATGATTTTGAATTTATTTGTTGCCGTATGCTAAATGGAAGTTTGTTAAATAAGGAAGGAGCAGTTACCAGGAAATATTTTCTAAAATGTTCACTAAAAAAATGTGGAACAACAAATAAGAACTGATCATTGTTCCTAATGTTGTATCGCACATTTGATCTCAATAATCGGTGCCCACTTCGCAAATAAAATAAACGTTAAACCTTATAAACATATAATTGTTGTAATGGTAAAACTTTAAAACTCAAAAATAATGGCCATGCAGAAACCCGTGAAGACTTAAAACACATGATACGAATAGCATATTTCTGAACAGTAATGATAATTTTAAAAGTTGAATGATAGCAACCACCCCAACACGATAAAGCATATTCGAGCCTAGAGTTAATGCAGGCATAGTAGAATTTTAGCAATACCGATTTAGGAGCTACAGGTCTTAATAGATATAAGATTCGTAATGCATTGCTGAGAGACTTTTTTAATTTATCGACATGATGCTTCCAACTCAGATTACAATCAACAATAATTCCAAGATACTTGAAACTCTCAACAGCTTCAATGGAAATGCACAAGCTGGAGCAATTAACGGTATTACAAAAACTGGAATGATACGTTAACGGTGAATGTAAAAAACTGCTACACAATCTAAAATGCATAATCTTAGTTTTGTCACTTAAAATTAAGAAATGCTGGTCAAACCATTTCCTTAAAACTAAAAGGTCCGCTGCAATTTTACGGCGAACATCAGTTTGTGAGGACCCACGATAACATAAGCTCATATCGTCTGCAAAGGCAACAATCGTGCCTGCCAAATTTGTACTAAAAATTAAGTTTATGTAAATCAAAAATAAAAGGGGTCCCAAGACGGAACCCTGAGGAACACCAATGTTTAAAACATAAGGACAGCTCATAGTTTCATTCACCTTAACAACATGATTACGATTTGCAAGATATGATTTAAACCAATTATTAATCTATTAATCAATTAATCTATGAATTTTGCCCAAATTTTCCATCAGTCTCATGACCTAGGCTACTAGAAAAACAACCGAAAGTATTGGTTACTAATGGAAGTTTTTTGAGATATTGGTCAAAAATTGAAAATCTCTTATTTAGCCGCAGAAAATCAAAAAATTCTAGTGAAAATTCTGGTCTCTGAATTTTCCCCAAATTTTCCACATAGTCTCAGTATGACCTAAGCTACTAGAAAAACAACCGAAAGTATTGATTACTAGTGGAAGTTTTTTGAGTTAATGGTCAAAAACTGAAAATCTCTTATTTGGCCGCCGAAAATCAAAAAATTCTAGTGAAAATTCTGGTCTCTGAATTTTCCCCAAATTTTCCACATAGTCTCAGTATGACCTAAGCTACTAGAAAAACAACCGAAAGTATTGGTTACTAGTGGAAGTTTTTTGAGTTATTGGTCAAAAACTGAAAATCTCTTATTTGGCCGCCGAAAATCAAAAAATTCTACTGAAAATTCTGGTCTCTGAATTTTTCCCAAATTTTCCATATAGTCTCAGTATGACCTAGGCTACTAGAAAAACAACCGAAAGTATTGGTTACTAGTGGAAGTTTTTTGAGATATTGGTCAAAAACTGAAAATCTCTTATTTGGCCGTAGAAAATCAAAAAATTCTAGTGAAAATTCTGGTCTCTGAATTTTCCCCAAATTTTCCATATACTCTCAGTATGACCTAGGCTACTAGAAAAACAGCCGAAAGTATTGGTAACTAATGGAAGTTTTTTGAGATATTGGTCAAAAACTGAAAATCTCTTATTTGGCCGTAGAAAATCAAAAAATTCTAGTGAAAATTCTGGTCTCTGAATTTTCCCCAAATTTTCCATATACTCTCAGTATGACCTAGGCTACTAGAAAAACAACCGAAAGTATTGGTAACTAATGGAAGTTTTTTGAGATATTGGTCAAAAACTGAAAATCTCTTATTTGGACGCAGAAAATCAAAAAATTCTAGTGAAAATTCTGGTCTCTGAATTTTCCCCAAATTTTCCATATAGTCTCAGTATGACCTAAGCTACTAGAAAAACAACTGAGAGTATTGGCTACTAGTGGAAGTTTTTTGAGTTATTGGTCAAAAACTGAAAATCTCTTATTTGGCCGCCGAAAACCAAAAAATTATACTGAAAATTCTGGTCTATGAATTTTCCCCAAATTTTCCATATAGTCTCAGTATGACCTAGGCTACTAGAAAAACAACCGAAAGTATTGGTTACTAGTGGAAGTTTTTTGAGTTATTGGTCAAAAACTGAAAATAACATATGGCCGCAGAAAATCAAAAAATTCTAGTGAAAATTCTGGTCTATGAATTTTCTCCAAATTTTCCATATAGTCTCAGTATGACCTAGGCTACTAGAAAAACAACCGAAAGTATTGGTAACTAGTGGAAGTTTTTTGAGATATTGGTCAAAAACTGAAAATCTCTTATTTGGCCGTAGAAAATCAAAAAATTCTAGTGAAAATTGTGGTCTCTGAATTTTCCCCAAATTTTCCATATAGTCTCAGTATGACCTAGGCTACTAGAAAAACAACCGAAAGTATTGGTTACTATTGGAAGAAATGGCGGATAGACGAGTTGTTGTTAAATTTCAAGATTTCATATACCGAGTTTCTTTACTTCGGAGATCAATTAATTTGCCATTTTAAGGTTCACTTTTAAAATTTTTTTCCGCTGGGATATTTTATTTAGTGAAAAAAGTGGTACATAATGAATGAAAAATTTCCGCTGGTAATTACATAACAAAATTATTTCTCTTTAGCAATAGTGCTGCCACTTGCGGAGAGTAGCGCAATCTCTTATTTTCCGCTGTCAAAATTCCGCTATCTTATAATGCTGTATAAGATAGCAGAAAATTTCCAGCAGAAAAAATGTGTTTTGCTATTCACCGCTAGAGGCAGCAGTATCACAAAAATGAAATTTTTTCTGCTGATATTTTTTTACACCAGCAGAAAATTTTTGATATTCTTATGCAAATTAAAAATTCTCAGCTGAAAATTTTATGAAAAATCAGAGAATTTATGAAAAAGAAGAGAAAATGTATGTTTAAACATTTTGAAGCGATGAAAGTTAATTTTCTTTAAAAAACGATTTACGTGAGTATAGTGTAAACGCTCTCAAAACATAATTAAATTACCATAATCATCATTATGCAAACACAGGGCAACATCAAAAAAACGGCCATCGTTGAAAGCACTCCATATATTTCTGAAGTCATTTTAATGTGAAATGTTTTCAGTGTTTTAACAAAAGTGTTAGAAAAACCCCCTGTAACTACCCTGGGTGTATGTTTTTATGGTAGCTGAGATCATAATCTATATACATGAGCAACATAAGATTCACACCTGGCGTCAGTAGCCTTCCATATATTTTTGAAGTCATTTTAATGTGAAATGTTTTCAGTTTTTTAACAAAAGTGTTAGAAAAACCCCCCCTGTAACTACCCTGGGTGTATAGTTCCCTGAGTGTATGGAAGGCTACCGACGCCAGGTGTGAATCTTATGTTGCTCATGTATATAGATTATGATCCCAGCTATCACTTTTGTTAAAAAACTGAAAACATTTCACATTCAAATGACATCAAAAATGTATGGAATGTTGCTGACGCCAGGTGTGAATCTTATGTTGCTCATGTATATGGATTATGATCCCAGCTACAATAAAAACGTACACCCAGGGTAGTTTCAGGGGGGTTTTTCTAACACTTTTATTAAAAAACTGAAAACATTTCACATTAAAATGACTTCAAAAATATATGGACGGCTACTGACTCCAGGTGTGAATCTTATGTTACTCATGTATATGGATTATGATCCCAGCTACCATAAAAACATACACCCAGGGTAGTTACAGGGGGGTTTTTCTAACACTTTTGTTAAAAAACTGAAAACATTTCACATTAAAATGACTTCAAAAATGTATGGAAGGCTACTGACGCCAGGTGTGAATCTTATGTTACTCATGTATATGGATTATGATCCCAGCTACCATAAAAACATACACCCAGGGTAGTTACAGGGTGGTTTTTCTAATACTTTTGTTAAAAAACTGAAAACATTTCACATTAAAATGACTTCAAAAATATATGGAAGGCTACTGACCCCAAGTGTGAATCTTATGTTGCTCATGTATATAGATTATGATCTCAGCTACCATAAAAACATACACCCAGGGTAGTTACAGGGGGTTTTTTTAACACTTTTGTTAAAAAACTGAAAACATTTCACATTAAAATGACTTCAAAAATGTAGGAAGGCTACTGACGCCAGGTGTGAATCTTATGTTGCTCATGTATATGGATTATGATCTAAGCTACCATAAAAACATACACCCAGGGTAGTTACAGGGGGTTTTTCTAACACTTTTGTTAAAACACTGAAAACATTTCACATTAAAATGACTTCAGAAATATATGGAGTGCTTTCAACGATGGCCGTTTTTTTGATGTTGCCCTGTGTTTGCATAATGATGATTATGGTAATTTAATTATGTTTTGAGAGCGTTTACACTATACTCACGTAAATCGTTTTTTAAAGAAAATTAACTTTCATCGCTTCAAAATGTTTAAACATACATTTTCTCTTCTTTTTCATAAATTCTCTGATTTTTCATAAAATTTTCAGCTGAGAATTTTTAATTTACATAAAAATATCAAAAATTTTCTGCTGGTGTAAAAAAATATCAGCAGAAAAAATTTCATTTTTGTGATACTGCTGCCTCTAGCGGTGAATAGCAAAACACATTTTTTCTGCTGGAAATTTTCTGCTATCTTATACAGCATACAAAGTGGTCATTATACTGGTCGGTATAGTTTTAAAAGTCGTATATTGGTTTTGTTCTTGATACATAGTCCATAGTGAACCATACATCAACTTTTTGAATTATAAACAATTAATTTGATTTATTCAAATGTTTTATTTATGTGTCTAATATGTCATCAAAATATGGATTATGGTTATTGTAATTTAATGTCCTAGAATTTTAAATTTGATTATTCACTATATTTTTAACATTTCATACTTGATAAAATGGATAAATCTCAAAAATTTATTTAATTGGAAAAAATTAGAACAAAGTGATACCTATCGAAGACGCTACAGAAAATTATCTGCGGAAAAATTGAAAATATTCAACAAAAGGTTTGAATCTAATGTTAATCAAAATCAGAGTCAAAGCAATGCAATTTGGAAAGTGAAATCTCATCAAACCATCGTCCTACAACATCGGGGTTAAGTCAAATGTTCAATCAGCCGACATCAATACATTTAATTAATGACTTTCTAATGGTGATTGTGGCAGAGATAGCACGACTAGTAATGTAGATAGCACAACTTGTTACGATAGTTATTTTAATTCAAATGAAAGTACTACAGACGATGAACTTGAAAATACCTATATACCAATAACGTCTTCTCTAATTCGTTTGTCAGTGCTGAAGAAAATATACCGCTGAATGAATTTTTGAAATTCTGGACACATCAATATAATATAAACCAAGCTGCATTAAAGCCTTTGATAAATTATTTAACACTAAACATACCGACATTTCATGTATACCTAATCCTACCAAGAGCGGTCAAATGACCGCTTTAAAAAAACATATGTATTTTAGTAAAGTAGACTAGATATAATATAATTTGTTTTCGGAAATTAAACAATAAAAAAAGTTGTAAACATTATAAAATAGGTTGTTTGTATATTTTAGGAAAAGATAATAAGCCACATGATGATAAAGTAACGTTGTATACGAGAAATTTTAAACGAAATTTTTAAAACGGTCATTTGACCGCGCATGGTAGGTTTAGTGTTAAATACAAATTTTCAAACAAAACTTCAAAGTGACCCAAGAACTGTAACGCAAACTCCTCGCAACACAGGCCAATGGTTAATCAAAATAGAAGGTGGGGAATATTGGCATCAGGTACTTGAGGAATGTTTAAGATCATACTTTATAAATCGTAAAGATACTATTTCGATATCTTTAAACATAAATATAGATGGATTACCAATTTTTCAAAGCTCAAAAGCAGAATTTTGGCCGATTCTTTTTAATATATATGAAATACCAGAATTTGAACCTATGATAATCGGGGTATTTTATGGAACAACAAAACCAAAGAATTTTTATCGCCATTTGTAGACGAAATAATTCCAATTATAGAGAATGGAATAGAAATAAATAATAATAAACTTACAGTGAAAATACATTGTTTCATATGCGACATGCCGGCACGATCATTTATAAAAGGAACATCATATTTCAACGGAAAATTTGCGGATGCTTAAAGTATACTACAGTGGGGGAGTTTTCTCATTCTTCAAACACAACAATTTTTCACAACCAACATGCTCTTCCTAGGACAGATGAAGGTTTTCGTTCCAGAACGTATGGCTTACATCATAACAGTTATAAAACAATAGTACCCGAATGACCTATTTCTCGAACTAAATTGGAACCAATCACAACTCCATTACTACGAATTCAATCATTGGATATGATACAAGATTTTATCGTTGGCGATGCCCTACATATTTTACATCTGGGATTAACAAAACGATATTTAGTGGGGTTTAAGGAAGGCCGCTTATAATACGGTACAAAATGGGACTCCAAAACAGTTCAAATCAAAAACGAAAAATTGTTAAAGATTAAATTAATTGTCCGATGAATAACATCGCGGGTTTCGTTTGCCGCTTTCCTGAACTATGTAGGTATCGTAGTCCTGACAAATCATTTTTCTGGTGGACGATTATTACAATTTTATTGTACTACTATGCATCGCTACAATTTTTTCTTCGAATTATTATAAAAAATACTGGCCTTTAGGAAGATATTTAGCAGAACATTTCTTTGACAACTATACGTTCCTTTATTCGGAGAATATGAATTCAAATCCTTATAACGATTGCCATTTAGCGGATGAGTTTGAGCGGTTTGGACCATTTCCAACTATTTCAACATATCCTTTTCAGAATGCGTTGTTCCGGATTAAAGGCGATACCACATTACAATTTCTACGAACGTTTTCTGAAAACGTTTTTTTCATTTACGAATAAATTATTGCATATATTTTATTTAAATCAAAGAGATATAATGTAAAATAAATTTATTTATAAGCCAAAATAATAAATTTACAATTATTGAAAAATTTTATTTGAAAATTAGTATTTTTTCTAATTTGCCGTTCCTAGAAACGTTTTTTTTTTCATTCAGGAAAATTTTTCAATTAAAATTGTTCAATAATTGTAAATTTATTATTTTGGCTTATAAATAAATTTATTTTACATTATATCTCTTTGATTTAAATAAAATATATGCAATAATTTATTCGTAAATGAAAAAAACGTTTTCAAAAAACGTTCGTAGAAATTGTAATATGGTATCGCCTTAAGAAAAAAATAAAGAATGGGCGGTTGCCACTGGTTCAACTAGCAAATCGACTTTCTGAAGCTACGAAACGTGTCGTACCCGTGGTTTCCAAAAACAATTATCCAATTTTCATATCACCTTTAACACCTAATGAACTAAACTGCAATAAATTTTTATGTGTAAAACTAAAAAATAATTTAGTTTTAAAAAATATATTTGAAAATAGGTGGTTTTTAAACGTGCACAAAAATATTATAGCAATGGAATATGTGGTTGAGCTAAATGGAAGCCAGCTCATTTATGGCCACAAAATAAAATACCGTGATGATTTTTTCGTGAACCCCATAGAATTTTCTAATATTAATGTATTTTATACTATAGATTGTACATACGTAATTTAGTATAAGTGAATTGCACCCGATTAATTCAATACCGTGCAAGTTAGTTGCAATAAAATATGAGAACGCCATGTTGTGCTTATACCGCTACAACATACCTTATTCTAAAATCTTGTTGACAAAAGATATAGTTAAAACTTAATTGTATACGTGTTTAAACTTATTTGTAATAAAATTTTGATTGCACTGAGTTTTGAGGTTTCGTGTCATATATTCACTTTATATTAAAAAACCAACTAATCACCATTTAATATATGGATCTCCCTTTAACACATTGGAACTGATTACTAAATATTTTCTTTGTCTATAGTAACATATTGGTCATATTATAACATTATATAGATCATATTAAAATGATTATCATATTACATATTACAAAAAAAATCTACTATAACATACAGCATGAGTATAGCTTGAATGGTTAGTGTGCTACGTTTGTATGAGATTCCGCAAAAATGAAAGAGTCCTGGTCGCAGTCGTCTTGTGTGAAAGTAAGTAAATAATGAAATTAAGTAAATAGTCATTATAAATTAATTACAAATAAAACAGATTTAAGATATAAAAATATATGTAAGACGGAAGTCTCTCTGGGGGTGGTGCTGTGTTAATAAATAAATTTTTTTCAATTATATTTTATATATTTTAAAGTCATATTTAGATCATTTATAAGACCGAAATAATACTTATACCATATCTTTGATGTAAAAGTGTGATATATGACTTGTCCTAAATTGATCGTTAATTTGTCACAATAAAACTCATATCAGTCATAGCAAGGTTGATTTAAAGTTTCTAGTCATATAAGAAGTCATACGGACGTTAATTTGATTCTTGTACAACCATTTTATGACCGCATTTTGATCACACAAACATCATAAACTAGTAAATTATGATGTTTATATGATTTTGTTATATGACTGCATATCATAAAACAAATCATATAAACTTATATATGATCGATTTATTCACTACTTATATGATTTGTGGTTTCCTGGGTTACGTTTACTGTGTAATAAAAAATTGTGCGAAAGCCGGATTACTAGGGCTGCTACCTTGATTGAATTTTTCATCGTGTTTTTTTTGCCACGGCCAATTTTTGGAGTTTTCATATAATCATAAAGGCACCGCATCATTGCTGACAATTGATTAATTCTCTAGAAATATGGCTCTTGAAGCACAGTATGCAGGATTATCTGTGTTTGGAACATGTCACTATTTTTATCTTGAAACCACTTCATAAATTTGCGATGTTCGATTTCCAACAAACGTCTTATCTATTTGGCTCATCAGATAACCAATCCAATGCAAACATCGAATCTGACCAGCCAATAACGTGGAAGATGTCGATGGCAAATATCTGCTTCACGGATGTTACTAAACTTAATAACTTAATAAACACATTTTTTATTAATCACTTGTTTTTTGTTTCGCAGTTATTTTGAATAATTTTCAAAAAGTTTAAAAAATCACTCGATCGATTTCGACTTGTTAGGTCATCATCAGGAGTATCTACTGATTTGTATTAGTAAAAAATTTTGTTATATAGCAGAAAAAAGCAAAATATAAATAAAAGAAGGAGGGACAGAAAATAAGCAATTAAAATTAATCTACGGATCGCGCAGGTAGGCGATGAGTCATAGGTTGAGTAACAAAATTCAAGGTATATTATTGCGTACGTGAGAATAGAAAAGGGCGGGATCTGTAATTGGTGAGAACCGGATTTCTCTCTGTTCGTTAAGGATATTTTGGTTAAGAAATATGATTTTCTAATTTCGTAAGAAAAAACAAGTGATTAATAAAAAATGTGTTATTAAGTATAAGTGTGTTTCGCCAAGTGCCTACGGCAAATAGCGTAAAAAGGATGTTACTAAACATGACTTCCGCGCCACGAAATAGTTTTAGTCGGAGACACCTCTTTTTTGCTGCGACGAGTTGAAAATTATACACCTTGGAATCGTTGGTCAGTTGTACATATATACAAAATCCATATAACTCAACATATTTGTGTGGCGTTTTTAGTTATCTTGATATTTTCACCACTTCCAAATGCCTTATATCATCGCCAAATCGCATCCCACTGTAGCTTTATAGTTGGTGGCAGTTTGACATCCCAAACTATGAAAAATAATCATAACTGTTGAAATAATAATTTTACCATTATTATTACCGGTGACACCCACCCAAGATGATCTAAAATTTGGCTGGATCAACAAGTTCAATTCGTTATGCTAAATTATCGACAGTTGGCTGCCACCGTAAACCTATATGACCTTCACCACCACGACTTTCTTTGCAAATTCTTTTTTTGGTATAGTTCTCATCAATTGGTATAGTTTGAAGAAACCTAATGGGATTCGACATCGATTTTCTTAACTTCATGCCAACGCTCCGTAATATGATTGACATATTCTTGTCCATGGGTTTTTGTTAGCATGTGCCTTCACAGTTTTTAGCGCATCAGAGCGCATCAATACAAATTTAAAAATATCATCTAAAGTTTGTGCGTCCTTGGTTCTAAAAGATTAGATACGGATAAAGGAGAATTAGAAAGAGAAACAAATTGGATGATGAACTGGATTAAAAGACCAAGCAAGAAATGGAAGGTTCAACAGTCACCAGAATTGGTAGAAACTTTACCATCAACTTCAAAAGAGGTTTCTGGAAGCCAGTTAAACTTGAAGAAACAACAAGCTCTAGAACCACAACCAGCGAATAATAATTCCCAACGACCACTTCCCCTCTCTGATAGAGTTAATGAGAGAGAGTTAATGAGACTGAGTTCTAGTTTAATGATACTGAAAAGCTATTGATACCCCACCATCGAAAAAGTAAGGAAACTGAGGTCTACTTAATTCAATCAGATTAAGACACATGAAAACATATCAATTCATGAAGTAAGAGAAATATTCAAGACGTACAGAAAACTAAAACTACAAAATATTTAACAGTGAAATGCAAGAAAAACACGAAGAGCAAGAAAATAGAAAAATTGATAAATAAAAGTTTATCGTCTTTTATTAGTCATTAATTTGTGACGTGGCATAGAGGAGTTTCTTCAAAAAGAACTTAGTGACGTTATAGTCGAAACTTGTAAAACTTGTGTTTAGATCACGAGGCATCCTTCTTATAACTGGCTCATTTTGGCCATAATTAGTTCTATGAACATTTTGGTCAAGAAGCAGATACCGTCCTTAAGGCACCTGAATTGAAGTGAAAATTTATATTTTCAAGAAACGCTGGAGAAAAGCGGAAGAATCTGGGTTGCACCGCCTCAATTCGGTCGATGTGGGTATCTTAGTACGGGAACTATACTTGCCTGGCATACTCTAGCAGAGGCCTAGTGAGGGTTGAGTAAAGTGCCTTTGTGACATATGGATCCAGAAACTCTTTAGACTAACGTTTTATCAAAATTATGCATTGAACTTGCCGTATATGTCGAAAAGAATACTTTAAGTTACTGGCGATATAAACTCGATAGTATGGTATGGTATGGACCCAAACCAGCTCAAACCATAGCTCTGCCCACAATATGCAAACTAGTTTAAAAATAAAACTAGAGCCATCAATACGACTTCATGTCTAATAGAACAATGGACATCTTCTTCATGATAGTGCCAATTCATGCGATTTATTCCATAAAGAAGGGTAATTTTATTGAAATCTTACATATCATGTTCACTGGTTTATTATCGCCATACGCTATAATTGGTTCTGTAAGCGTAGAAAGTCATGTTCCAGCATATCGCAGCTGGGTTCGGATGTAAACACAATATACAGAATCTTTGTCCTGTAAATCAAAAATGTCATCCATCAACTGTTTGATAAAACGGAGCACGGAGTTAACTCTAGTAAAGCCTCATGTTTCAACGAAAATAACCCCTAGGCCTTTAGTTATATGTACTACTTTAAGCACACCGTTGAGACTCAGAGAATTAACTCACACCACATCGCTAGAATGTCGATATCTTCTTGCAGTCGATTGGTATCGTCAAGTGGCTCGATGGCTTTGAAGATTTTAAGGTTATCAGTAAAGGTCAAGATTTTGGAATGTTTTACTTCAGTAATACCATTAATGAAGATTGTTAAATGCCAACGTGAGAGCTTTGTGGTATACCGCAGATTGCTTGTATTGTAATCGACCTTTTATCTCCTATTTTAATATATTGGGTGTGGTTAGTCAAATAAGATTTGTCCTAGGCCTCAATCTAGCTGGAAAAACAGAATTCGAATATGTGTTCCAAAACTTTACAGTGACTGGTGGAGTCAAAGCCTGATTACATCAACCCGCTTGTGGTTTTCAATTTCTTGAATAGAATGGCAGATAAATTCGATGAGGTTGATTGATCTTTTGGGCATAAAATTTTGCTGGTATTGCGACACATACCGCAGAGCATTCTCTGAACTGGTTGTAAAATACGCGTCACTCTGAGTATTTTCCACTTATGTGGGAAGCTATGTTAATGATTAAACTGGATGCTTAGAGAATTGTTAAAATTAGAGAATTAAAAAAAAAAAATTAAGCCAACAGAACCATATTCTGGTCTGAAGAATGCCACCAAAGCTCACACGCTAGTGTAAAACTTTGAGCATAAATTTGGGTAATATTGTTCCAAACTGACTGAAAATCATTCAGTGTTGAAACCAGTGTTGAGTTTTTGACGGACCTGCGAAAACCGACTCTCAATTATCACTTAACGACGTACTACTAATGGTCGGACCAACAATACAGGAAGAACTTTGGTCAATAACATTTCGTTTTCGTCAATACCTATATGTTTTTACAACAGATGTTGAAAAAATGTATAGACAGATTGCTGTTCATGATGACGATACAAAATTTCAGAAAATTTTGTGGCGTTCAAATCCCAGCCAGCCTAATTGTACATTTGAATTAAAAACCGTCACATACGGAACTACATAGTTCAGCCCCATATCTCGCACGCAACAAAAGTTTTGAATAAATTAGCTAATTTAGAAGCACAATCGTATCTCTTAGCGTCTCAAGTAGTACGAAGAGATTTCTACATAGACGATTTACTGACAGGCTGTAATGATTTAGTTGAAGCATTAGAATTACAAAAAAAAGTAATACGTATGTTAAAAGCTAGAAGAAGATCACGAGCAATCATTAGACGTTTATAATGAAACTATCAAAACATTGGGATTACTATGGGCCCCTGAAACAGATCATTTTCTGGTTTGAATTTAAAAAATTTAATCCGCATCCAAGAATAACAAAGAGAACAGTGTTATCGGAAATTTCGGCACTCTTTGACCCATTGGGATTAATAGCGCCAATTATTATGACCGAAAAAATTATCTTGCAAAAAATTTTTATATTAAAGGTTAATTGGGACGACGTTCTTCCTGAAGAATTGCAAAACTTATGGATTCGCTGCAGAGATAATTTAGGTAGTATAAACAATAAGTCGCTGTTTAATAACAAACAGATTGAGATACACGGTTTTGCCGATGCATCAAATGTCGCTTATGGCGCATCCGTATACATTCGTTTTATTGATTCTCAAGGAAAAATAGTAGTGAACCTGTAAAAGGTGAAGAAATCTATGACTTTAGTAATCAAAAAAGTTTTTTTGTGGTTGGATTCTAGTGTAACACTAGCTTGGATAAGGTTGCCACCAAATCAATTAAAATTATACGTTGGAAATCGAGTTTCAGTAATTCAAGAATTGACTTCCGAAATATCCTTGCGTTATGTAGATACAACAAATAATCCAGCGGACATACTGTCTCGTGATATTATGACTCAAGATCTTGCTTGTTCAAATGTATGGTGATTTGGACCGTTATTTTTAAAGGGGAGTGAGCAACAGTGGCCAAATAAATTTTGTAATGTGAGGAACATTAAGATTCCTGAAATGAAAAACCAATGTCTCAGTTTTAAACTAACTTTAAAAAGGAGTGCTGACTTTATAGGGATTGAAAAATATAATTTGTTTTCAAAACTAATTCGTATAGTAGTGTATGTCATTCGTTTTGTTAATTTTCACGTTTTAAATCGTCACAGTCAAGAAAACAATTTTGGTGAACTGATGAATGAAGAATTAGATCAGTCTCTAACATGTCTCATTCGAGAGTCAAATTTGTCTCAATTTTGAGTCTTTCTCCTTTGCCGTATTCAGAGTCTTTTGCGAGTGGGTGGCCGCCTGAACAATAGTAATTTACCTTTCGATTATACACATCAATACTTGTTACCAAAACATCATTTCACTTTAATCTTGATTAAAAACGAGCATTTGAAAAACCTACATGGAGGAGTCCAAAGTACACTTGGTGCTATTCGTCAGAAATAATGGCCAATTAAGGGCAAAAATTTACCCTATTAAAGTTAGCCGATATTTCCAGCCGATATTAAAAAAATCGATAATGCAGATAGTGTCTTTGCTAGCCGAAAATATAACATGAAATGTCAAATATTAATATGCTCAGCCGAAAGTTATAGGCCGACATTTTCAGCCGACATTTCTCAGCCAATATTTCTCAGCCGATATTTTTCAGCCGAAAGTTTTTTGTACTAAAGATATATATTCCACAAAAAAAATCAACTGAAATGGTTAAAAATAAAACACTAAACTATATTTTTAATAGCATTATAAGTTGTTTAGAAAATTCATTTTCCAATAGAGAAACTTGTATATAAATATATCGCACACACAAAATTTGATAATTTCTAAATATTGACCATTTAAAGTGTCATGATTGGAAATAGATTCAAATGAAAGGTCTTAGTGATGTTCACACCTGGAAAAAATTTCAGGTCAATTTCACTTTCAATGACACTTTAAATGGTCAATATAGAGAAATTTTCAAATTTTGTGTGTGCGATATATTCAATCGAGTTTTCCCGAGCTCCCCACATGGAAATTGACTTGGAATTTTTTCCAGGTGTGAACATCATTAAGACCTTTCATTTGAATCTATTTCCAATCATGACACTTTAAATGGTCAATATTTAGAAATTTTCAAATTTTGTGTGTGCGATATATTTATATGCAAGTTTCCCTATTGGAAAATGAATTTTCTAAACAATCTATAATGCTATTAAAAATATAGTTTAGTGTTTTATTTTTAACCGTTTCAGTTGAATTTTTTTTTGTAGAAAACAAATATTTTTGGTATAAAAAATATTTCGGTTGAAAAATATCGGCTGATAAGTTTCGGCTGATGCATATTAATATTTGAGATATCGTATTATATTTTCGGCTGAGATAGCAAAGACACTATCTGCATTATCGATTTTTTTTTTACTTTCGGCTGGCATATATCGGCTAATTTTAACAGTATACAAATTTAGTTAAATTTGTGATACATCGATGTCTTCCATGCTTTCGCTATAATCCAAAATGTATGAAACAATATATGGGGAATCTTCCCAAAACTCGTCTTGAAATTTGTAGACCATTCAGTAAGGTTGGTGTAGAAGATTAGACAACGGGTATTGCGGTCCTTTTCAAATCAGATATCAGAAACAAAGAAATGGATCTCTTTTTAAGGCATTCATTTGCATTTTCGTTTGCCCTATAACAAAAGCAGTACATATTGTGCATCTCAAGGTATTATGGCAATTCATATTTCCACAATCCCCAGATTTCGGAGGTTTGTGGGAAGCTACCGTTAAAAGTTTCAAAACCCATTTTAAAAGAGTTACACAAAACCATACACTTACGTTCGCCTAATTGAATACGCTTATGATTAAAATTGAAGGAATAATGAATTCTTGGCCCTTAACGTTTCTATCGTCCGATCCAAACGATCCCCAACCGTTGACTCCAGGTCATTTTTTAACTGGTGGGCTAATTAATAGTATTGTCCAATATTGTCCAACCATCGCTCGCCCATTTGCTAGAAAATCGATTATCTTATTGGCAGAAGGTTACTGTCATGGTAGAGCACTTCTGGAATCGGTTTTCTAAAGATTACTTTCATACTCTACAATAGCGCCAAAAGTGGATCAAACCACATAAACATTTAAGTAAAAACAATTTGGTATTGATTCAAGATGATTTGTTACCCCTACTCATTTGCTTTTAGGTCGTGTTGAGAATGTTGTTTACGGCAAGGATGGAAGGGTTCGTGTCGCCACGGTCAAAACAAAAATTGGACTATTTAGCCGCGAAATAATTAAACTGGCGGAACCTTTCAAAGGAGGCAGTATGTTATATTTCTTAAGTTCTTAATTTAAACATGAGTGTCGTCACATACATACAGTACAACAGCGCTGCCTGGCTGATAGGGTACGAAACGAAAAAAATAGTTTTTAGTTTTAGTTTTAGCAAGAATTTTGTAACGTGCACATCGCATGGATTTTAAAACAAAAAATAAAATAAATTTCTTCTTCAACACATTTGTTTTTGTAATAGTTTTAATTACGTTGAAAATTGTATCGCAAGAAAATAAAGTCAATAAACACCCTTAGCCCCTACAACGCTTCAAGCGAAGTTGACATTCGATTAGTTTGAATCTTTATTAACCCGAAAGTTCCCGTGGCGAGCTGCAGCTATCGGGGGGATCACAGGTGGTGAATAGTAAACGGCCTATCGATAGGTAGGTTAGCGATGAATTAAATAAGCCGTCCCCAACCGCAGTTCTACTGGGAGGAGAGTCTCAGAGAACGGTGGAATGGTTAACCTCTGTTCACCAAATTCTGAGTGCCTAGGATACCCAGTAAGGAAAGGCGAACTGATGGCGCCATAAAACCATCGACCACAAACCACGGTGAACTGAGCATCACGTCTCCCTGTGCTCCCGGGCCTCCAGGTAGTGAGTGGGGAACCCTATAAACGGTAATCCCATGAATGAAGAGGGTCCCATTTGTTTGGGATATCCATATGAATGGGTGAATGAGGGAGTGAATATGGGAGGAGGGCGAGGGTGCGGGGGGTGGGGTGCTCGGTAAGCCAATGTGCTGGATTAAGGTGTTATGCGACCTGTGCTGATAATCGGCTAGACTGGGGGCCCATTTAACAAAGCCCAGTCGTGAACGGGGCCCTCTGGATGCCTGGCGACCTCCAGTTATATTTGGCCTTGATTGCGTACACGGATCTCTGCGCAGGTTGACGTATATTTCTCCGATACTCGTGGGAGAAATATGGAAAAAAAGAAAATAAAATTAAAGGGGCCGGCACCCTTCAAAAACCGGAAGAAAGTAGCAACTCTAATCGTGAAGGTGGGGCTTCATCATTAGGGGCAAGGTTAAGCGATACTTTGGCATCGAAGCCAGGTGGAAGTGGAACCGCTAAAGGAAATAAGGGGGATTGAGGGAGATCCCTCAGTCGAAGCGTCGATACAGGGAGAGACGGTCGGCGTTCAGAATTTTAGAGAAACTGGTTGCGACCCCTGACCGGCAGCTTACAGTAGAACAACGAGGATCTGTGGCATGGGCTAAAAAAACTGTCGGCTGCGATAGCTCGGAAAGGGCCCTTGTGTCTAAAAGACAGAGGTCCCAGGAAGAGCTGGAAACGGACGACAGTAAGCGAGCCAAGGTGCAAGCGGAAAAGACGTCGGGTGCTCCTAGGGATCAAAAACTGAAGCTATTCAGTGAGATCCTAAAGGAGCACGTGTTGGTGCTAGCCGTCATTGACAGAAGTCAGGAAGATGGGAGCATCACGTCAGAGTAGTGTTTAATGCACTAAACTCCATTTTTATGCGGATCCTGAAAGAAAATCCGGGTTCCCCCCGTCCTTCAGAGATGCGGGATGGTACCAGGGGCACGTGAAGTTGACTGCGTGCTCGGAACAGAGATTGGTCGACCTTTACAAAAGGGCAGTGGCCGAAGTAGGCGAGGTGTGGCAGGGCGCGAGGCTTGAGGCAGTCTGCAGGAAGGAAAGCCCGATCAGGCCGAGGGCACGTGTTTGGCTGCCAACCGAGCCGGATAAAGCAGAAGAGATCCTCGAGATCATTCGGGCCAGCAATCCCGATCTTCCAACGGAAGACGAGGATTGTAAAGCGAGAGGAAGCTAAGGGAGGCTTTAGATTGGCAATCATGCTGATCAATAAAGAATCCCTGCCTTCCCTTGCAAAATTAAAGGGAGTGATCAACTTCGGATTCGGGCCGATCACTCTTAAAATATATAAAAAGGACAAGGCTGACGCAACTGCGAAAGACCAGCCTGGGGGTGACGGCAAACGGACCCAGCAGGAGACGGTCAAGCGGGCTGAGGACGGCCAGGAGAGTGATGCTTCGGCTTTGGTGAGCATAGTAAGAGGAGGTAGCCTCCTCTCTCTGGAGCCTGATGGGGACATCCTATCAGGCTCTCGACAAGAGGAAGATAGCGTCCGGAACAATGAGACAGATGGCACTATCCCGATGCAGGGAGTGCAGGAAGAGGTGAGTAAGGTCGACTACAATGGTTAGCATTGTACAAACAAACCTACATCAAACGAAGGCTGCCTCGGCAGCTCTCGTGCTCAGACTGACTAAGTCAAATGAGGACTTATGTTGATCCAAGAACCTTGGATTAACAATAACAGGATCTGTGGCCTCAGAATGAAAGGGTATAAATTATTATACTCAAGCAACTCTGAGAAGATCAGATCGTGTATTTTAGCAAAAAATAATTTGAATATTTTTCTTCTTCCACAATTTAGTAGCGGAGACATTACAGCGGTGAGCGCTGAGGCTGGCTGCGAAAAACTATGGCTAGTCTCAGCCTATGTGGATCGCGGGAAGGGTGTTTCACCGGATAACCTGGGGGAACTGATCCGGGAAGCAGATCAAAGAAGGATAGGTGTTGTACTCGGATGTGATGTAAACGCGCATCACACAATATGGGGAAGCACAGACATCAACGAGAGGGGTGAGTTATTTTTTGATTATTTATTAAATACCAACCTTTAAGTTTGCAATATTGGACGAGAACCGACATTTATTGTTAAATATCGAGAGGAGGTTTTAGATGTCACCTTTGTGTCAGAAACGATCTTTCATATGATCAGAGGGTGGAGAGTGGCGAAAGAGCAATCATCCTCTGATCATCGATATGTAATTTATAACCTCGACATTAAACCTGTTACCCGGAAATCCTTCAGGAATCCCAGAAGGACAAACTGGAACAAATAGGAAGAGATGTTGAAGGAACTATTGCCGTTGGAGGTTCCTGGACTTCCGGCGACGGTAGACGAATGAGATGGCATGGTTGATATTGTCACAAAAGCATGCAATCTTTCATTTAATGCTGCGTGCCCCCTAATAAAGCCTAGGGGCAGGCAGAAACCGACATGGTGGACCACGGGGTTGGGAACCTATCGGAGAGCGTGTAGGACAGCCTTTAATAAGGCTAAGAACACCAGGGAAAATCGAGATTGGGATTCCTATAAGGAAGACCTTAGAAAATACAAAAAAGAGTTGAGGAGGGCACAAAGGGGGTCTTGGAGACTCTTCTGTTGTAGGATGGAGGAGGTCTATGAGACTTCTCGCCTTAGGAAAATTCTAGCTACTAATCCAACCAGTCCTAGTTATTTAATTAGACCAGACGGGTCATGGACAGCTACAAGGGCGGAATCATTGGAGCTTCTCATCGAGACCCATTTTCCGGGAAGCTTTGAAGACTCGACAGAGCCTGGAGCTAATCGAGTAACACCTTCAATAGAGATGGAGGGCATCGTGGATAAGGTCCGTTGGGCGCTGAACGGGTTTAACCTTACAAATCGGCGGGCCCGGATCGGATTATACCAGCAGAGATCCAGAGGAACTCAGCAGTCATCCTCCCCTGGCTGGAAGGTATCTTCATGGGATGTCTGAAACTCGTCTATATTCCTAGAAAATGGACGAAGGTCAGAGTGGTCTTTATCCTGAAATCGGGAAAATGCTCGTATGCCTATCCAAAGGATTTGAGACCTATAACTCTATTATGCTTTCTGTTGAAAACCTTGGAAAGGTTGGTAGATATAGGTATTCGATCAAAAATTGAGCCCAGGAGTTGGGCAATGTCGCAGCATGCGTACTGTAAGGGAAAGTCGGTGGACACAGCTCTGCACGATCTAGTACGCATGATTGAGAAGTCAATTTACTCGCAAGTTCTGTATGGTAGCATTTCTCGACATTGAGGGTGCCTTTAATAATGTTAAAATGGAGGCGATTATGGAAGGATTGCTATTTTTGAACGTGGACCACCCCATATGTAGGTTGATAAATCAGATGCTGGTAAGCAGGATTATTACCTCGAAACTGGGGGAGCCCACCATTAGAAGGCGTGTGGTTAGAGGAACCCCGCAAGGAGGTGTAATGTCCCCCTTTCTTTGGAGTGTTGTGATGAATGGATTGCTCTTGAAACTGGAGGGAGAGGGGATAGGGGTTGTAGCGTATGCGGATGATGTAGCGATAGCTGTCTCAGGCAAATATCTGGATACGATTAGGGATGTTATGCAGAATGCACTCCTGATCGTTACGAAATGGGCCAGCAAATGTGGTTTAGGGATCAACCCCTCCAAGACGGAGAGTAACAGCTCCGTATTTACTAAGAAATATAAAATTTCGGTAGTTAGTCCTCCTACCGTGAACAGCATTAGACTGGCTTTTGCTGACAGAGAGAGATTTCTGGGCATAATCTTGGACAGTAAGCTAAGCTGGAAGCCTAACATTGTAGAAAGGGTGAATAAGGCTAATGTAGCCATTTACTCATGTAAGAACGCCATAGGGAAGAGATGGGATCTAAAACCAGAGCTGGTACACTGGCTCTATACCGCTGTGGTAAGACCTGTGCTGATGTACGGGGTGGGTGTGTGGTGGCCAGCTCTGGAGAAGGTAACATATAGGAAGATGATAGAGAAGGTGCAAAGAACGGCCTGCATGATTATAAGCGGGGCGCTTAGGTCAACACCTACGCACGCTTTAGAGGTTATGTTTCACCTTATTCCAATCGAATTTTTTGGTAAGCAGATGGCAGCCAATGTGGCTACAAGGCTCTCGGCTGTCTCTCAGTGCAAGTGTCTTCAGGCGGGACACTCAACGATAGTTAGATCACTAAGGGAAGAACTGGTGAATCTAGATTATATTACACCAACGTTGTGCTTCGATAAAGTTTTCCGGACCATCTGTCCTTCGAGAGAATCCTGGAGGAACGGATCAATACTGGAACACGAGGCACTGCAATTTTTCACGGACGGTTCTAAACTAGACGGCAAAGTAGGAGCCGGAGTCTTCTGTGAGAAGCTTAATGTTAATATTTCCGTTCGTCTACCTGACTACTGCAGCGTGTACCAGGCTGAAGTGGTGGCGATAGGGGAAGTCGGGACATGGTTGAAGCATAACGTGGTATCCGTTAGGGATATCGCAATTTATGTGGACTGTCAGGCGGTGGTCAGGTCACTAGCGGCGGTTTGTCTGAAGGCACGGGTGGCGCTGGATTGCCGATCATCTCTTAATGAGATGAGCGAGTATTTCAGTATCCAGATAATCTGGATCTCTGGTCACTCAGACATCACGGGAAACGGCAAGACGGACGAACTAGCTAGGTACGGTACGACTCTCCAGATGCAGCCGGAAAGGGCAGGTCTGAGGAGGCCTATAGCAGCGCTTAAATCGGCGCTCGGTTAAAAGGCAATCGCCTTGTAAACGAGAGGTGGACCAACACCCTCACGTGCAGGGTAGCAAAACAGGTTTGGCCAAAACTGGACCTGCGGCGTTCCAAAGCACTAGTATCCCTGGGAAAACGAGAGGTAGGATTGGTCGTAGGGATACTGACAGGACACTGCCTTTTTGGGGAAGACGAATGACTTTTGTAGAAGTTGTTTAGACGAAGAGGAAGAAGAGACGTTAGATCACTTCCTATGCTCGTGTCCGGCACTATCATACAGAAGGCATAAGTATTTAGGTGTGTACGGTATGGACAGCCTTTCGGAACTCGCGGGCTGTGGAATGCGAGATATTTTAAGCTACATAAGTAGCTCTGGATGGTTTCAGCAGGAGTAAAGGAGAGATAGGATCCTGTGGTATCACAATGGGTCACTACTGGCCTAAGTGTGCGATAGCAGCCACTCTAACCTAACCTAACCCGAAAGTTCGGTTAGTATTTGGTAGTGGTTTTCCTAAACCGACTACTGGTGTGAGAGTCCTTTTAATGGGGCCCGGTTTTTTATAATTTTTAATTCTCATCTGAAACGACTTTGATGAAAATTGCCGAGCGGGATTTACGTTCGAAAAAAATTTCGGAAAAATGCCTTTAGAAGGTCATCTGGTAGGGCCCGGCCTCAATTTTAAATCTATTTTCGCTCGCACGATTTTGTTAAAAATTGGTAAACAGGAGGTTTTAATTGCCAGGGACCGATTGCGATAGGTCCAGGATTCTGCTCTCCGGCTCCCTTTCTTTAACTTTTTTTTTCGGCTCGCACGATTTCTATAAAAATTGGTGAGAGACCGGGTCCGGCATTTCTGAGTACCAGAAACTATCATTCATTCATGGAAAAAATCATTTATCCCTCCCATCCGGTGGGGCCGGATTTCATTATTTAAATTGTTTTTCGATTTGCTTTCGATTTCGGCGGGTGTTACCTTCCGTAAAATTCGTTTTGTGGGTTATCCGGTTGGGGTTGGATTCCTTTTATAAATTTTGTTGGCTCAAACGATTTTGATAAAAATTGCAGCGTTAAGAATTATTCAATGCTAGGAATGGATAGCGATGAGTTCCAATTTCCGGGTCCCATTACTTTGAAATTTTTTTGGCTCATACGGTTTTGATAAAAATTGATTGAGGGTGGTTTCAATCTAGATTTTCGGAAACAGCTCGAAAGATATACATTAAAATTGCTAAAAGAGGACTTTCGAGCACCAGAAATGGTTTGCGATTGGTTTTGGCTTCAGAAAAATTCGTTTAGGACGCCTTTCGATAAGGCCCTGGTTTTTTATAGTTTTTGATTCTCAGCTCAAACGACTTTGATGAAAATTACCGAGGGGATTAAAGTTCGGAAAATCCCTCTAGAAGGTCATCCGGAGGGGCCCGGCCTCATATTTAAATCTATTTCAGCTCCCACAAGTTTGTTAAAAATTGGTAAACGGGGGTTTCAGTTGCCAGAAATCGATTGCGTTTGGTACAGAATTCGTGAAAATTCACTGAAAGGGTCGTCCTTTCTAATTTCGTAAAAAATCCGCTGAGAGTGTCGTCCGATGAGGACCGCGTCCGGCTTGTGTTGATTTCGAGAAATTTCGTTTAGCCCTCTCATCCGGAGGGGCCGGATTCCATTATTTAAATTTTTTTCCCGATTTCGACGGGTGCCAACTTCCGTAAAATTCGTTTTGTTGGGGTTGGTGTCCTTTTATATATTTTGTTGGTTCAAATGATTTTAATAAAAATTGTAGCGATAAGGATTTTTCAATGCTATGAATGGATTGCAATAAGTTGTAATTTCGTAAAAAATTTTAGGACGTTCACCGGTGGCACCCGGGTCACATTACTTTGAAATTTTTTGTCCCAAACGGTTTTGATAAAAATTGATTAGGGTTGGTTTTCGAATACCAGAAATTGATTTTAATGAGTCCTAATTAATGGCAGATCTTAGCAATACCTAGGGCCTTATTTTAAAATTTTATTTGGCCTTAATGGTTTTGATACAATTTTGCGGGAAAGGGTTTTGCAAAGAAAATATTACAAATACTTATTTCCGAAAAAATCATAGAGGTCCATGTTACATGATGTTGCTCTATGCTGCATCATATTGCAGGATTGTCCGTTGCGATTTGTCCTGATTTTAATAAAATCCGTTCAGATGGTCTGGGTTCGAATGGGAGCGTTTTCGAGTACTACAAACCGATTGCGATACAACCCGATTTCGATAAAATACATTTATTTCAATCAATCGTGTTCCATAATTTGATTTTTTTCGGCTCACACGATTTTAAAACCATCGATGAAGAGGAGATTTCAAATGCCGGGAATCGATTGCAATGGGTTACAATTTCAAGAAAATTTGTTTAGTGGGTTTTTCGATGGGGTCCTAGTTAATTCCAATAATTTTCCCCTGAGCTCAAGCAACTTACATGAAAATTGGTAAAAGGGGGTTTTCGAGTACCAAAAACTGATTCCATCCTGATTTCGGGATAATTTGTTAAGGGGTTTTCCAAAAGGGTCTGGGTTATCGTTTTAAATTTTTTTCAGTTTAAACATTTTTGGTGGACACTGCTGAAAAGGGGTTTCAAGTACCAGAAGTGGATTGCGGCTAGACCATATGCCGGACACAATGGTAATAAGTGATTCCTCAATCGAAGTGGATGGAACTAAAGGTCCATGATGAAAATGGAAATCTAATATAAATTTTGGACATGTCTCTGGAAAAATTAAATGAATCCATAGGCAATTTCTTAACCGATTGGGGAAAAAACTCTGTTTGTATGTTAAATATATGATTCCAAAATGAGTTTCAGATATGACTTTGAAGAGATAGTAAATTGGATCGAACAAGGTTGGTACTACGAAAATAACCAATTTGATTGAAACAGAAACGCGGGTTTTTTAAATTGAACAGAACTAAGCTGTTGCTTATCAAACGTGGCGTAATTAGTTTATTAACTGGGGGTAAGAAAACCCCCAACTATTTAATAATACACACGCGTGAAGCCATCGAGATGTTTAATTTAACCAACTTTAGTCGAATAACGCTCGGTGCTCCAGGCACTGCAACTTAACCCTTATGTTTACAACCGCTTACCCGGGTAAGTTTTCGTGTTTTAATACCCAAAATTTTATGGATTTCGGTGAGTTATCAGCTTGAAATTTTTAGTAATTATTATTTGTTAATAACAATTATTTGTTTTAGATTACATTTTGCCAAAATGTATTTATCAATTTAAAATGAAATTACAAATTATCATTCAATATTAAATGTATGGAATTATGGACATACCCAGGTGTGCTGGTTGTAAACATAAAGGTTAATCATGCATACATTGGAACAAAAATGGCAGGATTTAATTTTTAGGAAAGTTTAATACATCTTTCATAATCATAAAATGGCTTGATTCTTATATGCGTCTTATAAGCGTCACCTGACTAGGCTTATACACCTAAACGAGAAACTAAACTTGCTCTAAGGCTTTCCTGTTACGAAGACCTACTTGTGAATGTTTCGAAGTAATTAGCGTAGTTTGAGATCAACTGAACTATTTAAGGTTATGTTTCATCGAACAGATTATGGCAGGTTTGAACCGAAGGAATCAAGTCCCAAGTATACTTCGTGTGGTTAGTACAAAAACAGACCATTTTGATCAGGACAGTAAATCTACGGTCAAAAGGAAGCTTCGATGTAATGTTGTAATGGTCAACGACGTCTAATTTATTACTATTATGAGGATTTACTGTTTTAAGTATTATTATTATAAGGATTCATTATTTTAACGTTTCGTTCCATTAGTGACTGTCCTCGTGCGGTTACGGAATTACTTGAATTCAGACGAAAAAAATAAATACAAGGTTTAACTCCAGGATCTCGACAAATGAGATCCCGGGTCCAGCTTGAATAGCCTTAGCGTTTTATTATTAAATTCACAAATAATTGGTTGTTAAAGTCGGCATGGACCAACGATCAAACGAATATTCTTTAACTGTCAGCTAAACTAAAAATACTTTAATTTAACCTCGAAGTTAAATACTAATTACATATATCTAACCATTCTACAAATAACATAATTCAGCGGAACCCCCCTCCACTTGAAAATTTCCCAAATTATAAACTAGTATTTAACACCACTAAAATTGAACACCGCATTCATCTCATAAAACACTCTAATTTTCAAATTTTCATTGTCATTGCCATTCCGGTTCATAAAAAAGTCGCATACGTACACACTAAACAGACACATACCAACGTAAATGCTTTTATGCATGTAATTTGATTCTATAACATCATAATTTACATAATAAAGAAAGATATTTTGTATTTTATGGGAAAATGGAAAATTCAAATTTTCATTTAATTCGGAAAAATGTATGCAGCTAAAAATAATTTTCTGTATATATTTATAGAAAAAATAAAAAATAAATAAATTTTTATCGACTAAACAAAACGAAATTTGTATGTGTTTGATAATAATTTTTCAATGAAAATAATTCGGGATGCGAGAGGTTTGTCGATGAGGGAGTTTCACTCGTCGCATCTATAATATAACAAAAAAAAAAGGTCAGTGATTTATCGGAAAAATTACTTTCCAAATGAAGTGCTTCACGAAATGGTATATAATTTTCGGTTTTTATGTGTCTGTGCTCTAGATTTCGTTAGCTGACATCATCTCACATTTTATAATCAGCGTGTGCAATTTAGCGGGCGACTGTTTTCGAATTATTATCATTTTTTGTCTGAATCATCGATTTTAATTAAATTTATTTTGTATACAAACACTTTTTTTTTATGAATGGGGCAAAATATTTTCTTATCGATATCGGTTAGATTTTATTATATTTTAGTTTGTTTCTTGCTTGTGTGGGCATATTTTTTATTATTTTCTTAATATTTCGTATACATATAGTACATACGTCTGAAAATGGCTCATGTGAAAAAATTCCCATATGGTTAAATGAAATCACTTTTTGTTATTGAATCAAAGCAAAATAAAAATGATATAGATCTTTAAGTATTTTTAATGATAGTTCTCATAAATACGTAATAAATTCGACATAACCGTTTATTGTATAGTAACACCATCGTAATATGTAAAATGATCTTACCTGACACTTCCTTGACTTTTTTCTTTGTGCTGTTTTTCCGCAACTCCTTATCCGTATTACACGTTCCCGGGTCATTAATCATTTTTGTCGTAGCACCACTTGCGATCACTATCGAGTCTTTTAGATAACTTGCGGGATGATCACTACTTAGATTACTTATATAGTTATTATTGGCGGTTTTTTTAATTTTCTGATTATCGTCGTAGATCATCGTATCCGAATTATTATTATTATTATTATTGTTATTATTTAACTGATTATCACTTATTCCCAATTTATTTAAAGTTGATTTAAGTTTCTTTGTTTTTTCCGTTAAATTATACGTATCCAATTTATCCTTTTTCCGCGGTTGCACAATGGCGATCGATGCATTCCCCTCAAGCTCTTTCTCAAGATATTTTGCACTCATTGATTTTTTTCGACTCGAACCAATCACAGCGGCCGAAGGTAATCCAATTATCGATTTTGTTGTTTTGCCTGAAGACGTTGCGGATAGTGTGCGTCGATCGAAATTATGCAATCCAATTGGCAATATTAAACGATCTTCGTGCAACGATTTTTGATATTTTGGTTTTACAATAGCGGTGGGCACACCAATCCGTTGCTGTTTATCCCCGCGTAATTTTGTCGTATTTAAATCTAGATTTAGTAGTTTTTTAGTGTCACTTAAATTTGTTATACGATGATTTCCTACTAAAAATGCTGTTGGTTTACTAATACTACTACTACTACTCGTATGTTGTTGTATATAGTGTGATGAAGACGACAGTGGCGATAAAGACGATGTATCACGATTTAAAGTCATAACACAACTAAAATCATCTGATTTAGTAGTAACTTCAGTAGACAGAATTGGTGTTACTGTACTTGTAGTAGTAATAGTAATCTCTCTCGCATTACTACTAGTATTCATATTATTATTGTAATTAGTATTTGAGTGAGTAGAATTCAGTGAGATTATCTCTTTTGCATTTGATAATTCAGCATCGGACATCTGGCGTTCGATTTTTTGGATGTTGAGATGAATTTACGTATAGTCATGAAAATAAACAAAATAATTTTTTATGTTAAATTTTTATTTAAATTTATTTTAATTGAAAAAAAAAAATTCTATTTATTTTAACAAGAGATGCGATCATGAAATAAATATTTGTGCGATCGGACATGCGCGCACAAATTCATTAGAGATCAACAATTTTTTATTGCACACATTCCACAACAAAAATATTCAGATTGAAAAAAAAAATGAAAAAATGCAAAATAATTGGTGAATGAAAATGATAACACTGAAATCGTATGGGGGTCCACGGAGGTGGATGACCAGACACCATAAGCCTATATTTTATCGATACCATCCACCTGTATACGAGTGTTTGTATATATTTTCTCTAGGGGATCACAAAAAATTTTAAATTGACTCGATGCCAAACAACACAAAAGAAAAAATCGGGACAGTCAAACATAATTTTTTATGCTGGTGACATAATTTTTATTGTTTGTCGTACATACATTTTTTCCAATTTATTGGCTTTTGTGGTGGTGGCTTCCACATACACTGTATTTTGTATAGAGCTGTCTAAGAGGTAATGACCAATTCTAAATTTGGAAACGGGCATAATAAATATTGAGTTTTAGATACTTAAGTATGTTTACATATTATGTATATGAAAATATTCACATAAATTTCAATTATATTTGAAGGTTATGTGATGTTCTTGTTATTATAATTGGCAGCATAAAGTACGTAGATAGGTTTACAGATACGATACAGAATTTCGAACAAGTCGTTTAATGATGTACCAATTTGTTGGTATGTCTGCCAAATTTTTCCCATTTAAATATTCACCCCGTGACATGTCAATGCGCTTTTATACAATGGGGGTTTGATTTTCACGTTAACGCTTTCCTGCTGGTCTCCACATTTCCCAGTTGCAATGATTTTTCGAAATAAGCTTAACAGAAATAAGAAAGCCAAACGGTCTGTAAAATGATAATGATTTAATGTAAGGTTTCTAAAAAAATTTAAAATTGATGATAAAAAATGTTAAATGAAATGCGGAAATCGTTAAAACCATGCAAACAACTTAACATTAACGATAATACAGAGGGGCAGTGATGGAAAATGATTTTTTGAAAATAGTTAATTAATTGGGCTGTATAAGATCAGGAACAGAGATACAAAATTTTCCTGCTGGAAGACTGTGCCAATCCTAACATACGGTTGGCAGTGAGGAATCCACCATAGTTTGTCCTTATCATTTCCAACTCAAAACTTTTGGAGATTCTGGAACCTGTAAAGTTACTTAAATTTGAGCTACGCGACCTGTACTGGCTACTTGGTCAGCCGATAACGTACCATTTTGAAACATACATCGCAATTTCCGGCGCAGGAAGGCTTTAAAAGTTTCGTGTAAATAATAAAAAATTCCAGGTATGAAAAACTGGGATGCATTTTTTGAAGTCATGTTTTAATTTTATAATTTTTATGTTTTGAATTTTGTTGTTGCGTAAGATTCAGGGGGGTGCTGAATAATGTAAAAATTTAAAATCATGCTTCAGTATTTAAGGTTGTAGAAAAAAAAAACGATTATCCGATAATTATGGTATAGGACTTGGGTAAAAGATACTGAGTATTCCCTTTGGAAAGGAGCAAAAAATTTAAAACCATCTAATCTTCAAATTCCAGCTAAAAATGAAGATGGATCATGCTCTATAAGTGCAAAGCGGAAGCTTCGCTGTTTGGAACACATTCCTGCCTCTATTTTGACAAACTGCAAGGATAAACATACAACCAGTAAATAAAGTGGATAACTACAATATATCTCCTGTCATAAAATTAAAAGAGGAAATCAATTTTAACCAGCATCTAACGAAATCTCCAGGATTTGACTTAATAACAGGACAAATAATAAAAGCTCTAGCTAAATAATTAACGCAGCGTCAGACTTGGAAAATTGTGAAAGTAATCAGGATTTTTAAATTCAACAAACCACTAAATTACAAAAATTCGAATAGGCCGATTTCCTTACCACTAATAATTTCAAAAACATTGAATGGATCTAGCACAAGCCTTTGATAGGGTATGATAAAAAGGCTTGGAATATAAATTACAAAGTGGTTTACCAAAGCAGTTTTATGAAGTACTAAAGTCTGACATATCTAACCGACACTTTCGTGTTAAATTAGATGGCGAATACTCCGAAATAAAGAAAATATCAGCAGAAGTACCACAAGCCAACGATAGAGAAGACTAATATAGCAAAGTTTGCGGATGACACGAGCATCTTGTGAAGTCGCTGCTAACATATAGTAGAAAAATCTACAAGCAAATTGCAAAGATCTACTAATATTGTCAGTACCTGGACGAAGAAATGGGAACAAAACTTAACGAAACAAAATCTGTTCACGTAAACTTCATCAACAGAAAGGTCAACTAGATGCCAGTAGAACTGAACTCTCAGCAAATTCCATATTCAAACACGGCAAAATATCTAGGCATGCCCTAAACACGATGGAAATGGGAAGAGCATGTCAAAAAGAGTAAAGAAGAGCTAAACATAATACAGAATGATGGATTTGCTCTTAGGAGGAGATTCTGAGCTATAACTTTACACAAACGTTTTTTGTTAGTGAGATTAGTGGTCTTAACTCGGTCTATGATGATATTTGGTTAAAAATTAGTTTACGTAACGGCAAGATTTTTATTTTATGTGTAATTTATTTTCCACCACGATACACCAAATTCGATAACTATAAATCCTTTTGTGATCATCTGTCGAATTTTATGCTAAATTCACCGACTAATAATAACTTTTTTGTCTTCGGTGATTTCAATTTACCGTGTATATCCTGGGAGAAAAATAACGTATTATATGCTATTTTTTTTTGATTGAGGCATTTATCAGACAGATTGGACATCTGTTGTTAACATTCAGTTAGTATTGATTTGAGTTTCATACAAAACGTGTTTTTTTTGCGGTGTTCAATATGTCGGATTTTGTGATAACTAAACAGCATTTGCGGGAAGTGCTCATTTTGCGTTTTAATTGGAAGCTGAAGGACATCGAATGCTTTTGGAACTTTAGGGTGACAATGCTCTAACCGATAAATCATGTAGAGAATGGTATCAACGCTTCAAAAATGATAATTTCAGTGTTGAAGGTAAGCGTCGCATAGGACAGCCAAAAAAATCGTAGACGATGAATTAGAGGCATTGCCCGATGAAGATCCGACTCAAACGCAAGAGGAGCTCTACTCTAGGACCATTACTTTTCATTAATGATCTATCTCTTGTGCTTGTATGCTTCCCCAACTATTCTATGCTGATGACTTAAAAATCTACTAAAGGATTACGAACTCTAACGATCGCTATCGATTGCAGACTAATATGCAAACATATGTGAACTCATTCATGGTGTGTGACTAATAAGCTAAATCTAAACATTCAGAAATGTGTTGTAATTACCTATTCTAGGGGAAGTAATCCTGATCTATTTGACTATTACATCTCATACATTAGATTAGCTAGAGCCAATCATATTACTGACTTAGGAGTTACTTTTGATTGAAAATTATCATTTGGCAAACAGATTGATAGGATTTGTTCTAAAGCTCTCAAAATTCTTCACGTGTTGCACTTGATTTTTATTGTCGTTTTATTGTCACGTGTTGCACTTGATTGTCTTATTGTTTGACCTTCTTTAATCACATGCACAAGAATCGATATTAGATAACAAGTAATGGTTAGTGGCTTCCATATATGTATTTTAAGCGGTCCACTATTAACTTCATTTTCACATGACTATCTTTTTCAAGTCGGGATGTGAAGCACAATTATTTTGGTTTTACTATGTTAAGTTTATTTTTTTATTAAATTGAACCATCTGATAACAAAAGAAAATTTTTGACTTTTTTATTTTTCTAAATATGAGAATTTTAGTAGGTGTACGTAGACTTTATTGATTGACTGTATTATAATTTGGTATAACCGTTTCTTATTATTTATTTATTTTATTTTTATTTTAGTGAATTAATTCGTAATATAAATTACAGTACAATTTTAGCAATAAAAATATATCAAATGAAATACATAATTCTAGTTATTATAATAAATTATTTAAAATAGTTTTCCTTTAAAGATAGTCTGATTCCAGATTTCGTCATATTAAAATCACAAAACATACTTAATTGATTATAAAACTTCGACATTAAATTCAAAGGTTCGTCACATCCATAATTAGTCTTATGAAAATCTAATTTCAGAAGGGTTCGAGTACGTAGATTCCTCACAGGGGCATACAAGTTAAGGTTAAATAATAAATACGAGCTGACTATTTCGCCATTTAGTAAATTGGAAATGAAAATAGCCCCAGCATGCTGCCGACGAATATCAAGTGGCTCGAGTTTTAGAGATTTACATCGCTCGGTATATGGAGGGAGCCCTAAAACATTCTCCCACCACATTCTACGATTATCAAACCCAATAGTTTTCCAGGCATAGACAATTAAGAATGATTTCTGAACCGCCTCAATTCTCTTGACATGATTACTGTAACTTGGACACCAAACACATGACGCATATTCAAGTTGTGAACGGACAAGAGATTGATATAGCGAGATCAAAGCTTTCGGGTTATTAAACTCTTTCATAATTCGTTTAAGAAATCCTAACATAGAATAAGCCTTTGCAATTATCAAATCAATATGCCGATTCACTGATAAGGTTTGTGTAAACATAACCCCAAGATCTCTTACTTCAGTTATTCTTGATAACTTATCATTATTAATACAATAATCATGTATTACATATGACGAAGAGCGGGTAAATGGCATAATTTTACATTTATTGGTATTCAAAAATAATAAATTATTTTCACACCAATGGCTAATTGCATCAATGTCCTTCTGCAGATTAAATGAGTCTTGCGTATTATTTATAGGGGAAAATATTTTTAGATCATCAGCATAAATTAGACAACGAGCGAATTTGACACATTTGGTGATATCGTTCAAGAATAAAATGAAGATAAGGGGTCCAAGATGGGAACCCTGTGGAACTCCCGAATGCACTTTTATCGGATTAGAAAATCTGTCATTGATTTTTACAAACTGTATGCGTTCAGTAAGGTATGATTCAATCCATTTTAACAAATTATTAGAAATGCCAAAAGATTTTAATTTTTCCAATACAATAACATGGTTGATTGAGTCAAACGCCTTACTAAAGTCAGTATAAATGACGTCAAGTTGCGCCTTAGCCTCAATCACCTCCAAGGCACGTTTTGAAAATTCCATTAAATTCGACACGGTAGATCTTCCACGGAAAAACCCATGTTGTTCGTCAACTATAAATGACTTCAGACCGAAATACATGTGGTCACAATCACAAACAATTGATTCGAATAATTTAGGGATTGATGATAGTATAGAAATGCCCCTATAATTAGAGACATCATTCCTATTACCGGATTTGAAGATTGGAACAATATGTGAGGATTTCCAAACAACTGGAAAAATTCCCGACGAGAGTGATCCATTGAATAATATTGATAGAGGAAATGCTAGCTCATGTCCAAGTTTTTTTAGGAAACTTGAAGGAACACCATCTGGGCCACAGCCATCTTTAAACTGAGTGAGTGATTTGATAATATCCTCCGGGGTGATACGAGGTATATGCAAGGTGGTGTTTGTACTATTATATGTTGTATCCGCAAGTGTTCCCTTATTAACATTATCTAGTCTATAAGTATTTTGGAAGAAAGAACCAAATAAGTTGGCTACGTCTATAGAGTTATTGCCCGAAACATTATTGTAAGACATTGTCGACGGAAAACCGCATGTTTTCCTTCTAGACTGAACGAAATTCCAAAACGATTTCGGATTTAATATCAAATCATTTTGAACCTTGTTGATATAGTTTCTATAAGCTATTTTATGCATGGAATCAAATTCATTAGATACAGAAGAAAAGGCCAATTTAACAGAAGCATTGTTGGATCTTGTCCATTTCCGATATAATTTCTTCTTGCGATTACCTAAATTAATCAAGCATTTATTAAACCACGGAGGATTATTTCGATTATTCTTAAAAACAGAAATTGGAGCGAATCTGTCGATACCACTAAATAAAATATTATAAAATAGTTGCACATCATGATCTAAGTCATTAAATGAGAAGCGCGCATTCCAGTCAATTGATGAGAAAAATGAAATCAGGCTATCAAAATCTGCACGTTTAAAATCATAAAATTTAGAGATAAAATTATTCTTAATTGAGTTAGACAATAAAAGTTCTGATTGGTTCAGAATGACCTCCATCGACTTATGGTTAATGTCATTAACAATATATGGAACGGGTGCTTCGATTACTGTATATAAATTAATCGAATTTGTAAAGAATAAATCCAAAAACCTACCAATGTAGTTAGGAACATCATTAATCTGGATAAAACCATAAGATAAGATGGAGTCAATACATGAAGTTTCAACAGTCGATGTCACGTTACAAGGTATGATATAATTTACATCCACATCATATACCCATTTGACATTAGGTAAATTAAAGTCTCCCAGAATTAGCACGTTGTCGTCTATGTTGGTTGAAGATGAAATTTTAAACAAACACTGTGTATATTTAGTATACACCTCAGTTTCCGAATTCGGTGAAATATATAAACCAATTACATTTATTGATTTCTTACAGATGTTCAGCTTTACACATAATAGTTCTATAGTTGGGTCGCAATCAACTGTATCACTTACGATAGTAGAGTGGACAGCTATGAGTATCCCACCACCTTTTGATTTAGAACTATTTAATTCAGATCGATCCCGTCTATAGACAATGTATTCCGCAGGAAAGTACTCCGCATTGTAAGTATCAGCATTCAAATTAGTTTCGACCAGTACATATACCGGATACCTAGATGCACACACAAAACGATAAACCTCAGAAGATTTTGAAGCAATGCCACGAACGTTTTGGAAATAGATGAAATTTGAGTTAATATCAACATCGACATTACTATCAGATAAGGTTATATACGCATTCGAGGCTGCTGGCGAACTCCGCGAAAATTTGTCTTCTGATTGAAGTTATATTCCTTAATGAGGAGATGTTCGGGCCATGCCTCGGTCTTCATTATAGCTTCAAAGCACTCAACAGGAACACCAACCTTATATGAAACATATCCAGAGTTCTTTTCAAAACGTGTGCAATTTGCATCCACAATACGAAGATTATTTTTTACGAAATTTTTAAATTCAATGTCAGTAACGGTTGGTTGTAAACGGGACACGAAGATCCATTTTCGCGGTGTAATGGCTCCAATAGAACCAATGCCCTCTGTAGCTGTACCAATTATAACATCTTTCCCAACTTGCATCTTTCCATTATTTTGGAAAGCCTTATTTGTAAACGTTATGGGTTTGTTTTGCAAAGTAGCGCCTTCGTCATTATTGCTTTGGTGTGTATACGTGTGTTATCAGCATTCTTTTTGTTGCATTTACGTTTATGTTTATTTTTGTGTGTAAGTACTTGTTCGTTTTGATCAGAAATAACGGCATTAACGTTGTCATTAATTTTACATATTTATTTACTAATGACTGTACCATAATCCAGTTTGTAGGTATGTTTGTAGGGAACGGTTCGGTATTCCAAAAAATCAAACCCTGTTTGTAGAATTACGAAGCGGTATTCATATAATATTAAGCTGATTAAGTGATCCCTTCCAAAGCTTCATTCAAAATTTAAATTAGAATCCCAATCCAATTCTGCATGCAGAATTTGACAATTATTAGTTGAGGAATGGCCAAGTACCATTGAGCATGGCAAAATACCAACAATTATTGGCAAATTTAAATTAAAATGTAGTTCATTACATTTCATTCAGTTCTTACATAAAAATGTAGCTAAAAAAAATTTAATGTGTTTCAAAAAAGTCCCGTCTTTTAGCTGGATATTATAAGATTTCAGCAAATGCGGGATTTTAAAAAGAGGGACTAAAAAAATTTTGAAAATCGGAATAATGAAAAGTGGGTTTTCTGTTAATTTGTTAATTTTTGTTAATTCGATTTTGAAATTCGTGCTTTCGTATCGACCCCATTTGTAATTTTAACTCTCCAGGATCAATGATGATTTGAAAATTAATGCACTGCCAAAGCTCATACGTCGAATTTTCGGAATAAACCGGAATTGTATATAACCTAAAAGTCCTCCGATTATTTGGCTAACCGATTTGGTTAACAAATCCAAGATCATTAACATAAACCATTATTCAATATTATTGCTTTGGCAGTATTTCATTCTTAGTATATATCTTCCTACTAGAAAGGTAACTACACTAGAAGATATACACTAAGATGCGCAATAAGGTTACCATAAAAATCTGTTTGCTGGAGGCTGTATTCCTAAATAGTGTGTTTAACTCTGAGCTGCCACAGAAAACATTTTGGAATACAATTAATAAGTTAGATTGCAGTAACAAAATGTTTTTTGCTAGGGAGTTTTCGATTCATTTATCTCATTCCCAGCATCACAACGTTTGGGAATCTACGGGTGATAATGCGGCCAGTTCTGAATTATCCTTCAAGTGTGTTGACATTATTATACGTTGGAGAAAACTGTTAGTTTAGTGAACGGTAGAAGTATTGGTCTTGATTTTATACCCTATAATTTATTAAAATTATTTTTCCAGCTGTCGGTTGCTTTCTTTTGTTAACATGAATAATATCATTACTAAATTTTGTTCTCCCGAGGCGTGGATGAGTGCTAAACTGATTCCATTTCCGAAAAGAAAAAATTCTGCCACTGTGTCTAACTTCTGGCCTATAAGCATTGTCACTTCTTTATCAAAGGTTTTTGAAAATATTGTGAACGATCAGATTACTTTGCATTTAAATGATTTTTACCTGTATTTCCTTATCAATCAGCATATAGGGAAGGACATAGTACGTGTTCGGCCTTATTAAATATTGTGGATGATATTCGGCGGTATGTTGATTCTCAAAAGGCAACTAGCTTAGTTTTACTCGATTTTTCGAAGGCATTTGATTCTATTGATCATAGTGTTTTAATCAAGTATTGTACATAGTAACTTCCAATATTTACTGTCCGCCTGTAAACTTATTGAAAGTTGTTTATCAGGCAGAAAGTTTACTGTCTTTAGTTCCGGCATGTTCTCAGATTTTGGTACAACCTCGTGTGGAGTACCTCAAGGCTCGGTACTAGGTCCGTTGCTGTTTTCTCTTTATATAAATTTTTTTTTTTTAAGAAATCTTTATTTCTGTATAATATTACAACTAATCATATGGATTATCTAGTAATTGTTTTATAAGTTAAGTAGTCCACTCTTGTGGGAAGAGACCTATCAGTTCATCCCAGCTCTGTCAGTCCTTTGATTTAAGCGGCTCAAGGAACCACTAATTCTAAAGGTTTTGTTCTTTTTAGGCGCTTTGGTCCATTGGTGCGATCCAGTAGGTTCCGCAGCTTCTCGTTGTCATGCTGCTGCAGTCGCAGTACATGACCCCTTGTAAATTTTTGTATTTCATCGCTGACGTTTTCCATTTTAAGTCTCGATGGAGATTGTCGTTTCTAATGTACCAAGGAGCATTCACAATGCTACGTAGTACTTTATTTTGAAATATTTGAATGATCTTCACTGTAGTTTTCCTTGCGCAGCCCCAAAGCTAAATACCATACGTCCAGATAGGTTTTAGGATTTGTTTATATAACAGCAGTTTGTAGTGCGTTGTCAGTTCGGAGTTTCTTCCAATAAGTTAGTGCATTTTTCTGAATTTTAAATTCAGTTCTTGCTTTTTCTTTTTAACGTGCGCTTTCCACCTGAGTTTAGAGTCTAGCGTCATGCCGAGGTACTTAGCATTGTCAGAATATGGTATTTGTTGTGAATTCAGTCTAATCGGAATATATTCTAATTTCCTATTTGTAAAGTTGATGTGTGTTGATTTCGATTCGTTAAGTGTTATTCTCCATTGTTTTGTCCAGTTATTTATTATATCAACAGCATTTTGAAGTTTTCTCGTGGACTCAACTATACTAACATCAGTGGTCATAATAGCTGTGTCATCGGCAAACGTTCCTATTCTAGCTTTTTCTATGTTTGGTAGATCATTTGTATACAGGAGGTATAAAACGGGACCTAGAACACTTCCTTGTGGAACCCGTGCCAACATTTTCTTCAGTTTAGAGCATTCCCCTTCCTGTCTCACCCGGAAGTAACGGTCGTTGTAAGACTTTAGCAATTCAGAATGTTGTTTTGGGAAATCTCGTTGGAACTTAAATTCTAGACCACGGTACCAAACCTTATCAAATGCTTGGGCTACGTCTAAGAATATTGCTGAGCATACTTCCTTTTTATCCAGCGCCTCCTCAATTGTATCAGTAATCCTATGTACCTGTTCTATCGTTGAGTGCCTTTCTCAAAACCCAAATTGATGTTCAGGTATAAGATTTCTACTCTCTATAATTGGCTTTAATCTCTTGAGAAACAGTCTCTCGAAAATTGTTGTTGTTGTTCTTACCAAAGAAATAGGCCTATACGATGTTTTGTCATTTAGTGATTTATTAGGCTTTGGAATCATTATGATTTCCGCTACTTTCCACTGTCTCGGAACATAACATTGTCTAAAGATAGCATTGATTATGTGCTGTAGTTTCCTTAATGCTTTTTCTGGTAGAGCTTTGATTATTTGCCCCGTTATCAAGTCGTATCCAGGGGCTTTTTTATCTTTGAGATTTTTTACTTCTTGTTTGAGTTCTTTCAGAGTAACTGGTAGCACAGATGCCTCGTCTACTTTGCTTATAGGTGTTAGATATTCATTATCCGCTTGTCCAGTTGGTGGTTTGAAGGTATTTTGTAGGTGTTCGGCAAACAGATCAGCTTTTTGTTTTTCGCTGCGAGCCCAGGTTCCATCAACCATTCTAATGGGTGACACTTGCATTTTAGGCCGTTTTAAACCTTTGGTGGCTTTCCACAGGGAATAGTCTGTGTCAGATTTACCTGTCAGATTACTTAGGAAGCTTGCAACTGACTGAGTTTTTTGCACAAGTTGTTTAGGATTGTTTTGTCTTCAGGGACTCTGGTTCTCTGCCAAGTCTTACGAGCTCTTCTTTTTTCGTTATCCAACTCTCTCACTTCAACTAGATAGTATATGCTTTTTTGTAATATTTCTGGCTGATCAGGAGTACTTTCCCAAGCTGCTTTTTGTACACTTTCAATGAGGTTTTCTAGTTCTTCTTCTATCGTATAAGCATTCGAGATCTGCACCTTACGGTTGATGCTTTCTTCGACTAGCTGTCGAAAGTATTCCCAGTTGGTTTTGTTATTTGTTAGTCTTGGGGGGTTTGCCTTCCTTATTACCGTGTCACTTATTGTCATTAAAACTGGAGAATGGTCTGACGATAGCCCTTCTTCATTTTCAACTGCTAAGTAGTTTTCGGAGATACCTCTTGATATATAGAAATCCAGAAGGTCGGGAATTTTATTTGGGTCCGTAGGCCAGTAGGTTGACTTTCTACTGGAGTGAAACTCACATTTTAATGTCCTGCCTGCTTCAAATAGGTCCCTTCCTTTGGGACTAGTTCTGTTTGATCCCTAGAATATGTGTTTCGCGTTAAAGTCGCCTCCAATAATAAAATTATTGCCAAGCGATTTAAGAAGTTTGATATAGTCTTCTTTTTTTTGGGTTGTATCTGGGTGGACAGTAGATTGCTGATATACTATACCTCTTGTTATTTTTGGTTTCAATAGATACAGTAGCTACTTGCACAGCTTCCTCCTCTATTTTTAATTCTTCGTGGTGTTTTATATTATCCTTAATAAAGATTGCTGTCCCGCCTCTAGCTCTTAGTTGCTCACTAGGTAGTATGAATGGAGGAATAAGTAAAATAAATGGAATGAAACAACCTACAGGTAAACCCCAAAGAGACTTAATCCATTGTTATTTATAAGCATGGCCTTGACATATTATACTTCTCGTCGATTACAGCACGTAACAAAAATATTCCTTTCGTTGATTGTGTTAATGATTTGGGTGTCTTAATTAATAAATCCTGATCATGGGATGCGATTGATTAGTAAAAACCTTTATGAAAATTCGAAGTTTATGGAATGTAGCTGATTTTGTATCAACTGAGCTTAGACGGCAATTATTTTCTGCCTACGTTTTTTCACATTTTTCCTATGGTGATCTGATACTTTTTGGAATGAATGAATATAATATGGAAAAATGAAATGCGGCCTTTAAAGCTGGTGTAAGATGATCACATTTCATTGTTTCTTACTAATGTAATTGGGTGTTCGCTTAAGATTATTATACATATCGTACGTGTCTGACTATATATAAGTTATTGATATACATATTCCATCGTACGTGTTTGAGAAATTGGTCCAATCTAATCTATCGCATAATAAATCTTTAATTATACTGCGAAGTAATAGTAAATTGTTCAATTCATCATTTTATGTTAAGGGTGTTGGCTGTTGGAATAGCTTACCATTGGAAATCGTTTTTCAGAGTCTTTGAGATAATGATAATTATTTATTTTATTTGAAGTACCAGATGTTAAACATTTTTATATTATTATTATTATTTTTTTTATATTTTTTAAATCTATTTTATGTAATTTTAAATCTTTGTAATGTTAAATAATTTCTTTTCATAATGTGTATAAGTTGTAAGCTTTATTATGTACTAAATAATAAATAAATAAATAAATATTTTGGCTAATATCTTCGATCCGAGTACTGTGTTCACCTAACATGGGCGGCACACGGATATAGGCCACACATTGAATGCGCGTAAACTACTTTTAAATCTATCCTAAAAACAAAACAAAATAATTAATAGAAGTTTAGCAAAAATTTCACAAGCCCCATATACTCGTATGTAGAAAGAAGAAATATTTCCTAAATCTAAAAATACACTCTGTCAAAATAGTAACGGGAATTGGTAATTTAAAAAGCCCCTTAAAGGGATTGTAAATTTTTTTTGTCGCTAAGTTGGCACAATTGTTCTCTATCTTGATGTGAAGTTTGAGCGCGATCTGTGAACAAACTTAATTTTGTCAGTTCATCCCAAGTGTGTTTTGCTATTTTTATAATGAATAAAAATATCTAACAAAGAATTTGTCTCAAATGTTATATTGCAAATAGAACTTCGGATTAGAATCGCTGAAAATGTTGGTGAAATGGTGAAAGCTTACGGTGAATCCGCTTTATCGAAAACTCGTGTATATGAGTGGTACAGTGCAATCAAAAGCGGTCGAGATGTGGTCGAAGATTTGTCTCGTTCTGGTCGGCCTCTCCGAAGTTAACATCAATAAAGTGAAGGAAATGATGCCAGAAAGACATCATGTAGATTTGAGAGACATAGCCACTGGACTGTCTGTAACTCACGCATTAATTCGAACAATTGTAGACCATTGGTTGGGCATGAAACGCGTTGCCGCCCGACTCGTTGCGAAAGACCAGAATTTTCTTCCAAAACTCAAAAACCACGTCCAATCCGATCAAAATTCAAGATAATTTTGACAGTTTCCTTTGATTACCTCGGTGTTGTGATGCCGGAATATTTGCCAGAAGGTCAGACGGTAAATAAAGAACATTATCTGGGCGTTATGCGGCATTTAAGAGAGCAAATTCGTTGAAAAAGGCCAGGTTAATGGAAATAACCCTCATGGATTTTGCACCACGTCAACGCATCATCTCACAAGGCTATCATTGAGAAAGAATTTCGGCCCAAAAATCAACAAATATCATCGAACAACCACCGTATTCTCTTGATATGGCTTCGGCTTTTTTCTCTTGCCCTTCCTCTTTTAGTTTTCGATATTTTTATTCATTGTAAAAATCGCGAAACACACTTGAGATGAACTGACAAAATAGAGCACTGTAAACAAACTAAATTACAGTCGTGCTTAAGCGTCAACTTCACGTCAAGATAGCGGATGTGTCAATTTATCAACAAAAACAAATTTTTACAATACCTTTAAGCGTGCTTTTTAAAAGACCAATTCCCGTTACTTTTTTGACAGCATGTATGCCTTAGTATTAGTGAATAAGCTGTACAAAAAAAGATCAACTTCTACATTATCGATTGATTTAATGTAGATTCTCAGATTATTCAAGAAAACCTGATCAACTTAGAACAATGTTTTTGAGATCATATGCTTAATACATTCAAGGTGTACACACAATTTAAAAAAATTCTCTTAGAACAACTAAGGTAAAATAGACTAAAATCACTTCACGTTTTACATTGAGCGGTAAAATTTCAAAATTGCCACCTCCGGTTCTGGAAACCACTGTAGTCCATTAGAGAGGCGCACATAGATTATCTCTTGACAATAACAGGGTCAAATAAAATAAAAACCACCCCTGTTCAAACTGTGTGGGCTTCTTAAATGGACCAATCATGATCTAAAAATATTACTCTCATCTATGGCCAAGAGCCTATAGTGGTTTCTGGAAGGAATATGATAATACGTAGAACGTACTGGTTTCTGTTTTATTTGACACCGTTAATGACAGCTAAAAGTATATATATGGCTCAAACTGTATGTACTTGATGTATGACTAAAATTTAAATAACGAATTTTGGTTACTTAACTTTGACATAGGTCTATATTTTGTTTATTTATGAATGTCCTTTAAGCAGATTTTGGAAAAATTTAAATTTCTTATTGATTCATTTTTACGTTCAAAATTAAAATAAATCCGTTTATTTGGTCAATGGCTATTACTTGGTTTGGATTTCTAATTTTTCAATTTTAAATGTGACTCAATTTTTTAATATTGATAGTATCGGTTTTACTTAATTGATCATTGTGGCTTTCTATTATTTTTTTGTGTATATTGCATTAGTTTACCGATTTACTAACACACTGATACGTGGTTAAATTTAGGAGGGATTTAGGAAAATCTTCTCTGCCTTCACATTGAGGCTTTCTACAACCAGTTTCGTTTTGCCTGCTTGCCGGATTTTTCGTCATTCCTAAATTTTTTTTCAAAAAAAAAAAATATAGAATTATAAAATATAAAAATATAGCCTGAAATATCCAGCGGGCTAAAGTCAATCCCGTTTATAAGGATTGTTACAAACTTTTTTGTGTTTTAACATATTTTTTTTTGTTGTTCATTGTAGAACGGAAAATTTTACTCGAGTATAGAACTTTACACCATTAAGATTTTAAACCAAATACAGAGCTATCAAACTGTTAATGTACAGTTTGATCGAGTAAAATTTTCCTTTTTTTGATTTTTTCGAAATTGTCCTAAAACAGCTAAATGTTTATCAAATATGGAGTAAGAATGCAGCTCTCCATCTTGAAATGATTCCATTCCATTCGACCAGAAACAGTAATTTTCGACATTGTCGACATATTAGCTACATTATCGACGCCAATGTTTTACACATGTAGAATATTTATTTTCTATGCGATGTAGGCATTACGGCACGACACTGCACATGTTACAGTTTGATTATTAAGTGGCCGTTGCGCCATCATCAAAATCTCATACACTATCATCATCAATCATTTTTGATTTTAGGGTGTGCGCGACTCAAGATGAAATTTATTCTCATTCCATCTCCATTTCATTACTAAAGATGATCTCATAACCTAAATATTAAAACGAACTAGAAACGATAGTACGCGGGCAATAGTACAAACATTAAAAAAAAATAATCTCGACATTTTTATTGTTGTTATTTTTTGTGTCTTTATGTCTAATGGTCTTGGGCTATAAGGAGAGATAGATAAAGATATACTCGGTAGAAGATTATAAATATTAAAAATTGGTATGTACGGAAGTAGAAAAATATTTAATTACATTAAACGAATCTGATCACGTTATTTTAGCATTTTTCATATTTCTAAATTCCTTGTTCCCATCGTCTGATTACATAAGATTGTCGTGTGTGTCGTGCTTTGTTGTTGGATCTTATATATACATATTATATTTCAACATCTCGTGTTCTTCATCACTACATATAATAATAACGTATACGAAGAGCATGTACCACATACAATTTATGTTATATGAATCGCCCACCAGCAAAAACGGAAGTAAAACTGTATACAAGATAAATTCACTTGTTCAATGTATATATGGAATATAAAGAGATGAGGGAGGAATATATGCTAAGTATGCACACAATTGAATATGTACCACCAAAATTAAATTTTTTGTTGTACTGGCTTATGGCCCGGAGGCACGATTCAATTTCCATTTTTTATTTTTCTTGTGTGTTTTTCGGGTGTACGGTGTCTTTAAGTTACGTGTATACCTTAACTTTACATAAGAACACCTTAACACAAAACGTATTTAAGTGTTTTTGGGTTTATTTTTTGTTTGCCTTTGCTTGTACACTTTTTGATTTTGTAGTCACCTTTCTCAACATAAATATTGTAAAGGTGTGCACATGCTACTGTGTAGGAGTGTTTTTCGTTTTAAATTGGATTTGAATTATATATACCCATTTCAAAAGTCCTGTCAACAAATCTTAATTAATTAATTAATCTTAGTGATTTTGTACTAGCTCAAAGCGTTCGGTCTTATACAAATTTGGAATAAATTTGAATTAATCAAAAAATGGTTGTGCGGTTGATAGGTTACCCACACAAAACATGACACAAAGAAACCTTATCAATTACTTTCTTAATAATATTAACAAATAAACTCGTAAGCTATGTACACAGAAGCTACATATATATAATCTCAAATCAAACACTAAACAATATTGAACTTATGACACACAAGCAAATAAGATTATTGTGAATCTCAAGATTATATACTTGGGTGTGTGTAATCACTGTATTATGCATTTCGAGAAAATCTCTATCTTCGTTTGCACTGTAGTCTTATCTGATGTACATGTACATATATAAAACATAAAAGTGTAAGTCAATATTTAAGCATCTCTATAAAAATTTAAATTTTCCGATTCTATTATTTCTGTAAGCAAAACATAATGTTGCTTGTTAAGAAGATGAAGAATAAAAATATTAAATGATTTTAAGAAAACAAAATGGTTTGAACTTTTCTACCAAGCGTTTTATGTACAAAACAAACAAAAAATTGAGTAACAAAACTTAGAAAAACACTTTGACAAATGATTTTCGAAATTTTCTCACCTCCTTTCGATTAGGGTATAGAAAAAACAAAATAACGTTAAGTATGATACAAAAGAGTAAACAAAATAAAATAAGGAAAAAAAATTTCTTTTGCCCAAACCTTTTTTTGGATTTTTTTCTTGGTTTTCCTTTTACCATTTTTCCCTTTTGTTTTAGTTTTCTTCTTTTTTTCTTGCTACAAAAAATACAAAAAACAAAACAAGATTTTCACATTTTTCCGAGACTTGGCATGAAAAATAGGAAAACTCATTTTAATTGAGTTTTTCTTTTAATTTAATAGTTTTTTTTTTGTTGCGTTGTTTTTATTCGTTCATCCTGTTCTGTATATTGTGTAACACGCGATTGTATATGTGTGTGTGTGGTTCTCCTCAGTTAATGATTCTGGTTTGATAAATGGAAAAGTCATTAGTCTGTCTGGATGATTAGAATTGAAAAATAAAACGAATAAAACACAAAAAAAGAAAAATGTTGCACTTTTTAATGGGTGATAAATCTTAAATGGGATGTGATAATGGATCAGCATATAGAGCAAAGCAGAAGATTTATGTACATCTTAATTGGTACGTGGAACATTTATAATCATAGATAAAAGCTATTTGCTCCTTCTTATTTTGAAAGAATGTAATAGAAGAATTAAAGGTTCCTCGCACTGAAAAAAGATACATTTTTTACAAAAAAAAAAAAATATCATGGCATAAACTGATAAACATTTCTCAAAATCTTTGATTTGGGATTTTAAAAACGATGACGAAAATGCCCTCTTAATCGGCTAAAATTACACCAAGACCCGTTGGAAATTTGTCAACATGCGCGTGACTATTTTTATTTACGAAACACATACGCTTCTATTTCTTTGCTTTTTTCTAAATGTGTATGGAGTACAAAATAATTTTTTGTCAATTTTTGAAGGTATGAACCCTGTTAAATAAGTTAGTGGGTGTGTAACGAAATTCCGGTTTTTAAACTCTTGGTTTTCAAAATCCCGGTTTTGTATAAAAAAATCCCAATTTTTAGGAAATCCCGGTTTGAATTTTTAAAATTTAACTTGTGGGATAATGGTACTTAACCCTTTACCGGCCTGCCCATACAACTGTGTGGGTAAGGCAAACGAATCATGTGAAAAATTTATGGTTGTATGTGTTTTGAACCAACTTACACATTTGTGTATTCCTTTTTACCTTATTTTCGTCCGAAAAAAAAAACACTATAACTATACACACAATTGTGTTAGTTGTACTTCAAATCAAGCGAATTTTTTTATCAACAACGTCATTATATACTATGTTTTTTTTCTCACACATTTGTGTGGTTTGTACTTCAATTGATCCAAATTTTTATTTTTCTTGGTCGGCAAAGGTTTAAATGATTTTTTAACAAAATTAAAAAATGAGTTTGCGATAAACTTCTAGAAAATGGGCTAATAGGGATGGAATTTGGCCATTTCTTAACAGATTTTGGTGAAATTCGATACGTGCGATGGAAATGGGATTCTAAAATGATTTTTCAATCATTTCGATTCTGACCGTATAAAATCAACGTGAAGCCACGTGGGATATTCGCAAGTTATCCAGAATTTAGCCACGGGTGAACCAACAAACAAAAATCTTTAAGTATTAAACTTTGTTATTTCGAGATACCTATTCGTAAATATTTGAAAACCAGTATATTTAAATAAATATTTAATTCGAAGTACGTTTGATAATACGTATAATAAATATTTACGTGTAATAAACATTACCAAGTTTGTTCGATTTGGATTTGGTTGGAAGTTAATTAAATCTTGCGAATTGTATGAAAAGTGAAAAATGGATAAATATATAAAACGAAAAGCTATAATCAAGGGTCAATTTACCAAAATGGCCAATTTTATAGATGCGAACAGTTCTGATTTGTCGTATGATGAACTAAAAACGAGGTTAGAATACGCACATTGTTTATATTCCGATTTTGTAAGTGTCGAAGACAACATATTTGCAATCGACGATAGTATCACGTCTGAAATGGATTTAATTGAAGAACATTATTTTTCTATTGTGTCCAAAATCCAAGCACTTTTAAGACAAACCGCTGGTACTAATTCTGCAAAATTAGATAACTCGATCAACTCAAAAATAGGAGCACATGCAGCATCAGATTGTAAGTTGCCGTCACTGTCAATGCCAAATTTCGATGGTAATTTACAGGAGTGGCAATCATTTTTCGATATTTTCACCTCCACCATACATGAAAATACTTCACTAACACCTGCACAAAAATTTAAATATCTAAAAGGTTTGCTAAAGGGAAGTGCTTATGACCTCATTCGACATTTCCGAGTGGATGATGTCAGTTACGTAGAACCATACCAAAGGCTAGTAAAACGGTACAATAAAAGGAAACCAATTGTTGAGTCATATATTCAATCACTGTTCACCCAACCAAAATTGTCGAAAGCGAATGCTTCAAGTTTAACGCAACTTCATGATCACTTAAATGAAGTTATCAGAGGATTAAAGGCATTAGATCACGATGCTGAGGCGCGCGATCCTTGGTTGATTTTTATTGTGCTCGAAAGGCTGGATGAAGAAACCAAGAGAATTTGGAAATGTAAAATAGCGATAAAACGATTTCCCAACCCTGCAGGAACTCCTAGACTTTCTGTTAAAAAGAACGAGTACTTTATCTGAAGGAAAAGCTCCCTCCCAACCTCAGTCGTCCGTCAAAATATTCCATATTCCAACAACACTTCCTTGTCCACTTTGCCATGGGAAAAGCCACCGTCTATTTGAGTGTCCAAAATTCACTGATTTTACTATTGATCAACGTCGTGAGTTTCTTAAAACCAAATCCAGATGTTTTAATTGCCTATCCGATATACTCATTCAGTTTACCAATGTAAAACCAAGAGAAGATGCCGAATTTGGAGCAAAAAACACAACATGTTGGTACCTTTTGAACATGCAACCAAATGCGGATCCGGTTCCAGTTCATACTAGTTCCAGTACCCCAGTTACCACTGCTTACGCATCCTGTTGTGATGATCCAAGTAGTAGTCAGAATAATTCGGTGGCCAAAGCTCAAAATGCCTTATTACCAACCGCTGTGTTTCAAATTCGTGACGGTTGCAACGTATGGCAAGATATCCGTGGATTACTTGATTCTGCTTCCACACGATCATGCAAGATCAAATGCACGTGTGATTATAGAAACCATCAATAAATCAAAGGCAGGAAGTTCACGAGGAGTTGCAAATGTAAGGTTACACTCTAGATTGGATAACACGTATGCTATTGATGTGGCCACATTGATTGTGTCCAATATTACTTCAAATTTACCAGCAAATAATTTACCGAAAAAGGCGTCATTTCAAGTTAATCTACCATTAGCCGATCTCAAATACAATGAATCGGGACCAATCGATATGCTTCTGGGATGCAACCATTTTCTAAACACCATAATAGACGGGAAACGAACTAATACATCGAATAACTTGGTGGCTTTAAATACCAAGTTCGGCTGGATTATAGGAGACGTGTGTGATCAACTTTAGAGGGAAAACAAGGCCAACCAGTTTTCTTTACAAAGGATGAGGAAATAAATATAGATCGGTTACTTCGACGATTTTGGGAAATAGAGGAGATCGTAAGTCAACCCCTTTTGAGTGAAGTTGAAACAAAATGCATCAAATACTATGAAAGCACCGTCAGCAAAGACAACCGGGGAAGAATTGTTGTTTCGCTTCCATTTAAGAATAGTACACCTCGACTAGGAGACTCATTTAATCAAGCACGTATAAGATTCTACGCTCTAGAACGTAAATTAGCTGGCAACCAGTCTCTTCGCAAACAATACCATAAATTCATGGAAGAATATTTCAGCCTAGGCCATAAGGAATTGGTTCCACCTAATGCAATAACCATACCAGTTGGAAAGACATTTTATCTTCCTCATCACGGAGTACTGAAAAACTCTAGCTCTACAACTAAATTACGAGTAGTGTTTGACGGTTCGGCAAAAGCGGCAAACGGGCGCTCTCTGAACGATGAACTAATGATTCGTCCAACCGTGCAGCAAACCATTATAGAAATACTGGGGAGATATAGAAAGTACAAATACGTTTTTTCAGCAGACGTGGAAAAGATGTACCGTCAATTCATAGTGCAAAAATCAGATGTGAACTTCCAAAGGATTTTGTGGAGAGAATCGCCAAACCAGCAGTTGAACCATTATCGACACTACTCACCGTAACTTATGGAACGTCCTCGGCACCATTCCTCGCTTACATTACATTGCTGATCGACTGAAGCATAACTTCCCAAGACTAGCCACAATCATAAAACGGGATTTCTATGTCGATGACCTTATGTCCGGAGCAAGTACTTTAAATCACGCTGTAGAAATACAACGAGAATTGATTCAAGACTGCAGTTATCGGAGCTAAAGTTACGAAAATGGTCTGCAAATCACACCGACCTATTAAATTGGTTACCCACTGATGATGTAGAATTGACCGAGAGAGAGTTTGACAATGGTCTAAAAGCCGTGCAAATATTGGGTATATATTATCAACCTAAACAAGATGTGTTCAAATTTCAAATCAACCTGTCTGAATCTTCCCATACAACGAAAAGACAACTGTTATCCAAAGCGTCCCGTTTATTCGACCCAATGGGTTGGTTATCGCCAGTCATAATAATTTTAAAGGTGTTATTTCAGAAACTATGGTTGGAGAAACTAGATTGGGATGATGCAATACCTCCTAGTCACCAGTTAACATGGTCAGGCGTCCGTACTAAGTTGAAATTAATCGAAACATTCGAAGAAGAAGAATTTGAAATCCATGGGTTTGCTGATGCGTCAAAGGAAGCCTACGCAGCAGTTTTGTATTCGAGATCAAAATTACATACCGGAGAAATAAAGGTTAACCTAATTACTGCTAAGACCAAGGTTGCACCAATAAAAACTATAAGCATTCCCAAACTTGAACTATGTGCAACAGCGGTACTGGTAAAGCTGTTGGAAGCAACAATCAAGTCATTAGATCTCACGACCAGGCCAAGAGTATACTTATATACGGATTCCACCATCGTACTAAATTGGCTTTCGAAACAACCAAAATCTTGGCCAACATGCATAGCCAACAGAACCAGTCAAATTCTGACAACGACTAATCGAAACCAATGGTACCATATAAATACGAAGGAGAAGCCAGCCGACTGTGCATCCAGAGGTCTATCCCCAAAAGACCTTCAGAATTATGAGTTGTGGTGGAAAGGACCACAATTTTTGCAGTACGATCCAGTCATTATTCCAAGGTCGACTCAAATAATAAATTTAGAAGACGAAAAGCGAAGCCTGAAGCGGCTGTAACTGCAACGTGTACCGTCATGCATGAGGTAAGAACCTGCATAGAACATATGTCAGATAGGATTTCAAGATATCCCATCATATTACGAGTACTCGCCAGAATTAAGAGATTGGCGTCCAAAGCAAACCATATCATTGCAAAAAACGAAATCGAAAGTATAGCAGTACAAGATTTGGGTTGGGCAGAGACACGTCTACTTTCCCTAATCCAATATCAACAATTTGGGGTAGAAATAGAAACATTAAAATCAGGTATGAGAGTAACAAGTGGCAAATTAGTTAATTTTCTTCCATTTATAGACAATGCAGGACTGCTAAGAGTTAGTGGCAGAATTTCAAAAGCCCCAATACCATAAGACGCCAAACATCCAATAACCTTACATGGGGACCATCCAACGGTCTTGAAGCTCATAAAACACTTACATTTGAAGTTATTACACGCTGGGACATCACAGTTATTGTCACATATTCGTCAGAGATTCCAGATCTTAAGATGTAAGGAATCCATAAAGAAGGTGATATTCAGATGTATGAAATGTCATCGGCAGAAGTTAAAGACGCAGACGCAATTAATGGGGCAGTTAATATCTTGACGAGTAACCCTATCATGACCTTTCCTAAGAACCGGAGTGGCTTACGCAGGTCCGTATATGATAAAGGCTCATCAGCAGCGAAACTCCAAGCCCATCAAAGGATACCTCGCCTTATTTGATTGCATGGCCACAAAGGCTGTGCACTTTGAGTTAGTCACAAGTGTCGGCACCGAAACATTTATAGCGGATCTAACTCGATGCCAGACAGTAAGAGAAATTTGAGCTGACATTTACTCAGACAACGGCACCAATTTCATCGGCGCGATAAATCATTTGGAAGAGATCGTCGAATTATTCAACTCGAAAGATGGTGTGATAAAGGTAACAAACTAGGCTTCCGAGTAAGGAACTAAATGGCATTTTATACCTCCTGCGGCACCAACTTTTGGAGGCTTATGGGAGGCGGCGGTGATATCAACAAAATTCCACATCCAGCGAGTCATTGGCGATACTACATTGAACTACGAAGAAACGCTCACATTGCTAAAACAAAGCGTAGCTGTTCTCAATTCACGACCGCTATGTAGGGATGATGTTTCCGTTGACCCACTCACACCGGCACATTTTCTAATCGGACATTCTCTATCATTGGCACCTGAACCAAATTTAATAAACAAAAAACAAAATTTATTATTTCGATGGCAAGTATTACAGAAAATGCTTCAACATTTCTGGCCTCGATGGCGAGTCGAGTATTTATTATCACTCAATAAATTCTCGAAATGGAATAAAGTTCATCAGCAACCAAAACCAGATGATATCGTCATATTAAGGGATGACAACGTACCACCTGCTCGCTGGCCTTTGGAGAAAATTATCGCTACACATCCAGGTTCAGACAATTTTGCCAGAGTTGTAACATTGAAGACGTCTAAGCGTATATACAAACGACCGATCCATAAAATATGCATACTACCGAAAATTGACTCCAGTGAGTCAAGGGAGGCGGAATGATGAACGACCTAAAGGAAAATACTAATCAATTAAATACATGAATGGAAAAGTACGTTAGTACTACCTGTTAGTTTGTATAATTTTGCTCTGTTTACGTTTTGGTTTGACATAAAACCAATTAGTACTCTCTATTCATATATTTTATTCTCAGCAATCTATTTGTGTACTCACAAGAAAAATAGTCAACATTCAATAGCGCTTAATAATTAATTGTTACCCGATTTTTTAACTAAGGTTTGTTAATTAGTAATCTTTAAGTTGGCAATATTGAAATGTTAAAATGTATAATTTGGTAACAAGGCATTCATTGTGCAAAAACCCATATTAGTGACAACAAGTAAAAATAAATTTATTATCAAACGAGTATTTTCATGTTTCACTGGGTCGCCATTTTTTCCAAGCCGTATTAATTTTTGAGTTGGTGTTTGCTTCATCATTTAAGTGCTTTAAAGAAGTGCAATTATTTTTCTTGTTAGTAGGTATCATCAATACCACTACATAATAGGCCATTTTTCTATATAAAAAAATTCCATGAGCTTGCATAGGTAAATCCAAACAAAAACGCGGGTGCCATACGAGTAAGTAAAAAATTACATGGGACAAAAAAAAATTTTCATTTGTCCCAATAAATCTGCTTTATTATCTACAAACATAATTTATCTGAAGGATCACGATAAATATTGATATTTTGAGAAACATTTCCAATAAAAATATTTCCCTATTGAGTAACTTTTCATTTAGCAACTTACTGATAAAAATAACAACACAATTTTTCAATGACACGTGCGCGTATAAGATTTTTAATTCCTCTTGGCTCTCTTGTATTATTTGTTTTGGGTTTGTTTCACGACATACAGTACCGAAGAAAATAATGAAATTAATTTCACACATTTTATTTGTGTAATGAATTTAGATTAAAGGGTATAAAATTTTATTTATATTCGTTTGTGTTTTGTATATTATTTTTGTAACCTGCTATGTAGTGTAAAACATAGAAAGATTTTACCACAGTACACATAATACACAAAATTATTATGTGTGATATTTTACCTTCTCAAGTTTCAATATCGGTATCGTAATTTTAATTCTTTACTGTAAATTTTACACGAGCCCACAAAAAAAAATCCAATTGTCGATCAAATTTAATTTTTTTTTTAGTTATTATGTACAACCAACTAAATCACGCATTTGGGCTTATCATTAGTATTGATTGATTAAAATGTATTTTGGTTTATTACACCACATTACTTAAAAATCAAGTTTTATTTGAACAAAAATAAAAACAAATTATTTTGTTGTCATACCCAAAGACGTACACCCATCCCGTTCAACATATTTTGGTTTACTAAAAAAGTAAAAAAGCATGCAAGAGCGGCAGTAAAAAATCTCTAATTTTCGTTAGAAAATCGTTTAATTGAAATATTACTGAATGAAAAGTTTTCTCAAAACAATTTTTGTTTTAAATAATTCAATAACAAAATATCATTATTTATTTCTTGCAATGTATTATTCAATTTAACTTGAACGATACAAATTATTTATTACAAATAATGAAATTGTCTTTTTGTAGCCATGTAATTTTTTTCCGTTTTGTATGGAATTCTCATTTTTTTTTGGATTTACATATACCAACAAGATTATAACAAGAAATGGCCTGTTATTGTATTGGTATTGGTATCATTAATAGATTCTATATAATCAACTCCTACGTGCGGCACACAGTGCGAAATATTTGCTGATCCCGGCTCCTAAGCGGGTGGGAGGGGGGGGGGGGTGTAGTACAGCCACCTCCCGTGCGAATCATTCTAAGCCGTCAGCCTCTTCTCATCAAGACTTCAGAACTATAAGAACAGGAAATCGGAATTTTGAAAACCGGGATTTTGAAAACCGGGATTTTGGAAACTGTGATTTTGAAAACCAGGATTTCGGCGTACACCCTAAGTTACGTAATAGCATAGAAAAATTTGTATAAGCCGACATATCTCAGCCGATTTGTTGCCTTTATTTTATTATCCCTGCAAACTGTTCTGGAGCCAAGGCTCTCCCAATTTTTTCGCGGTTTGCTTTTTCCATCCTTACTTTTACGCCGTTGCTATGTAGCTGGAGGACAGTATGGACACAGGTCCGATTTTATCATCATCTGCACATTGCATAGCTCTATGCCAGGCTATATTGGCATGTAAGATGATTCGACCCATGAGTTTAGCACACCGACAGGGGGTCATAGATGTGTTCCATTTCATCACAAATCGTAATCTGTTGATGAAAATTTATTTTGCACCCTGACCCTATCGGGAATTTAACACGGTACCTCCCGATCTAAACGTCAAAGCTTTTACGACGGTGCCATTTGGTCGGTGAAAATATTCTTTTACACCAAAAATGTTAAACAAATAAATAAAATTTTTTTAAATGAAACCGTTAAATATAACACCCTAAACAATATTTTTAATAACATTATTTAATGTTCGGAAAAAATCATTTTCCTATTGGGAACCTCGTATGAATATATCATAACTACAAAATTGGAAAATACCTAAAAATTTAACGTTTCAAGTGGCATGATTGGAGATTAGATGAACTGAAAGGTTTTAGTGATGGTTATCTATGGGAAAAAATTCAGGTCACTTTTGACGTGGAAAGCCTGGGAAAACTCTATATTCAAACGGGTTTATCCAAGGTTTCCAAGTCAAAAGTGAACTGAAATATGAAAATTTCTAAAAATTGAACGTTTCCAGTGTCATGGTTGGTAAGTAGTTTAGATGAAAAGTTTTAGTGATTGGAAAAATTAAAATTCACTTTTCATGTGGAAAGCCTGGGAAAACTCGTTTGAATATACCGTTATACAAAATATGACGTATTTTGACACTTTTCAAGGGCGCCTGTACAATTTATTAGTATCCCATTGACGTTCACGATACAAAATAATTTGCATAAATATTTCGCTTCAACAAATACTTAAAATAATGTTTTAATTTAAACTGTATGTTTAAAAACAAAACATTGAAATGGGCTAAAAACCTACAGAATGACAGTTTAAAATGCTTCAGTTAAACTGCCATACAGAGTAAACACGCTTCAAAATGAGACCAAATAATATCCTTACATCGATTACCCTAATGCCGCACCAGCACTTGTAGCACGATCCAATGAAAATGGTACTAGAATTTTTTACAAATTAATTACAACATATCGACAAAGTTGAACCCCCAAAAAACTACCCTTAAAGGGTGCAATTCTCCAAAAACCATATTTTTCGTACAACATGCTTTGGGCAATTCACTTAATATTTCTTATATCGTACGAGGGGCGGTCTTTTAATTTTTTACAAATTAACCACAACATATTGGCATAGCTCACCCCCAAGGAATCTTTTTACAATAAAATGGCATAATTTAACTTATAGAAAACCCCAAATGGGAGAAACCGTCTAAAATCATTGTATCGTACTGGTTGATACAAGTAAGTGTTTTACTAAATAAATTACAATATATTGGAATAGCTCAATTGCCAAAAACTGCCTCTAAAAAATGCAGCTCTTTAAAACAATATTTCTCTGTACATCATTTTGCATTGCATTACATTCCTATGCAAGAAATAATTATCCCTGAATTTATTAGAACAGCCCACATCCACAAAAATCGATTATAATGCATCGAACTTTCTCCCTGTGCAAGAAATAGGTACCAATGAATTTATTACAACTGCCCTCACCCACAAAAATCTATCGAAATGTATCGAATTACCTTCCTATGCGAGAAATAGGAATCAATGAATTAATTACAACAGCCCACGCCCACAAAAATTCGATCAAAATGTAACGAACTTCCTTCCTATTTCTTGCATAGTAATGGAGTTCTATGCTGTTTGATCGATTTTTGTGGGTGTGTGCTGTTGTAATAAATTCAGGGACACCTATTTCTTGCATAAGAAGGGAATTCGATGCATTATGATCGATTTTTGTGGGTGTGGGCTGTTGTAATAAATTCAGTGGTAATTATTGGAGGGGTTTTACCTATACAGAAAAATATTGTTTTAAAGAGCTGCACTTTTTAGGGGCAGTTTGTAATTTATTTAGTAAAATCTTCTTGTATCAATCAGTACGTTACAATGATTTTAAACGGTTCCTCCCATTTGGGGTAGTTTTCTATAAGTTAAATTATGCCATTTTATTGTAAACAGATTGTAGTACTACCCCAGCACTATATACAACAAAAATTCACAGAAATGCAAAAGGCGTGGTGTGACGAAAAATAAGGTTTTTAAAAGTTGCAATAAGGTTTCAAAAAGCTTTTTTTTGATGGGGGGGGGGGGGGTCTTGCTTGAGCTATACCAATATGTTGGAGTTATTTCTGTAGAAAATTACAATACCGCCCCCAGTACAATATAAGAAATTTTAACTGCAATGCCAACACAACAACATGGTTTAACCAAAAATATGCGTTTTGAAGAATTGCACTCCTTAGAGGTAGTTTTTGCGGGTGAAACTATGTCGATATGTTGTAATTAATTTGTAAAAAATTCCAGTACCATTTTCATTGGATTATGCTACAAGTGCTGGTGCAGCATTTAGGTCATCTTACATGGAGTGCTATAAGAGTGTTATTAGAGCACGAATTAGTGCTATAAAATAGCAATTAGAGCACTCTTATAGCCAATATGAAGCAAAACTGTTACTTGTGATATGCCCATGTACATACATTTTTCCCAGACTTATCATACACGATTCATTTCAGATTCGATTCGTTTATAACCTCTCACGTACGACTGACCTTTAAACATGTCCTAAACGATTCATCTCCGACTGGTCACAAGCGAAAATTAGTCTCATTTGCTGATAAATGTTTGGACAAGGTTCTGAAATGAGTCAATGATGAAGAAAAAAATGGAGGAGCGTATATTTGGTTTCTAATGTGATAAATACAGCTACCAGAATTTTGGTAAAAACTGTCTTGTTTAACCAATTCCGGCTTAAATTTCAGAAAACCTACAATGACAACCCTGCCATATACAGAAAAGCATTTCAGCATTTGAACCAATTTCGTAGAAAATTCTATTTAGAATATTTTTGTTTATTATGTTTTTTTTTTATATTTGGGAAAACTATAAAAACGAGGATACTTTCTTTTGCCTCGGCCACTTACGGTTCACAAATTTTCTCCACATATCACTAGGATCACTGCATTTATGGAAAAATTTTAAGTATGCAGTTTCATCAATCCGTCTGGGCTAAAGAGAGGCCAAAATTATGTGTAAAACGGGTTGTTCAAAAATAGTCTATTCCGCGAAAATTTTCGAAACATTAGGAAAAGACCAATTTCAAATTTAATTTAGAATCTTTTGGTTCATGGAATCTTCTAATTTATGGGAAAAGGTTAATTCTAAAAGAAGCTTCTTACAATCGTCCGTGATAATAATTTATTTAAGATTTTTTTCGGTAGTAGAAAACAAAGAAGCTATTTACTCACAATATCTCTACCACAAAAAGTAGAAAAATGCACTTCCCCCATTTTTAACCCGTGTACACACAGGCACACCAACCCTTACAAAAATTTTAGATTTCAGATTTTAAAAAAACTTCTTAATTATATGTTTTGGCTTAGTACACGTCATACATAGTGAGAATTCCCAGAAGTTTCTGATTTGATGATATAATTCGTCAAATCGATAAGTTCTTATTTTGTACTATCGGTACAAAGTAAGAGTTGAATTTTTGCAGTTTAGTCGTTACAAACTGATGAGTAGACAAACTTTTTATCAGTACGAAACCAAGCTGCCAAGAGGAGACCTAAGGAAGTTTTGATTTTTGTAAGGGTTTCTGTATCTTTGTGTACACAAGTACCCTGGGGTTAAAATTGGGGGAAGTGCATTTTTCTATTTTTTATGGTAGAGCCCCTTTGTTTTCTACGACTGGAAAAGTCGTAAACATTGTATAAATGCCATTAAAAATAATATTTTGTCCGAAAGCCGAAAAAAATCTTAAATTAACTTAATTCTAAAGTTTCACCCCGTTCAGTTGCTCCGTCAAGTCAAGGCTGAGGAGAAGAAATTATCGTTTAGAATTCGTTAATGGCAGATTATCTCCAAAACGTACACGCAGGTAAATTTAAGGAAAATTTAAAATTCATAAATTTTTTGAGTTTTTGCTGTTAAATAAGTTCGTTTCTGTTTCTGCCCAGTACCTCAAAAGCTCCCTCAGGTAACCACCAATACGTACGAATTTTTATCTAATAGCTAAGATCATACTGACTTTATATGTGGAATTAAGGGAAAATTTAGAGTTTACAAATTTCACCACAAATTTTTTGCGGTCATATAAAATCTTTTCGGTTCTGGCCAATGGCAAACATTTTCAACACCTTTTGCGGCTATACAAGTTCGTTCAAAATTCTGGCCAATATCTCAAAATCAACGAAACAGCCACAATTAGCCTGAGATATTTTTAGAAGCTATTCTAGGCTATTCTAAGTAATTTAATTCACTAATTCACTACCGGTAGAGCTCCAACTCATCAAAACATACAATCACGAATAAAGAAATGCTAAAACAAACGCGTGGAGGCTATACTGTAGTAGAATACAGAAGTCCTCTGAGACATCTAGGCTGTATAAAGAACTATCTCTAAGTCCTACCATTCCGAGTTTACTCCAACGCCCGGGTGGTTTGTGGACCGTAACTAGTGAAGAATTCTTGGAAACTCACTGTAAAGAAACTCAAGAAACTGAAGAATTCTTGGAAACTCACCGTACAAGTGGCGCAGTGGTTAAAGCTTCGGCACTTGGACCGGGAGGTACTGGGTTCGAATCCCACCAGAGGCAGGATGTAAAGCGAATTTTCTTCATCGATTACGATCGGTGATGTTAATAAACACAACTTAGACCCTCTGTTGGAGTGCAGAATTCAGCGCCGACCCACCGTCCATGTCAGTATGCAGGTTGACATGGAGCTTGCAATGTGCAGGTGGTATACTGTAAATGTGTGAGTAGGTGAATGGGTGGGTGAGTGCGTGAATGAAAAGGGGAGTATTAATTGACCTTAAAGGGACATTAAATCCATTGGATGATTAATACTTTCTTTTTAAAAAAAAAAAAAAAAAAAAAAAATAAAAAAAAAAAAAAAAAAAAAGATATAGCTCCGAATCTGCGTCACCTAGGGAGAAGGGAGTCATAAGCATTGTATAAGCAGGCGAAAAATCCTGTAGACTATAAATATATTTAAGACTTATAATTCGCAGGACCCGAAGGTATTATACTGGCGGACGACCAATGAAAGACTGACTTAACTTTACCTTGGCTGGAAGTTATCTTCAAGGACAGATAGCTAAGACGGGAAAAAGCTCTCAGTGCAGTCCTAAAGACGTTAAACCTAAGTTTGGCTTATTCACTACTAAAAAATTTGGAAAGTCAGATAGACCTCTGACATTAGGAGTTCAATTCAGCCAAATAGGCCATCAAAATCTCAACATGCATATTGTAAAGGGAAATCTTTGGAAACTGCTCTCTACTCCTTTAGAAAGGCCTAACCTTTAATAACGTCAGACCAGAAGCTATAATACAGCCAGTCTCCTAAATGCTTAAAAACCTGGTCATGACGGCAAGCCTGGGAGGGTCCTTCAACAGCAGATTTTTAAATAGAGGCACACCGCAAGGTGGGGTATTAACCTCTCTTCTTTGAAACTAGGTCAGAAATGACCAAGAAAGGATGCGGCTTAAAGGTAGTTGCTTATGTGGATGATGTTATGCGATTAGTGTCTTCGGTAAATAACCTTACATTTTAAAAGAACGGAACCTAATAAATTAATTTTACAGTACTGTTGTATTTATACGTGCAAAAGCCTTGAAAAATGGCGGGCACTTTAAATATGTTTACTTATTTCAGTCACGACCAAGGACGAAAGTAACATTCAACACATCGATCGTTACGCATAGACTAACTTTAACTCCAAAACATAATAGGGTCTAGTAGATCTTGAACTTCAATTAATATTACTTAATGGTGGTAATGTTAATCAATGGCCCCTGTTGAAGATTGATTTAAGAAATTTGTATGATCAATTAAATTTTAGTGCAAGAAAAACTTCTTTCTGGGAAGTAAAAATTATAAACCAGAAAATAAATTGACTTGGTTGGAGATAAAAAAAATATATTAAAACTGTGATGATGAAAACATAAAATTTCTGAAATTTGGTTTGACCGCGTACGACACGTAATTTTGCGAAGTACATTTATAACGGTACCAAGTGTCTAAAAATTATAGTTTTAATATTCTACCTCTGCACATATGTAAATGTAATTCCAAAAAGCATAATTTTTATGAACAAACCAAAAATAAAACTATATAGCGTAACAATGAATTCAGTTCATACAGAAATACAGGACATTAAATTTAGCAAACAACAAAATAAAAAACTTACCTTAGGATTTTCCACATTCCCACAATCATCATCATTTTGGTGGTGATGGTGGTGTTCCGCTTGTTGTAGTTGTAGCGTAGCAGTATTTTGTTTAGTTTTATAGCCTGACACAATTAAACCAATTTCCCGTTCAATTTCACGCCCAAAATCACCCACTATATCGAGCGGTGTTGTACTATTGTTCTGCTTCAAATTCAGCATTTTATCATAATTTTCCTGGATTTTCATTTTTAATTGTGTTTCAAACGGTAACGATAATGATGACGGAGATCGTAATACGTACGAATATGAGGGCAATGGTGGCGGTTTAGGAATGAAATATGATTTAGAAATTTTAAAATTAATTTTCTTTGTTGGACATACTAATAACGAGTTGTATGGCAGCTGGGGAGGTGGTGACGGTATATTAAATTCAATATTACTAAGCAGATCTGGTTTTCCAGCCACGTCGCTTAAAAAATCGACAGCACCATCACTATTTTTGATTAAAATATCGGGTGTGACACGATGCGTGGTTTTTATCTCCTCCTCCATTACACTGCCGCAATCACCATCGTCACTTGGCGATATTGTTGTTTTCACATCGATTGGAGTTTCGTACCGTTTCAAATACGTTTCGAGATTACACGATATTATCGTTGTATCCTTGTCCGGTTGTGCATCAAGTTTATTGTCATCGTTTTGTGCGATCATCTGATTATTCGCGGTCTCTTGGTCAAATAATCCTCCCTCCAGATGTTGCTGCTGTTTATGGTTAATCTTATCATAATTCGTTATATTATTAACACTATAATTATTATTTTTTATTTTTATATCATCATCCAGCACAATCAGGCTTGCTGCATCATGCTCATGCTGTTCATTGACATCATAGTCCGATTCGTCTACGTTCGTCTCATCGTTTAGCAAAATTTTTTCACAAAATATTTTTGGTTCAATTTCTAGTAATAAATTTTTATTTGTTTCAATTTTAACATTATTAACATTATTATTATCTAATTTACTATCACTATCACTATTGTTATTATCATTATCGTTATCATTATTATTGTTATTATCGTCTGTATTATTATTGTTATCGAAATTATTTGCAATTAAATCGATTTCAAATTCATCTGATATATCGTCACCGCTTTCATCCGAAATGGTTGAATTTTGATCGAAATTATGTTCGTCGGTGAAATGTTCCGATAGTGTATGGGCTAAATGCTGAAAACCCGGATAATTTGGATTTATAATGCCACGGGTGAAATTTGTTGGTTCGGGTGAATGAAATGACCCGTACGATGAGTGTGATAGTTCAGCTGGAATAAAAGATATATAAAATTTGTTAATAATTTAAATTTAGTAATAAATAATTTTCTTTTAATATAGATTAAAATTATATTACTCTGCACTGACAATATAAAGCCAGAAGAATGAGATTCCGGGCCTGTGACCAATAATAAAATATACGTACTTTGTGTTAATCTGCGCCAAATTTATCGACACAAATTTGATTGAAAGTATTGAGAGTAAAATCAACAAGCCAAAACACTTTAGTAGTGTTGCTTTCGCTAATCCACTTAGCTTAGCTAAGAAATGTGAAAGCAACAACTTGTGGCTTTAATTTTTTAATGCGTATTAATTTTTCTGTGTTAATTCATTTTCTGAATATTTATTTTATTTTTTTTTTATTTTATGAAATAGAACAAATTAAATTCGGTATTTTGCTATCAAATAACAAATTATTCTACAGGATAAATTTTTCGAGAAAAATAGAAAAAATAACGCCTTGCGGTAAACACCATAACAATAAAATGATTTTATTTCCCCTAATCCTAAAATTTTTTTCTTAACATTCTAAGACAATCGGCTTGAATACAAAGCAATTATTGTTGTAGGTTCCACGATATGGGGGGTTTGTTGCCAAAAAACAGTTATAATTTGGTCATCAGGATAACCCTGGGCGCAAAACCCGAACTATTAAAGTTTGACAAAATGACTATCGATATCGAAGAGCCAGAGCAGTGGTGTAAGTACATCACTCTGCGGACGACATTTGGTATTTTTACAACTTAACCTCGACAATGCGAGATTTGAGCATCGACTCAATTCAGTTGATAATAGTTTTGCCGAATCCAAATCTGATACCCGAATTTATAATTGAATATCGTATCGTAGGATCTGCTGGGTATAAAACCGACTCGATTTCTTCTCCGCGAGCTAGGAATGAAACCAAAGGCCACGCAACCTTTGAAGATGAACACTGAGAGGCAGTTCACCAACTTCCTTTTTTGAAGAAGTTAACTTTCCGTAAGGTAAATGAAGGGGTTTCGGTCCTGCAATTGTCATTTTTGACAAACATTTTGTTGAGCCTAGTGACTTTCGATATACGACTTTCGATATATTCTGTGATTTCATCACAGAAACTATGCCATAAGGATCTATGAGCATAATTAGAAAGTTATCCCAATCGGCCAGCAGATTTGTTTTTCTAGCCACATTCTTCAGTTCCCTAGTAGTTTGCCTCAACGTTTTAAGGTTAGAGCACCGGGAAGGTTTGTTCTGAGCGTTTGGGTTGGTCGCTAGTGGACAAATATTTCCAAAAGCAGTCAAAAGTGCATTGGACAGTGAGTTTGCAAGACAATCAGTATCCTCTATACTGATCGAATCACACTAGGACTAGGCGAATGAAGCAAACTCCATAGTTTTACAGAGTAAAATTCCCGGTCTGTTAATTTTTTATTTCAATAAGGTTTTAACGGTGATCTCTTAATACATATTCAGAATAAAAAAGATACACCTATGATCAGAAGTTAGAATATTATTTGTTACACTCAAAATTTAGTATTAGATAGATGATGAACATATGGAACACAATCTAATGTCAAAATAATGCTATTGATATTAGAACTGTCTCAAATGGAATGATGAGTGTTCGTGTCAGAAGCAATTAAACGGTGAATTTTCTTATTCAGATTCCAAGACCTTTACCGGCAAGTGGTGCAGTGGTTAAAGCTGCGCCACTTGAACCGGGAAGAACTGGGTTCGATTCCCACCAGAATTTTCGTCATCAATTACGATCGGTGATGTTAATAAACACAACTAAGACCATGTCAGTATTCAGTTTGATATGGAGCTTCAGTGTGCAGCGATACTGCAATTACGTGAATGGGTGTTGGGTGCGTGAATAATAAAGGAGGGTATTAATTGACTTTAGGACATTAAATCCGCTGGACAACTAATTCTTTCTTGAAAAAAAGCAAGTGCTACAAAATCCTCCGTCGAAGGAGGTTCAAGGGAATCAAAAAGTAGATGTACAGAAGCTAAAATCACCTCCCTGTAACCGAATAATTCGCAAAATCTGTTGATTGCGATCTACCCGAAAAACAATGGCTTGGCGATTAGCCTTGCGCTTATATCGGACGACATTCCTATCTTTTGTTGATACAATCGGTTTTATCAGCTTTATGCTTGTTTTTACGACACTATTATCCTCACCCAAATGTGTTTTAGTACAGGTTTTAGAGGATCATCGACCACAAGTTGGCAATCGTTCAATGATTTTGGGGATTTCATCACAAAACCACTTAAAAGTTTCTTCATTAGCAGATTTACCAATTATCCGACAAATAGCATCGCAAGTGCGAGATAAAATTTGTGGTTTTGACGGAGACCAGCGTCGTCCGATGTAGTTTCTCATGGAAAGCATCAAGGAATTTTGATAAAACTGTCTTGTATAATCAAAAATCGTTATACCTCTTTAAATTCTAGAAAACAAACCCATGTAGATAATTTAATTTTTAAATTTATTTGAATCTTTTAATTCTTTGTCGTTTTTTGTAAATGCCAAACTTTTCAACATCATTGCAAAAATTGAAAAACTTTCATGGAAGCTGCCACTTCCAGTGTACACATTTCAACCAAATTTCAGAAGGGTCTCCCAACCAATAGAAAAAGTTCAAGTATGAAGTTACATTCCGCCTGCAATTTAGAGAATTTTGGTAAAATAAAGTTTTTTACTCTAAATTCGTCATTTTCGATAAAATTTAGAAAATGATCTGAAGCAATTTTGTTCGAAAATTAATTTACAATCTTTTTGTTATAACCGTTTTTCCATAAAAGCTATATACTTTTCAAAATACTTGGTAAGAACTGGAATAGCTGGTATGGAAGCTGCCACTTCCGATGTAGAAACAGCTTAAGTAATCAACCCATTTATGCTGGACATTTTACGTCCCAGTCCTTTGGCTGCTAAGCTAAACTATTAGTAAGATGGTTGGATTAATTAAAGTGGGACTACCAAGCTGTAAAATAAAACAAAAGCTAAGCATAAAACCCAACATATATTTAAACAGAAGAAGATGTTCCATAGTTATCTCTAGATCACTGGAAGGACAAAATTATTTGGATTTTTCATAGTCGCATTGCAAATGAGCTTTGAAGCTCAAAATGTTTGTAAATTATAGCTAAATTGTATTGAACCAATAAATAAAAATAAATTAAGTTAAATACATTAAGTATGAAGTTTCATCCTGACCAACCAATCCATCTTGGCTGTATATATGTTGTTTATCGATTGCAAAAAAATTGGAAAACTGATCTGAACCGGTAGAGTTACAAATTTAATTTAGAACGTTTTTGCTCATAGCCATTTTTTCTCGTAAATAATATACTTTTCAAAGAATTTGGCAGACTACGAAAAAGGCCTTATGGATGGACCGATGAACCGATTTCGACCAAAAATTACTTAAATCTACCAATTTATGGAAAGAATTTAAATTTCATTTCATTCTGATTAATCAACCAGTCTGACGTATGTGAAGTTATCCCCGAATTCTATCCCCAAAGTTAAAAAAAAAAAAATTATCAGGCAACACCAACGTAATTATATCCCTCTAACTCTTGTGTGAAGTTAGCCCCGCCCCGTTTTATATTTTATTTTATTCCAAATGCACTTCACATGTGAAGTTATCCCCGAATTTTATTATATGAAAAATAAAAATGTTAATTAAATAATTTTTAAATTGGCTCATAAATTTGTCAGTATGATAATAAAACGGAAAACCCATATCTCACCTTGACATCTTTAGGAAAACACGAAAAAATCGCACCGTTGCAACCTAGCGAAACTTGGCTCCAAATAAAATATTTACATGTAATACGTTTTGGATCCAAAATAATATTTTAATTTGACATGTAAAAAGTATTAATTTGTCGGATCAAATCTATATGGTTTTGAGATGCTCAGACCCTTCCGACACTTTTCAAAAAATATGAACAAAATCGTAACGTTACAACCGAGCGAAATTAGGCTCCGAGCAAACTATTTTCATATAATTCATTTTGGACCAAATAAATATCTTAATTTCACATGTTGCAAAAAGTGACGTAAGGGTCTGAGCATCTCAAAACCATATAGATCTGATCTGACAAATCAATACTTTTTACATGTCAAATTAAAATATTATTTTGGATCCAAAACGTATTACATGTAAATAATTTATTTGTAGCCAAGTTTCGCTAGGTTGCAACGGTGCGATTTTTTCGTGTTTTCCTAAAGATGTCAAAGTGAGATATGTGTTTTCCGTTTTATTATCATATACTGACAAATTTATGAGCCAATTTAAAAATTATTTAATTAACATTTTTATTTTTCATATAATAAAATTCGGGGATAACTTCACATATGAAGTGCATTTGGAATAAAATATAATATAAAACGTGGCGGGGCTAACTTAACACAAGAGTTAGAGGGATATAATTATGTTGGTGCTGCCTGATAATATTTTTTTAATTTCGGGGATAGAATCCGGGATAACTTCACATACGTACCAGTCTGGGCTGTACAGGGGCCAAACTTGAAAATCCGTTTTTTGTTAAAAAAACGTTATTTTCGCTATGTTTTGGGGAACTGATTTTTGAACCGATATTATTGCAAAACTAATTCAGAATCTTTTAGTTCTTAAGCGTTTTTCATAAATGATAGACTTTTCAAAATATGTATTTGAAAAAAAAAAAAAAAACGAAACAACTCCTATGGAAGCTGCCATTTCCAGTGACCCGACTTCAGCCTAAAATCACAGGGATCTCCCAATTTATGGAAAAAATTTAAGTATTTTATAAAATTTCGCCTGAATTAGTCGCTCGGTTTTGGCTGTAGAGAGGCAAACAACTTTTAGTTTGTGATCACACACATACACAATTTCGAGGTCAAAATTTTTCAGGATTTCTATACGTTATTTTAGTACGTAACACAAGATACCGTGTAACGAATACAGAATCAATTTATTAAATTAGTTGTAAAGAAATGAATTAAAAAATAAACAGAAACAGCAAAAACAAAATCGATCACTTGTAGCTGTCGTCGCTCAGAAACAATTACCAGCCTTATGTTAGGATTGGCGCAAATGGCCAAATTTCCTCATAATAGCTTCATAAAAGAATATGGGAAAAGCGTGCAATTCTCCTATAGGAATTTGATTTGCCAGTGGCACTTTTCTGGTAATTCCCCGGGAATAGGGAACTGGGGAAAGAATTCATATGTAATTTCTGTACAAATTTTTTTTTTCCGGCCTACTGAGGAGAAAAGTTTGATGTAAATATTTTTAAATTGGCAAAATAATTAACACAAATTTTTTACCTCATTATTCGAGAAAATCATTTTTAAATAAAAATTATGCATGAATTCCACAGTGAAACAATTTTTTTTCAGTAAAATTAACACGAGGTAAAAATATAAATCCTTTACTTGTTAGATAGAAACAAAAAAAAAATTCAGTAAAGCTTACTGGCAGTAAGCGGAGAAAATGTTGCCATAAAAAGTGTAAAACTCAATACTTTTTATAGCAACATTTGTTTGTCTTTATCACTCTAACGTAATTTTAATATGTATACTCTCCTCTTTTCGGTTTCCCAGTATTTATTACTGAAAAAATGTGTTACAAGCTAGGTATCAAGCTCGCGCTAAGATAAATTTTAACGCGGTCTCCACAAGTCTCCACTAAATTACAGATAAATTAGTAAGCTAAAAAGTTTATGTAGAGATAAATTTTGACGTTTGTTTTATTTCTCCTACCACAAACAAAAATATAGTTCAATTGACTATTTAATAAGTATTTTTATAAACATTTAAAATTAAAATTGTAGTTAAAATTATTTAAAGTTAAATAAAGTGTTTCGTGTAACTTTTAATAATAATAATAATAATAATAATTATCCCAACGACCTATTACCCCTCCCAACCGCGCGCGGGGAGTCTCCATCTGTATTATTATTATTTTTTTGAGTATAATTCAAGTGAATTATAAACAAGGATATCGAGTTGCCTAACCAGTGAAATTGAAAAATTGAATGTTTTTATAATGGATCCAAGTGACGAAGATAATATCATAATCGGTGCGGTAGCTATTGTTGTACAAATGTTGGAGTCTGAAGCAGAAAAAAGAAGACCTAGATATCGTATCGTGTAACTCCATATTTACAAAATAGAAAATCTTTGCGAGAAGCTTTGCGGTTGATGTATGTATCAATTGGATTGTAACATATGATAACATTATCATATATAATTTTCATAATTAATGGTTTGCTTTTGGCAGTTCAATGATATGACAGCAGATGAAAATTTTTTTTATGAAAACTTTCGCATTAAGGCAGAGGAGTTTGATGGATTATTTCAAATATTGAAGCCCTCTTTGGAGCCAAAAACCCGACCATGCCCAAATGATAAAATTAGCCCAAAAGAAAAACTTGCAATTGTGTTAGAATAAGAAATTATATTATTATTGTACTAGAATGTTTAAATCTTTATATCAGTCCTCGTGCTTGGATGAAATAAAAATAATTAATAAAAATAAACCTGTTATTTGCAGATATTTTGCATCGGGATCAATACAAAGACATGTTGCATCAGTATACCGCATTAGCAAGCAATATTTTGGAAGGATTATTGACCAAGTATGTAATGCAATTTGCATAACACTCTAGGACGAAATACCGGAAATAATGACTGACTCATTTTTAACAACAGCGAACGAATTTAACGCAGTTTGGAATTTTCCCAACTGCCTTGGCGCTATTGATGGGAAGCACGTAGCCCTAAAATGCCCAATTAATTCTGGAAGCCTTTTCTATAATTATAAAGTAACTACATGTCATGACACATATGTCAAATAACTATTAAAAAATTTTAAATTGTTTGTTTTCAGCAATTTCACAGCATTGTGTTGATGGCTGTTGCAGATGCCAATTATAAATTTATATATTTAGATGTTGGAGCGCATGGGAGCGAAGGTTTGTTGTGTTTTTTCGCATCGAAATTTGGACAAGCTGTTATAGCGGACGAAATGCCTTTTCCAGCAAATTGCCATAGGAAATAAAAAAAATCCTTTTTATTTTGTGGCAGGCGACACATTCTCGTTACATAAACGAATAATAAAACCATATGTACCACGAAAAACACACAAATTGTCAGACGATGAAAGAATATTTAATTATCGACTTAGCAGAGCAAGGCGAGTAGTCAAAAATGCTTTTGGCATTTTGTGTGCTAAGTGGTTGTGTTTAAAAAGGACTATGTTTTGCGGGCCTGACAGAACACAAAAACTAATAACTGCTTGTTGTTACTTGCATAATTGCTTAATAAAAATAAATAAGAATGGTTATATACCGGCAAACTTAGTGGATTTTTATGATGATGGAAAAAAAATCCAGGGAAGTTGGAGAAACAATTTAAATGACGAATCAATGTTTTCCAGTCATCTTTCTGTAAATGCAGGGAGACAAGAGTATGTTAATTCAGAAACGGGTGCATTAGAGTGGCAGCGCAGATCTGTCTTTTTGAACTGAAAGCATTTTTATTTCAATTTTTTAATAAATAATAATTGTTCATAGTTAGTTAATAAAAGAACAAAAATCGAATTTCTAATTTAAATCTTATTTATTGATATTTAAAAAATTTAAACGTTCAACTTTTTTAACTCTTTTAATGTCCAATTGAAATTTTAAATTCAACTCCTCTACAGTGGTCTGGCAATTTCTGTAACATGCGATCAATGTTATTGAGCATAATAGCATGTTTCTGCTCATATTTTGGTGCAGCAGAAGAAGTTGATGCAATAGTTTTTTTTAATGTGATCAACTGGCTAATTGATTTAGATAATTTTTCCACTCCAGTTGTGATTTTGTATTCCGGGTCCCCATCTATTTGCAAGCAATTCTTTCTGATTAGATATCAATATTAAGTAGATATCTGAACAAACTTACATAAGAATAGTTTGAAGCATTTTCTTCAAAGGCACTGTCTGGTGGTTGAGAGTCGTCTGCTGTTGTATTCGTAGAAAACGTACTAAAGAGCAAACAAGTGTTTTAGATAAATTTTCGTGGTGATAAATGTATGACAAAATTTATATTACCGTCTTCTGATTTCTGATGACGCAGGTGACATAAAAGACATGTATTTTGCGAACTCCCATTCGATTTCATCTTCAAACCCCTGAGTACAACTATTATCATCAAAATCTGGAGCTGCACTTCCAGATTTTTGCTTTTTTTGGCCCTCGTTTTGTGGTAGTGTAAACTATCTTTTAGCGATTTCCATGCTGATTTGCACTCTTCAGCTATATCATAAAATAAATGTGTAAAGATATATGTTCAAACAAATATATTACAATAGGTATGTATTACCTGGCTTTTCCATTTTACTGCTTATTGCGTTCCAAGCACTGGCGATCGCATAGTTATTTTTATGTAACTTATGCTCCAAATTCCAAATACATGGATTTTTTTCTACCAACAAACATAATGTTTGTTTTTCGTCATTTTTAATTCACTCGTTCTAGCTTTTTTATTTTTAATGTTAGCTAGTTTTCGCTTCCCTTTTAAATTTTCAAAATTTTCCGTATCCACTTCTTCGTCAATCAAGTATTCATCTTCATATTCAAAATTTTCAAAATTTACAGTATTATTTAATTCATCCATTTAAAAAAAATAGTTTTCACATCGGCTGTCAAAATTTATCTCAACTTTATCGTCCTAGGCATATAAATTGTTGCGAAAACGTTTGTAGAGTTTTCACTAGCGTACTCTATATGTGAATGAAATAACTACAAAAATTTCGTAATAACTACAAAATTTTTATTTATTAATTTTTTATAATATTTTTTATTAAATTGGACAGTAATGTTAACCACTGTACCAAAATCATTTTATTGTAAACTAAAAGTACAAATCAATTAGATTAGATGACACTAATGTCTAAGTGAACCTAATGAAAGTAGGTGCGCTTCTTGGGTTTATGAAATTATAGCACCATTTATCTATGTATAACAATTATTAATTATGTACTGTTTCTTGAATTCAAATAATGTGGTGGGGGATATTTTTTATGTACTTGAAATTTATATATGTCAATATATTTATATGCAAATTTAATTGCAATGGTTGGTTAAACGAGTAAATACGTATATTTGAACAAAAAGTGTGTTTTAAATAAAGGAAACAATTATACATACAGTAGACGTATACAATTTGTTTTAAATAATAAGAAAAATTTGACATATAGTTCAATTTGGAAATTTGGATTCGCTGCATTCTGTTCATGGTCCTTCGAGCCAGATACTACGGAAAACTGTTATCGGTCTCTACTAAAGCGGTAAATCGATTTGGCATTAAATTTGGCGGTTTTTCACGGCATCTACCAGCAAGAAGAATTGCAGCACTTTGGAATACGGGAGAACTATGTGTGAGTACAACAGTGATTGTATAAATATTACAGCTTATGTATAATTAAAATATTCGGTGTTTGTTTGGAATAGTAAGCACACATAGTGAAAATTCGGGAATTAAAAGGCTATATACTCGTTTACCTGAATACAAACGAAATAGTGTACCAAATTCAAACACATAGTTTGAATTTCGTCTCAAGAGATTGTATATAATACTCTTTGGAATTTTGGCATATTTTATATACAATCATACAAGTCAATATAATAACTATATGCATACATAAAATTTTAGTGCAAATACAGATAGTGATTGTATATAATAAATTTGGGACCTTAGCTACTGTTATATTCATGCATATCTGTAAAGGTAATTAAACATTTTGGCGCGAACCTTTTATAGTGAAATTTCGGCTATTGTTACAACTTTTAATAAAGAAGGTAAATTAATTAAATAGTGATTATTCAAAACTGTATAGAAATAGTGATTTCATAGTGAAACAGACTAATAAAGTTGGTGTTGTGTATTTTAGTGAGAATTCAAAAATTAGTTGTAATTTTTCCGTACTTCAACCTTGATAACTTTTTCTTAATTAATTTAAGGGATTGACCGTTTGTTGCAAGTTAAAACAGTGAATCATTTTGTATAGTGAGTTGTAACATTGTGGCGTAGATTCAAAGCCTTCTATATATAATATCTATACATATACTAAACTTTATTATATCCCGCGGGAACGGTCAAGGTATTAAATCTTAAAAATGGTATTAAGCGAAGCCGAACAATTAAAATTGAAGGACTACATTGCACGTAGAGGTCAACCCAAGGCAGCTATTACGCGTACCGAAACATTTTGTAATGAACTAAATGCCGCACACGCATTGGAAGATGTAAATATAAGATTGGAAGCGCTTGAAAAAGCTTATTTGGAATTCAAGGACTTTGACTACCAAATATCTTTGTTAGGTCAAACATCGGAATTAGAAACAACTGAATCACGTTACTTCGCAATCAAAGCTATTCTCCGTACGGCAGCTGCTGATCGGAACACTGCAGTGAAGGATCTTCAACAACAATTTCACGACTCGATGTTGGCATTTGCTGGCCAACAGCGTGGGTATTTAGAGACACTGTCTTCAAGTTTCACAATGGCTAACAACAATCATGTTGATGTACGGTTGCCAAAATTGAACATATCCCAATTTGGCGGAGATTATGCAGAGTTCCCGGCTTTTCGGGATTTATTTGAATCTGCTGTGCATAATCGAGAATCATTGACAAATGCGCAAAAGTTTCAGTACTCTCTCTCTCTCTCTCTCTCTCTCTCTCTCTCTCTCTGGCACTATATATCCCATCAATGGATTTGGCCGCCTCAAATGAGGTTTCATAATCATACTTTCATTTCGGATAATGAGTGATTAATTCATTGATCCTAAACCAGCCGTGAAATTTTTCCTTGTCACCACCGGGAATCGAACCCAGGACCTCCGGTCGCTGGAGCAAGCATGCTGACCACTTTGCCACCGGGGCGGCTAAAAGTTACAGTACCTTAAGGGATTATTAAAGGGAGAAGCTCCAACTCTAATTCGACATATCAATGTTACCGATGCCAATTACGAAGGAGCTTGGACCAAATTAATTGAACATTATGATAAAAAAAGATGTGTTGTTACTAACCTATTAAATACATTTTTTAGTATCCAGCAAATGCATCAAAGGAGCAGACTAAGACAAGGGCTATATAATATTGCAGATGAAGTCTTAAGAGGTTTAGACGCATTAGGCAGTAACGCTCAAAGGCGCGATCCTTGGTTGATCCATTGGTTATTGGAAAGATCAGACAAGGAGACGAAAGCAGCATGGGCAAAACTCTCTTCAGAAAGGGAATTTCCTACGATAGAAGAATTTATGAAGTTCTTAGCGAAGCAGTGCGATGAAATTGAAATGTTAGCGGGGCCTTCATTATCAACTGAAACCTCACACACGGGTCACAAAATGAGGAATGTCATACCAAGAACCAGCCAGCTAAACACAACTTTGTTTGAATCGCCACCTTGTATTTGTTGTAATGAGCCTCATCATCTAGCTACATGTAAGAAATTCAAAACATTTACTGTTGAAGAAAGGAGGGATTACGCACAGAACAACAGAATTTGTTACAATTGCTTATCGCAGAACCATCGACTAACGACATGCTCGTCAAAGTTGGGCTGTAAACTATGTAAAAGACGCCATCACACATTATTGCATGACAACGCGTTCATTTCTGTTACTACGTCCAATAATCAAGTTAAAGGTAGCCCCGATGTGCCCAATCAAACAATAAAGGCGAACAATGCACAAATAGAGAATGAGACATTGGAATCTGGCGTAAAGCAACAAGATATAAAAGTTCATCTTATCACAAACCTGGCATGCTTTTCTACCATATTACCAACCGCTCTAGCTAAGGTGAAAGATAACTCTGGAAAATTTATTCTGTGTAGGATCTTGTTGGATTCTGGGTCGCAAGCATCATTTATTTCGGAATCATGTATGCAGAGGCTATGCTTGTCAAGAACAAACGCCAAACACACAGTATCGGGTATTGCTACAAATAATCAATACACTAGAGGTATGACGTCAATAATTATAAAATCTCGGTTTGAATCGGATAGAAGCTTTGAGATGGCCGTGTTTATTTTGAAAAAATTAACCACAATCCCCCCAGTGGCGAATTTCAACATAAAAAATTATGATTATTTGAAAAATCTACAACTAGCCGACCCCAATTTTGATAAAATCAATGAAATAGATATTGTGTTAGGATCTAACAAGTTTTTTGAAGTTTTAGAGAACGGTCGATGGTCCCGAGAACGGGAGATGATGGACACCCAATAGCACAAAATACAGCCTTTGGATGGGTATTGTCGGGAGAGATCAGCTGCAATAATTCGACCATATACAATCATAATATCACAATAAATGATGACAATATTGATTGTACGCTGAGGAAATTCTTTGAATATGAAGAATTGGAGACTTTAGTCAACGTCCACCTTACCGAAGAAGAAAAAGCTGTAGAAGAGCATTTCAAGGCAAATGTAACCAGAGAACCAAACGGCAGATGTACTGTAGCCATACCATTCAAAACATCTGACCCAGTACTTGGTCAATCTGCACCCATGGCTATTCAAAGATTGAAGTCTGTCGAACGTCGAATGCTGAAAGATCACCAATATAAAAAAATGTATTCAGAGTTCATGAAAAGTTATTTCAAATTAGATCATATGGAAAGAATTGATGGAGATAAAACTATACTTACTGATACTCACCATTGTTATTTGCCGCATCATGCAGTTCTCAAATCGTCTAGCACAACAACAAAACTTAGAACAGTTTTTGATGGATCATGCAAAACATCTAGTGGGAAATCTTTGAAAGATATTTTAATGGTTGGCCCAACGATTCAGCCGGCATTATGGTCAATTTTACTTCGGTTTCGCATAAACCCCATCGCACTAAGTGCAGACATTGAAAAAATGTACCGACAAGTAAAGGTACGAGAAAGGGACACAAATTTTCAACGTATATAGTATGGCGGAATTCACCAGATTTACCCATCGAACATTTTCGGCTAAAGACCGTGACCTATGGGACCTCAGCCACACCGTTTTTAGCCATTCGATCATTACACCAACTTGCAAATGACAACGAATCAAAATTGCCACGGTTAGCTCAAATTATTAGAAATGACTTTTACGTCGATGACCTGTTAACTGGTACAACAGACATCAATAAAGCTTCTAATCTCAAACATGATTTGATCACGCTACTAAATTCCGGTGGCTTTCCGTTAAGGAAATGGGTTTCCAACATACCTGGTCTATGTGATGATGCAGATCCAATTACCATTGACGATAAAGATGCTACACTCAAGGTTCTCGGGGTAGCATGGGATCCTAAAAAGGATAATTTTCAATTCAACGTTAAATTAAATGATAACATAAAATATACTAAAAGAAACTTGTTATCAGAATCTTCAAAAGTGTTTGATCCGGTTGGGTGGCTCGCCCCATCAATAATAATAATAAAAATACTCTTTCAGAAATTATGGCTAACCAAATTAGATTGGGATGATGAGTTACCACTTGATATCACAAATCAATGGCATCAACTGCGGGACAACCTTTCGCATTTAGAAACGGTCAGAATACCAAGATACATCCCATGGAATATTTCATCTGTTCAATTTCATGGATTTTGTGACGCTAGTGAGGCAGCTTATGCAGCTGTTATTTACTGTAGGTTTGAAGATAATACTGGAAAAATTCAAGTCAACATGCTGACATCAAAAACAAAGGTTGCTCCATTAAAGCAGGTCACATTACCTAGATTGGAGCTTTGTGCAGCAGTGCTTTTGAGCAGATTGTTTGCTAAAGTGAAGAGAAAATTTGCACAATTCAATATTAAGGAATTTTGTAGGATTGATAGTCCAATAGTATTAGCATGGCTATCAGCGGAACCTCGTCGCTGGAAAACTTACGTAGCGAACAGAACATCGGAAATTCTCTGTACTTTGCCACGAAATAGATGGGATCATGTAAAGTCTGCTGAAAATCTTGCCGATTGTGCCAGTCGAGGCATACTCCCAAAAGCCTTAAAATCGTTCGATTTGTGGTGGCATGGCCCGAAATGGTTAAAGGAGTCCGAATCATCTTGGAAAATCAAGACAACATATCCATCAACCACCGAATTAGTTCTTACCGAAGAACGTAAAAAACGGGTGCAATGTCTACAACTCCAAGCTTCAAATGAGACAATGGAGACACTATTTAAGCGCATTTCTTCTTGGCGACGAATTCGACGTATACTTGGTTTTTGCACACGATTTGTTAAGAATTCTCAGGAAAAGTTAAAAGAAAACCGGATCTATGGTACACTTACGGTTAGGGAATTACAATTAGCGGAACGAGCTTGCATATCATGGTGCCAAATGGAATATTACGCAGGAGACATGGCAAATCTAGCGAAATCGGGATCTTTATCATCAAAAGGAAAGCTGTCGACACTCTCTCCCTTCAAAGATGGACATGGTATTCTCAGAGTGGGCGGAAGATTGCAGAATTCTGAATGTTCATATGATACAAAACACCCTATCATTTTGCCAAACTCCCATATCCTTAGCAAAATGATAGCCACAGACTACCATTACAAATATCTCCATCCTGGTCCATCCCTATTGTCCTCCCTTCTTAGACAAAAAATTCTGGATTGTAAATGGCAGAAGCATAACCAGACAAGTTGCACACAAATGTCAAGTATGCGTCCGGCAAAGAGCAGCTACTAGTACTCAATTGATGGGTACCTTACCGACAGTACGAGTTACGGCATCAAGACTCTTTAGTCGAGTTGGCATAGATTTCTGTGGGCCAATTTCGATTGCTACTAAAAAGGGAAGAGGGGCAAAATATGTGAAAGGGTATATATCAGTCTTCGTATGCATGACGACAAAGGCTATACATTTGGAGGTTGTATCTGATTTAACAGCAGATGCATTTCTCGCTGCTTTAAAAAGATTTATTGCTCGACGCGGACTACCATCAGAAATCAATTCTGATAATGGGACAAACTTTGTTGAGGCACATCGAAAAATAATTAAAATCTTTCATAACATTGGCAAAATTAATAATACTAGTATAATTTCAGATTACCTTAACGACCACGGTATATCTTGGAAATTTATTCTTCCAGCCAGTCCAAATTTTGCAGGCTTATGGGAAGCAGCGGTGAAGTCGATGAAGGCTCATCTTATTCGTGTGATAGGAAATTCCAATTTGACGTTTGAAGAAATGGCTACCCTAACATGTCAAATTGAAGCTATCTTAAATTCTCGACCATTATGTCAAGTCAAATCAGATGATCCAACCAGTATAGATGTTCTAACGCCAGGCCATTTTTTGATAATGGCACCTCTAACAACACTACCAGAACCGAACTTTGAATTAGTTCCAACTAATCGACTTACGAGATGGGAACAAATCACAAAGCGAATGAGTAGTTTCTGGAAACGCTACTCACAAGACTACCTCCATACTCTACAGCAAAGGGGTAAATGGCGGCAACAACAGAAAAATCTACAAATAGATGACATCGTGTTGGTGAAAGATGACAACCTACCTCCTTGCGAATGGTTGAAGGCCAAAATTACAGAGTTACATCCAGGCAAGGATGGCCTTGTTCGTGTTGTCACGCTCCGTACATCAAAATCTGCGTTAAAAAGACCAGTCAGTAAAATCGTTCCATTACCAATAAATTGAACATTAACTGTTCAATTGGCGAGAGAATGTTTGGAATTTTCATTAATTTGTTCGAACAAATTCTAACAATTAATTGGAAATACATACTACCAAATTACTTATTTTGTTGTCAAAACTTATTTATTAATTTTTTATAATATTTTTTATTAAATTGGACAGTAATGTTAACCACTGTACCAAAATCATTTTATTGTAAACTAAAAGTACAAATCAATTAGATTAGATGACACTAATGTCTAAGTAGAACCTAATGAAACTAGGTGCGCTTCTTGGGTTTATGAAATTATAGCACCATTTATCTATGTATAACAATTATTAATTATGTACTGTTTCTTGAATTCAAATAATGTGGTGGGGGATATTTTTTATGTACTTGAAATCTATATATAAGTCAATATATTTATATGCAAATTTAATTGCAATTGTTGGTTAAACGAGTAAATACGTATATTTGAACAAAAAGTGTGTTTTAAATAAAGGAAACAATTATACATACAGTAGACGTATACAACTTGTTTTAAATAATAAGAAAAATTTGGCATATAGTTCAATTTGTAAATTTGGATTCGCTGCATTCTGTTCAGTTTTGCTGAACAAAGGTTACAAGGTTCTGATCAACGTATAGTTTTAACAAATTTATCATTCGATATGGCGAAATAATTTTGGAAGACTGTTTATGTTTGTTTCGCCCAGCTAGATCGACAACCAATCAAACTTTTACTTTATAAGTCTTCCTGAAGAAATGTTATGAAAAGGATATTTCTTGGATATCCCATAAAAATTGTGATGATTCGGATATCCCTTTAATGTTTTACTAACACAATTGTGCGGATAGGGCAAAAGTACCATGTAAAAAATTTAGTTTTGTATGTTTTTTGAACAAACTTTCTTTGTTGAAAAAGGGATATCCCATAAAAATTGCGTACTATTTTAATGAATAGATTAAAATACCGGGTGACAACCGATTTAAAAATCTCAAAGCTCTATGAAATAACACTAGGAGTAGTAGAAATAAATCTCATTTAATCTGTATGTTTGGAATGATAGAACATCAACGATTGCAGTCGCCAAATCTTACAGCATTAGCACCAGTTACAATTTTATCATATTTAATTATGCATTTGTGGTTGTAATTTTTTAGGAGTTAGTCAATACTAAAATACGTTATTAATGCAAACTGATAAATTGTATCATATGTTATAAACTACACAAACTCTAGGTATAATAAACTATCGTCTTAAATATTAATTTAAATTTACAGTGTTTTTCGATCTCGATATGTATATAAATAAATACCAATAAAACCAATTTTTATCGGTTAAACCGTTATAAACATGGGAACAAATTAAACAAGCTGTTGGACCAGTAACTATAAAACCGAATATAAACTACAAATTATAAAACACCAGATTACCACAAAATTTTCCCACCTTCCCACGTACTAGTATTTTCGTGTGATTCGCTTAAAACGAATACCTCTCATTCCGCCCACAGTACACACAATCAAATCCGCAATAAAAAAAAAATATTTTTTGGAAAAATTTATGAAAATACGTCTCGTATATCCTAAAATTTATGCTCTATTTTTATTCCATTAACACAACAAAAAGAGCAACAGAACAACACAAAACCTCGAACCAAACAGCAACAGATTCTATATTTTTCGACTATCATCACACAGTAATTTTCACGATTCGATAATTTTTTCCATTAAGCTTTTCGATAAGAGCTTTTCGTTTTCGTATATATTTTATTTAGTTTAAGGAAAATTAAAAAATGAAAAACTTATCGAAAAATAATTCGCTATATACTATATTGAGTGTACTCGTCTCGTATCGATTTTAAACCGATAAAACTCATATCCACCAATAAATGAACAAACATACTTTGTAAATAAGTAGTACGGTAAAGAAGCATTTAGGTCCAGACGAGACAAAGCAATACTCGTAAATTGTTTATTTTTTTCGGTATTCCTTGGGTATGTTAATGCAGGATGTTGTTGGTACGTCGTAGTAAATTAACTTTTCGGAAACGAACAATTTTTAAGCCATCGAGAATAAAAATAATTTATAGAAATATTTTTCTGGAAAAGTTTAGTGTTGCATGAGTTTGTTTAGAGGTAAAAAGCAAGCAGACAAGCAAAAGGGTTTTACATGATGAACATGCCGCATGTAATCCCATTATTTTTATTAGATTTTTATCGAGACGATCAGAAAATAAATTGAAAAATAAAATTAGTGGATACAGGATAGATGATACATAAAATACTTAAATTTTCATCAAAACAGTTGATTTAATTAAAACCTTTACGATCGTTGCGAGCAAACGAATTTCTTTTTTGGGCGGTTCCTAGAATTTCGCTAGATTTTCGCGGATCTCACTTTAGTTTGCCAGCGATGAGAAAATCATTTTTCTTAGATACTGTGCTCGGTTCTGTGATGTAAAATATGGTTTTTATTTATGCGTTGTCGTTTTCATACAAATCCTCATTTATTACGTATGTGTTAGTTTCACACTGTTAAAATAAATGATAATTAGAAAATATAATCAGTCCAATAGGAATTTTAGTTCTAAAAGTTACTAATGTAGTAATTTTGTACATTTTAAATATAAATATTTTTAATAAATCGAACAAAGTTTAAAGCATCTAATTATGATGGCCTGGATGAGCAATTTAAGCTCGATAGATTTTTAGAACCTATTTCAGGTTCTATAATAGAACTAGGGGAAAAAAATTAAGGGAATGCGAACTAGTGGCCATTTATGATTTTCGTTCAAACTCAAAATTGAAATAAGAGAATTCATATCAAATTTGCTGTCCAGTGGTCCTATTCTGGTTCTCCCCGGGAATAGGGAATTGGAAATTAGTGACTTTTTTCTAGTAGTTGGGAATTTTTTATTCCCCAAAGTGTGTTTTGGCGTTTGGGATTTTTTTTTTATTGGGAAATAATATTTTCATTTTATAGCAGTTTTGACGTTAATTTTTCTCCATTATTTTTTTGGGGAATTGTGATTCGTACATTTTTGAATTTTTAAACATTATTTTTGCTAATAAATATGTATATATTTAAAAATAAATTAAACTTGTAATAAGGTCGCAATACGTGTTTTAATTTTTAAATATCTACATAAACATTTTTTCCCCAAAAAATGAATTCCCTGTCTGCCAGAATACACATTTGGAAACGGGAAATATATATTTGGGAATTAGTGCATTTTGTAATTACAGCGAAATATTTTCCCAATTCCCAATGCGCCGGGAAATTCAGAATAGAGCCACTGGTTAGAAAGTTCCAATTAGGATGGCTGCATGAGCAATTTAACAACCTATTTAAGCTTTCATTAGAAAAGAACACATTAGAAAGGCGAATCTCAGAAATCCATTAGGAAACGCGCGTTTACAATTTTCGTTCTAATTCCAAATCGAAATACAAAAATGTGTAAATTGCATGTCCTGGTCGTTCAAATTAGGCTGGTTGTATGAGCAATTTAACAAGCTATTTCAAGTGCGTGAAGTAAACTTTGATTATTTATCTTTAATTTTAATAAATTTTTTTTCATTTTAAATGTGGTTTTTATTCAAAATTTCGCAATTTTCGGAATGATCTTTTTAATTTGGGTTTGAACGGAAGTAGTGTTCGGCCATTAAAAAATACGGCTTCTTCCTATACAGCAAATTTTTACCAGTTTTTTAATTTCAATTTTCAGTTTGAGCGATATTGGTGAACAGCTATTAACACGTCCTCCCAGAGATTTGGACTCAAGTTCCAATAGCACCTGAACTAGGTTGTTAAATTGCTCAATTAACAAGCCTATTTTGAACTTTCTAACCAGGAGAGCCAATTTGTTCAGAATTTGTGTATTTCAATTTAGAATTTGTACGAAAATGGTAAACAGCCATTAACACGCCATCCCAGAGATTTGGACTCAGGTTTCGTTAGAAATTGCAATATTTTGCTACATTACTCATCTAACCAGTCTAATTGAAAATTCCTAGCCAAAACAGCAGATTTGTTACCAATTTTTGTTTTTCCATTTTGTATTTGAGCGAAAATTGTAAACGGCGATATCTCCTGTGGCCCTATTCTGTCTTTCCCTGGGAATAGGGAATTGGGAAAAATATTTTCATAGCTTTTTTGTCTAAATTGTATTTTTCTGGCCTACTGAGGGAACATGTTTGGTGTTAATATTTTTGAAATAAAGTGAAATGGGAAAATATTTTTCCCAATAAAAATTTTGTGGAACAAAAGTTTCCCAATTCACTTTGTTTTGAAATTTTTTGCACTAAACTTTTTCTTTCAGTAGGCCAGAAAAATACAATTTACACAAAAATGCTATGAAAATATTTTTCCCAATTCCCTATTCCCAGGGAAACACAGAATAGGGCCACTGGAACATAATGCTAAAATTGTTCATATTACAAGCCTAAATGTACCTAAATTTATTTATATCGTATAGATATAAGAATTGGTTATGAAATGGCCCAGTTTAGTCCAAAACTCCCTGATCAATACTACCTACCATAGAAAAATAAGTTTACTATAGATTTCTCATTTCAATAAAACGAGAGATAAAAATGAGTCGAGTAAAAAATGTCTGATAATTCTAATGTCATGATTGTATTTGTGTTGTACATTGCGCGCAATGTCAATTTGCAAAGTCAATTTGCAAACAACAACTAAATTTTCAATAGATGTCTAAGTTTGAATCGACCTTTTATTCACTTTTCAATAGATTATGCCGCCTTTATGGTTGCGTTCGTTCGTTCATTCTGACAATTTTTTCCACCAATCATATTGTTCAAAATTGACGATTCAGAATTTTTGTATAAAAGATGATTGGTCGAACAAATGACCGAACGAACGAACGCAACCATAAACCTACCTTTAGTGTTGAATTCGATGAAAAAGTGAATGGAATGGCCACTCAACCGTCTAACTCAAACGTCTATTGAGAATTGAGTTGAGTTGTTTGATTTTTCTATCATCAAAATCAATTTTCGTGAAGGTCAAAAGTGTTTGCTCGGACGAAATAGTTTGGGGGGAGACAAAGTTCGCCGGGTCAGCTAGTTATTTATAAAGATGTATGTCTGTACAATATAAATATAAAAAATCTCTGAGCTTGGCTCGGATATTGACTATAGACCTTCGAAAAAGGCAGACTTTTTTTTATTAATTTACACCCCTATTCTCCTAGTCGCATCACTTCAAGTTATGTGACTACTCATCTTCTTGGTTACTAGATCATTAAATCGGAACTTACAAAATAATTGTTCGTTCTGGTTTGGAATGTTCTAACATCACCATTTTTCGATAATTTATCGAAGTTTATTTCTCGTTACTGTAAAATAAAATTTTTCTCTGTTTCAATTTTTATATCATTTACCAGCCTGCTAGATTGCAACGTTGTGATGTTTCTACTGTGTTTCTATCACCAAATAATTTTTTTCGATTGTAGAACGAAAATAAGTGAAATAGATATTGTTCAAATATATTCTATGTAGTAGGTTGTGATAGCAATAGAGAAGAAATAATTGATAACGAAACAGAAGTCAAATTAATTCTAGCAGAACGAGACGTAGACTTCAATAACTATCGAAAAATGGTAATGTTAGAACATCCCAGCCCTGGCTGTTTTTTAAATCTTAGTATGCTGCTTTATAAATATTTCCTTGCGACTGCTATCACTTCAAACGACATTTATCACTTGAAATTTTGACGCGACAATTAAATAAAAACAAAGTCAAACTAATGCAGCCAATTAAAATTTAAAAAACTTTCATTCAGAGTTTTGCACAAAATTATTTAGTAAATTCTGAATTTAAAATCTAGTAACCAGGGGTGGCATGTTATAACATCACATTTTCGGTACTTAACGAAATTTACATACTGACGAGAATAGAAAAAATTAGATTTATTTAGAAAATCGATCATCCGGTTAGCAATAATTTTTTCTAAAATTTTCTCAAATACCGACAAAACTGAATTTGGACGATAATTATTAACTATTTTGGAATTTCCAGACATAAAGATTGGCGTCACTTTTGCAATTTTAAGACAATCAGGGTAAACACCGGTTTCCAAATCTACATTAAATAGATCAGATAGTAATTGTGAAAAAATTGGCGAATAATTCTTTAGAACCACATTACGAATGTTATCGTAACCACCACCCTTTGTATTACTGAGAGTTGAAATTAAATTCGCTATTTCGCTGCAGGAAGTGGGCGAAAAGAAACATGAATTAATACTAGGCTCCATAGTGTGAAATTTATTTAAATCATCTGAGTCTGGGCTAGAACTATTTGCTGGTACAGAAGAATCAACAAAGTTAACAAAACTACGATTAAATATATTAACAATAGCAACAAGATCATGATACTCAACATCATTAGAAATAACGGAGTCAATCCTATTATTAGAGTTGTTTTCCATGAAATGATTTAACTGTTTCCAGATTTCTTTTTGGCTCAAATTATTAAATAAATTGTTAAAATAACGCTTCTTTGCAAACTATTTTCCGTTTTTGATCTTCCTATTTAGCAAATCTAACTCATGTTTCAGTGCTAAATTAGTACTGTTCCTTTTAAAACGTTTCAATGTACGGTTTTTAAGTTTAATTAAATCCCAGAGATCAAGAGTCATCCAAGGAAAAACATTTGAATTTTTAATTTTTGCATTTACTACCTTCAATACGGAAAACTGCAGAACAAGTTTATTATCAAAAATCCGTTCAAGAGTAGATTCAGGATTTCTGACGTCAAATACGGTAATCATTAAAAAACTAGCTGACCTGTGACTGAAGTCACGTGAATACATTTTGTTGAATTTTTGGTTAAGAAGTGATTAAGAAGATTTTTTAAGGTGTAAATTTGATGCACTTTTATCAAAAATAAAGTAAATTCATATACGCGGTTAATTTTTAAATCTTAAATAGATAGAGTGTCATGACAAAATTGTATTTTTACACTCACAACTATTAACATCAAAATGTATGTAAACTCATTTTATGTTCTCTGTTTTGTTTAATTGAGATTCAATTACAAATTTTCTACTCATTTTGTCATCACAGTGTTATGACAAAAACATCGGCAATTTTAATAAATTTTGTCATTGTCACGGTGTAATGTGCATGATCATTCAATATAAACATATTTTGTCATGGCATTCTGGCGTCATGACAAAATTTTGCTGAAAACACCTGAGGTACCTGTTTCAGGTACTTCCCGATATTTCTAGCAAAGGCACACCGCTATATTTATGTCGATCTACCCTGAAAAATGTAAACGGATCGGATCATATTTAGGGGTCATTTTAGGGTTGAGTTTGAAAAAATTAAGCGTATTAATATAATAGATATTCAAAGGACTGATTAACCTTTTTGTAATTAACATGTCTTTTCGTTAGTGTCTGAGTAAAATATTTAGGCTTGAAGCGAAATTTTGAGAGTACAAAACTATGATCACTTATGTCGGCTTCAATGGTAAAATTCCGAACTTGCTCAATATTATGAAAACTACTTACAGAGTGGTCTAAAATATTACGGCTCACAGGTCTAGTAAAGAAAGTATTTGTAACAATCATTCCATGAGAGAGCAAAGTTGCGTTATATTCTGAGATTAAGGTAAAATTTTTATTAACAGGTATGCTAATGTCACCAACTAAAATAAAATCGTGAGTAGATTTATAGTTTCGGAGAAGTTGTTCTAGAAAATCAAGAAACGATGCACTGTCAGAATTCGGAGGCCTTTATATTCCGCATATCTTCGTTAGTTTAAACTGCGAAAGTTGAATGCATATAACGGGTGATTTTTTAAGAGCTTGAGAACTTTTTTTTAAAAAAAAACGCATAAAATTTGCAAAATCTCATCGGTTCTTTATTTGAAACGTTAGATTGGTCCATGACATTTACTTTTTGAAGATAATTTCATTTAAATGTTGACCGCGGCTGCGTCTTAGGTGGTCCATTCGGAAAGTCCAATTTTGGGCAACTTTTTCGAGCATTTCGGCCGGAATAGCCCGAATTTCTTCGGAAATGTTATCTTCCAAAACTGGAATAGTTGCTGGCTTATTTCTGTAGACTTTAGACTTGACGTAGCCCCACAAAAAATAGTCTAAAGGCGTCAAATCGCATGATCTTGGTGGCCAACTTACCGGGCCATTTCTTGAGATGAATTGTTCTCCGAAGTTTTCCCTCAAAATGGCCATAGAATCGCGGGCTGTGTGGCATGTAGCGCCATCTTGTTGAAACCACATGTCAACTAAGTTCAGTTCTTCCATTTTTGGCAACAAAAAGTTTGTTAGCATCGAACGATAGCGATCGCCATTCACCGTAACGTTGCGTCCAACAGCATCTTTGAAAAAATACGGTCCAATGATTCCACCAGCGTACAAACCACACCAAACAGTGCATTTTTCGGGATGCATGGGCAGTTCTTGAACGGCTTCTGGTTGCTCTTCACTCCAAATGCGGCAATTTTGCTTATTTACGTAGCCATTCAACCAGAAATGAGCCTCATCGCTGAACAAAATTTGTCGATAAAAAAGCGGATTTTCTGCCAACTTTTCTAGGGCCCATTCACTGAAAATTCGACGTTGTGGCAGATCGTATAACATGAAATGTCAAAGCATACTGAGCATCTTTCTCTTTGACACCTTGTCTGAAATCCCGCGTGATCTGTCAAATACTAATGCATGAAAATCCTAACCACAAAAAAATCACCCATTACATATATTGGAATGTTAAAGAACCGTCGTCTATACTTATCATGGTGTATGGAATGTCATTCCTAATGAACATAGCAATACCACCACCTGTTCTATCATCCCTACAAGAGAAAATACTTACGTAATCTCTAATGTTATATAAGAAAATTTATTAGAACTTTGGACAAATGTTTCCGAAACAACTACAATATGTATGTTAATTTTAAGACTCTCTATAAAAAGTAATAACTTATCGAACTTAGCTAGATCGTTCATACCCCAAATATTGATTTGAAGTATATTTAAATTAACACAATTTGAACGTGATACATCAATGTTTGCCGAATAATCATTAACACTTTCTAAGTAAAGGTTGTGACACTTAGAATTTAATGATTTAAAGGGATACTAGTGCTTTGGAGCGCCGCAGGTCCAGTTTTGGCCAAACCTGTTTTGCTACCCTGCACGTGAGGGTGTTGGACCACCTCTCGTTTGTCAAGGCTTTTTACTGAGTGCCGATTTAAGCGCTGCTATAGGCCTCCACAAACCTGCCCTTTCCGGCTGCATCTGGAGAGTCGTACCGTACCTATAGCTAGTTCGTCCGCCCTGCAGTGCCCGTGACGTCCGAATGACAGGGACCCAGATTATCTGGATGCTGAAATACTCACTCATCTCATTAAGAGATGAAAAGCAATCCAGCGCCACCCGTGACTTCAGACAAACCGCCGCTAGCGACCTGACCGCCGCCTGACTGTCCACATAAATTGCGATATCCCTCACGGATATCACGTTATGCTTCAACCATGTCCCGACTTCCCCTATCGCCACTACTTCAGCCTGATACACGCTGCAGTAGTCAGGGAGACGAAGGGAAATATTAACATAACATAACAATTGCAGTGCCGTGAACAATTGCAGTGCCTCGTTTTCCAGTATTGATCCGAATTCCTCCAGGATTCTCTCGAAGGACAGATGCTCCGGAAAACTTTATCGAAGCACAACGTTGGTTTAATATAATCTAGATTCTCTAGTTCTTCCCTTAGCGATCTAACTATCGTCGAGTGTCCCATTTGAAGACGCTTCCACTGAGAGACAGTCAAGAGTCTCGTAGCCACATTGGCTGTCATCTGCTTACCAAAAAAATCGATTGGAATAAGGTGGAACATAACCTGTAAACCAGAGGGGGTTTAACCAGATACAAAAATTGAAAAAAGACCACTGGTATAAACCAGATAATGTAAAGATTCAATGCAAGTTGTGAACTCTTATTTAACGACAAATCAATCTAACCCTGGTTAGAGTCTAAGTCTAACCCTAGATATTTAAAGGAGTTCGCGGTTTTGTATTGAAAATGTTTTAGAATTGCAAAATCACTATAAACTATATGAAATATGATCAAAATTCGCAACAAACGAAGCCTTATTTCCAAATCGATCCGATTAAGCTTAAATATATTGATTATTTCCATAAATACTAATTGCCGTGAGTATTAATTAAACCTACTGTATATTTTGACTTCTCGATGAATTTATTGGAGCTCTTTAATCCAAATAAAAGCCAATATTAATAAAAAAAAACGTTGCCTTAATATCACTAAAACTCAGCAGATAGTCATAACCATCGTCATATCATAAACCTAAAATAAATAAAAATTTATTCGAATGAATCTCTCTTCTTAATTATCCTTATCATATCATCATATATCCTTCTTAAATAACATAATCACGCTAGAGATAATACAAATCTGTAGAATGAGAGTGTATGTGTGTTTGAAGGATAAATAAATTTTATCATTCGTGTGTGTGTTTAATTTTAGTTAGTTTCTTTTCTATTACAAAAAAATTTAATTGGGTGGGGGAAGACACGAAATTATATTCACTTTAATCTTTTCGAGACATTAAAAAGTTTAATTAGTGTCACATTTATGTGGCAAAGTGGGACGGGAAATATCGGATATCAAATATTTTGACATAAATAAAATTAATACTAGATAAACTTAAACATTTACCTTCCTCATCCACATCAATATCCACATTATTTTCCTCGTCATTTGATTGTTGATTTATCGCCTCATGAATTTCAATAACACCGGAATGACGTTGATCGCCACCAGTTCCATCAACAATATCGACATCATCTATATAATTATCGTCAATTGGTGTCGATTGAATGGACGAATAATTTGATGACGAGGACGATGATAATTTATCATTATCATTACGTGTTGTTCGAAGCAGCCGATTATCGTTATCATTCATAATAGTGTTCGCATTTTTACCATTAAAATTTAGACCGGAATTTATGTGTGTCGTCGTTCCCAGTTCCAATTTGGCTAGATTTTCACGACGTCCAAAATTATGTTGGTTCGAGCTGTATACAGATGATATTAGCTGAAATTATAACAAACACAAAAGTTTATTATTTTTATTACTTTTTTAAATTACGTTAAAAGCTAATTAGTATTTTGAATATTTAATAACGTTGTTTTAATGCATTCATCAAGCAATTGGATTATCATCTAAATTACATATTTGATTCAATCAGTCAATTCAAGCTAAAAGCTTTCACATAACCAACAATTTTCCGTGCGACTGATAAAAAAGTGTGTTTGCCCCCGCACCCATTAGAAACTAATTATAAACTTCTCTCATGCCAACATCACATTGTGACACAATAATTTCCACCTTTCTTCTTTCTATACATAAATAATCACATAAGTTACCTACGAATGTATGACGAGAATATATATGGAAGGAATATAAAAGTTTCAGTTTAATTTTTAATGAAAATGGGAATACAGAAAATTGGAAAAATACGAAAGTGTGTATATGGGTGAAAAACTTAAGCCATCGGCAATTACGGGTTAACATACGAAACTTTTACCGGTTTCTATTTTTTGTTCGATATTATAGCATCATTAATTTCATCATACGGTTCGTGTAAAGAACGATATTTTGCACTTTTAATAATTAATCGATTTGGGAAAGAGTAATATTATGTAAACATCTCGATATCAATTAAGATATCCGATATCAATAAATACCAAATGAAATAAAATATTTATCGAAAGATTTTATCCGCATGTATAAAGGATAAAAGTGGTTCAATTTTCCATCACTTTTCGTATCCGATTCTCATGTACTTATGTATTGTATCAAGCGTATACAGACATGTATGCAAGCATACCCAACTGAAATGAAGAATCAATTTCATGATTTTTATCCGGAAAAATAATCAAATCCAAATCTCTTTTACCGACAAAAGGAGGCTTGATAATGTTATTTTATGTATACAAATGAACGAAAATCGATTTGAGCTTTAAAATTTGCTCTTGGAGAGCTTTACAAAATACTTATACTTCATACATACATTCGTGTATGATTGATGATTTTGTACGTGTATTTGGAGAATGTTTTTGTTGAAGTCTATACAAATTAAGGTGAACATGTTATGTTATATTTACCCTTAATACTAAGAAAATTGAAATCAATTTATATCGTTGTACCAAGTCGATTAGGTTAAAAGAAGTTACGGAGTTTATGTATAGTATGCTGCATTATTCAGAAAACCAATTTTACCTCTCCTGTAAATTCCCAAAAGATTTAGAATGATAATACCGCGTTGTAAGGCGTAATGGGGTGACAATGTTCAAGATTAGGTGTCACGTTTCAGAAACTCACAGTAAAGTAGGTATAAGTAAATTATTCAACTAAAGCTTTCAGAAAAGTCAATCAATGAAATCTACTCCACCCAAATGAGAATCAATATCATATTCATATTCAATGCATAATGAATTCACATAAAATTCAATTTAATCATATTTAATTCGTATTCAATTCATATTCAATTCATATTCAATTCATATTCAATTCATATTCAATTCATATTCAATTCATATTCAATTCATATTCAATTCATATTCAATTCATATTCAATTCATATTCAATTCATATTCAATTCTATTCAATTCATATTCAATTCATATTCAAATCATATTCAATTGAATTGAATATTTAGAAGATGAATTGAGTTTAATATGAATTAAATATGATTTGAATAAGAATTGAATATGAATTGAATATGAATTGAATATGAAATGAATATGAACTGAATATGAATTGAATATGAATTGAATATGAATTAACTATAATTTGAATGTGAATTAAACATGAATTGAATATTGAATTGAATATTGAATTGAATATGAATTGAATATGAATTGAATATGAATTGAATATTGAATTGAATATTGAATTGAATATGAATTGAATATGAATTGAATATGAATTGAATATGAATTGAATATGAATTGAATTAGAATTGAATATGAATTGAATATGAATTAAATATGAATTGAATATGAATTGAATATGAATTGAATATGAATTGAATATGAATTGAATATGAATTGAATATGAATTGAATATGAATTGAATATGAATTGAACATGAATTGAATATGAATTGAATATGAATTTAATATGAATTGAATATGAATTGAATATGAATTGGAAATGGATTGAATGAGCATTGAATATGAATTGAATATGAATTGAATATGAACTGAATATGAATTGAATATGAATTGAATATGAATTGAATATGAATTGAATATGAATTGAATATGAATTGAATATGAATTGAATATGTATTGAATATGATTTGAATATAATTTTAGTATTTAGAGAGGAATTGAATTCAGTGTGAATTGAATGTGAATTGGGTATAATTTGAATATACATATTTCGAAGATGAATGGAATATGGATTGCATATGAACTGAATATGAATTGAATATAAATTGAATATTAGTTAAATATAAATTGAATACGAATTGAATATGAACTGAATATGAATTGAATAGGAATTGAATATTAATTAAATATGAATTGAATATGAATAGAATATGATCTGGATATGAATTGAATATGAATTGAAATTGAATTGAATATGAATTGAATTTTTTTTTTTAAAGAAAGTATAAATTATCCAATGGATTTATTGACCTTTTAAGGACCTATATGAAGTTGGCCCAAAATTCTAGCCCAAAAATGGCGGTTTTAAAAGCTGGCAACACTAATGCGAGTGTCGTGAAAAAATGAAACTATCGTGATAGAAAATATTAAGATACAACGTTGAGTCGTTGAGCATTCAACGACATAAACACTTGTTGGGGAATCGAAGGCTTAAGGGCTCCCCATAGTTATTATTGCGATGACAGTACCATTCAACGAAATATGTGATTGATTTTAATTCTGTATCGGATTATTTTGAGTATGGCCCCTGAATTTGAATCGCTTTTAAGTCAAAGGATACATCAGAGCATTCAACGACATAAACACTTGTTCTGGAATCGGAGGCCTAAGGGCTCCCCATAGTCATTATTGCGATGATAGTTCCATTCAACGAAATATGTGATTGATTTTAATTCTGTATCGGATTATTTTGAGTATGGCCCCTGAATATGAATCGCTTTTAAGTCAAAGGATACATCAGAGCATTCAACGACATAAACACTTGTTGGGGAATCGGAGGCTTAAGGGCTCCCCATAGTCATTATTGCGATGATAGTACCATTCAATGAAATATGTGATTGATTTTAATTCTGTATCGGATTATTTTGAGTATGGCCCCTGAATATGAATCGCTTTTAAGTCAAAGGATACATCAGAGCATTAAACGACATAAACACTTGTTGGGGAATCGGAGGCTTAAGGGCTCCCCATAGTTATTATTGCGATGACAGTACCATTCAACGAAATATGTGATTGATTTTAATTCTGTATCGGATTATTTTGAGTATGGCCCCTGAATATGAATCGCTTTTAAGTCAAAGGATACATCAGAGCATTCAACGACATAAACACTTGTTGGGGAATCGGAGGCTTAAGGGCTCCTCATAGTCATTATTGCGATGATAGTCGGATACAGAATCCGATACAGAATTAAAATCAATCACATATTTCGTTGAATGGTACTATCATCGCAATAATGACTATGGGGAGCCCTTAAGCCTCCGATTCCCCAACAAGTGTTTATGTCGTTGAATGCTCTGATGTATCCTTTTACTTAAAAGCGATTCATATTCAGGGGCCATACTCAAATTAATTCGATACAGAATTAAAACTAAATTGCATATTTCGTTTTATTTTACTTTTTTGGGTTGACAGTAATATTTTTCTTTCATGATAGTATCACGACAGATTTATTTTGGGCAGACATTAAAACATGGCGGTTTTTCTTGTGTTGATTGAATAATTTTTGGGTTGGTATATAGGAAATAGAATATGTTTAAACACTTTTGAGCTGACACTTGCCTATAGTCATAGTCTGTATATTTTAGTATTGCCATCGATTTTTTTTGGATTAGAATTTGGGCCAACTTCATATACATCTTTTAAGGTCAATTAATAATACAATTAAATTGAATATGAATTGAATATGAATTGAATATGAATTGAATATGAATTGAATATGAATTGAATATGAATTGAATATGAATTGAATATGAATTGAATATGAATTGAATATGAATTGAATATGAATTGAATATGAATTGAATATGAATAGAATATGAATTGAATATGAATTGAATATGAATTGAATATGAATTGAATATGAATTGAATATGAATTGAATATGAATTGAATATGAATTGAATATGAATTGAATATGAATTGAATATGAATTGAATATGAATTGAGTATGAATTGAATATGAATTGAATATGAATTGAATATGAATTGAATATAAAAAGTACATGAATTGAATATGAATTGAATTAGAATTGAATCTGGATTGAATATGAATTGAAAATGAATTGAATATGAATTGAATATGAATTGAATATGAATTGAATATGAATTGAATATGAATTGAATATGAATTGAATTAGAATTGAATCTGGGTTGAATATGAATTGAATATGAATTGAATATTAATTGAGTATGAATTGAATATGAATTGATTATGAATTGAATATGAATTTAATATGAATTGTATATAAAAAGTATATGAATTGAATATGAATTGAATTAGAATTGAATCTGGATTGAATATGAATTGAATATGAATTGACTAAAAAATGATTCTGAATTCAATATGAATCGAATATGAATTGAATATGAAAGGAATGTAAATTGAATATGAAATGAGTATGAATTGAATATGAATTGAACATGAATTGAATATGAATTGAATATGAATTTAATATGAATTGAATATGAATTGAATATGAATTGATTATGAATTGATTATGAATTGAATATGAATTGAATATAAAAAGTACATGAATTGAATATGAATTGAATTAGAATTGAATCTGGATTGAATATGAATTGAATATGAATTGAATATTAATTGAGTATGAATTGAATATGAATTGATTATGAATTGAATATGAATTGAATATGAATTGAATATAAAAAGTATATGAATTGAATATGGATTGAATTAGAATTGAATATGAATTGAATATGAACTGAATATGAATTGAATATGAATTGAATATGAATTGAATATGATTTGAATATGAATTGAATATGAATTGATTATGAATTGATTATGAATTGAATATGAATTTAATATGAATTGTATATAAAAAGTATATGAATTGAATATGAATTGAATATGAATTGAATATGAATTGAATATGAATTGAATATTAATTGAGTATGAATTGAATATGAATTGATTATGAATTGAATATGAATTTAATATGAATTGTATATAAAAAGTATATGAATTGAATATGAATTGAATATGAATTGAATATGAATTGAATATGAACTGAATATGAATTGAATATGAATTGAATATGAATTGAATATGATTTGAATATGAATTGAATATGAATTGATTATGAATTGATTATGAATTGAATATGAATTGAATATAAAAAGTACATGAATTGAATATGAATTGAATTAGAATTGAATCTGGATTGAATATGAATTGAATATGAATTGAATATTAATTGAGTATGAATTGAATATGAATTGATTATGAATTGAATATGAATTGAATATGAATTGAATATAAAAAGTATATGAATTGAATATGGATTGAATTAGAATTGAATATGGATTGAATATGAATTGAATATGAATTGACTAAAAAATGATTCTGAATTCAATATGAATCGAATATGAATTGAATATGAAAGGAATGTAAATTGAATATGAATTGAATACGAATTGAACTTGAACTGAATATGAATTGATAATGAATTAAATATGAATTGAATATCAATTGAAAATGTATTGAATATGAATTGAGTATCAATTTAATATGTCTTGAATATGAATTGAATATGAATTGAATATGAATCGAATATGAACTGAATATAAATAGAATATTAGTTAAATATGAATTGAATATGAATTGAATATGTAAGGCGACTAATAATCAAACGGCCAAATAAGTCTGCACTGCAGACTGCTTCACCCACAGCACGATTATGTTGCGACAGAACTCAGTAACTTATCGTATTGTGTTTGGGTCACATAAAACATAATGTTGATGATTGCGAACTGATCTTTTGTCGACCAAATAAATTCCAAAAACAGTTAGTGAATCATCGAAAATCATAACAATTCTTGATTAGGTTCTGTTTCGTTTCAAGTTCGTAAGGCTGTGGTTTAAATTTATATTTCGAACTGTCGGTGATCAGGGGTCAGGAATCGGGGATACTGAAATTATCATTAAATAAAAGGTTTCGCTAATAATATCATCGACGATATTCTATTTCAAACTTAATTTGGATTCCTTATATTATGTTTTATTCAGCCGTAAAAATCCATTGGTCTTCAGGTGCTTCCATAAAAGGTTTCCAATGTGCAATTTGTCTCAAAGTTTTGGATAATCAAAATAAACAATTCAAGATTAATTGGTTTAATATCCAGCGACGCTCCTTTTAAAAACCATACCATCTCTCATCTCTATAGAGCTTTCTGCTGCTTTGGTTTTAGCTTAAACTTTGAAAAAAGTTAATGAAAGCTCCCCCTTAATAAAGCTTAATGACATAGTGGACAATTTGTCCGATGTTTATAATGAGGCACTTGGTGGGAATCAATGTATTAATGCTTTAAAGTGATAAAATAAAGGATTCTTCGCAGGTTTATAAGGTTAATTTTTCCCGAAATGTTCACGAGTTCCATTTAAACAACATTTAGGGGCACATATTCTATCCTTTTTTCCACCAAAAAAAAAAAAAATTGGCTCAATTAAAGTCCAATCCACACAAATGTGTGAGTAAAAAAGCATAGTTAGAAAATAAATTAGAAAGGAATGCACAAATGTGTAAGATGGTTCAAAACGCATACAAAATTTTTTTTTGACATCATTCTTTTGGCTTACCCACACAATTGTGTCGGCAGGCAGGAAAAGGGATATACGAAAATTTTGTTATTTTGTTGTTACGTATTTCACATCCGTCTTGGCGTTTCCATGGCTTGAATAATATTCAAAGCCGATGCTGGGAACTTTGTCACATTCCATAGGAACGATCTGCTGTAAAGATTGTATTTATACGATAGGTTCTCACGATAATCTTAAAGAGCTTAGAACTATACGTTTTTCGTCATTTATCAACACGCGTATTGTAATGCAAAATCGGTGGAAATTTCTCTCCACTCCCTTTTATACAGGGTGTCCTCGATTGGGATGCTAATCCGTTAAGGAGTGATTCCTTGGTTCATTTTATGGAAAAAATCGTAAGCAGAGGGGGGTCAATTTTTGATATCCTTTGAGATACAGGGTGTTTAAAAAATTTGATTCGGGAAAAAAGTACAAGCGAATATTAAACTGTAACTTACAAAATATTTAACAAACGGCAACCAACAAAGCCTCATTTGACGGACAATTGAATAGACTATATTTAAGATCTTATTGGCTATCTTGCCTCTGTATCCATTTATGAGCTATAATATTTGTGTGTAGTGTTTTCATTCTTCATCTCATAAGTAAAAAACCGTAGCACGTGGGTTCAAATAAAGGATAAGGAGATTGTAGAGGAGATCATAGCGGATTAAAATTAGGTAAAAAAAAAAAATTTTATATGGGGATTTTTGTGAGAAAAACTCAATTTTACAAAAAAAAAACATTTTTTTACTTTTTTTTAACTTTAGAACGTTATAGCTCTTAAATAGATACAGATGCAAGATAGCCAATGAGATTTTAAATATAGTCTATTTAATTGTCCGTCAAATGAGGCTTTGTTGGTTGCCGTTTGATAAATATTATGTAAGTTACAGTTTAATATTCGCTTGTACTTTTTTCCCGAATCAAATATTTTAAATACCCTGTATCTCAAAGGATATCAAAAATAGACTCCCCTCTGCCGTATAATTTTTTTCATGAAATGAACCAAAGAATCACCCCTCAACGGATTAGCATTCCAATCGGGGACACCCTGTATGTCATATAATGAAAAATCCCTATATTTGTAGAAAATACCACTTGATCAACAGCACCAAAACGGTGAATATATGAACTCTTCACCGTTTTGGTGCTGTTGATAAATTATTCGTTTTTAGATAATACGTCACGATGTTTATTGCACTTAACCTTAGTACTTAAAACTATCGCTAGGGCGATGAAGGCAGATATTTTGTTTTACGATATAAGGCATGTTTTTTGGAATGGTTTAGACCAAGCAACAGTTTTGTAATCAGTATTCCGGTTTACAACTCACTATTTCAGCACTGGTGACAATTTATTTGCTTAGCCTAGAATGTATAAATGTCATAACATTGTTTACTAAATATTTCCTTCATCCATAAATTATTTTTAATTTCAAAAGTCGCTTGTGACAAAATGCGGAACATCACAGATGATTGAAGCCAAATGTTAACAAAATCAATGTAGCATATTAATCTGAACCATTGTGGATGGGGAAGGGGGGAGAGGTTGATTGTATATTTTTGATTTACCTTACTAAAGTTTTAGCACTTTAAATTTGAATCTACATAGTAGCAATTATAATTATTTTATATAATTTTTAGTGTAACTAATGTCAAATAACAACTATAATGTCTATACGCACACAAACAACAACACCAACGGTTGAAAAATGTTCATGTACAAATCCAATTAAAATAATTTCAATCCGCAATCAAATAATTTTCATTATAAAACACGAACAATTATAAAATAATATTCCGTTTTCCTTCGAAATGCAGCCTTCGTTTTATCTCGATAAAGTAAAACATCACACCCCTGGACAAACATATTTGTATATACCGATATACCTATGCTACATATACAGGTGAATAATTAAAACAATTAAAAATTACACAATTTTATAGAGAGAAAATACTTTGTTTTCTGTTTAACTAAAAATATTTTGAGCTTTAGTGCTTTTTTATGGACTTTGCTAAGTTTTATTAGTTTTTTATAGACTTTTTCCGTTTGTGACAAAACATCAAACATATACTAGTCCCCACAAGCGACTGAAAATGTATTATTAATTGTGGTCCCTTCGGTTATGGCAACGTTCGCCAATATATTGAAATGCTTGTGTTAATAAAATTTTATTCGAGAAAATTTAATGGCAGTTTTATGGCAACGATATAAAAAAATATAATAGATTTATGTTTTTTTGATAAAGTTGGGTTACTTCTGTGTGGTAAATGAAATTGTTTACGACATGTGATTTTGAAATATTTCCACCTTACCTTTGAGAAATTTTCCTCATTCAGCTGTGCTCGATTATTCCAATTGTGCCGTTCTTGTTCCTGCTGATGTTGATGCAATTTAAGGTACCTTTCATTTATATTGTGATTGAAATTATTATTGTTGTTATTGTTATTATTATGGTAGTTAAAATTTAGTATGCATTCACTATTGATTGTATTATTTGACAGTTCATCAAAATTATTATCCGTATTTATTGTTGTTGTATTAGTTCGTGATGTTACATTATTATCAATATTGTTAAAAAACGATAAATTCCGTGTTATTAACTCTGTTGATACATCGTCTGTTGGTAATTGATTCGATAATATTCCAGTCACTTCATGCAGTTGTTGTGTTCCAATTCCATTTGTGTCTATTTGTCTAATATTACCATTATCGTTATTCCCGATTGGAAAATTACCATTGTGATTGCTACGATGATGTAGTGATTGATTGAGGTTCTGTTGATGTAACAAACCAATTGGTTGATGATGAAAACGCATATTTTTTATCTGCAATAATAAAATAAAAAAAGGCCGAATTATTTATTTTGCCCATAAAATTTTCATAAACTATTTTACATTTTTTTTTGTCGGTACATGTCCCATCCCCATCCTATTCATTTAAATACCCGTACGTATGGCAAAAAAGATTTTCAAATATTAAAATGAATTTATATTCAAATTGAAATAAAATTTGAATAGAATTTTCATGAATGAATGAAAACTTCGTTACGAAGAAGAGGTATAATTCGAATATCTCGTATTTAAGTTTTATACTTAGAGTATGATACACATGGATGATAAAGGGCATCTTTATTATTATCCTTGACCGTTGGTCACAATAATATATGAGACAAGAATGGGAAAACATTCCTGAAATATATTAATCAATTTTATTGAAATCATAAATTTTTATTGGTGCTTCTCGCCTATCGAATTGTTCTCACATATTGTTTTGGTATTAAAATGAGAATGGGTTGTAAAATTTATTTTTACCGTCGGGCATTTTTCATTTTCAATTTTTATTGAAGCAAAACAGAGTTTTCAGTTTTATTTAGTTAAGTACTATTATAATCCAATAATGTTGATAAGGACACTCGTATCAATAACGACTTTAATCTAGACGTGCAAAAATTGTCATTTTCTAAAACAGTTTCCGCAAATCTATGTCGTTATCAATAGGATCTTTATATACCTACAAAAGTTGAAGATAATGCCAATTGTAGTTTTTGAGATTTTTGATACAATTTATTTGTTAAACATTTTTTGCTTTTCTTATATGCGCCTAAATGTTGATAATGAAATACCTATACGAACAGTTGAAACAATTAGTTTGTCTGCGATATAGAGAACTGTTTGTAGATCTGACGGCAAAAAAATTAACCTGATTGGGTCTCTTTTTGTATGTTAATTTTTATTTTCATATAGTATGCCGTGCTAAAATTTCATATAAAACAAGACCCAATCAGCTTATTTTTAATGCGCTAGATGTCACTACTCCGGACATTTATAGTTCTCAATACTCAGAAAAATATTGTTTTTATTGGTATCGTACATATCAAATTTTATTTATAACGCGAGTTGATGACAATGTTCGAGTGCTGCTATCGAATTTGATAGTGTAGGAAAATAGGGTAAGAATGAAGTTAGCTGTTTTAGTACAAGTTCAAAAAAATCGAAAATCAACACAGCTTTGTGACATCTATGTGAAAAAGTAAAACTAAATTTAACTGTGTAATTTATTTGTCAAAACATAAAAGGAAATAATAGTTTGTCATAAGCCTATATATTTTTAAAAGAGAAGAATCGAATTTAAGATTTTATATAAAATTGGATTCCAGTATTATCATAATGAACTAGCAATACTTTTTATCAAAATATTAATAGAAAAATATACCCCCGATTCCGAATTTAAACTCGTTACTGCAAAAAGCCCTGAAACTTACTAGCGAAACTCAATGCAAGAAAAACTTCCAGCGTGTGTATCGGAATTTTTACCTTTATTTTAGTTAACGAAAGACCTGGAGAGGGGCGTACAAAAACATGTGCGACCCAAATGTATCATGAGTGTAATTTTTTGCAAAATATTAATCCGTTTACTCGGTTGACGCTTAAATTTTTAGCATCTAAAACTGAAACGATTTAACAACATGGTGTAAGTTTACCCCGGTTACAAGGAACCATTTAGGCTAGTGAAATTTATCCAAACTAATCCAAAAAATAGAACAAGAGGCCTCAGATACACTAAGATATACCAGGTCGAATCCATTTGGATATTATATGAACTCGACACCATATACTGACCCAAAAAATCATATCTCTGTTCACAATATGCAAATCGATTTGAAGTTAATACAAGAAATAAGAACTAATTATGCAACTATGTTTAGAATATAATGCTTTTCGTTGCTATAGTCACCGATATATCTAAACAGATCCGGCTAACCTTTTTGATTCCTTTCTATACTGGAGCTTATGTATACGGTTCAGCATCGCATAGATTACTTTCGGTCAATTGCCTTTTATTGATCATGTTTTTATAGCACAACAAATGGTTCTTCGTTATTTTCAGTTATTTTCATTTAAAACCCCAATATTATAAGTTTTACTTAATTTTTTATTTTGATTTAAATATTTAAAATTAAAAAAAAAAAATCTGGGCTAGAATTAAATTTCGACATTGAACGAAATTACTATAATAAATTCTGGGCTGGAATATCATTGCAATTTTAGTGTTATCCGATGAAATTTTTTTTATTTTCCTGGGATGAAATTCTGAGCTAACTTCACAAGGGTGAATTTTACCCCATTAACATTCACAAACAAGAGACGAACCTGATTTATTGTAACAATAGTCAAATAACAGAAATGCTAGATGTTCACGGGCTCACGTTAGTACTTTTGGATAGTTCAAGGTTTCGACTTTCGATAGTTCTGGACAGGGTTCGGTTATGATGATATTTACTATGCCATACACGACTTAGAAGTTTCATGAAATAATTTGAATAAGTTTTAATTATAAGAATAAGAATAATTTCCTTCTAGAGCGATACAATAAATCCTACGCCTTTTTAACATTTCGATCCTTTTTTTGTAGAACGATTTATCTTTGTATTCAAAATAAGTTTCAGTTTAGGCAATCACTTCTTCATTTTAGCCAAACCTCTTTCCCGGCGCATGAACGGCAATTCGAACACAGCATTCTCAAATGTTCGTGCTAAATACGACTTATACGTCCCATTCCGATATCTTTAAAATGTCAGCCATCTAACGCGGTATTTCAAATACTTTACGGTTTTTCAAAACAATTTCGCGGATTTTTTTTTGTGTTTTCTAGAGTCACAGCCTCATTTGGATGTCCTGAGCGTGGTGCATCATCGGTGGTTGCACATACCAGTCAATACAAATTTTTGTGATGCTCTGTGCAATCGCAAAAAAAAAAATAAAAATAAAAAGCTTATTGAAAATATAATTTGAAATTTAAATTTCCCTGGAAAAACTGATGGAGTAGTCAGGATTTCGGCTAGCAAATTAGTTGCTTGCTAACCAATCGAGTATTTACCCCATTATCGTTGAGATCTTTCATCGTTCTATCGAGAGCTTCAAGTAAATGCTTGTGAGCCATAGTGTATTCATCCTAGATGCCATTTTTTCAAGACTTTAGCCATGACGGTATTAAACATCGCTGTTAAGTTAATGATGTCTTTCGCTTAATGAATGAGTGGGATATTCGAAATCAGATTGGAAATATCCTCAATCTTTATTAACGCCCCGTTGTAGATTTTCGGCGAATTTTTTTTATTGGGATCTTCTTGATCAGTGGTCCGAATGCGATGCAGAGCGTCGTTGCTCAGTGAATCTTTATATTTGTAGAGAACAGAATGTAATCATTAATATGGCGAATAATTGGCTAATTTGATGAGGAGAGGAACTCAGTATCACATCTGCAAGTGTGAGATCCCAATGGTAGTCAGCTTCCAGCAAATGCAATTCACGACATGCATCGTGGTACGTGTCGTACAAAATATACCATGGTCTGTGGGCAAATATTGGAAGGAAAGCGGTGCAGGAGTGTTAACCAACAACAAACGCAAACAACCATTATCGTTGCTTCGGATGGACTGTGTATAATCGGTTTAATGTATTTTCCATAAATATACCGTCGTATCCTTGGACGGCTTCGCTTTCGTGGGTAGGGCTCACTTTATTGAATGTTTGTTCCACGTGAAAATTCGTGGCACATCAGTATGCATTAATGTCTTTGCGAATTGACTGAAAATACCTAGTCGGTTGCATAGTTCAAAAAACTCAGTTAGGGCAGTTAATGCTTGCTATAGAGCAGTCTCTTCAATGAAATAAACACGCTGCACATTTTCAAGGTTCAAGGCTAAATGCATAACAGCAATCTTCAATGAAATAAACACGCTACACATTTTCAAGGTTCAAGGCTAAATGCATAACAGCGGGTGCTCTGTCGTTTATGGAAAAACTCAAAATGCGCCAAACTACTTCATTGCTGCTAATGAATTGGCTTATTTGATAACGTGTTATTTTGTCGTTATCATTTAAATTTTGAACAGCAACTTGCCGGGTCCGAGTATGAATTTAAACCATTAAAGGAGAAACTCAAATACCCAGAAAATATTTCATTAAAATCGGTCCAGCCGTTTAGGAGGAGTTCAATTACATAAACAAGTACAGACGAATTATATATATAACGATAGGGGCCGAAATTTCGGCTAAAAAAAAAGTTCCTAGAACCCGAACGCAGTGGCACCTACCGGGCCCAATTGTAAATCTCAACCCTCCGGGAACCGACTAAAACACACACACAAAATTTCATCGGTCCAGCCGTTTAGAAGTAGTCACATACGCACTTACAAAAGAAGTATAAATATAAAGATAAACGTAGAGTGATAGGGGCTATGAGGTAATCAGAACTTCCATCTAAAAATTGAAAGTAAGAAAATTGGCCCCAAAACAACGAAGGAAAATAAACTCTAAAAGTATGAATATGATATAATGATTTTAAAAAAATTTGATTATCATCATAAAAAATAAACCAATATACCGGAATTCCTTAAAGAATTTGTGAATATCTCTGCGCCCGGCAACAAATTTAAAATTAAAGAAAAACTTTAAATCATAACTAACTACACTCATAGGACTTGGAATGATCTATCTGACCATGTATATGAGAGGATTTATGTTATTTGATTCTTTTTACAATAAATCGGGTTCGTCGCTTGCTTGGGAATGTCAATGAGGTAAAAATCCTATTGGAGAAAATACAAAAATTCCCAATTGAGAAAAAAATTTAAAATGAAGTTTTAAATTTTGAAAAACAAGTTGAAAATCATCATTCGTAAGGGGGGATTAGGAGCATCGGTCTAGAAGGTCAATACACCAGCCCAAATGTCAACCTCACCTGCACGTGGTGCTCCCTGCTAATTAACCAACGAGGCTCTGGCGACCGAGTAACGGCGGGATAACCGAACACCGAGAACCTAGCAAATGATGTTCTCTCCACTGACCCACTGCCAATTTCACTGGTTAGATTGGTAGCTGCTTCAATAACCAGTCATTATAATGCAATGAGTTTTCAACAAAAAGGAATTTTTACCCCAGGTGGTACACCAACTGCTCAGTTGGCTAATCCACCCTCTAACGAGGCCGGCTCAAAGGATTCTGGGGTGAGCCAACCATTGCTATTCCCATTCGATCGAAGTTCAAAATTACCCACCTAGACAAATAGAGTTCGAAACTCAGCAGGAAATCGAAATTGCTGAACTACGCAGAAGACTGAGTGAAATAGAAAAAGTCGCATCGCAACTTAGCAATGAAATCGCTAAGTTAAAGAAAGAAAACGAGGAGCTAAAGAAGCCCAATCTGACAGAGGTTGTGGAAACTCCTCTTACTTGTTATAACGAAACCAGTACACTTACCCGTACTGACGCTGAGTTCCACACAGATGAGGAGGAACTTGCAAGAGAAACTGATTGGATATACAAACAAAAGAAAAGACCAATGAAAAAACGAAGAGCAGAATTCTCGGCAGTAGTTGAGGAGCTCTCGCAAGCAAAAGTTAATGAAACTGTCAAACCAGTGCCTGTACCCCAACATCACCAGCGACAACAACGTAAGGTTGCAATGAAGATCAAAGCACCACCGCCAATTAATGTGATAGGCATTACTGAGTTTGCGAATTTCCAAGCTCTAATGAAATCAGTGTCCACAAACGACTATAGAGTAGTTGCACTAAACAATAATGTTTGGAAGATAAACACAAGAGATCCCGATGCATACAGAGCTTTAGCCACAAAGCTCACTGAAGAAGGTAAAGAGTGGTATACATATGAAGACAAAAATAACCGAAACATCAAGGTTATGGCCAGAGGTCTACATCCCACATGCAAGAAGGAGGATATAATAGATGATCTCAAAATGAAAAAGCTGCAAATTGAAGACGCAGTAAATATCCTTAAACGAGAGAAAGTTGAAAATAGTCAAGGAACCAAGATCGTTAAAAGAGGGCTCCCGCTATTCATGCTCACATTCAACAAAAGCGAAAAAGCGGGTTAAAATAGAACCACTGAAAAAGAACACGAGATTAATACCTCAATGCAAGAAATGCCAAGGTTATAACCACACCCAAAAATATTGCGGGAGAGATGTTAGGTGCGTAAAATGTGCCGGCAGACACAACGCGAAAGACCGTTCTCTTTGTCGAACCGAACCTGCAATGTGTATAAACTGTAAAGGACAACACCCAGCCAACTATAGAGGATGCGAAGTAGCGGTACAACTGCAAAGGTTAAGAAATAAAACACGCCAATCGACTCAAAACAGTAATGTTAGAAGAGAAAGGATTCCAACTACAACTAGAGCGCCGACGCAACCAGAGCCAATAGCGCCAGAGAGGAGATCCTACTCTCAGATAACGCAACAGAATACTATTGAAGAAAATCCACTAGAAAGGATATTTCGAAGTATAGAAACGATAAATGCACGGCTAGCAAAACAAGAACGTGGTCTAGAAGCTATATATAAGCGGCTGGATAGACAAGAAGCTACGAATGAGCTTACATCAATGCTATACTAATCAAATGAATAGATCACTTAGAATTGTTATTTGGAACGCGAATGGATTACCACAGCATGTTCCAGAACTAGAAATTTTTCTAAACTTAGAAAAAATAGATATATGTCTTGTCTCGGAAACTCATTTAACAGAAATTTCATTTATTAAAATACGTGACTATCAATGCTATCATGCTATTCATCCAGGAGGAAACGCTAGAGGCGGGTCTACCGTAATTGTTAAAAATAATATTACACATTATGAAGTGCCCGGCATTGAGGAAGAAATTATGCAGGTTAAAACCATAATAGTTCAATCAATAACTAATAGGGAACTCAGTATCTCCTCTATTTACTGTCCTCCACGCCATCAATTAAAAAAAGAAGACTACAGTCGACTTTTTAAATCACTAGGATCATATTTTATCATCGGCGGTGATTTTAATGCAAAGAATACCTATTGGGGATCTAGACTTACAACCTCTAAAGGGAAAGAGTTATTTTATGCAGCTCGCGAGAACAACTATGAATTCCTCTCTGGCGATAAACCAACATATTGGCCTGCTGACATACATAAAATTCCAGATCTTCTTGACTTCTTTGTAACAAAAGGAGTTTTAGAGGACTACACATGCATTGAAAATAGTGAAGGACTATCATCTGACCACTCACCTGTGATCATGACGCTGAGTACAATGATAATAAAAAAAGATAATTCACCCAAGTTAACAAACAATAAAACCAATTGGGATCTATTCAAGCAATTAGTAGAAGATCGAACAAATCTCGGCGAACCAATTAGAACGAAGGTGCAGCTGGAAGATGAACTAGAAATATTTAATAACAATATCCAGCAAGCGGCTTGGGAAAGTTCACCGATTTCTCATACGGACGCTATAATGAAACATAACTATCCTCTTGAAGTCAGAGAGCTACTAAAAGAGAAACGGAAAGCTCGCAAAATCTGGCAGCACTCTCGTGCACTGCAACACAAAACTGTTTTAAATATTTTGTGCAACAAATTAAAACAACTAATAAAGGAAATAAAGAACGAAAGCATAACTAAGCGACTACGAGGTCTTTCTGAATTAAAGGATGACGATTACTCGCTTTGGAAAGCAACGAAGGGACTAAAAAGATCCAAAATGCATGTGCCGCCTATCAAATGCGATGACGGATCATGGGCTAAAAGTGACAAGCAGAAAGTTTCTCTATTTGCTGCTTATTTAGAAGAGACTTTTCAACCGTTGCCGAGACAAACAGCAAATGAAAATACAACAGTCGTAAACAAAGCAGATGATCTTGACATAAGGCATGTGACTTTATTGGAGCTTAAAACTGAAATCAATAGTAATTTAAGTATCAGAAAAGCTCCAGGTTATGATTTAATAACTGGGCAAATTATGAAAGCCATTCCCGAGAAAGGTTTGCGTAAATTAAATCAAATAATTAATGCAGCTTTCAGACTGAAATATGTTCCACGACAATGGAAGGTGGCCGAAGTAATAATGATTCCTAAACCAGGTAAACCAGGAAACGATAAAAAATCATATAGACCGATATCACTACTTCCCGTCATATCAAAAATATTTGAAAAACTGTTGCTGAAAAGACTCAAACCTATAATAGAAGAGAGATGCCTAATTCCACCACACCAATTTGGGTTTAGAGAAAATCACTCTACAGTTGAACAAGTTCACAGAATAACGGATGTCATTGAGGATGCACTCGAGAATAAGAAAATATGATCCAGTATTTTCTTAGATGTAGCTCAAGCTTTCGACAAAGTTTGGCACCAAGGGCTTGAATTTAAACTGCATCGAGACCTGCCTAAGCAATTTTATCAAATTCTGAAATCGTACATAGCTGATCGACACTTTAGAGTCAAATTTGAAAATGAGTACTCTGAAATAAAAAGAATATCAGCAGGTATACCACAAGGTAGCGTACTTGGACCTATTCTGTTTATTCTTTATACGAGAGACTTGCCGAATATTGAAGGTACCACAGTAGCAACATTTGCAGACGATACAGCTATTCTAGCCGTTGGAAAAGATATTTCGGAAGCAACAAGCAAACTTCAAAGTGCAGTTAACACGGTGAGCAACTGTACTAAAAAATGGCGTATCTCATTAAATGAAGCCAAATCAGTACACGTCAACTTTACAAATCAAAATGTAAACTGTATTCCCGTGGTTCTAAACTCAAACCAAATTCTATATGCAAATACAGCTAAATACCTTGGCATGACCCTCGATGCTAAGCTAAGATGGAAAGAACACATCAAGAAGAAAAAAGAAGAGTTAAACATCAAATATAGAAAAATGTACTGGCTCATGGGTAGAAATTCTGAGCTCTCAATACACAACAAATTGCTTCTATACAGGCAAATGCTAAAACCAGTATGGACCTATGGTATCCAACTTTGGGGTTGTGCCAAGAAAACCAATGTACAAATGATACAATGCTTCCAAAATAAAGTGATACGAGGGATTGTGAACGCCCCACGGTACATTAGGAATGACAACATCCATAGAGACTTGAAGATGGAATACGTCACCGATGAAATAAAGAACCATGCAAGGAAACACGTACAGCGCTTATCTCTAGACGAAAATGCAGATATCCGTCGTATGTTGGACACCACTAGCGGAGTGAGGAGACTCCAAAGGCAGAAACCGCTTGAGCTTGACAGTTTGTTTTAGAAGAAAGTATTATAAAATGAGTAACCAATAGGTTACTCATCTTAATCCGAGAACTTAATTTAAGAAAGATAAATTACTAGATGATCTTCTGAATCAGTTGTAATATTGTATAAATAAAAAAAAAAAAAAAAAAAAATCATTCGTGTCCCGTTTTCACAATAGTGATAGAAAATTTTCTGACCTATTCGAATATATGAAAGAGATCTCGTGAACATTTCTGGTATATGGGATATAACCGTAAACGAAAAAATGTCTCTGCACAAGTTAAAAATCATCATAATTACATGCCATTCCTTACACTCATATGGTTTTAGCTGATCTATCTAACCATGTAGGTGAGACCCCGTGAACATCTCTAGGATCGGTGAAATAAAATTTGAAAATTTATTCAAATTCATGGAATTTCTCTGTAGTCTGTATGGCACGGTAAATATCATCATAACCTATCCATGTTCATTTCAGTGTTAGAACTATGACTACGCTATTCTAAAATACATTTTAAAAACTGTGAACGTCTCTAGGAGCGGTAATAGAAAAATTAGAAAATAGATTGATATCAAAAACCACAATTGTTTAAAAATACGCTGGACTAGTGAAAAATCATCATAATTAAATCTTGTTCACCACAAGGGGTGTGGGGTTTAGATTTAGCTATTCGGTTATATAGGTGAAACCCCGTGAACATCTCTAGGATCGGAGATATAAAAGTAGAAACATGGTCTAAAATAGCCTTCTTTAGAATTAAAAAAGTTTAGTAAATTGATTTACGATTTTCTCGTATTTATTTCAAATCGTTAGAAAATTATTTGATCTTTACAGCGACACTATTAGGGACTTAGGGACTTCTCTAACATATGTAAATGTTAAAGATTATCTAAAAATGTTTCAATTTCACCACAAAACAAATCCAATTGGAATATTTTTAAATTTAACAGTGTACATTTTTGGTATTATTTTTGGTATGTATTCACAATCATAATAATGTTAATGAAATATTTAAGATTCAGATAAATATTGACAAAGTGGTGAAATCGAGTTAGAATATTACATACATATACGTACAGCAGACCCTTCATTGAACTAACTCCATGTTATAATTGTGTTTTTTGATTAGTTGAACTATTCAGATAGTTAGAAGTTCTTTTTGAGAAGTTTCTTCCGATTTGTTCGGAATTCGACTTCCATACGCAGTAGGTAAATTTTGACCTTCAACGAGTTGTGAAAGTACTGCAACATCACTAGCATCACATGTACGTAAAATTCTTTTCCGTAATTTGGGAATTGTAACAAAAATGGGTTCGTTAAAAATTCTTTTAACTTTGAAAATGCTTCGTCACATTTACCATCCCATAAGAACTTTGCATGTTTTTAGTAAGGCTTGTAAATGGTTTTGTGATATCCGAAAAACGTAGATACAATTTTCTGTAATACCCCACTAAACCAACGAATGGACGTCTTTGATGATTTTTGGAGTGGAGTGCATATAATGGCTTCAATATTTGTAGGATTTGGCATTATTCTGTCTTGAGTAATGACGTGCCCAATTTAAATCCATTTTAAGCTTGCAAGACCAGTTAAAACACTGTTCATTAGACTTTGAAAGTGCTTGCAGCGTTCTTCTCGCTTAAAACTGGTAATGACCTGCATTCGAACTAAAATCGGATTTCTCTTTATCGAGAGGCCTCATTGCAACTTGATGATATCCGTTTGCGAGATCAAGTCTGCTAAAATACAATGCTTTGCCCAGTTGTTCGAGTATATCAGTTATTGATGGAATTGGGAAAAGATCACTGATGGTAACTTCATTCAGTTTCTTGTAGTCAACAACAGCCATCCATTTCTTCTCCTCTGTTGTTAATTTTTTTTTTTTGGTATACATAAGATAAGAGAATTCTATGGTGAAGTGGAATGTTCAATAATATGTTCGATTTTGTTTTATATATACAGGTTTAATATTTGACCCGACATTTATCTTATGTGTGACGGCATCCGTAACCGTGAGTTTATTTCCTTCTAGGTAGAAGCATTCATTGAAATCACGTATTGTATTAAGTACACTAAATTTTTTTTCTGCATTCTTATGACCGGGATCAATTTTCGATTCACTATTTATTGTGTGATGTTAAATAGAAAAATTCATATTCTTCTAATGACTTAGTATATAATGACCGACCAGGTGCTGGGGATGAAATTATGTCGCAAATTCAGAGGACCTTCTACTGTCACAAAAGTCTTCTTTGCTGATCGGTAGCATATGGAAGATTTTGTAAAACCAGACGGGAAAAGAGTTACAGGGGATTGCATAGCCTACCATCTATCAAATTTAATTGTAAAGTAGTATGTCTATTTATTCTATTTTTTATATATTCAATTCTTCCGTAATCGCTTCACTAGTGAATTGATTTGCTGTGTTTCGTATGAATAAATCTTTTTTTAAGCATTTTTGTTAAAAAAAATGCTATTTGGTTTCGGTTTGCCGTCTGTCCCTCTGTCCGTATGTCCGTCTGTGTCTACGATAACTTGAGAACGGATAGAGATATCAACTTAATTTTTTCAGTAAAAGTTCAAGCAATTCATGGGAAAGTGCCCTATTGATTTGGTGCCAATTCTGTGTTCAGGGTGTTCGGAGATACGTAGGGTTTTGTTCACCCCCTCCTTAAAATAGATAGAATTTTTTTTTATTTTCTATACTATTTTGATTTCATAGAGCATGTGAATGTGGAATAAAAATATATCTCGTGTGGATGTGGGTTTGTCTGGATGGTGTGGTTATGAGGGTGGTAGGAGTGGTGGTATGGGGGTGGAGGGGCGGATGGGATGAGGTATTTTGGGTTTGGTGTGGGAATTAGGATTTGATGGATGAGGGTTTGTGTGGGGTGTGTGTGTGGGAGTGGGGTTGGAGGTGGTGTTGATATGGATAGTGCGTTATAGGATGGTGCTGGTGAGATTAGTTTTAGAAGTTGGATAGTGGGTGGGGGGTTTTAATAATTTTTAGGTGTGGTGGTTTGAGGTTGATTAGGGTCGGTTGAGTTATGGTGGATTGAAGTCGATTGGGCTGGGTATAAGGAGGGTTAGGTGGGTGTGGGTGGATGTGGGTGGGCGTGATATTTGAAATGCGCAAATCACACATCACACCTTTATAGACAATAAAAATGCTTATAGAATTCGGTTCCGAATCTTTCCCGTCTTTTTTTTCTTTCTTTTACGTAGTAAAATTAGTTATAGTAATCATGAAAAATGTCGACTTCGAGATTTTTGCAGATTTGCCATTCGCTCGCTATATTGCCAAACTCAAAAGGTGGGTTTTAAAAACATCTTACCTGTGTACGTATGTCTGTAGTGCCGTGTCCCCTAAATGTTGTTACTTCTTCACAGCCAAGGCGAATTGATTCTAGGGAGTGTAAATTTACTGATTTTTCAATTTACCGGTAAACGATACATTTTGTATAAGGGGGGGGGGGGGTGTAGGGTCTTGAAATTTTTTTTTTCATTTTTTTTATTCTCTTATTTGATTGTACAACTCTTTAAGTTGCCGGAGATAAAGTGCTTTGAATGTCTCCCCGTTTGAACTGACTTTTAGCGGATAATCGCGCGCCGCGTATAAACTATCTCCGTCTTTCTCTCTGATACCACTATCACTCTTTCGTACGGAAGGATCGAAGTTTATGTGTAGATGTTTGTATTTGTGCCTTATATCCATATATTATTTATTATATTTTCATTTTGCAATAGTTTAGTTTCATTGTATAATATGTTTATACTCTGCCGGTTAGCAGTACGTGCTATATATAATTTGTACTTGTTTTGCGCTGCTGTTTTGGTTTTTTATGTTAAAATGCCCAGAAAAATTACCCGAGAAGAACGGAACGTGAACTATGCAAGGCGAGATCGATCAAAAAAAAAAATTTCCACCACAAAAACGAAAAAACGACAAAGGGCGAATCAAGTACGTCAGCAAAAAAAAATAAGAGTAGAAACCGAAACAAGTGTCACGGAAGATTTAGAAAAACATTATAAGCTCGTGGACTTCATATTAGTTTTTTCATCAATTTCTACTCTAGTGAAGTGTATAAAGTGTGATGGTAAAGTTCGTTTCACATCAAGTAAAATGCAAGGTCTGGGATTTAAAATAAAAGTTGATTGTGAAAAATGTCAACAGTCTCGCTATATTCCATCATGTCAACGGTTTCACCTGAGTAAGAACCCTGGTTGTTACGAAATAAATTATAGTTTTGCATTTGTAATGCGAATTTTAGGTTTGGGATTAGCCGGGTGCAACAAATTTTGTGGTATGATGGATTTGAATAGCAGTTTCTTGTCAAGATCAACGTATAGTACATACATGACGAAAATCTGTTCAAGTGTACAAAAAGTTGCGCGTACATTTTTTTCATCTGCGATAAAGAAAGAAAGAGAAAAAACTTGTGAAAAATATAATTTACAAGATACTACAGAATTGACCGTATTAGGTGACGGGCACATGGAAAAAGAGAGGTTTTCCTTCTTTGTTTGGCGTAGCATCCTTGATTGGATATTATAGTGGAAAAGTCGTCGATATTTTCGTAAAAAGCTCGTATTGCCATGATTGCAAGTTTTGGGAAAATAAAGTCAACTCTGCACAATTTGAAGAGTGGCACGATGATCATGTCAAAAATGGTAAATGTCTTGCAAATCATGTTGGACCAGCGGGAAACATGGAAGTAGACGCCATAAAATCGATGTTTCAACGTTCAATGGAAAATAACGTGAAATATCGAAATTATATTGGTGATGGCGACTCTAAGACGTATGGTGGCATACTATAGATTCCAAACCTTACGGTGATGGATTTGTCATTAACAAAAAAGAGTGCGTCGGTCACGTGCAAAAACGTATGGGTACTCGTTTGCGCGATTTAATAAAAAAAACCGTGATCGAAACAGAAACTAAAGCTGAAAAAAAATAAAAAGAAAAGCTCTTGGTGGAAAAGGTAAGCTCACTGCAAAGTCATCGACAAGTTAACTGTCTACTATGGTTAAGCTATACGTCGAAATCATGAATCAGTTGAGAAAATGAAGAATGCAATTTGGGCAACATATTACCACTATAGTTCGACCGATGACGCTCCACATCACGAAAAATGTCCGAAAGGCGAAGACTCGTGGTGCGAGTGGCAAAAAGCTTCGGCCACAGCTGACAAAGGTGAACTTACGTCATTCAAACACAGTTATGAAGCTCTTCCTACTGATCTTTGAGTAAAAATGCTCTTTTAGAGAGATGTGTCGGCGGTTTCACGCAAAACAATAATGAAAGTTTGAATCAGAATATTTGGAAAATTACTCCGAAAATATTAAGTGGAACATCAAATCTTGTAGAGATTGCGGCTAATGTAGCAGCTTGTACTTACAATGAAGGATCTTTTGCACTTTTGGTCTTTTTGGAAGACTTGGGCATCAGTTTGGGACCAAGCGCGCATGCATGGGCACGCGAACAAGACAGACTTCGAATCGACCGAGCAGACGAAAAAACTGCAGCTGCAACTAAGGAGGCCAGAGTTTTACGCAGACAAAACGAAAAAGATGCTGAAGATATGTTGGAAGAAAGCGAATCACTTTATGGCCTGGGATCGATGATTCTGTGTGAGTATACACGAAAAATCGTTACTAAAACTTTAAACGCGTTTTTCTCGAAACTAATATTTTTAAAAGCGGTGGCCACTGCAACTCAAAATCTACTCGTCAGATTATTTTCATGTTTTGCACCCTCTTTAAGTGCACAAAATATCAGGTCGTGACGTCAAGATACTTCCTTTTTTTACCTCACAAAAAGTTTTACAATTTTTTGACTTCAAAGTGATGCCAAAAAAAAAACGTAAAAAAAATATATCTCGACGTCACTACCTCGAAAAACTCATAACCTAACCAAAACCTTTTGATTTTTTGCTTTTAGATGATCCAGTGATGACTTCTGATGGCTACCGCAAATCACCTTTTTTTCGAAGAGCTTCCGAGAATTTGCTGTCACGAGTTCAATTTTAATTATTTTAAGCTAAAAATTTAAGGGAATATTCTTGAAACAACTTCTAGTCATGTGTATAATCTATGAATAAATTGAATTAACTATACTGTGAAAACAAATTATCAAAAAAGGCTTAAAATAGAGCGTCAAGACCCTACCCCCCCATAAGGTCGATAATTTATCGAAAATTTACCGGTAAATCGAATCTAAATAATAATTTTAAACAATACTATGACTTAGGTATTAAATCAGAAAAAATTAATAAACGAGTGCTTGAAACAAATTAATGTACTTTATAAAATAAAATAATACATAAATTCATTATATCACAAAATATATGTTTATATACAGGGTGTTTGGCGCGTGGACCGACAACATTTTTTGGCAGATTAGAGGGATCAGTCGGAAGCTTTAATTTCATGGAATTGATGTTCTAAGTGGCACGTTAACTGGGATATGATAATTTTTTTTAAATTACACAAAATCCCGCCTTTAAATTTTCGTAACTTTTTTGTTTGTAGTCGTAAAGGCACGGCATACATTTTATACTATTCTGCAATCTGATTTTATTCTAAATACATCATTATTTAATATAATTGCTTTAAGAAAAATGAGTTAAGGGCTTAAAATCCTAAACAATTTATAGAAGTACGAAAAATGTCACGATCTAAATTCATTTAAAAAAAACTAATGGTTATTTTGGGAATGAATCATTTAAGTATTCTCCTACCGTTCATTGGTTATGTGCCGCACAGCCGTAATTTTCAAAAACAAATGGCACATCTTCCAAAACTAGTAAAATCAAATCAGGTAGCTCGTTTTGAACAAATTCGAGATAACTATTTCCGGATGGGCGTTCTGGCACATAATATGGGCCGATAAGGTTTCGAACAATAACACCAGCCCAAACATTAACGCTGAACTTACTTTGTAAAGAATCCTGCTTTTTCATAAGTGGATTTTGGCCTTTTCTGCCCCAATGAAGCACATTGTGTAAATTCACAATTCCCTCACTATTGAAGTTAGACTCCTTTGTCCACAAAATCCTTTTCAAAAAAGCTATCATCCTCAATATCTGTCTACAAAACTCCAGCCGTCAGTAATAGATTTTAAAAAATAAGTAAACTCTGTGTTTATTGCCTTGTGTTGTTCCGTTAATATGTCAATCTGCTACTGGAAAGTGCCCGTGTGTTTCACTTTGTTCTTGTTAAATTATTAATTGTCCCAGGTCTCGAAAAAGGTAATAATGCTACCCTTTTCGAGACCTGGAATGACCAACAATTTAACAAGAACAAAGTGAAACAACGCTTTTGAAGTTAGGACCTAAACTAGTCCTAAACCAAAAAAAAAACAAACGGAAGTGTGTTTGTATTGGTAAAAATTAAATAAAGATGACATTTAGGCGAAATAATGAAATATTTGAATAGATTTCCAATTGAAATTAATCTTTAAAGTTTAACAAATAAAATTATTCTTTTAAAAAAAACATTTTTCGAATTGGCGTAGTTAAAATAAGTAATCTTTTCCGTCCAAAGAAAATAATATTTTCTTAAGAAATTAATTATCTTGAGAATTCGCCTGATTATGACCTAGTTCTGTATGATTTTCTGAAAGGTTAAGATTAGAACTTCCGTACCTGTAAACCATTTAAAAAGCTAATGGGATTCACGTGGTCAAATAAATACTTTAATGACCTGCGCTATAGTAAGAATTTATGATTTTCTTAAGAAATTAATTATCTTGAGAATTCGCCTGATTATGACCTAGTTCTGTATGATTTTCTGAAAGGTTAAGATTAGAACTTCCGTACCTGTAAACCATTTAAAAAGCTAATGGGATTCACGTGGTCAAATAAATACTTTAATGACCTGCGCTATAGTAAGAATTTATGATTTTCTTAAGAAATTAATTATCTTGAGAATTCGCCTGATTATGACCTAGTTCTGTATGATTTTCTGAAAGGTTAAGATTAGAACTTCCGTACCTGTAAACCATTTAAAAAGCTAATGGGATTCACGTGGTCAAATAAATACTTTAATGACCTGCGCTATAGTAAGAATTTATGATTTTTTTAAGAAATTAATTATCTTGAGAATTCACCTGATTGTGACCTAGTTCTGTATGATTTTCTGAAAGGTTAAGATTAGAACTTCCGTACCTGTAAACCATTTAAAAAGCTAATGGGATTCACGTGGTCAAATAAATACTTTAATGACCTGCGCTATAGTAAGGATTTATGATTTTCTTAAGAAAATAATTATCTTGAGAATTCGCCTGATTATGACCTAGTTCTGTATGATTTCCTGAAAGGTTAAGATTAGAACTTCCGTACCTGTAAACCATTTAAAAAGCTAATGGGATTCACGTGGTCAAATAAATACTTTAATTTAATGACCTGCGCTATAGTAAGAATTTATGATTTTTTTAAGAAATTAATTATCTTGAGAATTCACCTGATTATGACCTAGTTCTGTGTGATTTTCTGAAAGGTTAAGATTAGAACTTCCGTACCTGTAAACCATTTAAAAAGCTAATGGGATTCACGTGGTCAAATAAATACTTTAATGACCTGCGCTATAGTAAGAATTTATGATTTTTTTAAGAAATTAATTATCTTGAGAATTCGCCTGATTATGACCTAGTTCTGTATGATTTTCTGAAAGGTTAAGATTAGAACTTCCGTACCTGTAAACCATTTAAAAAGCTAATGAGATTCACGTGGTCAAATAAATACTTTAATGACCTGCGCTATAGTAAGAATTTATGATTTTCTTAAGAAATTAATTATCTTGAGAATTCGCCTGATTATGACCTAGTTCTGTATGATTTTCTGAAAGGTTAAGATTAGAACTTCCGTACCTGTAAACCATTTAAAAAGCTAATGGGATTCACGTGGTCAAATAAATACTTTAATGACCTGCGCTATAGTAAGAATTTATGATTTTCTTAAGAAATTAATTATCTTGAGAATTCGCCTGATTATGACCTAGTTCTGTATGATTTTCTGAAAGGTTAAGATTAGAACTTCCGTACCTGTAAACCATTTAAAAAGCTAATGGGATTCACGTGGTCAAATAAATACTTTAATGACCTGCGCTATAGTAAGAATTTATGATTTTTTTAAGAAATTAATTATCTTGAGAATTCACCTGATTGTGACCTAGTTCTGTATGATTTTCTGAAAGGTTAAGATTAGAACTTCCGTACCTGTAAACCATTTAAAAAGCTAATGGGATTCACGTGGTCAAATAAATACTTTAATGACCTGCGCTATAGTAAGGATTTATGATTTTCTTAAGAAAATAATTATCTTGAGAATTCGCCTGATTATGACCTAGTTCTGTATGATTTCCTGAAAGGTTAAGATTAGAACTTCCGTACCTGTAAACCATTTAAAAAGCTAATGGGATTCACGTGGTCAAATAAATACTTTAATTTAATGACCTGCGCTATAGTAAGAATTTATGATTTTTTTAAGAAATTAATTATCTTGAGAATTCACCTGATTATGACCTAGTTCTGTATGATTTTCTGAAAGGTTAAGATTAGAACTTCCGTACCTGTAAACCATTTAAAAAGCTAATGGGATTCACGTGGTCAAATAAATACTTTAATGACCTGCGCTATAGTAAGAATTTATGATTTTTTTAAGAAATTAATTATCTTGAGAATTCGCCTGATTATGACCTAGTTCTGTATGATTTTCTGAAAGGTTAAGATTAGAACTTCCGTACCTGTAAACCATTTAAAAAGCTAATGAGATTCACGTGGTCAAATAAATACTTTAATGACCTGCGCTATAGTAAGAATTTATGATTTTCTTAAGAAATTAATTATCTTGAGAATTCGCCTGATTATGACCTAGTTCTGTATGATTTTCTGAAAGGTTAAAATTAGAACTTCCGAACCTGTAAACCATTTAAAAAGCTAATGGGATTCACGTGGTCAAATAAATACTTTAATGACCTGCGCTATAGTAAGAATTTATGATTTTCTTAAGAAATTAATTATCTTGAGAATTCGCCTGATTATGACCTAGTTCTGTATGATTTTCTGAAAGGTTAAGATTAGAACTTCCGTACCTGTAAACCATTTAAAAAGCTAATGGGATTCACGTGGTCAAATAAATACTTTAATGACCTGCGCTATAGTAAGAATTTATGATTTTCTTAAGAAATTAATTATCTTGAGAATTCGTCTGATTATGACCTAGTTCTGTATGATTTTCTGAAAGGTTAAGATTAGAACTTCCGTACCTGTAAACCATTTAAAAAGCTAATGGGATTCACGTGGTCAAATAAATACTTTAATGACCTGCGCTATAGTAAGAATTTATGATTTTCTTAAGAAATTAATTATCTTGAGAATTCGCCTGATTATGACCTAGTTCTGTATGATTTTCTGAAAGGTTAAGATTAGAACTTCCGTACCTGTAAACCATTTAAAAAGCTAATGGGATTCACGTGGTCAAATAAATACTTTAATGACCTGCGCTATAGTAAGAATTTATGATTTTCTTAAGAAATTAATTATCTTGAGAATTCACCTGATTATGACCTAGTTCTGTATGATTTTCTGAAAGGTTAAGATTAGAACTTCCGAACCTGTAAACCATTTAAAAAGCTAATAGGATTCACGTGGTCAAATAAATACTTTAATGACCTGCGCTATAGTAAGAATTTATGATTTTCTTAAGAAATTAATTATCTTGAGAATTCGCCTGATTATGACCTAGTTCTGTATGATTTTCTGAAAGGTTAAGATTAGAACTTCCGAACCTGTAAACCATTTAAAAAGCTAATGGGATTCACGTGGTCAAATAAATAGTTCGGCACTGAGTTCGGCACTGAGTTTTGCACTTAGTTCGGCCTTAGTTCGGTACTTAGTTTGGCACTTAGTTCGGCACTTAGTACGGCACTTATTTCGGCACTTAGTTCGGCACTTAGTTTGGCACTGAGCTCTTCACTTAGTACGGCACTTAGTTCTGGGCTATAGTAAGAATTTATGATTTTCTTAAGAAATTAATTATCTTGAGAATTCGCCTGATTATGACCTAGTTCTGTATGATTTTCTGAAAGGTTAAAATTAGAACTTCCGAACCTGTAAACCATTTAAAAAGCTAATGGGATTCACGTGGTCAAATAAATACTTTAATGACCTGCGCTATAGTAAGAATTTATGATTTTCTTAAGAAATTAATTATCTTGAGAATTCGCCTGATTATGACCTAGTTCTGTATGATTTTCTGAAAGGTTAAAATTAGAACTTCCGAACCTGTAAACCATTTAAAAAGCTAATGGGATTCACGTGGTCAAATAAATACTTTAATGACCTGCGCTATAGTAAGAATTTATGATTTTCTTAAGAAATTAATTATCTTGAGAATTCGCCTGATTATGACCTAGTTCTGTATGATTTTCTGAAAGGTTAAAATTAGAACTTCCGAACCTGTAAACCATTTAAAAAGCTAATGGGATTCACGTGGTCAAATAAATACTTTAATGACCTGCGCTATAGTAAGAATTTATGATTTTCTTAAGAAATTAATTATCTTGAGAATTCGCCTGATTATGACCTAGTTCTGTATGATTTTCTGAAAGGTTAAGATTAGAACTTCCGTACCTGTAAACCATTTAAAAAGCTAATGGGATTCACGTGGTCAAATAAATACTTTAATGACCTGCGCTATAGTAAGAATTTATGATTTTCTTAAGAAATTAATTATCTTGAGAATTCGTCTGATTATGACCTAGTTCTGTATGATTTTCTGAAAGGTTAAGATTAGAACTTCCGTACCTGTAAACCATTTAAAAAGCTAATGGGATTCACGTGGTCAAATAAATACTTTAATGACCTGCGCTATAGTAAGAATTTATGATTTTCTTAAGAAATTAATTATCTTGAGAATTCGCCTGATTATGACCTAGTTCTGTATGATTTTCTGAAAGGTTAAGATTAGAACTTCCGAACCTGTAAACCATTTAAAAAGCTAATGGGATTCACGTGGTCAAATAAATACTTTAATGACCTGCGCTATAGTAAGAATTTATGATTTTCTTAAGAAATTAATTATCTTGAGAATTCGCCTGATTATGACCTAGTTCTGTATGATTTTCTGAAAGGTTAAAATTAGAACTTCCGAACCTGTAAACCATTTAAAAAGCTAATGGGATTCACGTGGTCAAATAAATACTTTAATGACCTGCGCTATAGTAAGAATTTATGATTTTCTTAAGAAATTAATTATCTTGAGAATTCGCCTGATTATGACCTAGTTCTGTATGATTTTCTGAAAGGTTAAGATTAGAACTTCCGTACCTGTAAACCATTTAAAAAGCTAATGGGATTCACGTGGTCAAATAAATACTTTAATGACCTGCGCTATAGTAAGAATTTATGATTTTCTTAAGAAATTAATTATCTTGAGAATTCGTCTGATTATGACCTAGTTCTGTATGATTTTCTGAAAGGTTAAGATTAGAACTTCCGTACCTGTAAACCATTTAAAAAGCTAATGGGATTCACGTGGTCAAATAAATACTTTAATGACCTGCGCTATAGTAAGAATTTATGATTTTCTTAAGAAATTAATTATCTTGAGAATTCGCCTGATTATGACCTAGTTCTGTATGATTTTCTGAAAGGTTAAGATTAGAACTTCCGTACCTGTAAACCATTTAAAAAGCTAATGGGATTCACGTGGTCAAATAAATACTTTAATGACCTGCGCTATAGTAAGAATTTATGATTTTCTTAAGAAATTAATTATCTTGAGAATTCACCTGATTATGACCTAGTTCTGTATGATTTTCTGAAAGGTTAAGATTAGAACTTCCGAACCTGTAAACCATTTAAAAAGCTAATAGGATTCACGTGGTCAAATAAATACTTTAATGACCTGCGCTATAGTAAGAATTTATGATTTTCTTAAGAAATTAATTATCTTGAGAATTCGCCTGATTATGACCTAGTTCTGTATGATTTTCTGAAAGGTTAAGATTAGAACTTCCGAACCTGTAAACCATTTAAAAAGCTAATGGGATTCACGTGGTCAAATAAATAGTTCGGCACTGAGTTCGGCACTGAGTTTTGCACTTAGTTCGGCCTTAGTTCGGTACTTAGTTTGGCACTTAGTTCGGCACTTAGTACGGCACTTATTTCGGCACTTAGTTCGGCACTTAGTTTGGCACTGAGCTCTTCACTTAGTACGGCACTTAGTTCTGGGCTATAGTAAGAATTTATGATTTTCTTAAGAAATTAATTATCTTGAGAATTCGCCTGATTATGACCTAGTTCTGTATGATTTTCTGAAAGGTTAAGATTAGAACTTCCGAACCTGAAATTCATTTAAAAAGCTAATGGGATTCACGTGGTCAAATAAATAGTTCGGCACTGAGTTCGGCACTGAGTTTTGCACTTAGTTCGGCCTTAGTTCGGTACTTAGTTTGGCTCTTAGTTCGGCACTTAGTACGGCACTTATTTCGGCACTTAGTTCGGCACTTAGTTTGGCACTGAGCTCTTCACTTAGTACGGCACTTAGTTCTGCACTTAGTTCGGTACTTAGTTTGGCACTTGGTTCCGCACTTAGTTCGACACCTACTTCGGCACTTAGTTAGGAACTTAGTTAGGAACTTAGTTCGGCACTTAGTTCGGCATTTAGTTCCGCACTTAGTTCGGCACTTAGAACGGCACTAAGTTTTGCACTTAGTTCGGTACTTAGTTTGGCATTTAGTTCCGCACTTAGTTCGGCCTTAGTTCGGTACTTAGTTTGGCACTTAGTTCGGCACTTAGTACGGCACTTATATCGGCACTTAGTTCGACACTTAGTTTGGCACTGAGCTCTTCACTTAGTACGGCACTTAGTTCTGCACTTAGTTCGGTACTTAGTTTGGCACTGGTTCCGCACTTAGTTCGACACCTACTTCGGCACTTAGTTGGGAACTTAGTTAGGAACTTAGTTCGGCATTTAGTTCCGCACTTAGTTCGGCACTTACTTTGGCACTTAGTTCGGTACTTAATTCGGAACTTAGTCCGACACTTAGTTCCTTAGTTCCACTTAGTTCTTCTTAGTTCTTCTTAGTTATTTGTTGGACCACGTGAGTCCCATTAGCTTTTTAAATGGTTTACTAATTTAATATAAAATGTGCAAGAAAATTTGGTTAAGGCAGTCAGTGATTAGATAGACCAAAAAGTGGTCAGTTGGTTTGTTTTTAATTTTTATAAAAAGTCTACTTCAAACTTCAGTTTTTTATATAATAACATAATATAATAATTTAGTTCAGAAACTTTGTGCGTTTTTTTTTTGTTACGTGCGTGATTTTTGGATTTGGCGCTGCAGATATATTTTGGTAAGTATGATGTTGAGGAGTGATTACTAAAATTTACAATAGTGGCGAGGTATGTGTCTGTGCTTCTTAAGGTAATTATGTTACCCTAAGAAGCCAGAAATAACAACCATGGGTGAAAACCCATTCCCTAAATATGTTTAGGAACCGCCAGTTTTGGGTCCGATGACCCCCTTTTCGTTTTTGATTCAAATTTTAGATGGTAAATTTTAGGCCATCTTCTCTGAGTTGATATGATTGTGCGGTAATCTAGGTCCCTTATTTCACCTAACCCGAAAAACCCAAGACCACATCCCCTACCAGGCTGAGCTGCGGGAAACCAAGCCGCACATGGGGCTAGGGCATGAAATGGGGACAAAATTTCTTTAACGACAGGGTATACTGTCGTAAGACAGTAAACTTTTATCGTTACACAATCGTTCCGGATAAAAGAGGTTGCACTGTATAAGTCTTCCGGTTTATGTTAGTGATGTGTTAGAAAACTTATCCCAAAATAGTTCACCACTAAAAAAAATGTATTCAAATATTTTTAAAATTCGCCTAAATGCCATTTTAATTTTTATTTTACCAATACATTCTCATTTTTTTTTTATAGTTTAGGACCAATTTAGTTGTAGCGTGTACAGGCGTGTGAAGTTTGTGCTAAACTATTCCTATTATTAGTTCTACTCTAGTTAGGTCTAACTTCACACGCATGTGAAACACACGAACACTTTCGGTACCAGCTGCTGACATATTGACTAAACAGCTCAAGGCAATTATCACCCAGTTTACTTATTTTTTTAAATCTATCAATAACTTAAAAAACATTTTCTGAACCCTAGCACAAATAACTCTAACAAAATAGTCTCTCCTATTTTGACCACAAAATGAGTGATTTCTGTGACATGGCATTGTACAGGCAGTAGACAATTTTTTATAGCAAGGTTAAGTTCAAGATAGTGACGTTTTTCATAAAACTACACATTTTTTAGGATTTAGAAGCCCATAAGTCATTTTTCTAAAATAAATTGTATTAAATATTGATTTATTTAGAATAAAATCACTTCGTTACAAACAAAAAGTTATGAAAATTTAAAGGCGACATTTTGGATAATTAAAAAAAATTTAAATTATGATATTTCAGTTGCCACTTAGAACATCAGTTTATTGGGATAAAAAGCTTCCAAATGACCCCCTCCATTACATAAATCTTCATTACATAAATTCTCCATTACATAAATCTTCAGTATACCTACATATTTCTTCAAAATAAGCACTGATGGAATTCTATACCTTAAATAAACCCCTCGTTCGATTAAAACATGCTCTCCATTTTTTACAATAAAATGCGCCTTATTAATTATAAATATAATTTTACCGAAAAAATCGGTAAATTTATAAAAATTTACCGATAAATTGGAAATATATGTTATACGGTAAATTCGTTAAATCGGTAAACGGTAATGCACTCCCTAATTGATTCATCGGGAAGAAGCTTCATACTAAGGGTTTTTTCCATAAATTGTGAGATCCCAATGTTTTTTGACTGAAATCCGGTCCATCGGAAGTGACAACCTCTAAAAGAGCTTCTTCGTTTTTAGCAAATAGTATATTGAAAAGTTAATTATTTATGATAAAAAAGACTATAAACCAACAGGAAATAAGGTTTTTTTTCAAATAACCGTTTTTCAAATCCCGGGGATTTTTGGCCGACATCGATCTACCGGAAGTGACCACTTTCATAGCATCATTTTTTAGCAAATATTTTTAAAAGTACATAGCATTTACGAAAATCGATTGAAAAAGATTGTAAAACTTCAAAAACAACTTTGTTAAATAAACTTTGTTTCACTAAAATTTCGCATCTCTACAGTCTAGGAGGATTGACTATTCGGAATAAAACTTTGTACTAAAACTTTTTCTATTAATTGGGAGATCCTAGCGAAATTTGGTGGAAATCTGTGTACCAAAAGTGGCAGGCTCAATTGGAGATTTTTCAATTTTTGAGTTGTGTTGAAAAGTTTAGCATTTACAAAAATCGACCAAGAATTAAAAGATTTAAATAAATTCAAAAATTAAATTTTCAGTCTTGCTGTTTTTCTAAAATTTAAGTTGGCCTTTGCACTATTTGTTTACTGAAGTTTTCTGTTTTGGATTTTTTTTCGGGATGCGGGGTGGAAAAACACCCCAGACCAGTTTAAATCTCGCGGCAAACACAAACGGCTTACGTTTACGACCCGTGACCGTAACCATAATTTAATTTCACCATCTGAGAGTAGAGGGAGCACACTCGCAGCATCAGTAGCACGTGGAAGCTGGAGCAGTAAACATTTGAAGTGCGTCTGGGGTGTTTTTTCACCCCACGTTTCCATTTGTGTATATTTTTCGACACATTAATGTTTTTTATAATTTCGTGTTTTTTACACTTTTTGAGGCAGTAATGATTGTATAGTGGCCCACTATATATATTTACATTATATACTATACTCGCGTGTGTATACCATAACCTCACTTTAGTTTTCACTGTTTCAAGATTCGAAAAATGGCAAGGCGGTACAATTTAAGACGTTTGAAGGCTGTAGTTCAGTTGATTAATCAGGAGGAATATCACATTGTACCTGTGGAAAATCTTAGTGATGAGGAAATCTAACGGAAGAGGAGATTGGCTCAGAATCGGAGCAAATTACAGAATCAGACAACGAACAAGTTAAGCATGAGAGTGAAATTGAGGTATGTAAATCATATTTTTCGGTAAATTTCGGTGCGAGAAAATGTATTTCTTAGTTATTTATTGTAATTTTTAGTCGGAGGAGTCAGATGATGATGGATCGGGTACAGCTCCAGCATTCAAGAAACTGCGTAATACAGAGAGGAGTGAAAGTAGGGGAAGAGGACAGGGAAGAGGCAGCAGTGGTAGTAATCGTGGGCGACGAAAGAGTATTGTTGTGGGTATAGATGGGCATAAGTGATACACAACTCCACGTGAAAGACTGTCAAATAGAGGCCACATAGTCACGAATCTTGCCACTCCACTTGGACCTGCAAAAGAGGTCAAATCTTCTCATGAAAGTTGGAGTTTATATTTTGACGAAGCCATGCTGTCGAAAATTGTCCGGCATACTAATGAAGAAATCGACCGTTATACCGAGGATCGAGAAATAAACAGGCAGTTGGATAATACATATAAACATGTTATTGTATTTTTCTGGTCTGCAAAAAACAAATATGACAATATTCACGATCTATGGGATCTAAAAGTCGGTTGCATAAGATACCGTGCCGTCATGTCCCTAAAAATATTTCAAGCCCTTCTACAATCCCTGAGATTTGATGATAAGAACACTCGAGCAATTCGTCGTGTTGAGGATAAATTCGCTCCCATAACACAAATTTGGGACTCATTCATTGAAAAATGCAGGACTCTATACAGCCCCGGAAAGCACTGTACCATTGACGAACAAGTGTTATCTTTTCGTGGGCGCTGCCCTTTCAAGGTTTATACCGGTCAAAAACCAGATAAATATGGTTTAAAATATGCCAATCTGAATGACTCTGAAACATTCTATTTAGTCAACGCAATTCCATAAGTATGTAAAGTGGTTTTGGAGGACAAAACAGAAAAAGTGCCATCCTATTATGTTAGAAAGTTGAGTGAGCCAATTTATGGAAGTTTCAGAAATATAACCTGCAGACAGACATTTTCGATACAATGTTAGAAAAGAATCTCACAATGGTTGGAACACTAAAAAAAATAAACCGCAAATACCTTTGTCTTTCAAGACTGCTGGTGAGCCAGGAAGTTCAAAATTCACTTTTGACCGAACGAAAACTCTGGTTTCCTACACTCCTAAGAAGAATAAAGTGGTCCTTGTTTTATCAACGTTTCATCGGTTTCAAGAAATATGTGAGACTACAAATAAACCAGAGATAGTCAATTTTTACAATAAGACGAAAGATGACACTGACACATTTGACCAGATGTGTCACGAATATTCAACAGCAAGAAAAACTAACAGATGGCCAGTGCGAGTTTTTATACAATTTCAATGCGGCAAATCCATCACTCAACAGGAGAGATTTTTTGAAAAGTTTAGTCGAAGATCTCACAATTCCTCATATCCGGATGAGGAAAGGGTTGAAAAATCTGCTACACCAAACAGTATTTTGTATTCAAGAGATATTGGATGATGGGCCAATACGATGGGACATAGGTGGAACAAGAAGACCGGGAAGATGTGTTCATTGTCTCCGAACCATCGACCGAAAATATGGAGTCAAATGCTCCAAGTATCAGGCCTTCGTATGCCAAGACCATACAGCTGTTATCTGTCAGGCGTGTGGTGAGCAAGAATGAGAGATAAAAATCAAGATAAAAAATATTTAATGATAAATTTAATATTCTTTTTCAATAATTGTAGTGTATCATTCCAAATAAAGACATTTCTTACCAATTTGAACGAAATTCTTAATGATTATAACGACCTGTGCGGCAAAAAACGATTTGTCAAATTCTTGCTATTTGCGCACTTTGATTTCTCTAAATAAATACCTTTTTTAGAGAATTGGCCAAAACCACTATAATAGCCTTAAAGCATAGTATCTCACCTAGACATCGTGATTTTAGAAAAAAATGCTATTTTTGTTAGTTTTTCACGTTTTTTACCCTTCTTGGTCAATTTTCTAGGACCCTTCAAACGTTTAGCTAAAACTACTTAGTTCACGCAATTCTATATTAAAAGACGAAAAAAATGAGCTCCCTTGGGATCCTCAAAGTCATACTGAGCCCGAGATACGGGCCCTTGAGAATTGGGGGGTTTTTCACCCCGCGTTACCAAATTAGGTAAAAAAAAATAGCGATACCTTCTAGGGTTAAAACACCAGTAAGAAAAAATTTGATTTTTTATTTATTTAATATTTTGTATGACCTCCACCATTACATCGAAAACTCGATTTGGCATTGAATCTATTAATTTTTTCAGTGTTTCTAGATCAATTTTTGCCCAACAATCACGGATTGCACTTTTCAAGTCATTAACATTACCAAATTGCCGACCATTTGCATAGACTTTGCCAGCCAGGATACCCCAAAGTTTCTCGATATGATTGCAGTCAGGACTGCAAGCTGGCCATTCAAGGAGAGGGATGTTTTTCTCGCGAAACCACTGTTTGGATTCATTTGACATATCGTGATCAATACCATCAAGGTAACTAAGTCAAACATCTTCCAAAAGATCTATGTACATGCGGGAATTCATCCGATTCGTTATGAAGCAGATGAGAAGCTTTGCGTAGTAAGAAAAGGCTCCCCATATCATTACGCTCCCTCCACCAAAGTAACGTTTCGACCTGATGACGCCACGTTCTTTCAAATTATGCCAGTAGCAAATGTAGCAGTCAGCGGACCATCGAGGTTAAACATTTTCTCGTCAGAAAAATCACCTTCCGCCAATATGTCGTCCACGACATGAATTTACGAGCAAATTTAAGGTGGCTGGACTTATGCACAGCAGTTACACGCGGTTTACTTCTTTAATTTACTCCATTTAATGTTTGGTGAACTTCTCAAAATACGGGCAATGTGTCGAGTGGTCACTGGAAGGTCCAATTTCTCCTTTATCTCTTGAATGATTAGATTTGACCAGTTTGCCGTGCTGAGATCTGGGTTCGGACTTTTGTTGGGGCTGTTACACCATAATTTGGACCTATTTTAAATAGGCATTACTAAAACAGTCCTTAAAATGTTTTTTTAAAACAAAATACCAAATTGCTGTATGTAATTACTTTTGAATATGTATGAAATATAAAAAATAAATTAAAACTTAAATAAAAAATCATTTTTCACGTACTGCGTTTAAACGAATGTCTCTACAAATACTGACTGCTAGAAGATTTTTTGTTTTATTTTGTATATTTCGCCGTACTATTATTTTGTTTTTAGTGCAGGCAAGTTCCCGTTAGACGAACAATAAACTATGGTAAAAGGGGGAAGAATTAGTGCGTTTATACGAATGTCTATCACTGTATATTAAAATTTAACCAATTTAAAGTATATTTTCTATTATTAATCATTTATACAAAAATTAATTGATTTTGGTGTTCCTCAGTATATTTTGTTTGGTATAAATATTCGATTTCTGCCACTAGGGTTATTTCGCCTTAGAAATCAAGTATGGTTCGATAAATATCACCAATGTCTCCATTTTTCCCCGGGCTTCATTAGAGTTTGTTGAAAATTTTTCTTATCATGCCATAACTCGCAACGGGGCAACTTTTATTCTTGATAAATTAAACATTTACTTAGGTTTGGAATAGAGAAAGAAGAGAAAGCTTGGTGATGAACTTTGAGGCAAAACTCTACTATAAAGTTTTGGAAATCTCTGAAACCCTCTGAATCGTTATAAATTCTGAAATCATAATTTTTCAATGTCCGAAAACCGGTGGTTTTTTCCCATATACATGTCGATCACGCCCTTTAGCGGGCTTTTATATAACAAAACTGTTGAACTCGTACATACTCATATATTTTTATTACAATTTTATTTAATTTACGATAACTGTAGAATATCAGCAAAGGAATTTTAGCAAGAAAACATTTTTGCAATAACATAAAGAAGCCGAAATATTTTCACATTTCATTTTTTCTAGTTAAAATATCATAACTCTTAACCCTCAAGCGTTATAATGCACATACATAGACAGACATGTAAGAATATCTGAGTCTCGAAAATTCTTTCCCCAGAATAACACTCCAAGTATTAAAACGATGGAAAACACACACACACACATAAAAAAAATTGTTTTATCTCCCCCAAAGCATAATACGTATGTAAGAGGAATGATTTATATATTCTAGAGCTTTTTAATTATTTACGGAAAAGTTAAATAACAGGAATACATTGAATACCCTGTGTACGAAAATAATTTATAAGTTATAAGTGTATAAAAAGGGGGTGGATGTGGAATGTTCTTACATATACAGAGATATTTGCTTTTGGAAAATGAAATGACTTCAAGTCGAAGAAATAAGAAAATTATAATAAATAAATTTGTTACAACAATAAATCATTTAATATACGTCATGTATATGTATGTATGTATACTTATGTGATGAAAGAAATTGATGACGATGATAATGATGATGAAGTCTACATATTTTTATGTATTTATAGAAGCGCTATGTGTATAAAAGTATCGGATATAAGAATCAAATGTGGGAGGATTTTCCGTTATACGTTGATTCTCGCACTTTTCTTTTTTGCTTATTTTTCGTGCGGTTCAACAAATTAGACTCAAAATCTAATCAATTTATTGATGCTGTATTTTCTACACTAACATTATTTACTTTTATGATTATTATTATTATTATTCGATGGTTGGCGTTGTCGATTTAAGTGGCTTTCAATCATTCGATGAAATAGAATGGAAAAATAAAATTATAATGGGAGCAAATGGAAAAGAGATGTGTTTTAACGGTGAAAGAATTTTCATAATGAATTCGAATAACTCGGCGAGCTAATGGGTTACATTATAATTTTATTTCTTTTATGCTAAGTTCAACGCCCGTGAGATATTAACCCCAAGTATCACTACTTCCAACTTATTTCGACTTTTATGGAACAATTGTTGGAACTAAGTTCCACGGTCAAGTTCCATTTTATTACAAGTTTTACTATGAACTGTGGAACAAAAACCCGTAACTCAACGAACTGGATATTATGCGAGTTCCATATCTTCCATGAAATATCTCAAAAATGTAACGAAGGTTGGAACTGTCAAAATGAGTTCCATTTTGTTATACTTGGGACAATACAGAAAAATATTGAATCAGGAATGAACATTAATTTAGGTTGTTATGCTCTTTTTCAAATGAATAGAAGTGGGTATAACACGTTATGTTTTTTAATTAACATTAAATTACTCTCCGTTTTGAAATGTTAGTAAAAATTTAGGTGACCGCATGAGAACAGTATACAAGTAAATGTAAAATGGGAGGAAATAACAAAAATGCTCCCCCTCTCTCCCTCAACCTTACGTAAAGATTTGTTGCGAAAATCCGTTAAAATCTCATATTTCCAACATATTCGGAATATTGGGGTCTTAAAAGTTTACCAACACTACTAATTTTATAAATCCAACGATTAGAATCGGTCACTTGTTGTATTTGTTTGGTCATAAATCTAATTTTCGCAATAAATCCTTACGTAAGGTTGAACAAACGAAAACAACAACGACCAATCCCAATGATAGTTGACCAAATGATTGCGATCGTTGGATTTATTAAATTGGTAATATTGGTAAACATTACAAACCCCGACATTCCGAATCTGATGAAAATATCAACCGCGATTGAACTTTTTTTTACTAAATCTTACTAATGGTCGCTTGGTATTCATTGGCATATATTCAGGGGCAAATATTTTAATTCTTTTAAAATATCAAATATATTTTAATTTATTTTGTAAACATGATTTAAAAAATATTTAATAATTTTAAAAGAATTTAATTATCTTAAATAAATTATTTAAGTTAATTTAATTACAGTTAAGAATTATTTGACTTTAATTTATTTATTAATAAAGCTAGGTAGTGGTTTTAAAAGAACAGACAATTCCTCAAAATTACCATGCGTCTCACAGTATTGTTACGTTTTTGCACTAAAGGTTCGAATCACTGGATTGTGAATAAATACAACGGCTTCAAATTTGAACTGAGACAGGTTTATTTCCACAACACAATAATTATACAACACTCAATAATATTTATTATTTATTTGCTTTAATAATACATAGCAAAATATTATTTAAGGGTTCAATAATATTTTGAGACTGGTGTTCTAAAGAATCGATTAGAAGCGATAAATTGGGTCCGTTGACTATTACTTTAGGTATATGGGGTGTTAGTTGGAGACCATGTCAGTTAGAAAATATATTCAATTGCTCCCCAGAGGAGCGGACATTTAATAAAATTTTGTATTATGACCAAAGAATAATAAAAATTCTTAGGCCAACTGAGATATCTCCAGAGATCTTTACATAACCGGCGGAATTGCAATTAAGTCACACGCGAAGTTACATCGGAATGAACGGTTTAGATTAATATAAAATTGAAATAAAAAAATCAGTAAACGGGTAGGGTTGTCTGAAATTTTTTCTGATTAACGAAAATATACTCGTATGGTGTCAAATTTGCTAAAAATAACGGGAAAACACAATGTTATTAAGTTTTGTACAATAATAAATATTTTTTAAAGAGAATATAATATCAGGTTTCTATATAGGAGAATATAAATATAAGGAATAAACTAAAATTGTCAATGGTCAGCGGTCAATTAATGAATGTAAGAGAATTTATTATGTTTATACTTTTATGAAATCCCGGGATTCGTTTAAAAAAATCCAGGGATTAAGGGATTCAAATAAGAGCCGGGATCCCGGGATCGGGGCTCATATATCATTACAAAAACATGAAAAAAAATCAGAAAATAAATACTCGTTCGCTCGATATTTTTCTATTCGGTTCTTTCACTATTCCTTTGTATATGAATAGCGCAACTGAATTTTGCGTAACTCTATTCAAGTGAAGAATGAATATTTCTATTAGAAAGAATATTCACGGCAGACCAGATTTTCGTTTTATTATTCTTTCGTAATCGAATAGCATCAACATTTTTTTGTTCGCTCAGTAGAGATCGAATAATAAATTTTGAGGAGCGAGTTTTTGAACCCTGACTAAGAATAGTAATTTTAAGATAATTTAATTACGTACTAAAGAAAAATGAAAACATATAATAATCTGATAACAAAATGCACTCAATTATCATACACATACACAATAAACCTACAACCTTAGACAATCAAATTAGATTTTTCATTTGAACTAAAAAATGAAAACCAAACAAACTTCTGATAATTCCAATGTCATCGTTGTATCTGTGATTTTTCGATAAACTGCGTTTACGTATACGCAAAAAACAAAATATTTTTGATTGTATGCGGCTATTTACAAAAAATGAAATCGCAGTTTAAATTTTTACGTTTACATAGGATGAAATATCTGTTTTAGGTTGTCTCAGCTACAACTAAAGAAGTTTCCATCCGAAAACTTCTCTCCCGCGAGAAGGAGCGAGATCATTCATCTCACATATTCGAACCATTCATTCAAATTTTCACCATTGTCATCATTCATAAAATGCATGTAAAAGGTACGACATTTATCATTGCAAGAACGCGGAAATTAAAGATGACAAATTCAACTAAAATACTGTATCACCAAAAATAAGGAAATAGTTAAAAAATAGTTAAAAATTGAAAATTAGTTTTTCAATTAAAAGTTAAAAATGTTTATGATAACTATATTTATTAATACTTGTTGAACATTCCTTTAGCATTTTTTAATAATTTTATCCTATGGGGCATTTCACTTATTGCATTTTTGGCTTTGGTGAGTAGATCGGCGTCATTTTCCTAGACTTCTTTCGTCGTTTCGATTAATTCTGATTGGGTGCGAAGTCACTTTTCTGCTACTTTTTCTTTAAGAATATCCCAGATATTTACGATGGGATTCATATCTGGCCTATTCGCTGGCCAATCAAGGATTTGGATGCCGTTAGTCCATAAATATTCGGTGACTGTTTTGCCGTATGGCATGGAGCCTTGTCATGCATAAAAACTCCGTCCCTATTGAATTTGTCATTCATAGTCGGTGCCAGTTGTGAATGCATAACAGTTAAATATTGATTCGCGTTCAGTATCCCGTTTACTACATAAAGTGGGAAGAATCTTTTGATGATATTGCTAGCCATGACTCTAACTGGTTATTTGATCTGTTGTTGGACAGAGGAAGGTAAATATTCTTCTCCTTTTGATCTACGAACGGTCCAGGATATTGCTAGTGTCAAATTCATCATAGTCTCGTCACTAATTACAACCTAATCAAGAAATAGAAAAAGAAAAAGTTGAACGAAACATTTATTGAAAAATGTAACTAAAATCTTATTAAAAGAAGGACTTTTATTGTTTGTACCTTTTCGCAGCCCTCTCAAAACAATGTACAATGTCCATTTGTCCGTGTTTTTCTTTGTTGTATAAGCCTAGAATTTAACCTTTGCTTTTTACTAGGTCGTCTTGCACATAGCCTAATTGAAAAAGTCTCCGTCTCACTGTTCTGTCTAATATTTCCACACCAACGTTACGCATTGTACCCCTAAGAGACTTAAAAAAAATCTGTTCAGCCTGACTGTTGTTTTAGGATTGCCCCCACATTTTCCTCTTTTTCTGGGACTTGTTGAAGAATGAAATGTTAATTTTTGCCAAAATTTGCTGACGAATGATCGGCTCACTCCTGTTTTCTGAGCTATTTGCGCATGTGTATACTGGCCTACTTCCAAATACGTCAAAATGTTGGCTCTGTTTACAGCACCGATGTCCTTTGCTTTACCCATAATGAATTTCACTAATATTACAAAAACTACTTTCCCTTTCACTTTTCAAAGTCACAGACGAGACTGAAACTCTACATGCTGTATAAGATAGCAGAAAATTTCCAGCAGAAAAAATGTGTTTTGCTATTCACCGCTAGAGGCATCACTATCACAAAAATGAAATTTTTCTGCTGATATTTTTTTACACCAGCAGAAAATTTTCAATATTTTAACGCAAATTAAAAATTCTCAGCAGAAAGTTTTATGAAAAATCAGAGAATTTATGAAAAAGAAGAGAAAATGTACGTTTAAACGTTTTGAAGCGATGAAAATTAATTTTCTTTAAAAAACAGTTTGCGTATGTATAGTGTAAGCACTCTCAAAACATAAAAAAATTATCATAATCATAATTATGCAACCACAGGGCAACATCAAATAAATGGCCATCGTTGAAAGTACTCCATACATTTTTTAAGTCATTTTAATGTGAAATGTTTTCAGTTTTTTAACAAAAGTGTTAGAAAAACCCCCCTGTAACTACCCTGAGTGTATGCTTTTATGGTAGCTGAGATCATAATCTTTATACAAGAGTAACAAAAGATTCACACCTGGCGTCAGTAGCCTTCTATATATTTTTGAAGTCATTTTAATGTGAAATGTTTTCAGTTTTTTAACAAAAGTGTTAGAAAATCCCTCCTGTAACTACTCTGGGTGTGTGTTTTTATGGTAGCTGAGATCATAATCTATATACATGAGTAACATCAGATTCACACCTGGCGTCAGTAGCCTTCCATACATTGTTGAAGTCATTTTAATGTGAAATGTTTTCAGTTTTTTAACAAAAGTGTTAGAAAAACCCCCCTGTAACTACTCTGGGTGTGTGTTTTTATGGTAGCTGAGATCATAATCCATATATATGAGTAACATAATACCGTGGACAGACACAAAAATTATCGCGATTTCTTCCAATCGCGATTACATGTCAAAAAATGAAACCGCGATTTTATAATTATGGTGACAGACACAACCCCGATTTTGTTATTCTGCAAACGTTCTAATTCATATTTAAATAATAAAATAAAACAATTTCAATGCGTATTTGATGATTTTGAATTACATCGAATTTGTTACAATAAGTTAATATAAACTAAATGTATAAATAATTTCTGTCACAGTTAAACAATTTCAAAATTTAATTTACAATCTAACAATTTTTCTGTATACATTCAAAGAAAATGACTTATGTTCCCCAGCCCCATACAATCATACTGATTTTTTCTTATATTTCGCATTTATCTTCTTCCTACAACCCGATTGTAGTAACCTTGTTCTATAAACGCAATAAACCTGTTTTGCCAAAATCGTGTGCTGACAAACTGAAAAAATAACTAAGTAATCTCGAATTTGCGATTAGCTAGTTTGTGTCTGTCTAGGGTATAAGATTCACACCTGGCGTAAGTAGCCTTCCATACATTTTTGAAGTCATTTTAAAGAGAAATGTTTTCAGTTTTTCAGCAATACTAAACTGAAAACATTTCACATTAAAATGACCTCAAAAATGTATGGAAGGCTTCTGACGCCAGGTGTGAATCTTATGTTACTCATGTATATGGATTATGATCTCAGCTACCATAAAAACATACACCCAGGGTACTTACAGGGGGGTTTTTCTAACACTTTTGTTAAAAAACTGAAAACATTTCAAATTAAAACGACTTCATAATTGTATGGAAGGCTACTGACGCCAGGTGTGAAATTGATGCTGCTCATGAATATAGAATATGATCTCAGCTACCATAAAAACATACACCCAGGGTAGTTACAGGGAGTGTTGTTCTAACACTTTTGTTAAAAAACTGAAAACATTTCACATTAAAATGACTTCAAAAATGTATGGAAGGCTACTGACGCCAGGTGTGAATCTTATGTTACTCATGTATATAAATTATGATCTCAGCTACCATATTCACATACACCCAGGGTAGTTACAGGGGGTTTTTCTAACACTTTTGTTAAAAAACTGAAAACATTTCACATTAAAATGACTTAAAAATTGTATGGAAGGCTACTGACGCCAGGTGTGAATCTTATGTTGCTCATGTATATAGATTATGATCTCAGCTACCACAGAAACATACACTCAGGGTAGTAACAGGAGGTTTTTTCTTACACTTTTGTTAAAAAACTGAAAACAATTCGCATTAAAATAACTTAAAAAATGTATGGAGTACTTTCAACGATGGCCATTTTTTTGATGTTGCCCTGTGTTTGCATAATTATGATTATGATAATTTAATTATGTTTTGAGAGTGCTTACACTATACATACACAAATTGTTTTTTAAAGAAAATTAACTTTCATCGCTTCAAAACGTTTAAACGTACATTTTCTCTTCTTTTTCATAAATTCTCTGATTTTTCATAAAACTTTCTGCTGAGAATTTTTAATTTGCATAAAAATATCAAAAATTTTCTGCTGGTGTTAAAAAATATCAGCAGAAAAAATTTCATTTTTGTGATAGTGATGCCTCTAGCGTTGAATAGCAAAACGCATTTTTTCTGCTGGAAATTTTCTGCTATCTTATACAGCATAAACTCTACAGTAAAATACTAATTCTTAAATACTACCTAGTTGCCATAAAATCAAAAAATTAGGAGATCAAACTAATTAACAGGAAAATAAATACTCGGAATTCATATTTTGTCGAAAATAGTTCACAGGTATTAAGGTATTAATAACTCATAAAAAGCGTATTTTCTGGGTATATTAAATTTTTATTGCACGAATTCCTTGGATTGGTCGATATCTACTATAATGACGTGCCAACTACAGAATAGGCTGCAATTCGGCCTTTGAAAATCACATTACCATGAATTTCGTATGAGGTGATAATAATTTGGCCACATCTGTATGCTAAATCTCGAAGCATAGCAAAATTAACATTTCCATAATTTTGTAAATAATACAAAATTCTTAAGCGAGACTTGTATATATTTTGCACATGAATGACAATGACAATAAATAGGAAACATACTGACATAAACTACATCAGATGAAACTTAATAAATAATCGCTATTTCCAGTTATTTAGTCCTTAGGTGTAGTAAAACCCAAGCGATTCTCTGGAAATTTTGCACATTTAACGTTCCTAAACCTAGTGTAACAAACTTAATAAATATTTATATTTTTTAATATCAGCAATTTAAAGGTTATTAAATTTTGCTTTGAAACTATTTCTAATAAACTTAAATTTATATTTATTAAATTTAAATTAAATATAAGAGAATAAAGAATATACGCCTATTGTAGTGGCATATGGGGTTTAGTAACATTCGGGAAATGAGTAAATTACGAGGATTGGTGTTGTAATCGTCAAATTATAAACGATATTCCCAATCCAGTAATACGGACCGGATTTGACAGGGCAAATTCTTACCAGTATGGTTTAGTAGAAACTTCAGCTTTCTATACAAGACAATGAAGTTTATCCCTTTCTCAACCAAAAAAAAAAAAAAATTGGCTCAATTTAAGCTCTCCTACACAGTTGTGTGAGTAAAAAAACATAGTATGTAATGGCGTTTTTGATAAAAAATTTCACTTGATTTGAAGTAAAACCGGACGAAAATAAGTTAAAAAGGAATTCTCAAGTGTGGTTGAAAACACATACAAAACTAAATTTTTGACATGGTACTTTTGCCCTACCCGCACAATTGTGTTACCGGGCATTTAGTATAAGGTTATTACTTTCGATTTTTAAACAAATAACTAGTTTTGGTCGCAGTAGTAGAAAACCCAATTCCAGCGTTATCCCTCGGGAAGATACCTAGTTACTAATATAATGAAATAAATATTATTTTTTCATTAAATTAATATTTAAAATCCTTGGAGATTCATTACCATGAAAATTATAAGTCTGATTTTTCTAAACCTCCCAATAAATTCCGCATTGGTTATACTGTAATTTATATGCACACGTCCATCAATAATTCGAAAAACAAAACGTTCGTTCTAATAACGTTTTTAATCGACTTGAACCCGAATCAATTGAAATTAAAGCGTAAAATTAATGAGGCGTTGCGTATTTTGGGTTTTTGATGTTGGATAATTTCAAATTAAATAATCCAGTAACCAACGTCTTGTGTATGTATTTAGTATTTACACGTTACGTAATTGTGGTTTTTAGGTAAAAAATATGTAATTACTATAGACAGACTAGGGTGGGAAATTCAACCTCTTGGTCTTAATATACAATAATACCAAAAAAAAGAACATCATTAATCACTTAGAAGATTACTCGAGTTTTAGGTTGTTGTGCTTTTTGTATTACTATGACGAAGATATGTTAAAGAAATTAAACATTTTGTTTTGTTTGGTGTGTACTCGTATCTAACCAAAAAAATATTATGATGGATGGATCGGTCCCACAATTTTTAGTTTTTGTTTGGGCGGTGGGGCGGTAGAATAATAAACGACATCAATTTAATGTATGTTATATTTTTATTTTGAATATTGATTAACTCATTAGTCGAACAAAAATAAATCGGTTTATATGTATATTGCATATATTATTTTAATTAAGCGAATCTTAATGATGCTATATTGCCACAAACTCAAAAATGATTGTATTATGATTACGATATTATGAAAACCTGTATAGTACCATGTGGTGCAGCTCTTCGTCGACTATATATGTCGGTATAAATAAAATATGTGTATACGAACAAATTTATTTCTGTCACGAAAAAATACAAATAAAATTGTTGGATGACCATAAAATAAAACATCGCTTTTCATATCTATGTATTTATGTAATGTATTCGTTCCTCAAACATATAAACATATAAACACAAGTTTGTCATATTTACGAGAGTGATGCTCGTAATATAAAAAGCAAACACCATAACACTTGTTTAAAAACCCACTAGAAAAGCATCAAATTGAAATTTTTTTGCCATTCTCCCTTCATTATATCATCCAATAAATAAAAAAAGGAACATATTTTTCCATTTTCCTTAAATAAATTTTCAAGAACTTTTTTTTCTTTTTGCTGCGTTTTTGGTTCGGTTTGGTTTTTGATGATGGAAGTGTTTGCTAAATAAATTTTCTTTTTTTTGCGTCTCTCCATCAGCATTCAGATCTTTTATACATAAATTGGGTGGTGATTGTCATAAATTTTCAACAACAACAAAAAAAGAAAACAAGTTTTTTTGCTGCTCGTTTTATTGGTGTTACTGGATTTTCAATGTCATAACACTCAAATCCGATGGGTAAATACTGTGTATACTCGTTGCGCGTACCTTTTGCTTCTGTTATATGATAACCGAATAGCGAACAAAATTATATCGGGGAAAATAACTTTGTGTAATATTCTACTCTAGGAATATATTATAAATCACAGTTTAATTACATTCAGCGCATAGGAAGATGTAGACAATTTTCCATAACTTTACTTTTAACTACATTTTTCGCATAACACAAAAGCTCGAGTGAGCTTTTCATTATATTTCCTATCTACCTTTTCAGCATATTGTTATTACTTTTAAATTTAATGGATTTTTTTCTTTTGCTGTTTTGGGTGAACATAAATTAAATTAAACAATCAAAATGTGCTATTATGGCTGCGTTCCGCATTGAAATATTATTATACAAATAAAATAGAATAGAGGCAACGCGTGTACCTTTATAAAAAATGGACATACGTTATATTTACAGGAGTTTTATAATTTGCCTACCATACACCAGCAATTTTTTTAAAAGATGGATGAAACTTCGCGGAAAATTGGTACACATATGTGAGCCAGCCCGGGAAAAGGATTTGACACCGTTGAACTTGTTTTGGCAAATTAATTTAAAAAGTTAACAATTGCTGTCAATCTGATACGGCGTTTTATGTTTATGCTTACCACACAATTTGGGTTTCTTTGCCCGCTTTTCAAAATCCTTCTTTTTGGCTTTTGATAATACTTTTCTAGTCAGTAAAATGTAGTAAATGCATAAAATAGTTGTTTGTCCCGGATCAAACTGGATTACAATTCCACATAAGGGGGTTAAGAAATTTTGAAGTTCGATTCAATATGAAGAAGAAATGCCTAGTTCAATTAATCAATGTCAAAAACCAGAAATCCGTTCAAAATTCATGATATAGAATCCCAATTTAGACTGATATACCAAATAGAACCATTATTAGTTAAGAAATGGCCTAGTTCCTTCCAACATGACCAAAATCCAAAACTTCAAGCAGAATTGATGTAAGAATCCCAATCCAACTCCACAACCTAAATTTGTCCATGGATGGTTAAGAGATGGCCAAGTTCCATTTAGAATGGCCAGTTGTACATACACCAAATTTGATCATAATTTGTTACGGAATGGTCTAGTACATTCACCGTGGCCAAATTCCGGAACTTAGTTCAAAATTGTCAAGCAATGGCCTAGTTCCATTGAGCAAGGCCAAATTCCAAACTTTCTCGAAAAATTCTTGATAAAATGTAAATCACATCCTATAGTTTAGACGATGGTCAATCAAGAAATGGCGGAGTGCTTTTTAAAAATTTCCATAGATAAAAGAATATTTTAATGTCTGAAGAAAATATTACTTTTTGGCGGGATTTTTTAAGATTTCAGCGAAATCGGGATTTCGAAAAGCGGGATTTTTAAAGAGTTTTGTAATTCGGGCTTTCGTACCGATTCCTTCCCATACACAGCGATATTTTTAGCAGATATATTAAATTAGCACGAAAATTATGCCTATCATCGGCGTGAATTTTCTAGCGTAAAAAAAGTGTAGTTACACAAAAAGTGGCAACATAAAAGTGTGAATGACTTTAGGATCCTGATGTTAAAAAGTGTAGGTTTGAAAAATTGTCAATGAATATCAATTTACGATAAATTTTACAACAATACTTGAACAAAAACTCGTCCCAAATTTAAATTTAATAACTGTATACCTACATAGTATATTTACGTTAAAATAAACAGTTCGTCGCAAAAATCGGCGGAAGTCTGCTGTATAGTATAGTGATGAACTTGTAGAACACGCCAGTGGATGAAAATATGCGATACACCTGATGATTTTCGATGACGAACTTGAATGCTGCGTAGATGGCCGATTGATGAGTTGTAGAAACGAAAAGAACACTAACTTGTATATTTTATTTATTTTAATAAAATTTAGATTTTGAAATATCACAATTCTTGAATTTAATTGTTTTAGATTTTATTTGCGTGTCTTCACTCTTCGCCAGATTACAGAGAATTGAATTTTAATAATTAATTTCACAATACAGTTTACAATTATATACGTTAATATAACTACTGTCATTTTCACAATTTATAATAAATGTAGATTGTATGAAATTTGACTATAAATGTACTATTACTAATATTACATGAAGTACTAGTACGAATTGTAGCTGCGGTTACATGGTTAAATACACCCATCGTACTACTACTCTAGTACAACATAAAATATTGACAATAATGACAGCTTGAGTTGTGTTTACAAAGTACATCGAATAGTAATGGAAAAGATAAGTATATAAATTAATTTTAACAATATGAATTATTAATGAACTTCTTAATTTTAGGTAACTAATTACTAATTGGATAGTTTACAATGTTTGGTAAGTAAAAGTGAGATATTTGCTTATGACGTTAATTTTGTTTACTTTTAGGTGAAATGATGAAACTGGAATATCAGCTGATCCGGATTTATTGGTTTCGATGGCCTTCGACCGTTGTATATGTTCCGCAATAACCAATAAATATAAATGTTAAATTTGTGTAACTCAGCTGGTGTTTTATTTGGTTCAACATCTGCTACACTATGACAGAAATTGCAAAATCTGGGGGTCTATTATGAAATTTTCGACCGCGTTTATTTGCGACGTTGTCGAAAATTTGGTATTATGAAATATTTTCGACCGCGTTTCTTTTCGACGTTGTTAAATTTTTGTATTATGAAATATTCGACGCGTTTTGGTTTAGATAACGTCGACTATTTTACGACAGCTCTTGAGGTGTCGAGTACATAAAAGAAAAATGTTAAGTGTTGAGAAATAAAAAAAGTTGTTAGTAAAAATAAATTAATAATTTAAAATTATAAAATTTTAATTAACAAAAATTAATTAATTTAAATTTAATAAAAAATAATTAATTTATATTTAATATTTTTGATAATTTCCAACAATAAATATTAAATTTAAGGCGACATAGCACCTTCAAATTTTCAAAAACTTGAACTTTTTTTTATGATAGAATATGTTAGAATGGACGTTTAAAAACATGATTTTAATGATATAAACATGAAAATCTCAAAATTAAAATTATTTTATTTATTGCGAAGCGCGCCAAAGTCGTTTTTTACGCGGTTATTTCGAAATGACGAACTTTAAACGCGGTTATCTCTAAATGACGTTTTTCAAGATGGCGTGCAAGATTGAGAAAAACTACTTATCCAATCGTTCTAAAATTTTAACACGTTGATCTACATATATTTCTGCTCAGAATGAACTACGGAAGTAAAAAATCGGCTTTCATTTTTTTGAGTTACAACTAATTGGGGGGGGGGGGGGGGGACAAAAAAGCTGCATTTTCGAAAAAATGCCGCCTTTTTTTGATTTTTCAACCAATTTTTTTGCTTTTAGTTCATTCCAAGGGCGATTTAATGCTGAATAAAACTCTTTTTTTTTAATCAGACGTTTCTGAGACTAGTTATGATGCACGCCACGAATTTTCAGTGTTTTTGGACGACCTTGGGCCAAAAAAATCTAAGAAAATTGTTTTTGTACTTTCAGTTAAATAAAATGTCAATGGAAAGTTTCATTAAAAGATATCTCTTTTTATTCCATTAAAAAATATCTCTGAAAAACTTTTTTTTCCAATTTTGAAGGTGCTATGTCGCCTTAATAATAAATTATATTAAATTTATTATTTATTGATTAATTAATTATATTTTTTTTATCAAAATGTGAGTATGATTTAAATTTTGTAAATTTTTATATTAGTGTTTTAGTTTGTTATATTAACAATAAACTTTTTTGTGTTTTATATATAATTTTCATAGTAAAAATCATAGTAGCGATTTTCGACGTTGTCGAACGAAAAAATTTCATATAGACCCCCTGGAGGTGTGCTCACATGGTGACTATATGGTAATCAAAGGTCACCCCCTTGTGGGCTATCTAAATAAATTTGTGCCATTTCATAAATAGACCGTGATCCTTGAAACAATCAATTGACAAACATATAAAGTGTACCATCAAAATCAGCGGAAGTAATACTACACTTTGGACATAGATGAGCGTTGTCTGGTGATCTAATAATTTTTACGTTATCACGTCGACAGTTTAATATTTTTTGAACTTTTCTTTACTGAAATTTTAATTAACTCAAATTATTGTTACTAGAAAATATTTTTCCAACTAATTTATTCTGTTTGTCTGATTTTTTCTACTAAATTCTGACTAAACTAAATTACCGTTAGTCTGCACTAGTAATTAATAGTTTTCACATAACACGTACTAATATATAATCCTAACTTGATTACTAAAATGGTTAACTATATTCCATCCTTAATTTGAACTTCAACAATTGAAAAACCTCAAATTAAATTTGTAGTATTAAGCATAGAGATTTTAAACGCAAATTTCAGACTAAATTTTTCTATATGTACATAGGCCGCGGGCCAATAGTCAGGTAAATCGTTTACTATGGTAAAAATTGGATTTAGAACAGATTTTTTGATCAGTTTGCCATAGAGTTTTTGATAAATGAATTTATCGAAAAATTTACTTAAATCTGACTTTTACCCGACTATTGGTCCGCAGCAGCCATAGTCGCGTATTATATTGGGAGTATACATAACTTAGTTTTTTGTATTTTTTTGCAGAAAAAACACGTTTATTTCTAAGAAATGGTAAGTTTTATTTTAATCAAAATATTTTCCATCAATATACTATGGCTGCGGGCCAATAGTCGGGTAAAAGTCAATTTTTAGTAAATTTTTCGGTAAATTCATTTATTTTTCAAAAACTCTATGGCAAACTGATCGAAAAATCTGTTCTAAATCCATTTTTTACCATAGTAAACGATTTACCTAACTATTGGCCCGCAGCCTATATATGGCTTTCGACCATCTTTCTGGCAATTTATGGATTCCATCGAAAAAAAAAAATTGTTTGTCTTTTGATGCGATCCATTCGTCGAGCCATTTTTTGATTTCTTCATAGTTTCTGAAGTGCTGGTCTTGAAGAGATCACTCTGGATTCATCGGAACAAATAGTAATCTGGAGGTCGATTTGTTTAAAATCTGACAGACGAATCATAACATTTTCGTATACGTATAAGGAGAATAAAATACAATTTTTTTTTAGTGTGTGTGTGTGTGTGTGTAATTTTTCTGCGAATGCATGCTGAGTTCACGGAACGGGATTATTTTTTATCCAACTCGTTAGCCAATCAAATCTTTCATATACAACTAAACCCCGCCCAATTTAATCCAGCTTTAGTTGAAATATTTCCATCTTTTGAGCAAATAATCTAATTCGTACCAACATAGGGTCTATTTTTTAATTCAACCCGAGCAAGCAGGCTTACCCCGGGTAGTGTACACCGAGCAAAGGTTGTACTGGGTAAAATTATCCGGTGCGCATAGAGTAAAAAATTGTTTTTTACTTTGCACACTCTTCGTACACTGACATTAATATCAGAGTAAAATTTGAAGAACCGAGTAAGCTCGGTGTAAGCACAGTTCACAAATAAAAACGCAGTGTGCAGAGTAAAATTACTCAGGTTGAATAAAAAAACACAGAGTATTTTTTGACAGCGCACTGCTTGCTCAGGTTGAATTAAAAAATAGGCCCATAGTAACAAAAAACCGGAAGTTTGAGCAATAATTTTGCTCAAATATTTGTTGTTGTTGTTTATTTTTGACATTTTTCGAATGAATTTCTTAGTTTATCGCCTTAAATAACTTAATTTAAAGTTATTATATAAAATAAATGGTATACATATGCGCGATGCATTTAAAAGAAACAATTAGGATGACAACCAAAAATTTTATTTTGCTGCAATGGGATATAAATTATTTGATAATTTATGAATTGTGATGTGTGTATAAAACCGAATATTGTGTATTTGTAATCCCCAGACACACGTAAATTGAAATGAAGCCCCAACAAAGTAGAGATTATAAACAAAAAAATACAAAACAACAGAAAACATATCGCACACCATCTAAAAAACTGTCAACACAAAAAACAGTTTTGAGATAAATGCATTTTAAATTGCTAATGCTACTGTGATGCTGAGATTATTCATTATTAGCTTTATAAAATAAATAATCTCAGCATCACAGTAGCGTTAGCAATTTAAAATGCATTTATCTCAAAACTGTTTTTTGTGTTATACGACATTTTTTTAGAGGATGTGCGATATGACTTGAATGATAACCGTAGACAAATTTTTTGAGCAAAAGTTGGTAGAAAAACGCCAGCTTTTTTTTATCTCGGTCCGTGAACACACAGGCAAGCATCAAAACTTATGAATCGGTACAAATCGGTTCAGTTTTTTGGTGCTTATGTCCTTTCGTCGTCTACTTTCTTTACATTTGTCTCACCAAGTATTTGAGTGGCGAGTTAAAATGTTTGCACAAATGACTGCTATAGCAGTCATACAACTTTTTCGTTTTTTAACTCGTTCGCGCAAAAATCTTTCATTTTTTAGGGAACAACTCGACATATTATTCAATTCTCAGCAATATATTCCTTTCTACGATGAAATATCATTGCTGTTATAGTTATCAAATGTGTTCCTTATTCTGTAGGCAGACACAAATTAGATAACTACGTTATTTAGATTATTAACTTATTTCGGCCTGTCTGTCTGTACACGATTTTTTCGAAACAGAATTATTAAGTTTCCATAACTAGATATAAATGCAATCTATCCCGATAAATTAATTAGGCACATTCGCAAAAATCGGTTTTCTGTCTGTCACCACAATTTGTTTATCACGATTATTATAATTTAACTTTCAATCTAGATAACTGAAAATCGCGATAAATTTTTTGTCTGGCTACGGTATTAGGCTGCGTACTAATCAAAAGGTAAATCGTTTACTACGGTAAAAATCGATTTTAGTACAGATTTTTCGATCAGTTTACCATAGAGTTTTTCAAAAATAATTGAATTTACCGAAAAATTTACTTAAAATTGACTTTTACCCTTGGAGCAGCCTGGGTAGCACAAACATTTAGAAAGTGTGCGTAAATGTGCTAGGGAAAAAAATGTAGCTTCATATTATAATTATTTTTTCAATGCTATGTCGAATGAATGTTTTGATTTCGCAGAAACGCAGAATTAGAAATTATTACCACGCTTATATTAGCTCACTCTGTGTGTCTGTTTGTATCGTCAAATTTTGTAATCAATTTTTCAACCACTTGCGATAGTCTAATTAACCTGAAATTTTGCATGCAAGCTTAACTCCGATGACAATACAAGATTCTAACATTTTTGTACATTAAATATGTTCTGGCATATTTGGGGGAAGGGGAGGAGGCGGGGAAGGGGAGGTGGAGTTCAGACCTGTTCGCAAGTGGACAAGCTTATGTAGCTCTAAGTCACATCAGATCTCTCGAAGGTTTGCATATAGTCGAACTAGATTGCGCGAAATCGACAGGAAAGAAGCCATGTAATAATGAGGCAGTGACAGAAATGGTGAGACTAAGATCTGTGGGACGCAAATAACTGAAAAAAAAACACATATTGATAAAGACTTATAAAAGTTGGCTATAATAAAAAACAATCATATGACATAGTGCTCTCGGATCGCACTCTAAAAGGTAAGGTCCAAAGACACATATACCATTTATCTTTTTGCAACTTCCTGACAAATGTTAACATGGTCGAAAAATTGATTGCAAATTTTGATGAATAAAAAGTAGAAAATAAAATATATTTAAAAAAAAACTTTTTAAAAAACCTCGCTTATTTTTGAAGGCTCTAAGAAGTAGATAATAAAAGGCTTTGAAAACTAGAAAATAAAATTTTTCTTCCTTACTCCTATCAAGGTATATTCATAACAAGTAGAAAGTGTGACCGCAAAATTCGCCCGTTTTTGCGCAGTCTGTAGCAAGAACGGGGAAGTTCGTACAGAGGTCCCCGTGGGCTTAAATTGACCGTCATAAAAAATGTGGGTGAGCATAACTCGATTTTTCAATATTGAGTCAATTTACCCTTACTTGAGTGGTGGAAACCACCCTCAGAAGAAAGAAATGGGAAAACGGTCGGGAAGTTTTCGGCAATAGGAGTGATTTCCCCCCACTCAGGGGATGTGTTTCACCCTGAGGATATTTGGAAGACCATTTCTGATGTCACTCTTGCCATGAAATTCCAAGCATTTTTATCAAGAACTTCCCGACCGTTTGACTAAAAAAAAAATATATAACAATATATGACTAAAAAGATATATTTAAAAAAAATACTTTTTAAAAAACCACTTTTATTGTCCAAAAATCTTAGAATCTTGTATTGTCATCGGAGTTAAGCCTGCATGCAAAATTTCAGCTCAATTGGACTATCGCAAGTGGTTGAAAAATTGATTACAAAATTTGACGATACAAACAGACACACAGAGTGAGCTAATATAAGCGTGGTAATATAAGCGTGGGGCGCTCCTTCTGAATGTATAAACTATCTCTCAATATATCATTTTTACGTTAATACGGAAATGCTCCAGCAAAAAATATATTCTTAGTATACATCAGAATAGACTGTTCCATTAGTGTTACTAAAAGACTTTACTTCATGTTTCTAGTAGTCTTAAGTTACTAATGCAGTAAAGGAGCGCCCCACGCTTATATTTAGTCATATTAATTTTAAATTTCTACTTGTTATAAATATACCTTGATAGGAGTAAGAAAGAAAAATTTTATTATCTACTTTTCAAATCCTTTTATTATCTACTTTTTAGAGCCTTTAAATATAATCGTGGTTTTTTAAAAAGTTTTTTTAAACATATTTTTTTAAAAAATAAAATTAAATAATTAAATAAATTTAATTTTCTTTAAATCATATTTGTATTGCATTTACAAATTTGAAATTATAAATGGAAATGATATCTAGAAATGTTTGGATATGACTGGAAATTAAATGGCACACATTCGCACTAACACAAACATACATATCACTATACTATATATGTACTTGCAGTTATTTCGTCAACTTGTCGAATTTTGAACAAAATCGACCCCATGATGGGGCACAATAGGGTGAATAGGAATATGCGGTAGAATTACCCATTTAAGTACTTCTAGCGTAATTTTTACTTGTTTTGCTTGTTTTGTTAATAGTTTCGTTTGGTTTTAGCTGCTCATAGTACACCACTCCTTTCCGTCCCACCAAATGGACAACACAACCTTACTTCCATGAATGTTTCGTTTTGCTGTTGATGTGCATGGTTCGCCTGGACATTTTTCATCACCAGTCACAATTTGCGCCAAAAAATGCCATTACGTGTCTTGTACGCAAAAAATTGCAAACCATTAAACGATTTTCAATGTTGGCTTCAGTCAGTTCATGTGGTACCCATTTTCCTTCCTTTTGAATCATTTTCATGGCATGTAAACGTTTGCTTATAGCTGTTTGAGTGACATTTAACTGTTCTGCAAGTTCTTTTTCTGTTTGAGCTGTGATTTCCTTCAATAATGCTTCCAATTCTTCATCTTCGATTTTTTTTTTGGTTGATCGGAACGTTCTTTGTCACTTACATCCACCATTCCACTACTTTTGAATCGTTTAAACCAGTTTTCGCAAGTTTGTTGAGTTGGTGCATGTTCACCATAAGTTTCTTGATGCAAATGAAAACTGTCAGCAGCTTTTTTCTTTTGATTGAAGCAATAAAGTAATGCTGCCTGCAAATGCTGTTTTGTTTGTAAGAAATTCGACATGTTTAAACGGAATCAAAAAATATGTTGTTTGCGCTTTCATGAATAATGATAAACTTAATTTTAATGTGAAATGTCAACACTTTAAAACGCCGTATGTATCATTTTAAAAGAATGTTTAGTACTAAAGTTACGCCATCTCTTAGAAAATCTAAATCTAAGTTATACACCCAATATAAAATAAATATTCGTTTCGAAACCATAATTGACAGCGCCATCCTTTTAAAAATGGTAAACAATTCGAACCAAATATGGTTTGCTGAAATTTATTGACTTGTTCACTGAACTGACAAATATTTCTTTCAATCATTATTTTTTTAACAGTGTAGTAACGACACTTTGATGTTGGAAATAGATGCTAGATTAAATCGGACATACTATACATGCTAGAAAGTATATGAATTAATTTAGATTGGTCCTCAAAGCTTCAATAGCGCTGATTAGCGGTAAATACATCATAGACGAACTCTCGGTAATATTTTAATTTCGTTATATCCACTAATCTATGATTTTATTCGTAATTGCTTGGCCTTTGTCGTTGGAGTGGTTGATGTATGCTCGTTTGCGTATATGGATAAGTAAGCGAAACTTACGCTTACTTCGTTTCAATCCGAACTGGCTGCTCATTAATAGCATTGAGGAGCAATAAACTACGTTACATCCATATCGAACGAATTACTATACATACCCAGGGTGAACTTGTTAAACTGAACTATCATTGGTTCATTTTACTATATGACAAATCCAAAACGGCAAATTTTTACCCGGATTGCGAAAATATGGGTGGCATGTGTACCTAGTTGAGGTTTCCGCTATAACATCGAATTGATCTTATATCATTGCCCATGACCATTCGAGAATAATTAGCATTCGAAAGATAAATACAAAAAAATTCAATCAAAGTACGGAACATCTTCAACAGTTTTACGACAAATGCGAGTAATGTAATGTGGGTGCTGTGACCAATATAGTTTCCTATTCGTTGGTGTTTCTATGGCAGTTGATGAATTTAAAGATGGTGAGCTAATTAAACATGAGAATACTAACCTATAAATTACCAAAAACGTTAACGTTACATCGGGTTTCAAATGTAAATTGATCCAATAAGGCTGACTATAGGCAGAAATTATGATATTTATCAAAGAATCCGATATTCAGGAATTTTAAACTTACTGTTGCAAAATTTCTAAAACATCTGAATTGGAAATTAAAAGATTTATGAAAAATTCAAAAATTTTCTGAACTTTTTCTTCGTTATTTTTCCTTCCAGTTAATTAGAGATTTTAAATTAATTTCCAACTTTTAATTTAAAAAATGCTTACAAAAGTTAGAATTAGTTTTGTAATTTACTTGTCGGCAACCGCGTAGATTACATTGCGTAATCTACCTCGCGTATCTCTGACTATACAAATTATTTTCTGGAGGTATGCCCGCATGGTGACTATATATCAGGGTTCGCAAATAATTCTACTTTAGCGTGCCAAAAAAAACGATTTTTTTTAAATCGCCTATTTTGCGTGCCAACCAATTTCATACTCGTAATAACATAAAATATTTTTTTTAAATAGAAAAACAATAGTTTTAATTTTAATTTAATTCATAAATGTGTTATTTCATAACTGGCTTAATTATAAAATTAAGCACCAAGAACAACTTAAAATAAAATTAATAGGAACCAAAATATAAATCTATAAATTTATAAATTAATTTTAAAATACGGAAATTTTATCGTTTGAATAAAAAATGAGAATGGGATTTTAATCATCAGTAAAATATTAAGTATGTCCAGCACTAGATATTTTTTTATATATTTTGATGCTAAGTGGAGTTGCCTTTGACTTTCATATCGACCAGACGTGTTTTTGTTTATTCATTTATTTTAATTTTTATTAATTTTTATAAAATAATTTTGAGTTATTAGTTTCTATAATAATCACGAGTTATTAAGCGAGCTGTGTGGTTTTGTTTTGAAAATATTAAAATATTAAAAATACTAAAATGTATATTTAATTGTGAAGACATCAAATTTTGAGGTTATAAAAATACCAGCTGGAGAACCTAAATAATCACAATCATGAGAAGTCGTAGTAATTCTGGAGTCTGATTGGACTACTACCAAAGGATTGTGCATCATTTGATTATGAATCATCAGCAACCAGTTACTGGATTGTTTCCAACTAGCTCAACTTATCCTCATGCTTGGAAAGTACGCAGACATAACCTCATTTATTGAAGGGCACGGCGAAGTGGTAATGGTGGTATTCGCCATACAGCCCACGTAAAGTCTACCGAAGTTTAATATGTACACTATTTAGAGCATCAGGAAGGTACACGTGACAGTGGCTGTATGCATCAACCTCTTTTGTATTTTTCATTTTTTTTTTTCAGTTGATTGTCTGGTCTGTTAATGGAATTTTGTCTTATAAATGGAATGTTTGCTACGTCATGTTTGCGGTAATAAGATTTATGTATGGTATTTGCGGTGGGCAGCGGTAACGAGGTGTATAGGCAACAAGCAGCCGTCATCTTCGGTATAAGTTGTTTCCGGAGAGGGGAACACCTGAATATTTCATCTCATCGGCAAATTTCTCTCACTTTTCTGACATTTGACTTTTCTGATTTTGTGAATGGTTCTTTGGATATTGTAATTTTTAGTTTAGGGCAAAGGCAGGTTTTGCGGATTGAATGTTCAAAAATGTTTCATTGTATGTACATGCAGTGCTTATTATTATTATTTTTATTTCGTATTTGAATATTGGAAGAATGCAAAATTAACAATTACAAAAAAAAAATGTCAAATATGACGTTTCAAATAAATTACACAGAGTCCTCATTTACATGTCTTTTTCTAAAAGGATACATGTAAACACAGTTTGTACACTGTACATAAAATGTTTCAATTCAAAACGAATCGAAGTTGGCGATTATGTACAAGTTCGACAATGTATTTTTTCCTTCTAATTTTTTATTTTTTCAAATTTTTTAATATGAAATTCGGGCACTGAATTGGTCGATTTGATTTTGTTGACATACGAGTATAATGCTGAATCACGGGTCCACCCCTGAGCGATCATGAGATGGATCGTAATATAATTTTGCTCTGCAATAATAATTAATTTTAAATAAATAAGTGACGGAAATTTGGAAATACATATTTGAAGTGCGTAAAAAGCTTTGTGGATGCGTCTGAGGGATTTATATCTTCAGTTAATGGACGTAAATATGTTATTTCATCGTAATCGCGATGGTTTCCGCAGGTGTGTATACATTAATTTGAGTTTAGTGTTTTGTTGGTGGGTAATAAATAGATACAGAAATGTATATTCATAAAATATATGTTTTCAACGTTCGGACCCATGAGGTATTTTGTATTAGGATTATTCATCAGTTTATTCATATCCTTATGATTTCTTTTTTTCTTTTTTCAAATCTTCATCTCAATTTAACGAACCATCAAAATACTTCTTGTAACCGAATGTTGTTAGCGACACCATTTTCAATTGGATTTATGTATATTACTAATAGTAATTATATTACTATTGTTTTCTTTGATTGAGAATGAGTAAATGTTTATTACTTAGTTCGAGATAGTTTCGTTCTAAATTTTGAAAGAGTGAATGAATTTTTAAAGTAGCTAGTTAATTAAAGTTTATGATATTGTACTAAAATATAATTTTATAAAGATTCTACAGTCCATAAGGTCAGTATGGACTGTATAATTTTTAGTTCATCATATTTAAAAATATATGCTTTAATTAAATGGTTTTCTAGGTTGTTTCGGGAGACTGTAAATTGGTGAAGGTTTTGATTATATTGTTCTGGGTTGGATAAATAATTATGGCTTGTTGTTGATTTTATGATTTATTTAATACGATTAGGTGATACGATACGATGAAGGATCATACAGTTGTGTTAGCTACTTATTATTAATTCTATCATCTTACAGATTCGTGATTGCTTTAAAAGTTTTATTTAATTTGTTTAGGTGTTGGAGTTCTGGAGCTGTGCCAAACATCCATTATTGATCTTATATTGCAGATTAGCTTTTTTTGAAACGATTTGGAATTAGCTATACGATAGATATGCTGTTATGATTAAAAATTGGATTCCGATTTCAGAAGCAGTTAAAAACTTTTATTGGACTATTTTGTAGTATAGAGACCTCTGTTTTTCCAGTGGCTTGGCTCCTTTTTTAGTTAGGCGTTTTAGTAAGAATTTTCTTAATTATTAGTAATGCATCCAGTGGGTGGTATTTAATAATAATTATTAATTTTATTTTTGAATTTTTGACTTATAGATGGCTAATGTGTAAGAATCACAACAATCAGTTTCGAACAGACGAGATTAATGATTTGAAAAAATCAGTCTTCTCATCAGGTCGCGACGACTGATGTTGTTTATTACATTGAAATATTGTCTATATATATAGAGCAATACCATGTAGTTGTACTACTAGCGAATTACTGCGTAGCGTACGAAATTTTGATTCTTTCACATTTCCATCTATATTCTATTTTAACAATTAACTTTTCGAATTCACGAATTTTTTATATTTTACTTTGGTTTTTATCAATTGTAATGGTGTATTGTGATTGTTCCGTATATTGGTCTATTTCAGCACTCTCGAATTAATTACACAACCGTAGGAAATTCTTCCATTTGCGTCAATCTGTATGACAACGACCATGATAATCGACACCTACTTATACACAATCAACTTCCCAACCACCCCATACATTTTTTCTTTCCTTTAACGCTGGATCGCGGATAAATATACGGAACAATCACAATACACCATTACAATTGATAAAAACCAAAGTAAAATATTAATTTTAATTTTTTATTATTTTAGATCTTTCTTTTAGATTTTATTAAAAATAGGTTTTAACGAAAATTCAAGAAGATAAGTTTGCAGAGTTAAATAACTATTTTTAATTTTCAGATGACTGGAAGTTTTTCAGTTACATGATTAATAATTATTTCGTAGTTAGAATTGTGTCATTGTGTTACTAACTATCGACTACTTAGGTGTCTGTAACCGGGTCGAGTCTCTCCTTACTGTTAGTAAGCCTAACTGTTAGTAACCTTTCCTATCCCTCCTATTTTGTTATGTGTAAAACAGGTGTACGGTGGGCCCCGGCCACATCTGGATTACTTGTCAAATGACTTGGCCGTACATCTCAATCAAATGAAATCAAATCAAATAAAATCAAATCAAATCAAATATTTTGATGCTAAGTGGTCTACGTTAGGATAGGAGTATATTTTGTTACTTTTAATGCAACACATGCTCCAGAATTGCTTCTGGTCATTCTATTCCTTGTTTTTGTTAAAGCAACGATCATTTGTGAAAATAAGAATTCGCAGTAATAAGTAGATGGAAACAGAGATAATAACGCTATTGCCAACTTCCTTAGAGATGTGAAATTGTTTGGAATGCTTTGCCATACTTTCAATACCTCATCATCGTTCCTTATACCATTTTCAATAATGGTTCTTAAATTTTCAAATTTGTCACCACCAAACTCATCAAAATTAATCCAGGAAAAATCGTGAAAATTACCATCAGAATGATCTTGTCAGGGTAACGCACAAATTTAATAAATGTTTTAATTATTTTGACGTCTTGCGGAGCGAGTTGCGACAGATTCATGTGTTTGTATAAATTCCTCGCTAAATTGTGCAAATAATTCTTGTGACTCTCCTTTTTCAAATAGATCAACATCTGCCACAAACTTTGAAAATTTTTTCTTAAGTAGCTGCAGCATCATCTCAAAAGCGGTAATATGACCTTCTAATGATTTAATGTTTCCCTGCACTTTGATTTATTTCATTTAAATGAATACTGAAGTCAGTTAGAAGCATTAACTGTATTAACCAATTGGTATTGGTTAACTCCAGAAATACATTTTTCTTATCTAGCTGAAATAAACAAATTTCATCCAAATAGGAAACAAACCTTTCCAATGATAAAGCTCGACTAAGCCAACGACCTTGATTATGCATCAGTAGACATGGTGTTTCATATGGTGTTTCATATCTTTCATTAACTTTTTAATTTGTCTTTTCGATAAATCTTTATCGAAACCGATACGTACAATATAAAATAATATGTAAAACATTTTGTTGCAAAACTAGACTATCGGAATTTCGCTGATTGACATTGATTGGCCAGATCACAGAGATGTTCTGGGGGTCTTATCTATACTGCTGGTTAGCTAATGACCTGTGCCTTTATTAAAAAATAGTGGCATGCCAATACGGAGAGAAGAAAGCTTTTGTTATTGGCTATATCTTAAACTACAAACGATGTACCTTTTAAGTGCAGTTTTCATTATTATTTTTAGTTTAAGATAAAAAAAATAAGTGACCCTTGCGAACTTCTTAAACGAATTTTCCCTAAATCAACACAACCTATTTCCATCGAAGTTATTGTAAAACTTTCTTTCAGGTACTTTCATCTAACTAATTTGAGATGAAAACATTTAAAATGAGACCCGGAGCTCTACGAATTAATCACCAAGCATTTATTCCTGAAGTCAAGGCTAATCGCAATCGATTTCAGTTTGAGATAAAAAATAAATTAAATAGGGACCTGGGCCTTATTGGAGGACCTCTTAAATGAATTTTGCTGATATCAAGACCCACCGAAATCGACTCCTACTATTTGAAAACCCGTTTTAAATTACGTATAACTTCATAAAAATGATTTTCATTTATAGCCAATAACAGAAGCTTCCTTGTATCCATATTGAAATGCCTCTTGGTTCTTTTATAGCATTTGCTTTATTTTATCTGATAATAATGGTTCGTTTTTTGGCATTTTAATTTTCATAATTTCAAAATTTGATGCAATTACTTAAAAGTTTTAAAAGTTCTGTATTACGGTAATCGCGAACGACGTTTACGTAGTATTTTTTGATTGTACAATTATTTGCCTACTGTATAACATATTACTAATAGTAATACATTTTTTGTTAATTGTTAAAAACTTCACACATTTCAAATCAAGAATAAGCATTTTTTAAAACCTAATATTGATTTCCGTTCTAACTAAATTTTATGAAATTCTCAAGATAGTCAATGAATAATTATGTCTTGTGTATGCCAAAAGCTTGCTTCCTTTGGAAAACTTGAATCAGCTTATACCCATTATTTTAACTGCTGTTTTGATCCTGGCGTATAGTGACGAGTCCATGTTTCATAAACTGTTATGACTCGACGGCTTCGATCCAAACATTGCTTATAAATGGCCATCCGATTAATTTTTTGAACATTTCTTAACAAACGTGGCACCCATCTTGCTGAAAGCTTTTTCATTTGCAATTCTGTGTATGATATTTTGTACATGCTCATATGGGACGTTTACAATATCGGCAATATCGCGCCGCTTTATGCGACGGCCATTCATAATTTCATAAACTTTTCGACCATTTCTGGTGTTATTACCTCTTTCGGCCTTCCATCCGACTTTCAGCAATACTTGAGCTTGTGCAGTTACGCATATATGGCGTTATTCTAAGCATTTATCAATCCACTCTAGTATATAAAGTTATCATTAATTTTATAAATTTGTGTATTAAATTTTTTTGTATGTTCACAATTGTCACTTAAAATACAATGTTTTAATTTATTTAATTGATGAACAGCTGTATCCGTCACGACAGCCAGAGCCATATCATCCGGAACCAAATCAGCCTGAACCAACCCAAGTATGACACAAGTAGCACAATACATTGTGCATCATTGTACACTTTCTGATTTTTGAGCCAGAACCTAATAAAGCCAGCAGGATCCAAACCAGCTGAAATGGTTTCGTTATGGTACAAAATATCTCATATACCCGCCGGAACTAATAGTATGCCACCCGGAACAATTTGAAGCCAACCAGAATTGTATAAACCGGAATCATTAAGAGGTTCCACAATGAGCACAATTCACTTTAGATGATTCAGTCTCATAAAAGCTCCCAGCCGGAACCATAACAAGGTCAGCCAGAACCACTAGAGTGTCAGCCGGAACCACATTAAACAGGCTGGAACCAACCCAACTATAGCAAAACCCATTGAGCATCATTGTGCACTATCTGATTTTTTAGCTGCAACCTTAGAATGCCAGCCAGAATCATATAAAGCCAACCGGAATCAACCACCACAATATAATACACTGTAAGTGGCAGCCTTCATGGGAGCCCTTTCGTTAAAAAAAAAAAACGATTATGAACTAAAAGATTCTAAATTATTATACCATTATGGTAAAATGCAGATTTATACCATTCGCTATATCGCCGATATAGCAAATTCCGGAATTTTCTCTACCGGAAGTGGCAACTTCCTTAAGAGCTTTTCCGTTTCTTGCTAATGCTTTGAAAAATACATAGCATTTACAGAAAACGATTAAGAATAAAATGATTGTAAGTTAAATTTCAAACAAAATCATTTTTAAATTTTACCGGAAATGACGGGTTTTTACCAAAATTCGGCCAATTTATGAATGTCGCGCGCTCGTGCGCGGTTGATTATGAGTGTCGCTTATTAAATTATTAAGTCGTTATTAAATATCGCTTATTAATTCTGTGATCTAGAATTAAAAGGGCGTAAGTCGACTTATGCCCTAATCAACTTTTTTATACTTTCCGTCTTATTAATAGTTAATAAGACGGAAAGTATGAAAATGTTGATTAGGGCATAAGTCGACTTACGCCCTTTTAATTCTAGAACACAGAATTGAAAGTCACATGGTTGAATGTCGCGTATCAATATGCGTTGAATGTGTCGATGTAGTATCAATTATTTTCCGAATTATTGCGTTGCTACAGTACTCTACTCCTAGTTTGAAAAACGAGTAAAAGTTAGGAGTGAAATATTTAGGTTTTGGGATTCGTTCCACAGAGCAAAGTATTTCGAAAACGTAATCGCAATTATCGAGCGACTTCGGGACAAAAATATCATTTTGTCGTGTTTGTCGAGTATTCGTGGGATAATATTTTGAATATAAGTTCTGCGTAATTGGTCGACGAATGTTGGAGAAGAAAGAAGGTTTTCGAGAAAGAACTCACTGTGTAGTGTAACCGTTTGTCCATAGACCATTCATTTCGGCTGGTGAGCACTTGAGATCTTCTTTAACCGTAGTTCGAACTCCAAGTAATACGATACAAATTTCGGAGCAACAATGAATCGTGTTTTCTCGGGCCTTGGGAGCAGCTTTGAGCTGTCGATAATACGCAATCGATCGCATCCATTCGATGAGAACCAAGAAGTTTCATGAATTTGGCGAACAATTTTGATTCGAATTGCGTACCTTGGTTGGTTGTTATAGTTTGCAGAATGCCGAATCGAGATATGTAGTTATACTACAGAATGTTTTGTCAATGGTGTGTGCAGACACACCAGTCATGCAATAAGCTTCGGATTACCGAGTGAATCGGTCGACACAGATTAAGAGATATGGACTTGTGCCCAACTACCTATGTCTTTGTTTATGCTTGGCCAGAAATATCAAACGGCAGTCAATTTACGAACCACACGAATACCGCGATGTGAAATGTTGTGTAACGCGTTGGATATTTTGCGTCGGAACGGCTCTGCGATGTATGGGCGATTGGCGCCTATCGATGTTTTGCAGTATATTTCCATGCCGAGCAATTTAAAAAGCTCTATCTAGTTCATACGTCAAACTAGCGTGACATTCGGAACCAGAAAGTAGATTCTGAAGCTTTTTGTAGCTCTATTATTTACTGATAGTCGAAGTTCGTTTCAACTGATTCGATTCTCGTTTGTTCGTTTGATGTTGCCGTTTCGTTGACGGTCATGCAGGATAGCGTATCCGCAACAACGTTATCTTTACTGTTCACATGTCGAATATCCATGGTAAATTGACTGATTATTTTGGGCATGATTTGGAGTATGCCTTGCTTGTCGTAGATTACGTTCAGTTTTAGACGGAACTGCTCTAGTCAGAGGTTTATGTTCGGTGTAAATAGTCAAGTCCCGAACGTCAATGAAATATCTAAAACTTTCAATCAAGAGGTAGATCGCGAGTTATTCCCTATTGAATGCGGAATATTTTCATTTAAAAGAAGCCCAAAGGTTCCCAACAGCCGTTATTGTATTGCTGTAACACTGCACCGACAGCACTGTTTGATGCATCAGTCGTACTGAGCTTAGCGTGGTTCAATCAATAACGCGACTGTACCCAAATCCGTTTTTAATTTCGTAAATGCGTTTTGGCATTCGCCGGGTCAAGAGAAATTTTTAGGTGTCTTGGGCTTCTTTAGTAGAGCAGCCAAGTGTTCGTGGATTGGGCGAGTATTTCAGCTAGTTTTGGTATAAAATGGTAGTAATTTACCATGACGATAATTTGCTGAATATGTGTAATCGTGGAATGGCATTAATTCGTTCTTTCGAGTACCGTGATAACCGTGTTTGTGTTCTTCCTCATATCCTTATATCGTCGATGTATACGTGAACACGAACTCTAAATCGTGCGTGACTTCGTTGATAAAGCCTTGAAACATTAGATTCAGTATCGCCACGGAATTAAGTCGGCGGTAGTCTCCAAGTTATCGTTATCGTTCTTTCGTACCGTATGAAGAGGGCACGAGATAGCAGATGTCGATACGCACTAAATCCCTATTGGACTTAGACCTAGTGTTTGTGGTCGAGATAAAGGTAAATGAACTGTCGTTACAATATGATGAACCACGGAATGTGTAACGGACAAATTGTAGTTTGGCTCGGCTGTTATAGGCAAGGAAATTTCTTTAGTAGCCAGCTAGCTTTAGTAGACCATAACCGTTATACCGATCGTAAAATGTATCGGAGTGAGTGTAACGATCCTGATCGATGTGGCATTCATTGACAGCTGAGTCGCTGAAACAACCAGCCGTTTTTGTTTAATATCACAAATTAAATTTTTAAGGAATTTTCACCAAACACAATAATAAGACAATTTAATGACAAATAATTTATTTTCTATACCGAATGAAAGTAAACAATTTGATAACATTTTCAATACAATAGTAGATTGCTTTCAATACAAATATATATTTTTCTAAAAAAAACGTTAAAAAAATAAAACAAACCTCAAACGACTTTAAATCGTTTGTTTAACAAAATAGAAAAAAAAACAACAATCCTTAAAACTAATAAAAATAAATCATCAAGCTTTTAGGCTCATAAAATTTAATTGACTTTTAAGATCAACAGCAAACCACAAACGAATGAAACAAAACCAGAAAGTCCTAAGCAAATAATTTTAAATTTGCAACAACAAAATTTTATTTATATAATTTTTTTTGTTACATTTTCGTTTTCTTCTGCATTGTCGTCATTTTATAGGGAAAAAATGAAAATCCCCACCCGCCGAGAGCAGAGCAGGAGGAAAACTAAATAAAAATAATAAAATTGTTGAATGTAGTAAATGTATTTTGTTGTCTTAGACAACACACACACAAAAACCATAAACGACGCAAGCATACAAATTAAGAAAAATTTGTATCGAGCAAGAAACGCACACAAAACTTTTGATACTCCCTTCTTTACATTAGTTTTGGTTGCGTCGCTCCGAAATGGCCTTTTATTTTTTCATTAGTTTTATTACGTTTTCGTGTTACGTCAAAATTGTCCAAAGCCCACAAAAAAAAAATACGAAAGCTACCAGCAAAAAAAGCTCGTTTAACCTTTTTCCTTGTTTTTCTTTTGTAATTATTTCGGCAATGGATTATTCAAGAAGTATTTTTTTTATTATCTAATTTTTAATCCGTGCTCGTGGCGTACACAACACATAGCACATTGATGGATGAACTGAATATAAAATTCATCCTTACACGTACGCATCAAAAATTTAAGATGTATAGTATAGTATATATGTACGTAAGATAGATTTGTTTGAGTACAAAACCGGCAAAATAGCTTAGGTTACACTTTATGTCACACATAACGGATATTGTATTAATCGAGTGAAATACTCTCATATTGTTATCGATCCAATTGATACATTTCACATCGGCATTTTTTGTTGTCTTAAGAATTCGGTGTGTATGTGTGCATCTATTTCAAGTATTTAAGATGAATAAGACCGAGGACAAATACAAAAACGGAAATGCTAAACTCTACAAGGACCTATATTCATTATATTTTTGTTCGTACGTTCGAACGAGGAAGTGAGCAAAACACTTTGAATATATGTTTTTTTTTCTGTAAAGCAACTAAAATGTTTCCCTAAAGGGTTACACAACCATATTGTTTATGTAAACATTCATTCGTTTCTGATGTTCTCTCTTTATATACCTACGCACGATGTTTGTATAATATGCCTCATCCTGCAGCCGAATGTGATCCCTGAACATACCGAATTGGTGGAAATACAGAAAAAGTTATGTCGAATAAATTTTTGTAAAAGCGCGTATGTAAGCATTTCCTTATTCGTATTTAGTGTTCTTACATTTTTTTAAACCGTTGTCTTCTTTAAGTTTTATTGTTATTGGTTTTTATAAAGCTTTATGAAAATCAACCAGCAAGCACAATGGAATACTCTTTTCATATTTTGTGTATTTCGTTTCAATTTTTTTTTGTTTTGAAACACATGATACACCGTACGTAGATAAATAAATTCAATTTCAATATTTTCTGCTGAAATTTTCATTGAATTCAACAAAATTTTGCTTTTGGGTATATTAGCGTAAATTTAATAAGGGTATACATTTTTTTTTTCAAAATCGTATATGTACGAGAGTATGCCACGGATGGGATATAGAAGCTCAGTAGTGAATTTACTTAATGCAAGTTCATAAATAGTCACAAAAAATGATTACATGATTTAATTTTAAGTTGAACATTTATTTATTTTTTCAGGTTTCATGCGTCAGTTGTATGTCGTTACTCTGACCAACAAATAATTACCAATTTGTACATTAAATCCGTCTGTATAGTGCCCACAATCAAAAATTACCATCATCATTCATTGTCTGATAACGATTGATGTAATTGATACCCGTGGAGCTTGATATCCGTGAGAGTATTTGTTAAACTCTCCAAATAAGTAATAATTCATGATAAAATAGTTAGGACAGTTTTAGGAAAACACTTCAAATTCGTGGACACAAATGTCTGGAGTTTCTCACAAATCACGTGATAAAAACAAAATATCAATCTCATCATTAATTTGTCCTAAATGGAAAAAACAAAATTTAGTACAAATTTGTGACAAACTTCACATTTGTGTCCACGATCATGAAGTTTGTCATAAAATTATCCTAACTCTTTTATCATCATGAGTTATGCTTATTATTATGAGCATTTTGGTAAACTCTCGCTATAATGAATTTTCAAATTTGTATATTTAGACCTGTTAAGTAACCTTAGACCTGTAACTAGACCTGTTAAGATTCAGGTGGGTGCATCTACCACTAAAGAGATAGTGATGCCACAAACTTTGAGGGTCTAATTCGTAAAAACGATATAATAAGCGTAACTACACGCTCTTGTGGATTACCAGGGATAAATATATTAAAGTTAAAAAACATTTAACAGGAACATTTTTTTAAGAAAAACTTCACTTAAAATAATTATGTTGAAGAAACATTTTAAAATACAGACCTATTCGAAAAAAGATTTAAATAAGTAAAAAGATTTTGATCATTTCAAAAAATGAAGAGGTGAATATGGCATGGCCAATTATTATTTTTAGAAAATGGCCGCTAAGTAATTGCCACTCAACGTGCACATCAGCAGTTTTATGAAGTTCGTAACGTTCTAATAGCTCCCACTGTTCGTGCTATGGTGGCGAAATTTGAGCAATATGGGAACGTTGGAGATCTGAGAGGTGTGAGCAGACCTTGTTCTGGACGATCGTGATGCCACTGAACCCGTTGCGTGTTTTCTAAACTATCAGTCTTAACTATATATCCGCTTTGTATAGCCTTTAAAACTTTTATGACTATGGAAATCATAAACTTTAAATAGGATTGGCCATATACCGATACAATAGTCCAGTAAATGAAGGAAGAAAAGAATGCCAACCTGTAAGTTGTTAGTTGCAATTTTCATTTTCTGGTGATAGGTGGCATTTGGTACCTCATTAAAAATGAGACCGAGTTTTCAAGAAAACATTCTGTTGTAGGGGGAGAAAACGGCCCCAAAAAACCCGGAAAATCGGTTTTCGGCGAATATCTCCCAAAATGTGGCAGTTAGAGATTTTTTGTTCAGATAAGAATTGAAGATCAATTAATTTTCCACAAAAATAGTCCTCATGATTTTTTTCGCAACATTAATATTTTTTCCAAAAAGTCGGGTTGAAAAATCCAAAATTTTGAGACTCATGAAATATGCAAGTTTTTTTCTAAATTTGAGATGGGGGGTGATGCAAATACATTATTTTCAATGTTTTGGACTGTGGACACCCATTTTAGATGGCGCCACTACAATCCATCCACTGGCAAAATCTTCGAGGCCATAAATGGGAAACGCCGTAAACCATGTAATTTTCAAGAATTTTTATGTTCCCGAGCGTCTTGTTTTTCTTGGAGATGAGGGCTCAAGTTATACCTATTAGGAAAGCAGATCATAAGATTAATTACAGCAGGATGGACGCCACCAATTGGCGAAAAACTACTGAAAATCAGTTTCGCCCATATGACAAACTGTTGTTTTTCCTAACAAAATGAGGTTTTTGGAATAAAGAGTTATAAAGTTTTGTAACACTTCAATAGATACCCATGCAGCCACACTGTTATAAATTTATGTGTACTAAAAATAAACTTTTTTAGTAGATCAGCTGTGTGGAGAAATTTCCCGTCGTTACTTAATTTGCTTGTATTTGTATCAATATTCGATATGATGTCTTAGTATGGGTGATCTAGTTCCGATAGGTATATAAACGATGTTGATCGTTTTGTGAGGAGATTAAAAAAAAAGAAAGTCAAAATAATCAGTTGGTCGCTAAAATTAAACCAAAATATATATATTGTGTGTGACACGAAATCGCCAAATGAACAAAAAACCAAAAATGGCTAATGTTTAGTGTGTATAGCAAATTTTTGTTAAAATGTTAAATTAAAATGCTTAAAGTAAATTAAAGTGTAATGAAAAAAAAGATTCATGTAATATAAGTCATGTAATACCTAAATAAATACTATGTTATTATTAACAATTCTGAACATATCTGTAAGATTTAGTCAGTGCTACGACAGAAAGAAAAGATTGTTTTGTGAAGTGCAAAATTTGTTACTGGTTAAGTTATACTTAGGTCGTTTGAAGTTTAAGCCAGCAAACAAAAACTATATGTTCTATAAGAAATTAAAACTGTGTATCTAGAATAAAAATTAATTAAATCTTAAGTTATAAAGTTACCGGACAAGTGGTGCAGTGGTTAAAGCTTCGGCACTTGGACCGGGAGGTACTGGGTTCGAATCCCATCAGAGGCTAGATGCAAATCGAATTTTCATCATCAATTACAATCGGTGATGTTAATAAACACAACTATGACCCTCTGATGGAGTGCAGAATTCAGCGCCGACCCACCGTCCATGTTAATGTACAGGTTGACATGGAGCTTGCAATGTGCAGGTGGTATACTGTAGTTGTGTGAGTAGGTGAATAGGTGAATGGGTTAATGATGTGGCGTGAATGCGTGGTATCACAATGGGCCAAACAAATGGCCTAAGTGTCAACCACTGAAACCTAAAACCTAAGTTATAAAGTTCTCTGTTGTACCTAAATAATAAAAAAAAACTAAAAAGTTGACCAACAGTATAATATCGCTGTGTTACTAAATAAATCATACAATAATAAGCAAACGAAACTATTTGTATGACCAAATAAAAATATCCGCAATCCATGCAATTACATTGGTGATAAACAAAAAAAAAACATCTGATTGCTCATCTACGGCAAAACCAACAAAATTAAAATACATAAATTCATTCATCTCGCATATTGCATTACATGGAGAACTTTTTCAACATGGTGGCTGCCACGTTTCAACAACACGCAGTGTGAGTCAACAACTTTTTTTTTGTACAAAATTTTGATTATATTATTATCATTATTTATTTAATTTATTAATCGATGGTTTTTCTATATATTTAGTGATTTTCAAATTATAATTTTTATGTAGTTCCTAATTTATTAGTTTGCTAGTATTAATGATTTCTTTTGGCCATGCGCATGCGTAGTTTAGATAAATGAAAAATATTTATTTAGTAATCTAATTAAATTTTTCTGTAATTTGTTCTTTTTGTTTGTTTGCTCTAATTTTAAATTTCCTTTATTAATAATAAAACCATCAAAGTTTGATAAAATTTAAAATGGTTACCTTTGCATTTCATTTTTCCGTTTTTTCTTAATGGTATATGTGACTTAAGAATGGAATAGTTTTTTTTCGAATTTAATGGGAACTTAGGCAGGCGTAAGTATTGGGATGGTGGAGTGTTGCAATTTCTTCTTTTTCGTTTGTTCGGCGGTTTACGTAGCATCCTATTATACCTCAACATCCTTAGAACCACCCCAGGCTGAGCAGCTGGCATAAAAAAACCGCGTTGAGGGAAGATAGGATGAAATAAATTTCTGCGAACACAATGAGTATTCATATGGAGACTGGTTGTGTTACAGTGGCGCCCAAATACGTGTCGCGGACAATTCGGTAGCTCACTGTTTTATTACAGCATTAACCAAATTTGCGGTTAGCAAATAAAACAGTGACCTTCTGCTTTCAATTCCTTCGTTCAGTTATTTATTAATTATATCTATCCTATCATTTTAAAATAAATTTCAAGTTATTATTTGTAGTGTAAATTTATGTCGAAATAATTAAACAACCAGGTAATCAATTACAACTCTATATATTTTTACATTTTGATTTTGTTCTTGTCGTATATAACTGCTTCTCTAATTATTTCGGTATAATTTCTTCATATCATCGCATTAACTCTCCATTTTGGATTTATTGATTTTAATGTTATAACTATATGAAGAACACGTTTTTTTTCAATTTAATCCCAATTCTCAATTTCATTTTCGTAGATTTTATTTTATAATTATCGGAGGATTGAACAGATAGTCAGCAGTAATATCTCTGGAGATTCTTCCATTTTGATTTTATTACATGCAACGATTATCTTTTCAATTTGTTTCGGTATTTGTTTTCTTCATATTATCGCGCTACTTCCGCTAATTTGGGTTTTTGATTATAACGTTTTAAATAATATGAAGGAAACATTCCATATAACATTTAAATAACATGATTTCAAATCGCCGCAAGGTAGTGAGCACTGCAGTCTCGACGTCCTTGTGATTTGAATCCATTGTTATTTCGGTTTACACATATTTTCGCTATTAGTGTTTTTTCCCTCTTTTTCTGAATTGCAACCAACTCTCACATACATTTTATGCTTCGTTTGCTTAAGTTCCCAGTTTATATAAATAATTTGCGAATCAATTGCGTACAAATAATCTTTAAGCATTTTATTAACATTTATGAATCATCATTATTATATATTTACTTTACTACTATTAACTATTTACTCATATTATTTAAAAGTTATATTTGTTTTTTTTTGGTTTTTTGTGTTTAAAAGAAAATTTTTTAGGTGAGCACACAATTTATATTTTTGGAGTGACTATCGTACATTTATTTTGTATCACCTCTTTACTTCGCTTTTCTATATTTATTTTTTATATTCTCTTAAAACAACTGATTAGTTTTGCTTTCAACTAATTAACATTTGGAAAGTAATTATTATTTTAATTTTATATCCCACAATATGGATGTCGAGCATCTTGAATTTGATGAATTCCAAATTGAATGTTCTCTGCGTTCCATTGAAGGTTCACCTTTGGATCGTTTAAATAAACTTAAGGAACAATTGATAATTGAGAACGATCATCCAGTATTAGCTCCCAACATTCCTCATGAAAATGCAAAAAACAATCCCGAAGAGGAGTTGCATAGTTTAAAAATTAAATTAAAATATATTTATTCTTTAATTAAAAACTCGTATTCTGTAGAATTTGAAGAATCTTCATTAACTCGTATCTCTTCTCGTTTACACCATCTCAATGATCGCGTTAAACGTCTTAGATCTATAAATTCTCTACCACCAGGAGAAGTTGAAGACCTCCTAAGTACGGCAAACACAATTTTTGATCTCCACCAAAAAACAATTAAAAAAGAAATCGATCTAAATGTTTCATTAGCTCAGTTAGAACTGGTAACAATTCCTAAGCAGGATAATGATGAAGGTTCTGATACCTCTTCGATCTCAATGTATGATATTTTCAAAAATCACGATCGAAATTTTAAACAATCTCGAGCTAATGAACAAGATCAGCGTAAATCTTCAAATGCAAATCAACGGATTCATCATAATATCCATTCAGAAAATAAATCGAGTTACCTCCAACGAAATCCGATTAAATGGAACATTTCATTTGACGGAAGTCCAAAAGGTTCTCCAGTGAAACGATTTGTTTTTAAGTTTGAACACTTGGCAGAGGCAAATAAATTGCCGGTTGCTCAACTGGCAATGATATCAGTTATGTATTAAAAGGAAATGCACAGGAATGGTACTGGATCTATATCGAAAAAAATCCAGGTGTAAATCGGTCAAAATTGAAAGACGACCTCATTAAACGATTTCAAGATCGTCAAACGGACGATGACCTTAGACATGTTTTAGATTCGCGAAAACAACGATTTAATGAATCGTTTCAAGACGTTTACAGTGATATGCTATCAATATCACTTAAATTCGAAGTTCCATTATCTGACACGCAACTCATGTATACAATCCGTAGGAATATGAGGGCCGGACTACAGGATAAACTGGTAGATAAACATTTCCCGACATTAGAACAGATGGTACAATTGTGTGTGACTTACGAAGATACTTGGGTCAGGACAGGCTTTGTTCCTGAAATGATGTGTCAACGACGACGAATAAATGAACTAGACGGATTGAACGAACAAAACTCTAATGTCTCGTTACCTACAATATATGAGGAGGAAGTGTGTGCCTTTAAATCGGATCAAAGGATTCGCCGGCCAATTACCAACATGTTTACGAATAAGAATAATGGATGTTGGAACTGCTATCAATCGGATCACCTTTTTAAAAATTGTAATATCCCATTAAAACACAAATTTTGTTTCGGCTGTGGTTCTCCGGGAGTACTTAAACCTCATTGTACGACGTGCAAACTGAATTCGGGAAATGGCAACAAGGGGACAGAGACAGGCTGCACCTGGCCTCCGAAAATTTCGACAGCCAAATTAGATCAGCAGAAACCAGCGAATATGACACAGTAAAAACCATTTTCCAATACTGTAGAGATGAAGACCCAGACCAACATAAAATAATTAAATCAAATCTTAATCTAACACCTTCGACCCGAACTATGCGTGCTTCTAAATTCATCGATAAACGGCCTGGCAGAATTCAAACTTATTGGCAAACTAGGAAAAAGTATAGGAAACTTCTAGTTAATTCCTTGATTAATGACTCTACCGACGGACGTCCTTATGCTGAGGTTCAATTATTTAACGAAACACTTGTTGGTTTACTAGATAGTGGAGCTAACGTTTCCGTTTTAGGCTGCGGTAGTGAACAATTTATTAACAACCCTAAAGTAAAATTTCGACCATTATGTTCATCGGTTAAAACCGCCAGTGGATCATCGGAGACTATTCTTGGCCATATAAGAGTACCTATCACTTTCATGAACCAGACACGCCTTGTTACATTACACATTGCACCAAAACTTAGCCAACCGCTTTATCTAGGAGTTGATTTCTGGATAGCGTTCGGATTGAAGATCCATGTTCCCCAAACTTTGTCAATTCAAAAATCCGAAATCAATGAAATCGAAGCTTCAGTACAAAAATCCGAGTCTAATCCCATATTTCACAATCTATCTCGCATGCAACAAGCTCGGCTTGATTTGGTCATTAATGAATTTCCATCTTGTGAAAATCTCGGTTTAGGGAAAACGCATATCGTTTCACACTCTATCGACGTAGAGGAAGCCACCCCTATCAAGCAACGACCCTATCCTATTTCTCCCGCAATACAGAAAGAACTTTACCAAGAACTGGACCGCATGCTCGCTCTCGGCGTTCTCGAGGAAAGTTTTAGTTCATGGAGTTCCCTTGTCACCTTGGTGAGGAAAGCGAATGGTAAAGTCCGAATGTGCTTAGACGCGAGGAAGGTAAATGCAGTTACAGTGAAGGCAGCTTATCCTCTACCTCTCATCGACGGGCTGCTTGGTCGCCTAGGCAAGACGAGATACATATCAAGTATTGATCTCAAAGATGCCTTCTGGCAGATCCCCTTAGATGAGAGCTCTAGAGATAAGACGGCCTTCGCTGTACCTGGTAGACCCCTCTATCAGTTTACCGTCATGCCATTTGGGCTTTGCAACGCCCCTCAAACCATGTGTAGGCTCATGGACAAAGTTATCCCTCATGAGCTACACCACAAAGTATTTGTTTACTTGGACGATCTGTTGGTGACATCAGAGACCTTTGACGAGCATTTAGAACTTTTGAGTAAAATTGCCAGTTTCCTTTCTAAAGCGAATTTAACCATTAACGTTCAAAAAAGCAAATTCGTTTTACGAGAATTACGATACCTGGGTTATATTGTTGGAAATGGAGTATTAAAAACGGATGTAAATAAGGTAAAGGCAATTACAGACTACCCAGCTCCAAAAACATTAAAGCAGCTTCGAAGATTTTTAGGCATGATAGGCTGGTACAGGCGGTTTATCAAAAATTATTCGGATGTGTCCGCACTTTTTACAGATCTCCTCAAAAAAACAAAGAAATTCATTTGGAGCGATGCCGCTCAAAAATCTTTCCTAACTCTAAAAGAAGCTTTGTCAACTGCTCCAGTTCTGTGTCATCCGGATTTCACACGCCGATTTTATATACAATGCGATGCCTCTAAAACTGGAATTGGTGGTGTTCTATTTCAACGGTCAGATGAAAATGAAGAGCGCCCTATTGCTTTTGTATCGGCAAAGTTGAATTCCGCACAAAAAAATTATAGTACTACGGAATTACAATGCTATGCAGCAGTCGTCAGCATAAAGAAATTTCGTCATTATGTTGAAAGCTTTGAATTTACGGTGATAACAGATCACGCCAGTCTGACATGGTTATTGAGTCAAAAGGAGTTGACTGGTCGACTGGCGAGGTGGTGTCTAAAATTACAAGGATTTAACTTCAATATAGAATATCGGAAGGGGTCAGACAACATCGTGCCTGATGCTTTGTCTCGAAAATATGCCGACGAACTCTTCTGCATGACTTCAAAGCCAGCTGGTCATGTCATTGAATCTTGCGGTATAGATCTTAGCTCAACGGTTTTTCAAGACAAGGAATATCAGGATCTGCTTACAAATCTAAAGAGCCACTATGAAGGCAATTTAAATTTTAAAGTTATTGATGACCGAATCTTTTACAATCCCTCCTTTGGAACCTATGATATCCATGATGATATTCCTCAATGGAAACTCTTTGTGCCAAAACCATTGACTATTCCGTTAATTGCAGATGCACATTGTCCTCCTTCGGCATCTCATTGTGGAGTAGCTAAGTCATTAGAGTACCTACGCAGACATTTCTATTGGTTTGGAATGAGTAAGGACGTCTCAGAGTACATTAAAAATTGTGAGGTATGTAAAGCTTCTAAAGCGGTAAACTTTGCAACTCGTCCGATGATGGGAAACTATATCGAAGCAACACGTAACTGGGAACGAATATACATTGATTTCCTCGGTCCGTATCCTCGCTCAAAAACCGGAAATTGTTTTCTATTTGTCGTTCTTGATCAATATTCACGATTTACCTTATTACGTCCAATGAAAGAAGCAACATCTAAGAATGTAATTTCTTATTTAAAAGAGGCGGTTTTTGATATGTTTTCAGTACCAAAACACGTAGTAAGCGACAATGGCGTTCAATTTACTTTTTACGCTTTTCAAAACTTTTTAAAAGAAAATGGTATAAAACATATTCGTACACCTAAATACTCACCTCAATTAAACATGTCCGAAAGAGTTAACCGATCTGTCTTAACAGCAATACGCTCCTATATACGAGGAAATCATTCCACTTGGGATCAAAATATCAGCTCTATTGCACTTGCCCTAAGAAATTCAAGACATCAAAGTACGAATCAGTCTCCTCATTATATAATGTACGGTCAACATCACATAAGTCATGGCTCGCAGTACGAGTTAATTAATCTCCTACAAAGCCTCGGTGGCAAAGAAATCGGGATTTCAAACTCGGATCGACAAACGCTTGCTCAAAATAGTGTTGTCCGGCATCTTAAACAAGCACACGAAAGAAACGCTGGTTTATACAATTTACGATCTAACCAAAGAAACTTCCAAGTTGGTCAGAAGGTGTTCGTTAAAAATTTCGCTCAGAGCGACGCAACAAAAAACTTTTCGGCAAAACTCGCTCCGAAATTCCTAAAGGCTTATATACTGAAACCAGTGGGTAATGTAGCATTTGAATTAGCAGACGAATTGGGTAAGGTCTTAGGCGTATTTCATATCAAGGACATGAAGTGTTAGATGCTTTTTGACTTATAAACCTGTTCACCGGTAGTACCTACTCTTTAGTAAATCAATAATTTCGTGTAATAACGATTAGTGCCCGGCTTGATAATGAGACATCTCTCAGAAGGGTCGTCCCCACGATTGTAACACTTCAATAGATACCCATGCAGCCACACTGTTATAAATTTATGTGTACTAAAAATAAACTTTTTTAGTAGATCAGCTGTGTGGAGAAATTTCCCGTCGTTACTTAATTTGCTTGTATTTGTATCAATATTCGATATGATGTCTTAGTATGGGTGATCTAGTTCCGATAGGTATATAAACGATGTTGATCGTTTTGTGAGGAGATTAAAAAAAAAGAAAGTCAAAATAATCAGTTGGTCGCTAAAATTAAACCAAAATATATATATTGTGTGTGACACGAAATCGCCAAATGAACAAAAAACCAAAAATGGCTAATGTTTAGTGTGTATAGCAAATTTTTGTTAAAATGTTGAATTAAAATGCTTAAAGTAAATTAAAGTGTAATGAAAAAAAAGATTCATGTAATATAAGTCATGTAATACCTAAATAAATACTATGTTATTATTAACAATTCTGAACATATCTGTAAGATTTAGTCAGTGCTACGACAGAAAGAAAAGATTGTTTTGTGAAGTGCAAAATTTGTTACTGGTTAAGTTATACTAAGGTCGTTTGAAGTTTAAGCCAGCAAACAAAAACTATATTTTCCAATATAAGAAATTAAAACTGTGTATCTAGAATAAAAATTAATTAAATCTTAAGTTATATAAAGTTCTCTGTTGTACCTAAATAATAAAAAAAAAACTAAAAAGTTGACCAACAGTATAATATCGCTGTGTTACTAAATAAATCATACAATAATAAGCAAACGAAACTATTTGTATGACCAAATAAAAATATCCGCAATCCATGCAATTACATTGGTGATAAACAAAAAAAAAAACATCTGATTGCTCATCTACGGCAAAACCAACAAAATTAAAATACATAAATTCATTCATCTCGCATATTGCATTACATGGAGAACTTTTTCAACATGGTGGCTGCCACGTTTCAACAACACGCAGTGTGAGTCAACAACTTTTTTTTTGTACAAAATTTTGATTATATTATTATCATTATTTATTTAATTTATTAATCGATGGTTTTGGGGTGGTGGAGTGTTGCAATTTCTTCTTTTTCGTTTGTTCGGCGGTTTACGTAGCATCCTATTATACCTCAACATCCTTAGAACCACCCCAGGCTGAGCAGCTGGCATAAAAAAACCGCGTTGAGGGAAGATAGGATGAAATAAATTTCTGCGAACACAATGAGTATTCATATGGAGACTGGTTGTGTTACAGTTTCTTTAAATTTCATTTATTATAGAAAAATATATAAAAATACATTGAAATTGTGACATAAATCTGTTAATCACCAGTCCCCGCCACAAGGCTCAAATAATAATTCTTGTTCATCAACGTCGCCCTCGCCAACAACTCTTTCTGGTTCTAGAGTTTCCTCTAGTTCTACCTCTTCGGATAACGTGTCTTGGCTGTCTTTATAATTCGAACACTGGCGGGACTCACATGCACCACAAATAGATGAGCATGGCAGCCCCGCTTTTTTGAATGAACATGTTCCCTTACATTCTTTCTTACATTGACAAAATATCATCTTTAAGAATTCCGGAATCGCTGGGTTATTAGTGGTTTGGACCGGCACGAGTATACCCTAAACGTTTTCATCCCCATTTTTCTGGTGACAGTTCGTTTCCGAGCCACTGCTGGACTTGCAAATATACCCGATAAAGGTGTTGCCTTGCAGCTTCAGGTGTGGGTGACAAGATCGCTAGTTTGAGCGCGGTTTGGTTTCTGTTTCTGTCTCTGGTGAATCGCTTGAAGATCTTGTATCTAATTTTTGTCAGTGTTTGTGTATCATCATCACTGTACATCGATGCAATGATAATTTGCCCGTCCTGAAATACAGTCTCGTGGGGAAGATTATGGTTTTTAAAACTTTCAATATCCGCTTCCAGTCCCGTGTCTCTGTTCTACGTAACCTTTCCCTCTAATTTGGCGACTATTGACTTTTTTCTTTCCCGAAAAAAGCGGAAGTTGTACCGCTTCCCGAAATCACATGGAGAAATAAAATATTGTCTCTAACGAAGGGCCGCGCATCCAAGCTCTTGGAGGAAAACATTTGCTGGTGGTTTTTCCCTTTCCAGGCTTCAAGAAATAAATTGTTTGATCTTTTGGGGTCAGGGCTGTTATCAGTACAAGGATGTCAATATCCTCTGCCACTACTACAACTGGCGGGCCGTTGACTTGTCTAACGGAAATGCTATTTTCTCCCAGAACACCCTTCAAATACTGAATGAAGCGATTTTTTTTGTTATTATTGGACAAAAACGTTTCCTTTGGAAATAGTAAAACAATGGCTCGAACCTTATGTCAGGGCATGACATGTCGTTTGCACGTCGCAAACGTCCTGACCCGTTTATAGCGGTTTCTCATTGGAAATGGAGCTAGTTCATAATCGAAATGGGTTTCTAGGTTTTGGGGGAACTCTTCTTGGGTCAGGCAAATTCTCTGGAAAATTAACAAGGGATCTACTGTTATAACTTCATCCTGAACTTTCATCGAAGACGTTTTATTTATAAGAGGTACTACGCGATACTTGCGTGTTAATGAAATAGCATGAAACCTCTTGCCTTGCACTTCAATAAGGATACTATTTGTTCTAACCGCAAAAGCTTCGTGACAGTTAACTTCTTTCCCAGCAACGAGCCCGGTGGACAAGGAAATAAGTTCTTCTGTATGTGGGAATGGGTTGCGTATTTCAATCCACTCGTTTAACTTAGCCAACTCTTCGTAATCGCGATCTAAACGGCTGTCTCGGGCATCTACATGCTTGTTACGATTACATGATCGTAACAAGCGCTGTTTGTATTTTATTCCCCTCGGTTTGTGTCCTCGCTTTCGGAGTTGGTTAATGTTTGTACACGTCGTGGTGATGGCGCGAGGGTGAGAAAGATGATGGGAGAGAGAGAGAGCAGTGCGCATCGGGTGTGTGCAAAGTAAAACGTTTTGGAAAAAATGTTTTTCTTATATGTCTCTCTTTTGTATCAACGAAAATTTGATATAAAGGAGAGACAGAGAAGATAGATTAATTTCTTCTAGAACGTTTTGCTAGCTGTGCGGCGTGAGAGTTTTTTTGGGTTGTCATCATTCGAGTTTGTGATTTTGACAGAAGAGTCTGGTTGTGAATTTTGTTTTGAACGGTCGAATTCGTTTTTGTTAATATTATGGTGATAAAAATCATAAAATGGCCGAGTTTTAATATTCAAACAAGTAAAGTTTGTTTTGTAGAGTTCAATCATTCTTGTTTAAGCTCATACAATTCTAATTTGGTTTTTATATAAAACATTTTTCTTAATTATAAACAATGTTGCGAGTGTAAATTATAAATAAAAATATCGAAAAAAAAATAAATTGAGACGGATTTTTATTTGTGGAGTGGGAAAATTGGTGCTCCTAACAGTTAAACACACAGACGAGCAAATTTTTCGGTTTTGATAAAAAATTTGTTGATTGCTCACAGTGGAATCCGGTGATATTACTGAATATCTATTCAAAAGTGCACAATATAAATATTAGGATTCGTTTTGTGGATACCAACGTTCTCTATAAAAGGATTTGCAAAAGAATTCTCACGTGGCAAATTAATTCAAATCCAAGAATATGAGAAGAATCAACCGAACAGGTACCGCAATTTATTAACGGGTACGGTGGTACCACATTTTAGACGGATTACCACGTTTCAACGGGTACCGAATATTTTATCGGACGTCGTGAAGACGCCCAGCATTATTTACGGTTTAAGGCGAAAGCACGCCCAACATTTTTTTTTGTGGATTGCCTAACCAGGCCAACAGTTTATTTGGTAACGGGGAAAGGCCCCGCAATGCCGACCGCACAAGGTCGCAACTAACGGGTGGCCAACCGGCATCCAGTTTTCATTTATTTCTGTTATCGAGGAAAGGCCCCGCCTCGAAACGGGTGGCCAACCGGCTATTCGGTTTTGTTTTGGTATCGGGGAGAGGCCCCGCAACGTAACGGGTTGCCAACCGGCACCTCGTTTTTATTGGTGTCGGGGAAAGGCCCCGCAACGGTCCGGGTGGGGCAAGGCCACCTGTGGCATGACGGCCGCTCAAGGCCGCAACATTTTTTTTATTTTTTTTTATATAATTAAGGTACGATTTTTTTTATTTTTAACTTTTAATTTTTATTATTTTTTTCTTAAATTTTTTATAAAATTTAATTTTTATATTTTGTATTGTAATCGAGTGCCGCACAGCGGGTGCACGCTCGGTGCATATTGCTCTTTCTCTCTCTCGTTCTCTCTCATCGTTGTGCGGGTGGAGGGGGAAGTTGTTTTCTTTTCCTTTGTTTTCTTTTAAAAAAAAAAACATAAAATAAATAAAATGAATTACTAAATTTTCCGGTTGAGTACGATGGGAGTGGGGACTCCCTCTGTGTCGGTGTCGTGTTGATTGCGGTCCCTTGGTACCGCATCCAATTTCGTAACCAGGGCTTGCCCCTGTTTGAATTCGAATGGATGCGCGCACCAAGTTCCGGCCGACGAATTTCGGCGGAACATCCCGTTTATTATTATTTGCGTTCCCCCCTAACTTTCTGTATTTAATCACGGTGTAAGCCAGAAGCTCATGCAAGCCTCAAACCCCACGACCTTAGCACTTCTCCCTGAGAACGTAGCCGGCAAAAAATCACCGTGGAGGCCTCTGCATGCGCTTAGTGAAATCTGCAGGTTGGCAGTAGCCAGCCTGTAACAGCGGGTGCATGCTCGATGCGCATTGCTCTCTCTCTCTCTCTCGTTCTCTCTTGTCGTGGTGCGGGTGGAGGGGGAAGTTCCTTTTGTTTTCTTGTTTTTCTTGTGCAAATAAAATGAATTATTAAATTATTTTTCGGTCGGTATGATGGGAGCGGAGACTCCCTCTGTGTCGGTTTAGTGTTTGCGGTCCCTTGGTGCCCGCATCCAATTTCGTAACCGGGGCTTTGCCCTGTTTGAATTCGAATGGATGCGCGCACCAGGGCACCTCTACCGTTATTATTACTATTTTTTTTCATTTTGATTATCCGGTTCGTTCCTCAAGTTCCGGCCGACGAGTTTCGGCGGAACCCGGGTATTATTATTATTTGCGTTCCCCCAACTTTCTGTTTTACTCACGGTGTAAGCCAAGAGCCATGCATGCCTCAAACCCCACGAACCTTCGCACTTCTCCCTGAGAACGTAGCCGGCAAAAGATCACCGTGGAGGCCTCTGCATGCGCTTAGTGATATCTGCAGGATGGCAGTAGCCAGCCTGTAACATGCTGATCACTGGAGTTGAAACGGACCCCACAAAACTCCTCCATTTAATTACAATTATCCACCATGAAAGGAAGGGATGCGATGAAATTGGTAGTGGCACGAACGGAAATGATGTACCTACTTCGTTTGAAAAAAAAGCAAGAAATTCAATAAAACCAATTTTGTAGGTACTATACATATGGCATGCTTGTATGTATGTATATGTATAATAGTAGGAAAAACAACAAAACTAATTTAAAAAATGAAATAGAAACCTTAGAGCACAAACGCGACGAACGACGGAAGAAATGAAAGTAATGAAATTATAGCATAACGTTTAGAACTCGGGGTTTTCCCCACGTATCAATGAGATGACTTTATATACACTGATGGAAAGGTGAGAATTCCACCTTTACACTAGTCAAGATGTCAAAACGTCAGAAATATAGAGCCGGGAGAAAAAAGCCACGAAAAGACAAAGTGCGCTTTTTTCTTGAGGGCGCGTTTTCCAAATTTATTGGAAAATGGCCGATTTCCAATCATGTATGAATTTTTAATTGGTGGTTGTTTACAAATTTTTTCCCGCGCTCCAAAAACAGCAAAAAATTGGGATTCAACAAACAAAGTTTTAATCAAAATGGAAGAAAATTAGATTATACAAATTTCACAGATGACAAAAGACCTTCTGAGGACCCATAATCAAGAACATTTGGAGCAAATTAGTGCAATACAAAAAAAAATAGGAACAAATTCCTGGCGAGGTCAAAATTGCGCGGGGGCAGAAAGTTTGACCCGTTTTTTCAATATGGCCAAAGAGTCAAAACGTCACTCAAGTCACAGGGTATGATAGTGGTAGATTTCCTCTTTCACATGAACTTTGAATAATGAGAAAATATGCATTTTTAACAAAGTTGTTGAATAATATTTTGTCCGCCCGCTCATGTGGAAATGCACGGACTGTGCTCTCCGGCATACAACACAGAAACTCAATATTCTAAGTCCGCTTGGGTCCGTTTATCTCGGAACCAGGTTTTTGGGGCCATTTTCTCCCCCTACAACAGAATGTTTTCTTGAAAACTCAGTCTCATTTTTAATGAGGTACCAAATGCCACTTATCACCAGAAAATGAAAATCGTAACTAATAACTTACAGGTTGATCCCTTCAATTACTGGACTAATATCGATTTTTTGGAATCTACCACAAGATAATCAATTAATGTTCTGTAGAATTCAATAAAGGCTTGCATTTCTTAAATATATATTTATAATTTGTTTACTAAATTAAGTAATTCTCCTTCGAGAACAATAACGCCATTTAAAAGCTTTCAACCGTGTTTACTCATTCAACCAATGTCATAAAAAAGTTTTATTTAATTTTTACCGTTCACGGTTTAAACTATTTTTACATTTTTATTATTTCAATGCAATTTTAATGAATAAATAAATTTTCGAATGACATTAAATGAGGGGTCGGTTGTGGGTAGAAATGGATAAAATGCACACACCGTAAAGCTTTTATGTTTTTTTTTTTGTTTGTTTAGTTTTACTTTTCAAGTTAATTTTTCATGTGAAAATCAATAAAACGAAGGAAAACCGCTATTTTATGTACTAGTTGGAAAAATGTTTTTTCACTACTTCTACCTACTATTATTTACTAAAGTATTATTTTTGTATTTGCTTGTATACAGTTTGTCGTCGTCATCATGATGATGATCTTATCGTTTCGCTTGTCAAACAGTTTGTATAATTGATGATATTTTGTGAGAAAAGTCGCACTTACATTTTCATCCAACAGAAAAGCACTTAGATTTTATCATCCGGAAAAAGAGCAAATAAAGTGTTACACTTGAACAACAACACAAGAAAAAATCTGTTTTTTTTTTAAAAAGAATTGTAAATTAAGTTTTAAAATTCATTTCGATTGTATCAACAATAATACCAACAACAAAATGAATGAAAAGCTCTGTGTAATGTATTATTTTACACTTTCTTTGTCTGAATAAATATACATTTCCTTTTTAGCTTCTCTTAATTTTATAGTTAAATTTACTAAAAAAGCAGAATTTTTCCAAAATTTTATTATTTTGTTCGTATACACATACACAATATGATCCAGCAAAAAGGAAGGAAAGCTGGAAATGAATTTCGGTGTAAAATACAATGGAATCAAGACGAAAATTAGATAATAAAAACAGAAAGCTTTTTGTACGGTTTTGCTATCGTCGCTCGCGCACACTATGAGAGTGTGAGCGTGACATAACAAAAAAAAAAATTACATGAAAAACGTTCAATGGTTTTTAATTGCTAGGTGGCTGTTAATAAGGTTAATTTACTTATTTACACAAAAAATTATGTATACATATAACTTTATATTTGTGTTGAAAAGCTTTAAAAATAAAATACACAAAAAGCTCGGTCATATAAAATTTAATTACACAGAATGAATTCAAATCTTATTCGCATTTAGTATACAACACGAATTTATATCATACAATAATACCATCCACTTCACATTTTTTTATTATTATTTTTTTTTTGCACAAGGGTTAAAGATGAATATAAAATTAAAGCACAACAGAAGAACGAAAAAGCTGGGACATAAAACTAAAATACATCTGCCTCAAAAAACAAAATTATATCTTTTTTTTTTGCTCTTGATGGTGTCTGTCAGTTTTTCCAACTAAATTTTATTTCGCTTCTTTTAGGAAGATGAACATTGTAATGGAAATCTAAAAATATATCTGACTATACATTATGTATATACGTGTAGCATAGTTTGTCGTTTCTATATAATAGTAGTGCAGAAAAAATGGCGGCATGACGTGTCTTAATCAAACCTAACCTAGTTCAGAGATTTTATATGCAAAATTAAATTTTTATTATTCATTTTAATAGTTCTAATATGCCAATACGAGTATCGCACCAAGCAAGGCCCCATAACAAAGGTCCCATGAGAACCTAATATCATGATTCATTCAGGCTTAATGAAATTCAATTATTACTTCTTTCCTCATCTCCCGAGCAACCAAAATTTAACTTTTGGAACTGGGTGTTACAAAAAAGCCAAAAGATCTCAAAAAGGAAATTCAACTTGGATCATGGAACCAGCCTAAATCACACGGATGGGACACCCTAAACAGAAGTTGTACTTTCAGCTCAAACGCCTACAAGAAAAGTCATAATAAAATTGAAATATATCTGCATGTATTCCCAATAAAGTGTCACTTGAAGCACAGCATAAAAACATACATAGCCAATCCCATTTAAATGTGTGTCACGCCAGCCAGAACTATATCAGCCGGAACCAAACAATTATGGCACAAGTAGCACGATGCACTGTGCATCATTGAGCACTATATGCTTTTTAGTCGGAACCTTATAATTCCAGCCGGAACCAGATAAAGCCACACAGAACCATACAACAACCAAACCAACTAGGGCTCTACCAGCACGATGTATTGTGCAGCATTGTGCATCATATAATTGTTCAGCCAGAACCTTATAAATCCATAAATATAACATTTCTCGGAAAATAAAAAAATCCTTACAAATTCAGCCGGAACCATACCCCCTCCCTACAGCCAAACTAACTATGGCACAAGTAGCACAATGCATTGTGCATTATTGTGCACTATATAATTTTTCAACCGAAACCTTATAAATCCAGCAATATATGATTTTTCGGTGGAACCTTATAATTCCAGCCGGAAACGATGGTTTGGTTATATACAGTAAACTAACTATATCACAAGTAGCACAATGGATCGTGTATCATTCAGCCGGAACAAGCAACAACAACATCCCGTTTCAGCCGGAACCTTATAATTCCAGCCGTAACCTAATAAAGCCAGCCAAAACCGTACAACAGCCAAACCAACTATAGCACAAGTAGCACGATGTATTGTGCATCATTGTGCACTATATAATTTTTTCAACCGGAACCTCATAAATCCTGAAAAATACGATTTGTCGTGAAAAAACCTTACAATTTCAGCCGGAATCATACCCTCTACAGCTAATCTAACTATGGCACAAGTATCATGATGCGTTGTGCATCATTGTGCACTTTATAATTTTTTAGTCGAAATCTTATAATTCCGCCCAGAACCATACAAAAAAGTCAGTACCATACAAAAAAGTCAGTACCATACAACAGCCAAACCAACTTAGACACAAGTAGCACGATGCATTGTGCATCATTGGGCACTATATTTTTTTGCCGGAACCTTATAAATCCAGTAATCTAAGATTATCCGAGGAAAAAAACTTACAAATTAAGCAGAACCCTACAGTCAAAATAACTATATCACAAGTAGCACGATGCATTGTACATTATTGTGCAATATATAATTTTTCAGTCGGAACCTTATAATTCCGACCAGAACCTAATAAAGCCAGTCAAAACGAACGGGCCACTTTCATTGATTGCAAATCATCAATTGGAGGATTTTTCGCAGATCTCTGCATTTTAGACGATGGTGTTACTTTCAGTGTCAATATTGAAAGAATTTCTGATAAATGTGGAACTAAGCTCGAAAGAAAGTTGCCATTGCTTTCAACAGACATTAATGACCTGGATTTGAGAAATGTGAGCAACTCAATAAAGAAAAATATTCGAGAATCGTATTGTAGCTGTGAGAACCTACATAATCTAACTAAAGTATATAATAGTGTAGTAACATTAGAGGTCGAGCCGTTAGAACCATTAGAAAAACAGCGAAAGGTGGCTATAAGCTCCATAACGAAATCGTTGAATTTAGGAAGTAAATTGTTCAATTTGTGCGGTGTAATTGAGTACGACAGTGTAAATGAGCATTTCACTGCACATGCACTTAGAAACGATGGCATATGGAAAATTTACGACGATTTGCAAAGTCGGGAATTATAATGTGTCCAAATAATTCCACTTGAAATTTTAGCTAGTTCACAATGGCCGTCAACCATGCTTACTCGTTATTGCTCCGAATGGTTCACACCGACTTCATATGGTTGCGGCTGGTTTTGCTGCTTCTTCTGATCGTTCCGAAAAAATCATATGTTGCACTATTCATATATGTAAACATTTTGTTTCGACTGGATTTTTATGGTTCTGGATGGCATTATAGTTTGGCTGCAAAAACATATAGAAAACTACTATATAAAATTATATAGTGCACAATGATGCACAATGCATCGTGCTACTTGTGCTAATTAGTTTGACTGTAGAGGGTATGGTTCTGGCTGAATTCGTAAGGATTTTTCACAAACAAACGAATTTACTGGATGTATAAGGTTCCGGCTGAAAAATTATATAGTACACAATGCATCGTGCTACTTGTTCTATATTTAATAGGTTCTGGTCGGAATTATAAGGTTCCGGCTGGGAAATACATAGTGCAAAATGATGCACAATGTATCGTGCTACTTGTGATACAGTTATTCTGACTGTAGGGTTCTGCTTAATTTGTAAGGTTTTTTCCTCGAAAAATCTTAGATTACTGGATTTATAAGGTTCCGGCAAAAAAAATTATAGTACTCAATGATGCACAATGCATCGGGCTACTTGTGTCTAAGTTGGTTTGACTGTTATATGGTACTGACTGGCTTTGTAAGGTTCTGGGCGGAATTATAAGGTTCCGGCTGAAAAATTATATAGTGCACAATGATGCACAACGCATCATGATACTTGTGCCATAGCTAGATTAGCTGTAGAAGGTATGGTTCCGGCTGAAATTGTAAGGTTTTTTCTCCGGAAAATGTTATATTTATGGATTTATAAGGTTCCGGCTGAACAATTATATAGTGCACAAAATGCACAATACATCGTGCTAGTAGAAGTTTATTAGGTTCCGGCTGGAATTATAAGGTTCCGACTGAAAAAGCATATAGTGCTCAATGATGCACAGTGCATCGTGCTACTTGTGCCATAGTTGTTTGGTTCCGGCTGATATGGTTCCGGCTGGCGTAACGGACACATTTAAATACCATTATCATTTTTATTTAAAATTTATAATGAAATGTTTCAAATTTAACTCCATAAATAAATGGCAAAACAATACCTCAATAAAAAAAATCAAAGTGTTAGAGGCTGAAAGCTTATTCGCTGAAACTTCATGAGGTAATCAGAACTTACGGCTGGAAATTGACAAACCAGAAAAACTCACTGGAAGTTGAGAAATATTGCAAATTTCCAGTTAATAAAAATTGGTAGCAAAATGACTTAATCTGCGATCATCATTGATTTTTAAAATTAGTCCAGAGTGTCGATTTTGTACCAAATGTTGGAGCGCGAACTGGCGAGATGAACAATAATTTTGTGTATACATAACAACATTATATACACTGTATAATGTACAATTTTATATTTGTATTGTATTTTTTCTCTCATGTGTCTGTGCATTTTATTCGTCAATTTTTCACAGGCAAGTAGTAAAATAAAAAGTTTCGGTTGAACCGGTTGAATATTTATGATGATTACGTACCTCACCGCTTCTATTCGCTTGCTTTTGAGTAGTGGAACCGATTGTTTGTTATGTGATTTGATTTTTCATTTTCAAATATTTAAACAATACGAAACCGCTTCTGACCCATCAATTAAAATAAATATATAAACAAAATGACGCGCATGCGCTCAAGCAAACCAATATTAATAAAATATTTTGGTACAAAATCGACACTCAGTTTAAACGGTTTTCCTAATGAATCGAAAAATTAAAAAAACCGTTCTGTTTTGCTTAAAATTTGGTAAGAAATATATGTATATGAAGAAACACATTTCTAAGAATATAATTGCCATTGCACCAACCCGGAAAATTGACATAAAATCAAAATCGCAAATTTTCATTAAATTTTTTTTTCACAAAACGACTCAGAAAAATTTTCCGATTCTTCGGTGATTTTGTAAAAATTTGTTATTAAAAGAATCATATTATGTTAATGCTGTGTACCTCAGGTTGATTTTTTCGACTAAATTATGATTTAAATTAAATTGCTCAGTAGTTCACAATAAACATTCATAGGTGGCAGTAATATAAAAAAAAGTGTCACGTAAAAATTTCTACACAATAACACATATATATTAAATACCAAATAATGCCATTTGACAACTAAATTGAAAAGTTACCTCGCGAGGAGACTTTTTGTTTGTAATCTGGCGGCGAATAGCGTAAGGTCACCACAAAAAAGTTTAATTCATAATTTAGCCGAAAAAATCGACCAGTCTTCGATACACAGCATAAGCTTTATTATATATTATATAATAAAGGGTTAATTTATCACCGTGCCAATGTGGCGAATTTGTAAACTAATGTACTATTAATAAAATTGTTGCTTTTTCAAGGCATTTCATTCATGAATCATTTATATGACACATGATTTTATTGGAATGAGATACATGTATCTGCTTCCAGTGCCACTACGGTAGTTTTGAATACAAACATGCTTCAATTTGTTTTGTGACATTCTTTAAGGTCTTTTCTCATTTATCTCATACCACAGATACATACGTATATATTCTTTATACCAAAAGAATAATTTGCCACCAGAACCAAAACGCTAAATTTGTGAATTGAATTGTTAAACCTTAAATCTTAAAAACGATATGTTACATGATCATATCAGAATGAGAATAAAAGTATCTGTAATCAGTACCACAATGGTAATTTGGAGAACTAATATGCTTCAGTTAAATTTGTGACATTCCTAAAAACCTTTTTATGACATTTATTAACCTAATAAAAAATTCTTGCTTTTTCCAAGACCTTTTAAATGATATGCTAAATGATTATACAGGAATGACCAAAATGTAACTGCTTCCAGCGCTAAAACGATAGGTTTGAATACTATGAAGCTTCAGAAAAATTTACGACATTCTTCAAGACTTTTTCAATGATGTACGACACGTAAATATATAGCCGATAATTAGCTAGGTGCGCCTAAACGGTGGATTTATGAACTAAAGCGCTAGTTTTGAACATTGAGGTGATCAGAAAAATTTAGGGCATTCTTCAAGATATTTTCACGATATACTCAAATATATATTCTATAATAAACAAAAAATCAGGAATCAGCGCCAAAATGGTGATTTTACGAACTAAAGTTGTATAAAACATTTTGTCTGATCCAATATAGTATTTAGGGTGATTTCCTTTGGCAGCTACTCGACCATCTTGAGATAGGGATGCCAAAAACTACTCAGTTCTCCGAATTAAAAAGAAAACAAGATTGGAAAGAAAACTTCGAACTTGGACTTTCGGACCAGGGATCTTCAAAACGTCGGGGAAAATGGTTTTAGACCAGAGTCACTTTTCACCATATTTTTTATTGCATTTCAATAACTTGGTCATTAGGGTGACCCATTTTTCTTCATGTCTGATTTTCTACCTGGCTCAGGGCTGAAAATATTCGTTTCTATTAGAAACAACCTCATGCAAAATTTCAGGTCAATCGGACGACGTTTAGGGGTCGCTCAAATTCGTGCTTTGTCAAAAATTCACTAAAGCGACCCTTAGTGACGTTTTTTTCTCCCTTTCACTCCAGCTTGTTCAAGTAATACCGGTTTAATATTTTCTAAGTATTTTTGAGCATGCCGAATCTAATGAAATGATAAAAAATGGTAGTTGGCCTAGTAGAAAATTAGTTTTCGGGCGGTTTCTCAAAAAAACTAAAACTCGTGAGTTCCAGCTAATTTTTTAAATAGTACCTATCATGTTTGTCTAAATTTCACTATTTGTAGTTATGGAGCAATAAAACACGAAAAATTCGTTAATTTTATATGAAAACAAACAAAAATCGGAACTAAAGTTTTTCCTATCACAAATAGTAATGAATCGCATTGTATGTATGCACGGCGAATCTACCTTTTGGGTGTTTAAGCGCTATAAAATTGGTAATTTTTTAGTTATAATGACGTGCAACATCTCATTTTTTCGTGTTTCATTGCTCTATAATTATAAATAATGAAATTTAGACAAACATGATAGGTACCATTTTAAAAACTAACTGGAGCTCAAAAGTTTTAATTTTTTTGAAAGAAACAGCCCTAAAACTAATTTTCGACTACACCAATCACCATTTTTTATCATTTCATTAGATTCGGCATACTCAAAAATACTTGGAAATTATTAAACCAGCATTACTTGAACGAACTGACGTGAAAGGGAGGAAAAAACGTCACTAAGGGTCGTTTTAAGACTCTTTCTGCAAAAAAAAGAATTTGAGCGACTCCTAAACGTGGTCCGATCGACATGAAATTTTGCATAGTGTCAATTCTAATAGAAACGACTATTTTTAGCCCTGAGCCCGAAAGAAAAAAAGAGCAGATTTCCTCCATATAAAAATGGGTCGCCCTATTGGTCATACAGACCGAAGCTAATATGCGATATTACTCAAGAGCTTTTCACTGATATGTTACACTTATATTCAATAATAAATCAAATATTAGCTAACTGTAGATTTATCAACTAAAGTGGTGATGGCAAAATTACCGATACAACAGTGCTTAACTTAAATTTGTGACATTCTTCAAGACCCTTTCAATGATTTGCGACACGAATACATCTTATAATAATTGAATGATTAGCTACCCTAATGATATGCCATACGAATGTAGAAGAGTGAGACAAATTTTAACTGAGTAATAATGTCCTTCAGCAATATTTACGGCATTCTTCAAGTGATGCAGAACCTACTGGATCGCACCTATGGACCAAAACGCCTAAAAAGAACAAAGCCTTTAGTGGTTCCTTGAACCGCTTAAATCAAAGGACTGGCACAGCTGGGATGAACCGATAGGTCTCATCCCACAAGAAAAAACTACTAAATTAATAAAACAATTACTAGATAATCCATATAATTAGTTGTAATGTTAAACAGAAATAAAGATTTCTAAAAAAAAAAAATTCTTCAAGACCTTTTCAACGAGTTACGACAAACAGATATTGTATAATAAACTAAAAATCAGTTACCAGCGCCATACCGGTCGATTTGTGAATTGAAGTGGTATCATCGAAATTGTTATCTGATCTATCATCTGATCAAACGGCTCATTGTCTAGTTTTTTTATGTGATTTTATATGACAGGTATCCGAGCCCCTTGAGGTACAGATTCAAAAGCTTTCGAATTGACCGAATTAAAAATTAAAGAATACTAGCCGTTCTTGAGATATTATCGGTTCATTCATTCGTCCATCCATCCAGACGGACGGACAAACTATTTTTTCAGTATATTTCAGGGTTCGGGGACCTTCAAAGCGTGGAGGAAAATGGTTTTGGACTCCATTAATTAAGAAAGTTGTTTATTATAAGTTTCAAAAAATTTAATTCAAATTAAAATTTTGTATAACGTTAAATTCTTAAACAAATTTTAATATTTAACATGAACACAAGCATTATGCAACTGAGAGTAGAATATAAATGTAGATTTTATCTCTCCATTAAGTTACAAGAATTAACGCTGAAAAATTCATTCAAGTAATGAACTTGTTGAACATTGACACACTAAGAATCAAACTACAAGTATCAAAACCCTCCTCAAGTGCTCATTAAAACATCACACTTAGCAAGCAAAATCCATCCCGCATCTAGGACTCAAATTCATCCCTAATCCAACACTCAATTAATAAGAATCAAAAAAATACACAGGATTTCAAGAGTTGGTAATTGACTCCTGAATGCTGTTTCTCATCAGTCACATCCAAAAGAGCGCCAGAAACCACTCTGATTTGTCAACAGAACTTAATTCTGAACGGACAGCATACCAAGAAAAACTGTCTCGATCCTTACATTTCAACACCATTAACCTTCTGCTATTTCACAAACCCATTCAACAGCAACATCTCTGAAAACATGATCCAATAAAAATATTCGATCTTATTGAAGATTGAGGACCATGCTGGCCCATAATACCAAACCATCATCCTTGTGTCCTGAGAATTCCAGCACACTTCTACGGTTCATCCACCGTATGTGTGTGTGTGTGAGACAGAGAGAGAGAGAGAGCTGGCGATAGATAAGGTTAGAGAGAGAGAAAGAGAGAGAGAGAAAAAAAAGAGAGAGAAAATAGAGAGAAAGATAGAGAGATAAAGAGAGAGTTTTAAACTTTAATAGAGCCTACGCAGATTTAGGAGTTATAGGAGTTGTTTATGAGCTTCTAATTTAAGATAATTTCGATTTGTGAGCTAACCAACCACTAAAGAATCGCACATTGGGCGCAAATGACAATTTATTTTGAAAGTGCAAAAACCAAATTTGTCAATGTCGGATAACATGTATCGATTTACGAGCTCACAAAATACGTGCTGTTAGTACACAAACTACCAACATTTCCAAGGAGTTTTTAGTATTTTTACTAGTATATGAGTTAAAAATACCACAGAAATTGTATACGAATAAAACATCAAGAGGTCGAAGCTGCGGTACCTCAAAGTTCCTTGGATAATTTCATGTTGTTCATAATGCACACGTAAAATATCACGATATTTCATTAAAAATCATTGAAAGCCAGTTTGAATAAGAATTGGAAGCACAAAATATGATTACCCGCAGCATGCGCTCGTTCTATCCCTGAGAAAAGGAACTCATGTATCTTGGTGAAATAACACCTCTATTCTCGAGACTGGAATCCGTTTTTTTTATTTTGCTTTTATGACTTTTTCAATTAAATAAAAATTGTCTAAATGAAAAATATGCTGCTGTTTGAGACTGTAAACGAACTTGCACGATTTTTCATTCCCAAATCCAAACTAGCCATTTTGTAGAGAACTGCTTGTCGATTTATTGAAGCTTTAGCGAAATTAACCAGATTTTTCTGCAATGTGATATTTCACCGAGATACAAGCGTTCAAATCTGGGTATTTTTTTTGGAGAAAAAGTTCTGTTCCGTTTTAATGAAATTATATTTGAATTTATAGAATATCGCTATTATTACAATACTAATGTTGATAGCTTATCTTTACCCTGCACAAGACACGTAAGCTAAATTGAAATTTCAAATAAAATTTTGAACTCACTCTTTACCACTTAAAACTTGTAACGAAACTTGACCTTCCTACAAACCAAACCCTCTTAACTATTATTTATTTTACCCACTTAAATATTCCTGCCAGGTATATCGATAATAAACAAATATTTGGAATGGAAATCTCAAATGAAAAATCACTTTATTTACACAAAATTTAAATGAACGAAGAGCAACAACTCCTTTAGGATCAACGAGTACAAAGTAATAAAAAAAACTTTTTGATTGCGTGAAAATAGTTTGTACCAAAAAGTTTTTCTATATACGATGGAATATGGAACCATATACATACCGAGAAAGGAATAAAATGAGGATATCACAAAAAAAAAATCCGAATCTAAAGCAAAATAACTTTCTCTCTATGGGTGAAAAATTATTTATTCATGAAAAATATGAAATCAAACAAATTTTCTTATTCAATTTCGGTACAATTGCATTTTCTTTAATTTAACTCAAAAGTGAAGCTGTTATACCTACTACTCATCTACGTAGAGGAGCTATATATATAATATGAAAATCTCAAATCTTATTTGATTGTAATTTCTAGGGAAACTACATGTATAATATGCGATACGATATACGATAAGGGGGGTATATATTGCAGACTTGTTGAATTTTTTCGAACAACTCACGTCGAATTCTCTAATGTAATGTAACTCGCACAGACATACTGTATACTACTATCTGCTGAACGACTGTATCATTCGAATCATTTCAATAAACATTTCGTTTTTTGCTTATTTTAAACAAAACTCTGAAGAGAAGAAAATTATAATTTTCCCAACCAGTTTCTTGTTTTTTTTTGTTACTTGGTAAGTTGGTACGCGTCTATGAAAAATCCCAAAAGATGATAAAATTCTTTTTTTTTCCTTAATAACATTCTTATCATACGCTAAAAATAATAAGGATGAAAATGAAAAAATAAAATTACGAAAATGTTTAGGAAAATGGGAAAAATTATTTTTGCTTCGGGTTCAGGCTTTGAATTTTAAAAGAATTTTTTTTTCTTATGCTTAAAAGCTGTTTGTGTTATTGAATACAAAGAGATGGTGTGTGTGCTTCGACAAAAAATCGATGTCGTTGCAGAAAAGGTCGAGAACACCATTTTATTTACAGTTACACTCTTGTCATCGGTATAACATGTCATTGAAATTAATAAATTAAATATATTTAAATTTGTCGGTGGCCACACATGTTAGCGGAAGTTAAGTAGTACAAGGAAGAAACTAATAAAAACTCTTAACTATCACAATTTTGCGTTCATAAAGTTTTTACCTTGCTTAATAAAACCCGTATAGTATACATACTCGTAAAACAACAATAAACTATAGTAAAAATAAACCAAACCTAACCATCTTCTAACACTTGATCCGTGTACGATACACATAAAATAAGAATTTTATTTTTTGTGGGGGCAATAATCCCACCTACTGTTACATTGTAGTGAGCGTTCCCAAAAACACCACCGATCAAGCACAGTTTTTGTGTTTCCTCTTCAAGGCGAACCTAAATAGATAAAAGTCCCTTCTTCCCATACTCGTCTATACATAGTTAGATAAAATTTAAGTTTTCCACATTTTTCTTCATATAATACACTCTAAATATAGAAAACACACACCAACAACTTTATCAAATGGAGAATGAAATGTTTTTGTCAAAACTATATTTGTAAATTGTAACTTTGTTCTATGTACGTACACAATGTTGTAGAGATTAAAATGAGTAACGTACACAGCTCTAGAATTTTCCTTTTGTCCCCTTTTTTCATCGTCTAATATACATTCTCTTGTGGATTAAAAATTTAATTGATTTAAATATCGCATGCAATTAAATTTACAGTAGCTCGTTTTAATCTTATTTAAAGCAAAAATTGTTTATGACATGTGCCATGTGGTGAGTTAGTTTTATGGAACCTTCTAATTTATTTAAAATGCAAATGATGAATAATGACTCTGGTGACGTAAATTGGAATTAAAATACTGCTACGAATATTACAGAAATACCGGAAATAATCTCTGAATAATTTCCTAATGAACTCGTCAAAATTGCTCATCCGAGGTTTAGAGAACTATTGAAATTTTTTGTGAGATTAGTGACATCTAGGTTCAGATAGCAGCATTATAAATGTATATATACAGCTGCAATGAGTCATTCAGGAGATGATACGCTGCAAAAAAGATTAAAAAGAGAAAGTGTATAGTGCGATAAATAATAAGTAGTATTAAAGTGGAAACAGTGGTGTGATTAAAAATAATTGTAAATGGTAAAAGGTGAATTAATAAATAATTGTGGAAATTATTTGTTGTGGTGTTTTAGTTAGTGGCTTTAGGGAAAAATTTGAGTGGGAATATTTCTGGTATAGGTCAGATTCGAAGGACCAGATTTTATGTTGAATTTATTTCTATATTTATACTAGCTGACCCGGCGAACTTCGTACCGCCTCAAAATCAATAAATGTTGTTTAAAGTTATTAGCTTAATTAAATTGAGTTTTTTTATTAAGATAAAATGAATTTCTCTCTCTCTCTCTCTGGCACTATATCCCTTCAAGGGATTTGGCCGCCTCAAATGAGGTTTCATAATAATATTTTCATTTCGGATAATGACTAATGAGTGATTAATTCAGTGATCCTAAACCAGCCGTGCAATTTTTTCCTTGTCACTACCGGGAATCGAACCCGAGACCTCCGGGGCGTATAAAATGAATACTCCAAATTAATTAAATTCAATCAAAATGAAATATATTTTAATTACATTGAAATGAATGTAATTCACGTGGCAGCAAGGCTTTCGTTTTATTGAATTGTTTCGAAATGATTCGCGAAGCATTGTTGCACTACTTTCTTTTAAACTATTTGCTGGGTGGGTTGCAATCGATTCCCTTCAGTAAAGCATCTTGTGATATACGACAGTTTTTGTTTTATTGTCAGGTGCGAGAACGAACAAAACGGATGGTTTGCCGACACGTGAACATGCTACGTACAATAGGCCATGAGAGAAACATTCATTTTCTTCTTTCATTCAGGCCACAAACACTCAAGGATGGGCCTTATGATTTGTTGATCGTTATGGCGAATGCAAGATGAATCAGAAATTGAATTCGTTTAAACTCGAATGGCATAACGGCTGGGATCATCAGAATTCTCGGAATGAGAACTTCCTCACCTTTTAACTTTCCTTGAGTTTTCTCAAAATCAAACGCGTTCCGTTACATAGTTTTGGTTTATTCAGGTTTTAGCATGACGATTACTGCACCAACTTTCAGTTGTAAATTGTGCGGTGGCAAGCCAGCCAGAACCAAAGAGTTTAAAAATTCAGTTGGATAGTTGGTTGTTTCGTCTTTGTTTCTCACACAGTCGATAAATTTGAAGGAATGAAGTGAACCGACGACTAGATTTTGAATTGTGTTTAAGTGATCCCCATTTTTGTTCTTTGCCGCAAGAATTACTCGTTCACTCACCCAATTGTGATTTTTGTGATTAGTAATGATGTTCGGGAACACTTTGTTGATGAGCTCGTCCTTCGTTGAGACAAAATTGCAAAAGTTCTGAGGAAACGGAATCCTTCCGTTCGATTTGTCGACCGGAACACGGCCATTACCGATAATTAACAATTACTTGGAGAAATCTTCGACAGATGGATCCTTTAACCACAGACAATCAAATTAAATTTTTAACTTTCGAGCTAAAAAATGAAAACAAAATATATTTCTGATAATTCTAATGTCATCCTTGTATCTGTGATTTTTCGTTAAACTGCGTGTACGTATACGCAAAAAAAATAAAATATTTTTGGTTGTTTGCGGCTATTTACAGAAAATGAACTCGCAGTTTAAATTTTTACGTTTACATAGGATGAAATATCTCTTTTAGGTTATCTTTGGTTTAACAATGCAACTCGCATGTTTGTCGTCAGCTGAAGTTTCATCACATAGCGCCACGCATAGTCGATGATTTGAGGCAAGCGTTTATTTCATCGACAGTAGTCGATCTTGGAATCACTGGTATTTTTTGACGGAAATTGCCGGACAATTGAATCATTGCGCCTCCAAAACATCTTGAGTCATTGCGTAGATCTTTCATAGATCGATTGAGTGCTTCCAATGCGCATTTGTGCGCCATTGTACATTCATAATCGATGATGATTTTACTTGCTACCAAAACTTTCGCCATTGCTGAGTGTTTCGCAATGTTGCAAGTCGGGTTTTCAGCCGATTGAAGGTTTAACGACAATTTCAACGATGAGCAACTGCTACAGCAATAGCGGACCTCGCACGAAGTGGCCAAAATCAATAACATGAGGAATGCCTTTTCAGTTCCAACGGGCGCATCGAATAAAAATAATCCACCATTTCCATCATGAATTATATAGCTAAGTAGATAAAATAAAAAAAATTGGATAAAAAATAAAATACAAATTTGCATGCGGCCTCCAGTCGGATTCGAATCCAGTACCTTGCGGCCCAAGCCCCGAAGCTTTAACCACTGCACCACTCGTCACATACATACTACACGTACAAAATTCATATAGAAAAAAAGGTTTTTTATTAGATTTTTGGGGTTTTCCTTTTGAGTTTTTCAGGCTTTTCGTTTTTCCTAAACCACCACTGTATTGAGACGAACAAAATAAATAAATGTAAAATGTACAAAATGTATGAGAAAATGGATTTTCTTGATAATTTTCTTTTTGGTGAAATTTTCCGATGTTTTAATAGTTATTATGCTATTCGGAGCGAAGACAAATCTAACTAAACAAAGATCATAAAAATCGGTCCAGCCGTTCTTGAGTTATAAATAAATGGTGTAACTAACCCGACTTTGTTTTATATATATAGATGAGATCCCTCTAGAATTTTGGCTAAAGTTGAAGCCTAGAATAAAAAGAAGCAAAAGTAAAAATTCAACTAAAAATAAGTTTGTTCTCATCTTGGTCCTTCGAGCCGGAAATGGGGATCTATTAACTGGAATTTATTAGAAAATCATTGAATTGCTGCTGCTGTACGGTACAATGGATAGCCACATGGCTTTGGAAGCAAGGTGAGCGATGGTTTTGCATTCATTTAAGGGAATTGATTAGTTGGAAGTTTATGCAACAAATTTATGCAATTCTTCGAATGGGCGACGAGAAAGATGGCCAAGACACGAATTGACAAATTTCAAGAAAATTTCTGCGTTTAGGAAAACCAAATTATATTTTGAACGTCGTTTGTCATGTTTCACTAAATTTTATTCCGATTCTCACACAGCGAATCGGAATAGAATTTAGTTATTTTATTTTCTCTTCTCTCATCGTTTAATCATTCCTCTAATTGACAAAATGGAAGATTACATGATAGAAGATATTCCGAATCAATCTGAAGATGCATATCTCGATTCAATTGCTGAAATAGAAGAATCTTTGCACTTGCATTCCCACCGTCAACTCAATCGCTCTCGAATAGACGGTTACCACAGTTGGATTTGCCTAAATTTGCTGGCAATATTTTGGAATGGCCTTTATTCCTCGATTCGTTTAAACAAATTAATGATAGTTTAACTTTATTGTTTCACAAAAGTTTCAGTACCTCAAAGGTTATTTACAAGGCGAAGCTGAAGTAAAAATACGACATTTGCGCTCAACAAATGAATGCTTTTTAGTCACAGCCAGATATCAAAAGAGATACGCGGTAAGAAATACAACAATTTTTAAGTTTGTCCCGTTCTTCAATGCATATAATTTCAAAATTAGATATTGAATCGAGCGAAGCGATTTTCGTTCTTATTGCGCTATATAGAAATTACATCACGATACTCGAACATTCAATCCTTCGATGCAAAGAAGATCCCGTTATGGTGTAATTTAGAGAACACAATCGAGAATCGGTATGCTTCTCTTCCATTAAATAATTCAGGTGATGCCAAGAAGCCATCACCGCGTTCAGGTGCGTGGCATTGGTACCTCTCACACTGATCAAAATGCATTAGTCGTCGCTATTCATCGCATATTCGTTTACGTAAAATTGCTACATGGATTTTATGATTCATCAACAATTGTCTTGAAAAAAGAATCAATAACCTAATCACTTCCGGTTACTTAACACGTATTGAATGGAAACAGAGTGTTATTCCATTGCAGACACTCGGCCAATTTGAGAAGACAAACAGACCACCAAACCAAAAGCAAACTGACTGTAATCGATCATTGCCACCGAATTTGTTTGCATGGAGGTATCCAACTTACAATGAATCAAATTTCACCAATTGTCACTGCTAGGGCGGATCGAAAGCGGGGATTGGAAATTGACAATTGAAAAATTCTGCATGGGCGGCATGTGTATTGCAACGGCTCGAATAGAGATTTGTGCAGAAGTTGCAAACATTATAAAAAGATGCTGCACATTGCTTCTAAATATAGGACAATACCACCGATCAACCGGCAGGGAGCAGTTACGATCAAAAGCCGTGTAGAGAACGATCGGTATGAATGGCGGTCTATGGAAGAGATGCACAAATAGCTTAGAGCTTGAAGGATCAACCATGTTACTAAGTAAACCGGACTGGACTCTTTGTCGCAAAAATTCGAGAGACACGGATGAAGGCGAAAAAGATCACTTATGATATGCTGGTTTTCAACGATGACGGCGGACAAGAAGTGGTAGTTTGGATTCTGTTCGGGACGAACAAGTTTAGGTAGGCAATGTTGCAATCTCGCCTATCGGCTTGATAGGCTATCACCGTGCTCGAGTTATTTATTCAGAGAAAAAAGCTCATTTGAGGTTTTGACAATTAATAAAAGTTTTTGAGAGATTAGTGACATCTAGATTTAAGTAGAAGCATTATAGGCCGTTTATAACAGTAGTATTGCAGATTATAGTAGAATTATCCTGAAACAGAAACGAGAGTCCGCGACAATCTCGAATATCTAGTGTGGTATATAAATACGGATACAATGAACACAATGAGTCATTCAAGATATTCGGTACATGAAAGACTAAAAAGCAAAAATTACGGATTGTGGATTATAGGAAAATTGGAAAGGAGATATTTTTGGTATATTCGGCAATATTCCAGTAGTGTTAAGTATTAAGTAAATACTGGGAAATTATTCAAAGATTATTTTTAATATTATACGAGAGTTGGTTATGGACCGTTGAAATCCATTATGCTATTCATAATCCAGTGATACGAACCGGACCCAACGTGACATATAAATACTAAATCGTATCAGATCAAATCAAATCACAAATTTTCCAGCTGAAATAAATTAATAATTTTCTTCTAAACGTTTTTACTGTAAAATAATAGGTAGGCAGAAAAGTTAGTGGCCTTTTTATCGGTAGATGGTTTTACATTTATATATTTTAGTAACCATTGATGTATTGATTGTAACAGGCAATTCTTATGTGTGTTTGAAAGGTGACATTTTAACTTGCATTTTGACAAACAATGAAAAAATTCGATATCTTTTACAATTTTATTACACCAAAGTTAAAAACGCGGCTCAGGCTTGCGAAAAAATGTATGCTGTTTGTGGAGAAAGTGTTTTATCACAACCAGCAGCAAAGAAATGGTTCGCGCGCTTTCGTTCTGGAAATATGGATGGAGAGATGCACCTCGCTCTGGCCGACCAACCACTAGAAAAGTCGATGAAATCATGCAGAAAATTGAAAAAGACCGGCATATAAGCAGCCATGCAATTGGTAAAGAACTAAATATTGATCACAAAACAGTTTTAAACCATTTGAAAAAGGCTGGATCCAAAAAAAGCTTGACGTTTGGGTACCCAATGAATTAACATTGGGGGTACCCAATGAATTAGCAAAAAAGGAACGAAATCGAGCCATTTTTAAAGCGAATGTGTTAGCACAACGTGGTGCGAAAAAGATTACGGACCAAACGAAGTGAAGCTTCCCAAAGAAAGGTAATGCTGTATGTTTGGTGCAATCGTGCATTGTAAGGTGCTGCCACCAGGCCAAATGATTGAATCTATTCTTAACTGTCAGCAAGTTTCGCGTTTAAGACAAGTTATTCAGTTAAAACGTCCAGAATTGATCAGCAGAAAGGGCGTTGTGTTCCATCATGATAACGCTAGACCACACACATCATTGATGACCCGGCAGAAACTGAGAGGGCATGGCTGGGAAATTTTGATGCACCCACCATATAGTCCTGACCTTGCACCATCGGGCATATTATTTGTTCTATTTGTTCCGGTTCATGCAGAACCACCTTAATGGTTTTACATTAAATTCAAAAGAGGCCTGCGAACATGAGTTGTTTCGATGTTTCGCCTCTAAACCACAGAAGTTCTACAGTGATGGGATCATTGCTCTACCAGAAAAATGGCAAGAAGTCATCGATAAAAATGGCACAAATTTGGTTTAATAAAGTTCATTTGAAATAAGAAAATTCTTTCTTTCAATGTCACCCAGAAAAGGTCAGGAACATTTTTCCTAACCCTTTATATAAGCTCGCACGTTCAATAAAGTTCTACGCGTAGTATTAAAAACGCTGCATCATTTCTAAAATTTGTGTGATTTTCGTTTGTCACTTTGAAGGCTGCTAAATGCACTAAACAAAGTGCACTAAGCAAGCAACAATTTGTTGGTCGAAGACCTAGATTACTTTTACCATGTAAATTTAATTTTAAATTTTTTACCAAATTGCAGTAAACATTAAGACTTTAAAGTTAGCAGAACCCGCCAAGCAGAACAATACAATAAGCTAAGGAGAGTTGTAGGCTGATTAGTGTCTAATTAAATGAGCTTTTAAAAAATTGTAGATTCTATCCATTCCAACTGAGAGGGTTGTCTGTTCCTAGGTTAAGGTGTCTGAAGTGAGCGTCTGTCTTGTACCAAAAGGCTCGCTTTACAATCTTGCTTCAAATATAACTGACTATTTTAAGATCTATAACCAGTACGTGACCCACACACGCAAAAAGTGGATTGAGCGACTGACCAACTACTACCTACTCTCATAAAAATCTTTAAGTTATGACACCTAAATACAGGCCTCGGATTATTTTATCAGATTCAATTACACCAACGGCTTCAGAAAATTTACACGGACAACCCTATAAAAATAGGAACTTGGATCGTGCTTAGCCTTTTAAGGCCTGGAGATTTCCAAAACCATTTGAACTAGGCTCAACTAGGCAATTTACATACTGACCGTGCAAGTACGTCTGACAGTGAAATTCTTAACACTACCAATGGCTACACTTTCCACTACAGCGGCAATCAGAATGGAGAAGAATTTGGAGTCAGCGAGCGAAGACAAATCAGATGATGTAAAAGATTTGTTAAATGCAAAAATCGGTAGGAACGCAGAAGCTTATTCACATATTGGTCCGTACAGGTTATACATATGCTTTATAGCAACAACTGCAACTTGCTATAATTTACCAACTTGTCGTATCGAGTTTGTTCTTTCATAACATAAAAAAATCACAAGGTAACGTGGCGATCAAATGATGGAAGAAAAAGACGTTACAACAACGTAATAATTGGTTCGACGATAAGTCCCATCAACTAGTCGAAAATAACCGAAAACTGCGTGAAAAAATGGTTGGCTCGTAACACTAGCAACTATCACACAAAATATCTCCGCACCAGAGAGAAGTTGCATCGAAAACATCGGCCTCGAAGAGGAATGCGGAAACTAAATAGACTGTTTTGCTAGCATCAGAAATCTTACTAGAGACTTCCATGTAAGATCCTCAACCTTCAAAACACGAATGGTTTTGTCATTATGGCAAACTAACAATTATGAGAAGTTATCCCACGAATCTATCCCAGCAAATAGAAAAATTTCATCAGGTAGCAATGATCAATAAAAAAAACTATATTTGCTCTTGTGTTGTTAGCCCAGCCTGGAATTTATTAAAAATTACTTTAAATTCAAAAATTAAATCCGTTCCTTTTAAATTTTGCGAATTTAGCCAACGTTTGTGAACTTGGCCCAAAAATATATTTTTTGTCGCTGGCAATACCATTTTTAATTTTGATAACTATCATGACAGAAAACTGTAAAAACAGTTATAAAACAGACAATCTTCAAAATATAATTGAAATATTAGATGTGCAAGTAGAAACTCGGCTCTAAAGTTGATCGCATTAAAATATACTTGAACGCCTCCCAATCGCCCGCCATTTTCGATATATGTAGCTTAGTTATTGCTTTTTATGTCATAAGTTTCAGCCATGTACAAGCTGTCGTTCCGTGTACAACCATTTTAAGAGATGTATGTCGATAAACAACATACGTCATTGCATTCTATTGTTTTCAAATGAAAAAAAAAATGATGCTCAAGAAGCTATGGAATTAATTAATTCGATTTTCAATGAACATTTTGCGGGTCATCCAACAGTAACAAAGTGTTTTACAAGATTTCGTGAATACAATTTTTGTCTTGAGGATGATCCACGTCCAAGTACAGTAAAACAATTTGAAGACGAAGAACTTAAAGTTTTACTAGATCCGTGGAAAATCCGCGTCAAACTCTAAAGCACTTGCAGATCAGTTACAAGTTACTCACTAAGCAATATAACTTCGATTGCATGAGATGGGAAAAATACAGCAGGAATGAAAATGGGTTCCTCATAAATTGAACGAAATGAAGAAAACAAAAATCGAAGAGTTAACATCTGCATGAAAAATAAGAATTTTTTGCAAAGGTTGATTTTGTACGATAAACCCAAACGCAGGAAACCATGGCATGATCCAGGCGAGCTCTACCTCAGTTGCAAAAATGAATATTCAAGCCAGGAAAGTTTTACTGTGTGTCTGGTGGGATTGGAGTCATTTACTACGAACTTCTGGAACCTGGTCAAACTGTTACAGCTGAATGTTACCAGGCCCAGTAGATCAAATTATGTAATACTCTGGAGAAAAAACACCATTTACGGGCCAAGAAAGGCGGAAGGTGATATTGCTGCATGACAACGCTCGTCCACATACAGTAAAATCAACCCAGGTCTCCTTAGGTTGGGGAGTTTTACAGCATGCGGCGTATTCACTAGCCATGGCTTGCTCTAACCACTTATTCAGATCAAGGTCATCATATTTGAAAGACCAGCGGTTCACGAAATTTGAAGATGTACAAAAATGGCTCGATGGCTATTTTACGTGGAAATCACCAAGTCTCTATCTACCTGATAAATGGCAGAATAACAAAGATAATAATAGCGAACATTTCGATAATTAATCTTTGTAACAATTATATTTTCAATAAAGTGGAATTTGAACAAAAAAAAAGCAGAGTTTCTACTTGCAAACCTAATATATAAAAAGGCATCGCCCGATTTTCTTTTAAAACGAATTACGTATGCAAATCTCTAAAACACCACACACCAAAATTTTGGTAAAAACTATTTTGTTAGGCCAAAAATGTTCATTCTTACTCTTTGACCACTCTTCTGGAAAACTTAATCTATAAATTTATTAGGATCTTATATAATGAAATATAAGCGAAAATGATAAAAGCACACAAAAGTGAAAACATGTCTAATCGTGAAACAAAAGTTGTTTTCGTTTATTATCTTAAAGCCAGTCCAACATCCCATATCAGCAATAAATTTAATTTTCAACCACCTAAAAGATGACGAATCTCTATACACCCTAGAGTCAAAACAAACATATCCCTTACCCTATCCTTTATCGGTAAACCGAGTTATAATTCCATTTTGTTTTTTTTTCAATCCTTTAGGATAATCAAAATTCAATTGAGTAAAACGAGTGAACAGACAAAATTCGAACATCATAAAGAAGTTTTTGAAAATATTTGAATATACAAATAGCTAAATATAAAATTTCTTTATTCACTTAAATTTTGTGGTTGTACCCTTTTTTGCTATCAAGGGGTCTGGATCATATTATCTAGAGTATATATGTCTGTATATGGAAAACACAAAGATCAATGTAATTTTTTTAATAAAATTTTAGAGATACCCACCCACCCACACAAACATATCCTGAATTTGCTTGTTATGCACAATTCATTTGCAATTGTTCTGCAGACGTTTTGTATTATAAACTTGTGGAAAAATTGGAAAATTGTGTTATTGGAACTACTCTACTCGTTTATCCCATTGGAGCATTTATATACTCGTACAAAAAAATAAAAAAAACGAATTATTGTTGATAAACGGAAATTGATGTAATTGATTTTGATTGCGCTGATGTTACTGTGGAAGAACAAGGTGGATTGGGAACTAAAAACTTATAAAATATGTCATCGTTCTGCTGAATATCCATATGAATGTGTTGTTTCTAACAACAACACAAAAACAGCGATGTGTATACGAATCCAAGAAGAATAATCGACAAAATTGTTGTGTTAGTTTATACACTGTTAACACATAACTGAGACAGCTATACGCTAATAGGAGAGCTGAACGCTGGCATCATAACGCGAGTGAATAAAATATTAATTTTATGATTTAGATTAAAAACTAAATCTGTTAGGTTTGATTATTGGTTTGAGTCTTTTCGGAAAATATTTCTCAAACGGATTGATGCAGGAAAGTTTTTGAGTAGAACTTATTCAGTGTACTTATACGTTTGAGTGGTTAACATTTAACGGCCAGTAACAAGACGCCAAATGATTGTTAAATGATTTCTATAAAGGTTTAACCTTTCAAATGAGATAGGTTTGAATTAAAACAGGATTGGTCGCGACAGATTTTTTGAAAAAACTCATTCATGCAATTCGTTGTGGCACACTTTGAATAGCTAATAACAGGACATCGTAGGAATTGTACCAACATTCCTTTATATGCAGATATAAGACGAACATTCCGTTATATATACTCTAGCTCCATAGATATTTGCCAGTACGCATCCTTAAGATCGATGGTACTGATAAATGTTGTATTGTCCAAAAGCTAGTAAACCGTTGATTAGTGACAAGAGATAACCATCCTTCACGGTGATTAAGTCAAGACGAATCCTCTCGTAAGCTTTTAGGTTTCACATTACCGGGGAAGACCACGAACTATTACTTTTCTCAATTAGCCCCATTCCAATATGCTATCCAATTCCTAGACTTTAGGGGATACTGAAAAATATCGCTGTTTTACTGGGGCGGCGGCTCTAACGTCTTCCTTGTGCGACAGTACATGCGTTCTTCCTATAGACCATTCTTTTTGAAAGATGAAAATTCCTGGGTCACTTTTTCTAATAATGCGTTTTGTTCTTTACATAGAAATGTCGATCATAATTGTCGCCAAATCAATCATTAAAGGTACAAGTTTAAACATTTAGCAAAAATCTATCACAAGATAAAGCGGTTGATGAGAGCTATAATTCGTTGGTGCTCGCCACCTGTCGTAGATATCAAAGAGGTCAAATATTTAACACTAAAATTATTATGTTCAAGGAAGTCCTCCAATCCGGAAACTAAAACTGAACCGCTGTGGAATTCCATTACAGAGCACCTCAGCGTAGGGTCTATTGTCATAATTTGTAGTGAGAACTGATCCGGCGATAATTTTTTTAATTCCAATATTTAAGACGTCTATTGGACAGGCCAGTTTGTTTTGACGAGGTTTGCGTTGATTTTGTTAGGGGCATTGTTGGTCCTGACATTTCACAAACGAGTTGCACAATGAACTGTTGGTCAGTTATTAGAGCCATTTTGGCAATTAACTTTGATTACATGTTTGGTCCCACTTTCAAAACAAATGCGAGTAGTAAATGGAATGGTACAGTCTTTAAATAAATGCGATAACAGTTCCGCCAAACACTTTTATTTTGTTCATTCGCTTGATTGTTATTTGGTAACGTTTAGGTCATTCAGTTCACGACATATACTGTGTGATACGAAAATTGGGAAGCTGAAAAATGTAGTTACGATATGAAATAGGTTGTAGAATTAAACTATCATCATTGTTTCCGGTGTATAATAATTTAAAATTTGTATTCTGGAGTTTCAGGAATATAATTCACTTGGTGTTGGGAATTAGGGCAAAGCAAATTAATTTTTATCTTTTATTCAGCACCACACCAGAAACCGTCTTATAGTAAATTGGTTAAATATGTTATTATTAAATCATTCTCAGACATTTTAATTTCAGGTGAATATATAGATTCCTGAGGTACTCAATTACGGTAATCCGTAGCGGATTAACATTACAGAATGAATTCTGGGGTTCTTTTTAAAATAAGAAGGGGGCAGGTATCATCTGAAAATGTTAACATTACTTGACACAAACAAATGAGTCAACAGCTATTATAAAAAGGATAAAATAGTCAATTGGTTGTGCGTGAACCTAAGGCTAATATTTCCAAATAGTGGAAATTTCCGACCAATTCTACGATATCCAGGATTTAAAACAAAACAAAATCTCTTTTTGGCAATGGCTCTTTAATTTATTTGATTGTGTCAACTTGGGGCTAACATTTGCACATAGTGGAATTTTTCAACAAACTCTACGATTTCCAGAATTTATCTAAATTAAAGCTACTCAAACCAATAAAATCGATTTGAATTACGAGATCGAACAATACTACCTTCTGTTTGGAAAGAGCGCTTGACTGTCATCCTAAGGCTATTATTTCAACGTAGTGGAATTTTCAGACACAGTTTACGATTAATTTTCTATATTCTTGATATAAATCAATGGGATCGACTAAAGAGACTTAAAAATTAATATCTATACAGGGTTCCCAGAATTGGACCATCAAACGAAGCAGCAGGGTGATAGGAAAACTTATTTCCAACGAAAACAACCAAGTAAAGTTTTTCGAATTGTTGATGGTTATTCCACTTGTGTTTTTAGTGAAATCGCGAAAAAAACCAAGAGTTCTATTGTTAAAGTTTTTTTAATACTATCTAGAAGAGTGTGCCTTTCCAAAAAAGTAATTTTTATAAGGTGCATTATTATCTGTCAAATAAAAACAATGGTTTTGTAAATTGTTTTTGGTTTTCGCAATTTTTTGTTGATATTTAAGTGATGCCAGCGGGGAAATAATGTACTACAGAAAGTTGAACCAGTATCAGATCAAAAATATGCGATACTAAAGCAAATTTTAAAATGGTATCACACACGGGGCTGGTCGTAAAAGAATGTTTTTATCAATTTTTTCACAAAGTAAGTCGTGTTTATTAAAAGAAGCACTTAAAATGTCGATTTCTAAAATCGATGCTTTGTCAGAAATAAAACAAAATGAATAAAATATTTTTTTTTATTAATTTTAAATATTAAAATAAGTGTTCGAAGTGTCCACGATTTGCCAAAATACATAAACGGCACTGCCGTATAAAATTTTGCTTAATCCGTCGAAACGCACGTTCGTTACTATTAATAATATTCGATGCTTCGATTATACGTTGCCGCATCTCCTGATCGGTCTGGTTTACTCTTTCATAAAACCAGCTCTTTATAATAACCCCCCAAAAGTCAAAAACATTTAGATCAGGAGACCGCGATGGCTATGCAATGGACGAACCCCACTTATAATCCAGCGGCTTGGATACTTTACGTCCAGGTGTTGTCCCACTAGCCATCCCGATGGCAAAGTGGTCAGCATGCTTGCTCCAGCGACCGGAGGTCCTGGGTTCGATCTCCGGTGGTGACAAGGAAAACATTTCACGGCTGGCTTAGGATCAATGAATAAATCACTCATTATCCGAAATGAAAATATGATTATGAAACCTCATTTAAGGCGGCCAAATCCCTTGATGGGAAATAGTGCAAGAGAGAGAGAGAGAGAGAGAGTTATCCCACTACTAGTGTATAGTGAGGGGGGCTTCATCATACTGCAGCCACATATTTCCACTTGTTTGTATAGAGAAATATCATCAAGTAATTTATCCAAGTCATTTTCTATAAAACTTAGATAGACTTCCCCGTTGATCCGACGTGAGATTTCAAATGGGCCAATCAATTTTCCGTCGACTATTCTCGCCTACATGTCCACTCTGAATTGGTGTTGAAACCCAATAGCGCAAATTATGGATGTTGAATATCCCCCCTTTTGAAAAATGTTTCGTCATTAAATAAAATTTCGTTAAAAAACTGCGAATTTTCTTGGTATCGACGCAGCATTACTTGACAAAATTACACCCTTTTTTCGAGGTCAGCAGGTAAAATGTGTCGTAAATGTTGCACATGGTAAAGATGCAACTAATTTCATTTTAAAATACGATACAACGTGAACCGAAGCACTTCCGAACGTCTTGATAAGCAACGAACACTTATAGACGAGTCCATTCCAATTACTTTATCTCCGTCTATATCAAGTTGACCGACTGTGCCATATCTTCTCATGCGACCCGGGACTTCGCCTTCAATGTACTTATCAAGTGGCGGAGAATCATATCACAATGGACTTGCAAACTATTTTTTTAAAGTAAAACAGTCATCAGATTTTTGTATCTTTGAGTGAATCTCATTACCTACGGGTTTAACCTATCAAACGAAGCATGTTTCGTTCAAACGTTCAAATGTAGACTTACTCAGTACGTTTTTCTGAACAAACTGTTAATAAATATGCTGCAGTTGGAATAGGCAAATAAAAGAATCGAATTACGTGTCTTGTTATTGGACTGATTGGGATACACTCAACAATCCAAGGAACCGAATATAGCATTATTTAAAAAGATGGTGCTGACCAATTGAGATATTATTTGATCTTGGTTCAAACCATATTTAATCAGTTCGTAAGAGTTGTTTCTACATATATAATTCCGTTATGGTGCAATCTCTGAGATGCCTTGTTAATGGCCTAAATGATATACAATCAATAGCTGTTTGATAGCTAAAACCCGTAGAAGCTGTTCCTGTATAATGAAATTTTGGTGCAATCTGTATGTTTTGTTATTGGCCAAAAATGAGATTCCCTCCAAAATAAAAAGAATAAATGAGAGTTTTACTAAAAAACCTGCTGAGCAAGTCTATATTGAAATGATTCACACAACGTTTGATGCCGAAGACGGTAAGGAATTATTTCTATGTATTGGGTGTACAAATAAGTTTCCGACCTTTTTAGATAAGTGTCGTTAGTATCACTGCTTGCATATTATTCAATCGAGCAATACATGTTTTTTGAAGGTTGAATGTCAAGCTTGAACAATTACACTGTGCTTGAATTGCAAACTTTGTTTTCGTGACAAGCGGGACACCCGGGGGGTAAACCTAATTCGAGTACGCTGAATTCGTATCGCATTCGACATGTTTTGGCCCTGAGTCAAAATATACCCTCATTTTCACGTTGATAGCTCTTGAACCATTAAGATTTTTGTTATACTTTCTTCAGCAAAGTTGTTGCGCAGGTCAAGACCAACAACTTAGCCGAACATATCAAGACCGAAAAACCACATCTAATTTTTGTTTGCTTTTCATTTCGACGAAAAATACTGCTTTTATCATTTTTAATCATTTTGTTGAATTTAAATCGAGTAGAATCGATCGAATAAACATCGCATCGACAAATATGGATACAATAGAAACTATTTAAAAAAAAGTTCAATCGATTCAAATGATTTTATGGTGATTTTTCCTAAAAAAAATTCCTAAAAAATTAACATTTTTCTTCTCTTTGACAAAACAATGGCGTGCCGTTGCGATAGTGGATAAAAATCCTGGATTTTTCCATCCCATCGTTTTAACCAATTACATCACGTAAATTATCACTTTGGACGGCAGTCCAAACTAGTGACGAAAGCACCTACTGTTCTGGAAGTCGAACTCGTATATAAACAGATAGTTTCGAAATTTTCCCTTTGAGGCCGCCAGGATCATGTTGTAAACCATTGGAAAGGTCTTGAAAAGTAGACCCAAATAATGTATAAAAACTGGAATTTCTACCAACATTGAGTGGAGATATGACCTTCCGAAAATTGCCCCAAAAAATTAGTTTTTCAGGTATAACTGCCCCAAAAAGTGCCCCAATTATTTTTTAACTAGCAAATTATGTTATATGTTTGCATTTTGGTCCAATACCTGGGATGCCTTGTTAAAATAAAGTTGAACTGAGCAAGTCTATAATGAAACGGTACAATCGTTGTTTGATTGGCTAAACCCGTAGGAGTGATTCCTATATGGTTTCATTGTGGTGTAATCTCTATGATGTCTTGTTATTGTGAAAATAATTGTGATGTACTCAAAAATAGAAAGAGCCGACGAGAGTTTAGGTCGTTTTCGTAGGTCCGATCTATATGAAGCATCATTGTTTGGTAGAATTTTGGGTATGATATCAAAGGGCCGAATGTCGGAGGGCCAATGTCGAAGGGCCGAATTTCAAAGGGCCGAATATGTCGAAGCGCCGAATGTCGAAGAGACGATTTTCGAAGGGTCGAATGTCGAAGGGCCGAATATGTCGAAAGGCCGAATGGGTCAAAGGGTCGAATGGGTCGAGGGGCCGATTTTTTTTTTGTTTTTAGAATTATGTTTTTGTAATTCTTTTATTTAATTAAATTATTGTTTTTATTTTTGGAGCCTTATGCCTATTATCAGAAGGCTCACATAGGGCCGAATGTCTCAGGTGGCGCATGAAAAAAATTTTCTTCAACAAAATGTATCGCTGACTGGATACGTGGAATTTTATGAATATCCAAAAATGAAACATAGTAAAATACATAAATTCATAAGAAATTCATTTATGTATAATAAAAAAAAAAATACAAAATATTCCATAAAACAACAAATTTAAAAAATTATATTTCTAAAAACAATAAAAAAATAAAATCGGCCCTTCGACCCATTCGGCCCTTTGATATTCTGCCCTTCGACATTCGGTTTATGAGCTTATTTTTAACGACTATTCAACAACTTTTGGCTAACAATTTCATTGATAGTATTATTTAAAATCGAATCATAGTATGGTTTTAAAGACTTTAAATTATGGTGTTTAAAGGGTTGCAATAGGGTGTTATTTCTTTTACGAGTAGTTTTATAACAGTGATGAAATATGTTATTTACTATATTTTATTTTATATTTTAATTCATATTAATATTAAATACCGATTACGTGTATTTAGAAAACTACAGATTATATTTATATATATAAATACAGGGTGTTCCAAAAGTGGAGGGCCAAACGAAGCAGGGTGATAGAGGAGATCTTTTCCAACAAAAAAAGCCAAATAATTTTTTTTCGATTTGTTGATGGTTAAAAGTTTTTTTTCCTACCAGAGTTACTTAAATATCAGTAAAAATTTTGTTTGAAACGAAATGGCTTCACAAAACCATGGTTTTAATTTGACTAAAGATATGAAAGTTAACAAAAATGACTTTATTTGAGAGGCATACTTTCCAAGATCATATTGAAAAAGTAATACAAACAAAAGAACTGTTAGCTTTTTTTAAATTAATTTTTTAGTGCATATTATACGATTTCACCAAAAAACACTAGGAGTGGAATAACATTTTAACCATCAACAAATCGAAAAAAATTTATTTGGCTTTTTTGTTGGGAAAGATCTCCTCTATCACCCTGCTTCGTTTGGCTCTCCACTTTTGGGACACTCTGTATATAATCCTTCTGTACGTGTGTATGTTATTGAACTCCTCCTAAACGGTGGAACCGATCTTAATGAAACTTTATGTGTGTGTTTGAGTGGATTCCTGGTTAGTTTAGATTTACAATTGGACCTGGTAGGTGGCACTGCGATCGCGTTCTAGAATTTTACTTTTTTATGTTATGACAAAATTTAATTTTTTGAATTTTTTAAGATTTTTGGCTAGCCTTTAGTATCGCATCGCAAATTGACTGTCGCGACATTTTTGTGAAAATGGACATAATACTAACTAAAAACGTAAACATTATAAGCGGCCATTTTATAGATATGTATTTCAATTTTTTACATATTATTTATATTTTTTTCCGCTTTTGGATTAAAATTTACTATAATTTTGTTTAAGGTGGTTATAATTTGAACTAAAAAATTGTTAAAGAAGAAATTGATAAAGAATGCCATCTTAGGGATATTTTTATAAATAAAATACTAAAATCAAAATGTATTTAAATATTTAGCGAAACATAACTAAATTAAAATGCTTGGTTAGGTAAATTTCATTTATAAATAAATAATTTAAATTTTAATAAGTTACATGCGCTTGGTATTTGTAGTACGTACAACTATCAGAAAAAGGGTGCAATTATTTTTCTTTTTAGTAGGTGTCATTAATAGATTCTATATAATCCGCTCCTACGTTTGGCACGCAGTGCGACATGTTTTTATATTCCGGCTTCTACGCCCCCCGAAATTAAAATCTTAAGACCCCCGGAGGGCTATGCGAGGAGGACCGCTGGTGTCATTAATAGATTCTATATAATCCGCTCCTACGTGCGGCACGCAGTGCGACATGTTCGCTGATCCGGCTTCTACGCCCAATTGTACCATTATTTCCTTCCCTTCCCACTCTTAATTGCATATATTCATAAAAAAATATTGAATTTGATTTATTTTTAAATCATATTTAATATTTTTTGATTAAACATTATTTTACTAACGATAAACGAATAAAATTTTAAATTTTAGTTTATTTATATTTCAATAGATGGCACTAGTTAAACATTTCGAAAATACCACAAAGCACTATAATAATTAAGAGAAGTCAAGCTAAACAACAGGCGCCGCAAAAAGATGACGACAAAATATTTAATCAAGAAACCAATTTCCTTTTACATTACTATGCGTGTATGCGTACAAATATTTTATTCTCGTGTAATGTTATTTTTATTTTCATTCATTTGTTTTAACAGACAAACAATACCAAGCAAGAATAAAACTATTTGTTTGTATTGAGTGTAGTAGCAGTAGAAGGAAAAGAAAACAAAATCAGAATAAAATAACATGTAGCTGCCTGGTTCATTAGATTGTACGTAATTTTCTTGTATTTTTTGTTCTTGACCATTACCTGATTGTATGTAAATAAAGAAAACCGAATGCACATACATACATTCATAAATAAATACTGTTCTATTTAATTTTTTAGGCATAAGTGTGTGTTGTAATATTTTTTAATTTGTATTTTTGGTTTTTGTATTATGTACTGCAAAATCAAGAAAAGATATTTCTGAAGTGTTCGTTGTTCAATTCAAAATTATTGTTTACTTAATGGTAATATGACACAATTTTTAAACCATGTTAAAATGTCAACACAGATTTCATATAAACCTCTCGCTGAGGCTCAAAAAAATCCCGAATATGTGATCTTTGATTACGGAAAATTTGAACATCCACCTACTTTGCATATTGCAATCGATGCAATATACATATTCCAGGCGAAACATGGCAGGCTCCCAAAGCCATGGTGTGAAGCGGAGCAACAGTTTTTAAAAACTGACAATGGAATTCAATATGATGTAGAGAGTTGATTGAGGACTTGGTCGTCACGTTCGTTAAGGTAATACGAACTATATTTTTGACTAATATCTCAATTTCTATTAAATAATATCCCCAGGCCATAATATTCTTATAGACTTGTGTCGGCAAGTTAGACCCAATCAACGCATGTCTTGGCAGAATCAGTGGCCAATAATTTAAGAAAGAATGAAATGATACATTTTTACCTATTTCCAATATTTGTAGTTTAATGCCATCGAGTGTTTTGCAAAAGAGAAACCAACGTCCAACAGAAGATGATGTTAAACCGATTGGCAGCCGGTATGATGGAAAAATTGCTGGATTCGGTAAAATATTCCAGGATAAACTTGGCAAATTACGATAAGAATCCACATGGCGTCACTCGATGATTCATAACGCGATGGTAAACTTATAACAAATTATCTCATCCTTCAGATATTTTAATGTTGGCGCTGGCGCAATTGGATGTGAACTGATCAACAATTTCGAGATTGGTTTAAGCAGCAATGGTGGTGAAATCATAGTCACTGATATGAATTTGATTGAAAAATCCAATTTAAATCGACAATTTTTATTCCGTCCCCATGATGTGCAAGAAGTAAAATCAGGAACAGCTGGTGAAGCTGTCAAAATATGAATCCCGATATATTGTAACGCCAATGAAAATCGAGTATAGGATAGGTGTCAATAAAAATAAAAAATACTAAAAATCTATTTAATAACAACTTTTATTAATTATTATTTATAACAACTTTACACATAATTTAATCTAAAGTTGTTCTCCACTGTCGTTTAGTTGGTCCATATCCCGGTTTTATTTTATTTAATTTGGCTCGTTCCATTTGCCATTTACAGTGTTTTCTGATCAGTATTAAAATCATTAAATTCAGCAACTCCACACGATGGTTATAACAGGAATGATTATTATTATAAAAGCTTTTGTCAGACTGTTCATTTAAAAGAATATTAACCACATTACATTTCGAGCCATATCGGGCATGCGATTTAAAAAAATTATCAAAGATAGATATTTGCTTTCGACATAGCTTAAAAAATGATTGAGAAGGTGCTTGTAGTTTTCCAAAGCAATCTGACATATAATTTTTGTGCTTTATTAAAAGCTCAGAAGTGCATTCTACGTAGTCGTTTTCTTTTAAAAGTGTTATTGCACAAGCAGCACAATTAAATTTTTTTAAAATTCTATTTACCAAATAACCTGTAAAATACCTATTTGATGGATCTGATGTAGAAACTAATGATCCTGTATCGGTAAATTCTTCCTCGATTTCAATTACAACTAAATATTCGTCTAAATCGTTTTCTGCGTTTTGGTCATTATTTGTGCAAGTTAAGCTAGAATTTGGCATTTCAAAACTTTCTTGTAAGCATTTGTCAAGGGCTCTTTCTTCTCGAATAACTTCTAATAGGTTATCATCAATATCTTCTTCACAATTTGATAGTGTCGTGAATGGTGTGAGGTATTTAATAGATAATAATTTAGAGACTGTGTAGCTAAACTCTTGAACGGATGGATTGAAGGTATTTCCATTAGCAGATCTAATTAAAGAAAACGTATTTTCCAAAGCGTCCTGATTTAGTCTTGACGTAAGTAAATATTTTATATTGAGGTTCTCGTGCGTTAAAGACCTAAGCAGTGAGAGAATTCCGCGAATAGTTTGAACCATTCCATCAAATGAGTAAACTTTCTTTTGGTTAACTAATTTAATTGTTTGCATATAAGTTAACATTTCGTTAAGGAATTTGAATGTGACGCAATCCTCCTCATTTTTTAAAGCACACTTAAATTTGTTTGGATCATACAAACTTTTTGAGTTCAAACAATCAAATAATTTGTCTAAATTGTCAAAAAGAATTAAAGTGGCGGGTACCTTTTTTCTCGCGGTATCAGAGAACTTATTTAATTCGAATCCTGTTTTTATTCCAGCCACAACGCTTCGACTAAATACTTGAGTGGATAGTTTGACCTTCATTTTATCAAAATGGCCTGGATTAACATGCTTGTCTGTTAGTTTTGGACACATTCGAGTTGGAGATGACTGTTCCAATTTGTACAATTCACGAATAACTTCTCAGCTAGCTATACCACCAGGCGTTTCAATATCAGACGTTAGCATGCAGTTGCGGAAGGATTTAAATAAGTGTGGAGGATCAAAAATACTAACAATTTCAAAATTGCTGTCGTGATTTATAATAGGATTTTTAGTATTAGTTCCCATATTATTTAGATCTTTTCGATTGTTCAGTTAAGTTTAAGGAGCTGCACAATCTCAAGTTAGTCTGTATTAACGTAGTTAACGAATTTGATGAAATCGCGTTTTCTGAGACGTAGTAGCTTAAAATATTTTTCCAGTTACCAACAATACCACGCACCATGAAAACACACACGTAACTGCCAATTTCAGACTTTCTACAATCATCACCTAAATCAACAAACCCATCGACACAATCTCGAATTGAATTATATTTTAAATCTTTACGAATCTTAATTTCGTCGAAAATTAAAGTGCATTGCCTGTGTGTTATATCTAAACTTTCAATTTTTTCCTTTAACTTAGTTAGCATTAATGTATTATTCGTTCCCGGGAAGAAATTTTTTATTGGTTGCCACCGAATAAGCGAAGCTTTCGACGGTAAATCGAAATTTAGCCTATCTCTCATGAAATTGTACGATTTAGGGGAACGGTAGTAAATATTTTGAGCCAATATTTTGAACGGTTCTGGCCACTTCTGCGTTTTTGACCTGTCTGAAAGCAACAGTTGACAAAAATTTTTAGAATGTTCACTTTTATTTTTATTAGCAATTAAATTGTTTAAATTTGACTTAGGTTGATTTTTAAATTCTACGAATTTTCTTTTTGCTACTCTATTTTGTTGCTCTAAGTTTTTATTTTTTTTTAGTAGTTTCAACTTATCATTTCGTAGTTTATTGATTCGTTGAAAACACTTTCGATTTAAAGAACGATAAACTTCTACATTTTTTTCATTTCTTTCGCAATAACTGCACGTGGGCTGTTCAACTTCCAATACGTCGTCAAAATATGGGTCCGGCAATTGTGAGATTTCGGTTAATGACATGATTTCATGTTGTTTTTTTGGATAACTTTTAATATTTGAAGGATCAAAACGCAGTTCTGGTAACGGTGAAACTTCAGAAGGTAGGTTTAATTGCTGAGTACGAGTTTTAGTCTCAAAATGTATATCATCAATTGTACAATCGGCCTGTAAAGTAGGTGTATTTACACGTTGGGGTAGACTTTGCAAACTAATATCACCATCAAAACTCGGTTCTGGTAATGGTAAAACTTGTAAAGTTTCGATATTCACTTGTTGAGTATATAACTCAGCTTCCGAATTTAATTTATCGATGAAGGTTGGGTTATTTAAATTAATTGCAGTCGCTGATGATGAAGGTATTTGCAAAGTAATGCCCCCATCATCAATATCCAAACGAGGCAGACATAACGTTGGGACAGCCGTTAGTTTAAGCTTCCGCTTTAGAAAGCAGCTGGGCTCAAAATGTTTTGAACATACAAATATTCGCTTTTTACTCAATGGTAATATGCCACAATTTTTTAACCAAAGTTCGTGGCTTGAATAATTAGTGGAATATTTAAATAGGCGAGCACCGTCTCGTTGCTTAGAATTGCAATGCAAAACTGCACATTTAACGCCCGACGGTTTACTCATATTAAAGATGAAGAGAAATAATCAAATTCAATCGAATATGTATATAATTTACTCGTATTTTCGATTAAAAGAAAATTATGGTAAAATCTAAATTTCAAAATGAAAATTAATTTTAACTTTAAATAATAAAAATTTATGATTTTTGCTGAAATATTATAATAAAACAAGAAAAACACTAGTTTGAACGATTTACGTAAAATATTACACTTCACACTTTAACACCTGACACAATGAACGAAAACCACAATGAAATATCTTATTTCTGATTTTCTAGTAAATACATTCAAAAACCAAAAACAAAAAAACAAATTAAAAAATATTATGACACACTCTTACGTATAAAAAATTAAAATAGTATAGCATTTATTTATGTATGTATGTATGTGCTTTCAATATTTTTATTTACATACAATTATGCTAATGGGCAAGAACAAAAAATACAATAAAATTGCATGTAATCTAATAAAACAGGCAGCTACATGTTATTTTATTTATTCCGATTGTGTTTTTATTTTCCATCTGGCAGTAGAAGTACTACACTCAATACATACAAATAGTTTTACTCTTGCTTGTATTTTTTGCTGTTTATCAAACCGAGGTTTTTGTTACATATGAATTTTGTTATTGTAGTAGTCTGAGGTTTATGTCGGAAGTTAATATAGGTTCAAAAAAGTAATCTATGAAGAGCGTCGCTAGTAAAAAAATGGCATCTAAGAAACACACCGCTTGATTTCTCTTAGTTATTATAGTGCTTTGTGAAAATACTTAGCAGAGACACTTTTGTTTTAGTTCTAAAATATCCACTTTTGATCAAAACGGCGCCACCGTCGTATTACTGTCAAAAAATTTGCGATGCGATACTAAAGCTGTTTCAGATTTTTTACATATTAAAACATATAACCCCAAAATTGCACCACCCCACCACCTGTAAATTTTCTGTACGTGTGTATGTGACTGAACTCCTCCTAAACGGCTGAACCGATTTTAATGAAATTTTGTGTGTGTGTGTGTTTGAGTGGATCCCTGGATAGTTTAGATTTATAATTGGACCCGATAGGTGGCATTGCAATCTCTAGGAGTTTTTTTTTGTTGAATAGTTTAAACTTTCTGAGAATAATTCATAGTTATGTTTGTGTACCATAGCCGGCGCTGATGTCGAATTCTGTGATGTTTGACGTACGCATCAGTACATGTGCAAGCCACTTGCGTCGTAGCTTGGCGTTGTTTTGATGTTTCAATTTCTGTTTGCGTGCGTATTAAATGTATTATTCATCGACAAAACATATTGAAATAATGTTTAAAATCACAAATGAAGTGTATTTAAACACATACATTGAAAAAATGGGTAATGTGCAATGTTGAAGTGAATACCGTATATGATCGTCTATGAATTTCAATTATATACATGTACATTCAGTGATAATCAATCTAACCCACTCTTCTGCATCGCATTCCCAATATGCAATGCCGACGGAATTCCATTTACATTCGCGTTCTAAAACTACACTGCTTCTATGGAAAGAACCATGTGTATCACGCGGAAATTCGTACTCCCCGCCAAAGAAAAGTGTCACAAAAATTCCGGTGTCGGTGTGAATCCCAACTAAAAAGAGAAAAAAAAAACACAGAAACAAAAAGCACGTGTTTGTATATATTTTCCTATTGGAATAAATAACAATTCTTATTGGAAATAAAACAATTTTCCATTTATAATAAAATAAATATTAATTTTTTATTAGCACAAAAATACACAATTAAATTTTATAACACAAATTTTATAAATTAAATTTTAAGCACGTTCACCATACGTCTTGTTTGTTCACCATACGCGCATCCAATTGAACATCCCAAGCACAACCGATCTTGAAAAGAAAAAAATGCTTTGAAAATTTACTACGTAAATGTATTTCGCGACGACGCCATTGTGAGACAGATTTCTATTACCTGTTTAGTCCAAATTTGTACATCGCGATCACTAAATAACTTAATAATTATTATTTTATACTTAAATTTAAAACTATTTACTTTAACAAATAGAAAACATTATAATGAAACACAACACTTTAAAGAAAAAAAATTTAGTTATGTAGTGCAACCGTGCACGTCGACTTGTCAGAAGAAACTGAAAATAAAAGATACAATCGAAACTTATAAAACGAAAATAATATTACCGCGAAATAGAAAGAGAAAAACAATTATTTTTCTCCAAAATCAATATTTTTGTGTATTTGATATTTTGTAGTACGGAATTTTATACGACATTTGAGCAGTTTTTTCCACACAGTGGAATAATTGCATACTGGGTTTGGATCGCTGACCAAGATCCCAATATCGTTTTTTCGCCACAAATATATAAAGACGCATTAATAAAGATTGAAGATATTTGCATTCTCATTTCGAATATGACACTCATTTAATTCGGTATACCCTCGCCTAACTGTCCAGCAACAAACTTCATTTACAGCAACGTTCAGCGTGAGCAACAGTTTAGTGCTGCCTCTTTTGTTGCTCACTGCTGACAAAATGTGGATTCTTTTTTTGGACGCACTAGACGGCATTTGCAAAATATTCCTCATCACACTGATACTTGCGCGCATTCGATCACAAAACCATATTGCGTTGGCCATTGCTTCATCTGGCATTTGCTTGATGTTGGAAGGACTGCACATTCCAGCTGGCTAAATTTTTTCAAAAATGCACTATTCCTCACAAGCATTCTCTTAAACCTCTCGATAAACCGATGAAAGATCTCAACGATAATAGCAGACTTTTTGGTGGTGCTCTCTACTGTTGCTATCCTGTCCGGTGATTTCAGACAGATATTGCCGGTCATTCTACGCGTTACATGTGTGAACGAAAATAACGAATTTTGGAAACAATCACACCTATGTTGAAATGAAAATACATTAAACCTTAACATAAATATGCATGTCCAACTGCAAAACGATCCATCGGCACTGTTAAGTTTTTTCTTTGTTTACTATTTTTGAATCAAAATGAAAATCGTCCAAATTTGCACATATGTGTACATATGGGTCAGTGGATCCACAGCGTAGAAGCGTCCATTTTCATGAGTCGCCACATCTTCAGTCATTTGTAGATCGATTATGAGCTCACCGACCAACTGAGTTTCACACACTGAAAAACACAACCGTCAGACATTTACACACATGCAACAACAGCGCAATATCTTTTTTGCAACAACATCAATCTCACAAAAAGTATCCCCTCTTTCGCCAAATGTGCCAAAGACAGGCACCAAATATCGTCCGGCCGTGACACGAGAATTGAACGGCGCAGAAATTGCACTCATTTTTTATTTTATTTTCAGCAACAGCAAATCACACAATGACGAAACGAAAAGACTAAATTGTCTAACTCAATGTCAAATGTCACTTAGTATGTATATAGTTTATGGAAAATTCGAATATCGAAGAAACGTTTGATGCTGAACCCGCTTGTAGCAGGCAAGCCAACGTTCGGGCAGGTCTGTCGGGTTCGCTAGTTAAATTATAAAATTTGACAATATTATCATATACATACATAAATTTAATAAGATAAGCAACATGGCGGCCTGTTTGTCTCTTTTTAACACTAACTATTTGTCTCGCTCGCATACTAGTAAAAACTAACACATACTTAGCTTTCAAGAATTCTTATTGGATTCGTATACGTATTTTTGTTATTTTTTTGTTAGAAACTGGACACGTTGATAGTAGGAAAAGGATAGTGTGCTTTTTGTAATTTTTATAAGGACAATTCTTGTTGTCATGAGTTTTTTTTATTTCACTCAAAATCCTTATAAGAAATATTGTTACAGTGTACTTACTAATACATATTTATTTTTGTTATACACAAATATTTTGTATTTTGTACGTACATTTTCCAGGCTTTTAGATAAGTATAAATTATTCCATGCTTGTTTTCTGGAGAAATACTACAGATACATACATTTCTCAACAAAAACAGAAACACGTAAAGTAGAAAAATGAAAATTTATTTATTTTTCTGTTTGTTTATCATCATCATCATCATCCCATCATTATCATAATCATGATCAACATAATCAGCAAAAACAGAATTTTCATTATTACATAATCAACATAACGACAACGTTGCTTTGTTTGTGTTGTATGTATCCTGCTCTGCTATTGACATAATACGTACTCCTGTATTCCTAAAGTACAAAGACAACAACGACGAATGATGGATTTTGATTTGAATAAATTTATGTTAATCAGTGTTTTGTGTTGCGTGTGTATGTGCTGAAGGAGTGTGAAAATGTACATAACACAAAAAGGATATGTTTTTAAGGAAATGTAATATGATAATCAATATTATTATACTGATTTACATAATCATGTCATGGGATTATGGATAAAAAGAAGTTTGTTACATGTCAATAATTCATCCGCTACACGTTTTAACAATATGTACTCATCTTTGATATAAGATTAATCTTATATATTGCATATATATAGTATATACAGGGATATGTATATATACTCTGTATATGTAAAATACCATTACAAATAAATGATCATTACACCTAAACAATTTATATTCATTCATTTTATAATTTTAATGAATATATGAATGAAAATTGAACTGGGTGGGGGAGACGATATATACGAGATACCAAGTAAATTCATCTCTAAAATATCAAAACTAAATAATAAATTTTTCCATTTATTTCTAAAATAAAATAGGGCCAAATTCCCATTCTAGCCACTCGAATGTTAAAATCTTACAGTATTTTGGTATGTACTTCCACCTCATATAGTAGGACCCTAATCCATTGTGTTTTTGCTAAACTACTAACAAAAAACAATTCAATCGAATCAAATAAAATAATAATGTTCTCGTTTTTATCTCGTTCCCTACAAGGAAAACTTGAAATTGAAAATATCAATTTTCATTTTTCTTCTGCACTATACGAATATAAGTATACAAGTATAAATACCGTCCTGAAGCTAACATATATGTATGTACACACAAGCACAAATACAAACACCTTTTATATGAATAATAATTTGGAAGATCTGTTCCCATCGTCGTTCATATCTTGTACACACAAAAAACACAAGCAACTTTAGTCTTATTCTTGAACTAAGTTTCAAAATTCTTTAATAATTCATGGAAAATGAGGAAAAAACTTTTTTTTTGTTTCTCGCGAAAATTATACGTTTCCCTCTAAATAGTATTCCATCTCCAAATATATCGTTATATATTTTTGCTGTATTATAGCTGAAGTAGGATTTTATTTATACACCCGCACACGTACCACGGACAGTTTTGGTTTTATTATACTATATACAAATACTGTATGTAGATATAATTTTGCTGTGGGACCCATAATTCAACATGCGTTATGTATAAATCAAAACGAAAGCCTTGGTTAATTAAAGCAACAACAACAAAAACGGTTCAAAACGGTTTGCTATTTTTGTTACTGTAGCTTCGAACTATTTATATTGCTTAATGTACGTACAAGATAAATATTTTCGTATCAATCAAATCGAATTATGTTTTCCATTAGTCCAAACCGTTAATTTTTTGTTCCTGCTTGTATAATATTCGATTCGATAAAGCCTAGTCATTCTTCATAGTCAATTATGGGATACATAAAAATACATTATCTCCTCATAATTGATATATTATGTACCTGAATACAAAAAAAAAAAAAATTAAATAAAAAATTAGGTGGTGGTAAAACTTTTTGCTATATGCAAAAATGAATACATATCCAAGCACACATGCATAATGGAAAATCAATTCCTGTATTTCAGCAGTCAGAATGTACACCCCCGCATAAGAAAATTTCAAGGGCGTAATGCCATAGTAAGAACACAGTAATTTAAACAATATGTTCCAATGTAATAACAATTTTAATAAAACGAATAATAACAATAATATTTCCGATCTTTATTTCAAACATATGGATTTTCTATATTTAATTTAAACATAAACTTAATCAAATGTAAATTCCTATCAAAAAACTTGAAACCTCTTTCGACGAGCTTTTTTAGAATGGTAAAACCACCGTGAGCAAAACGAGTTATAAAATTTGCATTGATTAAATATTTTGTTGGGCAACCTGCGACACTGATTGTAAGCATTCGGAACATATTTAAATAAATATAGATTCTACAATATCCTGTAGCGGTTAGAATATTGCAACCAAATATTCTAATCATAAATAGTGAAAAGATAACATCTCACAAACTCATTGCAACCTCATCAGATGTACGTATATATGCGCAAGACAGACACTACACCCCCAACAGGAAAGCTATTGGCGACAACCTATCGCGATCAGTCCCCTTTCAGAGCGAAGCTTATTAGAGAGATCTGAAGCGCCCCCTCCCCCGGAGCTCTGTTTAACTCTTTCAGAGCGCATTAGGATTTTTTTTAAGTAATAGTTTTGCTTAAAATGCTCCAAAATGTTCTGGTTTGGTGTTTTTCATCACCAGGACTTATAAATTGAGCTTTAAAATTTGTCCATTTCTGAGTACAAATTCAATCAAGAGCCAAAAAAATTGTAAAATGAAAACACCAATGAAATATTTTATTTTCAGAATAACGATGTCTTGTAAAGAATTCAAAAACATAAATTTCCTTATAAATAATAATACGTATGAATAAATAACAAATCTTTAGTCATTCAGGCGCAATTAACAGTTATGGCGGTATTAATTAGTACGGAATTGGTAAAAACAATTGTTTTTTGCATTAAGACATAGATATACATACATACATTGCATTTTTTACAGTAAACCCTAAATTTTCCATGGCAGTTTGAAATTTTCCATCTGGACGAATTTGATGCAATTTCGTGAAATGGTAAGTGATCCGTTTCATCAAGATGGATTTCATCTATCGGTCGAAATCATATGTTACTTTTTTGGAAGTACTTGGTGTAGGAGATGATGCTGTTGATTTCAGCCGACCTCTTTTCTTTGGAATTTGATCAGATGACTCAAGAGTCACTCTTATTGCCCATTTCTTGCTTCTGATAAAACAATCATCTGATCGAGGTGCGCCACTCTACCCATTTCATTATTATATTCCGCGACTATATCTGGTTGCCTTACTTCAACATATCTTTTGGCGTTTTTATCCCATCGGTTGACTGTGTAGCTTCAACTCCAGCACACGTACAATTCGACGCAAGGTAGATGAGTTTATTGTCTTGCCATTTTAATATGCAAAGGTTGCCATCCAAACTACATACATACTTCATCATGAGACCTTCGACCTTTTTATTTTAAATCTTTGTCACTCAAATTAGGAGGATTCGCAAAACGATTGGTTCTAATGGTTCCCGTGACGTTACTGTTTTGTGGTTTCAGCAGTTCAAACAATTGATAAATACTATAATAGTTGTCGAAAAACAAAACGAATGCCGAATTGATGGAATTATTTGCGCTAAATGTAATACAGCTGCGGGATCAAATCCAAATTTTATTTTATTTTCCTCGGATAGTTCCATTTATCGGAATTTTTCCTCGGATATCATACGGAACTCCACTTTTACCACAGAGTACACACCTTCATACCTCAAGGATTAGGCTTCCCTTTCATATATTGTTTATATCAAGATGTCCTTCAAACGGAATTATCTGTTCGTCTATTGATATTGATAGTGTTTCTTCAATTTAGTACTCCCGATATCTTGATGCAGCACTGTCAATTAGAGTACGAAGCAGTCTGAATTTGTCATTTGTTTTTGTTGAACTGCAACATTCTTATCAACAAAATGTAAGTTTACTCTCAATTGAGAGCAAAAGGTTTACTTGGCTAATTATAGGCTAATTATTTGTTTATTTATTTATTTATTAATATTATGTGTATAAACTATAAAGTTTTTGCACAACAAAGAAACAGAACAAAATAACAAAAATAACAGTACAACATAACAACAATTAAACTACAACATAACAACAATTAAACATGACATAATATAAATTACAAGCATAATATATACAAAATATATACAATCATATATATACATATACAACTATATATACACTATATACATTATTTACAAAATCAATTTTAATCTTTTTTTGTTAAATAATTAAAAACCTTAGTTTTAAAAATATTAACTGAACTAACACGTTTTAGTTCCAGAGGCAAGCTGTTCCATGTGATAATCAGGTTCATCAAACTAGAATGGTTATAAATATTCGTCCAATTTATAGGAAAGTTGATATTACCCGTACGGGTGATTTTTTAAGAGCTTGAGAACTTTTTTAAAAAAAAAAACGCATAAAATTTGCAAAATCTCATCGGTTCTTTATTTGAAACGTTAGATTGGTCCATGACATTTACTTTTTGAAGATAATTTCATTTAAATGTTGACCGCGGCTGCGTCTTAGGTGGTCCATTCGGAAAGTCCAATTTTGGGCAACTTTTTCGAGCATTTCGGCCGGAATAGCCCGAATTTCTTCGGAAATGTTGTCTTCCAAAACTGGAATAGTTGCTGGCTTATTTCTGTAGACTTTAGACTTGACGTAGCCCCACAAAAAATAGTCTAAAGGCGTCAAATCGCATGATCTTGGTGGCCAACTTACCGGGCCATTTCTTGAGATGAATTGTTCTCCGAAGTTTTCCCTCAAAATGGCCATAGAATCGCAAGCTGTGTGGCATGTAGCGCCATCTTGTTGAAACCACATGTCAACTAAGTTCAGTTCTTCCATTTTTGGCAACAAAAAGTTTGTTAGCATCGAACGATAGCGATCGCCATTCACCGTAACGTTGCGTCCAACAGCATCTTTGAAAAAATACGGTCCAATGATTCCACCAGCGTACAAACCACACCAAACAGTGCATTTTTCGGGATGCATGGGCAGTTCTTGAACGGCTTCTGGTTGCTCTTCACTCCAAATGCGGCAATTTTGCTTATTTACGTAGCCATTCAACCAGAAATGAGCCTCATCGCTGAACAAAATTTGTCGATAAAAAAGCGGATTTTCTGCCAACTTTTCTAGGGCCCATTCACTGAAAATTCGACGTTGTGGCAGATCGTTCGGCTTCAGTTCTTGCAGGAGCTGTATTTTATACGGTTTTACACCAAGATCTTTGCGTAAAATCTTCCATGTCGTCGAATAACACAAACCCAATTGCTGCGAACGGCGACGAATCGACATTTCACGGTCTTCAGCAACACTCTCAGAAACAGACGCAATATTCTCTTCTGTACGCACTGTACGCATTCGTGTGGTTGGTTTAATGTCCAATAAAGTAAACTGACTGCGAAACTTGGTCACAATCGCATTAATTGTTTGCTCACTTGGTCGATTATGTAGACCATAAATCGGACGTAAATCGCGAAACACTTTTCGAACCGAACACTGATTTTTGTAATATAATTCAATTATTTGCAAGCGTTGCTCGTTAGTAAGTCTATTCATTATGAAATGTCAAAGCATACTGAGCATCTTTTTCTTTGACACCTTGTCTGAAATCCCGCGTGATCTGTCAAATACTAATGCATGAAAATCCTAACCACAAAAAAATCACCCATTATATAATATTTGAATTAAATGAATCAAGTAAATTATTTACATCGGAAAACCAGTAAAGATTTGACCAGTCTAATGAACAGAAACAGTTTATAAAATTTTCATTATTGATAGCTTTATAATCAGGAACATAGGTATATGAAATTTTGTCTCTGACTTGACTAAATTTATAACTGGCAAAAACTAAATCATGATCAGATATGGCAGGAACTGCAAGCTGTCCAAAAGATATAATATTTTCTTTGTCAAATTTATATAATATTATTAAATCCAATAAGGTATTTTCTAATCTAGTTGGACCAAACGGTAAATAATACAAGTTATATAAATTTAAACTATCAGTAAATTTATTACTAACCAACATATTATAGTTAAAGTCCCCACAGCAAATAATTTGTACATACTGGGATAAGTATTGAGAAAAAATCGTATGTAGATCATCAATATCTTCAGGACGAGTTGGCGGTGGATTATAAATAATCAAAATAAGAATTTTACCACCACATCCCACAAGTTTCGATGCTAAAACTTCTAATTTACCAAATGCTCCAGCAAATAATTTCTTGATTTTTAAAGTATCACGGAAATAAAGGCAAACACCACCCCAACGTGTGTTATTTACTCGATCAGAACGGATAATTTTATAGTTATTAATGCGAAGTGACTGGCTTGTAATTTTACTGTTAAGAAAAGTTTCAGTTAAAGCAAGCAAGTCAAATTTGTTTACGTCCAACATAATACAAACCTCGTCAAAATGCTTTACTAAGCTACGAACATTTAAATGACCAAAGTTAATACAAGAATGAATACTTACCTGATTATCACATGGAACAGCGTTTTTATTAACTAAATTATTATAGTTTATTAAAATATCGTTGAATCCGTTGCTGCAGACATTGGAAACATCTCTCGCAGAGGCATATTTGACCAAAAATTTTTCCTTTGGAACTGCCTAATAAACACACCGGTAGGCCAGGTATTAGGATCAAGTGCTTTACTACTAAGTTCAGAGCTGATGCCAACTTTAAAACACACACAGTCCAACAAATCAAAATTCCGATTTTTTGGCATTAATTTAAGAACTTTACAATTGTTAATGCCTAAACATGTTTTTACAAGCGTAGAAATATTTACATCAGTAACCGATGGATCAAACTTAGACATGTGAAGCCATAGCATTGGAACAAAATGTTTAATTCCAAAATCAAATTGTAGATATCTAGTACCACAAATTTGTCCATTATAGCAAACATGTTGATTATCCAAACGATTGTTTTGGAAAATTGCATTGATATTGCCACAAGAAGTAGAACCCGTCGCATAATTCTCACTCGAAGAAAACGGAGCTGGTTGTGGACTTGGTTGCGGAGTTTTAAACGTTTCACAAAGCAATCCGATAGTTTGATGACTATAATCCTCACCAGACACAGAAGGGGATATTCGATCAGCAGATATTCCCACAAACGAATCACTGGATACAATTGGAATTTCCAAAGATGCGGGAACACCTAAAACTACATGCGGAGTAATCGTCGTATCAGGAACAGCACACAATCCAACATCTGACTGGATATGACGACGATAGTTTATATCCTCACTATCACAAGAAGGAACGGCGTCAGGAGATAATACCATAGATGAGCACATAGGCAATGCAGATGAAATTAAAGGCTTTACGCCCCCAATCAAACAATTCAGGATTCTACCAATTTGATTTTTATTGGAGGCCAACTCATCCATAATATTCGCAAACCCATCTTGCACCATATCGTTGTTGTTAGCGCCATTTACACCAATTAATTTGCTGAAGGTGTGATTTTTAATAAGATCCTTGCAATCATTGCAGAACCACATAATATTAGGGCATTTACTAATAACATTACATGCCGCACGATTGACACAGGCACAGCCATAGTGGAATTTTTTACCACAAAAACCAGAGCAACAAATTATATTATGGTCTGTAAATTGTAAGTTGCATTTGCCGCACTCCATATTACTTTCAAAAATAACTTAACGTATAATGGGCAACACAAAAAGTCTCTGTATACACTAATTAAATATTTACACTCACTTAAAAAGTCACAATATATACATAAATATATACACTATATACACTTATATACACAATATTTGAGCACACAAGAAAAATATTAATTTTTCTATTTTTACATAAACTAAATTCAATATAATTATTAAAAATTATTAAATTATTTTTCAATTGAAAAAAAAAAAACAAACAGCACATCCAATCACTTAGCTTGCTCAAATCCCTAATTAAATGCCGCATTAAAAAACTTTGGGCTCCATACGTTCCAACTAAAACGCGGGTTCTGCTAGCTTTAGAAAAAGTTAGCAGAACCCACATCAAAAAATGATTTAAAAATAATTGGAAAATTAAAGGTTAATTTTAGGCTAATTAAATGCCTTATTTAAATTTTTGTTATTCTGCTCGATGTAGAAAATGCAAAAGGCTTTATCATTTCAAAGCTAGCAGATCCCAAATCGAAAATCAGACCAAAATCGAAATTAGAACGAAAAACAAGGTCTATTGATAAACAAATAGTTTTAGGTTCACTATGGGCTAATGCAATGCCCCATAAAAAAATTTTGGGCTCCACCCGTTTTTGACCAGACTTTAGGTCCTTTGACCTAACCTAACCTAGGTCATTTAATCATCTTTGGGTTCTGCAAGCTTTAGATTAAATGACCTGAAGTCTGGTCAAAAACGGGTGGAGCCCAATTTTTTATATGGGGCATTTGAATAGCCCATAGTGAGCCTAAAATTATTTGTTTATCAATATATCTTATTTTGCGTTCTAATTTCGGTGTTGGTCCGATTTTCGATTTGGATTCTGCTAGCTTTGAAATGATAAAGCCTTTTGCATTTTCTAGATCGAGCAGAATAAAAAAATTTAAATATGGCATTTAATCAGCCTAAATTAACCTTTAATTTTCCAATTGTTTTTAAATCATTTTTTGATTTGGGTTCTACTAACTTTTTCTAAAGCTAGCAGAACCCGCGTTTTAGTTGGAAGGGATGGAGCCCAAAATTTTTTAATGCCCCATATAATTAGCCTATAATTAGCCTATAATTATCCATACTATTTTGCAATGTTCTGCTGTATGGGGTCTGCTAGCTTAAAGGACGTAGCACACGACGAATATGAAAGAATATGCTTATAAAAAGCAACACGATGAATTTAAAAATATTAAAAAATAAATTTTCTGTCGAAGCAAGCCCCTACATGAGTTCAGCTCGCGACGGTCATGTCGAATGCGGTCCACCATTATACATGGCGGATAAAAATGAAAAATTAAATTAATAAATAAATTACTTAAAAAAAATATTATAAAATAATAAACTAATTAATCAAATATTATAAGCAGCTGAGATAGCTACGTTTAGACGGGCTGGTGAAATATATAAGCTAAACGAATGCTAGCTAGATCCGCCATCTTAGGGTAGGATGAAGTTTCGATTTGAAATGTATCTGGAGGAGAAACCGACAAGAGCGAGTGAGAAACGCAGATGGTAGCGATGATTGGCAATTTACACGGAGTTTGTCCGGCGTAGACCGTATGTGTTTTTCAATAGTAAATGGATAAAAAGATTAGAAATGGAAGGACCAAAGTAGCGGGATATACCCTATGCCGCTAACATTTGAGAGGCACGGACGAGGACGGTGGCTAATTGCAAGGAAAACTATATGGATGAATGGATGTGTGGGCAAGTGTTGCCGAGTACGGAAGTGGCGCGTGGTGTGCCAGTAACGATTGAGAGAATTATCGTCAAGAATTGGGTTTAGTTAGAGTGGACCGTGCAAAGTAGCTGCAAGGTTGGGTAGCGTCGGGAGGAAAACATATAGGTAAACTTGAACTGGTTTGCGTTACACGATCTGACCTACAGAGGCGGAAGTTTGGATCCTGTTGCGGACGAACAGGCTTAGGTGGAGGGTAATGTTAACATCTCGCCTATTGAATTGATGTGCAATCAATTTTGCATTTACGAAACGTTTATAATTGTAATAAGTTGGAAAATTATTATCGCAATATTCATAAAGCTATTATATAAAGTCAGAAATTTAGGAACATAGCAAATTTTTATCATTACTAATTTTGTAACAAATTTTAAATTTTCATTTTCATTTAGCAAACAATTTGTTTTCAATGAGGTCAGAGCAGTTTCAACCTTTTTAATAATCCACAATGGATCTGAAAATTAAAACTGTTTTGTATAGCGATTAGGTTCAAACGTTATACTCGTATATCAAAAATGGATAGGACCACAAAACAGGATAGCACGGAACAGTACAAAGTACTTACTAAATGATCCCCACCGTATCATAAAAAATATTATTACGGTTTCGCCTGTTGGGTTGGGGGTAATTCAGCATACGGAGTACTTTTCATGTTCCAGGTCGATATATTTTTTAATAACTTTTAAGAATATATATGGAATATATAATGCCGGTTAAGTGGCCGTCTTTGCCCGTGGCGCACAGGCGAGCTGTTTTAATCAAGTATAACATTTTCCTGGACTTCTGGTCTTATTTAAGAATTTTCATTTTTAATGGTGTCCCCTTAAGGAGAGGTCAAATCATGGGTTTATCTGACATTATTCGGCCGGGAAAAATTCATCGCAAAATTTGCATCGTATAGGACGAGCTGTGTGTCATGGGCACCGTCTTGTTTCCATGTCCCGATACCGGTCACCAGTAACTGTTACAGCATTGCCTCTAACATCCTCAAAAATGATGCCGCCGGCCGCCCCAAATGCCGCACAATACAGTATATCAATTGAGGGTTTTCAGTGCCCCAATAGCGACTATTCAGTTTATTAAAAGAGCCAGCCAAATCGACATGTGCTTCGTCGCTGGTGTTTTGCACACTGTACGTTCGTTCGTTTATCCACCAAAATAATTTATTTGTTTGAACCAACATGCATTCGTATGCAGGGGCAACATTTATATGTTGCAGCGAATCTCGTCGAATTCAATCGTGAATTATCATTCAAAACCGGTAAACCCAAAGTATGTACCAGCAGTTGTGGTAAATTCTGATCTCTGGTTAAGAACCTCCAATACACATATCATCGGTCAATTGGTTCACATCAGGGAAGAAACTATAACACCTTCGAGATGGTTACTCAAGATTGTCGATTAAATTATGTGACAGACAAGTTCACGTGTGTGATACCAAAGGACGATCTACAAGCGACAGGCAAACCCTAACCAGCCCACTCCAACAGCGTGCTAAATTGGAGTGCTTTAGATTAAAAGTTTGATGTCAAATTTTATGAAACCCTAAATAATGCAGATTTCTGACCACCAACACCAGGTGTTTTTGGTTTTTTTTGACCCAAACGTATTCGTTTGGGCTATTCAGCCATATTAATTTTCATGGAAAACTAAAACATTATTCTACAAATAATTTTGACAATATGAAATGTTGATAAATTGAATTAGCAATAAATTTCTGTCTCCGGTAGCAGAACCAATAATTTATACTTTCCCGGGTTCAACAAAATCCAACATAAAGAAAATATTACCAATTTCCTCTACATATCAGTCATTCACCGGCAAAACTTATAAAAAGAAAAAACAGAAATAAAACCATTCGTAACAATTTTCTTTTCCTTCCCGCTTACAAAAAAAAACACTGTAAAAACTTTTCTCAACACGCAATAATGATACCATGGAAATATTTTTTACCTTTTTGTGTTTATGGAAAGAAAAATTATTTTATAAAAAACATGAAAATTCATGGAAAATTTAAATATTCTGCTTACCAAAAATAATGAAAACGTTAAAAGTTACATTTTATTTACGTTCGGTTTCCGGTGAGAACTATAGTGAATACTTGTGGTTGATTGTGGTTTGCATCGTATTCCCGATACGGTACTGTCATTTTGAGCCCTAAAATTTGTCAAGACTAATTTTTATGTTTATCCATTTTATTAGATTTTGTCGTTTTTACATTTTTTATGACGATATTTTTACGTTGTGTGTAACGGTTTTATTTCGCACATTTATTTCGTTACATATTTTCTTTTGCCGTGAAAATCACATAAAATAACATTAAATATATGATTTGTGATTTAATTTTATTTAAGGTTTTTGTCTTTTTATGGTAATTGTGTGGTTCTGTTCTAACGAACATGTTTTGGTTTTAACGAGTTTCAGTATTGAACGAGTCCAATATTATGGATATCGCGCATTTGTTGGTTGACCAGTCAACTATGAAATATAAGGCTTAATTCCATTCCTATTTGGACCTTTAATAATACAGGACACTTACCTAATTTAGGCATCTTAATAAAATTACTGACTGAGCAACTCCGTATCACGCTATTTTTAAGAAAAGTTTAGGACTAAATTCTATAGGTCTAATCCTTTTAACGGATGGGTCGCACGTCGAAGGGCAACTCCGCCTTATGGCAACATTACGAACGAGGAATATAGAGGCACTTGTACTCGTTCATCAAGTTACAATTCAAGTAATCTCACTTAGCAGTTAATATACTACTCATGATAACTAATGCTTCAGGAAAGAGCTGCAATATCAAAGACGAGGTATTAGTCTCCATGTTATTACACATAGGCAGATCTGACCAAAAAAATAGATCTGCGAAGGTACAAACAGCTGCTATAACTACAGTAGAGTTATCAATATGGTTATGAGTCTTTTTACAGGCCAGAGGAGGACACAATTTCTAATAGACAAAGATACTCCTCACATGATTATTGCCGTAGCTGGGAAGACAGAGAACACAAAGCATTTGAATTCCATTTGGTATACAACTTCCTTCTACTAATCCTATTGGAATTCCTGAAAGCTCCGATTCTAAATGATCTAAGAAAACTGTTCCTCATCATCATTTGATCTATTCTGTAGGATGCAGGACTGAACCAAACGGTGTCACCCAGATCATGGCGAAATTGATGCTGTCGTGAACTACCATGTATAAAAAACTCAAAAACACATAAAAGCGTTCCGCGGTTTGGTTGGTTACTATAAACATATTCTTAAATGGTTTCATCTCCTTAAACGAACATAGCGCAACCCCTAACAAATTTTCTTAAATCCGTTTTTATTTTAACAGCTTTTTGTGAGAAATTTAAAAAAATTAAAAACTGAGATAGTTGAAGTTTCCGGATTTTGAACACCCATTCATAATCACTATGGATGCATGAACATACTATAATCATAGGTCCTGTATTGTCGTAACATTATGAAACTGGTGAACCGCCTGTAGCATTTATTAGCAGAATCCTTACAAAGGCTGAAAAAACTACTGCCATAGAAAAAGAGCTTTCGGCTATTCTTTGGTCAAAAAAAGACTTTTATGAGATGGTGCCTTGAACTTGAGAAGTATGACTTTGATATCGTGCATTGACTAAAAACGCAGATGCTCTAAGACGTATTAAGTTGCAAAACAAATCTCCTGTAGATTCATCTAAACACGATAATATTAAAAATTTAGATAATTCTGCTGAGGAAAATCCCCAGCTGATTTCGAATCCGTCGACATTGCACTTCCAAAACATCATTGAGGCAGAGGAATCGATATAAAGCATACATGCAGTAACTCGATCACACCCGAAAAGGTCTAATACTCGTAATACTCTTGAATCTAGTGAGAAACCCGCACTGACCTACCAAATTTAGAAAGAAATATTCCTTACCAATAAGAGAGATAGAGAACCCAACTAATAAGTAGAAAATTATAGCGGGATTTCATAAAACCGCACTAGCAGGGCATCAGGGTATTCAGAGGACTTACAAACGCGTTAAAAAATATTAATACTTAGCAAAAATGGTAAGTCTCATTGAAAGTCAGTACCAAGGACGAGCCAAGGACGAAAATTACTTCTTCCGCTAAACACTCCTTTGAAACAATATTTTTATATATTATTGGTCCATTCATTCCGAGTTACTTAAGAAAGAAATATGTGTTGACTGTGCAAGATGATCTCAGTAAATATTTCGTTCCTATTCCAAATCAGGAAGCGAAGACTATAGCTCAAGTATTCATACGAGGATTGTTTGACAAGTTTCCAACCGCAACATGAAGATGGCAGCAGCTGTCAACAAAAGGGAGAGTGTGCTTGCGCTTGCGTTGAAATGTACTCATCGAAATATCAGCTATTTTGGACGCGCACTTGTTGTTTAACAATCGTTTGAGTGAGCCGATGTGAGTATTTTTGTGAAAATGGAAAAAATCGAGTATCGATAGACAACGGTCAAATTAAAGTTAAAGAGATAGAAGAGGCTATGAATATGTCCAAAGAACGTATTTTTCACATATTGAATCAAGATTTCGATTGGGGGTGCGTTTGCTCCAAGCCAGAAACGTGTTCAAATGAATATTTCCAATGCTCTGTTGGCGCAGTTAAGCCGCAATAAATCTAGGTTTTGGCCCCGGCTAATTACTGTTGATGAAACTTAGATACGCACCAATACACTCCAAAACCAAAAATATAGCCAAAACAGTGGTGTACCAAGGGGGAATCGGCTCCAAAAGACAACGGATGAGAAAGTGATGGTGACTGTTTTCTGGAATAGTCATTGAGTTATCTTAATCGATTATCTTCAAAAAGGGAAAACTATTACAGGATACTACGCAACATTATTCGACAAACTGAAGGCAGAAATTGCGAAAAAATGGCCACATTTTCAGAAAATATACTTGCTACTCACCAGATCTTGCTCTAAGCGATTTGATTTTTTTTGTTCCTTTTCAAATTGCAGTCGGACGACAGAGATTTTCGTTGAATGACGAGGCCATCACCTTCGTAAACAACTATTTCGCAGAGAAAGAGGGTACTGTTTGGATGGGTTATGAAGGCAGGAAGTGTAAAGACTTAGAAGGAGAAAATGTAAAATTAAAATAATTTTGAAGAAGAAATATCTTGCATTTTTGTTACGACGGAAACTTTTCAGACAACCCTCGTGATTAACTTCGTTTGTATTTATGCTTGTTTTTGGATACAGGCTTAGTTTACCTTCTACATTTTTCATAGAAACTTAAATAGTTTATAACTACAATGATTATGTAAATTTTAAAATACGTGTCATAATTTGGTTAAAGAATGATCACAAGAAAAATGAACTTTCTCATCCGTGGTTAGGTCCATACAAAATAATATAAAACGTATCCCTTGAAAACTCACGTATCCAAATTGGAAATGTTTTAAGAAATATGCACAAATGGTTTGGCATTTGAATCTCATTCGTATCGTAAACTTTTGACATACGGCCTAGATTCGATGACCATCTAGTGAATAAAAAACTTTCTCAAAGGCCAAAATATCAACGTTGTGCTAAACGGGAGATCAGTAACGAGACACTCCCCAAATACCAGAGTCCCCCAGGGATCAGTTCTGTCATCGACTTTGTTTTTGTTATACATCAATGATTTACTGGATAGCAATGTTAACCCCATCCATAGTATTGCTGATGATAATACAATTGGTTCTACTGTTACGACTGTGTGGTCGCAACCACAGTTTTATGTTTTATATTCACCTCGGTAGTTGTCTGTTAATTGTGCGCTGAACGCACCCGCGACGTTTTTGTTTTGTTGGTAACCAAACGAAAATGGGAGAAAGAGAGCAATGCGCATCGAGTGTGTGCAAAGTAAAACGTTTTAGAAAAATGTTTTTCTTATATGCTTCTCGCTTATATCAATGCAAATTGATATAAACAAGAAACAGAGAAGAGAGACAATTTTTTCTAGAACGTTTTGCGCGTTGTTGCGGCGGGAGAATTTATTTTTTTCTGGATTTCAAGTTTTGATTGCATCATTCGAGTTTTGGTTTTTGAAAGTTCAAGTTTGGATTTTTTTTGATTGATAACAATTCGAGTTTTTGATTTTGGAGATGGAGAGTTCATGTTTTGATTGTGAATAAAAAAATCAAAAAAAAAATCAGATTTAGATTTTTAAGAATGTAAAGTTAAAACAAAAAATTCAAAATTTTATTGTGAAACAAAAGTAGTAATTAATTTAAATTAACAAATAAAAATATTACTGGATATTTATATAAAACTATACTAAAGCTAGTGTTTAAATAATTCGTTTTGAGATTTTGATTGTTTTCCACCATTACGGTGGTTGGTTCACCGATTTAAATTGTTAACGGATTTGAGTTGACGGTAATGAATGAGTTGACGTCACAACGCTCAGTGGTAGCCTTAATTAGTTAAATTTAACAAGTTGGATATTTTTTTTTGGAAATTCACGTTCCTTTTTGGTGGTGACGTAGTGCGCGTAATTTTTAATCAATACGAACTGTGCAGTGCTTTTCCATTAAATCGCGTGTCACAATTTGGTTTTTTACCTAACGAACCGTTCAAGTGTTTTTGGTATGCGTTGTTTTGACCTTTCAACCTGGTTATAGTCAAATTATTCGGTGGATCGTGAATTAGATACGAGAGATGATAATTACTACAGAAATATATTCGAGCGGCCTAATTTCTTACGGAGGCAATTTGTGTTTACGGCAGCCTAATTTCTTTGGTTTTCGTGTGTACGACAAAAGCAGGTGGCCAGCCGGCCTTTTGCATTAGTAGAGATCAGTGAAAAGTGCCGCAGCGGTTTTGGGGTATATCAAGGCCGAATTTTACGGTAAAGGCGTCCAACTTATTTTGGTGGCCCGGCGAGGCCCTTGTTTTTTTTGTGGTAACGGTAGCCAACCGGCTATTCGTTGGATTTTATTTGGTATCGGGGAGAGGCCCCGCAACGAACGAGTGGACAACACCTTTTAGTATTGAGATACCAACCAGTATTAGCACCTGTGTCGGGCGGGCACAGCGGCAGCGAAGTTATCGAGGAAAGTCGCCGCAACATACGAGGCCATTCAGTTATTTCTACGGGTTTAAGGCGAGACAACGCCCAACATATTTTGGCGGCGCAAAGACGGGTGGCCAACCGGCAACTCGTATTTTATTTTTGGTTATCGGGGAAAGGCCCCGCAACGCCCGACCGTACAAGGTCGCACCACCACGTTTTTTTTATATTAAGGTACAATTTTTTTTATTTTTCATTTTAACTTTTTTTTCGATTTTTATTTCTTTATATATTTTTTTATTATATTAAATTTTCAAATTTTTTGTAATCGAGCGCCGGACTCTCTCTCTCGTTCTCCCTTGTCGTGGTGCGGGTGGAGGGGGAAGTTGTTTTCTTCGTTTTTTTTTTGTTTTTCCTAGTAAAATGAATTACTAAATTTTCGGTTAGGTATGATGGGAGCGGAGACTCCCTCTGTGTCGGCGTAGTGTTTGCGGTCCCTTGGTGCCCGCATCTGATTTCGTAACCAGGGCTTGCCCCGTTTGAATTCGGATGGATGCGCGCACCAAGGCACCGCTCTCGGTTTATAATTTTGTTGTGTTCATTCCTCAAGTTCCGGCCGACGAGTTTCGGCGGAACTCCGGGTATATTTTATTATTATTTGCGTTCCCCCTAACTTTCTGTATGATCACGGTGTAAGCCAGGAGCACATGCAAGCCTCAAACCCCACGACCTTAGCACTTCTCCCTGAGAACGTAGCCGGCAAAATATCACCGTGGAGGCCTCTGCATGCGCTTAGTGAAAATCTGCAGGTTGGCAGTAGCCAGCCTGTAACACTACTATTTCAATCGAGGTAGAGCCTACTCCTTCAAAACCAAACGGTGAACGGCTAGAAGTTGTCATTTCGATTAATTCTGCTTTGAGTACAATATTGGAATGAGAAGAAAGAAATCAGAATCAAAACAATACAAATATACACATTCTAGTGTAAAATATTATTTTGCGGTTAAAGGCCATGTACTCGTTGGTTGTGTCACAATTCGTTTGCTTGGTGTTCAAATTAACAACAATTCAAGATGAAATGAACACATAGATGCATTGTCCAAGTCAGCTTCATGAAAACTTGGGTTCATCAATAGATGCTGAAGGTTCTTTAAATCGCATCAGGCTTTCCAGATATGTAAAGGGTGGGGCATATTGTATATTGTCCTAAAGTTACTGGATAGGATTCAGCGGCGTGCCATATTCGGATCGCGCAACTTACAAAAAATCTAGACAACCATGTTGCAGAACTCTGTGTGTTCTACAGATTAATGCATGGCAAATGTTGGAGAGGGTATACGAACATCCAAGAAGTGGAATTGACTCAACGATTTTGAATTTCCGTTGGACAATAAAATGCATAATTTTATTATGATCGCACGATCGATGCAGCTGGTGTCTGCGCCAATCAAAACTAACCTGCCCTAAGCAATTCATACTACCTAAACCGTAGATGCATGGGAACTTTGTACTAAGTTTGTCCTAATAATAAAAATTACAAAAATTAGGACAAACTTAAGAAAAAGTTCACGTTCAATACCAAAATAAGAAGTTTGTATTGAGCTTGTCCGAAACCATTAAAACAATGTAACTTGTTTATTAATAGTATTTGTGAAATGTATAGACATTTAGGCGAATACACAAAATAATCGCTTGTTTAAATTAAATTTTAATGTTTGTAATGTAATGCTAAAAACCTGAACGTAAATAAATAATTAAATAATATTAAATTGAATAAATGTAAACCAGATTATTAAATTGCAATTGACAATTAGTTTTTTAAATGGAATAGCGTTATTCTCATTTTACATAAAAAAAAATTTTAAATATACAAAATATTCTTATTTTTAACATGAAAGCGACAACACGTACGCGTGGCAATAAACAGGCTTACACGTTATTCTCGTTGGTTTCAATAATAAGCAACAAAGATAATAGTAATACTGACGCAATCAATTAGTTTCATAAATTTATCATTGAGCTCACTGAGTGATCCAGACGTTTGAGTGGATTTACGTCTTAAATCGCATAGGGGTTGCTTTTGGTTAATACTAAATAGGGTTGTAGTTAATTCTCATCGGGTTTACTTGTAAGGGAGCAAGATTATAGTACTACTGACTCAATCTATAAGTTTCATAAAATTATCATGGAGCTCACTTAGTGAGACAGACGTTTAACTGGTTTTACGTCTTAAACCGCATAGCTCCATGGTAAATTTGTGAAACTTGTTGAGTCAGTAGCACAATTTTATTGCTCCCTTACAAGTGAAATCGATGACAATAACCTGTAACGCTATTTAGTATTACCATTGATTAATTATGACTTCAGATAATACCACTGCGAATTACAACAACAATTTTTATTTTTTGTTGCTTCTTACATATTGTAAAAGAAGAACACAACTCATTTCATGTAAGTTTAAGAAGAACAAAGATAGACCTAATTAATTCAAAGCAGGTAGAAAGAAGCAAAACATATTTTTAATTTATTTTTACCCACACCACTAAATATTTTAACAAAATTAAAAAAAAATTTAATCAAATGTATTTTCCTCTCTCTCAACTGAATATATGAAATATATATGACAAAAATAAATAGACAAAAACAATGAAATTGTATTTATGTCTTCATTCTGTTTTCATTTTTTCAGTCGTATTCCAAGTTCCAACTATGTGAGTGGAGGTTGTTCATGACGTTTTTACAGATTTTACAGATATGGCGATGGGAATTTTTTTTATTTGCACTGCGACACAATTTGTTTGTTATTATTTTTTTGTTGTTGATATTTTTCGAAACAAATTAAAACTAAGATTACTCCGTTCAACCATATATTTATTTTGTTACTGATGGTACAATTGTATGTAAGAGTAAGTGAAATAGCAGTCGTAACATTTCAGAATGATATTTTTTATGTAATAAAAAGTTGATACACAATACAAATGCAATTTTTATATGGGAGAAAACAACAGCAATTAAATTGTTCGGTTTTTATGTTGCTAGAAAGAAAAAACCACTCTCGCACAACAATGCCTCTATCTATATGTGACTAGTAGAGACATTAACCAAACGTAGCGGCAAAAATCCGAGTAGTAATAACTTAATGTATTCAATCAACGGTATTACCCTAAAGTAGCACCCTTTAGCGATTTAAGTCGTAAATCCACTCAAACGTCTGTCTCACTAAGTGAGCTCCATGATAAATTTATGAAACTTATTGATTGCGTCAATAGTACTATAATCTTGCTCCCTTACAAGTAAAACCGATAAGAATAACCTGCAACCCTATTTAGTATTACCCTAAAGTAGCACTTGTAACATGAGTTCCGAATATATCGCGTACAGTTTTCGTGGTGTATTGTACAGCACCGTTTATTGCGCCTAAGCGATTGATGCACACAACAATTTTACCATTTAAATATTGTTACGCCTGCGGCGTAGGCTTTTTCTGTTACATATACTCTGGGCGATTTATTGTTGTAATAATGACTTGCAATTTTGGGTATACACGTGCGTTGCCATATTCTCAGTTTTATCTGAAAATCTCAGATTTTTCATTTCTTATCAGATTTTCAGTTTTTTCAATCCAAAATTCAGATTTTTATTTTTAGTTCAAATTTTTCAATTAAATTTTTATTATTTTTTTTAACATGCAAGAAATATTTATAATATCAAAAAAAAAACTGAAATGCGTAACTATGCGGTAAACCGTCAATGTCTCTTGGTTTGGTTCATTAAACAATCATGGAAGAAAATAGTTTATTTGCTTTTAGGAGAAAAATTGGAGTGGATTTACATCATTATGTCAAAATTTAAGGTTAAAAATTATCTTTAAGCGAGGCGTCATTATTTTGTGGCTTGGTGAATTAATATTTTAATTATTATAAATAATAATAAAAATTAGAAGAAAATTATAATGGATAAATATTTAATAAAAAAAGGTAAGCAGATATGCCATAATTGAGTATAGTTATTAACATTTCGAGCACCTGTACGGGGAAATCGAGAGCATGTGAAAACCAAACGGTTGATCCCACTGTGAGTTCAACAATATTAAATGCAAATAATGCTCCGGGTAAAAGTTCAAATTCTACAGCGCAGATTGAAAAAAATAATTCTCAAACCGTTGAGCAATCTACGAGCACAACTGTGATAAATCAAATCGTTGAGCAATCTACGACCGAAACTCTGATAAATAAAACCGTTGATCCGTGTATCAGTAAACGACAAATAAAGTACAAGTAAGTACCTGATTTATAATCTCACTCACATATTGTTAACTTACGTAATTAATCAATCACTGAAAATTTTATTGTTTCTCTAGAAAACTAAAAAGAAAGTAACAAGCGGAAACTACTCAGTTTTATGGGAATCCGACATTTCTTTAAAGCCTTGGCTCAAAAAGAGCGACAATAATTTTGCATATTGCAAAATTTGTCATTGTGAATTGAAAGCAGCTGGAGGAACAACAGATTTAAAAATGCATTCCAAAACTACTAAACATCGAGAAAAATCAAAAACAATTGATTTTAATTCATCATGCGAAAATTTACTCCAACAGTTCGTAAGCACGGATAAACAGGTATCTAAATTTGAAATTCTTCAAATTTAGATATCTTAATAAATTCTGTGACGAATTTTCTAAAAAAATGACTTTTTTTGTCTCGGGTCAGATTTTTTTATTCTTAATTTAGTGTAATCAGTTTTTCCACCTAAAATTCAGATTTTTCTTCAGTTTTCCGTAGAAATTAGTTGGCAACGCTTTAACACCATACTTCGCATGAAAAAGAAATCGTACGATATGTTTTATTGCATTAGCGGATTTTTTTTTTGTACGGCAAGACCGACCTGAATTTTTGTTGTTGGTTGTCATCGTAGAACACAAAAAGAGATAATTTTGTCATTCATTCTATAATATTCGTTTGATGCATACGCTTGGTAGCATGCAAACAAAACCAGGGGGCCTATTATGAAATTGGTCGAAAAGTACGACACCGTCGGAAAATACGTCGTCGTAAAATCCGATCCGCAGCGGATATTCGTATTATGAAACATGTATTTTTAGTCAAACTCGAAATTTTCAGTATATACTTGTCACATTTAAATTTGATTAAAATAATTTCATAGAGATATGTACTAACATTTTAAAATTTATTAAACTTTTAAATAATTAAATAACATTTAAAAATTATGAGCTACAATCTATTTTCCGTGCGTATACTATAATATCCGTCACCTAACTAGCTGTCGGATTTGACAATTGAATTTTGTCGTAAAATCCGCTAACTCGGATTTTTATTTCATAATAGTATAAAATCCTCGCGGATCGAATTTTTTTAGTTTCATAATAATGAATATCCGACGCGAAACGGATTTTACGACGTCGGAAAAATTTCATAATAGGGGCCCTGTGCGGTGCCCTAAGTAAAAATTAAATAAATATAAATTTTATTGAATGGAACCTTGAAAAGTGGTCCATCTGAATTTTATCGCATATTTTGTGCTAAAGCCTTTTTGTAAATGGTGATATAGTGTGAGTTTGTGTAAAAATATTAAACTTACCAATAAGCTGAAGACACTTTGGTATATGGCGAGTCACATACGAATATAGCGGAAAACGCAACACAATTCTATTTCGCATTCTATTTTACGTTTATACCTGACGCTAGATTTTCCATCGGTATCTGGGCGTAGGTTTTATAAAGAAATAAAACTAAATAAATATTTTCATAGTATTTCTGAGTTTTTTGCTACTTTCAGTTATAACTATACAAGTGTAATTAGAGTGCTTGATTTTTTTTATGCATATAAACTAGTGTCAGCTCTGCAATCCAGATATTATAACTTTGCGTCTGCGACCCAATAGCAAACGGCGTGCTGTACAGTTAAGTTAAAGGACCGGAGAGGTTAACTAAAATGGGTGGATATAAGTACGAATTCGTGTGCGGATATAATCGTCCTCCAGAGTAATTTTGATACAACGAGATCCAGTGCCAACCGATTAACCAGGAATACCGGTAACTCAATTACAGTTGGTGGTGGAGGCAAGACATCATTCGCAGTGAATCAGGTCAAGGACGGTGGCGTTATCGCGTGGATTATTTAGTTAAGTTTTTTTGCTTTCTTTTTCAATTTTTTCATGTATTTGAATTTAATTTTCCCTGCTTTGGGGGATTTTGTTTTTGTGGTTCAGTTTCTTGATATACCTTAATTAATTTTTTTCGATTAATTTTACTATAATACAAGATAGGATTTTATTTTATTATTTAATTTTCAAGTTAATCAAACATGTTTTTTTCTATTGTTTCTTAATTAGCAATATTTGTTACAGGAAACCGACGCAGTACCAAGGTCGTGGGGAGCGCTTTCTTCGCCGAGGATACTCCGTCAAGGTAACATTCTTTAGTTCATTTTTATATACCGTAATTCTTTTTTGATGCCATTGATCACAGATACATTCCGGACGATAATGCTCATTAACTTAAAAATTATTTAATTCATTAGAGTCTTAAAAATATTAAGTTTAGCCGATTTTTTTTATTTGCTTTAATTTCTTAATATTTGTCTTTGCCTTATAAAAAATGTGTACTGTACAGAATTAATTAATTTTTTTATAATAAATGTATAATATTGAATTATATTCCAAATCAAATCAAGCGTTATATTTAACATGAGTGGTTAGGTAATCGACCAGTGGGAGTTAGTAAGAAGGTGAGTTGGATCTGAGTGAGCTTCCGTCAATTGCAGTATACTGTCATAATTGTGTTGAGTCGGCCAGAGCACAACAATTACACCCACGACCAAACTACCCTCCACCTCTGAGCTAGCGGCGGAAAAACGAGCCTTGCTCTGGCGTACACGTTAATTTCGAAGGCTGCCATTACACAATCCTATGCGATTTAGGAGATAAATCCACTCAAACCTCTGTCATTCAGTGAGCTCCATGATAAATTTATAAAACTTATTGATTGAGTCAGTATTACTATAATCTTGCTCCCTTACAATGGAAACCGATGAGAATAACCTGCAACCCTATTTAGTATTACCTTAAATTGGTACCCCTAAGCGATTTAAGACAAATTTATATCAACGTCTAGAAGCTGTTTGGCAAATTTATGAAACTTGTAGTTTAAATTAATGTGTGTATTCAATTTATGCATTGTGATATATTTGTTTTATTTACCGTTTTCCAATATTATTTAAAGCACACACACTCAGAGAAAAACGTACTATTAAATTCGCAATAGTACAACTATTACTTTTGTGGTATACTTTTTTCTTATTAAATCCATGATTTTCCATTATTTTATACAATTGATTCAAAAGGTTAGACATTGTTGATTTTTAATCCAAGCATAGAATTAATATTACAACAAATACTATTAAATTAACAGTATATACCTTATTACGGGCCATATGATACTGATTTTATAAAGAGATCTGTTTCAAAAACACACCGAACTATCTCGACTCTAAACCGTAAATGAAAAGTGAATTGTGTTACTATTAATTTGATGGTAATAATATTAATATTGCAAATTCTCTACTATCAAAGCAATATTTTGTTTGTTAATATTAAACTGTCACTATTAAATTAATAATAAGCACCGTAAAATTTAACATCACCCAAAAAAAAAAGTTTTTAATTCAATAACTTTGACTTATTGAATCGTATTTTTCGAAAATCAGCAATAAAATTGTTTAATGAATAACTTAGTTTTAAGTTTAACAAAAACATGTATTCTATCAATAAAATAAAATAGTTTTACTAATAAATACACTTATTGTAATGACAATGTATTAGTTATCAAGTCTAAGCTTACTAAATTTATTGATCGGACAACGTTCGTTGTTAAAATAAACATTACGACTTGATTAAATTATTAATTCAATAACTAAAGTTATTACATTTCAACTTGACTGTTCTCGTTAATCATTAAAATTCGCTAAAACATTATGCTTATACTTTATATGTAAGTTCAAAAATTTTCAATATTTTTGTAGTTTGGTCATAGTCTGATGAGACGACCGAATTTTTAATGTAAAGAATTCAGTGTTTCAATTAGTGCGAAACCAAGCTTCCATTGCTTGGTTTCGCACTGGAAACATTGAATTCTTGAGAGTCGTGTTGCTGATATTGCAGCAATAACTTGATGGTACTGGTAAACTCCATCCACCAAATTAGTGCCGCAATATCAGAAACACAACTCTGTAGAGATTTCTTTTTATGAAGATTTTAGTCTCTACACGGGCCTCGCACCCTCGATAGGTAAGTGCCCCCATTCAAGATGGTGTTGAACATATATAGTATATATTATATATTTTCAAAATGCGTTCCAACGCCATGGTAACCGCACCTCAAGCTCGACCTCACCCTATCAGGGTAGGTACCATCAGTCATCACCCCCATATTTTCTAGAATATCCTTTATTATTATTATTACGCTCTTTGTACAAATTACTAATTTAATTTTTTGGAATAATAACTAAAGAACGTCCAATTTAAAACGTCAAGTTATTGAACGGAACTAAATGCTTATTGATATAACAATTATTGTGTCGATTTAAAGGTAGTAAAATCAATAACTATAGAATTGTTACGGCAATAACTTCGTTTATTGGCCAAAAACAACCTATGTTTTTTATTGATTTTGCATATGAAAATTGTTATTTCAACAACTTTTTTCTCTGAGTGATTATACTATTAAATCTAGGTTAATAGTAAAGTGACTTATGCTCACGATTCAGTATTTATCGAGAGCTTAACGAGAAAGGTTTCTTTACGGTCTAAATAAAATACGCAAGTTAATTTAATTTAGTGTTAAAATTATTAGATAATATTAAGTTTAACGTGGTGCTATTTATTTAAAAAAATAAAGGTGAATATATAATGTGTTCAATAATATATACTTAGTATAGTGAGAATAGTAATAGTAATAAGAATAGTGCCGGTAAAAATGTGATTCGATGATAAAATAAATTTTTTGGAGGTATGATTCTTATTTTACCACGTATTTCTAAGTGTTCGGTTATGTGCTAAAGGTTGTGCAACAAACTGTAACTATTTTTAAAAGTAAATGTATATCTTTAGTATCGAAATGTATATCGAAAAGATTTTTAATACGATTAAAATTCTTTCCAAACAATATTTTGATCTTAGATCAAAAATGACTGCCAATGCAATGCATTTCAATGACATTTCGTGGACATTTATTATATTGTCAGTCATTTTTTTGATCTAAGATCAAAATTTTGTTTGGCAAGAACTTGCTATAAAACTTCAACATCTAGCAATTTGGAAAAATTAAAGCGACATGGCTGACGAATTATTAATCGAACCCTCCTGTGAATCAGATATACCTGTCGTCGAAGTGGAAAATGAGTTACATGACTTGATTTGTGGTAGATTTTCGTTTGATGGTGCGATTTATTGGCGTGCTATTGGTAAGATCTTTATCCATTTTTATTAACCATAATTAACAATAATAATAATATTAAACATATGTTTGTTATTTTCATTTGAATTTTAGATCATGATTTTGACATTGAAAACCTGTTAGTTACAACTGACTCTGAATTGAAAGATTTAATTCCAACTCCCATATTAAGAACAAGGGCTTCGTTTTCATTTAAATTTATAGAGGAAAAATGTAAGTCATATACTTGGTATGGCATGTTAACGTAAAAAGATACAAATTTCTTTCATTTGCAGACCAGTACTCTATCTGTGCCAAACTCATGTCGGGAGCATGAAGCGATTGAAGCACAATAACCAGTTCCATCGCCCGAACCGGAATGCATTGCTTCTATCCCATCCTCTCATAATGAGATTACCACCGCGAAACTTCTTTCAATCCTAAATAGTTTCGAAATATGTGTTTAAGTTTTAAAATAATATGAAGAACATAACATTCTGGATGACGCAAACAAATATATATTGACGTCACTTATGCAATCATATTTCAGTAGCAGAAAGTTAAATACCATACGGGATGTAGAAATTGCAATTACTTTCCAAAGGAATGCAAAGTGATTACTTACTACTACTTTTAATGAAAAATTTAGAAATTGCTTGATGTTGCATGAATTGATCATGATTCTTAAAATAAATTTTTCTCGGTACTCATCTCACGCAAATTATTTTAAGAATTTTCTTCAACGCGTAAGCACAATCATTCCAGAATTAGAAATGTTAAATTGTAAAAATTAGTTTTATTAATTCATTCTTTCCCAGGAATATTATTTGCGTAAAAGAGGCCCCAGACTGAACCCAATTGGGAAGCTTCATGATAAGGCTGTGAATTCGAATACAAAATTACGGAATTTAAGGAAAAGTCGAACAGAAGAGCTTTCAGGTATAACTGGATACAGATTAGTTTCAATAAATTACGTAATACATATTAACATTTAATGTATATCTAGCTCCTTTCAGTACACCAATCGAAGTTTTACCAACACTGGAGCCTATAGTTACAGACAGTGATTCTGAAGTCATTGTATGGTTATAGCACAACAACGAACCTTGGTGGACCGTTGAAGCTAAATGGGCTCAAGTACTTTCTATAAGGCAATATGACATCAAAAGTGGAGAAGGCTTAAATGTTTGCATACATTGGTAAATTAATTTTAGGTTATTATAAAATTTATAACATATTTTAAATATTCTGGAAAATTTCTCGTTTTCGTTAGGCCGATATTGATTATAACAGCTGTACAACGATTCTGCGTCTCAAGTTTTTTCACTGTGGCCGTCATTTGTCCAAAAAATTATACCTTACTACCTAAAACACATTAAAGACAAAAATTCCCTGCAACTTTTCAAACAGTTAGAAACTTCTAAGAGAATATTATATTTGCGAACATATTATGAAATTAAATAGCACAGTAATATTTATTTATAGTTTTGTTATTTACAATCAAATTTTTTATTACTTAATAGTATTAAAATGAACTATATAAATAAAAAGTAGATAATACATTTGAAAATAGTTTATTGGTTTTCATTTTTAATTTGTAAGTACAAGTACGGTTTCTAAGGTATATACCCTTTGAATTAATAGTTCATACAATAGCTCTTTTAATAAGATCATCCTATTATTTTAATGGTTAATCTCATTGTTTTGCATTGGTTTCTAAAACGATTTGTCACATTAAATTAATAGTATTCTTTCTATAATAATAGTAAATACTATTGTGATAATAATACGATTATCCTTTTATATTTATAGTAAATCAAATCAATTTTAATACTGTAAATTATTATTTTAAAGGTATAACACTATTAAAATATTAGTAGATAGCCACCATTATTATAACAATTTACAAACTATTATTTCAAAATGATATTTACTATTGACTAAAATTAATAGTAAAAAATTATTAAAATAATAGCAAATCTCGTTAATTTTATAGTATTTTTCTCTGAGTGCAGTTTATTATAGTCTTGTTTAGTGGTAAAGTTACCAACTTTAATTAAATATTCCTCAATGTTCCTATTAAACATTAATATTAAAGTTTTTAAATTACCATTAACATTTTAAATACATCGTGTGATCGCCTAAATGTTTACTTTTCACAAATCCACACAAACATTTTATATTGTTTTCGATGGTTTAGGACAAACTTAGTACAAACTTCACATCGATAACCGTAGGAATATACACAAAAGACAAAGTATATGATTTTCTTGGCTAATGAGAGTAGGACTAGAAATGACTAAAAGAGTTTGCACATTTTGAGTAAAATATTGTTCTTCTTTGTGAATGTCATGAAAATATTATTATAGAAAATAATCTGTGGCACTATTCTGGGAATAGGGAATAGCTTTTTTTGTAGCAGCTATTCCCCAGACATTTTTCCTATTTCCCCGTTTTCCAAAAGTTAATTCTTTTAATTGGGGAATAAATTTACGGAAAAATAATTTAATCATTTGCAGTCGAGTCGATACACGATCGCAATAAAACAAGAAAACAAATTTCTATAAATAATTGACGTCGTTTGTTTAATTGACTTTTGTTGATATTTTAATTGAATTTTACTTAAAAAGTAAATTTTGTTTGTTAAGGTGAAAAATTGGATATTGATATTTCTAATTTCTATTATCGATTTTCACTATAAATTTTCAGCCATAATATAGCTATAAGTATATCCAATAATAAATACTGGTCCATCAAGTTAATTTTTTTTTCATCCGAAAAAACAACTTTTCCCAATTATTATTTATTATTTACGGATGCAAATTTCAAGTCATGTGCTGCTTGGCGAATTCAAATCTTTGTTGCTTGCGTACAGGGTTTAGTGGTGGCTTTTTTTAATATTTTCAATTTTAAAAATGAATCACTTAATGCTCTACGAACTGTTGTTTTGCGGGTATTAAGCCCAGCTGCCGTTTTGATTTTGTTCTTGGAGAGGGCTGAATTTGACGCTAGTTTAATTAATTTCGCACAGCATGCTCACCACGATCGATTTTACGAGCTATAGCGCCGTTGGAAAATCCATCCAAGTGGTAGACATCGATTTTTGTCCTTTCTGCCGTATTTTAAATATTTTTTCTACCCGTCTTAATTCTGGATCAGCTATTGAATACTTATTTTGATATGAAAAGATTTTAGCAACTTACACCTAAATTTACTCACAAATAATACCATTATACAGTGCGTCTATTCAAGTGAACCGACAAAATGCGTATAATATAAACTACACTGCTCCTCAAAAAAACCCGGACACTAAATTTGTTCAGTAAATATTTGTGTTAACGGTAACTATTCGCATTATTCGCGTTATGGCTGTACGAAATAATATAATGTGCACCAAAAGGCACTAACGGATCAAGTTTTTGGCTGGTGCTACACGAGATTTTAATTTCTGGTTTCAAACTAAGTCGTAATAGATTTTTTATTGTTAATTTAAACTTTTATATTAAATGAAAACACCTAATTGTTTGTATTATTTTATTCTGTTCTCTTGAAAATAAAATTTAAACAAAAATCTACATCTCAAAAATGCCCTTAATTTTTTTATTTTCATTTCTATTTTTGTCATTTCGAATTCACGGACAAAAATTGTGCGACATAAAATTTTTGTCCGTGAATCCGAAATGACAAAAATAGAAATGAAAATAAAAAAATTTAAGGGCATTTTTGAGATGTAGATTTTTGTTTAAATTTTATTTTCAAGAGAACAGAATAAAATAATACAAAAAATTAGGTGTTTTCATTTAATATAAAAGTTTAAATTAACAATAAAAAATCTATTACGACTTAGTTTGAAACCAGAAATTAAAATCTCGTGTAGCACTAGCCTTGGTTTAATAAAAGTAACCACAGGATCAAAAGATTTGAAATAACAAAATTACCGAAAAACGGATATTGATATATCTTCATCTGTATTTAAATAAAAACCAACAATCAATCTAAGTGGTCGGTAATCTAGTATCGAGTATTTCCGCCACAAGCTCTGATCACATCTAGCATTGTTAAGACCAGCTCAACATGTATAGGTAATTATATAATATAACAACAGAACATGATAATTTTTTCTGATTTGCTGATTCTTGATTTTATATTAAATAATCAACGTAATTGTAATGTATATCACTTATTGCAATGTAGATATACATTATTTTTTTTTCTTGTATAAAACAATATGTAATTCTTAGAATCTTTTAATGCAATGCATGCAAAAATCATATATAAAAAGAAAATTTTTCAAATAAAATATCTCAGCAGTAAAAATTAATTCAGACGTTAATTATTAATTCGGACCTCACCAGTGGTAATCCGAATTAAACTATTACTTCATTAAATCAAAGCAGAGGCTTGATTTTTCAAGCTTTCTTTTTGGCATACTGTGCACAAGGTTTGCAACGTACTCCTGAGGTATCATTACCCATTCTTCCTGCAGAACTGATTGAAGATGATCCAAGGTTTCTGGAACGACTTCCCTTTGCCTTAAACGACGCCCTAGCATATCTACATGTGCTCAATGGGATTAAGGTCAGGGCTGCGAGTGGGCCAAACAATTTGATCAATTCCCACCTCATCCAAATAATTGTTGACCACGTTTGCAACATGGGGCCTGACGTTATCATGTATTAGTTTAAATTGCTGTCCAATAAATGGGGCGTATGGAACCACACATTTTTTTAGACATTCTACGATATACCTTTGGGTAGTTATAGGGCCGCTGCGTAGAAATACAAGGTCCGTACGGGCGTCTATAGAAATGCCTGCCCACACCATTAGTGAGCGGCCATGAAATGGGACTCTTGGGGATATGGCACATTGTGAATATCGCTCTCCGTATCTCCGCCATACTCTTTCTGGTCCATCCGGTGATCGCAGACTGAACCTTGATTCATCAGTGAACAACACGGACTTCCAGTCGTCCATAGTTCAATTGACGTGGTTACGAGCAAAAGTCAAACGGTTTCTTCGATGTGTTGGGAGAAGGTCTGGCCATGTAGCAGCGTTCCTGGACTGCAATCCATGTTCATTTAATCTTCGCGATGTTGTGCTAACTGAAATATTGACACCACGTATCTGTGCCAATCGACCAGCGACGATACTAGCTGTTTGGAAACGAACTCGCAGTACCATTGATACCATCAACCGATCGTCCCGCTCGTTTGTTGTTCTTTTACGATATCGTTTAATAGCGTCTTGAATTGTACTTCGAGGGAAATTTAGGTGGGCAGCAATATAACGCACGCTACAGCCATCCTCACTCAAAGCGATTACTTTTGCGATATTTTCTGGTTTCATAATTATAATATTTGCTAATAATAATAACTAAGCACTGTTAACGTTAACTGTAATAATAATACTAACAATAAATGCTACTTTAAATTCTTCAAAACAATTGATAGATGCCCATTTATTTAGAAACGTAACAATCGAAATTTTGAATATTTTTCATTTATTACACTTTGTTGCTGTGATTGGATTTTAAATAAAAAAAATACTATTTCTGTTACACCTATTTTTCGGTTATGTACTATTTAATATGATAGTGCCTTTAAAATAGCGTAATTGCTCTAGAAATTGAAGATTTACGAAGAAATTCAAGTGTCCGGGTTTTTTGACGAGCAGTGTATACTGTTTTACTGAGTACTAATTTCTCTCTCTTTTCAATAAAAACATATTCTTAGTACCGCGAGAAATTACAGTAAAGTTTACATTTAAACGTAAAATTGCAAGTGCGTCTCACTGCGGTTAAAGTGAACCGCAGTGTGTTTATCGGAGTATTTGATCCTTCACATTACAATATTTACTATAATCAAAAACATCTCTTTAACAGTACAGAAACGTCTTTATTAATCAGCTATTCCGTACCAATCTTTATGATTGAGATGTCTGGAATATTCATAAGTTTAACTAATACTGGTTGATTCGAAAAATTGTTAAACTAGTAGTAAGACTTAATAAAAAAAACTCGTAACTCGAAAAAATAACTTTTGTCTGCATTAAAAAGTTAATACAACAAAAAAAAATCCGTTCGAATACCTTCAGGGGCTAAAAAACATTATGAGATAAATAATTCGTGACATTTCCAAAAACAACAATAACGTTCCGATGCAAGATAACAAAACAAAACAATAAACTAAACAAAAAGTTATAACGCTATTTTCTAAAAGCTCGACACAACATCACAAAACACAATAAAATTATGAGCTTTTGTATTATTTGATGACTATTGTCTAGCCAACATTAAATTACGAAAAATACTAATTTAATTCATAAATTTTCAATGTTTTTTTTTCATTCGGAATATGGTTATTGTCCAAACAGTTCATCAGCATATAATGTTTTGTCTCTTGCTCGCCTAAACTTTTACATAAATACATAAATAGTTGTTGGTCGTTGTTTATCGATATACATGAGCTTTAAAGTTATTTTTAATGAGTTTATTATAATTAAAAAGTTTTACGTATAATAAATAAATTTTAAAAATGTTACATATCCTCGTATAAACATATATTTACCTGTATGTTTCGGGTATCATGGTAAATTGGTAAACATAATAAAAACACGTTTATGATATACCGACCTAACGATCAAAAAAGGTCGGAACGGAGTAAATTATCCTCTTTCGGTGTTTGGTGAATTATTTTGTTTTAATGATGATTCACTTACCTGAAATGCAAATAAAAAAATTTAATGAAAAATTATGTTATGTATAGTAAAAGTAAATACGTATTAAATGATGTGGTGAGCTTTAAAGCTCACATTTTTGAATGGTATGTATACAAAAAAAATTAATTATGGTGTACACATAATACTTTCTGTGCGGTAGATTGGAGCTGATCTGTATTCAATTCACGGCTTACATTTGTATTAAACTGGCTCTGTTAAGAAAATATGAATTGTGAAATACATACCAGAGTGCAGATTTTGTTCGAAAACTGAGACTTGAGTTTTGCAAGTTGATGCATTATGTAACTAATAAATAAATTATGTATTTACATCTGCTGATGAAATAGCAAAAAATTCCCAGCTCTCTAGTTGCGGTTTTCGAACAAAATTCGTATGCAGAAATTTACACTGTTAAATTTAAAAAAATCCAATTGGATTTTCTTGTAGTGAAATTGAATTATTTTTAGATTCTTTTATCTAGTCGTCTAGACATCCCTGACACCCTAATGGCGTCATTAATTTTCTAATGAGTTGACATGAACACGAAAAAATTGTCTTACAATTTACTAAAACTTTTATGATAATGAAGTTTGTGCTAAAATAATTATTAAAAAGTTACACTGTTAAATTTATTATTTCTCCAATTGGAATTTATTTTCTAAAGAAAATTATAAAATTGGACACGATTCTAAATGTTGTGTCGACAAATCTAGAGATTCTAGCTGACATTTTTGAGAAGGCCAAGCATGGACCTATTTCCAAAATTTAAACAAAGTATATTTTTGAGATTCGTCCTATTAAAAATTATATTTATAAATTGAGCATTTTTGACATAAAATGGGAAAATATTTGTAAAATTTGACACATTAGAAATAAAACTCGATAACGCCATAGAAAAAGTGAAATCCGATGTAAATGCACAAATACAAACCGCCGTCGATCATGTAAATGCCAAATTTGACGTCGTTTGCTCAAAAATCAAAAAAATTGCGAAAAAAGGCAATAGCTTATGATTATGAAAAGTATGCAAATGATGTTTCCATTAAGGGAGTACCGGAGGCTGATAAAGAAGATATTTCTGTCATTTTGAAAGCTGTTTATGAGGTGGTTGGATTTGACCTAAAACTTGTCGGTCCAGTTGAGTTGTTTAGAATAGGAAAGGCCCCGCAATCATCTAGAACTAACAGTATTGGTGCAACTAATAGAAACAAACAAAAATATCACCGCCCAATAATTGCAAAATTTGCGTCAAAAATTAACAAAAGTAATTTTTTTTTTGATGCTATTTCAAATGCAATAGCCAATTAACTGCTGCGAAGCAGAGATTTCCAGCTGCTTCAAGAATATAGGTCAACGAGTATCTGTCGTTTGAAATGCAAGCAGTGTTTAAGACGCTTTTGCTAAAACTCGTATAATAAAAATGGTTCCATCTTCGTACAGGTGAAACAGGACCCAGAGATATACACAATATTAAGCTCATATGTTTTCGACGTTTTTCTTATGAATAAGGATCTCAACTTGGATCCATAGACATATAATAAAATCTTTTCAGGAAATAATGATTCGAAAAATGATGGAGAAAATGGGACTATCAATTATTTCGCCGAGACGGGGGAACCTAGCACTTCAAATAACTTCAACTTCACTCCAAATTATGTATTTGTAATTCGCCAGTAAATATACCTAATGTAATACTAAAAGCAACGCTAAATAATAGAAAAGGGCTTAACATCTGCCATCTAAATTCTCGAAGCGTGCTTCCTAAGATTGATGACGCCTTATCTTCTTGTCAACAAATATTCAAGCAATTTGTGTATCGGAAACGAGGCTTAAATACCACATACCAAATCAAGTGATTCAACTTTCTGGTTTTTCAGTATTTCGAAATAATCAAACTTCTCGTGTCGGTGGTGGTGTTTGTATATTTTGAAACTCGAACATAAAGTCGAAAGTTATTTATCAATCTCCAGTTTCATCAAAAATTGAGTCACTTTTTCTCGAAGTCAGATATGCTGACTAAATTTTTCTTCATGGGGTTGTTTATATACCAACCAAGCACAACTGCATTGGCGAATTCGAAAATCTTTTGAATAATCTCACAAACCGATATCAAAACATTTTGTTAACGGGAGATTTTAATCACCATATACTATCTAACAATCCTAGAGTTTTAAATTTCAGTAATGTAGTTAGTAATTTTTCCCTGACAATTTTCAATAATAATGCCGCGACCCACTTCTCTCCTAATTCTATTTCTCTGTTAGATTTATTATTAACTAAACTTAATAGCATATCATTTTTCAATCAAATTTCAATACCTGGAATATCAGACCACGACTTAAATTTCTTCTCAGTGGATGTGTACCAGCCTAACGTAATCCCTGAAATTTACTATAGAGACTATAATAGGATAATTCTTGATGAAATTCCTGTTAAGATAGCAAATCTTCCGTTCCAGAATATTTATCAAACAGAAAATGTGAAAGGGATAAACTAAAAATTAAAAAGGATAAACCACTTTGGTTAAACGTAAGGGTCATCGCTTCGTTATTTGATATATTGTGCTTATCGACGGTGGAAATACAATCGTACTACTGAAAATTGGAACTGGTATCGCACGCTCAGGAATCATACGACTAAGACCCCAAAGATTTCTAAATCATCATTCCTTCACAATAAATGTGATCCAAATCTACCATCCAAAGTATTATGGAATAATTTAAAAATCCTTGGTGTTGGAGTTAATTCTAAACCGAAGCAAACTATTTCATATTCGTCATCTGATCCAAATAGTTTCTTTGTGAATTCAGTCTAAGCTATACATACTAGTCAAGGGAATTTTTCAAATCCGGCCATTTTCCCAACAGCTCCAGATTCTGAAGATGCATTCAAACTCTATCCAGTTTCTGAAGACGAACTTCAGTCAGCTATATTTCAGGTTAAGTCAATGGCGATTGGTTTGGATAGTTTGAATCTTAGGTTCATCAAAATTCTACTCCCTCATACAACTAAGTTTATTCAACCTAATTTTTATACAATAATTAGAAAATAGTTAAAATTCTAAATAATGCCATGCACAATATTGACAAAAGACGAATGACGATTTTAGTGCTTTTGGAATTTTCTAAAGCTTTTGACAGCATCGACCATCAATTGCTTTCTTATAAACTCTCTAATAAATTTATGTTCTATGAATCGGCTGTAAGGTTTTTGTCAGCTATTTGAGGGGGTCGGTCTCAAGTTGTCAATGTTGATGGGATTTTATCGGAAAGCTGTAGTTCTCCAATAGGTGTGCCACAAGGTTCGGTCCTGGAGCCACTACTACTGTCCCTTTATGTGAACGATATTGGGGAGGTTTTGCAAATTCTTTCTATCACCTTTCTGCGAAATTACTGATAATGTTAATTGTGTAAAGAGCATAAATGAAGATCTGTGTCGTATACAGGAGTGGGTAGTTGAAAACAAATTAGTATTAAATCCGAAAAAGTCGCAAGCAATTGTGATTTATAACAATTCAATTGATACCGATAGTATGCCCAAAGTAACTTTGTGTAACTCTTCCCTAGAATATGTGAATCCGTAATTTGGGGCTTATTATAAACAAAACACTGACATGGGATGACCATATTAAGGTTGTCAGATGTAGAGTGTATGGTATTTTGAGATTACTTTGGTCTGTTACAAATTTCGCTGGACTCGAACTTAAAAGAAAAATTTTCATATCGGGAATCTTTCCCCATTTTTTATACTGCAATGTTGTTATGTTTGGAATGAACAGGGGGTGTGAACACAAATATGTTCTTCTTTTTAATTCGTGTGTTCGTTACGTTTATAGTCTAAGAAAGTTGTGTTCTTATTCAAACTAATCTATATCTATAAAAATGGTGAAAAAAATGTATGTGCGCGCATCAGTTGAGAACGGATGAACCGATTTGGCTCAATCTTTTCTGTTGTGTTCGTAATTACCAGGAGACGGTTCTTACGAAAGAAATTTTTAAAAAAATCTACCAGAAAAGTCGGAAAACCCGAAAAATCGCATAAGAAACCATTTTTATATGAATTTTGTTTGTACATTTTTTATGAGATAGCCAACCAAATGGAAAAATCAAAAAAAAAATCGGAAAATCGAGAATTGCGTTTTGTAGAGGAATTTTGTATGGATATACACTTAACACCACCGATGAAAATTGTATTTTGACAATGATCATTCATTTAAATAGCCACTTCGGATTATTCTCAATAGATGGCCTTGGTTGCGGACTACTATAAATATAAGTTGTGTAGAATATTGACAATCTTATCTTCTATGGTATATAAAAAGAAGTGCATTCAGTTCCCCGTTTTTTTCGCGTTCACTATGTCGATTAACAAATCACAAAGTCAATTTGCAAAAAACAACTAAATTTTCGATAGCTGCCTAAGTTTGAATCGACCTTTTATTCACTTTTCAATACATTATGCAGCCTTTATGGTTGCGTTCGTTCGCTCATTCTGACAATTTTTTCCACCAATCATATTGTTCAAAATTGACGATTCTGGATTTTTGTACAAAAGATGATTAGACGAACAAATGGCCGAACGAACGAACGCAACCATAAACCTACCTTTAGTGTTGAATTCGATGAAAAAGTGAATGGAATGGCCACTCAATCGTCTAACTCAAAACGTCTATTGAGAATCGAGATGAGTTGTTTGATTTTTCTCTTATTAAATTCAATTTTTGTGAAGGTCAAAAGTGTTTGCTCGGACGAAGTAATTTGGGGCGAGACAAAGTTCGCCGGGTCAGATAGTTAAATATAAAAAGCCTGGGTATCTTTTTGATATTCTGTCATTCGCTAGATCAAGTCTAAATAATCTGATGATTGTGTATCAGAAAGAATTATTAATTTTGACGATATAATAAAGTTCGATGTCTAATTTCAATTCAGATTATAATTTATCAATTAACTCAGATATACAAATTTGTCAAGGGCCAGAGAACATAATATTAAAAAATCCAAATTCGCTTAAAATTTTTTATCTAAATTCTAGAAGCTTATCGTCTGATAAAATTGAGGATTTATATCAAGTACTTGATGTTTGAAAATTGGAAATTCCGATAATTTCAGTAACAGAAACATGGATATACGAATATATGCTTAAATCATTTTATTTTAAAAATTACAAAGCAGCATTTTCATGTAGAAAAAATAAGATAGGCGAGTGGGAATTTTGGTAAATAAGAAATATAATTTTGAAATTTTTTCTGAATTTAATAATGATAAAATAAATTTAATTGAGTATAAAAGTTGTAATAAATCAAAAAAAATTATAGTATCATCGATTTATAGAGCTCCTTATGATAATTTAGATGACATGAATTTATTTTTTGATGTTTTAGATATCCACTTTTACACTTTACAACACTACAAATCATATTTAACGGGTGACTTCAACATCAATCTCAGAATCACATTTGGTAACTTTTGTAAATGCAATGATATTTTGTCGCAGAAAGGAATGTATTGTAAAAACTGCAAAATACGTCGAGTTATTCCTTAAAATGTGTTAAAAACGTGTTAAAAAACGAAAAAGTTGTATGACCGCTATAGCAGTAATTAACGCGAACGTGTTAACTCACCACTCAAATACTTGGTGAGATGTCAAAAAACTGAGACGACGAAAGGACATAAGCAGCAAAAAACTGAACCGATTTGTACCGATTCATAATTTTTGATGCTTACATTCGCAGAAAACAAACAAATATAAACACAGAAAAATTACACACACTAATATAAAAATATATACTATACTCCTTATACGTATACGAAAACGTCATTCGTCGTTCGTCGAATTTTGGAAAAAATCGACCCCCTGATTTTTTATTGAAAACAACAACTAAAAACACACAATCTGTTAGAATCATGTCTAATAAAATTAATTTAGACATGTTAAACGCAAGTTTAGTACTTAACCCAATAATTATCAATCAAAACCAGGAAATAGAAAACATGTATGAGTCTTTTTGTTAGCAACTTAATTCAAAAATTATAGATTGCTCTTATCGGAACAGAGGAAGAAAAGAGTCACACTATTTAAAAATCCGTGGATTGATAAAGAATGTATAAATGCAATCAAAATTAGAAATTTTTGGTATTCAAAACGCATGCAGGATCTTAATAACCATGCATTAAAATCAGAATATATATACTGGAGAAATAAAGTTACTTCTTTAAAACGATTGAAAAAAAAGAAATTATTTCTCATCAAAAATTGACAAAAATTCAAAAAATCCAAAACAAATTTGGAACATTTTCAAAGAAATAATTTGTAATGGACTGTAATAATAAAAACGAAACGTTAGCAAAACTGAACATTAGTAATAATTTTTTCGCAAATATAGGCAAACAATTAGCTTCTCAATATAATTTTACAACAAACAGTTTATCAATAACAAATAATAATGTCTTAGACAGATTTGATCAAATTACTCAAATTGATATAGCAAAGATTATTGATGGTTTAAAAAATACAAAATCAATTGGCTCTGATGGATATCAGCTCCAAATTTTTATTTTAATTGTCAACAAATCTCTGAAAGAAGGCAACCTGCCTCAAAAGTTGAAAATATCCAAAATGATTTTAATACACAAAACGGGCTCTAAGACTGATCCAAACAATTATAGGCCAATTAATTTGCAACCAATAGTAAATAAAATACTTGAAAAAGTGGAAAATAAACAATTAAATCAATTTAGCGAAACAAATAAAATATTGAGTAATAACCAATATGGATTTAGGCATAATAGCAACACCAACAGTGCACTATTTGATTTGATTTCTCAAATCCAAGCTAATTGCGATAATAAACTAACTTGCAGAGTTATCTTTCTAGATTTAACGAAAGCATTTGACACTGTTGATCGTCAAATTTTACTTAATAAGTTGAATCAAATAGGTATAACAAGAATTTGCTTAAAATGGTTTACAAATTATTTTAATAATCGTTAACAGTATTTACAAATTGATGATCAAACCAGTGATTTTGAATTAGTTGAGTTTGGAGTTCCCCAAGGTAGCTCTCTAGGTCCCACTTTGTTTTTATTATTTATTAATGATATATCCAATTTACCATTGAAAGGTTCCACATTTCTTTACGCAGATGATATATCACTACTATATAGCGCTAGTCCAGATAATATCGGCTCTATTGAACAATGGATGAATGAAGATTTAAGCATGCTATCGGAATATTTTGCGTCTAACAGGTTAACATTAAATACACTAAAATCAAAATTTATGATTATCAATTCTAACACTATCAACAATTTTAAAGTTACTTATAATAATAATGTAATACAACGTTGCTATGATTATAAATATCTGGGTATAATATTAGATGATAATTTAGATTTTAATAAAGAAATAGTAAAATTAAAGGCAAAGTTGAAATCAATATGCTATGTTTTTAAAAAATTAGGTAATTTTATTAACCATAAATATCGTAGGACTATATATTTTTCTATGTTTCATAGCCTTATAATGCATGGGGCCAATTTCTGGAATAGTACAACAAAATTCAATATTGATGCGTTACAAAAGTTACAAAATAAGGCTATTAAAAATTTATATAATTATAATAGATTAGAACACACAACAAAAATACATTTAGAAAATAATTTACTACCAGTAGCTGAAATAATTGATCATAGTTTGACGGTACACATCCAATTAGTTAAGAACAAGCAAATTCATTCCAATTTAGAAATAGCAACAAACCGTATTTCTAAATATAACACACGTTATAATACAAACATATTACCGAATAGACCTAAATCAACAAAATTTGGAACAAATTCCATAATTTTTAAGGTATCAAGTTTGCATAATAAAATCCCAAACAATTAAAAACTTCTGGATAAAAATAAATTCGTTCAAAATATAAAGAAATATTATTTCGAAATTTATAAAAGAAATAATTTATAAAATAAGAGTACTCTGGCTTTTCACAACAATTCGTCAAGATCTCTTACAAGTTAGCTTTTTTTAATTAAAATTATTTAATTGTTAGGCTCATGTAGTTGCTCTCAATTAAAAAAAAAAAAAAAATCAAGTTATGTAATATTATTTGTTCTCTTTTTATTGTTATAATTATTCAATTTCATATTTATAACGGGTGATTTTTTAAGAGCTTGAGAACTTTTTTTTAAAAAAAAACGCATAAAATTTGCAAAATCTCATCGGTTCTTTATTTGAAACGTTAGATTGGTCCATGACATTTACTTTTTGAAGATAATTTCATTTAAATGTTGACCGCGGCTGCGTCTTAAGTGGTCCATTCGGAAAGTCCAATTTTGGGCAACTTTTTCGAGCATTTCGGCCGGAATAGCCCGAATTTCTTCGGAAATGTTGTCTTCCAAAACTGGAATAGTTGCTGGCTTATTTCTGTAGACTTTAGACTTGACGTAGCCCCACAAAAAATAGTCTAAAGGCGTCAAATCGCATGATCTTGGTGGCCAACTTACCGGGCCATTTCTTGAGATGAATTGTTCTCCGAAGTTTTCCCTCAAAATGGCCATAGAATCGCGAGCTGTGTAGCATGTAGCGCCATCTTGTTGAAACCACATGTCAACTAAGTTCAGTTCTTCCATTTTTGGCAACAAAAAGTTTGTTAGCATCGAACGATAGCGATCGCCATTCACCGTAACGTTGCGTCCAACAGCATCTTTGAAAAAATACGGTCCAATGATTCCACCAGCGTACAAACCACATCAAACAGTGCATTTTTCGGGATGCATGGGCAGTTCTTGAACGGCTTCTGGTTGCTCTTCACTCCAAATGCGGCAATTTTGCTTATTTACGTAGCCATTCAACCAGAAATGAGCCTCATCGCTGAACAAAATTTGTCGATAAAAAAGCGGATTTTCTGCCAACTTTTCTAGGGCCCATTCACTGAAAATTCGACGTTGTGGCAGATCGTTCGGCTTCAGTTCTTGCAGGAGCTGTATTTTATACGGTTTTACACCAAGATCTTTGCGTAAAATCTTCCATGTCGTCGAATAACACAAACCCAATTGCTGCGAACGGCGACGAATCGACATTTCACGGTCTTCAGCAACACTCTCAGAAACAGACGCAATATTCTCTTCTGTACGCACTGTACGCATTCGTGTGGTTGGTTTAATGTCCAATAAAGTAAACTGACTGCGAAACTTGGTCACAATCGCATTAATTGTTTGCTCACTTGGTCGATTATGTAGACCATAAATCGGACGTAAATCGCGAAACACTTTTCGAACCGAACACTGATTTTTGTAATATAATTCAATTATTTGCAAGCGTTGCTCGTTAGTAAGTCTATTCATTATGAAATGTCAAAGCATACTGAGCATCTTTCTCTTTGACACCTTGTCTGAAATCCCGCGTGATCTGTCAAATACTAATGCATGAAAATCCTAACCACAAAAAAATCACCCTTTATATCAATTTTTATTATATGGCTGCGGTCCAATTCGCGACTTATTTCAAATGGCTGACAATTTGACTTATTCAAAATGGCGGCTTGACATAACACATAAGTCATCTGCTGGTCCAATTCAAATCAAGACTTATTTGAACATAACCCTACAATTCATTAATTGACAATTGACAGTTCACAGTTCTAATAATTAGCAGTCTTTTTAAATGTTTTTTTTTTTTTTTTTTTTATTGGTAACTATGCGATCTGTTTTGGGGCTCAAAGCTCACCCTTCTCTTTCGCGGTTATGCTTTTTACGTCCTTACTTTACGCCTTCCGGCCAACTCGAGGACGTACGGCTATAGGACCGATTTAAGACCATCTGCACCTTGCAAGTTCCATGAAAGCCTATACCGGCATGGAAGATGGGTCGGCCCAAGGGTTTTGCACACCAACAAATATAAATCACACATTTTTAAAAATTTATGGAATTATATCTAAAATTATAAGAGGGAATACCAATTTGGCAAAAAAACATTTAAGAATTAATTTTATTACGTTTCGAAATGTACTAGAATTGATAGCAGATAAACGTTCCGGTCATCAAAAGGAAATAGAACTCATAATGTTTCTGTTTTGGCTAGCTTGCGGGATAAGTTACAGGGTACTATCGGTCGCTATGAATATACCAAAGACGACATCAATTAGAATATGTCACAAATATTTGAAATATTTTGAGAAACTTTTAAATAAAGTTGTTCATTTGCCAACTCACGAAGAGCTAGAAGAGATAGGTAATGCGTTTGCTTTACGAGCAACGTCAGATGCATTCAACAAGGCGGTTGGTGCAATAGACGGGACCCATGTAAAAATTAAATGTCCAGTTAGACATCATGACGAATATATAAATAGAAAGTTAGACTATTCTATTCAGGTTCAAGGTAAGAATTTCAATTTTTATGCATATTTTTTAGCTATATGTGACCATCAAAAAAGATTTATAGATCTGTGCATTGGGTTCCCAGGATCAGTTCATGATCAACGAGTATTGAGAAATAGCAGCATTTATAAATTTGCAAAGTACCCTCCCAGTGGATACTATTTACTTGGAGATAGTGGCTATCAATGCTCCGTCAATCCGATAGCAATCATGACACCATACAAAGGAAGTAACCTTACTGACGTCCAGCTTAGATATAACCATCTACACAGTAAGGCGAGGATCGCAATAGAGCAAGCCTTCGGTATGTTGAAAACGAGGTGGAGATGTATTTTCCTTAGAAGCCTGGAACTTTCAATTGAGAGAAATTGCCAAGTAATAGCAGCATGCTGTGTTTTGCACAATGTGTGTGTTGCTACAGACGACGTTTTATCTAACAAAATCACACTAGAAGAAGAGGAAGAGTATCAAAGTATGACAAACATCGCAGAATCAGCTCTTCAGTTCAGAGACAATATATCTAACTCCATTTTCTAATAAAAATTCAATTTAAATTTATTAATATAAATAAACATTTCATTTAATCACATACATAATTCAATTTTTTGGCAAATTCATCACAAATTCATTATTTCCTAATAATTAAACTTAAATTGTAAACTTAAAATTAATTAAACTATTATTAAAATTATGACTTGGATTTATTCCGAGTCAGAATCAGATACATCAACATCCGTGAAATATGTTTTACATATTTTTTTGATTATTTTATTATTTTTTTTTATTTCTTTAAACATTTTTTCGTCTCTGCCCTTCATATATTCTAAAAGCGCATCTTTATTTTTTTGCGACGGTCTACTACATTCTTTATTATTTTTATTAACCGATCTGGATGTTGATGGCGTGTCTGTTGATGGTATGTCCGTCACAAGTACATCGTCAAGAGTATTTGTTGATGGCGTATTCGTTAATGGGTATATGGTTTGTTCTTCGTCTAAATATTCAATCTCGTAATCTGGGATCGACTGTAGTAAGACCGGCGGGGCTATGGTGTGTTTGCCACCGATGAAATCGTTTATTTTGGAATAAAATGGCCCAATTATTTGAATTTAGCTTGTTTGCTGACATGCCTTGTCCTGTTCCAGGTTCTTTAATTTTTTTATATTTTTGGATGAGGTTTTTCCATTTTTTTCACATTCTGGACCGCTTTTTGATAAATTTAAATCTTCGCTAAGTTGTCTAAAAATAAAAATGACGCATTAAACTGCCAGTTCACAAAATTACTCCCATAAAGTTTTTGGCACCATATTTTTTTGTTTAAATAAGGAATCTATTTCTATCCTTAAATCTATTAAGGCATGTGTTTCCTCTTCAGTCCCTTAAACAAAATTTATGATTAAAACAAAAAAATTATAGGTGATTAGTAACGTACAATATGTAATTTAAAATGCACTTACAACGTAAAGTGTAAAGTTTCCTTTTGCGACTATTTTTGTCTGCCATAATGTTTCAAACAAATATTTTTATGTTACAGTTTCAACAGTTTCAAATTATAATTTTCCAACTGTTATCGTATATCACAGCTAAATTTTATTACATACACACAAAAAATGTATGAAATGTCATTTTTGTGGAAACTCTCCAAAATAAGTCAAGAAAGTCTACAATAAGTCTCCTCGTGAGGTGACTTATTGTAGACTTTCAAATAAGTCAGTCTACACAAAATAAGTCATGAATTGGACCGCAGTGTATGTATCAAATGCAAGATTTATTCTCGTATGATATTTATTCAAAATAAACAAAAATAAAATAAAATAAATAAGTAGAACTATGAATTTGAACATAACACCTAATTCGTCAGTACATCTCAATTCATCGTTATTCTTCTCGGAATCAATGTTTCAATGTTTTGTTCGGGAGCATTCACGTTTTTGAGGGATCAGTATAGGGCGGTTTGTGGGTGAGATATTGTGATCTTGGGTCTGTCTAATCTCTAATCTTTGTTTTTTAATTTTAATTGTAATTTTTAATTAGGAATTATATTTGAAATTGTTTTTTTTTTTTAAAAAAAAAGAAAAAAAAATTAATATAATATTATATATGTAATTAAATCAAATATCAAATATTGAATTTATTTGTACACTCTCGTGGAAATGTAATGAGCCTGGCTCAAATTTCTTTTAATAAATAAACAAATACAAAAACAAATACTTTCCGCGGTTCCACACTTAAATTCTTTCATCGTGATTCTTTCCTCGTTTCTTTCCCCTTAACCTACAAATTTTTTTTTTGGCGGGGAAATTTTTGAATCTTTTTTCAGCAACATTTTTTTTTATTCAACTGATTCTCGCACTACCACAAAGATAAATATTTCAAGGACACCATGTTTATTTGTCGTTTTTGGGTTAATTTTAGTTTAGTTTTTGCTTCGAGTGCAAAAAATATATTTTTTCAACCAAGGAAGCAGTTTTCGCAGGAAATAATAAATATTTTTTACTATACGAATAAATCAAAAAACATAATTTTACGCACATACATAAAAAAAGAAATGCGCAAAGAAATTAAATGTGGTTGTTGATTGATTTTTTGAAATCATGGAATCACGACGAAAGATTCAAAGTGTCGCGAGGCCCATTGAGATTATTATAAGCCTTTCGTGTATTCCGGAAAAAAAACATAAAAAATCACCAATTGTTCATCGTGCAAATAAGCATAACGGTGAAAAGCTTGTGTTTTGGGGTTGTATTTCTTACAATGTTGTCGGAGATTTGGGCATTTTGCCTGATAAGCAAGTGCCTTAAGATAACCAATCTTTCGGCAAAAAAACTTAATTTTCAAATACTTTTGCCCGTGACTGTATGTATATTTCAATGCGATATAGACTCCACCATTTTTCCGTTTTTATGTCATTACAATATTTTAAAATTCATCATATGGCTATATCCGAGTATGTACATATATACATGAACATCCACTTCAACAATCTAAGGATTATATTATAGAAATATTTTACTCTTGCATAAAACAAAAAAATTACAATAAAAATGAAAGAAAATAAAATTCCTTTCGATAGCATTTTTCTGAGATGGTTCGTTTACTTCATCTTCAAGAACCATAACATGAAAACTTGAAGAATTTTGTGTTATTTCAAATATATGTAATATGTATTGTATATACAGTACTAGCAAAACCAAAACATATACATAGACAAATAACGCAAAAATAAGGAAAATTATGACAAATTTTCCTTAAAGTAATGAGCTTTAAAGTTTTATTGCATAAGTTCAAGTGTAACATGGTTTAAAAGCATTTTATTATGATGCCAGAGGAAAATAAATTGAGTGAACTTTTTTTTTGTTCTGTATTTTTATTATTTTGTTACAAATGGAAAACTGATATTGAATTATTTATATATTGGGAAAACATATCATACAACACAAAATGACGAATAAGAATAAGAAGAAGAGGCATAATTGAAAATCAATTTATTGATTGAAGAGAGGAAAAATGTGTTGTTTGTACACATCATTGGACAAATGGGCGACATTTATTCAAATCGAAATGCACATTAAAGCATAATATAGTTAACTACGTTTCTAATATCCAGTTGGCTGCGATACGTGCTTTATCCTACCGTCAGTCAAACGTATAAAATCTTTTCCGGTTAAATTATAGTTTCAGTATAAAAAGACAAAAAACCTATTACCTCCGCCCTATTGAACCCCCCCCCCCCCCCCCCCCACAAAGCATAGAAATAAAAATGTTATTACTTTCTGGAATATCATAACAATAAAGGAAAACTCAATTTTCCTTCTCCTGTGACACATCTTCCAAAAAATCAATAAAAAATTATTTTTTAATGAAAAACTCATCAATTGACATTTAAACTTCAATAAAGCGATAATTTAATGTTTATTGCTGTTGTAAATATTTCCCACATTTCCCCGAAAATACGCAGCCGCGTACAATACCATACATAGAACGTTTATATACGTAAGAGAGCCCATACCCTATATACCGACAAAACGTAAATATTTTTTTGTTCTTCAAATAACGATAAAATTATTGAAATTTTGTCAATAAAAAAAAAAAATGTTCAATAAAATTTATTGTTGGTTTATGTAAATTTATTTAAACTGTCTAAGTATGTAAAATGTATTCATCAGAATTGGGAATCGTAGGACGATGATATCTTTCAATGTCAAACGATAAACGGTAAATAAAAACCTTTCTCACTGAATAACATCCTTTTCATCACATTGATAAGTCAGGGGCGTTTTTATCCATACTTAATATGTATATGCTCGAGTTATATATACCTATGTGCTTCATCCGCATCATATATGAATGAAAAACTAACCTTTTCGACCAATACTAAATAGGCGAATCCTAACAACGTAGCTTTTCACTTTCAATCGGGATCTAATGGAGTGGGAATATAATCGGTTTTCAATGCTCTTCACCGATTTTTCTGTTTATCGTTTGTTTGGATTCAGATCAGCAATAATACGAATTAAATTAAGATATTGTTGGTTAAGGGTAGCAAACCTAAAAAAGGGGTTTGTATACTAAACTAACGAGAGGCCTTACACAAAAATGTTTATATACATTCGGGTATTATACAGTAGAAAGATACTTTCATTATGAGGCCGACATATAATTTTAGCTATTTGTCTTTGTTGTATTATACAAATATGTGTTGGTTGGGAAAACAAAAGCTCTATTTGTTTTGTATTATAATATCAAATAAAAATGATAATATAACCAAAAGATTTTTGTTGTTGTTGTTGTTGTTGTTACTGTTAGTAAATAAATACACGAGAATAACAAAAAATAACGAATTTTCACTGTTCAAATTAAATTTTCTTGTATAAAAAGCTTTTTAAGACAAAACGAAAACTTTTGTCATTCAATTTAAAGTTGTTTTTCTAAAAAATTACAGCAAATAACTCAAAACTTTTTATTTTTTTTTGTTTAAATAAAATCACGGAGCTTTTTTCTACTAATTTTTGTGAAACTTTATATGTGCCATATGTATATGAATACAGAATGATGGTACATACGTACATATATGGTAAAAATCCATGCCATGCATATGCACAAAACCAAACATAAATATTTTTACTGAATAATACATAAATCAAATAAAAACAATTAAAAGCTTTTAAATTATGTACGAGTATTTTGTTGGACGATCATTTAATCCCATTAAATGAAGTTTAACAAGGATTTATTTATTTTTAAGCTCGGTGACTTTTATTTATTTTAAATTTTCAAACTCAACTACCTATTAAAATATGCATGTAATCATTAGTTTTGCTTGTGTATCAAAAAAGGTTAAAGGTATTTAAAAGGTTAAACGTTATATTCTTGTATGGAAAGGGCGCATGAATGTTATGTTACTCGGGTGACGTTATCAATCCAGATGAATGAACCATACTAAATGATGAAGTGATTAATTTTTAATTTAGCCGTTTATAATATAATTAGGATAGTCTGTTATATGAACCATACAATAAAACTGTTATTTGTATCGTTCCGTTATATTATATTGTTAAACATAATTCATTTTTATGTTCTAATTACGTATATTATCATACGAGTAATTTATGTTTCATTGATTTATTACAGTCCAATTATTTTTTTAATAAAAAAAATTATTTTATATTTGCCATAATTAATTCCAATAAATAGAATAAAATTAATAAAAAAAAATCCGTTTTTAATAATCAAAACTGGGCGTTGGTCTGGAAGGTCAAAATACTAGCCAACAAGTCAACCTCACCTGCATGTAGTGTTCCTTCACCCAAATCATGTTCTCTCCATTGACCGGCTACCAATTTCACCGATAATGTTGGTAGCTGCTTCAAAAACCAGTCCTTAAAGCAATGAGCAAGAGATTGGCGGTTATGCGTCATCCACAAATGTTTACTTGATTGCGTAGACAACTCGTCGAAAACGTAGACAACGCCGATAACTCATCGACAACGTCGACTACTCGTAGATAACGTCAATAACCCCTTGTAATTCCGCCAGTACTTAGTGATTTAATGATCTAATTGATCTAAGATCTAGTGATCTAAGATTTAAGTTTCAAACTTCATTTTCAAATAGCTTTTCATTTCTACAGCGATTCACTTATTTCACTCGTCCACTGCTAATTAATTTACTTCATTCTAATTGTTCATTTTTCCTTTTCAATACTTTTCGCAATGTTAATTTTCAAATTTTAACTTGCACTATTCACTAGTTATATTATAGCTCGCGACAAGCATCACCGACGCTAGAACTATCAGGGATTTCGCCAATTACATCAAACGATGAACAGAAAATCCACCCTTGCCACGAAGAAGTTAAAATGAGGCAACCGGAGCGGTGGAGCAAAAATGGACAACCATTTCAGTACAGTCGCCTACTCCAGAACAACAGAAACTAACCATGGACATAGGAGATATAAGGAAGGCACTGTGTAACAAACGACTCATCGTCCAACAAACGACTTCTCGATCGTTACAAAACATCCAGCAAAATGTCTGAGCACAGCTTTTACGGCTAATAACTCAGGGTAAACGGGGGGGATTCTTAAAATTCAGACATCCTGCTAGACATATTATGCTGTGCACATACATTTTATAACGACATCCCTTACATCAAACCTCTGACCATCACTCACAAACACGAAAAATATTTAGCACATAGTGTAGCACGACAGGTTAATAACAAACATAACTAACTTGTTCAAATTTTTTCACTATAGACGAAGTGGAAACTCTTATTCACCAAATAAACTATATATTTTTTTTCTTTTTTATTTATTTAAATAGTACAATCTTATCAAATGATAATTTATTACTAAAGATAATAACGCACTTATTTGAAACTAATAAGTGGAGCGAGTGTGGGTTTACAGAAATCAATATTCTGCTTCCAATAATGAAACTTTATTTATTAGATGACTAGCTCATGCGGTTTAATTCTTTTAAGGCGTCTCAGTTCTTGTGTTATGTCAAGAAGTTGTATTGCTTCACTGTTGGTATGTTGCAGTAACCTTCTTTCATGTTTGATTGCAAATTCCTGGATCACTTCATCAATCCATTTGACATTTAGGTCTTTGTGTAATTCCTCGTTGGTTACGTAGCGGTAAGCATTCGTTATTGTACGTAGAAATTTGTTTTTATAACGTTGAATAATTAAACGATTTGATTGTTTAGTACAGCCCCAGAGCTGGATACCATACGTCCAAATTTGACTAAGCTTAGAATGTCTTCCTATTAGCCAGTACATCTCACGTTGTTTCATTTTCATTTGCTCTGCTCTTTGTCTAACGTGATATTTCCAGTCCAATCTTGAATCGAGATGCAATCCGAGATATTTTGCAGATTCAGCTTGGGGAATTTGTACCCCATTGAGAAATGTATGGATGTTGCTATTTTTGTGCCGCAACGTGTATGTTACATGGACTGATTTCAGCTCGTTAAGCTTTATTTTCCAATCCCTGGTCCATTGGCTGATTTTATAGAGTGCGTGCTGTAAGTATTCTACTGCTTGCTTCTGCGATTCGCTTGATGCCAATACTGCGGTATCATCAGCAAAAGTTGCAATGAAGGTTGTTTACGTTGTCGGTATATCAGAAGTGTAAAGTAGATATAGGATGGGTCCTAATACGCTACCCTGGGGCACCCCTGCTATGGCTGGGTAAAAGTTGGAGTATGTTACTTCATGTGATACTCTAAATATTCGTTTGGAGAGATACGACTCGAGCAATTGGCAGTAATTTTTTGGCACTAATTTACTTATCTTGTAGATAAGACCCTCATGCCACACTCTATCGAAAGCCTGTGATACATCTAGAAATACGGCAGGGCAATTCTTCTCTTGAAGTGCTTGTTCTATCTTTGCAGTCACGCGATGAACTTGATCAATTGTCGAATGTTTATTCCTGAATCCAAACTGGAAGTCAGGTATAATGATCATTGGTCTTAGTCGTTTCAATAACAACTTCTCAAACAATTTTGAAATAGTAGGTAACAAAGAGATCGGCCTGTATGAGCCCATTTGCTCGGCTGGTTTGTCTGGTTTTTTTATCATGATTATTTGTGCAACCTTAAAACACTCAGGCACATATGTAAGTCGAAAGCAAGCATTATATATATATGTTAACATAGTCACTGCTCTCTTTGATAACTCCTTAAACATCCTTGGCGAAATGTCATCAATTCCAGGTGACTTTTTGGGATTCAGATTCATGTCAATTTCTTGTGCAATTTCAAGTGGGGTGACACTTCAGATATTTGATGGAGATCTATAGACTACTTTAGAACCAATCCTAGATTGTATGTCGTGTGGTTGAAATACTGATGCCAAATGTTGTGCAAATAGTTCTGCTTTTTCTTCGTTACGTCACACCCATTCTCCATTTATGTTCCTTATATTTGGCACTTGGACTATTGGCCTCTTGAATCTTTTAGTAGCTTTCCAAAGAGAATAATTTTTGTCAGCTTCAGGACCCAGTCCTTTCAAATAATATTCAGTACAAGCTTCTTTATGTTCTTTAATTAATCGGTTAACTTTATTACTTACCCGATTAAATTCTCTTTTGTCAATAATGTTTCTGGTTCTATGCCATACGCGTCTTTTCCTACGCCTTTCTTTTATCAGTTCCCGAATCGCCAGGGGGTAGTTGATCTTTTGTACGACTTTCTCATCTAATACGGGTGAAGCCTCTTTAGCTGCATCACGCATGGAGTTAATAAAATGTTTAGTTTGTAATTCAAGTTCTTGTTTAGTTTTAAGACTAACTTTTAACTCAATTAGAGTATCCAGTTTCTCCCTAAATAATTCCCAATCAGTAAATTTATTAGTAAGGTTAAGTTTGGTTTTCTTTCTTATGACTAATGTACTCAGAGTCATTAAGACCGGTGTATGATCGGAAGTAAGGTCGTCAATGCCTTCAACTTCAATGTAATTTGAGGCTATTCCTTACGAGATATAAAAGTCAATCAAATCAGGAATTTTGTTTATGTCTGTAGGCCAATAGGTAGGTTTACGCGATGAGTGATATTCACATCCTGACATTTCTATTGCACTTATGAGTTCTTTTCCTTTTCCTGGTGTTATGAGTCGAGATCCCCACGCAGTATGTTTCACGTTGTAGTCACCTCCTATAATAAACCTTGGTCCAAGTTTATTAAAAATGTTGACATATTGATTTCTTACGATATTATGTCTTGGTGGGCAGTAGATCGCCCCTAAACTTAGTTCAGCACCACCATGGTTAATCGTTATTACAGTTGCTTGCATAAATGGTTCCTTAATTTCTTCTTGTTGGAAATGTAGGATATTTTGTTTGATTAAGATTGCTGTCCCTCCTCGAGCACGACCACTAGGATGCAATGTCCAATATGCTCTATATCCTGTAATTTTGATAAAGTTTTTCTCCGTAAAGTGCGTCTCTGATATTAAAGCTACATCTATGTTGTTGGTTCTTAGAAATACTTCTAGTTCTTGAGCTCTTGCATTAAGCCCGTTAGCATTCCAGGTAATTATACGTAGGAATGTTACAGTCATTTACTTTTTATGTTTTAGCGGTTTGTTTGGTGGTTTGGAATTATCTTCCAGTTTATCCACCCTGTTAGTAAGCTGGCTGAAATTTTGTCTCATTTCTGCCTGAAATTCGGTGAGCATTTTCATTATATTACTAATGGTTGGCTCGTTTGACACAGGCTTCTGCCTGCTTACTTGATTTGAATTGTTATTTGAGGTTTTGGTCACCTGGGCGTAGGAAACCCCCTCTCTAATTGTATCATATTGTTGGTTTGGCTTTTGCTGTAGGCGCTCTGCTACTGTCATTTTTTCGGTAGCTGAGCATTCAGTTTTTTCTGATACACCAGGCATCCTTTATAGCTAGCCGGATGACCTTTTTCTCCGCACAGTGCACAAGTTGGTATAACATTTCGCGGCTTTTGACATTGTTTTGTTTGATGATTCTCCGCACATTTGACACATTTGGCTTGCCTATTACAGAAGTTCTTCGTGTGTCCTAACTGTTGGCAATTTGTACACTGGGGTATACCTATTACCTTTTTAGGTGGTTCAATAGACACCTTGCAATATAACAGGTTCTTAATTTCGTATATGTCCTTATTGTTTTCCCCCTGCAACAGGTCTACATAAAACAATGGGATTGTGTCTAATAATTTTCTCATTATTAATTGTCAACTTTTTATGAACGTTAATAATGTTGGTTACTTTATGACCATGGTCCTCGATTGCCACTTTGATCTCTTCGCGATTGGTAGATGACGGTAAACCTCGTATTACGATTCTATACCATTTTTCACTTTTGAGCTGATAAGTATGGTATTCCATCTTATATAGTGTACTATCCTTGTTATTGGATTCAGTGTCTTTTATATCGCTAAGTAGTTTTTTAATTTTACGGTAGTCATTTTCAGACTGCGTTGTTATTTTGATGTCGTTATTGGATATTGCTTTAAACTGAGCAGGTTTCTCTGTCACTGCCAATACTTGAGCTCTGAATATATTAAAATCTCTAACGTTGCTGACATTGATTGGTGGTGGTACGGGCTCCTTTTTGTGTGCTTGTTGTGGTTGTTTTGGTATTTCATTATCTTGCGGTAGAGATACCCTTGGTGATGGCGTTTTGGAGAGTCTCCTCTTTTTATGTATACATTTAGTTTATTTTGTCTAGGTTGGGTTTCTTTCTCAAGTTCCTCTTCATCCGTAAAGTAGTCATTGGTTAGACTTTGTAGGCTCTGACTTCTACCATTAGTAGACGTAGAAGGTTTATTTTGCCTTTCTAGTGATTCGATTCTGTTTTGTAAGTTGACCAAAATATCTTGGTATTTATTACATTGTAACTCATATTGCTGGCATTTTGTCCTTAGTTCATTATTCTGGCGCTCAAGCGAGGCTAATTTTGATGTCATTTCATTGCCGTCTTGAAGCATACGGTGTCTTTTCGTTAATGTTGGAGAATGCATGAGTTCTAATGGAGAAATGGGGCTTATACTTCTATCTGCTCCAGTAGCTAAGCTTGCCACTACTAAAGCATTGCGGTCGCTGGATATCGACGACTGGAAGCCCGCTCGCTCACTTTCCGAAGTCGCTGGTACTGGGCATCCTAATCCCTGCACCGTAGCATTAATCTTCTTCTGATCTGCCATGGTTGGTTTATTGTTCGGGGTTCCTTCCCCTAGCCAGTTTTGGTCCGCGGATGGTATTTTATTTCCCACCTACCCTTCGGCAAGCCGGTTAAAGAGCATTCCCCTATCCGCCACCTGGGGACGCGCCACGATGGAAGTTTGGCATCTCCACTCCAAACTATATATGGTATCACAATTAAAGCACAAAAGTTTCAAAATTATAATGTTAAGATGGAAAAAGAATGGTATAATAATAAGGCTAATACAAATTGAAAAAGATAACTATTGGATAGATTTTAATAAAAATGCAAAAAAAAAAAAATAGTTTAGTAAAAATTTAGAGAAAAAAAAACTGTTACCATCTGATCCCGTTTGAGTTGAATCCGCATGTCCTTTGTTTTGTCCAATTTTGCTCACCGGATGATGACGTCTACGAAAATGAATTTATCCCAAGTTCAATATGATATTAATATGCAGCTCCTCGTTAAACTTCACAGCAAATTTGTACCACAGCATAAATTAATTTTTGTTTTACACCTCCCATTCGTTAAATCACTTACGTAGATATTTTGTAAATGAATAGAAATACGATATTCGTTTCAAAAGTTCATTTTCCATAACCGCGGAAATAAGAAGGTGGTTTGAAATAATCAACACGAATAATTTTTATGAAACATTATGATTACAATTTTATTAATAAATTCAATTTTTTTTGTTTTGTTGATAATATTATACAATAACAAGCTTATGTATAGACTTTATAGTTTATTTATCATTATTTCAAGTGCGAATTTTATAATTTTTAGTTTTTCATCATAATGCCATAATGTATAGGTAGAACTTTATAATTTTTAATATAACCAATCACAAGTAATTTGATATTAACATTTAAATACATTTAATTATAATCACTTGATTATACAGTTTATTTTTCAATCATAAGATTCTTCACTAAAACGTTTACATAATCTTGTTAACCTTTGATATATGCATTGCACTACACTATGCTAAGTATTTTTACTACCTTTTTGCCTAAGTAGGACAATTTTATTAATCATAAGTTTTAACTTTTCAATTTAAACTTTTTTTTTTTAAATATTAAAAAAAACTTTTTAAAAGGGTACAACCACATTAATCGAATTCTCGAAACTTAATATCCTACCACCAAAAAAAATATCATTCATCTCAAGCTAATAAAACACCGTTTCTCATCTCAAGCTAATAAAACACCGTTTTGTTTTATGATCATATTTTTCTCATCTCCAAAAAAACTTAACACACGGGTACAAAAATATGAATTGCCGTTGCACAATTTCAAGTTCATTATTAATAAAAATATGAAATTTAAAAATCAGGTGTAATCAACTGGTTACAACTGTTACTTCAAATGAAGGAAATGAGAGTGAATCAGGCTGCTAAATTTGACCTAAAAAGTGCAAAATTCGATCAACTCTGAACAGAACTAGCGGATCTACGTAAACAGCAGAGCGTGCAGATTGACAAACTCGACTAAATCCAGCGTATCTAAGATCTTCAAATTAAAGAGCTTACAGGAGAACAAAGTTCATATTCCATGAGGAACAAGTTGATGGCCAGCTGAAGGAATTTGAAGGACAAATCAAGCAGGAGTTTGAAAATAAAATTAAGCAAGTCTTGAAACACATACACCTCGCAAACTGTTGTAGATGGCCAGCTAAATAAAACGTTCCCAAAACAACTAATTACTGGAAGCTCGAGGGGAATTTTAAAACATCCGATATTCGATGATGAAATCCCATTCGAGAATTTTAAAGTGCAGTTTCAAGCGTCAGTACAGCACAATTGTTGGGGCGCCGGGAAACAGCTAAACACACTCTTGTTGGCTCTTCGTAGGAACTGGGAAGGCTGCAGCTGTCTTGCAGAAAGACGCTTAGAGCGGATCATGACTGAATTGGAGCTAAGATATGGGCAAGGGCTCTCACCTGCAGATGTCGTGAACGAACTAACAGTGGACCCGTTTATTAGTTCTGTCAAGGTTAACCACCTGAAATTACCCGAGATGCATCCTGAAGATATCACGCAAATAAAGGCTTTTATTATAGAGGAGTTAAGAAAACCAAGGCCAACTTTTCGAGGTAATAGAAGATTATAAATTAACCTTCAATTTAGATAGTTGGAAATTTGAACAAAAAAAAATCGAGATCAGACACACAGTATTAGATGAAAACAGGTACAGTTCCGTGTTCTTTGAAACCGCGTTGTTCAGGACTACAAAAAATAAAATAAAAAAATCGTTGTTTTAATTTTTTTTTTGTTATGATATCCCTTTTCCGACCAGAAATTTACTTTTTCAACCATGACTGGTTGTAATTTCTTTCGGATTTTCACGGATCGGAATTCTTCTTGAAAAAAGCATAATAATTTGATAACTATAAATTATATAACATATTAATTATTTGTTTTTGATAACATATAAATTATTTTATTATTATTATTATAGTTGCAGTGTTATTTTTCGGACGAAAACGATTTAAGTGGTATTCACAAAAATATATGTTGGTCCAAAATACATACAAAAATAAATTCTTGACATGGCTTTGCTCACCCACACAATTGTGATGTTCGGCCGGAAAAGGGTTATACAAAAAACAAAATAAAATAACGAAAATCGTACTGTTTGAAACCGTGTAATTCGAGGGAAGGGTATCCCATGTTCTTCGAAACCATGTTCTTCGAATACCGTGTTATTGGAGGGTTACCTGTATTTCGTTATGAGGTGTTTCATATTTGGGGTTTTCTTCATGCCTTTTCTTGATCATGGCATTTTGATCCTCAGAATCTAACACGTCTATTAGATATCCTTCTAAGGATATCTAGGCGTTCTTACCAAATTATTTTTTGAAGATTTTCCACATTGTTCTTGGATAAGCTTCGTTAGCTATTTCGAAGACTATATCAACAGATATAATACCTGTAACTCGATATTTTGTTACTAGTGTTCTGATATTAAGTGTTTACCGAATCGATACTCATGAATGATAATTGATCCTAGCATGGTTTGTTGTTATTAGCTGTAAACTAAAACGGTTTTGAGAGTCCCTTCTAATTTCTGTATACGTATTTCTGTAACTGTAAGAGTTTCGGGTTGAATCCGTGATAATGCATCAGCATTCGTATTTTTTACACACATAAGCAACAAAAATATTAATTTTGTTCATCTAGTAGGTTAGTGACACAGCAATAAAACAAACAAATTTCAAGTCTCAGATTTCGAACAAAATCTGCGCTTATTTGTTTCTCTGTTGTAGCAGTGGGGAATTCCTTAATAGCTTTGAATTTTTTCAGAGGTAACAAGAGGAGGTAACAATTTGGCCCAAAAGGCTCGAGGTAGAAATTCCGATATGTCCGATTGAACTCTTAAATGAGCCTTTTTTAATTTGTTGAATACGTGCTTTAAGTTTTCAATGTGTTCTTGAAGTGACGTCAAGAATACTATGATGTCATCCACGAAGCACAAGCAAAATTCACATTTAAGGTTGCCTAACACATTATCCATTCTTATTATGTATTCATAGTGCCCGTGATCTAGGGAATATGCCGTTTAAGGAAGTCTTGTTTTCTCACCTCTGTCTGGTGGAATCCAGATGCCAGATTCAGGTTTGAGAAATTACAAACATTTCCCTAGTTTATCGAGTATATCGGTGATGTTTGGTAGAGAGTACGGCACTTCTTTACACTTCTTGTTTACTATAAAACGATTGCTTCATACCTAATCAATGGAACCCGACGTTATGACTCGGTTTTTATTGATGAATATATCACACTAAAAAAAGCACTAAAAGAATATTAGCCTAATATCAGTACCAAAAACGTTGTAGAGGGGATAATGGGATTATTTAAATTACCACCTGATATATCATCCCTGCCCGTAATTGATAATACATATTATCTAACTTTACCAAAGAATATAAGCGCTTATTAATGGAGCAGCTCAGCTTACCATCTTCTAGTAAAGTCTTAACTATTCATGAGACACAAGGACTAACGTCACCAATTGTTATCTGCGTCAGAGTTTAACTGCATTCTTCCATATAATATCAATAGCGATGCAGAGTCCCTATTCGTCGATGCCATGCTTGGTTTTAACCTCAACCAAATTAATATGATTGCTAATAACATCGATAGGTTTCTGCATATGGTCTTCACCACTGAGGAGGATGCTTTCAAAGTAACTGAATCAATGAACCCATTTGTTGTAAACGATATCAACCACAAACCTTTGGACATTATTTTTGACACAACCTACTGTAACCTGAAGAAATCTGAGCATCTTCCAAGACTGAAATACAACTTCAAGAAGGCAAATTACGCCGGTTTGCAAAATTATTTAGAAGCAGTAAATGGGAATCTTATTTTAAATGTTGACAATGTGAACGTATGTTGATAAATTTTATAACTTCATTCACCAACTCCATGCGCCTTTTTACAATAAAGCACCGAAAACTTACCCTCCGTGGTTCGATGATCTGCTAACCAATTTAGAAAACTGAAAATGTAAATCCTATACTAAAATGATGAAATCTCGATTGGAAACCGACAAGCTAGCGTTTTTACAGTGCAGTGATGAATTTGATGCCTATTTCAATTTTAAGTACAGGTCTTACTTTGCAAGTATTGATACAAAAATTAAATTAAATCCTAAAGAATTTTGGAAATACTTTCGATCCGTACGGGAAATCGAGGGATATCCTTCCAATATGACTTATAATAATACCAGCTCTTCGGACGCAAAAGTGATAGCAGACATGTTTGCAGCATTTTTCCAATCAGTCTATAGCCCTTGTGATAATATGGGCTACACTGATCAAATAGGCAACAACAATATTTTTATTATTCCTCCTGTCATACATGAAGAGAATAGCAGCCTTAAAGAAATTTGGAGATGAATGTGGGCCGGATGATATACCCGCCTTTATATTAAAAAGTAGCTTCACAAATCCACTCTGCAAACTTTTCAACCAATCAATAACCACAGCCGTGTTTCCTGATAAATGGAAAATTTCAAAAATAACACCTACCTTTAAATCGAGTACGAGGGCGGATGTCTCATGTTACAGAGGAATTTCAACATCTTCGTCAATTCAAAAATTATTTGAGCTGATTGTGTGCAATGCTTTTAAATCTACATTGATACGTCACCTCTCTACCTACCAACACGGGTTCATGTCTGGAAGATCGACATCTACTAATCTGGTCAAATTTACCTATAAAGTGTTAAATGAGATAGAAAATCATCATCAAGTAGATTTAGCGTATACAGATTTTAGCAAGGCATTTGACTCTATTTGCCCCCTCAAAGCACTTCAAAGTCTGCGCGCATTCGGATTTTTAACCGGATTTATTAATTGGTTCAAATCGTATCTAACAAACCGACTGCAATATGTATTAATTGGGAATGAGAACTTCAACGTTATCAAAGTGACCTCCTGTGTCCCTCAATGATCTCATATTGGACCATGGATTTTTTTTTGTGTTCATCGATAGAACAGCCAAGTTAATTAAGCACTCAAATGTTCTAATATTTGCTGATGACGTAAATTTTTTTCATACAATTAAACATGAGCATGATGTTGGTGTGTCCAAAATTCATTACACCTCAATATTAAGAAAATGTAAAATTATGTCGTTTCATCGAAAAAAATATGCAATAACTTTATTAGGCTTTATTAAGCGGTGGACTAGGGAATTCACGGATACACACACTCTACGCACATTATATTACGCTTATGTAAGATCTCAAGTGGAATATGCTGCAACGGTTTGGAGCCCCTCTTACGCTGTGCACATGAACAGAATCGAAAGCATACAAAGAATTATGATTATAAGATACCATGAAATAAAAATGTGGCTCGCTTACCTCCTTACTCTACAAGGTGTAAATAATATAATATGTGCACTTCTAGATGCCGCTTTCATCGGAAATGTCCTTCTCGGCTACATTGATTCATCCTTTATAATGGAAAACATATCCATGAAAGTCCCAAGCAGGATGTAACGATTTCCAACGGCTTCGTCCAAGTTTTTTTTTTAATTTACGCAAATTATATAATTTAACGCCTAAATGTTGATTATGATATTGTGTAGTGGAAAATGATTGGACTAATCGTGAAAGGGTAATAATATCGATTGATAAGGCAGTTCGATTAAGCTGGAAAGAATATCGAGTGGTTGATACAGCAGACCAAGATGACTAAGCAAAAATTGATTTTTGGGTTTTTGGTCATAATTTAAAAAAAAAAATTTGAGATCAATTAAGTTGAAGCTTTGAGCTCGTGCGCGAACAATATAAAAAATTTTTGAAATTATTATTTTTTGGTGGAAATCGGAAAAAAGTAATGTGGCAAAAAAAAATATTGTAAATTAAAGTTAAATTCTACTTTATAGTATTAAGTTTATATAAAAAAAAAAGAAAACATGAAATTATATGTTATATATTATATTTAAGTAAAGGAAAAGACTAAAGTTTTGGTGATTAATTATAATCGAAAAATGAAAGAAAGAAACTGAATTTTTTTTATCAAGTGGTCATAAACTTTCATCAATCAGTGCCTATTTTATGGGTGACGGTCTCTTTATCGTAAACAATTTATCGTGTTTCAATTTAACGTAAACATTTAACCGTATAACAGTTTATCGTGGACACAATTTACCGTGGACACAATTTATCGTGGGACAATTTATCGTAGAACAGTTTTTCGTGGATAATTTATCGTAGAACAGTTTTATGCGTGGTATTTCAAAATTTAGTGGGAGTCTTTAATGATTTTTGGCAGAAGTTCTGGAATATGGCCATGTGGGACGGAACTCGGTAGTTTCTTAACCGATTATGATGGGATTGGGTATGTTGCATGGAAATGGGATTATTGAATGATTTTTGGAAGAAGTTCTGGAATATGGCCATGTGGGACGGAACTCGGTAGTTTCTTAACCGATTATGATGGGATTGGGTATGTTGGATGGAAATGGGATTATTGAATGATTTTTGGAAGAAGTTCTGGAATATGGCCATGTAGGACTAATAATTATATAATTAGATTTCACTGACGTGTGCAATTTTTATTCCAAAACGCTTTGGTTCCAGTTATCCATCCAGTTATTTTTTGTTTGTGGTTTTAAAAATTTTAAATGTTGTAATAATTTTTCACTGAATTTCGATGAACTGAAGAAATACCTGTATTAATATTATCGAAATGTTTGCATTATATGTAATAACTATATATAAATATATGCCACAGTGATTAAAGCTCTGATGTTTGGATCGGGAGGTACCGGGTTCGAATCCCGATAGAGGCAGGATGCAAAGGGAATTTCCTTCAACAGATTACGATCTGTGATGAAATGGAACACATCTATAACCCGCGAGTTGGGACAGCCTCGGCCCCACAACAGATTGCGGGGATAATAAAAATAAAAATAATAATAATAATCATAAATAAACAATAGTACTTTCACGCCGTCTTGTAGTATTTTGCTCAAGACGATAATTATCATGATGTTGTTTGTAGAAAGCATGACTAGTTTGATCAAGTTTACCTAAACTTCAGGTTAACATATTGGCAAACGAAATATCAAAATTACGTCCATTAAACCCGAATATGCAAATACGGTGTTTAATAGGCGTGACGATAATCACTAATTGTGATGCTATTATACGATGTTATTTTCAATGAACATGTTTTTCTGTAACGTTTAAATATCTAATTTGTAATAAAGCACTTGTTTAAAGAGTGGGTGGATGCTTTCCTTGCGATTGAAGTTGAGTAGAAAAAGTCTTAGTAGGTTCCATTTCATTTGTTTCAGTTTAAAATATTCATATTTATTTTTCACTTATTCTTTAGTATATAGCAGTACAGGAATACCTCGCATAGTACTGCTTCGATCAGTACGGTTTCTCTATAGTACGGTTTTGGAATTTTCAAAAAAAAAAAATTGTTCTTGGAAAAAATTGTTCTAAAAATGGCTGCAAATGGCTCACTTTAGAACAAAAGCTTAATGTTATTAAACTTCATGAAGAAGGTTCTTTTGCTAAAATAGGAAGAGAAAAAGGAATGAACGAGGCGTCACTTCGAAAAATTGTGAAAAATAAAGATCAATACAAATCACAAGGTATAGCTACAGCGTCTTATTTGTCAAAAGTAGTGATCAGAATTAGAAGCCCTCGAAAAGTTAACATGAAGCGGCTATTATCTATATGGATAGAAGACCTTAATCAAAAACGTTTTTGTTGGTTTAGTTATTTTAAATAAATATATGTTTGAATATACATATGTACTACATACTCTCCTTTTTTATTGAAAAGCAGAAAAACAAATTATATGTAACAAATTATCGTTTTTTGACTCGATTATCATCATCATGTCCTTTAATCTCCTTCATAGGAGTATAGGGCATGTAAATAGGCGCATAGGGCCCGAGTGCCTCGATTAGTCCGGTTTCAAATAGTACGGTAAAATGGTGGAACCGATTAACCGTACTATGCGAGGTATTCCTGTATTCTATTCAATAAACTAATAAACTTTGTATTCGTTATTAAGTTTTTGTACTTTATTGAAAATGAGAATGTGTTGAATGTTTGACGTCAATCGCATAGCATTGTGCAAATCCTTTATTTTTTGTAAAATTATAAATTTCTATAAAGTATGGGCACACAGATCTAGATTTTTACCTCTTTGCGGTGCTGGCTGGGTAACTCTAAACTAATACGGAAGTCGAGAGAAAGCGATGCAGGAGGAATTTTGCTTATGGCCTTTGACACTACATATCAGGGCGAGTTATGGGCGCCACAAATCCAATACCACATAAGCGTATGTTTTCAAGGCTAGGGATGGCGGAAGTGGGCGTTTGACTTATAGCAAGGAGCTTGCTATGTACATGTATATCACTAGTCCGTAATGCACACAAGTGTCAACCCAATAAGTGGATTGAGCGGCAAGCCAACTATCTGCTCTCAGAAAAAAACCTTTTAAGGCTTGAGATCTCGAGAACCTTTCGAAGCAAGCTTAAATTCGCACTCTGGACGTAGTTATACTACAAGAGCTTAGAAAGTCTGGGAGTTTGATAAGTAACTCCACCGATGGTTACACATTTTACTAGAAAATTTATTAGAAAAAATTAAAAATAGAATTTTACGTTTTCGTCCAGAAGCGCGTACAGTAATTTATCATTGACTATCGTCCAATCAAAATGCGGCTAAGCATGGGCCAACATTCGTTCTAGGTGGCCACTTTTCCAGAACTTGTTATAGAAACCATTGAAGAATCTCATTTCCACGGAACAGCCGAGTTCCGTTCCAGGTGGCCATATTCCAGAACTTCTTCCAAAAATCATTCAATAACATCATTTCCATCCAACATACCCAGTCCCATCATAATCGGTTAAAAAACTACCGAGTTCCGTCCCACATGGCCATATTCCAGAAATTCTTCCAAAAATCATTCAATAATCCCATTTCCATGCAACATACCCAATCCCATCATAATCAGTTAAGAAACTACCGAGTTCCGTCCCACATCGCAATATTCCAGAACTTCTTCCAAAAATCATTCAATAATTCCATTTCCATACAACATACCCAATCCCATCATAATCGGTTAAGAAACTACCGAGTTCCGTCCCACATGGCCATATTCCAGAACTTCTTCCAAAAATCATTCAATAATCTCATTTCCATCCAACATACCCAATCCCATCATAATCGGTTAAGAAACTACCGAGTTCCGTCCCACATGGCCATATTAAAGAACTTCTTTTAAAAATCATTCAATAATCCCATTTCCATCCAACATACCCAATCCCATCATAATCGGTTAAGAAACTACCGAGTTCCGTCCCACATGGCCATATTAAAGAACTTCTTTTAAAAATCATTCAATAATCCCATTTCCATCCAACATACCCAATCCCATCATAATCGGTTAAAAAACTACCGAGTTCCATCCCACATGGCCATATTCCAGAACTTCTTCCAAAAATCATTCAATAATCTCATTTCCATCCAACATACCCAATCCCATCATAATCGGTTAAGAAACTACCGAGTTCCGTCCCACATGGCCATATTCCAGAACTTCTGCCAAAAATCATTAAAGACTCCCACTAAATTTTGAAATACCACGCATAAAACTGTTCTACGATAAATTATCCACGATAATCTGTTCTACGATAAATTGTCCCACGATAAACTGTTCTACGATAAATTGTTCCACGATAAATTGATTCCACGATAAATTGATTCCACGATAAATTGTTTCCACGATAAATTGTTTCCACGATAAGTTGTTCTATGATAAATTGCTCACGATAAATTGTTCACGATAAACTGACAGTAAATCCTATTTTATATATCGATTTTTTTTTTGTAAGTGAACAGACAATTTTTTTTTTTGAGTTGATTGTGGGTAATAAATATCTTACCAGATTTAATAAGTTATGTGCTAATTAGTGTTCAGATTCGCTCGACACCAAATTTAATGCAAACTTTAAATTGCAATTGTGTTCAGTGCGGTTGAATTAGAGAAACCACCGTTCGTTAAATTTTTTTTAAATGCTACTGTCGTTCACGTTAAATGTGAGCTATAATAATCAACTATAAAATAATATAAGTGAATTGTGTACGCTTATTACACCAAGTTGAATTTCATTAAAAAACTACCGAAGCAACCAAACTAATAATAATAAATGGTAATAAATACTACATTATATAATAGTAATTATATTATAAGTAAGCTCAACAAAATACGAACAGTCGTAGACTCATAGCATTAAATACCGATATAATAATAAAAATCATTAATAATCACAATAATACAAAAAAAGATAACCTGCGAGACATATACGTATTCATTATCATCTTTCAACACGTCACCAATTTTGGGTTTCATCACGCAACAACAACATCAACTAACCAACTTAGTAAGAATTTTATATTATATATATTTTTTTATTTGATTTTGTTAATAATACAAATTTTCAAAACAATAGATTTGATTTTTTTTATCCATGGTAGTTACTTTGGTGGCGGGTAGTTAAGATTTTAGTTAAGTTAATTAAGGTTTATTTAGTTTTTTAGAAAATTTCCGAATTTTATCAAGAATATTTTCTCTCATTTATTTTTTTTTTCTCATTTTGTGTAATAAAATTTTTATGATGATATTGTTAAAATTAAAATATAATTAAATTATTATGTTAATTAAATTATAGCGGTTAAACATGGCCTAGCCACACTCAAAAACCCCACCCCACTCCCTGACGCTAAGCCGCGCAACAACCGCTTGAGTCCCTGAGTAGGTCAAATTCTATAGCCCAGCATGTGGTGGACGGTATTTTTTTTTTTGCTTTTCGTATTATTTTTTTTTATTACTAGCATTTTCATTTTATTTTGTTCCAATTACATTTTTTTCGAATAAAATACCCTCCATTGCATGCTAAATGCTACAAGGACTTTGCGTATAATCATCAATTTTTGGCGCTAGATCGCCATCCAACGAACTATGGCGACAACGATGTAATGGGATAATCGATCAGCAAAATCATTCAATACCGTAGCTGATCAATGTGATTTTAATTTGTGAAAAAACTGTTTTAAAAACAAGTTAAAATCGTATTTTCTAAATTTTTAATTAAGTACTTTGACAGTCATTTGAAGTACTAACTTTTAATTTAAATAATTGTTTTATTTATAATTTTTACTTATTTATAATCTAAGTGTGAATAGATTATTTTTTATATTTTACTTTTTTAAATTTACTTCTCGTACTATCCAAATGGGAGACGACTAGGGTCAGACTTTGGACGTATGACTCCATTCTGTGACATCTTATCAATTTGTCTTTTGACCTCCTCTTTATACGAGTAAACATGAGGGTATCGATAACTTTTGGTAAAGACGGGTTTGTCATCTTTCAGATTTATTTCAGACAGACGTTGGTCTGGTCTCCTGTTCTAATTAAATTGGATACAGTTTCACCTTGAATCGGTGTATCGCAGTTTTCAGCATTAGTGATTGGATTCTGCTCGTTATGTTTTCTCGAATAATTTGGCTTTGATCGGCTGTTCCATCACAAAAGTATGCGATCAATTAGGCTTAAATAATACCGGGATTTCGACCTTGTTGACTACTTTAAGAATAGATTTAGCAAGGTCTAAGATTGCACCTAGTTGTGGCATCATCTCCAATCCTATTAAAACGTCAAAGTATTTATGGAATTGAATTAAAGACTTCTAGATGAAAACTGTCATCATCCACATCACCTTCGTCTAGATCGGGGAAGTATAACTGCTCTTCTTCATATCAGTCTTCTGTCACTTCACTTGTATATCTGTTCTTCACTTGTATATAATTCGTGAGAACGGGTCTTTGGGTTAATACTGGAATATTGCTTATATGTGTTATTATTAGATACGGTGTCTTTGGTTCTGCCCTGTTTGGTGGTTTAGTCCCTTTTTTCATAAAGCCATGTTTTGTTCTTTGAGGCAATTGGTAAATAAGACTATTGGGCTAAATCGCACGAATCATAGAACCCATAGGTTCTCTAATGGTAATGGTGTTATGACACTGGCTTGAAAAAAGTGCAATAAAAAAATCAACGGGGACTAGAATAGAAAGAACTAAAATGAAAGAGACAACACAATTTTTCAAATGTCATGTACATTTTGTTGGTAAACAAACATTTTGTGTACCATTTTGTGTATTTAGTTTTAGAATAAAATAGTTTTGTGGAATACCCATACAAATATTCGTTTTGCCTGTAATTTATAAAAAAAACTTGGAGATAGGTTGGGTTGGGCGGCTTGTTTTTTCTCAATTTTGGTACAAAATTTCTGATATATTGTATGCACTCACGCTTATTAATATTTTGTACACATTTGATTTGTCTCACTTCATTTGTATTTTTTAGGCGGAAAATTAGCCAGTGTCACAATGCCATAAGACCCGCCAAAAATGTGTTAAGACACATTTCATAGCCATAAATCATGTTTCGCTCTTATCGTTGGTTTCATTGAGCTTGATATGTGTCGTTACCTTGTGAGGTGCTATTAAGTCCTCCCCTAATTTGTTTCGTTATACTTATCAGCGTATACGCAATTAAATTGTCGTTTATAGACTCCCACTCTAATGGTGTTCCATATATCGTCAGGACTTCGTTGGCCTCGCCCACGATGTTGTTTGTAATTGTTCTGAGGTATTTTTTAGAGCGGGGCTGACCATCGATCGAATTGCACAATGTGAAGATTTCCTCAACATTCTCTATAAATTCATATATCGTGTGCCTATTACGTAACGCGGTAAATCTTTTATTGCGTCGGAAATTATTAGACTTTTGAATAAATCGTTAACACACAATTATCACTATTTTCTTCACCGTTAATGACTGACATTATTATTTTTTTAATATTTTTAGCTCTAAATTTTTAATCAATATTTTCAACCTCGAGGGTACTAAAACTAAAATTAAATCATATTTTCAGAAAAATGTTGAGTTTTAAAAATTCTATAAACCGTAGAATTTTCACGAGTTGTTAGATATTTTTTCGTACTAAGCGAATAGGATTACTTTATTTTTGGGAACTGAACATTAAATTATAAATTCACTTTATATCAACAAACCGTTGGTACGAACACTTTTAACTCCGAATATAGGTAATAATTCTACTCGCGTACTCGCGTAAACTCTCTCGAATATTTCGACTGTATTTAACTCGCGTATACTTTTACTTGCCGGAAACCCTCCAAGAACACGATTAATTCGATCCATGTTCTTTGAAAGGTGGTTGGATGAAACCTTGAGTAACGGCTTATATTAAAAACTTTATTGAACGCTAAAAAACAGTGAATTGTGCTAAACGGTGAAAGGAGAATCTGCTAGTGAGAAGTTGTCGTTTATTAGTTCAGCGAAATTTAGTTAAAAACTGTGAAACGGCATAATGGCGGGAACTCAGGCGCTAAAGCGAATGTTGAAGAATTTGGAGAAACTTAAAGCTCCAATAACAAAATTCACAGCTGACCCCCGTATCAGTGAAATTAAAGCGTATCTAGCACTGCTCTGATGAGTGGAAAGAGTTTCAATCTCTTGAAAGGACAGTGAAGGTCAAATTCGAGGAAGGGAATATGGAAACGGTGGAAAATATTGAGGAAACTCACGCCGATTTAAAACAAAAGTTGTTTAGATTGGACAAGCAGTATGAAGATAATAATGCTACCTTGGGGAAACATCCTTGGCAGAATTAATGTTAAATCAAAGCAATTTTTTGCAAGAGATTTCTTCTATCAACAAGCGTGAAAGGGAAGTGCGTTTACCCTGGGTAAACGACTTAAAACGAGAATTTCCGTTTTTTCGTGACCTTTATGAGACTTCGGTTCATAACAACGACCAAATTTCCAAGGTGCATAAGCTGCAACACTTGAAAGGCTTACCCAAGGGAGATGCATATGCTTTAATCAAGCATCTAACAGTGACCGATGCTAATTATGAGAAAGCTTGGGGTAAAAAAAGCCCAGGTATGATAAACGTAAGCCCGTGGATCAAACTTTCTTAAGAATTTTTTGGACCAACCTAACCTACAAAAGGGTTGTGCAAAAACCATTCGTCAGCCTGCGGATGTGTCATACATTTTATACGAGGTTTGAAGGTACTTGGTGATTAAGGGGAACGTGAATCAAAGGAGGCATGGGCACACAAAACCACCAGGAACGGACGCGTTGGAAAGTATAAGCTCAATGCAAAGATCGAAAGCTCATTCATCGAAAGGAGTAAGCTCCTTGGTATCACATGTCACTAAATTTACGTGTATATTATGTGCAGGGGATCATTATTTGTGGAAATGCGACCAATATTTACAAATGCGATTTCCTGAGAGAAAACGTTTAGCAGCAGGAAAGAAGCTGTGTTTCAACTGCCTATCTTCTTCGCACCAGTCTGTTGTATGCAGGTCAAATTACAAATGTGGCAAATGCCAGACAAAACACCATTTGACTTTGCACCCCGAAGAGCCATAAAGCTCAAATAAGGCAGGAACTACAGCGGTTAATATTCTTAATACTTCGGAGGCGAGTGTAGCGAATGACATAAAAGTGAATACGGCAATGATACCCAGTTTCCAGGCATTACTAATGCAGGGCATTATTAGACTCAGGGTCGCAAGCCTCGTTCATAACAGAGGCGTGCATGCAACGTTTGAAATTGCCTAGAATCAGTGCATGCATTTCAATAACTGGTTTGACATCAGGAAAGGTGACCACCAAAGGGATGGCCTCTATCACAGCGAATTCAGTATACTTTGCGATGTATAAGATTCGAATTGACGTACTTGTAATCAGCCAACTGCTAAATAGGCTATCAAGTTTGTAACACGCAACACACTCTTTTCCTGCCATGCAAAATAACATGAAACTAACGTATTACAGACTCTCGTTCGATTGTTCCACGCAGCATTTTTCAGCCGGCTAGCTTCAGTGGCTGGGGGGATTCTTTTGTGGACCGAACAAAGAGCTTGATTATTACTGCTGATGTTATTTAGACGGGATGAATACAAAGAGGAGGCCAATAGAATACATTACCAGTGGAAACAGAGGAACTTTAAGCAACCATAATGATTTACGGAATTAAATTAAAAGAAATTGAGTTCATTCTAAATATTATAAATTTAATTTCTTATTTATTTAAATAAAAAAAATAAAAATCAAAAAAAAAACATAACTTATCAAAAAAAAACATCATTAAGAGAATAATATTCGCTTAATTGTAACGTGAGCAAAATAAATTGTTTTACAATTAAATAATTATGAAATTCATATCAAACATACATGAATTCAGAATAAGAAGAATAATTTGGTAAAATTAGCTTTGCAAAAAAAACTTGTGTAACTCACAATACCGTATTAATACTTAAATCTAGGGAAATTAATTATGGCCATAGAAAGATTATTATAAATTTTCAAATAAATTTCTTAATTCTAATATAAAAAATTATCAACAAAAGAAGAATTTAACTAAACTAAGAACTTGATATTATAAAAATGCAATACTTAAAGGTTTGAACGATGTTCGAGGAAAACCCCTTTCAGCTGATTTCGTCGTATCCATATTACGCGTAAATCCAAATAATCGTAGCGGCGTTGCGGATCCGTTTAAACATATTTAACCGTAAATATACTTTGCAAATTTAGAGAAATTCGTGATAATCACATATGACTGATACTAATTTTTTATAATTAGTAATTATTTTATTATTTATCGTACTATAAATGTTTATTAGGTTTTAAATTTTGTTGTGTCACTCGTCTTAGGCACTTTACAATTTTCCGTTGTACAAATAGCACATGAACCTTTTTTTTATATCGATCGATTAGAAGGTCCGAAAAAGTTTATGCAGTAACAGTTTTTAACCACGTTTTTAATGTTTAACTGAGCACTTAGATATTATTTTTTTTTCAAATTTTATGTTATTTATTTTTATGTTATTTATTTATTTATTATATTTATAACTATATGTATTATTATTTATTTATTAGAACTATAATTATAACTTTTATATTAACGTGGATTATTGTCTTTATATCTTTATGTCACCGACACTTGTGTTAATTAAACACCTGAATTACTGGTCCAGTACATTACTTGTACCTTTTCGTCCTCTTCGTTTCAAATCTAATTCTTGACTGCCCAAAACCCGAAATTTTATTATCTTTTTATTTTATTCTCTCGTCGAGTATTGCCATTTTTCTTTTCATTATTTATCGGTTTTATCTACCCCTATATGCACTTATACTATCAAATAATTAAAAGTACTTATCCACTAATTACAAAATATACAGTCGCTAAAAGTATTATGAATGCAAAGCCAACTTCACCCAAACAATCCAATGTAATTTTGGAAAAATGCAAATTAAATTCTTAACAAGTTTTCGTTTTGAAAGCAAAGATGCTAGTTTCCTGAACGACTTGAAATTAGCCGATCCCCAATATAATCAGGTTGGACCAGTGGATATTTTGATCGGCGCGGATAGAGTTTTTTACTTACTCAGAGATGGCCGACTTAACAATTCGAACAACACTCTAGTCGCGCTGGGTTATATCTGGCATAACCAACGAAAACAGCGTGGAGCCAAGTGAGACAGTGCAAGTGAAGAAGAGATATCGCGCGTCAAAGTTTTGGATCCCGAACGAAAAGACGATGGACGATATATAGTAGCAATTCCCTTTAAGAAAAAGGCAGCTCAGTTAGGGAATTCAGTGAATGCATCCAAGCGGAGATTTATTGCAATGGAAAGAAAACTTCAACCTAATCCATTGCTTAAAGAGGAATATGTTAAATTCGTCAATAAATATCTCAATCTGGGGTATTTAGAACCTATCGAGGCCGCCGACCATACTATAAAGGAGTCGAAATGTTTTTATTTCCCTCATCACTGTGCTGAAGGAATCCAGTGAAACAACAAAGATACGAGATGTATTTGATGGCTCGGCCAAATCGTCAACTGGGATTTCACTAAACGAGACGATGCTAGTGGGTCCAACCATACAGCCAACTTTATGCACAATTTTGATGAGATTCTGAAACTATAAAATAACGTTGACCGGGAACATTGAAAAAATGTACAACCAAGTTTTGGTTCGTGAGGATGATACACAATTTCAGCGAATTCTTTGGCGAAGTGAAGTGACTGATGAGCTCACGCACTACAAGCTCAATACGGTTACCTTTGGGTTAGCCAGTTCATCATTTTTGGCAATTAGAACTTTGCACCAGATTGCTTGTTAGTATCAGCAAAATTATCCGGCTGAACGCATTTTGAATGACTTCTATGTTGACGATTTCATCTCAGGGGCAGATACGGTAGAGCAAGTGCAAAGCCTAAAAGAAAAAATTAATTAATTATTACTATCTGGCGGGTTTAATTTGAGAAAGTGGAAGTCAAACGTACCAGGTATTCGGCGACCGAGAATGCAGACGAGATTTCGATGTTCCAAAATTTATCAGCTGAGACGAAAATATTAGGCATTAAATGGAATGCTTTGGAGGATGTCTTTACTATAACTAAATTTAGAGGGCAGCGAAGAGCCAACAAAGCGACAGATTATTTCCGAGTACTCCAGAGTTTTTGACCCGCTTGGATGGTTGTCTCCATCCATAATTTTAATTTTTATAAATATTCGTGTTTTTTTAATTGGACGAGAAGGTGAATGTTATGTGTTTGTTATGACAGGGTCTGCAATGTTTTGACGTACAAAATCAATTTATAATTTTCTTTTTCCATTAGGTCATTCACTTGGCTTTGGCATAAAATTATACGAAGTGAAGTTAGGGTCACAAAAAATATCATGATAATTTTTATCATTTTGGTCAGAAAAGTACCACAACGGTTTTTTGCTAGGTGATTCATGCAATTTTCCACATGTATTTATAAATCTCATCAAAAAATGATTCAGTTTTTCCCTAAAAAGTATACAAAAGAAATAATTTTGTCTCCTTTTCATATGTAGAGTATATATAGTAGGACGTTTATATTAAGATGAATTACAAGCGTTTGGAAAATATACGAGATCAAATAATTCCTAATATTCCTTCTATCAGGGAACATATACGTTCAAATTAAAGCTTTTGATGTCACAATGTCATTACTTATAATTTTTATATGACTATTAAATTATTATTTTTTTGCTACTCGTGTTATATACGAGTAAGATTACACACATGAGAAACATTACTCAAAAATATGCGAGAAATAACCGTTATCGTACAAAAATATTATTGTGGGTGCTTAACTATGTATATGCGATACTCGTATATTACATAACAAGCGGCAATGTAATTGTGTCATAAAAATTGTATATAACACAAAGTGATGAAATGAAGTGAAAAATAATAAAATAAAAGAATTGAGAGAGCGGAAAATATTTCAATAAATAAAACAACAAATCATTTTCTTCTGCACAAAGCACACAATAATATACAATTAATACGAATAATAAATTTTCCATTATAATTAAAATCTCATAAATTTTCATAATTTTTCATTTTTGTTTGTATTTTACTCGTATTAAGTATACGCGCTTGTCGAGCTCTAGATTACAAACCAATAAAATTATAAAAAGTTTTTCGTTTCTTTTGTAATTGTGGAAAATGATGCATAAAATGGCAAGAAAGCGCACGACAATAAAAAAATAATACTAGTACTTTTTTTCCTATTATTTAGCAAATGCACGAGTATATAAATGTGAGCTGAGCTTTATAAAACCATTCTTTGCTTTACTGATGAAAATATTGCATATTACATTATGTAAACATATAAATGTACTCGGTACATTTTCACGTGACATACATTTCATATCTGTGGAAAGAAAGCGCTCACACAAAACAAAAAATGGATTTTCTCTTTGTATATACATAAAAAAGAATACAAACAAAATGGGAAAATATGAAATGAAGTTTGTTGGAAATTTTCCGTTTGATTACGTTCATTATATAACCGCCTTCAACCGCCACGGAAACCGAAAATAATTTTCTCGAAAATTTTATGTTTGATGGCTCGAGCATTTATATAGAATGATAATATTGAATATGACATCTGGTAGAAATTTAGTTGTATTGTTGAGGTGATGCTAGATGACTTGTTATGGTGGTGGTTGAGGTGGAAAATAATTTGTGTTTGATTGAATTGGAAGATAAGGTGAACGATTTAATGATAATTTATTGGTTTAGTTGAGAGGGTGGAGTTGTGCATTAAATCTGAGTTTAACAAACCGCTATAGAAATATAATCGTGTATTATTTTTTCATACAGAAGTACATACACAATTTCAGCATATTATAATTCAATAACAGATGGTAATATAGATAAATAAGTTTTTTTTTAAATAATAAAACAATCGTAATTGTATGTCCTTGCATGCAAACTAAAAATAAAAATGCGGTTATCGGGAAAGATAAATATAGTTGAAGAACTTTTTAACAACTACAACAACCAATATTGCATAAATATATACCGAGTGATATACCATAGTGCTGAGCTAGTACCGAGTGTAATAGCCACGACAGTGGCATCTATATTAGACAAATAATGAGCGACTCTTTAATAAAAATATTAGCATGCATTGTCGTACTTAGTTTTTCTCAAAAACGATACACGCGTCAAATTGTTTTATTTCCCAATGATTAATTCAAAATGACAACCAAAAATGTTCCTCTCGACCATTAATGCTGACAATATATATTATAAACGTCTATGTCACTGACTCACTCGAGAACGCACAGGGTGACCAAAAAAAATGTTTGTTTCTATATTATAACGTCTATCGCTGTGTCCCAAACACCGACTTATTTGTGGACACCGACTTTTTCAAATAAGTCACCTCGCGAGCAGACTTATTTGAATAAGTATGTCTACACAGAAATGTCTCCAAAAATGTGCCTTGACTAAATGTAATCATGCAGTTTTTTTTTCAAATCTAGTGGCAACGACCAACATGTCTTGGAAAATTTTTTCTTCCATATACATAACAGAAATTGCATTTTGTTTTTTTTTTGATATTACGTCACAAATAAGTCGGTATAATCATAAAGCAAAATATACATAAGAGGACTCATGTAGAGTTTCCGAGGTTAATCTGTCTTACTTTACACAACCTGTATAAGCCTAACAAGAACAATAACTATAAAATAACTATGCCGATATGTTTATAGGATACGTATGTATGGATTAAATATAGAAAAAAATTAAATTTGTATATATAAATATATTAAAACTATAAAATAAGATTAACCTCGGAAAAACCTGCTTATAAAATTTGCACTACTTGATTTCTCTTATATATTTATTGCTCGATGCTATAATGAATTAGAACGACTTGACCGACTTATTCAATATGGCGTCAAATAAGCAAATAAGTGTGTAATAAGTCGGTGTTTGGGACACAGTCTATGTCACTCACTCACTGACTACTGCTATTCAAAATAATATTTTATACTATACTTGCTACTAAAGTAAAACATTTTCCGTTTTGTTTTCTCGCAATGGAATTTTTTAACATTCACACTGCCAGTTCACCTTCCAAATCAGCAACGAGTTGTTTTTGAAGTAGGTCATGAAGAAGAAGCACTTTTGGCTGCGCGTATACTGGAAAGGTCTAGCTTGAATCTTGGTTTCTGCTTAACACGAAAGACGAAACTGTAAGAGTTCACCTTTACACCGATATCCCTTACCATTTTGTTTATAAGCGAAGTCAATGGCATGAGCGATATAGAGGAGGCGGAAGGACCATAGCACGAATGTACGTGGTGAGCATTAAGGTTGAAGAACGCTTCTATTTTCGATTACTGCTACTACATGTTCCTGAAATAAAGATGAAAATTTATGCGAAACATTTAAAGCGGTAGCGATGGCAAGAGGACTACTTGAGTCGGATGAAGAATGGGAGCGATGCTTGACAGACTGTGGAACATACTTGATGCCTACGCAATTGCGAGAGATGTAGAAGATTTTATACTCGACTACATGCGACGATACAATGAATCTATATCGATCAACTTGGCTCTTCATCATATCAATTTTGTTCTCAAACAGCACAGAATGTCATGCGGTTCAGTTGATTTGCCTGTTCCAAGCGGTAACACGCCCGAAGATCTAATTTATGAGAAGAAGCACGATTGGCAGTCGAGCAATTTGGAAAGCTGAATGACGCCCAGTTTGCGGCATACACAAAATTATGTTTGCAGTTGAAAATAATCACGCACAATGTAAGCTCTTTTTTATCGATCGTCCCGGTGGCTCAGGGAAGACTTATTTATTCACAACTTTAATGGGAAACTTTCGAGGTGAAAGAAAAATTGTGCTGCCATTTGCAACAACCAGAATAGCAGCCACATTGCTTAAGGGAGGACGCACGATTCATAGTGGATTTAAACTCCCAGTGCCACTTCTTAACAATCTCATCAAAGCAAATGACATCACCAGAAGCTGCAGTTTTGCGTGAGACTGCTCTTATTATTATCGATGAAATTACAATGTTTCCTAAGAATGGTCTCCATTACATTAGCCTCGGAGGTAAAGCTTTGGCCCTTGGCGACGAAATGACATTAGCCTCGGAGGTAAAGCTTTGGCCCTTGGCGGCGATTTTCGTCAGACGCTACCAATCGTTCAAAGAGGAACGCGCACTGAAATCATCGAATGCTGCATTAAATCAAGCCCTCTATGGAACCAGTTTGAACAACTTTCTTTGACCACCAGCATGCGCAGCAAAAGTCAACACGAGCACAATGAATGGCTTCTGCAAGTCGGATCAGGAACTTTGCCTGCAACACCTGGCATTTATGAGGAGGACATAATTCAAATTCCGACCGAAATGATCACAAATCAAGATCTAATCAGTGTCATTTTTAATAATATTATGAGAAAATGTCATCAGATGGGCTCTCAAAAAGATTTATCGTTGCTCCAACGAATACTCAGACGCTTGAGATGAATCGAAGAATAATCGACTTGATTCATGGTGATGCAGAAATTTACTACAGCGCAGATTTGTTAGTAAGCGAGGATCCTAACGATGTACTCAACTTTCCCGTTGAATTCCTCAATGAACAGAATCCATCCGGTATGCCCCCTCTCGCATTGCTTTTGAAAAAGAGTGTTATCATATGGCTTCTACGAAATCTAAATCCTGATCTAAATCCTGATCTAAATCATTGGTATGTGCAATGGAATTGTTGAAGAGCTATCGCAAAACTTTATTAAGACCGAAATCCATTCTGAATGCAATAAAGGCAGTACGGTTCTAATCCCTAGAAATGATTTGGCACCTTCTGACACCACTTTACTGTTTCTTTTGCGACGACGACAGTTTCCAGTAATTCCGGCATACGCAATGACGATAAACAAGGCGCAAGGCCAGTCTTTTAATAACGTGGGAATTCATCTTCAAACGGCAGTGTTTTCCCATGGGCAATTGTATGTCGCTCTTTTCGTTCAAGAGATTCTCACCAAGTGAAAATAAGAATCGGACATAACTCACAGCTTGGAAAGCTTCTCAACGATGACCGACAATTTTCTCGAAATGTTGTTTTTAAAGAAATCCTGTAGTTTAATTTTTAACAAATATTGTTCGTACAAATAATTACAATTTTTTTTTTGATTTTGTAACCTTACATATATATTTAAAAAATAGTTAACTACACTTTGAATAAACGGGCGCGAAGCGCCTCAGAACAAACTAGTTGCAAATATTTATCAATTCAGGGCGATTGGATATCGGGAGGTACCGGGTTCGAATCCCGATAGGGGCACGATGCAAAGTGAAATTTAATAACAGATTACGATCTGGGATGAAATGTAACACTATCACTATCTATGACCTCCTGTCGGTGTGCAAAACTCATGGACCGACCCATCTTTCATGCCACTATAGGCTGGCATGAAGCTATTCAATGTGCAGATGATCTTAAATCGGTTCTATAGCCGTACGCCCCTGATTTGGCCAACTGACGTAAAGTAAGGGCGGAACAAGCAAAACCGCAAAAAACAGATTAAAACTAAAAAAAAAAAAAATAAGGATCGATTAGATTTCGTATTCATAACAAAAACTAAATCGTTTACTATAGTTTTCGCTGGCAACACAGTGGTTAAAGCTTTATCGTTTGGATCGGGAAGTACCGGTTTCGAATCCCGATAGGGGCAGGTGGCAAAAGGGATTTTTCATCATCTAATCACGATCGGTGAAGTTGATGAACCCAACTACGCACTCCGACAGGGGGTCACCCTATAAGCTGGCATGGGTCTATGCAATGTGCAGATGGTTCTATGTAAATCGGACCTGCAGTCCTTCGTCCTCGATTTGGCAAGCCGTGCGTAAGGCGTATGACTTGAAATACGAACTGCGAAAGAGTTAGGAATGCCTCGGTTTAGAGACATATAAAGCATAAACAGCGATTAAATATTTTTTTACTCTCGCAATAAAAGGTTCGGTGAGAATTAGATAGGAAAGAGAGCATCGTTGGGCGCTAATAGAATATGTGCTTTTGTTTTATTGTTTTTTCGTGGATTTATATCATTGTTTTATATATCTCTACTAAAACCTACGGAAACAGAATTTAAAATTACGAGGGTATATCAAAAAGTCTTGCAATATCATATGAAAAAAAGAGTGAGTGAGACAATAATATATTTTTCAAAACCATTTTTTGTCGCGATGAAACTTCTAGAAGAACATTTCGATGTAAATTTTACAGTTCGTTTGTTTTTGTCAATTTAGTAACACGTGTTTTGATTTTTTCTTAAAATGAATGAAACTGAATATCGCGTCATTATTAAATTTTTCTGTAAAGATGGACGAAATGCAATTTATATATTCAACTATATATCAAAAGTTTACGGCGAATCTGCACTCATATGCCACCGTAACAAGGTAGGTAAAATTATTCAAAAGTGGTTGGGAGTCATTATAAGACGACAACCGCTCGGGTCGGCCAGCAGATGCTAATAGCCATGAAAACGTAATTTTGGCCGAATCTATTGTATTGGAGGACCGGCGTATTTCTGTTCCGCGGTTAGCGTGGAGACTTTCTCTTTCATACGGTACCACATATACTATATTACATGACCACCTTCACATGTCGAAAGTAAGTGCGCGATGGGTTCCCCGTTTATTGAATGCAGAACAAAAAATGCGTGTTCAAACTTCAAAGGCGATTTTAGATATGTACAAAGAAGATCCAGAAAATTTCTTGGATAACATAATAACAGGCGATGAAACATGGCTTCATCACTGGGATCCGGAATCCAAACAAGAATTAAACAAGAAAGAAATTCAAAACTCAACCGTCTGCTGGTAAGGTTTTGGCAACAATTTTTTGGGATGCTGAAGGAATTTTGATAATCGATTATATGCCACCGAAAACCACAATCACAGGCATATATTACGCAGACGTTTTGCGAAAATTGAAAAAAGCGATCCGGGAAAAACGGCCAAGGAAAGTTAGGAAAAAAAATCTTGCTTCTTCACGACAATGCACCAGTGCACAAGGCTAATATTGCTCAAGCTGCATTAGAGGACTGCGGCTTCATGGAAATTCCGCATCCACCGTACAGTCTAGACTTGGCACACAGTGATTGCTTTCTGTTTCCCAATTTGAAAAAAACATAAATAAAATGAATATTTTATGGAGCAAAAGAAATCTTGTTTTAGAGGGTTTAGGCAAGTTAATTGATCGATGTGGCAAATGTATAAACCTTAAAGGAGATTATGTCTCACTCACTCTTTTTTTCATATGATATTGCAAGACTTTTTGATTTGCCCTCGTAAGTAGATATTCAACCAATACTTGAGGAATTACAAGTGGTAACGCAATACGCAATAATTTTTACAAGTATACACCATCCTCAACCACTTAAGGTAAAAAACAAAAAAAAAAGTTTGTATAGTATTCAAGAGAAAAGATGTTAAGGAAATAGTGATTTGCATATTATATATCATACATCGTGCATTAAAGGGTTAACAATGGAAATTGACGGTAAAAAATATATCCTTCCTACTTCAATACAGGAAATTGGGAGAAATTTAAATTGCTTTTAAGCTTAAATAGAAATTGCCATTTGTAACACCTAAGGGACATTTATTAATATTGTCGCTGGGTGTCTGGGGTTAGTGTGCGGTCAAAGATTTCGGGCGATAACGGTTATCAATATGCTTTGATGCCTATGACACTGACAGCAGCAGAAACACATGTTAGCTTATTACTGTGCACAGTAGAGAACCAAGATTAGCTAATTGTTGTCCTTAGCTTGACACAACAATGCACTATATTTGATAAATGATGGTGTTGATTTGGGAGATGCCATTAAATTTAAATCAAACATCGAATCACGGCAACGAAACATTCGCCAAGATGATAAGGAATACTGAATATCATTCAATAAATACGTCATAATGATCCATAATTTACGTTTTATACGATGAAATAAATTGGAACATGCGAATTAATATTTCCAAATATTTCGCTTTAATAAAATAATAATATGGAATCAAATAAATTGCGACATTTCTTGACACAGATATTTCCCTTGTTTTTTTATTAGCGTCTGATAGACGTCCCCGGAGCAGTGATTTTTTATTTTACACTAACTGGTGCAATCAGTGTTTTAAGGACTAAACTGCATTTTTTACTCAACTGTGTATCAAAAAAAAAAAAAAAAAAGAAAAGCAAAGGTAGAAATTTATTTAACTCCACATATTTATACGAAACCGCATTCGGGTGCTCGTTTCTGGGAAATTTCAAAATGGATTTTTTTTTTGTTATTATACAGATTGAAAAATTGAAAACGTTGCAAGCTGAACTGTTGTTTATAACGTCAAATCAGATTAAATGTTAATTTAGATATTTCAGATCAATAACAGCTCGTTTAGTAGAATTGGAATTGATTTGAAAGTTTTTGACACTTTCCCAAATCTATAGAAAATGTGTGAATCACATACAATTTTTTCTTTGAGCTTTTTCGTATGAAATAGTTACATCTTTGACCCTTCTTGACAATTCAAAACGTCAGGTTGACATTTGTGCCTGTCTAGATGACAATTTAAAATCTCATAGCCAAGTGAAGTTAGATGCAGTTGCTTATAAACTCATTAGTAAAGCGACAATACGGGTAATAGATAAAGGTCGAATAGATAATTTCCCACTGAGCTCTCAATATCCAGCTCCGGATAGTGAATAAAAAACACGGCAATTAGTCGGAGCCGTCTGAGAAATTGCTATTGAAACTTACGCTATTTCGCGTAGGTCTCGCTACTAATCATAAAAATATAAACCTACCTAACTTCATGCGATTGCATGACATTTTACTTTTATGTTTATTGTTGTTTGTCACCTTTTGTTGTCATAACAAAATTATTTTGCTTAAGATTTTTGTTATTTTAAGTGTTTTAAATAATTAATTAAAATTATAATAATTTTTCTTTAATTTGTTTTTTTTTATTTTTTGACTGACTCGTAATATAATGCATATTTTAGAGTTGATATAACTCGACCCTACAATTTTATAGGCTGATTCGAGATAATTTCAAAACGATGATACTCAGTTGACGTTCGACATAGAATGAACTCGACTTGCTCCCAGCATGTACAATATAAGTATGAAAATGTTCCTCGTATAACCTATCTAAATGTTAAGGCAATTTCTAGAAAAAGTTTTCTATTTAAAAGGAAATGTTCAATCTTTACTAGAAGAGATGCTACACAATGGACTGACTAATTGTATTTACATCAATTGGGTCATATTTCTTATAAGCTATAAGAGGCTATATTGTAGATCAATATCGTTACTTGTTGGGACACTTTCGTGAGCTTGAATAGGACAAAATAGGAGCACATACGGTTCGAAAAGGATTGTGCCACAGAACACATAGCTCAGCATTGTTGTACGCGCTGTCAACACAGGTAACCTTCCACAGAATAAAATCAAAACGAAAAGTTCAGAAGTGTTCGGCACAGTTGCGAAAATTTGGTTGAGAAATTTTGATGCACCCACCCCATGTTCTGAACGGAATGGAAAACGAACTCTAATCCTTAGATAACTTGATTAATTATGTATAAATTTCTTCATTGATCTCTTGCATATCAAGGTAGCTCCGATAATCCACATGGCTGATCTGTATTATTCAATTTCTCTTGCCACATTGGGCAAGTTTTGTAATTCACATTCCATTGTTCGATGCCAGGGTAACAATAGGTATGAATACAAGATAGTAAAATTTCCCGCTTCCGGTCGAGACATGTACAGCACTCGTTAAATTTATCTTTACTGGACGATTGCCTCAAATTTTCTGAGATCGACAGTGCGGTCAATTTCATTTGAATAAGCAGAGAAGAAGCGCTCATACTATTGCGGGCTTTCGTGTGTGCATGCATTGTTTTGAAAACACGTATAAATTGTTTAGATTTAAAAGCTTGTAACTTTAGATTTTAATACTTTCGGTGTCTATTTTAACGCACGCTATACGCACCGTTGTCTTCCACAACAGAGATTCATCGCTGGGTTTTTTTATTGCAAATACTAATTTGGCATATGGGTGCCATTTTTGAATTTGACTTGTCTAATTTGACAGTATAACACATTAAAATGAAGTTTGCCTCGTTACCAGTGGTGAACAAAAAAAATTCATTTTCTTAAATTTCCCATCACATAAAATTAGCTCTCGATAGCAGCTCCCGATAAAAATGTGGGGCTAAATATTTTTTTTTAATCAAATTACATAAGAAATTGATTTAAACATCATAATTTGCAATTAAATAAATGTATTTTACCTATAAATAGCGCATTAATTTTAGTTTTTCGTAACGCTATCGAGCGCAACTATCGGTGGCGAATAATATAACGCGACTATTGACAACTAAATTGAAAAGCAACCTCACGAGGAGATTTTCCATTAGCCGGCTGGTGATTAATAGCGTAACATGGGCTTGAAAAAAAATCACTATTCGGTGTGAGGCACACATCATAAGAGTGCAATTTAGATTAAATATCATGCATATTTTGGTTGAAAAATTTCTAATGTTTTTCTATATGTAACTGGTATGTACTAACCTTCAAATTACCAGCAAAATCACTTTGTATTGCCTTTTATTATATTCAAAATGATCATTTGTTGTTGGTAGAGTTCAGTATTTACGGGTTGACCAGGTTTCCGCAGCTCAAAATAAATCACACTTTTCTGATCCCAAACAAACACAGAGTATTGTCTTCCATCCTAAGCGGTTTGGCCTTGCAGTCGATGTCGATGGTTGGCTTGGATCAACCCAAGACATTTTTGCACTTTGGATTCTCAAAATCGAGCCATTTCTCATCGCCAATCACAATTCGATGGATAAATATGACTTTCTTTTTAATCTGGCGAGCAACATTTCGCAAGTGGTTTTTCTACTATACTGTTGCTTTTCATTCAGGTTCAGCCATTTAATGGTAAATTCCGGTTTCATATTTGTAAACCTGGTAGTTTCCTGGTTGGAAATTACGTAAAAAAATCGACGTCAGCACAAACTATTAGGTGAAAAAAAACAGTATGTCGCATAAAAATGCGTATATAGATATCAATACTTGCGGAATTACAAGTGATAACGGAATACTAACGTTGTCAAAGTTATCTACGAGTACGAGTAGTTGACGGCTTTTACGTTGTCAACGAGTTGTGTACGCAATGACCTAAAAATTAATAGATGAAACGCCTATCCTGGATCCAAGTGAGTTTTGTCCGACAGATAATGAATTAAATTTCAAACAAAACTAGTTCAGATCATTTTTCAATACTTCATACTACATTTTTGTCCTTTAATTGGGAAATTCTTGTGAAATTTGGTGGAAATCTGTGTACCGGAAGAGCATTTACCAAAAACGTCAAATAATTAAAAGATTTAAGGAAGTTTAAAGATGAAATTTTCAACCAACAAGGTTTGACCTTATTGGTTTTCTGAAATATAAGCAGGGATAATTTTTTTTGATTATACGAGTACAAGACAGCTTTACCGAAACTCCGGTAAGTTTTATTTTTCGCTTTAGAAAACAAGTGTAGTATGTGTTGGCCACAACATATTCAGCCACCCGTTGTTTTACAAAGAAAAAAAAAGTAAAAAAGTGCTCTTTCACCAAGACAATGCACTGCATTACTAGTTGTTGGCTATCATGGCATAACTGCGAGTTACTTTACAACGAATTACTCCATCGATCGTATTCTTTGGATATAGCCCATCAACTCCAGGAAACGAGATTTGCATCAAATGCTGAAGTCTACAAAAAACCATCGAAATGTTAAAGAAATGTTGGAAAGAACCTATCACTCTTGAAGGAAACTATGTTGATGATTGAAGTCGAAATTGGTAAAAAAATATTTTTTTAGTAGTTAGCCCCGAGGCTTATTGAGTAACGTGATTTACTTAACTAAACTTACAAACTTTATTTTCTCTGTATTGTCTGACCATTTAAATCAATAACTTATTTCTTAACCACATATTATAGTTTGTTCCTTGTTTATGCAAATACAAATACAAAAAATATTATTTCGGATTTCCCGTTTACACTTAATAAAAAGATATTAAAGACTGAGTAAAATGAAAGTGTTGCGCTAGTGTTTAAAAAGGTTCTGCAATTTATCGTCACTCCTACGTACAAACATCCTTTTCAAATTATCCTTTTCAGCGAGGATGTAATAATTTTAAACAACGAACAAAAACATCACAACGTTATAATGACTCCAATCTTCCCCCTACTTATACAGGTTCATTAGTATAAGTATACACCTGTTACCTAAATAAAATGACTAATAATTTAAAAAATTTATAATGAATGTCTTTAAATAAACGTAAGGATATTTATGTTGTCATATACGGATGTCCCCATTGTTTAAGTATTCAATATCCTACATATATTCTCAAAATATTTGGCGAATACTAAAAATTTGATTCTATCTAGCAGCGCCCGAATCCTTGTAAAAATTTGTTGTTATTAAATATCTAAAAACATAATTATATCTGTCATACTACTCGTACATATATAAATAAGCCCCAGTCCTCAAAGTCGTTTCATAGAATCGAAATACAACGAAAATATCGTTATTATCACACAAAGCAAAACTTGACACAAATCCCCACATTTTTCAACCTGTTGTATATAATTAAATCGAAATTACATTCATAATTAACAAGTTGTACACGCAATTTTAATATTACTACGATATACAATTCTATACATTATTATGAATATCGATTTCACGATAAACATTTATGTGAGGAACATTAATAAACATTAAATCGGTGTAATAATTCCCTTAACGGCCTTCCTGCATTTGTAAAAAGTAAAGACCAAATAAATAATGATTTTGAATCATCAAAGTTCGCAGGAGATAGATTTCAGTATTTGCACAGCGTTTCCCGCGCTGAAATTTAAGAACACGCATACAAAATATTATGATCTCTATAAAACAAAATCATCATAAATTTTATGTGATTTTATTTCAATTTCTTAAGACATCAATTTCAATCTTCTGTAACTTGGTAATCTACAGAAAACAATGTGAATTTTATGTGACACATAGTGGCTGTGGTACATGGGGGAGGAAAACGGGATTTACATTTTATTGTTATTTATTTATATTAAATTATTGGATTTTTATTTCATGTACATTATGTAACTAGAATTATGTGTACCTATCGCCGCATGTCACTTGTTTAGAAAAATATCTACTGTTGTTTCTTTTCAAACAATTAAAAATATAATTATAAATACACGAAACCTAATTAAAATGACGTTTTAAATATTTTTCAGTTGCCATTCAGTTGATAGGCTTATGGCGAATTCTTTTTACGTTTTTGATGTAAATCAAATTTCCAATAGTAAAAAGAATACGAAAAAATTTGAAGTGTTTTTATCGTAGTGTGCCTAAACCCGAAAGGGATGCTGAAAACACACAACAAACTATTTTGAAAAAAAGTCAAATGACGCGTTTGACGTATTTGTTAATATTTACGATTGGTATATTATAACCCAATTGAAGTTTATACTAAATTAATCCTAAACCAACAAAAACAAAAATTAATGAGAGTGTATTGGTTTAAAGAAGTCATTTAGGCGAAGGCAGAACGCAACAAATATTTTTATTGAAATAATTATTTAAATATTTATTTGTTTATTTAATTAAAAGTTTTAAATTAAAAACAATAATGTTAACATATAATTTCAGACGTTTATAAAAGTCTAAAATCAAATAAAAAATTTACAATAAAACTCTGTATTAAATTGTATTAATTAAAAAATGCTGAAATATTTTCCGAATCATAAAATTTTAAACGATCGAAAAACATGTCAGTACAATGTTTTGGTAGACCTACATGTATACTCGACAAGTAACGACCCGACTAAAATTCTGAATGGAGCTCGCATATCTAAAACGACATTTAATTGAAGAACGGAATTTCTTAGTAGATTTGATTCTAAGAAAATTCATATCTCAAGATTTTCACCGATCGGCAAACTTGCTACTATAATATTTTGGTAGACCTATATGTGGGCTCTACTTAGGCTAACCCGATTAAAATTCTAATGTGGCTCGCATATCTAAAACGAAATTCTTGTGAGGAACATAGTATTTCTTAGGATTTTCATTTCTCAATATTTTAACTGATCAGCGGACTATTTGACAAATAGTATTTGTTGTTCTGATATTTTTATTCTCCTATTTATAGGAATAATGGTTAGTTGCTATTGATTTCAATTAGAATTATTAAAAAACGTAAAATTTTAAAACACATAAATATGAAGTGAAGTAAACCATCCACGATTAGAGCCTTGTCGCAGCGGAATGGCTTAAACCTGGCATATTAATTTAAACAAAAATCTCACTGGGATATAACGTGTAATTGGTGCAGCAAAGAAGCCTTGTAACTATGTACTTGTAATCAATAATAACCAGCGATTATTCAATAAATAGTAGAACAATAAATATCAGAACAACAAATAGTCCGCTGATCAGTGAAAATATTGAGAAATGAAAATCGTACAAAATATTGTTCCTCATAAGAATGTCGTTCTAGATATGCGAGCCCCATTAGAATTTTAATCGGGTTAGCCCAGGCAGAGTACACATATAGGTCTACCAAAATATTATAGTGGCAAGTTTGCCGATCGGTGAAAATCTTGAGATATGAATTTTCGTAGAATCAAATTTTCTAAGAAATTCCATTCTTCAATTTAATGTCGTTTTAGATATGAAAGCCCCATTAAAATTTTAATCGGGTTAGCCTAAGTAGAGCCCACATATAGGTCTACCAAAATATTATAGTGGCAAGTTTGCCGATCGGTAAAAAATCTTGAGATATGAATTTTCTTAGAATCAAATTTACTAAGAAATTCCGTTCTTCAATTAAATGTCCGTTTAGATATGCGAGCCCCATTAGAATTTTAATCGGGTTGGCCCAAGTAGAGTACACATATAGAAATACCAAGTTGTTTTAGTGGCAAGTTTGGCGACCGGTTTAAATGTTAAAGTATGAAATTATTAATATAAGCAAGATTTCTTTGAAATGCCGAGTTTCACAAGAATTTCGTTTTAGGTATTTAACCATTATAATTTTATTTCGGTTCACGTTAGTAGAGTACTTGTATAGGCATTTAAATCATCTATTTTTTTAATTTTGGATACTTTGAAGGAATAAAATGCATAATAACTTAACGATTATTATTTTCCGAAAATTCCTACTGTTATTTGACACTACTTTTAATTATTTTTTTTTAATAAAACCTGTGAACGATGTTTTGTTACTTCTAGCGTAACATAATTTCTCCACTATTTTGCTGTTATTAGAATAATTAATTTTTATCAAATTATTCTAACAATTTTGTAAAATCGCCTAAATGTTCGCAAATCACTAATACACCTTCACATTTTGTTTTATTTTGAATTATAGTATAAACTTCATACTTCTCATTAGAAGTGTGAAGTTTTTCCTAAAATAGTACTAACCGCCATTTTTACAATTTAGGATTAATTTAGGATAAACTTCATTGGCATACAGTGACTCACAGCTTATTTGATCCAGTCGCATTCTATGAACACAATTGTAAATATTTCGCGATATCTTATTTTGATGGTTTTCTTTTTTTTCTTGTTTTTTTTTTTGTTACACGGAACTAATCAACAAATACAAATTTAGAAAATATAGGAACTTCGATTGCAGGGTGTAATCGCATTAGAGTGTAATCGCATTATTGTGTTACCTCGCATCGCAAGATCTTTGTAGCATCAAAGTCGTTTGTGTATGACTAGGAATATGATGGAAGTTCGCACAACAATTTCGATAAATTGGAAGCATCGACTACCTATATCACCATTAGTACATTTAGCGACGGATGCTCAGAAACTTTCCTTGCACACTGTATGCAATTTGTTTAACTGTATCGTGAAACCAAAATTTGTTATTTTTGTTGTACTCGTAGTGGAAATATTTTTCTTGGTTTTTATTTTTGTTTTGTTTTACTACGTTTTGTTTCCTATGCATTATATCGATACCAACAACAATAATGCCAAATGCCATAAAAACGCAATACTAACAAAAGGAATTTGACGAAATTTGATGGTATTAGTATGTTTGTGGCAGTGGCTCATTTAAGCTGTGAGTTGGTTTTGGGTTGAAATAATGAACTTTTTAATGTAATTTTGATATGCATTAGAATTTTTATTTTATTTTTTGTGTTTTATAATAAAAATAAATATAGCTTTCATATTACATTTAGTTTTTTTCAAAAGAATAAGACATCGCGAGATATTAACAATTTTGTTCATAAAATGCGACTGGATCAAATAAGCTGTGAGTCACTGTATATTATATGTATATGAATATGTGTATGTGGTAGTTAAAATGGAAGTAAAAATCTATATTTCCATTTTTTGATGTACATCAAATTTTTTTGCTATTTTTTTCGCTAAAAGAACGCGAAAATTTGATTTACATCAAAAAATTTTGATGTACATCAACATTTTTTGCCAGTTTTTATAAAAAGAAAATGCCATTATTCTCTCCATACTCCTCGATGTTGCCCCAGCTTAATTAAATTAATTTGTCGAGTAATCGTGGTTGGAAAGTATAATTAGTAATTGTCCATGACATATATGCCCACGCAAAACGTTTCCTAATATTGAGCACGCCGTTGTGCGCGGACATAGGCAAAAAGGAGATTGAATAAATATTTAACGGCAGTATAAGCTCCTAACCATATCGTTTAATAAACCATAACATAAGGTTAGCTTTAGTTTTTGCCAACATGCTTATTGAATCTCATATTTTCTAAAAATTCCATTTCAATATTTAGTCGCCAATCGAGGCGCAGCAACTTTCCGCGTGATCGTGAAGTTATGTCGGTTGTTAGCTAATATAACTTCTGTTGATTATGAATACACCTCAATTACCTTACTCGTGTCACATCAAAATTGCGCAGCACTAAAAATTTCGCTAAATTCGATGTCAAAAATCAAAATATTTATCAATTTTTTATTGAGACTGGTACTAATGTGCTCTAACGGGAAAATTTATTACTACAGAAGAGTTGTCAGGCTTAAAATGACAAGCAAAGTAAAATGACGTGATATGACTTCGATAATTGGGCTGATTAGAAATAGTCCTCCGGATGAAGGGGGCGCCATATAACAAATACAGGATCCTCATTTTAATGATTTAGGAAACAGTTTTCACGAATTTTTATTCGCACATTTACCGATTTCGCACTTTTACTTTCACACTTTTACGAGCCACTTACTTTACGAAAGACGCCTGGTGGCCATATTCGAGAATTCCTTCCCAAAAGCATTTCAGAATCCCATTTTCATTTAAAAATCCCAACTACATTATAATCGGTTAAAGAATGGCCGAGTTCGAGGTGGCCTTTTCCAAAATTATTTAAAATAACATTTTAGAATCCCATTTCCATCCAATATACCCAATTCCAACATAATCGGCAAAGAAATGCCAAAGTTTCGTCAGATTAAATTCGATCGGATCGACTAAATTTAAAAACATTCGAATTTAAAGGACAATCAGGTTTAACGGACTCCCCAATTAGTAGTTTTTAGATAAAAATTCTGATTCATACTAAATTATATGACTTGTTTGCACTTTAATTATAATTATAGAAAAAAGTAAAAATTTAATTTAAACTAATCATAATACAGAAATAAAGGTGAGCTCAGAGAATTATATAATTACACAATTACAAGATTACAAACAACGTTCAATATCAGAAACCTCCATTACCCAATTTCTAAGGCTATTTGAAAATTTAAATATGTAGGTGCCGATCTAATTACCAAGGGCAGTTTATTGAACAGAAATGGTGCCTTATAATGAAAACAGTTCTTACAACGTTTCTTACTCGTCAAAGGAACCAAACATTCCGAAGAGCGTGTATTATAATTTTTAGATCTAATATACTTCAAATACGAGGGCAAATCAAAAAGTCTTGCAATTTTATATGAAAAAAAAGAGTGAGTGAGACAGCAATATTTTTATTTTTCGATATAATCTCCTTTAAGGTTTATACATTTGTCACATCGATCAATTAACTTGCCTAAACCCTCTAAAAAAAAGATTTCTTTTGCTCCATAAAATATTCATTTACAACAGACTGTACTTCATAGTCACTGGAAAATTTCGGGCCCCTTAGTGTTTTTTTTTTAAATTGGGAAACAGAGAGTAGTCACTGGGTGCCAAGTCTGGGCTGTACGGTGGATGCGGAATTTCCACGAAGCCGCAGCCCTTTAATGCAGCTTGAGCAATATTAGCCTTGTGCACTGGTGCATTGTCGTGAAGAAGCAAGATTTTTTTAATAACTTTCCTTGGCCGTTTTTCCCTGATCGCTTTTTTCAGCTTTCGCAAAACTTCTGCGTAATATATGACTGTGATTGTGGTTTTCGGTGCAATATAATCGATTATCAAAATTCCTTCAGCATCCCAAAAAACTGTTGCCAAAACCTTACCAGCAGACGGTTGAGTTTTGAATTTCTTTGGTGGTGGTTCACTACGTTTAATCCATTGCATCGATTCTTGTTTGGATTCCGGATCCCAATGATAAAGCCATGTTTCATCACCTGTTATTATGTTATCCAAGAAATTTTCTGGATCTTCTTTGTACATATCTAAAATCGCCTTTGAAGTTTGAACACGCATTTTTTTTTTGTTCTGCATTCAACAAACGGGGAACCCATCGCGCACTTACTTTCGACATGTGAAGGTGGTCATGTAATATAGTATATGTGGTACCGTATGAAAGAGAAAGTCTCCACGCTAACCGCGGAACAGAAATACGCCGGTCCTCCAATACAATAGATTCGGCCAAAATTACGTTTTCATGGCTAATAGCATCTGCTGGCCGATCCGAGCGGTTGTCGTCTTCAAATGACTCCCGACCACTTTTGAATAATTTTACCCACCTTGTTACTGTGGCATATGATGGTGCAGATTCGCCGTAAACTTTTGATATATAGTTGAATATATAAATTGCATTTCGTCCATCTTTATAGAAAAATTTAATAAGGGCGCGATATTCAATTTCATTCATTTTAAGAAAAATTCAAAACACGTGTTACTAAATTGACAAAAACAAACGAAATAAAATTTGTAAAATTTGTAAAATTTACATCGAAATGTTCTTCTAGAAGTTTCATCGCGACAAAAAATGGTTTTGAAAAATATATTGTTGTCTCACTCACTCTTTTTTTTCATATGATATTGCAAGACTTTTTGATATACCCTCGTAGCTCGATCTTTTATAAAATATCTGTAATACTTTATAAATATAAAGCATACGTACTTAGTGGTAAAATATTACGTTTCGCAAATACACAGGAGACTGAATCAGTTCTTTTTATTTAATGAATTACTCTTATTGCATACATTTGCATTTTGACAAGTAAACTAATATTATTTTTGAATGAACCACCCCACGCTGCAATACCGTACTCCAAATGACAATATTAAGTAACAGATATAGTTTTCTAATACCAATGAAAATTTTAGACGGAGTTTCTTCAAAATGTTTTTTAAAATCTAAATATATATCCAGCCATAAACCTAAATAGTTACATTGAAAATTGTTACAATCAACACTATAAAATTTTACAGAATTTAGAAGGGCAATAGACGTTCGATAGTTATAGATATTAAATGTCATAAAAACGCTTTTGTCGCGCAATACTAATGAATGCATTAAACCATTTGCTTAAATATTTTAATACTTCTTGCATGTCATTAAATAACCCATCTAAAGATACATTTGTGTTGAAATTACTGTATCATCCATAAAAGCTGTTATACGGCCACGAAGATTTAATGTAAGTAACGAATTTATAAATATTAAAAATAGAATTGGCCCAAGAACTGAACCTTGTAGGACACCTGATGTAATAGTCAATTTTCACTGAAAATATCACCAACCCGTGAACTTGATATCGTCTTTCTAAATATGATTTAAAGAAATCAAGAGCTATACCTCTAAAGCTGGTATAGCACAGTTTGTTAAGGAGAATGTTATGTTTTACTGTATTAAAAGCTTTCATAACATTAATGAATAAAGCCACAGTAAGCTTGTTAGAACTATTGCCCTCAAAAATTGAAGAAAGCGTTTTAATAATCGCATCTTATTAAAAATATCAGCAACCTCTTTAGAGTCATTAACCAAAACCCCTGAATCATCAAAAATTGAAAGATTTTGATTTATTTGACTTTTCGAATTGCCAGTAACTTCGTTAATTATTCTCTATAGCATTTTTAACATTATGATTGGCATTCGAGAATAATTTTTTGAAATAATTAACTTTTTCTTTGCTGATAGCACTTCTTACTTGCGATTTTAAATTGTTATATCTAATAGAAAGCCAAATATTATTAGGGTGCTTTTTAACTTTCAAACTTAAATTATAAGTTATATATACAGTTAATTATTAAGTTTTATCAAATTTAAAAGTTTAGTATCAAACCAGCCTTTCAACTTATTGCTAGGTAATTGACGTTCAAAAGAAACAGTACATGACGACACAAGCTTTGAGAATGTAAAAAGGAAATTATCATAGGCCGAATTAGCTTCATTACTACAGAATACATTAGTCCATCTCTCAGCATCCAAACAGCGTACAAGTTTCTAAAAACTAATTCTTTTGTAATCGGCCGACTTTATACTGGTACAACTAATAGGAATCTCCAACATAAGAAAAGTTGCACAATGATCAGTAAGTTGAAGATATTTAACCAAGGTTGAATGTGAAAAATTAATTCTCAAAAATATATGATCACTTATTGAAGAGCTATCATTTACGTTTCTAGTTGATTGATCAATAAGGGATAAAAGACCATGTGAAGAAATCAATAATATATAATCAAATTAAAGTTCATGTCCCCCATAATAACTAGCACATCAATATTAAACAAATCTGAGCACATGTCAAGTTCATTCATAAGATCAATCGAAAAAGCATGCAATCTATAAAAACCCAGAAAAGTAAGTAAACCCAGTACGTACCTGTACGTTTAAAGATATATCAATATACGCTGCAACACCACAGCATTTCGATTTTCCGGATTACAATTAGCAACAAAATTATAACCCACCAAATTGTCAAACAACGCCACTTCAAGTTCATTAATAAAAATTTCCGAAAAAAATATTACGTTCGGTCTGTAATTGAGCATATCTAGCTGGCACATGAATTCATCTAAGTTCTTCCTTAAATTTCTAATATTCTGATGTACAAAAAGAAGCATCTTAAAATGGATACTACAAAACTAGAAGATAAACAAAAAAAAAATATTAATAATTTAACATAACACTACTTGTTGTTAATTACACTTAACTTAACCCCTTGCCTTATGAATCAAGCGACGATTGTGTGTGCCACTTGTGACATCTGTTTACCAAAGGAAAATGTAAGCAAGTATTTAGTGTAGCAATTAACAAAACATAAAAAACTTAAACAACCATCTGTTTTCCCGATTTCTTGGACAGTTTATGAATTAAGATGATGAACACAACTCTTATATTGCAACTGTAACAAATAACGCAAAAACAAAAACATTATCACGTAAAAGAAAACACGTGTCTGATACGAGCTTTTCACTTTTGGCCAGAAAGAATCATCACGTGTGTGATACGAGGTTCTCATTTTAGGCACAGCAGTACGATCATGTCTCCCATACGTTGTTTTAAGGCAAAGGGTTAAGTTTATCAAAATCATAAAAACTATTTATATCAAATGGCTTTAAATTTTCATCTTTCCTTAACAGTACTGTATTATTTCTGTACCAGCAATATTTTCAATTATTGAGCACTTTAAACTGTTGACATTCTGTGTATAACATCATTCTTGATTTGGGAACGAATTCGCGTATATAAACTTTGGCTCCTTTAGGTAAATAAATGTAAATCAACAGTGCTGATAATTTGCTTGTTCTTCTTATATTGGAATAATTTATTTTTTAAATCAGCTGACTTTAAATTCACAACAATTGAGTTTATGTCCGATTTAGAGGTCATTTTGTACCAATCAATAATAAAATCGATGATTTAAAAAACTGTTACTACTTGTTGTGTCAAATTTGAGGAAACCGGTAACCCACTTATTATTACAGAATTATCATTATTAACTTCTCCATTATTGCTCTGAAGGCCTACAGTCTTTTATGTACAACATTATGATCCGCCTCCAATTTATCTATCCGTTGTTTTAAAACTTTCTTCTCATCAATACACTGTTTAAAAGATGCATGCATATCATCATATTTCGTTTAAAATTTTTTTTGGAATTTATGAACTTCAAGAAGTACAGTAAACAGACGACTCAACGCAGTTTTAATAAAGTTCAAGGGCAACATCGTGTTGTAAATACAGGGCAACATCACAAAAATTGCCATCGTTGATAGCACTCCATACGTTTTTGACATACCTGGCGTCAGTAGCCTTCCATACATTTTTGAAGTCATTTTTTTTTCAAATGAAAACATTTCATATTAAAATGACTTCAAAAATGTATGGAAGGCTACTGACTCCAAGTATGAATCTGTTGCTGCTCAAAACATTCACTCAAGGTAGATACAGGGGGTTTTTTATAACACTTTTGTTAAAAAACTGAAAACTTTTCGCACTAAAATGACTTCAGAAATGTGTGGAGTGCTCAACGATGGCGATTTTTTTGACGTTTATAATCATACTTATATTTTCTCTTCTTTTTCATAAATTTTTTTATAAGACTTTCTGCTCTTCTGAGAATTATTAATTTGCTTAAAAATTTAAAAAAAACTCTGCCGGTTTCAAAAAATATCAGCAGAAAAAATTTCATTTTTGTGATAGTGATGCCCCTAGGTGAATAGCAAAAATACATTGTGGTGAATAGCAATACAAATTGTCTGCTACCTTATACAGCATCTCGGATATAAAGCGAGTTGAAAACATGTTGTTTGAAAAACATGAAATAAAATTATTAAAGTAGGTAGTTATGCTGATGCGAAACCAGCACGACTTTGACAGCATTCTTTCAACTTTTCTGCGCTACCGGATATATTTGCAAAATTTTTCTTATATTCTGAGGTCCCACGATACTATACATGGAAAGCATGTCATCGAGAAAAGTTATTTTCGGGTTTATATGAAACATGAGAAACATGATTAAAGCGACCAAGTTCATAGATATACCGCACACACCTATTAAAGATACTTTTTACTTTATTCATCAATTGATAATTTAAATTAGAAAAAATAACATCACAATAAAGTAATTGACTTAAAACAAGGGAACGAACTAATAAGATTCTGGTATCCCGCGGTACACCTCATCTATTATATCTCAATTAGCGTAGCACATTGCGCATCCTTTGACAAATAATATTAATATGATTAAGCCAGTTCAAATCACTGGACATACTTGGACCAAGATTCTTAACACAATGTGTGTACGGAACAACAGAAATCATCATAATCAATATTTTTCCCAAAAACAATAGCTTGGGATTTGGACGAATTAAGAAGAAGAGAATTTTCAAGAGCCCATTTATTAATTAGTTCCAAATCATTATTAATTTGCATTATCCCAGAATCAATTGAAGCCTTATTTGATCTATTTAATTTTAAATATATCTGAACATCATCAGCAAAAATGTGATGACTACATTGTAGATTCTAGACAAGTCATTAATATACAATGAAAATAACAGTGGGCGCAGAATTGAAACGTGTAGAACACCTGCAGTCAGAGGAAGCACTGTGGAGTTACCATTCTTCGTAGACATAAATTGAGAACGATCATTTATATATAGGATGTTATAAAATTTGCTGCCTCACACGACAATCCAAATTGAAAGCGAAGTTTCCTTTTCATAATTTTAAAGTTGATTGAATTAAATGATTTTGAAAAGTCTAATAAGACTAATCCCATTAGATTTCCTGAATTATAAAACTCCTAGCAAAATCGGTAACATCACTCAAAAGAGTGACTGTACTATGTGACTGTCTAAATCCCGATTGATAACTCGATAATAATTATGCTGTATATGAGCGTTGATCTGTTCAGATAATACCCTTTCAAAAATCTTAGACACATTCGACACAAGCGAAATTGGGCGCATATCAGACGCTACTTGAGGATTCCTTCAACTTCCAATACCATCAGGACTCATTGCTCCCAATTTATTTGACATAAGAGCTTTCAATATTGCATCTTCATCCACTTCCGAAAAATGAAAAACATTATTAGACAGAACATGATTGCCAAAAGATCCATACATATCAAATAAATCATTATTTACAGAAGGTACAATTGATACCAAAGAATTGGATACTGTTAAGTAGGAATACACCTTATGGCATTTTCGGAAATCCACCAGTTATAAGTTAGTTCAACTTTTTACAATAAAAACACTTTTTCATAATATTTATTAAACTTTTATTAATTTTTTAAATACTTTTATGAACTGAACATTATTAGATGACTACTTGTTGACGAACCAAAAACTAATTGATCTTTTTTACTTAAACTTTCGTTATCGTCAGAAATAATACATAGATATACAATACATCTATCTATATAGTATATAAAGTATGTAATACGGTATATAATATTTATAATATATATAATAATTAATATTTTCCACACAATCGTAATTCATAATTGTGTACTTATTTACAACAATGCAATTATATAATTATATAATTTAACAAACATAATATTGTTTGTATAAAATAAGGGAGAATAGGGTAACTATTCACTACATTCCTTTCCCCTAAACTAAATAAATCATTATAAATGATTTATTTTACAATAATAGTCTTAAAACTAAGTAAATTCATATATTTATATACATATGTAATTTATTTGATAATTCTAACATTTAATTGACCTTTTCCTTTTTTTTTTTTTTATTTTTTTTAATTTTTAATATTTATTATAATTACAATGTCTCATTAATTAAATGTTATCAAAATCCAACTAAACTTCTAAATGAAGATATACTGAACAAATATAATTAATTTATGCAATGTTCAAGAATAAACATTTTATTTAAGAAACAACAGGTTCGTTTGAGTTAAAATATTTCAAACTATCTATTATAGTAAAACGAACTTTTTATTTAATACAGTAAATAACTTTCAAGTAATACCAATCATACTTTATTTATTTAAATAATTTAATACGATTATTATGTACGACGATATTTTTTCGATTAACGCGGAGTGTTGAATTTTCTTTTGAATTGATTTCTATTATCTCATATGCAACTAACCATCGAGGATCAAGTTTTGTACTTGTTTTTTCATTTTTAAGAAGGATCGCCGACCAGAAATTGTCTCGATGTTGAGGCACCACGATCATAATAAGTTTTGGAAATTTCTTTGTTTTTAATTAAAATATTGTGTGCTATTTCCCAAGCTATTTGTAGTTTATTTTATAATTCGTATGTATAATCATTATAGTTATAAACGGGGTCAGGTGATTTCTTTAATGAACTGGGTAAACGAGATTTATGACGAAAAACCAATTCATAAGGCAAATAGTTTGTTGTAGAATGTGGAGAAGAGTTATACGAAAACATGGCAAATGGGATCTAATCGTCCCAATTTAATTAATTGCCGTCGGAAAAATTTCTAATATATTCAGCCAGTGTTCGATGGGAGCGTTCTAATGCGCCATTTGACTTTGGGTGGTACGCAGTTTTATTGAATTTCTTAATGGAAAGAAGTTTGCAAATATGCTTAAACATCTCACTCATAAAATTGCTGCCCTGGTCAGTCACGATAGACTCAGGCGCACCAAATTGGCATATAAAATGTATAGTAAATGCTTTTGAAACAGTTGATGTTTCTTGGTTTGAGAGTGGAACAGCTAGTGAATACTTCGTTAGATCATCCTGCATTGTAAGAATAAATTTATTTTTATTATAGGATTCGGGAAGTGGTCCAACTACGTCTAGGAAGATTTTTTGAAAAGGTCTATTGGATGTGCTGGTGATTTTCATGGGAAGTTTGTTCAATCTACCGACTTTGTTCTTTTGACATTTCTCACAACTTTGAATATATTTTCTTATTCGCGACAACATTTTAGGGAAAAAATAATACGTTTTGATTCGGTTGTAAGTTTTTATAATACCTTGGTGTCCACCGATAGGAGAATTATGATATTCGTATAATATTCGTTGAATGTCTTTTTCTTCTGAAAGCTCTTTTTTACCCGAATAAGCTGTAGATTGACTTTCCTTTATAGGATGATTTGCATCATTAGAATTATCGACTGAATTTAAACCAGAATCAATTTTTGAACCATTAACAGAAGTATTGTTTAAAGTGTGGGGTGAGTCGAGCATGTCATTTGAAGCATTTTTTGCTTGAGCTCGAGTTACTACAAGTATATTGTTGACTTGAGTGGAACTAGGATCTTTTGCTTCGATTCTACTTAGAGCGTCGGCATTAGTGTTTGTCTTGCCCGATTTATATATAATATCGTATTCATGAGCATCCATCTCAATTCGCCAACGAGTGAGTCTAGCCGATGGGTTAGCGCTTTTGTTGAGCCAAATTAGAGGTTTATGATCGGTTCTAATTATAAATTTGCGACCAAAAATGTAGGGTCTAAATTTCTTAACTGCCCAAATTATCGCTAGCAGCTCCCTTTCTATCACCGAATATTTTTTTTCTGCTGAATTCAACGTTCTACTATAGCAAATTCTATCGGTAGGTCGGTTGATTTCTCGTTCTTGTGATAGTATCGCACCAATTGCTACATCACTAGCGTCACAACTAATAATAAATGGTTTTGAGTGATCTGCGGGTATAAGGATAGGAGACGAGCTAAGAGCAGATTTCAAAGTATCGAATGAATTTTCACAAAACGCGTCCCATTTGAAAACAGAATCATTTTTTAGTAACGATGTCAACGGTGCTCCAATTTCTGCAAAATTATTTATAAATCTGCGGTAGTAACCGCATAATCCAAGAAAGGATTTTATTTCCTTTGAATTAGTTGGTTTAGGATAGTCATGAATTACTTTTGTTTTGAAAGGGTCGGGTTTTATTCCATTGGCTGTTACTCGATGCTCCAAGAAAAGAATTTCTTTGCAGAGAAAACGACATTTAATTGGTTGGAGTTTAAGATTATAGTGTCGGAGTCGTTGAAAAATTTCTTCGAGTTTTTGATTATGCTCTTTAAGATCATATCCATGAATGACTATGTCGTCTAGGTACACAAAACATTTAAGTCCATTTAAACCTGTCAAAATATTATTCATCGCACGCTGAAATGTCGATGGTGCATTTTTTAAACCAAATGGCATTCTATTAAAGTGGTAGTGATTTGTTTGTGTACTAAACGCTGTTTTGTATTTGTCATTTTCGTCCATCGGAATCTGATGATACCCCTCCGCCAAATCAAGGGTAGTAAAATATCTTGCTTTACCCAGCTGTTCCAGTATATCAGTAATATTTGGTAGTGGAAAAACGTCACGGATATCGTTTAAGCGACGAAAATCCACTACAATTCTCCATTTCCTCTCACCATTAACTGATTTTTTTGAAACAACTATTAGCGGACTGTTAAATGGACTATTACTAGGTTCTACTATACCATCATTAACCATTTGTTCGACTTGCCTTTCAACTTCACTTTTTGCGGTATAGGGCAACCTTTATTGCTTAATATTGATAGGCTTTGAATCTGACTTAAGTGGTATTGTATGGCTAGTAGCTGAAGTTACAGTAAGTTTATCTCCATCTAAGTGGAATAAATCATTATATTTTCGGCATAATTTCATAATTGATGTTTTTTCTTCAATATTTAAATGGTCTAAGTTTAGTTTTGATTCTATAGTATCAAAACGATTTAAAAGAGAATTTGACCAAGATTGAAGTTGAAAAATATCATACTGATTTAATAATTCTGTTTGGATGAGTGAATGGTTTATTTCAAAAGGAAATTCGTTTGTATTAACGACTGCAATATATGCATAATTATTTTTGACACGAATTAAACAGTTAGGAATATATAGACCAGGTTGGATTTGTTTGGCCTTGCAAACGTATTCTTCATCGCTTTTGAAATTACTGATCTGTAATTTGAGTATTTTTTCAATTCGTGGAGGTACAATAATAATCTCTGAACGGGGAGAAGTTAAATTCAAGATTATGTTAAAATTTTTAAATGGATTTAACATGATGGTATTATTTTTGCGATCAATTATAGATTTATTTGTCCGTAAAAAAATCTTTTCCAAGAATTCCATCACAGTTGATAGGAAAGTTATCTGGTACAATTTGCATTTTTTGCGGAATTAAAATATTTTCGTGAAGTAGCATATTTGCATTACACAGAGCTATTGTTGTAAAATCATGGTTGGTAACTCCTTTTATTGTACATTTTTTTTTCAGGATAACATTGTGTTTTACCAGCTAATACTCCGTGTTTTAAAACACTTATTTCGGCCCCAGTATCTATTAGAAAGCTTAGATTTATCTGTTCATTTTTTGCCATATCGATTTTAATATTGACGTAATCAGGATTAGGAATTTCATTAAATTTGTAGCACACGATTTCATCAATATTTATATTGTTCGATTGACTGTTATTAGAAAAAATAAAATTTGAACACGGTTTTATGAATTGTCCACCCGGCTTGACGTGCTCGGTTTGATCATGTCGAGTGTTGTTGAGTTTTCCGAATCAAATTCTCGAGTTTCGTTAATTGTTTCATGAGGTTTATTGTTACGATTCAAATTGTTTATTTTCGTACGACAATTTCGTATATGATGTCCAAATCTACGACAATACGAACAAACAGTATTGTACGTTCTAATGGGATGCCTAGGAAAAGTTTGATTATTAGTATTTGGGAATCTAACAAAACTTTGATTAATATTATTATTTGTATTAATTGGTGCCTGAACATTTGCTTTAAGGTTCGGAGAACGTAACGAAATGTTCATGAGGTTTCTTTATATTAAAATTTAAATTTTTTTCTTCTTCAAGAGCTTTGGCAATGGCCTCCTTTAAAGTTGTAAATCGACATGCTTTGATTACTAACTTTACAGGATTTTTCAAACCATTTTCAAATGCTCTTAATGCAGTTGAAGAATTTATTTTGGTTATATAGTTAGCGGCATCTTTTCCTTCTCTGGAAATGCAAGCGTCATTGAGATCTGCTATAAGCTGTTCAAGTCTTTGAGCAAAGGTTTTTATATTTTCGTTTTTGGATTGTTGTATTTGAACTAATTCTAGCTGTAATTGTTCGACAGAACGACAATCAGAAAATTGTAACAGTAATGCATCTTTTAAAGATGTCCAAGTGTTAAACGTGTTATATTTTACAAGGTCATAGGCCTTTCCAGCTAATTTTGACTTAATTATATCAAGGAATATTGTAATTTCTTCTTTACTATTTGCAGAATTTGCTATAATATCACAACATGAGACAAATTTATGGAGGTGACTACTATCCCCATTAAATTCAGGAATTAATTTAATTGCTTTATTAATAGAAAAATTCATTTTATTAGGAGTAATTGGTTCTTTATATTCATTAGAAGGATCAACATAAATTTCTTCGGAATTATCGTTATCGTTTAAAGTATGATCATTACTTGAACTATTACTTACAGTTTCATTCAGCTGATCAGCAGATGAAGTAGATTTTAAAATAATTCTGTTTTTTAAATGGAGTGTTTGTTCTTCATCCGAACTCATTTGCATTTAAATACATAAAACAATGATTGAATTAATTATATTATATATTATTAGAAAAAAAAATATTTATAAATTTTTTTTTTTGTATTGGTTTGAGGACGTTTGATAACATTTGTACATACCGTTTTAAAGGATGAGTATATCCTTTTTTATAATTTATAACGGCTGGCTGATGATGATGATGATGTACTCGATGAAAATTTCTATTTTTCTTAAAGTTGGTTCTTAAATATTGACTCAACAATTTTCCCGGTGTCGTTCAACTTAAAGATGTTCACGATGTAATGTTGAATTGTAAAGATGACTTATAAAGATGAATTGTAATAATGGGTCAGTTTACAGATGAACGTTTTTTTTTAATATCGTTGAAATGGTTTTTTTTATTAAAGCAATCCCATTTTGTTTGTAAAACATCCGGACATCCGGAATAACAGTTTTTTTTGTTTACAGCTGATTCGCGTTTTAACTGTTATTAGCAAATTGATTCGAAAAATTATGCGTTTTTAATTTAATTTGTTCAACAATCACTTTATCTTGTTAATTACGAAAAATTGATGAATTTTTGTTTTTGCAACTGATTATAGGATTTCATTCCATTCGACCAAGAATTTTGCCAAATCGTTTGGTATTATACGTATAGGCTGTTTACCGCTGCCACCAAATATGTTAAGTAGGAATACACCTTATGGAATTTTCGGAAATCCACCAGTTATAAGTTAATTCAAATTTTTACAATAAAACACTTTTTCATAATATTTATTAAACTTTTATTAATTTTTTAAATACTTTTATGAACTGAACATTATTAGATGACTACTTGTTGACGAACCAAAAACTAATTGATCTTTTTTACTTAAACTTTCGTTATCGTCAGAAATAATACATAGATATACAATACATCTATCTATATAGTATATAAAGTATGTAATACGGTATATAATATTTATAATATATATAATAATTAATATTTTCCACACAATCGTAATTCATAATTGTGTACTTATTTACAACAATGCAATTATATAATTATATAATTTAACAAACATAATATTGTTTGTATAAAATAAGGGAGAATAGGGTAACTATTCACTACAATACCGAAGATACAAATGAACAATTCAACACATGCGGATCAAATAAATTATAAAAATCATTACCATTGATACACAAAGTCCCTCGTCATTAATATTCCTCCAAAGTTCTTTAGTATTAAGACCCGTATCCAATCTAGATTTCATGAAATGGTTCCTCGCACCCTTTATTAATTCTTTAACTCTCCTATCATAAAATTTTAACTTATTTTTATTTTCAATAGAGCGTAAATATTTCCAAGTTTTATAAGCCGAAGCTGCAGCGAATCCTTAATTTCCTTTGTGACCCATGGTAAGGTACAATACCTTACCTTTTTCACCACCATAGGGATGTGCTTATTCATAAGATGTTTAAGTTCATTGTTCATGAATGCAACCTTATCATCAATATTGTTAAAATTGAGCAATACATTCATATTAATATTATCAATATCATTATTCAGCTCAAGAGGCTCCAATTGCGAATAATTTCGAAAGGTATAAAATTCCTGCTTAACAGGGAACCTGATATTGAAATTAGTAGCAATCATTTAATGATCAGCAACTCCTGGAAATTGCCAAAAATCTTTAGCCAGCACGGGTAAATTGGAAAAAATAAGATCCAATAACGAACCAGCACCATCACTTAATCGCGTAGGCTTAGTTTGAGGTGTTCTAAAGTTGAACTGCGAAAATAGTTCTTTAAGGGCAATACATTCCTGATGTTTCAAAAGATCAATATTAAGGTCACCCACAAATATGACTGATTTATAATCTTCAAACAAGGATGAGAAAAATTTTTCTAAATCGTAAAATGGAAGTCTACGGTGATGCATAGGTATATCCTACACCAATAGCTATCGAGATATCACCTACTCTACACTCAACGACTAAATGATCTATAAATTATATGTGGAACCTCTGGTTATAGTTCTAGTTTTAAACGATTTAATAATGTCACTTAATTCTGATATAGAAGGCCACACCACCCGTACCTCGATCCAATCTATCCTGTCTAAAAATTTTATAACCCTGATTCTTAACTGATTTGCCAATGGATATACCAATTACTTATATGGTATTGACGTTTACAAAAAAGTAGCTGTAAATTTGGAAGTTTATTCATGATTGAGCGTACATTGATATGACATACTTTAAGAGTATCTAAAGTTGGTTCACGTTTCAATGTTTTATCAAAAGTATATACATAAAAAGCAATAGATTCGAAATTAAAAGCATCTCTAAAGGTAAACAAACTAAGCGTTAAAGATGAAAGCACTAATAAAAACAACAATACCAAAATAAATCTATGAAAGTACAATCAGTACAAATCAAAATAAATAACAAGAAATATGAACAAAAATATAAAAATATAAATCTATCGTTATTATAGCTATTAAATGTTGATTGTTACTGGCTTTAGTCACTCTGGATTTCACAATGATATGCTGAAGGTCGCCTGGGGCGGAGTATCTAAATTTACGAATGTGTCTCGTTATTGTCACAAAAGCATGAGATATACTTTAAAAAAGTTGCATATTCAGCAACCGAATGCAGATTTCGTTAGGCCTTGTGCCTCATGTATACTTATTTATTTATTTGCAGACCTAGACCAACTACACTCATGCAAATAATTTTCTGGACAAAAGAAAATTTGCGGGCAAAACACAAAGCACATATTATTAAATTATAGCCCACATGTTCTGGAAATTCCTCAAAAAAGACCGGATCTCAATCCCATAGAGAGCATTTGTCGGACCATATGGACAAAAAAAAACCGAGGTAACCACCGAATAACCAACAAATCCTCAAAAAATCGGTAATTGAGTAATATAATTGGGAAAACATTGACACTGGATTTTTACGAAATTTGGTGGATTACACACTAATCCACATTACTTCGATAGATTGAGAAATATTACAAATTTTTAAATTACAAATATTACAAACATATAATTTTATTGTAAAATAATTTTGTTGCGTGTATATAATTCTATAAAATATAATGTTGTCCTGATAATTTTTCTCATTTATTTTGGTAGATGAATTCACTTTTTTACCGATAAGCGATAACATTACGGTAATTTTACATAAAATGTTTAAGTTATGATACTTATATTCATTAGGGCATCGATGAAGTTTGGTTTTAAAAAATTATAAAAAGACAAGTAGGCATTGTTAAAATACAGTTTGTTTTCAAGAAATTAACTTGTCCGAAAAATTATTCGCATGAGTGTATACAAAATGACCAACAATTTTGTGAATTACACATCAAGCTCATTTGTAATGAAGTGCGCAGCTCAACTAATTCAAAAATGAGATTGCTTTCTATATAATTTTGTTGTTTTATGAAGAATATGTGCTTCCAAATATAGTGATTGTTTTTTGAGGCTCTTGGTCATCGTTCATTTCTGAATTTTAACTCCGCATAACTTCGGCTTGCGGTGTTTAATACATAATCTCCTTCATTTTGGTAATAAAAGGACATGCTTTTGAGTTTTTTGGGACATATTTTACAAATTCGGTAAAAATGTTGTGGTAAATATCGAAAAACATTTCTGCATTTAATCAGGGGTGGGATGTTGTAACCTCATTTTTTTTGATACCGTCGAAATTTACACCTCTTTCATCACAAATTATTATTATTTATTATTATTATTATTCTCTTTATTTAGAAAAACAGGTTACATACATTAATACAAATCATAAACTATTTCTAATAAAGTTAGAGCTCCTAATAGGTTTTTAGAACCTGTGGGGGAGCAAGAAAGAAAAAAATCATGAAATTTAGGTTGCCAAAAGTGTACAAATAAAAATAATAAATTAAAAACTATCATAAAAGAATAAATAAATAATACATACAATAAAATTAAAATTCCAGCTCATATTTAGTGAATACAATACAAAAAAGAAAAATTAGAAGTAGGTTTCAATGTTGTCTATATTAATCAGCCAATGTCGAATCATTTTATCAAAATAGTGTTTGCGGCCAATCGGAATGAATTTCAACTCTATTGGTAATTTGTGAAACCAATACAATCCCATATAAAAGTAAGACCTTTTGAACCTTTCATTATTACAACGTAAACCGGCAAAGTTGTTCGGATTCCTTAAAGTATACGTGTGATGAATACGACTATGGAAACTGGAACTCCGTACAAAAAACATCTTTAATACCTTATAAACATAGAGATATCTTAAAGGTAATAATTTCAAATCTCGAAATAAGGGAATTGTTGGAGTTGTTAAAGGCCGACAATAAATCAATTTAATAATCCGTTTTTGTGAGATGTATAGGTCCTTTATATTGGAAAAATAAATCCCACCCCCCCTTGATATAGTATATACCATACATAATAATAGATTCAACTAGTGCATGATATAGAACTCGCAGTGTTGACGGTGGGCATAATTGCTTCAGATGGTAGAATTTATAAGTCGCAGTAATAACATTTTTTCTGACAATGGTGAGATGAGAATTCCATTTCAACTGCGAATCGATGGTAGCTCCTAAGTACTTAAACTCATTTACGAGGGAAATTTCAAAGCACTGTGATGAACATGAGTGTCCAGAGCAAAATGGAACATGATACAAAACCTTAAAATTGGGAGATGCGGCCTGGATTTATTACTAAGAGCCAGGCGATGGTAGTAAAACCAATTACCAAGATTCACTAAGTCTGTGCAAACTAGGTTGTGTAATTCCGAAGGGTTTGCTGAAGTGTAACTTAATGCTAAATCGTCCGCAAATGCAGTGGTGTGCCCCAGAAGATCGATGTCGAATATAGAATTTATGTAGATTAAGAATAGAATAGGTCCTAATACTGATCCCTGCGGAACGCCGCAATTTAAGTAACCAGGTTCACTAAATTTATCATTTATTTTAACAATTTGGCTACGATTGTTGAAATAACTAACAAACCAGTCAAAAACTTTACCTCTGATACCTATATTTAATAATTTGTTTGCAAGAACCTTGTGATCCACCGTGTCAAACGCTTTTGCAATGTCTAAAAATAACGAAGCGGATATTTGCGAATTGTTAAAAGCCGAGTAAACATAACTGAGGTGATGTAGTAGTGCTTCTTCAGAGGATCTTCCTGCTAAGAAACCAAATTGACTACGGCTAAAAAAATTGATTTTCTCCAGATAACCGAGCAATCTACGTTTTATTATTTTCTCAAATAGTTTGGAGAAGGAACTTAGCAACGAAATAGGTCGATAATTATTTAGTAATAGCACATCACCTTTCTTATGAATTGGAATTACAAGGGCTGATTTGAAAACATCTGGAAATACACCACTTTCTAGGCTGAAATTGAAGAGGTAAGCTAAAACATCTACTAGATACCACACGCAATTTTTTAACATTAGGTTGTCGATTCCGTCAATTCCACAAGAGTGTTTATTTTTCAAAGTACTAATCTCTTTTATAATCTCTCTGGCGCTAATCGAATCAAACACACAAGACATACTTGGTGAAGTGGTGGAACCTAAAACATATCTGCTATAGCCTGGAGAATTAGTCGAAAAGTTAGTGTTGTTCAAATTATTTGTTATCTCCGATGGAACGTTGAGGAAATAAGTATTGAATTCATTACTTATATATTGATCATTTGAAATAAGAACATCAGATTGGTATTTGTAAATTTTGGTGATTCGGTTTTTGTCTTTATTTGTTCCCAAAACTTCATCAATAGCCTTCCATGTGAGTTTAGAACTATTTTTAACATACTCAAATTTCTTCTTGTAAAATGAATTTTTGACAAATTTAATTCTAGCATTTACTTCTTTGGAGAGTTTCTTGACAAACTTTTCCAAACGTGCATTAGTGGGATTATGGCGTAATTTTCTAGAGAATTTTTTTAATTTATGAATCTTCAAAAGGAGATAAGAATTCATCCACGGTTTCAGTTTTTTTAATGTAGGGGCAGAAGATTCGACCTTAGATTCACGAATGTGCGATTTCAGAATAAATAAGAACCTATCAAAAGCGATATTGCAAATATTCTCACCATAAACAGTCGCCCAACTTTCAGATTGTAGTCGAGCATTCAGACGGCTATAGTCAACTCTCGAAAAATTAGCAGCTACACTATTTTGAAGCACAGGGATCTGAGATGCAAAAATGTTTAGCTTTATTAAGTTGTGGTCAGATAGATGAATCGGTGTGTTTTCCACAGTAAAATTAAACGAATTTGTAGATTTGATGAACACATGATCGAGGCAAGATGAATGTCTAGTAGCTTCATTTAAAAGACTTAGAAATCCGTGGGAGGCTAACATGGTAAGATAACTATAGCATTCATTGATATTAAGTAAATTTATGTTGATGTCTCCCAGAATAACTATGTTATTATTATTAATTGATAGAAGTAACTCCTCAATATCGACACAAAACGCGTTTACCGGTTTATTACAAAATCTATAAATGCAGATAAAGGTCCAATCATGACGCCCCAAGGTAACATTTAAAATTAAAACATCAGCTGTGGTCCAGTTGTAACAATGAAAAGAAGATACAGTTAAATTTTGATTGATAAACACACCAACACCACCAGATCTATAATCATCATTACAGCAAGCAATGAAATTATAATTTGGCAGTCTGTAATATGAAGATTCGTGTGAGTAAATCCAGGTTTCCGAAACAAATATTAATAGTGGTTGCACTTTTAAACTAGATAAATAAGCATTGAAAATGTCGAAGTTTGTTCTCAAACTTTGAATGTTTTGGTGAATTACACTACACATAATATAAGACTAACAATTCAATATACATACAACAAATACCGAAAAACAAATTTTGAAGAGTGAGAGCAAAGTACAACATTTTCAATACAGCCAGATAAATCACAACAACGAGTAATCTATTCCAAGTAAATTTCAAAATATTCCGACTAATTATAAATAAATTTGAAAATGTTAAAAAAATAAGTTTTAAGTTTTTTGAGTAAATCACTAAAAAATAACTCAAACAGTGTTTAAACATCATCCAAATCATAACAAACACTACCACCATAAAAAAAATAATTACCGGAATCAAAACAGCTGACTGATTAATATAAACAAATATTATTTTTGACAACAAAATGTATAAAGAGTTAAGCTGGAATATGGAAAGAATATATAAAAAACAAATATGAGCTAATAAAGGTAAGATAAAAAAACTACTTAACGTTACATTATTTAATTCTAGATACCGAAGCAGCAACCGCTTTATCCAATTGCTAGTGTATGATGTTCTGGATACGAAAAATATCGTTCATGGAGTGAATACGATAGACGTCAGAATCAGCCGATTTCTTTAGGTAAATTTGTCCGGCTTTGCACCATAAATATTTAAAGTTTGATGACAGTTTTATGTTTTTAGCCTCATGATACAGCTGTGATTGGAATTTCGAAAGGCGGTGCATTATATGGATTTGATGCTCCCGGTGGTTTTGTGGCAAGATGATATCCAGATCTGTAGCGTAAAGTGTTTTAATTTTGCGCATTTGCGTTAAAACTTTTTGTTGTAGATCGATGGATTTTAGTTTTACAATAAAGAAGTTGTGTCGAGTTACATAATTGTTGGTTTTATTCAGTGTGGTTTTGCTAACGTTTCTACGAATGGGTTCGATCGATAAAATATCATCCGGTTGAATGGAATTTTCGACTTTATTAATTGTGTTGAAAATCATTCCACTAATGTCAACATGTTCCATCGGCAAGCCACTGATTGTAATGCTTGAAGTGTTTAGCATTTGAGCTGGTTTGTCATAATCAACCTCCATTTGATGTAATTTTGCAGAATGGATACTAAACTGGTCTTCTAGATGTTTAAGTTTCGAAGTGAGAGCATCGTTCGCAGCTTGGAGAGTATGTACTGCGTCTTTAACTTTGTCCAGAGCAGATAGTTTCTTTTCCATTCGTTTTAATTGAATCATAATATCGGCTAGACTCACGTTCACATCACATTCAGAGTCCGAGATTTCGTTGTCAATCACAGATTGACTGGATTGTAGACGACAGCTTTCACATAACCAATTGACAGTTCGATTATTAATATCACTTAACAATTCCTGTGAGATACAAGCGCACTTAACATGGTAGAAATTTTCACAAGGACCGCTACATTTAATACCAGGAAGTCGTCCTTTTTTGTGATATTGGCACCACACGAGCGGCAGGTTACGGTCATTGTGTTACAAAGGCGCGAAATTGATTGACAATAAAATGGTTGACGATATTGTACTTTGCTATGAAGATGTGAATCACGCACGAATAAATTAACAAATCCCTTATATTTTTGGTGAACTATATTTTAAATATGACTTAATGATTTTATTAATATAAAAATTAAAGCAAAAATTAGGTAAATTTAATTATTTTATTTATTTTTATTATTTTATTATTTTAGACGTATTTTAGATGTTTACACTTTGACAACTCTTTGACTTTGACTATTAAATTAAATTGAACGTTTTTCCAGTTTCAATTAAGTTGCTTCTATTGTGATCTCTACCTATCGAATATATGTCGTAAACCTTGTTGTATCACCTACTTATTTTAAGTGAAAATTTATCGAAAAATAAATTTATTCTAGTAGTGTACGATCTCAATATAGAAAGCAAAAAAATAAAACGACAAGCAATTATATTTTAGGAAAAAATCGAAAAAAATCGAAAAAAATGATGTTACAACATCCCACCCCCCGTTAAATTGATTTAACATGAGATCGTATGTCATTGTACGGAGAATTCTGTTTGCGTGTATACTTTCAATGTTAATGTTAACGTTGGATAATGGCACTGGACTATTAATTAAGCACCTGTGGGCAGCAGATATGACCTCTTCATGAAGGGAAATGTTGTTTGGATTAGACGTTATTTTATTTTGACTGCTTCCTGTTATGATCTGATATTTTTCTAAATCTGTGTAATACATCATTTAGAAGACTAGAAACGAAGGGTTCAGCCAATTACCGTAAAAATTTTGTTGCAGAATTAAAAGAAATCAACAATTTACTTGAATCTGGTAACTTCAGTTTGCAAGTGTTTTTTGTCGATTTTTGTGAATATTAAATACAGTGTGTTCTGTAATACTGGAATATAGGCGATTGATATACTTTGATGGAAACTGATGGAATTTGTCGAGGTATTGGTTGTATAGAACTATTAATTGATTTTAATTTTTTAATGTTCTATAGTTAATTTTTAAAATATTTGAAATTAAATAAAGGACGTCATTTGTATAAAGAAATCAAATAAATTAATATTCACACTCAAAATATTTGATCGGAATTTGCTATCGAAAATAATAGTTTGCATAAGTAGATCGTTCAGCGAGATAAAAAAAATTTGGCACGTACATTGTTCTTGGAATTTAACTATATAACTGCATACCTATAAGAAACTCAATTTCATAAAATCAAAACGACTCGTTTCATATCGACAATCGCTGCCCCCAATGTAGTTACTAAAAAACTATATGTACCATTGTTCTAACCCACACATTATTAATAAAGTATCTAGTTTATCTACATTTAACTGGATAGTTTTATACATAAAAATTATTTTCAAAAATGAATAAAAATTAATTGAGTTAAAGCAGCAACGAACAAACTGTTTCAAACGGATTTATGTAGTTTAGATATTATAGAATCGATCTGGCGCATTAAAACCAGAAATAACAAAAAAACAAAACAAATCCCAAAAAGGGAGGTTATTAAAGAATTTCAAGCACGAAACACATATTAAGCGAGCTGGATATTCACATGTGGTCATCATGATAATGACATAAACAACATCAGTAGAATTGTGAAACGTGAACTACATAACGGATAATGTATATAGATAGGGTCATCCGTCGGCACTTTAAAATCCGCCAATCGAAATATATTTGTGAAATTGATCCAATTAGTTAGTCACTATAAAAATAAATCGCTTATCCTGTCAACCATAAAAAAATGAAACCTTTGAATTACAAAATGTCTAGTCACAACGATAAATTGCATATCAAATTTCAAATCGTCTACATATCGCGTATACACCCGTAACCACTAATTAAATTAAAAACCATGTTATTGTGTATTCATATCGCCCAAAAACGACAAAAAATGTCATCCCCGCCTAAAAATCCAATTAACACGACATTGGTAACCCAGAAACACGGATATCAATACAATTAATTTTGGATCTCATCCAAAACAATTATAAATAGGGCTGTTATATCGGGCTTGAACAGAGAGCAGCAGTATAATTAAAGAACAAAATTTTTCTTGTTTTTCCTACATTTTTCCACAAACTATGATAGTACAAATTGGTTTGTTAAAGGTTTGATAATTTTCGATAAAGTTTCATTAGTTAAGTCAATATATAAAATATAAACATACCCTAATATAAAACGTGGGAAGGGTTTTGATTTTTCCCGGCTCAATAAATAAATAAAAATATTTCTCGCCCAAAATTTCAATTTACTTAAGAGATTTTCTTCCAATAAATATAAAACACACCAAGAACAATAGAAGCCAAATAAACACCTTGAAGGTAAATTAATTTATTAATATTTATATTTATTATTTACTTTATCCGGCAAAACGAAAAAATAACTTTAATAAGAAAAAGTTTTTCTGCGAGACCGTAAAAACCATACGAAAATAGAAAAAAACACATAACCTCTTGAATTTTAAGACTTACCCCATGTCATTTTGAAAAGATAATTTCTACTTTCTTTCTGCTACCAATATATATATATATACAGTCAAATCACACACGAAAAATCGAAAAATCCATATACAAAAAAATAGTAATAATAATAATAAAATTAGTTTTCCACTCTATTTTCCCAATATATTTTCACACACCGTATACACACACCAACACTATATATATACTTTATTTATATGATTGCACTATAAAAATCACAAAACACTATAAATCTTCGCACACTGTATGTACCTAAACAGATACATAAAGAATCCAATTTAATTTTCCACTAAACGCACACCGTACAAGATTAAGTATATTCAAATTAAAAACCACACAAAATATATCATATTGAAATATATTAATCTTCTCGAAATTAAAATAAAAATTGTAAAAAATAAAAACTTTCGCACAAAATATTATTTCGACCCTACAAGTATGACGTTTCAATAATAACTGAGCGCAATGTTGGCAATACTTTTACGCCACGACGACGAAAAAAATAAAAAAAAATGAAAATAACGGGAAAATCCGTTTATCCTGTTCTAATACACCGCATGCATATTACGCCATTTTACCAAAAGCTCATATACTTCCCCTACTTTTAAATGAATGTGGAGCCAAAACGAGACAACAGTATACATATATACATTTTTATATCAAATTTCCCAACCAAAAATTATTGGGTTGTGTTGTGTTTACAATGAGACGTTTTATTTTGTTTGACAGTAAATAAGGCGCCTTTCTTTTTGAAAATATGCGGCGACAGTCAATTAATTTGAAAATTGTAGGTTATAGACACATTGGTTTGGTGGGCAATGCGAGATATGAATATAATTTTTTTTTATTGTGCGGTGGGTGAATGGGATGTGTGGTAAGGAAAATTAAATTTTTTCGTTCTTCTGTTTTTTGAATAGCTTGATATTATTTTTATATGGTTTGTGTAAAAAAAATAAGGCGCCTCTATTCATTACGATATAATATGCGTTGTTGTGTCTCAGTCGTAATTTTTTTCTGTGTCATTCATCAACAAGTCGATTGTGGGATTGATATGTTTTGATGAATCCCGAACGTATATAGGGTGGAATAATAACAGAATACCGATTTTTTTTTATAACTGTCGTTATTCTATAAAATTCTGTGTGTTGTATTCTTAATTCACAATAATTACAGATTATTTACTTATGCAAAACTTTATGATTTGTGACCCAATTTTAATCGACCGTTCTTCTTTACAATTGTAGAACAAATAAAATTGTTAACTAAATTTTATGAATTGGCATGGAAAAACCAATCCAGTAGTCAATTCATCGAAAAACAATTCATCGAACAGTAAATATGAAAAATACAATTTTACAATAACAATGGGCGTGAACACAATATTCAAAATAATAAATCGAAAATAAAATTTTCCACCAAAAACTTTCTGTTGAACATTGGAGATTCTATAATTGGTGAATAGTTCAGGAACTTATGGTGCAAGTGGTTGGCCCCAAGTACTAAAATGTACGAAAAATCGAATATTATTGGAAAAAATTTGGTGATTAAGGGATCATCTAATGTCATTCTATCGGAAAAAATTATTTTAAAATTTTTATTTCCGTGATTACGTGAGGTTTGATGTCAAAAATCCCACTGGAATCATGATGATTGATGAAAAAATTGAAAAAAAATGTTAAAACACAAAAAACTTGGAAAAAGTTAGCTGATTATGGGACAATATACCATTTCATTTCTTCAGAAGCAAAATTGTGTTAAATATTTTACTATGATGGATACGAGTTTAGTTTGAAAATCTGAATTTAAAACTGTGACACACATATATGCATGTCGCAAAAAATTGTAAACCTCTTATCTATAAATTCAACTTTACTGTCAAGCCGTTGAGTCGATCGTCAATTTTTAAAAAAGCTGTGCAAATTCTAGGTAATTCACATAAATATGTAATTGAACATAGATATTCTGTTTTTTTTGTATCTAAGCCACTTGGTAATTTTATCTAGGGCTGCGATATCGTTTTTCACGTCAATTGTTGCACCAAAATTTAAAAATATTCGAACAATACATTTCCCCATGCAAATGACGATTTTATATACATAATTTTATATATCGTTAAACGCACTAATTTTTCCCCTTTACCATTTATTTCTTCGCTGCTCTTTCTCGATCAATTTTTTTTTATTATAGTTTATTGTTTGTCTATCGGGAACTTGCCTGCACTAAAAACAAAATAACAGTACAGCGAAATATAAAAAATAAAACAAAAAATCTTGTAGCAGTCAGTATTTGTAGAGACATGTAGCGGCTCAAACAGAAAAATCCTTTTCGCAAAACTACTAGCAAAACTGGTCATTTCGGTTTACGCGTACGCAACTGTAATAAGCCGTGCAGTTTCCGACCGGTAGCTCACGGAGAAGCTACTTCAAAACATTTTATGTCTTCGGAAAACCGCTAAATCCTGCTGTCTCTACGGCAGACAGTGGGATTGGTTCGTCTCGCTGTCTTTTCATCAAAGATTACGAAAATAACTTACAATTTCTGATCGACTCGGGGGCTGAAGTATCTGTGGTACCCGTAAACAAGTTTCCCTGACATGTTAAAGACACCGTTTGCATTCTTACCGCAGGAAACGGATCCCCAATTTCCACTTACGGCACAAAACTTTTGTAGGTTAATCTCGGTCTCAGGCGTTCGTTCACACATCCCTTCATCATCGCGGCAATAGACAGGCCTATTATAGGTGCCGACTTTCTGTCTAAATATGGTCTCGTGGTCGATTTAAAGAACAGAAGACTCTGATTCATTTACTACCCTCACTGTGAACGCAATCATCGCCCAAGTTGATACGCCATCTCCAAAACATTTCAGCGTCAACAACGATTACGGCGCTCTTTTAAAGAAATACCCCTCGCTCACTGAGGCTCCCAATTACAATCTCCTAGTGAAGCATAACGTAGTCCACTACGTCGTCACGCAAGGTAGGTTACCTTGTGCCAAACTGCGACAACTCGACGCAATGAAACTTAAAGCTGCAAAAACAGAATTTCAGTTTATGACAGACATCGGAATTTGCCGCCCCTCATCATCACCAGTCTCCTCACCATTACATCTGGTGCAAAAGAAAGACAAGGACTGGCGCCCTTGTGGAGACTATCTACAGTTAAACACTGTTACTGTCCCAGATAGATATCCCGGTGCAACTATTTTCTCGAAAATAGATTTGGTTAGAGCGTACCATCAAATTCCCATGGCTCTCGAGGATATTCATAAAACAGCGATTACTACTCCTTTTGGGCTTTTTGAGTTTACTCGAATGCCATACGGTCTTCGTAACTCAGCCCAGACATTCCAGCGATTCGTTAACAGAGTGTTAAAAGGGCTGGACTTCGTCTACTCTTATATCGACGATATCCTCGTTGCAAGCCGGTCTGAGATGGAACACAGTGAATATCTCGAGTCAGTATTTAAACGTCTCTCCGCATTTGGAATTAATATTAAATCTTCGAAATGTATTTTCGGCGTGAAGTCACTCGACCTCTGGAGCCACACAATTTCGAAAAATGGCATCCTCCCGTCGAAAGTTAGAGTTGATGTCATTTCCAATTTTCTAGAGCCAACATCAATCCGCCAAATTCAGCAGTTCGTCGGTATGGTGAACTATTACCACCGCTTTATACCACGATTAGCCAAACTGTTATCGCCCATCCACAGGCATTTGGCCACTTTACTTAAGAAAGGCAAAAACAGAAGAAACTTCTCGTGGCCCTAAGATTGTACAGAATCTTTCGATAAGGTCAAGCGTTCTCGCGCCGCTGTCACTCTTTTGGCACATCCGATGAACGACGCACAGTTCAACATAACTACCGACGCTTCCAATGTAGCAGTTGGAGCTGTCTTACAACAACGCAACAAAGGATATTGGCAACCATTAGCGTTCTTTTCAAAGAAGCTCCCTCCTGCGGAAATTAAATACTCTACTTTCGAAAGAGAATTGCTTGCTATGTATTTAGCAATCAAACACTTTTGCCATTTCGTCAAAGGCTGAAATTTCTCTATATTTACCGACCATAAACCACTTACAACAGCTACTGCGTCAAAGGCAGAACGTAGTCCCCGGCAATTACGACATCCCGATTACAATGCCCAGTTCACTTCCGACATTCATCACATCAAAGGTAAACACAATGTGGTGAGTGGCTGTTTGTCTCATTCTGGTGAAACACTTCTCACAGAACTCAGCGTCTTCTCTTTCGACACGAAGAAATTACTTATATAGAAACAACGCGACGACGAATTGCAGAAATTGGTTTCAGCACGAACACCGAAATCAAGCGTAAACCTGCAACGGATCGACTTACCAGACAAGCAGCAAATTTGGTGTCACTTCAACAGGTAAAAATCGACCCTGCGTTCCTATCAACATGCGACGGACAATTTTCGATAGTCTACATGGCTTATCACACCCGAGCCACCGAAATCTTGTATCCCATGTCAAAAGTCCAAAGTTCACCGCCACACGAAATCAGAACTTGATAAATTCGAGAAGCTTATCCAATCCGAGAAATGACCGCAAAAACCGTAATCAAGATCTTCTACAATGAGTATATCTGTAGATATGGTGTCCCACTCTTCATCACAACAGACCAAGGAACACAATTCGAGTCAACGTTGTTCACCGAGCTTACGAAGCTCCTAGGTTCCCATCGCATTCGGACAACTGCATATAACCCGAAAGCGAATGGTCTTGTCGAACGGTTCCACAGGCAACTGAAATCCGCCTGAACAGCTCGATGTAATACATCCCATTAGAGTTCAGATCTTCCAACGATCCTATTGGGTATTCGAACCTCCGTCAAAGAAGACCTCAACTGCACACCAGCAGCGCTAGTATAGGGTCAAAATATCAAAGTTCCCGGTGAATTCTTCATCAATGATCAAAATTCGAACCCAAACACAGATACTTCGGATTTCGTGAATTAGCTTCGTACCACCATGAGAGCCTTAGTTCCTACGGACACAAGACATCCAACTGAACAGGCAACGTAAATTCCCTAAAATCTGGAAACCTGTTCACATTCGTACGTGTGGGTAGAGTCACAGGTCCATTGAGTACACCCTATTCTGGACCGTATCCAGTAACCCGCAAATTGCGAAAATTAAAAACCGGTAAACCCAGTCGAAAAACGTAGTGTTCCAAAAAACGGTTACATTCAATTTAAAACACTACGGTTTTCGATCCAGGAGGGGAGTGATGTAGCGGCTCAAACAGAAAAATTCTTTTCACTTCATAGCACTCCTCGTAGCAAAACTATTTATACACCGCGCCGCTTAATTACGAGGGATTGCTCGTTTTGCTGAAAATAGCTATTTCGCCATCTACATTCGCGAATCTCGATTAATCGATTATCGATTAATATCGAGAATTTTAGTAAGGCACAAAAGGACAAAGAAACGAAAAAGAAAGTAAATCGCGTTTAGAAGTTACAGAGACTCAGTCTGACATAACGAAAGTGAAAAGTGCCGAACAATCTCGTTCACACATCATTTTGTGAACCATAATATTTTGTACCAAAATAATAAATAACATATAATAAATAAATAGTTATTATAAGCAAAATATATAGTGAGAAGTTATTAATCATTAATGTGAATAATTAAAAACCCGGTTACACCGCTATAGACACTCGTTTAAACGCAGTACGTGAAAAGTAATTTTTTTATTTAAGTTTTAATTTATTTCTAATTTTTTCATACATATTCAAAGGTAATTACATACAGTAATTTGGTATTTTGTTAAAAGTTTGTCTAGGTATTTCACTTTGGTTTGTTGAGGAATATATACACCGTTTAATTGTACTGGTGAGCAGAAGCGTTTGTTCAGCGTGAATGTGACATGAGTTGATTTTTTTTCGTTTAATTTTATTCGCCAGATCTTGTGCCAATCCTCAATTTTGCTCAAATGACTTTCTACTTCTCTTGAGGCTGTTTGCGGGTTTCCGTGTGATTTCACGATGGCTGTATCATCAGTAAATATTGATATTATTACATTGTCGGTAACCGGTAAGTCTGGCGTGTAAACCAATATAAAATAGGTTCCACAACGCTTGCCATGTATTACCTTTGGAGGAGATAGTTTTCCAGAACTGAATGAATATGCTTCGGCAGGAGCGCTTTAAGTTTGTATATTAGTTCATCGTGCCAAACTTTGTCAAATGCTTGTACGGATTATCCATGAAGATAGCAGAACAGTATTGCTTTGATCAAAGGTCCGTCTGATTGCATTTACAATTCTATGCACTTGCTCTATGGCATCATGTTGGTTTCGGAACCCAAATTGATGGTCTGGAATGATACTGGTTTCAGTTTTGTTATTAACATTTTTTCAAACAGCTTTGAGATAATGAGAAGCATGCTTATTGGACGATAAGACGAGATTTAAGTTTCATTTTTCCCAGGCTTATGTATCATTGTGATCCTAGATATTTTCCACGTTTGAGGAACATGACTAGTTGCATGGTCGCATGATCATTTTTTCCAGTAATAAGATTAAATCCTGGAAACACCGTCTTTAGATGTGCAGCGAATGCATTAGCTTTTCCTTCATCGCTTCTCGCCCAATATCCAGTTTGTAGTCTAATCCGTGGATTCGAATTTGTAGGCCTTTATAGGGTTTTTGTTGCCTTCCACAAAGAAAACTCAGTCTTCTCTGTTGCCGAGAGTTCACTTAAATAATTTTGAACACATTGGTTTTCTTCTTCCTGCAGTGCAAATTTTTGGGTTTTGATAGCTCGATTTAATTTGCATTTCAACAATGGTGATTTTGGTTGTTACCATTGCCGTCGAATTTTCCGCTTTTCCTGGATTAGTGACTGGATATTATGTGATAATTTAATAATTTTTTCAGAATTGTTGATGGTTGGTGAAGCATTTTCAGCAGATATTTCCAGTGCCTCTTTTAGCTTTTTTGCAGCCACGCCAATATCTGCTGGTGTTTTTAGCGGGATATCAAGATAACAATTTTGTTCGACTAGTCTTCTATATTAATTCCAATCAGTTCGTTTGTTTGTCAGACGTTACGGTATTTCTGATTTTAAGACAACAGTACTCATTGTTATTATTATCGGTATCAGACAACAGACCATAGCAATCGGAATCCTTAAAATGAGTCCATCCTTGTGGGCTCGAATTTTTCCTATTTCTTCGGTTGTAAGCGTTTTTCCTTTGCCCATTTTTATCATAATTTTAAAAAATACCAACCAATTATGCCACCAATTTAAAACCACCCGATTTCGGCCAATACGATCTCTTAATTTGTGGAAAAAGATTAGGTATGAAGTTTCATCTCGATCAATCAGTCCATCTGGCCGAATTTTTGTTGAAAAATATCGTTCATATCGTTTTTCTTGTAAATATATTTTCAAACTACATATTTCCACAAAAACTTCGTATGAAAGCTGCCACTTCCGGTGGCAAATCACTCTCTTCATGTGAAAAATTACTTGTTTAAATTTTTTTTATTTTATTGTACCAACACACCAACGTGACAACCCGCAGCAGATTGTACTTTAGATGTACATAAGTCGCTTAGGCGAACTGAAAGTTCTAGGTTAATTATCCATCACTATCAGTCATTTTCATTTCGTGTCATTATAAATGTTGCTATTTTATTTGGTGTCCCCAAGTTTAGAAATTTCAATATTTTTCAATACTGGATTTTTTAAATCCTATACTTTCTAAGAAGCTCTCCAGTGTTTTACTCTAGCACTAGTGTTTGGATGTTCTAATCCGATTTAATAAAATTTAAATTTATATTTTTTAATTTAGCTCTTTTCGCCGAAGGACAAGCCGCAAAGCTCATTTAAATATGTTTTACAAATAAAATTGATTTTGAATGATTAAATCATACTCGTACGTTTACAATATCAAATATTTGTCAATTTTTTGCCCAGTGACACAAATCTGATAACAAATCAGATAATGTGGGCAAGGATTTCGAAGAATTTGCATAATATGTGAATGTGATCCATACCAAGCTTTCCAAAAAAAAAAAATCAACAGAAATGTTTTTGTTGCATTTTTTTTGATTGGGAAAATGAAAATATATCTTTTTTTATTTGTCTCATGTTGTGAATTTGAATGATTGGCGCCATGGTGTATGGATCTAATGCTTTTAAGATTTTTCATAAATAAAATTGAGAAAACTTGTTGTATATGTATCGTACCACACCACGCCATCGAATACGATTTTCTGATCTAATTTTGGATATTCAACTCGCTATTACTATCTTCAGTCTACATATACGCCATTTAGTCTATATATGTCTGACTCTCTTATGCAAAAAGTCATATCGTGCACATATTAATTTGAATATAAATTATTTTATCAAATGAAAATCCAAAAATATTAATCAGAGCGGGGAATGATTTTTCGGTATATTAGTTTTGAATATGTGGTGACTGGCGAATTTATTCAATTTCAGTCTCGTTCATAAAAAGCGCGCCGCTATATATCTTCGTAATTCATTCAACTTCATATTTTATCGCATACGTCGGCTAACAAATTTATGTATGCAGCAATTAAAAGTTCATTGTTTCGCGTGCTTTCACAATTAAAATCTCGTTTCGAATATCAACATCACGAACTATAACCAAAAATTTCATTTAGCTAAGCTCAAATTGTATAATTTAATCAATCATAATTTACGAGGTAGCAGAGAGTACAAAAGCTTTATACGAATTTGTGTTAAACAGCAAAAGCACCACAAACTTCTTTTTTTGTTTGAATTTAGGTTGTTACCATAATTAACTATATACAGACCACATTGAAATACAATGGCACCAAGGATATAGTAACCACACAAGAATGGATGGAAATCATCTTTGGTCAATTTAGGCCAACCAGATTCCTCAGATATAAACAAGAAAGACTATATTAACCAAGGTTGTTATCTTCCTTTAAGCTCAAAAACCTTGAGGTACATATATCAGTGTGTCCTTTATATTCTTGCGTTTTATTAATTATTCTGCCTAAAAGATTCATCTATCTTATTTGATCAAAACCGAGCTACCAAATACTTGGTAATCGCACCTCGTAAAAACTAGTTGTCTGGCTTTCATCCAGAAGAACCATTATCAGTTCAAAACAATTAAAACATTTAGTAATATTATTATTCTGGAAAATTGGCCCACAAGGCAAGTGCTAAGTACATGCATTCATAGAAACGTTGTCGCTTTTGTACAAATTTTAGAAAACATAGCATTTACGAACATACAAAAAAAATTTGTAAAACAAACATGTGGTTTTAGATAAAGTCATGAAAATTTTAAACCTCGAGATTTTTAGTGCTTTAAACCTGCACCGACCAAATTAGTTCTCCTCAATGAAACATCTACTATAATTTGTCACACATTTATTACAACAAATCCCGATTCTATAACAGTTCTTGAATCAGAATTTATTACAAATTAATTATATTGAATAAGTTAGTTCAAGACCACTCCTATACCTTGTCTAAGGGTAAATTTCACCCCAAAACGATTATTTATTTCAAAAACGTCAATTTAACCAACTAAATAATTTATTTTACACATGACTGCCACCAGATTGTGGGCGAAATGTTGCTCTAGAAGTCTTATCGAGAGTAGGTCAACCTTATCCAGGTGTCGAAAATTATTTTTTTCCGTTTCTAATCAGCAAACTTCTATGATTTCTGTTTTAATGGAACCATTTCACGGCAGTGAGCTTCAGTTTTTTCTCACATTTCAACCCATTAGGCAAAATATGGGAATGTTACCTAGAGAGGGTTGAATTAGTGAAAACATTTTTATACATAGGAGTCGAATTTGCCGGACCTATAAAAACGGTTTTGATTCTATGTATGTGTTTTTATATGCATGTGTACTAAGGCTCTTATATAGAGATGGTCGAAGATTTTCAACGAAAGCACTCTGCTCCTAGAGAAGGAGGAAAAGGCTTCAAGTGATTAAAAAACCCAAAACGAATTGGCACTTTATTCCAAGCACCACATTTCGAAGGACTCTGGAAGGCGGGCGTAAACTCTATCAAAACCCATTTACAAAGGGAAACAGGTGAGAAAATTCTTTCGAATGACGAGCTCCACGCACTGTAAGTTTGATTGAATCCTAGAGGATGTGCTCACATTATTTAATCGGCACACGATGAATTTCATTAATTTATGCCGATGTTTTAAAAGGAAGTTATAATCGTTTGGTTATTGGTAAACAGTTTATAAACAATGATTGGGAAGGGTGGTGAAACTGAACACTGGGAGTTGGAAGGGTTCGTTTAGTGACGCACATAAATATATACTGATGACAGATAATTACCAGTAACCACATAAAATTCCAACCATGTGGTAATATTGCATACATACTATTTATAAATAAGGAGACGAAAATTCTGTGGAGTTTTAACCTTTGATATTAACAATAACTACCAGGTACAACTTGATCTTTGGCAAGCACGACGAGTTGCGAGGGTTAGCACTAGTAATCTACAAAATCAAATACACCTTAAATACTTTAACTTAAAATTACATACACTTTTGTATTAAGTAAAATTTCAGCAAATTTATTTCAAACATTTAGCTCAAGAAAATTAAGGCTCTTTGACAGTAGATATTTTATTAAATCGACCCGTTTCTACATCACCTGACATATGAATATATTGTCGAGGGGTTAGCCAATAATCCTGCATTTTCAAATCTTGCATTACAAAATCATGCATTACATAATGCATGCGCGAATTTCATATTTTAATTTCGGTTGAAATAAAAAAAAACTTTATTTCTTTTTATACTTTACACTTTTATTTTTAACACTATTTATCTTAAGACTTAATCACTAGTTAATTAATATAAGTGGTTTATGTATATACATTAATCTTAAGATTACTGTATTTGTAATTCAAACTCTTTAGAGTTGAAAAACTTTATTTTTGAAAATTGATTTTTAAAGTCTTTGTTAATTTTAACTTTTTGGTAAAAACTTCAAAGTAAGCATATTTAAACGTGCTTCGAATTTGACACTAATATTCATTTTAAATATGCTTATCTAGATTAGATTTCGTTTCATAAAAAATATAAAAATTATTAAAATATTTCGTTTGCACTTTTTATGTGAAAATTTATGTATTTTGATCTTTTTTTAGAACAAAATATTTTCATGTGCATTCTTGTTATGAATTGTATTTTTGTTATCATGTTGTGTCAATGTCCTACATGTAACTCGCTCGATTCTATAGATGTATGGGAAAATCTGATATGCAATATTTTTAGTGCAAGATTTTGTAATGCAAGATTAAGCGACTAACCCCAAATGAAATAACTGTGGCAAAAGCTTAAATCGGAAAAGTGAAATCCTGAAAGGGATAAAGTAAGAATACAATTTTTATCTGGAGTTTGATAACAGCGGAGTAAAACTGATTAGACGTTGGTTCGCAAAAAATGATATGGAGACAATTGTTTATCCAGATATAGTCCACAATTCTGCTATTGCAGATGCCCAATATGGGTTCAGAAGTCTTCCCACGTACCCAAAACAGTGTCGAAGCGTCACACCGGCGTGCACGGCTTGCTCAAGTACATAAAATTACAACTACTTTTCTTATTTTTTTTATAATAAAATGCGATCTAAACTCAAAAATGACTAATTGGAGTATTTAATTAAGAAATCATTAATTTTTATGAATACGCACGTTTGTATCGCAGATAGTTACTAAACGGCAAAATTTTGTACCTTGTTTCTCTATATTTTTCAAAAAATGATAACAACTCTTTTAGATGTTTTATTGCCAAATCCATCGGTTGAGCTTTGCAATATTTTACTGACCAACTTTACTCAACCGTACCAAATCGTAATGCTTACAATACCGAAAAAAATTGAGAGATTGGGACGGAAGATTTAGCAGCATCACCGAGTAAAAAATTTAAATTATGGAAACCACATGGTACGAATAATGCTTTTGAGTTCACTTTTGTAATACGGGTTTGCACTTTCCGCTCCATTATATATTTCGTTCATATTTGCTCGATTGTCAAATCCGTACCCTCGACAATCTGACAAATTGATTCAAATCACCTTGTAAAATGCTGATAATTTTTGATGACAAATCTCGTCCGGTTGTTTCTGGAACCACCTCGAATGTTAGAAAACTTTCTTTAATCTCTGCAGCTATTTCATTAATACCCACAAAGCGGAGAATCACAGAGAGCTGCTCCTTATGGCTAACACCCGGAGTACAATCTAGTATTACGGAATGTTCAACTCATGGTTGAACAGTATAAAGTCATTTCCGGTATTTTTTTACATCGCACGAAAAACTAAATTTATAACTCAAAACTAATCGACACTAATTTTGCTAGCAATGCATTTGTGCATTTTAAATGAATATACAAAATTTTATTTTATCTATATGTCGCACTACAATGTAATAAGACACATATTTTTTCCTAGCGTTGTACTTTATGTGAATAGAATTAAGTAAATTTTGTTATTAGTGTAATCAATGTAAATTGTTGTTAGTATAATCTACGACAAAAATTTGTATAAAATCAAGAAATTTTTCTAAATAAATTCATTCTGTTCAGTTTACTTAAACATTCAGTTTCGTTCTTAGAGTATTTGAGGCCTCACCCGTGGTAACCTCAAATACTCTCCAATAATTAAATCCAAATAATAACTGGATTTAACATTAATTAAATCCAAATAATAACTGGATTTAACATTAATTAAATTCAAATAATAAATGGATTTAACATTGGTCCTTCGAGGCCATTAAAAGTACTAGCACAAAATACAGTCCACGCCGAATAACAACAGGCAGATAATACAGTCCACGCCGATCAACAACAGGCAGAAACAGTCTACAGTCGACGCCGAACTACAACTGGCAACCATCAAGCTGCACAGCGCAACACAAACTCGTTTTGGGTTCATCACCAACGTGACCCGCGCCATCTCCACTGCTAAACAAAAATGGAGGGCCTATTGCAGAATCAACTAGCAAAGGCAACCGAGATAACACAATTTATCTCGAACTATAAAAAAGATAGTGCAGAGCGAAAAACGAAGAGGTACCTTGAGGCCAGAATAGCAAATCTAAAAAAGTTGTACAATGAGTACGTAGACGGTGACAACGAAGTGAGGAATTTGAAACCTCCATTGGAAGCAACTCACCAATACTACAAAGATAGACAGGCAGTATGTGACACCTATACAAAGTATATTGATGACATGCGGCACCGTCTCAATCAATCATCCTTGCCATCAACACCAACTCCAGAATCAAGTCTTAAATTTAACTTCGACAAGTCTGAGGGGTCAAACAAGAACGACCAGGGCAATGAAGTTCCACCATTTGAAAAATCCACTGGCCAATCATCCGAGTCAACAAGAGATGAATCAGAAAATAAAGGTCAACAAAATCAGCCCACGAAAATGATCCAGCAATTGAAACAACAGAACATTAAAATGCGAAATTTATATCGAGAAATTCGTGCGGCTAAGGACGTACTGGCAAGCAACAACAAGTCCAGAGCCGTCCTCAATCATAAATTAAAAACGATGGAAAGGGCAATGATGCAAATCATGGATCTGCATGAACAGATCTGCATGGAAGCTTCGGAAGAACAAGAAGCTAACTTAGATTATTTCGTAGACCAACACTACGAAAGTCTATACAACAAATACGAAAGTATCGTAATAACAATAACAACGTTATTAGAGGATGATCAACAACCGTCCACAGCGAAATCATTGGAAATTCGTCTACCACGAATAGAAATCCCACACTTCCATGGGGAGTGCATGAAGTGGGCAAGTTTCGCAGATACATTCAAACGGCTAGTTCATGACAACAGTCAACTTACCAACACACATAAAATGAACTACCTCAAAGGTCATGTACAAGGATCAGCTGGGAGATTATTGAGCCATCTAGAAACCACTGGAGAGAACTACGATGCAGCTTGGGCAATTTTAGAAAATCGATACAACAACAAAAGATTGCTCGTTTCCAACCTTCTGAACACTTTGCTGAACCAACAAGCTTGCACCACGGAATCGGCAGCAGCAATAAAAGGATTACACGACATAACAACAGAGTGTTTATACGCCATCAGAAATACGGGGATCAGAATTGAAACGTGGAGCCCTTTCATCACTTTCACCTTACTAAAGAAATTAGATGCCGAATCACGACGTTTATACGAAAGCTCACTGGAAAACCCAAGAGAATTTCAAGAAACAAGCCAATTCTTGAAGTTTCTAGAGAGGCGTTTTCAATCTCTAGAATCAGTTGGTCCCACCAAACAAATACCACCTCAACAAACGAGGTTTCAAGCTCAACCATTAAGACGCGCCTTCTTAGCGGCTACTCAACCGAATCATATTTGCATATGCTGTCAGAAAAACCACAGAGTCGACTTATGCCCGCGTTTTAAAACCATGACCACCTCCGAAAGAAATCAAATGGTCATGCTACACACTTTGTGCAGAAACTGTCTTGGCCAAAATCATACGACAACAGGCTGTAAGAACAACACAACATGTTCTTTCTGCCAGGGCAAGCATCACACCTTGCTACACGTAAATAATCGGGAACGAGAGAACAATTATGCAAAATTGAACGTATCAACATTCGACAAAGATTGCGACCCAGTTCTACTATAGCTACAGCTCTAGTAAGAGTACAGAATATTTACGGTTGTTCCAACATTCTACGGGCACTGATCGATCCAGGATCACAGGCCACGTTTATCACAGAGCAAGCTGCACAACAATTAGGTTTGCCAAGAACAAGGGTTCTAGCCGAAATTTCCGGAATAACAACAACAAAAGGAAAATCACACCAACAGATTACAATCGATATAAGTCCTAGATTCCCATCAATTTTTAACATACAAACCAATGCCTTGGTTTTGAGAACCATAACAAAACCACTTCCAGACAAGAACATCTTGGGTTTGGATGAAAATCTACAACGGGAAATAATTCTAGCCGATCCTACCTTCGATACTCCCGGACCTATTGATATTTTAATAGGTGCTGATATTTATGGAGAGATAATGTTAGAAGGCATAAAAAGGGATCCACAACACAAGTGTATTGCTCAAAATTCACAAATAGGATGGATAATATCGGGCCGTCTAACTCAGGCGAGCAACATACCATTGATAACCAACTCAAGCGCCTTTGGGAATATGAAGAACTACATCCAAAGCGAACCCTAACTACGGATGAAGTGGAGTGTGAAGAGCATTATAAAAACACACACAAGAGATTGAAAAATGGGCGCTATGAGGTTCATATACCACTCAAAAATGACAAACTAAAAGAAGTGGGATTAGGAGAATCTAAAAGCAAAGCAGCAGCAAGATTGGTTCAAATCGAAAAAAGATTCATGAAAGATGACAACCTTAAAAGAGAATATCACAAGTTCATCAACGAGTATATCCAGCTCAATCATATGGAACTAATTAAAAATGATTCCGGCACGGATCCTTCCCGAGTATACTACATGCCACATCACGCAGTTTTAAAAGGAGATAGCACAACGACGAAATTAAGAGTAGTATTCGATGCTTCCTGCAAAACAACAACGGGCACTTCTATAAACGAAATGATGCGGGTAGGCCCAACCTTACAAGACAATTTAACAACAATATTGATCAGATGGAAGAAACATCGTTATGTTATTGCATCGGACATTGAGAAAATGTTCAGGCAAATACAAGTAACTAGCCAAGATCAAGACTTTCAACGAATTCTATGGCGAGCAAATCCAAATATGCCAATGAAAGCCTATAGATTAAAAACAGTTACCTATGGAACAGCCTCTGCATCCTATCTGGCCACAAAAACTCTACAACAACTGGCCATAGACGAAGCATCAAAATATCCGATTGGGTCCAAACTTGCATTAAACGATTTCTATGTGGATGATCTATTATCTGGGGCCAACACAATAACAGAGGCAAAAGCTGCGCAGAGAGAGCTACAAGAACTTCTCTCACTAGGAGGTTTCAACCTTAGAAAATGGGTCAGCAACAATAAGACAATATTACAAGAACTTCCAGAGAGCCTTAAAGAAACTGGTTTACACACGATAGAATTTGACGAGACAATAAAAACTCTAGGACTCCTCTGGAACTCTGCAACAGATACGTTTCAATTTAAAGTGTCTTTGCAGGGAACTAAACCAGCGATATCCAAACGAACAATTCTATCGGAAGCATCTAGGCTGTTTGATCCGCTAGGATGGTTAGCACCCGTGTTAGTTCAGGCGAAAATCTTGCTTCAAGATTTATGGGCATCTGGCGTAGGATGGGATGAAAAACTTAATTCAAAATTTGAAGAGAGATGGTCAAACTACAAACTAGAACTACCACAGTTAGAGAAAATTAGAATTAATCGATGGACACACTACACCACCCAAGCCAAAATTGAATTACACGGTTTCTGTGATGCATCTAATCACGCGTATGCTGCAGTGGTATACAGCAAAATAAATAATAAAACAACACTAATTGCTGCTAAAACGAGAGTTGCACCGTTAAACCAGACAATATCGCTTCCAAGGTTAGAGCTAAACGCCGTACTGCTACTATCAAGGCTGCTTCAAAACGTCTTACATGCGTTGGATATAAACAATAACATAACGACATTTTGCTGGAGTGATTCTACAGCAGTATTAGGTTGGATAAAAGGAAAACCACAAAATCATAAAACCTTTGTGGCAAATAGAATAACAGAAATTCAATCCAATACCAATCCTAGCCAATGGTATCACGTAGCATCCAAGGATAATCCTGCGGATTGTGCATCTCGAGGATTAAACCCAGTCCAATTATTAGCCCACATGATTTGGTGGGAAGGGCCAATATGGCTAAAGGGTTTTACCTATCCAAGAACCAACATTGATAGTCAAGAGATGGAACAAGCCAGTAGCATGGAAGGCAAGTCCATAAGAACATTAACAACAACAGTGGAAAACCGAGTGATTGAATTCACTCGATTCTCGTCAATACAACGGCTTATTTACACTATTGCATACTGTCTACGATTTCGATCTAATATAAGGTCAAACACCAGAAACGTTTCACATTTCACACCAGAAGAACTAAACATATCGCTAAGGGCCATAATCAGAATCGCCCAACGAGAAGCTTTTGAAACAGAATTAAAACAACTAAAACCAAATCAAAATTTACAAAAGGGAAGCGCAATCATAACTCTCACTCCATTCATCGATGAAAATGATATACTTAGGGTCGGAGGGAGACTGTCAAATTCGGAGCTTTCATATGAAGAAAAGCATCCAATAATACTGCCGAGAAGTCACAAATTATCAAAACTAATCATCAAGGATGCTCACTTAAAAACATTACATGGTGGCAATCAAGCAACATTAGCACACCTGAGAGGGCGATATTGGATAATAAATGCTAAAAACACAATTCGTCAACACATACACGAATGTATAATCTGTATTAGGTCAAGAAAGTTGGCATCGAACCAACTAATGGGAATATTACCAAAAGAAAGGGTAAGCCCTGCACCACCGTTCACAAATAGCGGAGTAGACTATGCAGGTCCAATCAGCATAAAATTGTGGAAAGGCCGCTGTAACAAAACAACAAAGGGTTACATTGCTATATTCATATGTCTAGCCACAAAGGCAATTCACCTAGAACTCGTGAGTGACCTATCAACAGATGCCTTCCTAGCCGCATACAAACGATTCATATCAAGACGAGGAATTTGTCTGAAAATATTCAGTGATTGTGGGACAAACTTCGTCGGAGCAGACAAACAACTACGAAAGCAGGCTAAACGACAAGAAGCTGAAATTAAAAGCAGAACAGCACAAATGGGCACTACTTGGCATTTTGTGCCGCCGGGAAGTCCTCACTTTGGAGGGTTATGGGAAGCGGGAGTAAAATCGACGAAACAACATCTCCGAAAAATAATCGGAACTCATACTTTAACCTTTGAAGAACTTTCAACACTTCTAGCACAAATAGAGGCATGCTTGAATTCTAGGCCACTAGCTCCTCTTTCAAATGACCCAGAAGATGATGGTTTCTTAAGTCCAGCGCATTTCCTAACAGGGAGATCCATCATAGCAATGCCACAGCCTGACATCGAAGGTACCCAGATTACAACAAGATGGAATCTGCTAACCAAACTCAGTCAAGGATTTTGGAAGAAATGGCACACGGATTACCTTTCGCGATTACAACATAGGCCAAAATGGTTGCTTGAACAACCTAACCATCGAGTAGGAGAATTGGTGATCCTCAAGGATGAACATTTACCTCCTACACACTGGCCACTAGCCAGGGTATTCGAACTGCACCCTGGACAAGATGGACTCGTCAGAGTAGTTTCCCTTAAATACAAAGATAACACGCTTAAACGAAATATCACAAAAGTATGTCGTCTACCCATAACTAACAACTCAGAGGATCAGATGAACATGAATCAACAAAATAGTGACTGTGTCCGTTCAACAACAACTAAGGATGGAAACAAAACACAGCAGGAACCATCAAAGGGCCTAGATGAAACAATTGCACCAGAGACTAATGACACCACACAGCTCCATGCAAAGGACAATCAATACCTGAGACGGCAGCCTCATAGACATGCAAAGGGCGCGACCAAAGCAAATTATCTAGCCCTAACAGTATTTTCAATTTGCTGCTTACTAGGTTTGGCACAGGCCCAGATCAATGTTACGCCATTCAACCATTCGACTGGGATATATTTCGAGGATATAGGCAAACTTGAAGTGGTAGCCATGAAGTGGACGATAGTAATTTACTACAACATGACGAGTTATTGGGAGGAGATAGAAGTCTTTAAAGAAGCTCAGATCGAATTGGAAGCAGCCTGCAAGGAGCTCTCTAACTTAAGATGTGACATAATCCTACAACAACTTCAGTGGCAATTCAAAAACTTGGTCGCAGATAACGAGCTTCTATTGACAATCAACAAGGAACGGCGCCGAGTAAAACGGGGCTTCGGAAACTAAGATTGGAAATGGAGCTGTTGAACGAGTATCGAACATACGAAGACAGGGTCCGCTCAATATTAATGAGCATGATCGAATTGACCCTAATATTAAAGAACCTAGAGGATACTCAACGAGGCCTTCTTGATATCGCCTACTATGCACATCATAACATCTTGCATCCATCAATACTTGCGCCGGCACAATTAGAGGATCAACTACAAGCAATTCGACAACTCATACCAGCTTCAATAACCATCCCAGGCCACGATATTCATAATCTCTTGCACATATACCAGACAATGAACGTGCGCAGTAGGGTAACACAAAGAAATGTGATAATTGAAATCATCATACCGCTGTCCTTTGCAGTTGATTATAATCTACTAGCCGTAATACCAGTTCCTGACATTTGCCATAACAACACCCAATCGCGCATTATCACATCAACAAAATACTTAGCAGTGGACAATCATCGAGAACATTTCGCATCTCTAACAACAGAAGAAGTGAATCGTTGCCAGAGATTTGAACCTTCACAATTTTTATGCGAAATATCACCGATCTTTAACGCAATGACTAACGTAAATCAGTGCGAGGTAGCAATCCTGCAGCGAAAAACAACGCTTTATACATTATGCAGTGTTGAATCAATAAATGCAACCAAACATTGGATAAAACTCAACGCTCCGAATCACTGGATATACGTAGTTCCCAATGAAACAACGGTTGACGTCGTATGTGAATCCAAAGTCCACTCATATAATTTTCACGGATCCGGTTTAGTGACGATGAATGCTGGCTGCACATTAAGTGACGAAAATCTTCAAATCATTGCCATCGGCACAGCACGTAACAATATCAACAATGAATTTCACAAGTCATCTAAACGTATAAACGGAGCCATCAATCTAAAGGAATTCGGTTCACAAATAAAAACCAGAACAATAGCGAACGATAATCCGAAATCAATAACGCCGTTGGACACAACAAATTTGGAGAAGGAGCTGGCAATAATAAAAGGAAATCAGCAACTGCCGACAAGGATAAATCACCATGATGTTCATCACTATACGGTTTCCTACTCAATCATAGGAATTTTGATCATTTGCATCATCATTTGTTACTTCAAATTTAAACCTCAGTCAGTGCCACCACTTCCTCGACCAAATTCACCGTAAAGAACTCCCAAAGAATCCAACTGTAGCACAACCAATAAGTTCATTGCTGCCTGGGAGTATGTTCAACTCATGGTTGAACAGTATAAAGTCATTTCCGGTATTTTTTTACATCGCACGAAAAACTAAATTTATAACTCAAAACTAATCGACACTAATTTTGCTAGCAATGCATTTGTGCATTTTAAATGAATATACAAAATTTTATTTTATCTATGTCGCACTACAATGTAATAAGACACATATTTTTTCCTAGCGTTGTACTTTATGTGAATAGAATTAAGTAAATTTTGTTATTAGTGTAATCAATGTAAATTGTTGTTAGTATAATCTACGACAAAAATTTGTATAAAATCAAGAAATTTTTCTAAATAAATTCATTCTGTTCAGTTTACTTAAACATTCAGTTTCGTTCTTAGAGTATTTGAGGCCTCACCCGTGGTAACCTCAAATACTCTCCAATAATTAAATCCAAATAATAACTGGATTTAACATTAATTAAATCCAAATAATAAATGGATTTAACACGGAATAATATTTCGCCTTTTTATCGAAGCTACACCTTTTTAGTCGAACTTTATTGCCCATCGCATTAACTAATTCGTTTTGAATAGAATGCGATAAATAAATATTGCTTCGTTTTTGCCTTTTGAAATTATTTGTCGTTCTTGATAAATTTAGCAATAAGCTCAAGTAGTCCCAGAAAGTTTCCATTATTTTTAGCAAATAATACGTCAGAACTTCCTCTAAAGGCTAAATTGTGTTCCACCACATACAATATGCTGCAATAATGCGTTCAAAAATGCATGTCCATCTTTGCGACTCAATTATTAAATATTTTTGACGTGCATGGTCGATGGCCTTTTAGGCGTTTCAGCTCATAAGCTTTTCTGTATTTAGCCAAATCTGTAAGATTTTAAATGCTCCGCGCTTCGCTCGTACGTCGCTCGTCCTTATATTAAAATATTTTCGAATTGCGCGAGGACTTCTTGAAGTGCGAGGCTCTGTGCAGTTGCGCCGTTTGTACCGGTACCAAACCCTGATAACAACCAAAAGGTGATTCTATTCATGTACCCATCCGTTTGATATATAGATTTTCGTGATGATGACGAGGTTTATAATGGAGGAGAAATTTGAAGTCGAATTGAATGTAAATATATCATGACTTCAACTTATAACGATAGCAAAACTACCAATGAACCTCACCAAGTGTACAATTCTTTTGAATCAGGGGGTGGTTTAAGTTGTTGACCAAAATGTAATATATATGGTCATTGTAAAAGAGAAAGCAAAACAGAACCAGTTTGCAAAAATTAAATTTAATAGTTAAAATTGAAGCCGAATATTTTTTTACAATAAAACTAATGCACTCTAATTAGAGGGAGCAATAGTGGAAGAGGCTGCGAGCAGTGACCTTAATCGATTCTACTAACAGCCGATTTACCGCATAGTAGACCGTCTATTACAAGTATTATTCTGTGGTTCCAATTTATGTAGTAAAACTGAATCTAGATTTAATTTAATCCAGTCCAATTAATATGAACCGTCGATGACCGCTACCATTGCCTTGCTATCGCAATTTGGTTTTAGCTCGGTAAACAAACCCATTAATGAAAATCTCGTGCCATTCGGCGATTCTTCCATTTTCTGCAACATCAAAAAAATAGTAATCAGCAAAACATGCGGCACAGTCTTCGTTTGATGTGATCGGTATGTTTGTTACTACTATACTTTCTATTTTATTGTCCGTAGCTGTCCAGACCTCTACATCTGAATCATCCTTATGCATTAGACTTGAACTACTTTTGTGTATGCCGTATGTAGACATAGTGGTTGAATCTTTGCAGAGACTACAATCGCCTCCTCCAGCTTAAGTAAACTAATCCCGCGATCATCAGGACTTTCATTGTATACAGTAACCTTCTGAACTTTGACGATTTTTTCGCCATTATCAAACGATGCATATCTGAAATTTTTTAAATAATTCGTAAAAAATGAAATAAAATTATTATTCGGTAAGAATTAAAGTAGAATTTACATGGTTGTTTCTGGGTTTTTTTAGCACAGCTTTTTGTTGTATATTGCATTGTGCGTGTTCACTAGTAAGCCACCACAAAAATATTCATACGTATCTTCTTTTTTAGACGATGTCTGTCAGAGCCACAATTAGACATAAAATTATCTGGCGTTTCAAGAATGTCGGCAAGAAGTGCTTGCTCGGCACACAAAATTATTAAAACTGCAATGATCAAAACCACATTTAGCTCTGTATTTTGAGTGGCTAAATGCACAGAACCTCATTAAATATTATCGTTGAAACGTCTGCACATTAAACTGAAGAATTTGATTTAGTTCTACGTTGTGCATAACGAATTAATTATTTTCTGTTCCTTGACTAATTGTACATGTTGAACCTCTAACAATTTTATTTTTACGGTTATTTTTAAACTTCGGATGATTTATAGATTTATGATGCTTGTATATTGTTCGATTAATGTATAGCAGTGACTATGTCACTTTTAAAAAATGTTGAACAATTTAAGATACGTATATGATATTGCCTAGTACATTCAATATTGCAAATATGTCCCTATAGCAATCATATGTATATCTGACTATAGCTGTAAAATGAAACCACAGAGAACTTTTCGTAATAGTTTTATAAATTTTAAAAACATAAGTAGCCATTAAGCCATGGCTGGAACAGGAGTGGATGCTTCTATAAGTAGTTTTAGGAAAAATTTGCCAAAAAAAATCGATATTTCGCCCGATACGTCAAATATTAGATTTCGAATTAAGAGTTCAGTTTTTGTAATTTTCGCTAGTTAACTGTTGTATGTTTATCGGTTTTTATAATCATCATTTGAAGATAATGAGAGAAAAAAATTATTGTACTTCGCACACGTCAGATCCCAACTTGAGTATGCTGTTAATATCTGGTGCTCTTTCTACTTACCTTGGAGGGAAGGCTGGAAATACGACAAAGACATACTGTATCATGTTAAACACCAAGAACTACCGCCATACCTCACTAGATGTAGAACTTACAATCGACAACCCTGTAAAATAGAAGGGAACCTTTAAAGTGTTCATTTATCTTTTGACTTTCGATCTTTTGACTTTTGCCTAAGCATAGACGGGCTTAAAAGTATAAATTGAAAAAAAAATTATGAGTCGACTATTTAATTAATGTTTTAATAAAAAAAAAATATATTTTCTCTGTAATTAATTTTTTTTTATGGTCTCTCAACTACATCAAATTCATAGCTACACGAGGGTCGCAGCCATTGTAAGCTAGGTTATAAGGAGGACCAGCTTTAGGCTATAAACAGCTTTAAGTCTTATAAGTCGGCAGGACTCGAATTGGAATTATACCGGCGATGTCCAATATACGACTGACTTAATTTTACACTGGCTAAAAGTTACCTTTAAAGGCTGATCAGCAATCTGTTACAATCATAGTGGAATGGACTGAAGTAAATTTAATATTTATACATAAGGCGGGAAAAAGCTCTCTTTGCAGTCGCGAAGATAGGAAAATTCTGTAGCGAATCATCCCCACTCCGTTCTTGCTCGTATAGAAAAATCCCTTCAAATTCAGGAATATCACATGATAACTTTTTTGATATGGGGAGGGGGGGGGGCCTTTAACAACATCAAACCGTCGATGATGATTATACAGGCATTATCCACTCCACTCAGACAATCAAGGGCTGGGTCCTCTAATAGTACATTTGTAAATATAAGCACAAATCAATTTGGAGCATCGTCCTCTCTTCTTTGGAACTTCATCATAAACAACCTATTAATAAACCTGGACCAGTGAACGCGTTTCAAATAGTTGCTGCTTAAGAGAATGCTGAGTTGGTTCTTTTCTCCACGAAATACAAACGTCCTCAGATCGACCCCCTAGCTTAACTGTTAACGGATTGAACTTCACCGGTAACACTACTGAACAGTAAACTAAGCTGGAAACCTACAATTGCGCTTTACTCTTGTAAAAATGTCGTTGAAAAAAGATGAGATTTGCAGCCCCACCATCAACATTGGGTTTATATTTCTACTATTAGACCTATTTTATTATATCAGTGCTGACATGTTCTACCATCACTTCGATTCGCTTCGATAGTGATGAAAGAATCGAAAATAGTGATGATTGGTATGTTGTACCATTTTCGATAGATACTCTAATGGAACCTAATTTCGAAAAAATGTGTTTAGTTCAAATTTTAAAGATGATGACGTTACGTCAATCTGTCAAAAAAATAAAAAAAAATGTAAAGAAAATTATAGAGTTTTGTGTTTCGTGCTTTAAATTTCTTATTTTTGACATATAAATATGTATAATGTTTTTGCAGCAGCAATTAGCACTTCGCATGATACGGAAGACCATAACCAACATCCACAAATAAGTTATTATATTGAGCGAAAATATTTGCGAGATAGATATGATGTGATGGACTCACATTGAAACAGGAAAGCGTGTGACAAAAATCGCGAACTGTTGGAGACGTACTCTTATATCCGATGGATCAGTCTGCCGTATTGTCGACTATCAACGAATTTACTATAATATTGGAAAGGTCAATATGCGAAAAATATATTAAATTTCCTGATAGAAGGTAAAGGCAGCAACACAAACAAGTTTTTTTTTTGAAAAAACCAGCCATCCGGGCGTTATTGGTTGCGTGGATTGCACACACGTTCAAATTATCGCTCCCTCAGTAAACGAAGATATTTTCGTGGATCGAAAGAGCTTCCACTCGATAAACGTTCAATTGGTTAGTAAAGTAATTTATTTTTAAATATTATTAAACTATATTATGTACTTTTATTTTTTAGATTTGCAATTATGATTTGAAAATTATGTCGGTATGTGCCAATTTCCTAGGGTCTTTGCATGATTCCGGAATTTGGGCGGTTTCCCAAGACAGGAAGGCTATGAAGGATATATACAAAAATGGCGAACGAAATACATGGCTATTGGGGGATTCGGGATATCCTCTCGAGCCATGGCTCATAACTCCATTTAAATCTCCAACACCAAATCAGCAAAAATATAATTTCTTACATGCTCAGGCACGAAATCCTATAGAACGCTGTACTGGGGTGCTAAACAATACCTTTCGCTGTCTACTAGGAGAACGGGTTCTTCGCTACGAGCCTTTAAAAGTAGTACGGATCATAAACGTGTGCTGTGCATTACTTAACATCTCCCTAGAGCACAAAATCGATTTAGCGTCCCTACCTAGCCAACCCGCAATTACCCATCGGATTTCAGAATATGAATTTGAATTTAATACGGCAGAGGATGCGACGGCGTTGCAGATAAGAAATGGGCTTCTCAATTCTTTTTAATTAAAATACAGTGAAAAATGTGGTTTAACTGATATTTATTTCATTAAATAAAAATTCATAGAAAATAAATCAAATAAATAATTAATTATGTTTTAGTAAAAATTTCTTTTCCTTTAGTTTTAAGATATTTGCGTTTATAGAGTTTGCCTCTCTCATCCATTCTACAACTGTGCTTTGGAATTTTAAATTTTCTGCTCCCTGATTTTTGATTTCTTCCAAAATTTTTCTTTGGATTGTAGCTCGCTGTCTCTTTGGTTGTGATTCAATGGTTCTTGCAATCCCCGAAGGCTGGCAATCAATTTCCGATGGTTCGGCAGTTGTAAAAACTGAATCGTTCGGTTGTGTTTCGGAGTTCTCCGCCTCATGCCCAAAAGAAGCCCTTCCAAAACCAAAAACACAATGGTTTATCCGGGTTAAAATTATGACTCGCTCCTCGAATGTAGATATAACCACCTTGGCGGTACCACCGCCTTGGCGGTATCACCGCCTGTTTGGGCTTTATCCTTCTTCTCGTTTCGCAGTTTCTTTTTTATTTTGTTTTTCAGGTCGGCCCAAACCTAAGAATCATTTAATTTTTAATACCTAATATTTATATGTTATATGCACGTACCTTTTTAAACCCGTCTTCGTCTCGGATTGGGGGCCCGTCTGAATTTAAAAGGCACACCAGCTCCTTCAATAATTCTTGCACAGTTGTTTTTGAATTGATTGTAAGAAATGTTCCAGTGATCATTTCCGAATGATCTACAAAAAATTTTAGCATTATCTCAAATTGAGACTGCGTGGTAATCTTTTTTTGTTTATCCCTAAAATAAGTCAAATTATTTATATTATTATTTTTATTTCATATTGTTACGATTTTGCCTTGTCAATCAAGGTTCGAATCACTGGATTGTGAATAAATACAACTGCTTCAGTTTTAACTCACACAATTTTATTTACACAACACAATTTATTATACAACACAAAATTCACAATTAATTATTATAATTATAACACACTTTTTAATTATCACTTTAATAATCACTTTAATAATCTTTCTATTTAACCTTCACTGTATCACGTTTAAAATAATACTCAGCAATACACGTCAACGCGCGCCTTTATATACCAAAATATTTGTTTCTAGAATAATCCTAAATGCGCAGCAAATATGTTAGTATAGAAATACGCCTAAATGTTGAGTATAAATTATACACGTAATTGAACAATTAATGAAATTAACTTATTCTATTCTAATCTAGGTGTCACCGTAACACTACCCCCCACCTAAGCCTGTTCGTCCCGAACAGGATCCAGATCACCTCCTCTGTAGAGCGCCAAACGCTCTAAATGCACCACCTTTGGTTTACCTTTCCGTCCTTTCTGTATGCGATAAACCACGTCGTTCAACTTTTTAATGACAGTGTAAGGTCCTTCCCATGTGGGTTGCAACTTCGGTGATAATCCCTTGTGCCGTTGCGGGTTGTGAAGCCATACCAATTGCCCTTCCTCGAAGCCTTGATTATTTGCTCGTATGTCATATCGAGCTTTCATTCGATCACTTGATATTCGAATTTTCTCCCGTACAAATTGATGTATTTCATTAAGTTCCTCTTTCATTCGGTCGACGTAATCCTGTCCGCATAGAGCTGCTGATGGAACAGCCCCAAATTTTAAATCTCCTGGTAATCGCAGATTGTTCCCAAATATGGTTTTAGCTGGTGTCACTCCTGTTGTGTCATGTACCGCTGATCGGTAGGCCATCAGGAACATTGGTATATGTCGATCCCAGTTGCGTTGGTTCCTTTCCACAGCTTTTGCTAGATATTCCTCCAATGTACCATTGAATCTTTCCACCATACCGTCCGATTGTGGGTGTAAAGGCGTCGTTCTTGTTTTATTGATTCCAAGCATCTGACATATCTCCTGAAATACCACCGATTCGAAATTCCTTCCTTGATCCGTGTGAATTTCCATAGGTACACCAAATCTGCTAATCCAATTGTTAACCACGGCATCAGCTATTGTTGTTGTCTCCTGATTGGGTATGGGGTACACTTCCGGCCATTTGCTGAAATAATCCATTATTACTAGCACATATTTATTTCCGCTCTCGGTGGTCGGAAATGGCCCCGCCACGTCCATTGCAATTCTCTCAAATGGTGCCCCGACATTATATTGTTTCATGGTTCCACGGCTTTTTCGTGCTGGTCCCTTCACTGCCGCACATTGGTCACATCTTTGACACCATTCTACTACTGACTGTCTACATCCGGACCAGTAGAAACGTTGGCGAATTTTGGCTAATGTTTTATTAATCCCTAGGTGACCTCCACTTGCTCCTCCGTGATACTCCTTGAGGATTTCCGCTATCCGATCTTTTGGCACCACTACCAACAATTGTTTTACTTTACCATCCGTGCTTTCCCACTTTCGTTTTAAACATCCATTTTCTATGTGGAGGCTATCCCATTGAGCCCAATATGCTTTTACAATGGGAGCTTTGTCAGCTATCTCACTCCATGTGGGCCGGTGTTCCTTTTCCTTATGTTTCATGATGAATGACAGGTCAGCATCCCGTAATTGCTCCTTCTTGATCATTTCATCAGTCCATTCCTCATCAGGTAGCACTTGCATAAGCCGAATATCGATGATGTTTTCCTTACCCTCCACACGCCCACAATGCTTGCATTCCACGGGACATGGCCTTCTTGATAATGCGTCGGCATTTCCATGTGCGGTTCCCTTCCGATGTTCAATTTGGAAATCGTAGCTTTGCAAACGTTCGATCCAACGTGCTACTTGTCCCTCTGGATTTTTGAATTGTAACAACCAGCGCAAAGCTCCATGATCCGTCCGTAAAAGAAATTTTTGGCCATAGAGGTACTTATGGAAGTGCTTAACACATTCCACTATAGCCAACAACTCTTTCCGTGTTACACAATAATTCCGTTCCGGTTTTGATAACATCTTGGAGTAATATGCAATAACTCGCTCCTCACCATTTGTTGCCTGTGATAATACTCCTCCTATACCATCATTACTTGCATCGGTGTCCAAAATGAATTTAACGTTGGGTATAGGGTATGCGAGGATTGGTGCTTCGCATAATCGTCGTCTTAGTTCCACAAATGCCTCTTCTTGATCATCCTTCCATTCGAATGCCTTGTTCTTCCTGGTTAACTCGTGTAAACTCTTTGCAATATTGGCGAATCCTGGCACGAATCGTCTATAATAGGTACACAATCCAAGGAAGCTCCGTAATTCATGTAAGTTTTTAGGTCGTGGCCATTCCTTCACTGCTGCGATCTTGTCTTCATCGGTATGGATTCCATTGGTTGTTACCTTATGACCCAAATATTTTACTTCCGTTCTAAATAGTTTGCATTTCTTTGGGCTTAGCTTCAATCCGGCGGCTTGTATCCGATCCAAAACCTCTGCCAAATTCCTTAAATGCTCGTCGAAATCCTTGCCCATAACGATGATGTCGTCCAAATATACGAGGCACGTCCTCCAATGTAATCCCTTTAGCACGCGCTTCATTAGCCGTTCAAAAGTCGCAGGGGCGTTACATAATCCGAATGGCATAACGTTAAATTGCCATAATCCGTTACCCACACTGAATGCCGTTTTCTCGCGATCTTCCTCCTGGACTTCCACTTGCCAATAGCCGCTTTGCAGATCTAATGTCGAAAATATTCGAGCACCCGATAATGTGTCTAACGTGTCATCGATCCTTGGCAATGGGTAACTATCCTTTTTCGTCACAGCATTTAATTTTCGATAATCCACGCAGAATCTCATGCTACCATCCTTTTTCTCGACTAACACCACTGGTGAACTCCATGGACTGCTTGATGTTTCGATTACCCCTGCTGCTTGCATATCTTTTACCATTCGATCCACTTCTCCTTGCTTTGCCAATGGTAATCTCCTGGGTGGTTGTCGAATCGGCGTTTCTGCTCCTGTATCTATTCGATGTTTTACCATTGTGGTTCTCCCATTATTGTCCGATGTACTGCAGAATATTGGCATGTACCGCTCGAGCAATTGTTTTGCCAAACTTTTCTGTTCCATGGTAAGATCTTCGGTCCATTTCTCCATAAGTTGATCTATAATCTCTTTCTGCACTTGCGAGTTAGCCGTCTTAATCGGATTTTTCTGCTCGCACTTCACTATCGCCGATATTTCTTCACATTTTCCGATTATTGTCCCTTTCTTGATGGTTTTCGTCTTATCCGAGAGATTTAGAGTCCTAATTGGTACTCTATTTTCGCTGTCTGGTTTCACTAGAACTTTCCCGATCATAATTTCTCTGGCTCCGCTCTCCGCTTCATTGGCTTCCACAACCCACAACCTGGGTGACCCAGAACCTCCCTCCAATCTTGCCCATACTATTGTTTCCGAGTTCGGTGGCAGCTTCTCCCGATGATCCATTATAATTTGCCTGGTCGTTTCTCCTATAGCGCTAACGTGAAGTGGCAACTCGATATTATCGTAGGTTAAAACACCCCGTCCAACATCCACCACGAAGCCATTCGTTCTCATGAAGTCCATTCCCAAGATGACTTCGTCTACAATATCTGCAACCAGCACCTCGTGTTGAAAACGATTTCGCCCAATTCTTATTTTTACGACCTTTTTTCCTTTTATTGCTGAATTTTCTCCAGTCGCCGTTCGTAATTTCATGCCATTAGCTGGTTCCATAATTCCATCGATAATATCCTCACGAACAATCGTATGAGTTGCTCCCGTATCCAGCGTGATCATGCATTTCTTCCCATCAATATCGGCTTCAATTGTTAAGCTGTCACCGCTCCTTGCTATTCTCGAAACATGGATGGAGGTTATGGGGCAATCGGTTGTGGGAGTCAGCTTCTGCCCCTTCAAGCTGACTCTTTTTAGTTTAACGACTCCGCTGTCGTCTGACGCTCCTTTCTGGATTCTATCTGCTCTTCGTTTGGTCTACGCTTCATAGGAGATGGCGACCTTGCTCGTTTCTTCTTAATCTCCCAACAGTCCCGTGAGATGTGGCCCATTCTATCACATACCCAGCATTTAATCCTGCCACTTCCATCTCTGAACCTTGGCGTAGCCCGCACAGTGTCCATTCTGGAATCAATCTCCACTCGACGAATTTTCATTGCTGGTTTGATGATGGTTTGCGCAGTTTCGTTTGTTAACGCACAAGCGATGGTTTCCGTAAAAGTTGCCTTAGGTGACAACATCACCGCTCTGCGCGTCTCAGGATCTCGAATTCCGTCAATGAATGCATCCATTTTAATTCGCTCCATGTAATCGGCCGACATATTTGAATGTACTAAATGCGCGAGCCGCTCAATTGCCGATGAAAATTCCTGTAGCGATTCTCCTGCTCTTTGGTATCGACCCTTCAATTCCATGCGATAGATTTCTCGTTTGTGGTCACTTCCGTATTTTCGATCTAACGCCTTCATAATTCCCATGTAAACGTTCCGTTCCTGCTCGGGAATGATTTGTAGTGTTTCCGCCGCTTCGCCTTTAAGAGCCACAATTAACGCTGCAACACATTGTTCTTCAGTCCACTGATTTTGCTTAATGGCCGTTTCGAATTGGAACTTAAAAATACTGAAGGATGTTGTTCCATCAAATGTTGGTGGTTTTATCTTAACTGCATTAACCGTCTGAATCATTTGCTGTGTCGTTCCATTCGCCTTGACATCTTGGAGCTCCTTCTCGAGACGTTTAACTTCCGTTTGAAAATCTTGTTTAACCGATTCAAATTTTTGTTGAACCGTCCCTTTGACATTTTGAATTTCTGCGTGTATTTCTTGTACTTCTGTTTGCACTTTTTCCACTTTACCGTGTAGTGTAGAAGATAACTCCAGAAACCTCTCGTCCATTTTCTTTTGGCCATCTTCTATTTGTAACATCTGCTGTTTTATTTCGTGGTTCGATTGTTTAATGTCCGCCCCTTGTTGCTCCACTTGTAACATCTGTTGTTTCATTTGATGTTTAATGTCCGCCCCTTGTTGCTCCATCGATTGTTTAATTCCACCCAACTGTTGTCCCATCATTTGATTCATAGCTGCCATCAACTGCGATAAATCAAAACTTCCAGATGGGTTTTGTGTTGTTTCGACCACCGTTTGTACGTCCTTTTCTTTCTTATCCATACTGATCTCATCCGTGTTGTCCTCCTCGAAATCATACACATCTGGATTTAAACCGTCCTTCTCCATGGCCTCACGTAGTCGCTCCACCAAACTAGCTTTTGTGCCTTCACTAGCCAAACTTCGCTGCTTCAGTTGCTCCTTTAATTGCGCAAGCTTTAATTCGTAGAGAATCATTTTTCTTATTATTCACAATCCCACCGCTGTCACCAATTGTTGCGATTTTGCCTTGTCAATCAAGGTTCGAATCACTGGATTGTGAATAAATACAACTGCTTCAGTTTTAACTCACACAATTTTATTTACACAACACAATTTATTATACAACACAAAATTCACAATTAATTATTATAATTATAACACACTTTTTAATTATCACTTTAATAATCACTTTAATAATCTTTCTATTTAACCTTCACTGTATCACGTTTAAAATAATACTCAGCAATACACGTCAACGCGCGCCTTTATATACCAAAATATTTGTTTCTAGAATAATCCTAAATGCGCAGCAAATATGTTAGTATAGAAATACGCCTAAATGTTGAGTATAAATTATACACGTAATTGAACAATTAATGAAATTAACTTATTCTATTCTAATCTAGGTGTCACCGTAACAATATGTATATACTTACATCATGAAATGATTATTTCTTTTAATTAACTTAAAATTAGTATCACACTTGAACGAACACCAACTTGAATGACCTTGTAAAAAACTAAATACTACTCTGTCAAACATTTTCTGAGGTTATAACTACATATCATACAAAAAATTTCTAGTGACAAAATATCGAAGAAAGTGATAGTCGAAAATGATCAAACATACCATTTCATCGTAATTTTCAATAATTTCTCGAACATCGAAAATTGTGATGGTAGAACATGTCACCACAGGTCAGGTTTGATGGCCATCTTCAAATATTCTGATCAACCTAAAATCCTTGGCAAAAGTAAAGCGCACAGCTGGTTTGTGTATTAGTACGGTTCTTAGGAGCACATCTACTCAAACACTACTCACATCTCCATGTGGAACTGTAGCAACACAAGGCACTTGTGTTATTTATTCAAAGCAACCAGAACCTCCAAAGCAACCACTACCGAACACATTCCGTCATCATATTTTGACCAGAGGTTAAGGACTGATATTCCCACCAAAATCAACTGGTTGAAAGAAGCATTTTTAAATACTGACGGAGTTTATTTTCTCACCGATGGTTCAAACTCTTCTACTGTGAAATATTAAATAAACCTCTCTTATCGGCTCCCAGACTACTGCAGCGTTTTTGAAGCTGAGCTAATCGCTTTAAGTAAAGCTGTCGGTTGAGGTAAAATCTAATATCTGCAAGTGATATTCGCATTTCCTAGGACAACCAAATATCAATTAAGACGCTATTATGGGACACTACTCATAGGTAAGCATACGAGCAGAATGCGAGTTTTCTCGCATGTTCACTATACTTATTTCGAAGTCGGAGAGCAGAAAGAAACTGTTCTCCATTTGCTTTGCACTTTTCCCTGCAGAGCGATTAGCAGACTGGAGAGCTTTAATTAAAATGCTAGTGTAGTTTATCCAAACTAATCCAAAAAAAAAGCAACAACAAAAAAATATTGTAATAGTATTGGTGAAAGAAAACATTCAGGCGAATTTAAATTGTGTAATGTAGACGAGATGTGATTTTTTAATTAGCTTAAGGTACATTCCAAAGTCATTTTAAGTATTTTCTAAGCATTTAGCATGAACTTTAGTGACATTGGTAGACTGTCTAAGCACAAACGGGTGTCCCTAGTAAATTATATGATTTTCTAATGGGTCTGACAGGGTGTCCCATGAGATTTAAAAATGTAATTTTTTAATGGGCCTTAGGTACATTCCAAAGTCATTCTAAGTATTTTCTAAGCATTTAGCATGAAGTGATATTGGTAGACTGTCTAAGCACAAAAGGGTGTCCCTAGTAAATTATATGATTTTCTAATGGGTTTGACAGGGTATCCCATGAGATTTAAAAATGTATATTTTTTAATGGGCCTTAGGTACATTCCAAAGTCATTCTAAGTATTTTCTTAGAGCTTCAGTGACATTGGTAGACTGTCTAAACACAAACGGGTGTTCCTAGTAAATTATTTGATTTTCTAATGGGTCTGACAGGGTGTCCCATGAAATTTAAAAATGTATTTTTTAATGGGCCTTAGGTACATTCCAAAGTCATTCTAAGTATTTTCTAATTAACTTCAGTGATATTGGTAGACTGTCTCAGCACAAACAGGTATCCCTAGTAAGTTATATGATTTTCTAATGGGTCTGACAGGGTGTCCCATTAGATTTAAAAATGTAATTTTTTAATAGGCCTTAGGTACATTCCAAAGTCATTTTAAGTATTTTCTTAGACTTTAGCATGAACTTCAGTGATACTGGTAGACTGTCTAGCCACAAACGAGTGTCCTTAGTAAATTATATGATTTTCTAATGGGTCATTAGATAGATGGATAATTAGAAAATCATATAATTTACTAAGGACACTTGTTTGTGGTTAGACAGTCTACCAATGTCACTAAAGTTCATGGTAAATGCTTAGAAAATACTTAGAATTACTTTGGAATGTACCTTAAGCTAATTAAAAAATCACATCTCGTCTACATTACACAATTTAAATTCGCCTGAATGTTTTCTTTCAAAAATACTATTACAATAATTTTTTGTTGTTGTTTTTTTGGATTAGTTTGGATAAACTTCACTAGCATTAATTAAATGATTTAATGGACTTCAGTATTCCCGTATCGACCTGTCCCCTCCTGTGGATAACTTTTTTGTTGTTGAAAAAAATGACCGATAGAAACAGAAGAAGCAAAAATCGTAAAGTTAGTTGATAGCAGACCGGCAATAGAGATAAATAAAAACGCCAGTGAAGCAATTGGTTTTTTTTTGGTTTTTTATTTTTATTTAAAAAAAAAAAATTGTAATCAATCCTACAAAATTCTACCCATCGATCATAAAGCAGTTGTTAGAAACTGACAACTGCCTATTAAGAAAGTGCACACCTCTTATTTTAAACCGCAGTTTCTTCAGAGTTTCATTGATTTTAGGGTAGATTTCACAATCATTGATGAAAATAACCGTGCTATCGTACTGGATCAAGAACTTAATTGGTTAAAACCAATTTTGCGCCTTTTTATGGTAGCCCGGAGCTGAATTAAGAAAGTACAAACTGGTTGAGTTGCTTACCAGTTGTGGGAGCTTTACACACCAAACCAATTTCTACACTCTTGATAGATGTCTCACGCTTGATCGTCAGTCTGGTTGGACATAAATTGTTGCAATACGTAGAGAAACTATACAAATGCCTTAAGCGTTATTAGTTAGAATACATTTTTTTTTACTAAACTTTGATGATGTCAGTTTTTTTTGATACTATTGAAACTGTGGTACTAAAGAATTGTTTGATAGTGTTTATCGTTCGTTATCATCGTACTAATTTAATATAAACTACTTTCCAAACATAAGTAATGCATCTACTTACATATTTCGCAAAAATAAAAATCTACAAGGTCACTAATATATATCCCCACTTGTCGTTTAATCCTTTTAAATATATTTCTTTCGCACTAAATATACCGAAATAAAAAATCCTGCAAAAGGAAATGAAATAAAATAAACGAAAAAAGCTCACAAAAGCACTCCATTCCAACAGTGAGAACTTAGTATAATAAATGGAATGGATTATGAAAGGAAATATTTTCCTATAGCATATCTTTCTATTCGCCTTTAATTCTATTCACTTTAAGTTGTCCATTGAAAAGGATAAAGCACTGAAAATTTTCCTGTTTTTATACAATTATGTATACAGATATGCATTTACGAGTATAATACAGATTAAAAAGTTGACCCAAATATGCTCTCCCGATATGTAAATCGAAAATTTTACAGTATATAGTACGAGCTGGCAAAAAAATTACAAAACTTTTATTTGTGTAAGCTTTTTTTCATTAAATAATATCACAATACGAATATTTAATAATTTGCTTTTAAAAATTTTTTGAAAGCAAAACTAAAAGGCATCAACATTTTCACCGTTCTCACATAACGAAGTTGGGTGGGCTAAGTATTATAAGTGCGAGAAATAATCGTGTCCTCATCATCACCCGTTCAGATGTCAAACATATATGAGAGCTTACTTCTCTCCGTTCCCACAAATATTAGATTGTGGAATGCAATTTAATAAAAGCCATTTTTGGTGCCACAAGTGGTACTTGTCGAGAAAAATGAGGTCTTTAAATGTACCAGCAGAATTCGGGTTTTAACCAATTCGGATGTAAAATTTCCCGTTGAATCCGAATCTGCAATAATAAAGATGGGTTTGCATTTGAAATTTCTAAGTTGGGCCTCATATCTCGTATAAGGCCCCATCGGGTCCAAAATCTGATGGGCCCATTCGATTCCTCGGGTAAAATTACTAAAGACCCCAGTATCAGAATTCCGATTTTCCACCCGTGCGCGAAATTAATTCACCGTTTCCAGACTTTTGGACCACCCTGTATACGAATGAAAAGGAAATTTTACATTGCTCTCGTAGAACAGAAGTTTATTAAGGTAGTCAAGGCATCCTCACTGGAGAAAATGATGCAGCGACCCATTAAAAAATTATTATAGATCCATATATTAGAGATCCTAGATAACACAGACCATATAGATGATGGATGCCCATTGATATTGATACCAATATCAATCAACATCAACAATATCAACATTTTTAGATTGACTAGATTGATAAGGTTCATAATCGTTTCCGTTACAATTCACTGGTATGTATTTAATCATATTTCACATCAAACACTCTGCTCCGCCCAAAACTTGTAAGTTTATCGAAGGCTGAAATATTAATAGAAATATTTTAATATCAAAATACACAAAATCTAAAGTACCTACAGCAAATAATTGTGTTCATGCAAAATAATAATCACAGCATGGTGACATTTGTTAAAATGTAAATATGGAAAATTACGTGGAAATGATTATGATTTGTATTTTTTTGTTGTTGTTTTTGTTGAAAATTGAAATGTTGTGTAAAAGTGGGTCTACCGGATTACCATACTATATACCCGCACATTTTATTGCTCCTCTACTGATTTTGATTCGCATAATACTGCCGCTGGTATGTAATAAATTTATGAAATTCTGCCAGCAAAAACCACAAAAAAAAAATCAATTTGATTTTATTGCGAAACAATTCACTGGAATTAATATGCCATTGCTGTGTGAATCAACTGTGATGATAGTGAAAATGGAGCGAACCGATTTTCTTCCATGTGCTTTTTTGTTGTTGTTGTACAGCTATAATGGCTGTTGAATTATACAAAAGGAAAAGCGACGGATATAATTTTCTTTATGATTATTTCTTAATTCCTTGATTTTATCAAACCAAAAAACTAAACATCTTTTACGTTTATATAATATACAAACACAATGTAAAAAGGGAAAATCAATTTTCTCGTATAGTCAAAATTAAAAACGAACCAGCAGATAAAAAAAAAATGTAAGAGATTTGTTAATTTTTATTTGACTTCGTTTTTGGTATATATAAAAATGTAGATCCTTTTATAACCATCCCAGAGCCCGTGCGCTTCACCCAAATCACATAAATGTTAAGTTTTTCTTTTGTTTTGTTTGCTCCTCAGTTGTACACCTTATTTTTTCGGTGGAACTTCTTTCAATCTTTATTAGATTTTACGTTTATTTTCATTTAAATAACAACAATCCGGCATATAGATATATAGCAGCACAGTAGATATCTACATGGCAGGAAGAAAATATGCTTTTCTTTATGTTGGTTGACTTGGTTGGTTCGTATCACTATTATATGGATACCAACACAACCAAATTTTTTTTTTTTTTTTTTTTTGAAATGGTTATGGTGTGATTTGAGAGAAGACATTAATTTTATTATATATTTTATCCTTCTTGATGTTATTATTTTTGTTGGTACATTACGATTTTTTTTTGCTTTACTTTGTTCGTTAAGGATTTCTCTGTTTTTCTATTATAATTTTCAATTAAATAGATTTATTGGGTTAATATTTGGGATTAAATTAAAATATGTTATTTTTAATCGGAAGGAAATTATTTTTCCGAGCTTTCGGAATATCAACAATTAATTAAAAAGTAAAAAAGGTTTATGCTTGCAGAATACACGAGTATGTATATACGAATATCTTTCCGTTGGTGAATGATGAAAAATGTTTTGCTTTTTAACCGGATTTTGAAGAAAGGGATTGTTTAAATCCAGGGATTTTCGAAAAGTATACCAACAAACATTTGAGATTATAATTTCAAGTTATGTCCTTTATTTCATTTTAATAAATTGTTATCTCACGATTTTACAGGTTTAATTCTAATACTTTTAAGGAAAAAAATGCTTATTGCACGTAGGAGGCACGAGATTGGCTCTGTGTTAGATTTGTCGCCAGATTTAGGTATCTGTAGGATTTTTGCAACTTTTTTTGTTTTAATCTATGCAATCTGTTCTGGGAACGAAACACTCTTAACTCTGTCGCGGTTTGCTTTTCATGTCCTACATTAAGATCCGTTGCCATCCAACTCAAGAAGGTACGGCTTTCGACCATCTTAAAGTTTAAAACTTTTATAAAAATTTGTTGAATAAAACTTAACAGATTAAATTTGAAAGAGAAGAGAGTTGTAATAAAGGTATCGGACTGCATGGGTAATATTATAAGCAGAGGTATTAAATGGAATGGTGGATAAATAAATTACTTTTTCTGATGTTCCCATGCACAGTTTCTCAAATTTTTACTAATTCAGTCAATTGATTGACAAGTGTCATGGACACCGGGCCTATACCGGTGTGAAATTTTATTTATTTATCAAAATTGTAGACAAACAAACAAATATCAGAAGTGTACGCAATTTAATCAAAAGTGTAATTATACACAGAAAAAATGTAGCATGGTTGAATTTATTTTATTTAATTAAAAATATCAAACCGATGTTGGTTATACGTATATGACCAAATTTACACGGCTCTCGGGTAATTTTCATTTATTTTAGAAAACCGTTTCACTTGTGATATCAAAATTGGTGATCTGTCGTACATTTGCACATCAAATATCCGGTATTTCTTCGATAGAATGGCAATGTCGTGATTTCCAATTTATTTGTGTACATCCTCGGAAACGACGGAAGTTTAGTGATATGCTTTGACGACATCTATCTTGGAGAAAATCGAGCATCCGTAGTAAAGCATAAGGATGTTAATATGGTGGTGTTTAAAATTAATTCAAACGAGTACACACAATCCGATGACATTCACAGATCTGAATAGACATCTCCTGAATTATTTGATTTCACCTTCATACAACCTACTCTTTCTAAGATCGGTGAAAAATTTCCCGAGACTTGAGTACACACAATCTAACGTAATTCACGAATTGCAATATTCAGCTACCTATTAACAAGTTGTGCTTGAAATCCCGTATTTCAAAATTCAGTATTTCAAATTCTGTTTTGAAAATCCCGTATTTTAAAATTCCGTAATGTGGATATTAAGAGTTGTTACGTAATCAATTATTTTCAAGCGCCTCAGCCTAGGGTATTCAGAGGGCTTCGCCTGTCTCTGTGTACACCTAGGTAACACCAAGGTAGCCGCGTCCTCGTCGCGGGGGGCGGGTACTGCTTCGGCAGTTGCAAAGTGTTACCGTGGACCAAATGCCAGTGGTATAAATTGGCTAAAATAAACAATGGGTACAACAAATACGGGAAGTAATACCCCAGGTGGTACAGCAGCAGATATGCTGACAAATCCACGCTCTTCGGAGGCAGGCCCAGTAGATTCTGGGGTGGGCCAATCATTGTTTAACCCATTCGGACGAAATACCAATTTACCAAGATCTTCAACTGAAAATATATTTCAGTACGAGAAGGAAAATGCCGAACTCCGTGAACAAGTAAGAGAAATAAATGAATTTACAACTAAATTGAAAGAAGAATTCACAATTTTAAAGAAAGAGAATGAAGAACTCAAAAAAGCGGTTGAAACACGTGCACAACTTGGGAAGACACCGTGCCCTACAATCGATGATGACATTAATCCATTCCATACGGATGAAGAAGAATTAGAAAGAGAAACAAATTGGATGTTAAAACGGAGTAAAAGACCAAGTAAGAAAAGGAAAACTCAACACTCACCAGAAATGGCAGAAACTTTACTATCAACTTCAAAAGAGGTTTCTAGAAAACAATTAATCATCAATAAACAACAAGCTCTAGAACAACAACAAGCAGCTAAACCAAAAGAAAAACCACCTCCACCAATAAATGACGCTGAGTCCACATCAGAAGTAGAAAAATCACTCAAACTGCAACCAGCTCAACAAAATGAAGCACAGCCAAAGGTAAAAGCCCCACCACCGATTTTTATAGTAGGAGTAACCAACTACTCAGAAATCCAAAGTGTAATGGGTAATGTTACGGAACAAGAGTATAAAATTACTGCTCTGAACAATAATGTATGGAAGATTAACACTTCAAATCCAAACGCATACAGAAACTTGTCAATGAAGCTGAATATGGAAAAATATCAGTGGTACACGTACGAAAATAAAAACGATCGTCCCATCAAGGTCATGGCATGAGGACTACATCCAACCTGTGAAACTAATTCAATAATGGAGCAAGAAATGAAGCATCTGTGCGTAGGGAGAATTACAATTATGCTCAGGCCGCTTCAAATTCGAAAGAAAATGAGACCAACGGTACTAAAAATTTCGAAAACACTGTCCAAGCAATTTTAAAGAGTCTTGAGAAACAGAATAAGCTAAATAAGTTAATTCTGGATCGACTTAATCTGTTGGAAATACCAAGCTCCAAAATAGTTAAACATAAATAATGTATGCAATAAATAGTTCAATTCATAATTCAGGAGCAGAAACCAGACATCAAAACTACTCATTAAGAATAGCCATATGGAATGCAAACGGATTAACACAACACCTAGAAGAATTAGAACTATTTTTAAAAACCGAGAAAATTTATATATGCTTAATATCAGAAACACATCTTACCAGCAGCTCCTACGTATCAATCGGGAGATATACTTGTTACCATACCACCCATTACGCAGAACGAGCAAGAGGAGGGTCAGCTATATTTATTAGGGATAATATCAAACATCATGAAGAATTAAAAATAGAAAAAGAATCCATGCAAGTAACCACCGTGACGGTTAAATTTAGTTATCCCAACACCTGTAATATATCTGCGATATATTGCCCCCCACGGTATAACCTAAAGAAAGAAGACTACATTAACTTGTTCCAGAAATTAGGAAGTAACTTCATTATTGGAGGTGACTTTAATGCAAAAAATACCTTCTGGGGTTCAAGATTAACCTCTCCAAAAGGCAAAGTGTTACTTGCAGCTGCCCAATACTCAAACTGTGAATTTTACTCAGGAGGGAAACCAACGTACTGGCCAACTGATCCTAACAAAATCCCAGATCTAATAGATTTATACATCACTAAAGGCATATCGGAACGCTACATCTTCCTAGAAAATGATGAAAGTCTAACATCTGATCATTCTCTGTTATTATGACGGTTAGTGAAAATGTAATAGAAAAAACAAATTCACCATAGCTCACAAACAACAAAACAAATTGGAAACTGTTTAGGCAGTTGGTAGAGGAAAAAATAGAACTTCAAGTGCCAATCAAAAGTAAAAATGAAATAGAAGAAGAACTAGACAAGCTCCTTGATATCATACAATGGTCGGCTTGGGAATCCACCCCCAAATTATCATCCAGGAAAGAAAACTCCGTTATTTACCCAATAGAAGTAAGAGAACTAGTGCAGGAAAAACGAAAGGCCCGAAAGAAATGGCAGACTACGCGTGCGCCGCAAGATAAAACCACCTTAAACAACTCGTGCATCAAACTTCAGGCACTCATAAAAAAAGTGAAAAATGAAACAATTGGAAAATACCTTTGTTCCCTAGCTCCAACTAAAGATACCGACTATTCCCTCTGGAAAGCAACAAAAGGGTTAAAACGACCAAAAACGCAGATCCCCTCAATCAAAACAAACGATGGGAAATGGGCTAGAAGTGCGAAAGATAAAGCTGACCTGTTTGCTGAACATCTTGAAAAAACATTTCAACCTCTAGGTCAGCAGACCAATGACGAAAACACTGCTGATACGCCCAGAATAACTGATTTTGAAGAGATCAGGCCTGTAACATTAAAAGAACTAAAAGCTGAAATTAAGAACATAAAAGTAAAGAACGCTCCTGGTTATGATCTGATAACAGGGCAAATAGTAAAGGAGCTGCCTGAAAAAGATACCCGTAAATTACTGCACATAATCAATGCGATTCTCAGGAAAAAGCATGTGCCAATGCAGTGGAAAGTAGCAGAAGTAATAATGATTCCGAAACCGGGCAAGCCACCGAATGATAGAAAATCCTACCGGCCAATTTCACTTCTACCAACACTAGCGAATTGTTTGAGAGACTGTTGCTCAAAAGATTGAAAAGAACCATAGAACAAAGAAACCTTATCCCAGAATATCAGTTTGGTTTCAGAGAGAAACACTCAACTATTGAGCAGGTTCATAGGCTTACAGATGTCATTGAGAATACATTAGAAAGGAAAAAGGTTTGTTCTAGTATCTTCTTAGATGTGGCGCAGGCCTTCGATAAGGTGTCGCACAGAGGTTTACTCTTCAAACTACATAGAGATTTACCAAAACAATATTATATGATTTTAAAATCATACATAGAGAATCGCCACTTTAGGGTGAAATATGAAGATGAATATTCCGAGCTAAAAAAGATTTCGGCAGGAGTCCCGCAGGGTAGTGTTTTGGGACCTATTCTTTACCTGCTCTACACCAGAGATTTACCTCAATTAAACGATGTTACCATTGCAATATTTGCTGATGACACTGCAGTTCTCTCAGTAGGAGACACTATCGAGGAATCGACAACGAAACTCCAAGAAGCATGTGACAAAATCATAAAATGGACAAAAATGTGGCGTATCGGGCTCAATGAATCGAAATCCACGCATATGAATTTCACCAATCTAAAAGTCAGTTACAAACCTGTAATCATTAACGGTCTGCAGATTCCGTATGCAAATAATGCTAAATATCTAGGGATGACCTTAGATACCAATCTCAGGTGGAAAGAGCACGTTAAAAAGAAGAAAGATGAGCTTAATATCAAATATCGCAAAATGTATTGGCTTCTCGGGAAAAAATCGGAATTGTCAACCGAAAATAAATTGCTATTGTATCAACAGGTGCTAAAACCTGTATGGACTTACGGAATACAGCTCTGGGGCTGTACAAAAAAACCAACACCAAAATAATACAAACTTTTCAAAACAAAGTGCTACGTGGTATAGTTAAAGCTCCGTGGTACATTAGGAATGATGACCTTCATAGGGACCTAAATATCCCGACGGTCCAAGAAGAAACAAAAAAAATTTGCAGTAATTCATGGACAACGTATCTATCAACACGTAAATGAAGAGCTTCGTGGTATGTTGGACACTTCACATGCAGTAAGACGATTGCAGGGAACGAAACCAATTGATTTAATGGATTAAGGACACCAGAGCAAAGACTACTTCAGTAAATAACCTATAAATGGAGCTGGCCAATGGGCCTCTTCTCATTCACAAGTGACTAAATTAAGAAAGAAAAATTACTAGATGAATTGTATTCAGTTGTAATAATTTAAATAAAAAAAAAAAAATTTTTTTCAAATCAAACTCATACGTCGAACAACATATAGATTCATTCAGCTTGTGTCGTTTTGATATGGCTAGTTTTACACTTAACTGTGTGACTGTACTAATAATATTATTATTGTTAAAACTTAAGTACAAAAATATGTTTGTACATAATTTGTACATAGGGCTGTAGAATTCTGCAATTATATATTGATTAACCGGATTTGTATGGATCGAAAATTAATTGTGATGGTATGGATTATATAATTTTGGTTGGGGGAAGTCAACGAAAAAGAAAAATTTTGGATGATCGGGAGTTGTACTTAACCATTGTGACCGAGCAGTACGCTCAATATAAAATATAGATAACTAAAATATACACTGAACAAGAAAAAAATATAATAAAATTTTGTGGGTATTTTTCGTTAAATGAAAATTCAGTTGAATTGCAATAAACATTGATACAAAAAGAAAAACTTTAATACAAAAAAATGAGTAACAGTGAATAATTAAAACTAAATATAAATAAAGTGAGAACTAATATTTCGTGCACGAACAGTTAAAGCAAAATAAAATAAGAATGATAACAGTGTTTAATGATATGCATGTACGACATCATATCAGTGTATGGACATTAGTTATCCTAGATAACTTAATAATAATAATAAATAATAATAAATTATCCCGACGACCTATTACCCCTCCCAACCGCGCGCGGGGAGTCTCCATCTGTATTATTATTATTTTTTTGAGTATAATTCAAGTGAATTATAAACAAGGATATCGAGATGCTTAACCAGAGAAATTAAAAAATTGGATTTTAAAGCGGCAAAAAAAAAGTCAAATGTGATTATAAATAGATAGCTAAATGAATAGTTAAGCAAGATAATACCCGTCGCAGACGGCAGGAAAACGGAAGTCGAGTCTGCTTAGTACAAACAGATTTGATAGATTTTAAAAAATTTAAATAGTAAAAGATAAAGTCAAGCAAAATAAAATGACACAAAAAAACAAAAAACAAAAAACAAATAAGTTAAATAAAATATCAAACTATAGTCAAGAAAAATAAAGACGTTTTTTCAACATACGTTTTGTCATATTGTAATCGATAAGATGGCAGTGCTGATTAGCTTCGTACAACATTCTAGAGACGGGCTCATTTTTTCCGTAATCAGTTCGATGAGGGTCGATTCTAAACATAGGTACTGATCTTAAATCCCGAGAATTTATATTTAGATTGATTTTACCTAACAGAGCAGAAGAATCGATACCCCCAGTTAGTATTTGATGGATGAAAGCCACGTACGCAACAACTCGGCGTTTACTAAGTGATTGTAAATTAATTAGCTGCAGACGATCTTGATATGGAGGCAGGTTAAACATGTCCACCCATGGTAGTCCGCGTAAAGCAAAGCGAAGAAATCTACGCTGGACTGCTTCAATCCTCTTAATGTGAACCTCATGATAAGGCGACCACACCTGGCTAGCATATTCGAGCAGGGGACGAACGAATGTTGAATAGAGAGCCTTCGTAACATAAGGATCGTCGAATTCTTTCGACCAACGCTTGATGAAACCGAGCGCAGAATTGGCTTGGCTGATAATACGATCGATGTGATGTCTAAAATTCAATTCACTGTCGCAAATGCCCCGAAATCTCGAACAGAACTGGCTCTGGTAACGGCGTCGCTGTTAATGTAATAGTCGCGAGAGATAAGACTGTGCACGTTTTCGAGAGTAGGTGATTGTTTTGCATTTACCCACGTTCAAATCGAGGTTGTTCTTAGCACACCAAGTGGAGAAGTTGTTGAGGTCGCATTGTAATAGGCTCTTATCCGTTGTGTTTGAAATCAGTTTGTAAATCTTCATGTCATCGGCGTATATAGATATGGATGAATTTTTAATCAAACATTCAACGTCGTTAATTGACAAAATGAAAAAATTGGACCCAGATGGCTGCCTTGGGGCACTCCAGATGTTGCTGAGATACGAGCTGATACTGATGACCTGAACAGTACATGGTATATACGCTCTTTTAGGTAAGAGCCGATCCAACGGAGAATTTGGGGAGGAAAACCAAGGGCTTTAAGCTTGAACAAGATGACTTCATGAGAAATCCTGTCGAACGCCTTGCTAAAATCCGTGAAAATGACATCAACCTCATTCCCTGCCTCCAACGTATCTAAAGTTTGTGATGTGAATTCAATAAGGTTTGTTGTCGTGGACCGTGCTTTGAGAAAGCCATGCTGATTGTCGGAAAACAACGGTTTACAATGAAAGTACAGTGAGTCATACACAATACTTTCAAACAGCTTAGGAATACTAGATAATTTCGCAATCGGTCTGTAATTACAAATGTCTGACTTGCAACCGTTCTTATGAATGGGAACTATAAACGAACTTTTCCAAATAGATGGAAAAATGCCAAGTGAAAGCGACTTTTGGAAAAGTGTAGTCAGTGGCTGAGCAAGAATATCACTACAGTTTTTTAGGACGATGGATGGTAGTCCGTCAGGACCGGATGAAAAATCATCTTTAAGTTTGGAAATCTTATGTACCACGGATTCATAATCGATTTGAATAGAAGTTAAGGTTGTTTGAGTACAGTTATTCATATGTGTAAAGTAACCTTCATCGGGCTCAAAACCGCTATTTGTGAAAGCCAAACTGAAGAAGTTAGCAAAATGATTTGCTATGACTTTAGCAAATATAAAAAATAAAATATAGTAAAATATAACTACGATTAATAATACAAATAATATGAATATATATAAAAATATTAATCCGCATACAAATCGTTATACAATACGAATGCAAACGTAGGTGATCAAGGTAAAACCGATCACGCTCAAGCTAATCGCCGTTAAAGTGACCAAGTTAGTTTTCCGTTGGTTACGAAGGTTGCTGATTGTTAATGTTACGACGAGATTTACCAAGGAGGAGACAAAAACTACGATATCGGATCCACAACGCTTCGGATAATCCATACAAATCAAATCGCAAGTTTTTATATTATTATATTTAATACTTTTCTAGTCAGCATTTAATTATTAAGTTAAGAAAATAATTCAAGATAATTTTAAGACTTAGTTTTTTATAAACAAATTATGAATACAAGTATATGTTTAATTGATTCAATGTGGCCAGATTAGTGTTCTTTAGAATTTAAAACATGTTATTATTTTTAATAAAAATTTTGGTAAAAATAAATTAAAAATTTTCTCATTGGCGGGCTAACATTTTTTCTTGTATTTCGTTTATTAGTTTCAATTTTTTTTTTTTCGGTTTTGAATGAATCTATTTTCAATAAAGATTACTTTTATAAAATATTTAGTGTACAAAAAAAATTAATTCTTTTTATTTATTAATGGAAATGGTTGCCTAAATTTTGGTATCATCCGCTGGTGATGTGATCCCGTTTTCTCTCTCTGCAGTATATTCTAAAACCTCTTTGAAATGTAATCAACACAGTGCAGCAATTACTAGCTCTATCTCGGTCCACATAAAACCCTCCCAGCCACTGAAAGCTAGCCGGCTGAAATATGCTGCGTAGATTAGTGGAGGTAGAGTCTGCAACGGGCTATATTTTTATTACAATTAAATGTGGATATAACCTGTTACAGAGTGTCATTTCGAATTATGAAGAAATCATTCATGTTGGATGAAAATGAGATTATAAAATGATTTTTGGATGAATTTTTGGAATATGGCCTACTGGGTTGGAATTCGGTCATTCCTTAACCGATTATCGATTGTGATGGGCTTGAGTATGTTGGAAAAAGTTCTAGAATATGGCCAGCTGGGAACACAGTCATTTCTTACCTGATTATGATAAGATTGGTATGTTTGATGCAAATAAGCGAAGCCTAGTAAGCCTAGAAGACAGTCGTGTTTCTGTTTTCTTGTCTAAAATCAAAATATTTAATTTTTTGGATTAATTTTGATTTTGCGGCTTTCTCCATTGGATTTTGGCTTTTAGGATTTGTTCAATTAATAAGTATCGCTCCTCTTACATATTTTTCTGTTACCTTTATTATTTGGCTTCTCTTTATTTGTTTCTTTTTAGATTTTAACACTTGGAGTCATGTGACCTTGGTTTATCTACCTTTGAAGAGGATAGTATTTATTTATTTGAATTTTTTTGCATGTAAGTATTGTTTGTTGAAGTGCGCCACGACCACGACACGCGATGCCCACCGAGACTATTTCTTTACCCTCGGTTCTATTAAAATCTATGCTTCGGACTAGGTCCAACATGTTTAATGTGGTTAGTTTGAATGTTCAGAGTCTAATTTTAAATATTGACAAACTTCGTCATACTTTTAACGGGGTTCCAATTGATGTTATTTGTTTATCGGAAACATTTTTGTCATCCAATATTTCCAATTCTGCGTTGGCCATTAGTGGCTATAATTTGTTCAGGGTTAACGGATAGAGTTATTCCACTGGTTAGTTATGGTGGGGTATGCATATAAGTTAACGAGCATATTAAATGTAGTGTTGTATCGGTACCCCCCTCAATTTCTCAAAGGCTCGTTTCTGACTTTGAGTTTCTTTTCTTAAATGTTTTCGTGAAGAAGCGGAAATTTCTTTTTAGGTGTGGTTTATAATCCTCCTAAAACGAACAAGAGGTCTTATGCTCGATTTAAAAAATCCCTTTTAGACATTGAGTGTCTTTTTAGTTATTTTTCCAGTCGGTATGATGAGGTTTTCATTTCGGGTGATTTTAATTTTGATTTTTCTCAAGAGACTTTATTTTCTCGTAGCTATTTAAATATCTTAAGTAGCATTAACCTTTCGGTTTATAATACTGAAGCGCCCACCCACGCTACGGCAAGTGGTTCTTATTCGCTCATTGATCACGTTGTTGCTTCTGCTGATAATTTCATTTGTTTTTTCAATCAATTGTCTCTTGGTATTGGCTCTCATCATGATCTTCTTAAAAGTTTCAGCTTTAGGGATTTTTCTAAAATTGATGAATCTCACCTTTCATCAACTTGTGGCTCTATTTGTTCGGACATTTTTTCTCTTTGTACTTCTACCGATCAAATTGACAATTTAATTCCTATATTAATTATGTATTTAATAACTGCGTTCCTATCATTACTGTTTATTTTAGACCTAGATCCCCCCCCCTTTGGGTGATGCAAGACATTTTGAGTGCTATTTCTGTTCGTTTTTCCAAATATCGTCTTTTATCCTAAGATATTTTGGCGTAACGTACGCAACTTGGGCCTTGGTAGTTGTAAAGGGGCTGCTTCTGTAGATTTCAAGGCTAATAATTTTAACCTTTATCTAATTAATTCACACTCATGATATTTCTATTATTGATTTAGTGTCCGTCGAACACCTTAATTCTTTTTCGTTTACAAATATATCTACTGTTGATTTGCATTCTGCAAATACTACTACTGGTATGGTTAGTTTGAAATTACTTAAGCGCATTTTTCCTATTGTATCAAGGTACTTGTTACATATTTTCAATTTAATTTTAACGACCTCTTCATATCCCGCTCAATGGAAGATGGGTAAAATTAGTCCTATTCCTAAAATTAGCAATCTTTCTGAGCTTTAGTTTAGTTCGATAGCTTTAGTTTGCTGGGTCTTTTTCAATCGGGTTTTAGAAGGTTCCACGGCACTACCACGGCTTTACTGAATGTTTGTGATGATATTCGTCGTAGCATGAGTAAAATAGAAATGACTTGTCTTACTCTGTTAGATTTTTTTTAAGCGTTTGATTCAATTAATCACCAAATTTTGTTTAATAAGCTTATTTCAAACTTTAATTTTTCTCTCTCTGCTGCTAAATTGATTTTAGAGTCTATTTCGGGTTGCTTTCAGGCGAGTTTCTGAAAGTGAAATATTGGTCTTACAAAACATACTAGATGCTCTCATGCCAGTAGAAGCTGCTGTTATGGAACTCAGCAAAAATAGTGCGACTCTCATCACAGCAGAAGGCGTTTATAAATTGTTGTTTAATAAATTTTCTGAAATGGAATCAGAAATAAGTAGGGGAGTCGCGATTGATCGTCGAAGGAGAAAGACGTGTTTTTGTCTTTCTTTCTTAATAAATAAAAAATTAAATTAAATTAAAATTAAAATTTGTGTTTCTAATGTGTTTGTGTTATGTAAAAATTAATAAATAAAAGTGATATAATGATATTGTGCATTATTTATACATGGAGACTTGTATATTATTGTGTAACGGTATATACATTGCACGATCCACCGAAAATGTGGTTTTGCAAGGTATATGACGTTTTATATACAAATTTTTACTGTGTCTATGTATGGGTAATCGAATGACGCACAATATATGAGTCAGGGAAGTTATCTTTTTCATTTAATTTTTATATATTTACATATTTTTTTATATATATTACATCAATACCAATACATAATATATTGGTATTGATTACATAATAATTATATTTATATTTACTTTCCGCTTGTGCCTGTGTGTAAATGGTTATTACATAAAAAAACAGACTAGATTTTTATACGATCGTGTAATTAAAGAATTTTCATGGATTTTGAATGTTTTTTGTTGTTGCTCTCCTGAGTGAATATCATAGTATGTAATTATGTATTGTGTATTGTGTCATTGTGTGTAAATGGAAAAAATCTTTTCGTAAATAAAAACGAAACAAGGTGTAATGAAAAATAAAAAAAAATTTGTAGAAGCTTTACAGTTACAAGTTCGTAATTGTTATCCTTGTAGAGTATACTATCGTTTCTTGTTAGTTACATATTATCAGTGCCTATGTATGTGTATACGGCCGTCTTTTTCATTATATACGCTTTGTATGTATGCGGGCCCAAATGATGTGAACGCGGGGTACACTTTCATACGAATGCTATGCGGGTTTTCTGTTCAATTTTTTTTTTTGACTTTATTTGTCTGTGTCTCGTGGTTGCGGCGGGGAATTGAATTTTCATTCCCCTGAGCACGAGCTTTGTTTGTTTTTCATTGTTTTTGGTGGATAGTTTTTTGATTTTGGGGTGGATTTCATTTGGAATTTTACCATTTTCCGGCGTGCTGCCTTTTATTTGTTGAACGTCGTATGACGCACGATTCAAGGTGTGTGTGTGTGTGCAGGAGGAGTATTCAACAATCAACCATAGTGCCTATGTTTGTACATAAACGCAGTGATTGTTGAATGCTCTTCATCCATGCACACGGGCTTTGAGTCGTGTGTTGTACGACGTTCAGCGAATGAAGGGCGGCATGCCGGAGGGTGGTGGGGTTCCAGGTGGAATCTGCCTTAGAATTGAAAGACAGTTTACCGGGGGTAGTGGGGAGTGGATGGGGTTCGTGCTCGGGGGAATGAAAGTTTGATTTTTTGTCGCGGTTGCGAGGTGTAGATGGGTAGGGTCAGGGAAGAGATGTTGAGCGGAGGATTTTCATAGCATTCGTATGAGGGTGTTTTTTCGTGTTTGCGTTGTTTGGGCCTGCATACATATAAACCGTATTTTTTATATTTTTCTTCTACTTGGCCGTATACATACACGCAGTGATATTATTATTATTTTTATATATGTACATGTATATACATATTTATGTATATTTTTTGATTATTTAAATACACGTATCCCCCGATTTACACGGACTTTTTTTTTTGACGGTTTGAGGAAGCAAAAAATAAATATTGTATTTTAAGTTTTTGTTTGTTTTTTCTATACTGTTCTATATATTTTACGTTAAAGTGAGTGAATTGTTAGCCCTTATGTGAGTGAGGAAGAAATGTCTTGGTTGAGTGACTGGGATACGGTACATGCATTTTGTATGGAAACTAGTTATTTATAATTTTTGTTGTGCAATTGTGAAATGTACCTATAACGAAGAACATTCTTTAAATAGACCAACGTGTCACATCGGTGAAATGGATTATCGATGGTAGTGTGGGATGTTGGTTGATTTTTTGCAATAAATGGAAATGTAAACCTGAATCAAATGAGATAGATGGTGCTAACGGCGAAATACATTGACATGTAACACAGAACTATAAAGTAATTGCGTACAATTTCTTTCAATTATCGTGTAAGGTGCACTGGTAGGTGCACTGGTACCTAACTCGTACATCGAAGCTGCTTTTTGCTCTCACGTTTGTCCGAGTTGTAAAGTTTCTCATTTTTGAGTGTGATCGTAGTCTGCCAATTGAACTAGGAAGAAGTTCTCATAAAATTTGAAAGTTTTATTGTGACTGAGACATACAAAAATGGACGTCCAAGAGTGCAAAGGGTGCAAAGGTGGCCCGTCGTCCATGTTAGGGTTAGAAACTAACGATGGTTTACTAATTCTGTTGTATTCCTTAGATTTTTCCTTACGGTTTTTCTTATAAGTGTCTCGCTTTCGATTTGCATGATGTTCTGCGGAACCATTCTGCCGTGTAAATGACAAGGATTGGTTTTTGTGGGTGTCAATCACAACAATCTCTTGGATTGTTTTCGTCCGAAAAAAACACTGTACCTGTGGTATGGTAAAATGATAAATCATTGATGCGTTATCGGAAGCAAGTAATTGATATGTTATATAGTTTGTGTTTTGTCGAATTGTGATGCTTCTTTCAGGGGGAATTCCGATTTAACTGGGATCCATTAAAGTTTGGCAGACATTGCAGCCTGTCATTTTTAACATACACATTTGAGTGTGGTGGACTTTGAAGGAAAAAAAAATCTTTTTCTGGTAAAACAAGGATATAATAGGATGCCCAATATGTGAAATCATTTTCAAAAATGATTTCCCCTAATAATTTCGTGACCCTCTAAAATAATCAAATTAATTCTGTTTTTTTATCAATAATGAGATCAGGAATATTTTTCAGAGTGGCTCTCTTGTGATTCTTATTTTGAGCGTAATAATAATAATTTAATGCATGTATTTATTAGACATAGTCTTTTTTATTGTTGTGTTACGGTCACTGGTTCAAACCTCGTATTGGTCCTAAAATTTATTCGAAAAATAAAGTATATTCAATATGCTAGGGGAGGGAGACCATATATGAATGGATCCGCATATCTTTGAATTTTTGAGGCGAAAATATATCCTGAAATAATTTGTGGGGAAAGGTTTATAGTGCTGCTTAAAATTCACGAGAATGTTGTTTGTGATATACTCGAATTCCCAAAAGATGGAATCACAAGGAGAATATAACTACATATTACGTATCAATTTTCAGACAAAATACCCTCCTCATCTTCATGGTGAGTCGAAGGAAGATACTCAACGGAATCCAACTAACTTTCTAACTTTACATAATATAATAATTATACTAACACACATGGTACACTTATGAGGAGAAACATCGATCTGTATTGTGGATAAACGACAGTTCGCTCAAGTAGATTTTCTCATAAGTTAGAACATTTAACACATCCTTATCCTGTAGTACAAGAGACCCTCGCAGGTTCAGGATTCCTAGTCAGTTCGGGCACCGAATCGTGTCTTATGTCGCAGATTTCCTCGAATAATTAGGTGATATTCGAATGCAGTAGCAGTAGTATGCATGTGCTCAAGAAATTCAGTTGCTGCGTTATTCGGGAAAATTTGTGATCATCTAGACATGGGCATACGTTGCATGAAGTATGTTATAGATCACCAGCCTAACAGCTGCCCTGCGTTGTAAACATCTTATCTTTATCTTATCTTATCTTATCTTATTTCGGGTTGCTTTCAGGCAGCCTTTTATGACAATTCTTTTTCTGACTACTTACCTGTCTTTTCTGGCGTTCCTCAGCGGTCGGTTATTGGTCCTTTACTGTTCTCAATGTATATTAATGACAATGCACGTTCCTTCTTTTCATATATTTGCTGATGATGTCCAAATATATAGGAGTAGCCGCTTAGATAATGATTCCATTCACTCTAATATTTCTTTAATTAACGATGATTTGGAAAGAATTTATAATTGGTCATTATCTAACCGACTCGCTCTTAATGCTAGTAAATCCCAGTATAATGGACTTATAAAAAATCTATAGATACTTCCTCTTTTCCTGGAATTTTTCTCGATGGTTATTTAATTCCATTCTTTAATACAGTTAGAAATCTATGGTTAATTTTTAATAAAACTCTTACTTGGGGGTGATAATTTGATTAAAGTAAGTAAAATGGTTTTTGGAATGCTTAGGTGTTTGTATAAAGTTGTAGGGTTCACTGATAGTAATTTTAAAAAGCGTATGTTCCTCTCGCACCTTCTTCCTCATTTTCTTTATGGTGATGTTGTTTTGTTTGGAATACTTCAGGATAATATGAATGTTCTCCAAAGATGTTCAAATATGATCACATTTCTCCCTTTTTAAATTTGATCTTTGGCTGTAGTTTGGTTGAGTTTTATGAACTTCATGTACGAGTATGTCTTTTTATTTTTAAGCTTCCCAGAACGAGTCAACCTCTCTATTTATTTAATAAGTTATTGTTCAGTAGGTCCCATTTAGGGGTTAGGGGTATTTCTCTTTGTCCCGTTAGGGGTATTTATCTTTGGAAATCGATTCCATTAGATATTAAGAGGTCAGCGTCGCCTAAATATTTTAAAGCGTATTATTTAGCGTGGCGCGCTTGAATGATAATACAAGTAGTACTATTTTTGTAATTATTTTTTCATTTGTATTATTTTTGTATGCAGTCTTTAAGTATTCACTTCTTGCAATGTTCTCTGTAACAAATGAGCTTGAGCTCAATACGGAGAGTACTAGCATAGAGCGAATTTGTTTTTTAGAAAAATTTGAGGTGTTTATGCCTAATGGAAGTATTTTTTTATTTTTTTTTGTGGTTGTTGTTCTTCATTTATATTACTTCCATATGTGTTTTTCCTTTACCAAAATTGTAATGCCAATGAATAAATAAATAAACAAATGGGATTCAAACGTTTAGAGGAAGTTGTGAAATTTTACCACCTGGGACGGAACTCAGCTACTTCTTAGCCGATTTTGATGGGATAGAGTATGTTGGCTGAAAATAAGATTCTATAATGAATTTTGGAAGAAGCTTTGGGACCTGGAAAGGAACACAGCGATTACATGTATACAAACTAAAAGCGAGTTAAACAACGTTTACGAGGCCACCCTAACACATTTGCCATGATGACAAAATTGAGAACAGAATCTAATTAATGGGTTTTTTTTTTTTTTTTTTTTTTTTAGATAGCCAAGGAATTCGTCATCGACTACGGCCTATGAAAACACCCCTTGTGGCTCACACTATAGCAGTCGCCATGACTAAAATTCTCGAATTGCAGTTTGATTTAAGGACCTATCAGCGTTTTCAGCAGAACGTTCCCTTGACCTGCAGGAGGTTATCGCCACTTTTTTTTTCTTTTTTATGTTTTAATCTATGCAATCTGTTCTGGGGCCGAAGCACTCCCGACTCTTTCGCGGTTCGCTTTTTACTTGGACGTGTGTTGACTTATAATAAAGTGCTTTCAGATGTCCCAAATGCGGTGATCATGATTAATAAAATCAACTTTAATTTTATTTCAAAGAGTTCAACATTTTTTATTCTTTGGTTTTAATTTTGCTCAACATGTTGACACAAAAGTGCCTACTAGTACATACATCTGAATTTCAGAGAACCATACTTATTTCTAGGTTACACACAAAACATTTTATACCGATTTTTAACTTTCATTACCTACGTATACCAAAAATTCCTTGGTTGTGCCGATCTACTATGATATTACATAAATGATTATAAAAAAAGCTCCAAAGAGCTATAATACACTAATCTCACGGTAATGTCGCTCATATACGGTAATTTTAATTCAAACTTTGTATTATTTATACTCATGATATGGAAATAGGATTCTCAAGGGTAGCGCCATTTATCGACAGTTCCATTTCGGATTTCGTCATACACAAATTTTAATATAGTTGTTTATAATTTTGACCGATCTCTGTTCCTGGTGGGTTTATTCCAAAATGTCTAACAAAGTTTTTTTAAAATCCATTTTCATTCAACATACCCAATCCTATACTAATCGGGTAAGAAATACCTGCATTACGCCGCAGTGGCACTATTCTGTCTTTATCTGTCTGCATTTTTGTCTAAACTATATTTTTCTCGTCTACTGTTGGAGTTGGTTTGATTTCAGAAAAATATAAGTTAGACAAAAATGCTATGCAAATATTTTTCACAATACCATATTCCCAGGGAAAGCCGGAATAGTGCCACAGGTGGCCATATTCCAAAACTTGTTCTAAAAATCATTTTATATCATTATCATTTTTTATAGGATCCATATTATCTCAAATGTACACTTAACAGTTGGTGGAAGTTTTCCTAGGACATGGGACAATTTTATGGAAAATCGCTTACAACGTTAATTTATCGTTTTGCGAATGGAGCATACTAAACACGTTTAGCCCATATATAGTAACTTTTCACCTTAGTCATTACAACTATTCTAGGAATTTAAATTTTCTGTTAGTTTAGATTTTTATCGTTTAATACGAATAAAGTATTAATACGAATAAAGTATACTACACTTATAAAGATATTTAGGATTTAACAAAATATTCACAATTGTGTACACAAGCGTGAAGTTTTTCCTAAACCTTCAAAATTTTAATTTTTAGGATAGTTTAGGAAATAGTTCACGGAAATAACATCACATAAATCCAGATAATTTTCCTCTCTTTTGTTTTGTTTTATTAGGGACACATTGATGCTTATCACGATCAAAGGCATTCCAGCCGTTTATAGCCGAAAAGCTAGGCCGAAGTCAGACTGTTGTGCTAAATTATTTGAGAAATGCTGTAAACTAAATGCTGAAACGGCAAATAAATGTAAAATAGTTTGGATTGCCTCCAATTTTGCTGTATCGTATGACATGGAATAACCAGCGGTACAAAGACGTGTTTTCGGATGAAAAACATTAAATTTGGACGGACCCGATGATTATAACTAATATTTCCATGACCTACGCAAGCTAGTTCTCAATCATCATCACACCAGGGAGCGCGGAAGCTATTTCACACTATGGTGAGATTAAGTTAGCTTTTCATAATCAAAAAATGACACCAAATTCGTATTTGTCTATTTTGGATTCAGCATTTCGAAAATTCCAACATTCATTCGGACCACTGAAATGGATTTATCCGCAAAATGACGCCCCTATCCGTACTCTCCTGAGATACATATTATGGAAAACGTTTGGGGATGGATTTCTCACAAGATTTATGAAAGGGATAGGCAGTATAATGATAAGGAGACGCTTAAAAAAGCCATCAACGCTGCTTGGGTCGACATTTATTTGAATTATTTATTAAGTCGCTGATCGTATAGCAACGAATTTAGAATGTTTGAGTTGATTAAAAATGGAGGCAGCGCTCATTATTAAAATAACTAAGAAAATGTATTGTTATAAATAAATAAACTTAAAAATTAAAAACAAAAAAAAAGAACATTTCCATAGACAAATAGAAAACAAAATTTTATTCTTTTGATTAATGATGGAATTATCTACCTTTCAGTATAGAAAAAATAGCGATAGAAATCAAAAGAGATGAATATCGGGACTGTAGATCATTACAAAGTGTTTGAGTGACACATTAAAAAAATTGGGAAGTTATCGAAGGGATTATATTTTTGCAAATAGCAAAAAACCATTTAACACTAGTTATTTCTAGGCGCAGTACTAGTTTTGTATTAATTATTGGTGACAATTGCTGTTAAAATTGCACCCCTGTCGGAGTGCAGAACTCCTGGACCTATCCATCTTCCATGCTATAGGACTATAGGCTAGCCCGTACACAGATTTTAAAGATATAAAAACAAACTATTTTCATTAACAGAATTTTGAATAAAACACTCAAATTATGAAATTATCACTCAAATTTTAAATTTTCTTTTATAAGATTTGGTTTTGCAGTGTAATACACATACATTTGTAAGGTCGGGGATTAAATCAGACCCGTCTATACAACATTCAAATTAAACATAACAACCAGATCACGCAAAATAATCAAAAGATTTTAATAAAAATCCTGTAGAACACCACGCCAAAAAAATACTCATCCATCCCATAAACAATATTTTCTTTTTCATATTGTGTCATAACAGCTCAATACTTTGTAGAAGTCATCTAAACTGATATTTTGTATATGCATAATCTTGCTACCCACTACAAATTTATTTATACTCAAAGATTATAATTTTCCACCTTTAATTACCGGCAGCTATATGAGTCTTCTTATCCTATTTTTCTTATTAACAATTTAATTTTCATGTTATTAGACAGCAAGAAGATTGATTTAATGCTTTAATTTACGGTCTACAAAACATACGTACTATATACTACTACCTACATAGAGGAGTAAACAGTGCACGACGAACTAAAAAAAAGCTTGTTGAATAAAAATGTAACATGATAAAAAGCTTAGCAAAGAAAATAATTTTGGTTTAGTACAAAAAAAACTTCGTCTACTATTCTGTAGATGGCACGATGATTTTTTTTGGTAATTAGAGCTTTTTAGTACGAAAAATACAATAAAACTTTCCCCGCCATTAAATTACCATTATTCTGTACAATTTAAGATTTTTGTAATCTTTAAGGATTTTTTTTTGGTTTAGTTTCGAAATAATGAGAATTTTATATACTGACATGATACGTTGCATAGTACTAAAATATGAGACTTTTGACTTCGAAAACAAATAGATTTTTTGTGGATTTTTTCGTAATATACACACATGTATATACAGTTAAATCTAGATGTAAGATATCATAATACATGTCTTTATTACATAAAATATAAAATAGATTTTGATTTTTATATAAGACGATAAGACACATACAAATATTGGCTGAGGTTAAGGATAAAATTCGTACTTAGATGAATCCCATACATGTTTTACTTAATCAATCTCACATTGTTCAGTTGGGTGAATCGAGAAACTGCAATCTTTAAACTTGTGTTGCTAAAGCCACATCTCAATTTTCCCGCGCATCACAATTTTTTTGTTATATGAATCAAGTATGATGTAATTGTATCAATCCTAAGAAAATAAAACTCTGCCAAAAACACAAATACAACCGTAATATGAAACTTTTTATGATTTTCGATTTAATGGTAATAAATCTTTTCACATTTAAGTGATTTATTAGACTACATTTTCATTTCAATTTTTTTTAATCAGTTTTGAATTATGATATTCAATAATAATAATATGAACATATCGTCTAATGTTATAAATGTTTACCGAGGTGGGGTGGTACCAATTTGGGTGATTCAACATTTTCATCATTATAAAATCTTTTTTGATATTGGTTGGGGGGAAACAAACATTATTTATCTGATTTTTGCTACTTGTTGTGTGGTGTAATTGTATCTCACTAATAATTTATAATTTAGTACATGAAAGCGTAGAGGTGTGTAATTGAATCAGCCAGTGATTTATTATGATTTTATTTAAGTCATCATCTTGATTTATTTTTACTTTTGACCCTTTAAAATACCGCCATTAGAATATTCATTTTATCCGTTGTAACTAAATTCTAGTCTTGAAATGAATTATCATCCACGGACAATCATTGTTTAATCTAGTAAAATATCTTTCAAAACAAGAAATAATACGATGAGCTTTGCGAATAATTAAAAATACAAGTTGAAACAAAACCAGCACCGCGGCTCCTGAACATGCAATCAATGATACTGTATAAGATACAGAGATGATATTACCGATACTAAAGTACTTTTTTCGACCCTCAGGCAAGAATAACAAAATGCAATCCTTTGGATTTCGTCTAGTAATGGGTGGTCCATCCATCTAGCGGTTGCAATTTTAACTACCGGTTATTTCGAGTCTGGCAACACTTACATCATTCGTGTTATGACAGAAAATTAGTATAATGCTTAACATTTACGAAATGAGTCGCTTTACGCTTGAACAAAATTGGGAAATATTGAAAAGTTTCTTTCAAAGTGGTTAGTCTTCTACCCAAAGTGTAAGAAATTTACGTGGAAAATTCAGTAGAAGTGACATTCCTATACAAGGCAATTTGTAGATAAATTTGTGCAGCGAATTCGTGAAACCGGATTTGTAATAGATAAACCAACGGGAGCACGTGGATTTACAGCCGACAACATTGAAGCTGTTGCCAGAATATGTCTGATCATTATCAATTCGTGTTCAAAAATTGAACATTTCACGCAGTTCTGTAATGAGTTTTTGGTTCGCCAATTAGGCTGTGGAACGCTTGAGCATTTTACCGGAAAACCATTTTTGCGACGAAGTTCATTTTCACTTCGGAGGTTACGTCAACAAGCATGTATAAGAAGTTGGCCCGAAATTTCCATCCCGAAAAGACTTTTTTCCATATAATGTGTGTCAGTTGAAAATATATTCATTTTCAAATTTCCTGGTGCCGAACACAACTGAAGAATGTATAGAAATTGGTTTTTGGGATGATCAATATTCACCATCAATCCTCGTGATTTTCAAATGGGCGCCTGAATATAAGTTCTATGCACATTGGCACACCTAACTCCGTATGTCAAGGGAGGGGTCATCTCTGTGTTCGGCACCAGGAAATTTGGTAATGAACATATTTTCATCTGAAGAATGTATAGAAAATAGTTTTCGGGATGATCAAGAAAGTAGATGTAATTTATTAATAGATTATGTGAAGCTTTTTTTCTGCAAACAGTAATATAATTTTACAATTTATTCGGGCTAAGTATTAATTTTTTTTCTTAAATTTAACAATACAATTTTCGGTATGGAATTATTTTTATGTGATTTAGCAAAGACACACACTATATGGAAAAAAGCCTTTTCGGGATGGAAATTTCGGGCCAATTTCTTATACATTCAACAAGCAAAGTTTACGCATTTGGAGCTCAAAAAATCCACACGTAGTCATAGAGAAGCCGATGCATTCACAACGAGTGACTGTTTGGTGCGGATTTTGGAAAAACGGCATCATTGCTCCATTTTTTTTAAATGAGCAAGGAGCCGCCCTTACAGTTAATGGGGAGCGTTACGCGTATTTATTCTCGGAAAATTTGCGTCAAGATAAACTGATTAATTAAATAATACTTATTATTGCTTGAGGGTGGGCGTGACATTTCTTAAAATGTATCAATATAAATGTTTTTTTCTTTATATAAAAATTATTTAAATTCACATTTAAGTTAAGATGAATTGGACCCAAACCGCTGGTAACTTGGTCTGTACGATCATCAAATATAGGGATTAAGATTATTCTTATTGCGACACAGAGCTTCCATTCCAGGTCTGCTCTAACCAAATTTTTACAATTAAACGTTTAATTATTTTTGTTTCTAGCGTTGCGAAATTTCATAGAAAAATCGACAATTTTCTACTTTTTTAGTTAAGATTTGTCCTAATCACAAAAAAATTACAATTCGTGTTTTCTGAATTGGGATCCCCGCGTCAAAATTTGTCGAAGGAAACATATTTTAATTCAAAGGGGAACTTGTTTCGTTCGAAGGGGAAGTTCAATGCCTTGAATGCAGGGCGAATGTTCGAATGCGACTGTTTTTGCGAATATTTAGAATCACGCTTTTCCCCCAATCAAATTGTACCCATAAAAGATAAAATATTTTTAACTTAAAGCAAAATATTCGCAGACGACCAACCTAATCATAGAAAAATAAATTATGAGCTACATTGTGTCCAATAAATCGGTGGAAAAGCGTGATTCAAAATATCAGCGCGCAAATTCGCACTTGAACAGTCGTCTTCAGTCAGTGCTTTGTCGGGAATAATTAGACACGCTTCTTAATAAAAATGAAGTAAGCTGATAGTCGTTGTTTTTTATTACTCTAAAACGAACACACAAAACAAAATTCAAAAAAATAATAAGCAAAATTTTCCTTATTGGACAAAAATAAATAAATTTATTCATACGATAGTTATTCATTGCAGTCACAATCTCTACTTTTAAAACCACAAATTTCAACAAATTTTTTTTGTGGTTTTAAAAGTGGAGATTGTGACTACAAGTGAATAACTATCGTACGAATGGAAACCACGGCGAGTCCTCAGTGCAAGAATTTATTCATACAATTGTATCTCTGCGTTAAAATTTAAAGCGAGAAAAACATTTTTTATTGCACAGGGGAACACAATACGTGTGATAGGGTAGATTTGTTTGTACGATAGGGTATTTTGGTCCGCCTTCAAGTTATCCCAGACTTTCATACCACGATTCTTTCGGCTGTCTCGAGCCAATGCCTTCTAAACTACTGGCCGCTTACACCAAATGATGACGACACGCTAAGTCGACGTTGTTGTTGCTTTCTCTAGTTGCTTTGTTAGTGTAAATATCTTAAAATTACTATTGCGCAGTCTCGGTTTAGACTTAAATTGACGTCATGTGCGAAAAATGAGAGTAGTAAAAGGTCAGTAGTTTAGAAGGCATTGCTCGAGCCCAAGTAACAAATCTCGTAGATCGTGCGAATCACCACAATTCAAATAAACTTGACACGGGAAAAGCACTTGTACCGTTTACAAATAAAAAAATCTACCACTCTCTCTCTCTCTCTCTCTAGCATTTACATCCCATGAAGGGATTTTGCCGCCCGCACTATGGTCCTCCATCCGTCTCGGTCCATCGCTCTCGTCCTCCAATTTCGGCATCCTAATACGAGTAGGTCTTGTTCGACGTCGTCACGCCAGCGCAGTCGGGGTCTTCCTCTACGACGTACTCCGGCTGGTTGTTGATGGAGCACTTTGTACATCATTCGTTGTTGTGGAGACCTTGCAACGTGGCCGAGCAACCTCACTCGATTAGATTTGATGAAGCCGATAATATCCCTACCTCCGAGAAGTTGCTTTATTTCGTGGTTCATGCGAAAATCTACCACCCAAAGATTTAAAAGGTTCGCAAATTTGCTAATTTATACATATTCTAGACTCCAATGCTCATCTGCGGTGCGAGTAGGAGAATCAGTTAGTCGTGAGAATTCACGCTATGTAAATTTGACATTAGCGACACGGAAAGCGTATCGTTTCCGTTGAAAAATAGAGCAATTCTCCGCAAATTAATTAAATTAGATAAGTTCTAGACTATTATAGCAATCGACCGTGCGAGTATGTGGACTCGCCTATCAATGGAGTCCTCGCTTTGTAAATCTGAGTGAGAATTGTACGATATTCTACGGATTTGAGCACCGAAAATCTGTCCGGGATTGGTGGTAGGTAACGTTCTATTGAAAGGTCCACCGATCTATCATTACCAATATTTTAAGTACTATTGTTACGAGTACATGATCGTAACAAGCGCTGTTTGTATTTTATTCCCCTCGGTTTGTGTCCTCACTTTCGGAGTTGTTTAATGTTTGTACACGTCGTGGTGATGGCGCGAGGGTGAGAAAGATGATGGGAGAGAGAACAATGTACATCGGGTGTGTGCAAAGTCCCTCCAGGCGCAAAAATGTATACACTTAAATGTGCGGTTTACGAAAAGTTTACGCACGTTGATTTTGATACCACACTACTACACGTATACTTAATTTCTATTATCACATATTACAGTATATTTTGCTTTCTTTGCATATTTTATATTTTAAAGAGTCGTAGTTTAAGTTTTTGTATGCAATAAATTTATTCGTGATTAATCATATTATATTGTTGGTCGAACTTTTACCTTAAAATAAGGACGTTCATTTGTTATGCCTCAGTAAGAGCATTTCTGTTAGGTAAGAAAAATTGTGTAGCTTCATGCTTTAAATTTGTAATTAGCTTTTTTTGTATTTCAGGTATGAATAGTCATTTGGAATAATACAGCTAGTAGACTAAATGTACGATAAATTGCTATTTAGAACATAGGATTTAATAATATGCGAGTTTTTGATGTGATAAAATATTTGTGAATTAAAATTAAATACATGTAATTACTTTATGCGGCAGAATTAAAAGTCCTTTTGAAATTAATTTTATTATTATATTATATTAATTAAGATAGATTTTATTTAAATAAATACAAGATGAAAATATTGTTGGTTTTTTTATTTGACAATAAAGTAATTCCGACGAATTACCCTGCATCCCCAATAGAATTTCTTATGACTTTTTACTTACAGAAAAGTATGAAAAAAAAACTTGACAAAAAAAATATTTTGTTGTCAAGATTTTTTTTCATACTTTTATGTAAGTAAAAAGTCATAAGGAATTCTATTGGGGATGCAGTGTTAAACCGAGCGTAAAAGTCACACGCAGGTGACTCGTCAAAGATACGCAAATACGGCTCATAAATGTTACGTTTTTGTCGTACACATTATGAACAGTTTATAGACACTCACACATAGAAAAGTCTTCGCTAATTTGTTTCACTTCTCTTGTGACAAAAATATACTTTACGTACCACATCCGTACCTTTTATGCGTAACGTTTGCGAATACTTTAGTAGAGCTAAGTCTTCGTAAACCGTACGTTAATGTTACGCCTGGCCTAGAGGGGTAAAACGTTTTGGAAAAAAATGTTTTTCTTATATGTCTCTCTTTTTTATCAACGAAAATTTGATATAAAGGAGAGACAGAGAAGAGAGATTAATTTCTTCTAGAACGTTTTGCTAGCTGTGCGCAGTGTTACCAGATTGGAAGTTTAAACTGAATTTGCCAGTTTTTTTTACCAAAGTAAGTTTTTAAGTTTGTTTTTCAGAGAATAAGTTTTTAATATTTTTATTTCACTGACTCAAAATTGAGTAAAAATCTATAAAATAAATGGTATTTATATAAAGAAATAATTTTTATAAATATAACATGCACAATATCTATATGCACAATGCACACCGTTACCAATTATTGACACTATATTTCGTGCTTGTAGGAAAAATTTTAAATTTCCTGTATCATGGGGAATTTTTTTATGCAGTATGTGATTAAATAAAACGTGAAGTTTTTTGCTGTGAGCATCCTGAGGGAAAACGTTTTTTTTTCATTGCATACAAGTTTTTTAATCTGATCGGTCTGGTAACACTGGCTGTGCGGCGCAAGAATTTTTTTTCTTGTTGACAGTCGAGTTTTGATTTTTAGACAGTCGAGTTGTGATTGTTAAAAAAAAAAAAAAAAAAGTATTCGGGTGGTTGATTGATGGAGTCAAGTTTTTTGTGATTAAAAAAAAAAAAAATTTGAAATAAATGATTGTAAACTTTGAAGTTTTGTATTAAATTTATATATTCAAAAATTTTGAGAATTCTAATAGATGTGTATTAATAGCTTAATGTAATTTTATAATTTTATAAATATTAATTTATTGAATAAAAGAGAAAAAACAAATAATAACAAATACAGTGGTAATAAAATAACGCAAATATTTTTTTTGTGTGTTGTGGGGAGTGCGATGCGCGCTCAAATTTGATTGTTACAGCAAAAGAAAAGAAATTGGTTACCTAATGTTAACGGCTACAAGTGAAGACAGATATTTCACCTAAAGATAGCGGTTGGGTAGTGTTTTGCTGCAAGTAAATTGTGTGTAAAGTCTTCGTATAAGAAGAAAGTTCAAGATTGAAGAAAATTTAAGTGGCTAGTATTATGTGTTAGTCGATACCATTACAAGTGTTAAATTAAAATTGCTCCCCAATTATACAACAAAATCCCAAACACCGTTTTGCGTAACAGTGAAAGTGCCGCATTTATAACGGGTAGCCAACCAACCGGTTGCCCGATTTTTTTTGGTATCGGGGAGAGGCCCCGCAACGGTAATCGGTGGTCTGCCGCAACAATGCGGGTGGTCAGCCGGCCATTTGTATTTATTTTTGGTAACGGGGAGAGGCCCCGCAACGGTAATCGGTGGTCTGCCGCAACGTACGAGTGGCCAATCGGCCATTAATTTTTTGTATCGGTAATCGGTGGTCTGCCGCAAAGGTACCGGTGGCCAACCGGCTATTGGTTCGTTTTGGTATTGGTGAAAGGCACCGCAACGGTCCGGGTGGGGCAAGGCCGCCTGAGGCATGACGGCCGCTCAAGGCCGCAACATTTTTTTATATATCAATATTAAGGTACAATTTTTTATTTTTATTTTTTAATTTTTTTTTTTTTGGTTTTATTTTTTTATATATTTTTTTTATTATTTTCATATATATATATATATATATATAATTTTCAAAATTTTTGTGATCGAGCGCCGCACAGCGGGTGCACGCTCGATGCGCATTGCTCTCTCTCTCTCTCTCTCTCGTTCTCTCTTATCGTGGTGCGGGTGGAGGGGGAAGTTGTTTCTTTTTTCTGTGTTTTTTCCCTCATCTTAGATAAAATGAATTATTAAAATTTTCGGAAATGGTATGATGGGAGCGGAGACTCGCTCTGTGTCGGCATAGGGTTTGCGGTCCCTTGGTGCCCGCTTCCGATTTCGTAACCAGGGCTTGGCCCCGTTTGAATTCGGATGGATGCGCGCACCGGAGCACCTCTCTCTCTCTTATGATTATTTCGTTGTTCGTTCCTCAGGTTCCGGCCGACGAATTTCGGCGGATCTCCGGGTTTATTATTATTATTTGCGGTTTAATTTTTTTTAAATTATCTGTATTAATCACGGTGTAAGCCAGGAGCCATGCATGCCTTAAACCCCACGACCCTTCGCACTTCTCCCTGAGAACGTGGCCGGCAAAAATCACCGTGGAGGCCTCTGCATGCGCTTAGTGAAATCTGCAGGTTGGCAGTAGCCAGCCTGTAACACTATGTTGGCCAATTTATACCGGTCATTGGCCAACTTATACCGGCCATAAACAGGAATATACAAACATTTTGATAAATGTCCAAGTTAGTGCCGGCCACCAGGATTATTAAATTTCTAGCCCAATTACCTCATCAGTTGGATAGCAGTTTCATATAGATATTCATATAGCAGTTTCATATAGATCCAATTAAATTAAATAAATTTTACACGAAAAAGTAGTGAGTTTTCAAGTGAACAATCGACGGATAGTCGATAAGAACTGTAAAACTGCCTCAAAGGTAAATTGAGTGTTAGTGCTACGCCTATTTTCTATACGAGTGAATATCGAATAGATAAGCGGAAAAGTGTAAAAAGAAAATTAAAAACGCACAAACATTAGTGAAAGAAAATTTAATATAAATCTGTAATAACAATTTTTTTTTTCGACAAGAGAAACTGGCTCTACCCAAGATCACCTTTTTCTCGCCCTAATACACCAAACTATAATAATACCACTAGGGGTAGATACCTAAACAGTGCTAAACAAAAAGTAAAGAGACAATTTCGGAAGTAAAATAACAAGAGACGATGGTTTATCGCTTCTTCATCTTAATAGTACCAGCTTGGTAAGTGATTTTGATTATACTGATATTCCCTTCATTAAAATGATTTCTATTACTAAATTTCAAATTTTTTATAAATACTAACAAAAAGTTGAATAAACCTTTTATACAAAATTAGTCGGAAAAACAAACACCTGTCAAAAATGGCGCAAGAACGCCTAGACAAAACTAGTTAAATTACCAAAATTATTAGAGATGTACCTACATATAACGGTAGTACATCCGGTTTATATAGTTTCGTTCAACATGTTGAAGATATTCTCGTAATAGCTGAACCAGCCGAGTCTGTATACGCTAACATAGTGACGCACAGCGTTAGAGACCGAATAATATGAAAAGCTAGCGACGCTCTTGAATTATATAACACTCCCAATAATTGGGATTCCATAAAGAAAAACCTGATAGCACACTTTGCGGACAAAAGGAACGAAAGTGTTTTAATTCAAGAACTGTATAATATATATCAAGGTAGTGATAATGTAGAAATATTTTTTGCTAAATTAAGTGACATAGTGAATAGTCTAAAAAATTGGGCGAAAGTTAACGAACCCACAACCGCTGCACAAAAAAGTATTTGGTATGATAAAATGGCCTTGAACATTTTCACGTGCAAATTAAGAGAACCCATGGGATCGCATGTTCGTTCAATGCGACCAGAAAGTCTCACTGATGCGAGAACTGTATGTATTCGAGAACAGTCTCTCACAGGATTACGACAAAAACCTTCAATACAAAACACTCTAAGACCACAGATACCAATGCAAAGTAATAACGTAATACCTCAACGGTTTTACACCAATCCACCTAACATTTCATACCCTAAGCCATATTTTAATCAAATGAACATACCAATAAGGAAAGGTCCTAACCCTTACTACAACCATAGGCCATTTACTTCACAACAGCCAAAACCAATTATGGATAAACCTGAACCCATGGAAACTAGTACAATCAAATCTACACAACCTCACAACAATTTCCAAATGAGACAACCACAACCTTACCGCTTCCAACAATATGGTCCACCGAAAGTGCAGGTTAAAGAATTGTTTAATGCCGAACAATATGCTGAAACTCAATTGAACTCAGAGGCTTACACCGAGGAATTGTACGAAAATCATGATCCTATAGATGCTCAACCGATAGTTGAGATAGATATCGAAGAAGAGGATTTTCCTACGGATCTATCGGAGATGCCGGATACATAGGTATCCATAATAACAATTCAGATACCAAAGGTACTAAATTACCCTATCTTAATCTAATAATTAACGGTAAAAATCTCAAATTCTTAATAAACACTGGAGCTAATAGGTCGTTTATAGACCCTGAAATAATTCCTCTAAATAAAACCATCGAAATAAAACCCGTCAAAATATCGACTCTATTCAATAGTACCGAGTTAGACAGGGAAGTAGAGGTAGTAATCGAAGAGTTCCAAAATCAAGAACCTCTAAGATTCTAGGTATTCAAATCTCATAGCTACTTCAACGGTTTAATTGGGATAGACGTGATGAATCAAATAAACGCCGACATAAGCTTAACTAAATCGTTGTTCATAACCCCTACTAAAAAAATTCCTATCAATTATAAATTCAACCTCGTATCTAAACAGTACATAGTTCCCCCAAGAAGCAAAAAGCTCGTAGAAATTCCCGTAACCATGAAACAAGAAGATATCTATCTTAAACCCTTCTCTTTACCTAATGGTCTAATAATCCCCGAAGGGATTTACAATAGTAAAAATCACTTTATTTCGGCCGAAGTAGCTAATTATTCACCTAAATTCAAAATTTTTGTGGAACCACCCTTTAGAAGGAAAACCTCTACAACAGCATGTAGATACATATAACGTTAATTTTTGCCATTCCACTTCAAGTGAACAAACAATAGACCATCTAATTAGGACAAGCCATTTAAACCCAGAAGAAATAAAAGCCATAAAATCTTTATGTAGCAAATATGATCACATTTTCCAAAAAGAAAACCTAGATCTTACATTCACTAGTGAAATAATTAAAATTAATAATTGATATAATTGAAATAAATTAGACACTTGAAATAAATGAAACACTTGAAATATGTAATTAAATTAGGAGTAAACTATCTCTGAAATTATTAATTTATAAACTTCAATTCAGCATTATGTATTGTAAAATAAATCGCAATTTTAATAATTCAAGTTATTGAAATTGAATTGAATTGAAATTGAATTGAAATTGAATTGAAATTGAATTGAAATTGAATTGAAATTGAATTGAAATTGAAGTGAAATTGAATTGAAATTGAATTGAAATTGAATTGAAATTGAATTGAAATTGAATTGAAATTGAATTGAAATTGAATTGAAATTGAATTGAAATTGAATTGAAATTGAATTGAAATTGAATTGAAATTGAATTGAAATTGAATTGAAATTGAATTGAAATTGAATTGAAATTGAATTGAAATTGAATTGAAATTGAATTGAAATTGAATTGAAATTGAATTGAAATTGAATTGAAATTGAATTGAAATTGAATTGAAATTGAATTGAAATTGAATTGAAATTGAATTGAAATTGAATTGAAATTGAATTGAAATTGAATTGAAATTGAATTGAAATTGAATTGAAATTGAATTGAAATTGAATTGAAATTGAATTGAAATTGAAGTGAAATTGAATTGAAATTGAATTGAAATTGAATTGAAATTGAATTGAAATTGAATTGAAATTGAATTGAAATTGAATTGAAATTGAATTGAAATTGAATTGAAATTGAATTGAAATTGAATTGAAATTGAATTGAAATTGAATTGAAATTGAATTGAAATTGAATTGAAATTGAATTGAAATTGAATTGAAATTGAATTGAAATTGAATTGAAATTGAATTGAAATTGAATTGAAATTGAATTGAAATTGAATTGAAATTGAAATGAAATTGAATTGAAATTGAATTGAAATTGAATTGAAAAATTTAATTGGAAAATTTAATTGAAAACTAGTAAATAAATTTATATGTAATAAAGCAATATTTTTGTAGATTCGCAGAATGGAGTACCAGTCAACAATTAGAAATTCATGACCTAAGCAACCACAAGGGTTTGCTTCCATTAAAACTAGGGAAAGCCAGAATAATAAGTAGTTATTCGAAGTTAATTCATATAGTAAACATAACAGAGTATGAGAAAAATGCAGCTCTCATTAAATCAAATATAGATAGTATTTGGAATCAAACTGGAAACCATATGAATTAGAGCCAAAAATGAGTATAGTTACGAGAAAATACCAGACATTATTAAATAGTTTAGACGTAATAAAACCACTATACAGACTAGAGCACACTATCGAAAATTTAAACCAACATTTAGAAGATTTACTAGACACTATAACTTTTTCAAAAAATAGAATTGTATCCAGACACTTATTAAATGATGACGAAATGCAGTACATCAAAAACATGTTGAACGATGATAGCATCTCAATCCCACACGAAACAGCAATTTTGAATTTATTAGAAATAAAAGGTTTAATCAACAAGAATAAACAGTTAATATTCCTAATAAACATTCCTAAATTTCAAATCACAACATTCCAACTCTACAAAGTAATCCTCATTCCAGTTAATAACAAACTAATATTCCCTACACCTTCTAAATATATAATCTTAAATTCCCATCAGTATAAATATCAATCACTAGACACATGCCAAGTTATATATGGCACATACTATTGCCAAGAAAACAAACTTTTGCTAATAACTAATACTTGCGCCCCAGCAATTATTAGTCTACAAGAAGCCATTTGCAACTACACCAAGGTCAAATCAGATGTCATTATAGTAAACATAGACGAAACAAACTTTTTCATATCACCGGGAGAGAAAACACTGGAATTTACTTCAAACTGTACGAGGAACACGAACAAAATCAATCAACCATCGATCATCACGCTAACATCCTGTTTTATCCAAGTCAATGGCCAAATTCTACAAGTAGAAGCAACGACATCATTCACTAACATCTTCTAACAATTACCATGAACGACGTGCAGATACAAAATGTATTGCCAGAAATTAACCTACATAACATACATATAATTGGACAGTTGAAAACATCGAGGAGCTACAAATGCATTTCCACAATATTGCTAGCCAGACATCATTAACATTAACCATTATTATAATAATAATAATTTGTATTCTTATCTTTAGATTCAGAAAATTAATATCTCCTACTTGTACTCGTCTTCCAGAATTCCGCAAAAATTCGGACATCCGTCTTAAAGGGGAGGTGTTATATAACACGGAATCTCACGATCAACGTGAAACAGTCGATCAACATACACGAGGCACTGAATCATCAAACAGTAAGACACATGGCGAGAAACGTGATAATCTACATAGCGAACATACATTTTAATCGGATTTCAACATAACAACAAAATTGCTGCATTTGCATCAAACGATGGGAAAAAACCAAGCAAACGACACCAATTTCCATTATGAAGTAAAAAGTATAAAGTAGAGAAAAACGAAATAAAAGATGGAATTGTATTTTTAAAATCGCTACGCACAATATCTAACACTGCATCCCCAATAGAATTTCTTATGACTTTTTACTTACAGAAAAGTATGAAAAAAAAACTTGACAAAAAAAATATTTTTTTGTCAAGTGTTTTTTCCATACTTTTCTGTAAGTAAAAAGTCATAAGGAACTCTATTGGGGATGCAGTGTAAGTTTAATAGTTTAAATTTTTGTAACATTTTTTGAAATGATAAATAAAAAGAAAAGACTCAACTCTCGAGTTGAGTCAATAAAAAAATATATAATAATAACAACCAATAGTATCACTAATAGAAATCATATTCAAACATTGATTGTCTAAAAGTATCTTTTAAATAAAGTCACATTCAGTGTTTTATTTAAATTTAAAGTTCTTTACCTCGAAATAAAACGCAATATATAATAAAAAATCATTATTCCTACTAAAATTTCAGAATTTCAACGTCAAACAAGATCAACCCTTGTTGCTTGAAAATTTAATCTTTAAATTTGATTGAATCTGTTAATCCTTTGTCGTATTTTCTAAATGCTAATTTTTTCAACATTATTGCAAAAATTGATTGGTTTCTCCCAATTAACTGAAATGTTAGGTAGGAAGTTTGTTCCGAATAATCAATCTGCCTGCACTATCGCGTCATTTTCGTTAATATTTAAAAAAATGGTTTGAAATTTGCAACGTTTTTATTTAAATCGTTTTTTTATTTAATCGTTAATCCTTTGGAAGCCATTTCCGAGCAAATTTCAGAATTGCTGCTTAAATGTTTACCCCTAAATTTTTGCGGATCATTCATCATATCGCCGAAATGAAAAAGTCTAGTTTTTAAAAAATCTCTGTGTTTCTGTGTGTGTTTGTGTGGTTCAGTGCAGACTAAAGGTTTGTTGCCCTACAGCTCAGACGATCCTAATCATTTTTGACCGAAATCGGTCCACGGCAAGGGGCACCTTCCAGAGGAGCATTTTAATTGTTTGGCAATATTTTGAAAAGAATATGATTTATGAGAAAATCGACTAAGCACTAAAAAACCCTAAATTGGATTTGAGTAGGAGTAGGATTTTGACCTATATGAGTTTTCAAAATTTAAGCGTCAATTAAAATTTTTGACAAAAAACTTTTTCAACAAAAATTAGCCCAGACAGATTGACTGATCTGGTTGAAACTTCATACTTAAGTTTTTCCATAAATATGAAGGTACCTTCGGCAATATTCTAGGAGTGGTAAGTGTTAAAAGTAAGAAATGAATCAAAGATTATTTCCGGATTATTTCGCGAATATACCGTAAAAATTGTGATGTATGGTCGAAATCGGCCCATTGGAAGCGTCAGCTTTCTTAGGAGCTTTTCATTTTTTGCAATTATTTTGGAAAAAATTTCAATCATTAGAAAAATTACTGTGAACTATGGTAAAACTGTTTTACACAAAAATACGGCCGCTCTCCAGTCTTGCGAATGTGGAAGAAATCTGTGTACCAAAAGTGGTAGCTCCTAAGAAATGCTTGATGGGTTTTATAGTTTTTATAAACGAAATTAGATGAATTGTTTTATAGATGAATTGACGGATCGATATTAAGATTTATACGAATACGTATAAAGATCGAATACGTTTCTCGAATACAAGAAAAGTCGGGAAAAGGCTTAAACATTTTTGTTTATTAAATTTAATGCAAACAATTAAATCCATTGTTTTCATAAAAACAACGAACGAGGTTCAAGCTCCACCTGAACCGCAGATGTTTGGTAAAATGTAAGGTCTTTCTCATAAGGGATTTTATCTCATTCATAAGGAATTCCATTTCCATCAAACAAGGCTACGCCTTCGGTTGCCATATTTCAGAAATGCTTCCCAAAATCATTTAAGAATCCCATTTCCATCCAACATACCCGATCCCAACATAATCTGTTAAGAAATGCCTGAGTTCCGTCCCATATTAAATTCGATCGAATAGATTAAATTTAAAAATATTCGGATTTAACGAACAATCGGATTTAACCGGCTCCCCAATTATTCCGTTAAATCGAGGGTTTTCTATATAACATTTTACGTTAAAATGTCACGTAATCAAGGCAACAATTTAACGCAACATTTAACATAACATAGTATTAAACGCAGCGTGTAACATGAACTCAAATCTAGTTCCCTAAATGTTTTACCAAATATAAAACATGCCCGTCAACTAGGCTCACTAAGCACGTACGTTACGCTTTTGTAGTGCAAGTACGGCTAATATGTAACTTTCTGCTTGTTTCCAAAAGGTTCTGGAGATTTCCAGGCCTTAAGAGGCTAAGCACGTGCCATGTTCCATATTTGTGATGAATCCGATACAGTAATTCGAAGTGATTTCCAAACCCTTTAATATAGGGTCCATAACTTTATTGTTTTTATGAGTTAGTTGTTGTTAGCCTGCCGCTCAACCCGCCAGTTACGTCTGTGGATCATGTACTGGTGAAGACAATTAAGGCATTCGGTTCTACCTTGAATACATTTATACAGCGAGACGTTTGATACAAGACAGATGCCCACTTCAGACCGCCCATAACCTGAAGAACAGACGCTGATTTAGTATTGGTTTTGCCAATGACTCGCTGTGACATGCTCTCGAGTATTCATGACTATAACCAGAACTACCTGGGTTCATCTCCACTACACCGCACCATTCATTTAAAGTTACAAAGAAAGCGCCGCGAAGAGAGGAAGGACTCTCAGATACAATTGTATCTGACAACCGCCAACAGATCACAACAGAAATTTTTGAAAAAATTTTCAAAAGACAAGAACTACTCTTTGCTTTGACAAGAGCATTATTTCAGCGTGTATCAAACGGGGAAGCAGACTACAAAAGAAACCGGATTTAGATACATCACATCAATACTGCAGTATTTAAGTAATTATCTCAGTTCTCCAATTCAAATGTTCGTTAAATCGCTTCGAGGAAGACGTAGCCATTTCCCTACATCTAAATTTAAAATAAATGTGTGTATTAAAAACAAATCGAAATAAATAGCAAAATGTATTAAAAATTTAAGTCTATAAAAAGTTGAATTCCAAACATTTTTCCAAGAGCAACCATAGCGCGAAAACCGCAAAAAAATAATTCTGGCAATTAAAGCATTAGCAAGCACTTTGTAAACAAAAACCTATTTTATGCAGCGGACAAAGGAGAATGGTTTTCCGTTTTCTAAAATATTAGATGCATTTCTGGAGATTCCGATAAGAACCTCTGGGAAGTTAGCGCGAAAAATTATCCCGAAAAACCATTATAGTTAAATATGGCAAGACTATTATATATTTACAGAATATTTTAATACTATCCTGATAGTCAAGTATATATAATTAATATTGCTGCATATAAATCAAATATATCATGAGATTAGCTATAATGTATAGTAAATTATTATATAGTTTTGTAATATTAAATTAGTATCACGAAATTTTCAATTACAATTATACGAAGGTATATCATATGAAAAAAAAAGAGTGAGTGAGACGACAATATATTTTTCAAAACCATTTTTTGTCGCGATGAAACTTCTAGAAGAACATTTCGATGTAAATTTTACAGTTTGTTTGTTTTTGTCAATTTAGTAACACGTGTTTTGAATTTTTCTTAAACTGAATGAAATTGAATATCGCGCCGTTATTAAATTTTTCTGTAAAAATGGACGAAATGCAATTTATATATTCAACTATATATCCAAATTTTACGGCGAATCTGTACCATCATATGGCACAGTGTAACAAGGTGGGTAAAATTATTCAAAACTGGTTGGGAGTCATTAGAAGACGACAATCGCTCGGGTCGGCCAGCAGATGCTATTAGCCATGAAAACGTAATTTTGGCCGAATCTATTGTATTGGAGGACCGGCGTATTTCTATTCCGCGGTTAGCGTGGAGACTTTCTCTTTCATACGGTACCACATATACTATATTACATGACCACCTTCACATGTCGAAAGTAAGTGCGCGATGGGTTCCCCGTTTGTTGAATGCAGAACAAAAAAAAAATGCGTGTTCAAATTTCAAAGGCGATTTTAGATATGTACAAAGAAGATCCAGAAAATTTCTTGGATAACATAATAACAGGCGATGAAACATGGCTTCATCACTGGGATTCGGAATCCAAATAAAAATCGATGCAATGGATTAAACGTAGTGAACCACCGCCAAAGTTCAAAACTCAACCGTCTGCTGGTAAGGTTTTGGCAACAATTTTTTGGGATGCTGAAGGAATTTTGATAATCGATTATATGCCACCGAAAACCACAATCACAGGCATATATTACGCAGAGGTTTTGCGAAAATTGAAAAAAGCGATCCGGGAAAAACGGCCAAGGAAAGTTAGGAAAAAAATCTTGCTTCTTCACGACAATGCACCAGTGCACAAGGCTAATATTGCTCAAGCTGCATTAAAGGACTGCGGCTTCGTGGAAATTCCGCATCCACCGTACAGTCCAGACTTGGCACCCAGTGACTACTTTCTGTTTCCCAATTTGAAAAAAACACTAAGGGACCGGAAATTTTCCAGTGACTTCATAACAGTTTGTTGTAAATGAATATTTTATGGAGCAAAAGAAATCTTTTTTTTAGAGGGTTTAGGAAAGTTAATTGATCGATGTGACAAATGTATAAACCTTAAAGGAGATTATGTCGAAAAATAAAAATATTGCTGTCTCACTCACTCTTTTTTTCATATAATATTGCAAGACTTTTTGATTTGCCCTCGTATGTACAAAATATATTATTATTTAATAGATAAATTTTTATATCACCTCGAAAAAATGACACTAAAATAATTTACATCAATATAATCAAAATTAATAATATATAAAAAAAAATTAATTCAAATATTTAATATTAGAAAAACAACAATTCTCTGGAATAAAATAGAACTATTTTATTTTTGTAAAATGGTAAGAAGATATCACAAGTTAAACTTATATATAGCTGTGTGAAGTCGAAGTAAATATTAACTAACAGAGCACGGTTGGTATGGAATTTGTAGAGGAAGGATCCACCTTTCAAACGCCAAAATTGTGAATCGAGTCTATGAGTCAAATTTTAAATATAGCCGTGAGCATGGTTGGTATGGAATTTGTAGAGAAAGCATCCACCTTTCAAATGCCCAAAATTGTGAATCAAGTCTATGAGTCAAATTTTAGATATAGTCGTGTGAAGTCGTAGTAGATATCAATTAACAGAGCAAGGTTGGTATGGAATTTGTGGGGGAAAGATCCACTTTTCAAATGCTAAAATTGTGAATCAAGTCTATGGCTGTGTCCCAAACACCGACTTATTTGTGGACACCGACTTATTCAAAAAGTCACCTCGCGAGCAGGCTTATTTGAATAAGTATGTCTACACAGCAATGTCTCCAAAAATATGCCTTGACTAAATGTAATCATGCAGTTTTTTTTTTTCAAATCTAGTGGCAACGACCAACATGTCAAGGAAATTTTTTCTTCCATATAACAAAATTGCATTTTGTGTTTTTTTGATATTACGTCACAAATAAGTCGGTATAATGAATTGGAACGACTTGACCGACTTATTCAAGATGGCGTCAAATAAGCAAATAAGTCTGTAATAAGTCGTATAAGACGTGTAACAAAGCAAGGTTGGTATGTAATTTGTCGAACTGGTATTGGTTTTCTGTGATTATAATAAGACAAACTAAGTGAATGGCTAAACAAAACAATACTTATGACAAACGGAACGAAAACGGATGTCTAGTGTGTGAAAAGTTGTCATTTTCTGAAACGGCTTTTGCATATATATGTCTTTACCATTAGCATGTCTATACTAACAAATGTTGAAGCTAATGACAGTTGTAGTTTTTGAGCTTTTATATAAAATAATAGCACAGACAATATCAGAGCCATCTTAATATAAGAGCCGTAAGATTCCGCCATTTTTTTCCATGAGCTTTCCATAGAGCGGAAGGTTTTTGTTCTTTTTCATACCAACCAGTGTATTTTAATATTTTTTTAGACGCTTTTTTGTAAAGGGTGATTTTTTTGTGGTTAGGATTTTCATGCATTAGTATTTGACAGATCACGCGGGATTTCAGACAAGGTGTCAAAGAGAAAGATGCTCAGTATGCTTTGACATTTCATAATGAATAGACTTACTAACGAGCAACGCTTGCAAATAATTGAATTATATTACAAAAATCAGTGTTCGGTTCGAAAAGTGTTTCGCGATTTACGTCCGATTTATGGTCTACATAATCGACCAAGTGAGCAAACAATTAATGCGATTGTGACCAAGTTTCGCACTCAGTTTACTTTATTGGACATTAAACCAACCACACGAATGCGTACAGTGCGTACAGAAGAGAATATTGCGTCTGTTTCTGAGAGTGTTGCTGAAGACCGTGAAATGTCGATTCGTCGCCGTTCGCAGCAATTGGGTTTGTGTTATTCGACGACATGGAAGATTTTACGCAAAGATCTTGGTGTAAAACCGTACAAAATACAGCTCCTGCAAGAACTGAAGCCGAACGATCTGCCACAACGTCGAATTTTCAGTGAATGGGCCCTAGAAAAGTTGGCAGAAAATCCGCTTTTTTATCGACAAATTTTGTTCAGCGATGAGGCTCATTTCTGGTTGAATGGCTACGTAAATAAGCAAAATTGCCGCATTTGGAGTGAAGAGCAACCAGAAGCCGTTCAAGAACTGCCCATGCGTCCCGAAAAATGCACTGTTTGGTGTGGTTTGTACGCTGGTGGAATCATTGGACCGTATTTTTTCAAAGATGCTGTTGGACGCAACGTTACGGTGAATGGCGATCGCTATCGTTCGATGCTAACAAACTTTTTGTTGCCAAAAATGGAAGAACTGAACTTAGTTGACATGTGGTTTCAACAAGATGGCGCTACATGCCATACAGCTCGCGATTCTATGGCCATTTTAAGGGAAAACTTCGGAGAACAATTCATCTCAAGAAATGGCCCGGTAAGTTGGCCACCAAGATCATGCGATTTGACGCCTTTAGACTATTTTTTGTGGGGCTACGTCAAGTCTAAAGTCTACAGAAATAAGCCAGCAACTATTCCAGTTTTGGAAGACAACATTTCCGAAGAAATTCGGGCTATTCCGGCCGAAATGCTCGAAAAAGTTGCCCAAAATTGGACTTTCCGAATGGACCACCTAAGACGCAGCCGCGGTCAACATTTAAATGAAATTATCTTCAAAAAGTAAATGTCATGGACCAATCTAACGTTTCAAATAAAGAACCGATGAGATTTTGCAAATTTTATGCGTTTTTTTTTAAAAAAAAGTTCTCAAGCTCTTAAAAAATCACCCGTTATATAAAAACAGTAATGCTTCCTTTCAATTTTTAATTTGAATGGTTAGTTCAATATTCAGGAAAAGCATATTTTAAAATTGAGTCATATTATGTCGAATTAACGCAAAAATATTCAAATTAGTCTACCACAAAATTTTTTTTTATTGTAGAAATAAGAATTTGTTTATATGTGTATGTAAAAAATTAGTATAGGGTGTTCCATCAAAAATTTCAGCATTTCTTTCCCAAAACAAACGTTCGTTAAAAAATGCTTTTTGAGTATCTATGTAATATGGGGGATATTGTGTTTTGCATTCTATTACAGCATTGTTGATGAACAATCTTCGAAAACTGTTTTTTCGTTATTTGTTAAAAATTGCATCGCAACAAATTCGCAGGCTATACTGTTTCATCCTGTAGTATAAACAAACCGGAGCTTCATTAAATAAAAACATTATATTATAGAGCTTTTCGCAATTAATAAACCAATCAAAAGATGTCGCTAAGTATACATTAAAGCTAAATATTAAAACCTAATGTTTGTTAACAAATTTAACAATTTATTATGTAAACTGCCTGGTTCAATAGATTATTGAGATCTCCTGGAACTGAAAATAACCGAATACGAGCTAATTGAAATAAGAAAAGAAAAAATTTGGAAAAATGTGACATTTTTCTATTATTGTTTTTCAGCGCGCAGCAACTACGATGATAAATATTTTGCGATGAAAAGCTTTATTTATGCCAACCGAACAATAAATAAAATTAATAATTGTTTTGAGTTTTATTAATTATGTTAAATTATTGTATTAAAGATTTCGCGCTTAACTTACAATAATAATGGTTTATTTTCGTAAATAGTTATTTAATTATTTTACGCTTTTCTGTAATTTCAAGTATATTTATTACAGAGACATCTGTAAACGGATTTTCAAATTACAGAAAGCTCGTTTTTGCAATCGGATAAAATTGAAGTTATTTACGTTGTCATGACATCGTTAATAATTTTCGTAAATAGATTTTGATGCAAAAATTTTATTATATGAATAATATTATTGTTTCTACATGGTGATTCATAAAATTTAAATGGGTAATGTTTAGATTGCTATTAAGTGCATCGTTCATCTCAAAAATTCTGATGTGCATGTGACCAGAATTTACCAAATAAGCTAAATTTTTATAAAACTAAATTTTAAATTGGATGTAAGAGGAATTCGCGGCAGCACCCTTTATTATCTTACTTTATAAACCTACACTACTAAACGGAAAGCTCATTTTTATAGAAAATTAATAAATTTATGCTCCGCTTTAGTTTAAATTTACTAAAATAATACTACATTATGATGGCTGATTATCAAATATGTGTTCTTTGAATAGTTTATTAAAAATATAAAATTAAAATATAGATGATTTGTTTAATTTTTTATTCATAAATTCATGATTAAAAAATTTCCAATTACCACGGTTTCTTGTAGTAATTCAATAAAAGCTTCCCCTCTACTGAAAGCTCTCCTTTTAATATTACGGCTCTTCAAAATCATAGATGGCTCTGACAATATACACAGAAAAACTTTATTTATAAAGTTTATGTGAATATTCGAGTGCCGCCATCGAAATTGATAAAATATTTTAAAATAAAATATAATTCGGTTAGAGCTGCGAATTTATTTCGTATTGATTTACAGTGGCGAAAAGTCTACATTTGTGAATTTAATTTTTTTAAAACCATGCACCTTTTTCTCTGTAAGCAATTTCTATAAATTTGCGTTTTTAGATTAACCACGCCAGTAGATTGTTTGTTATTAAATTAATTTCTCGTGATATAATTTTCTGCGCTTCAATATTTTTTTTGGTTTCGGGATGGTTCGAACACGTGTCGCTATTTGTTTACTGAAATTTTCTGTATTGGAATTCTTTTTCGGGATAACAAAAACAAATAAAAAATATCATGATAGTAAAAATGTCATGAGAGTAAAACAAATTCGGAATGACATTCAAAACTAGCGTGATATAGAAAATTTTTCGGGATGACACTGAAAAATGTCGTGATATTCGTTTTATAGTGTTGCCATCACATTTCTTCGGGATATTTTTCGGGCCAACTTCACAGACATCCGATAAGACGTAGTGCATTCTTCAGATTGTTTCTTGTCTGTATATGTAGTTGTACTTACACAATGGCAGCAACACCGTCGACATGTCTAGCAAAGTGAAGATAGGGTTGCGGCACGTTAAGCAGCAAATTTATTATACTTTTGGTGGCTATAGTAGTTTTTTAATAACTTAGTTCTTTTCACTTTTAAGACTTTTTTTCGACTAACATTTTCTCCGATGATTTGGTTTCTCCGATGATTTGATCGACTAACATTTTCTCCGATTTTTGGATTCAATATTTTATTAAAACCGTACCGGTGCTTTTAACAACAAAGTGCTCCATTGTTCGGTGGTGGTTCTGGGAATGTAGCCCATCGATGTTGGGCCGCGAAACGGTCAGGGATAAGGTCCATTTCACTCCATTAGTTCGATTGTGTGTGTGTGTGTTAATGAACCAACAATACCAAATTATTAAAAATCAAAATAAATTTCATGTTTAGCAAAGTACAAAAATTCGAGTCAATCAACTTACAGAATACTTGGAAATTTTAGAATTTAATAAAAGATAAAATTGCCTTCTTATAAAGAGATTTCCAAAGTTCCTTAAATCCAAAATAAATTTCAACTACAATTCAATATAAATTTCGTAACTTTTTCACATTAAACATTTTATTTTGATTGGGTATATCACAAAACTTTTACAAAAATAAGAAGAAAAGAAACAAGTGTTGTTGTTGCCTTTTGCGAACGATAAAAAGGGTCAACGTCATTTCAGTATACATCTAACATAAAGTATTTTACGTTGTTTATTCCCTAGTTTCTTGGCAGTTTTCGTTATGCATACCTCATAAAAGAAATGAAAAATGTTTTAGATAAAAGGCACGTGACTTTCATACTCATGCTATCATTACATTGAATCGTTACTCTTCATGTGTACGGATTGTTACATTTTTTGAATGTGTTTTGCATGCATCTCGTATGCGTGCTTCATACAGAATTGAATTAAATTGTTCTACACACTCTCAATTCATTCAATTAATAATCTGCTACAACAACACTAAACAAAACAAAACAAAAGGGAAATGTTGAAAAAGACTTTTTACCATCTGGGTTTTCTGGTTAATTTTCTTTTCGTAAGAAGAGCAATATCCCCAATAGAAAAAACGGGTTTTTTTTTTGTTTGTTCTTGCTTTCTTTTAATGTAACCTACACTCAACGAGAAAAAAAAAACCTTTTAGCTTTGTTGAGCAAATCACCAAGTTCGTCGTAGGACATGAACAAATTTCTAGGAAAACGAAAACTTTTAGGGAAAATTTATTCGAAAGGATTTTCTTGTTACTGCACACGAATTTTCATTTATAGGCGCATGTTTAAATACTTTAATTTAATTAAAATATATAAAATTGGTAAAATCAAGTACCTAACACAGCAGATCAATATAAATAATAACTGAACTTACCTTTATTGTAGCAGTGGTATAATGAAAATAAGAATATTGTAAGAAGCTTTAATTCCAATACTTCTATTCTATTTCAAAGCAGCAGAATAATGCGGTTGAAATTTTTGGGTGAGCTGAAATTAGAAAAAAAAGGAAAAGGATTACATTTTGCTATATTTGGTAATAAGGAACATCGAAACAAAAAATTAACATTTTATTTAAAGAGATTTAACTTAAGATTATTAATAACGAGAAAGAAATATAATTTCATGCTTCCGTGATATTCCAACTATATATACTCGTAGGTAAAAAGTTTTACATATTAAGACATCTAGTGAAACGCATCAATGGAAATACCAGCGTCTCATATGGAGAAGAGAAGGCTTGGAAAATGAACGAACTAAGGGAAGTAGAGGAAAATTAAGTGAATTGAGGATGCAAAAACCCAAACTATGTCGTTCTAATCAAATGTGCGTGAAATGTATCCAAACTTATTAAAAGAAACCCAATAACATTAAACATTGTAATAGAATTCGAATTCGGATAGTCGTCATACTGGAGGGGTTGTCATGTATATTCACGAAAACATAAGCTTTAAAATAATTTCGAATCTCGAGAAGGACCGCGCTTGGTTTTTGGCGGATAAAGGACAACTGGAATATTTGGCGTAGTGTATAGATCATACCAAACAACAAAAGCAGCATTTTTAAATAATTTAGATTGATGGTTCGAACAAGTTATCAATTATAATAAATCGAATTATACATATATTTGGCGATTTCAATATTGAAGTGAAAAGCAACGATTTTTACAGTTTACAATTAAAGCAGTTAATCAAGGACTATAGATTGGCGTAAAACAACTTTGGCTGGTGGCTGGTGGTAGCTTGTAATGGTTTACTAGAGGAGTGTTCATTATGTACTTTTCGGCTGCCCCATTTTTTGAACAGTTCTCAATTTTCGTTATTATTGATTATTGGAATGTGGTAATGTGTTGTGTTTCCCATTACATACTAAGCATCGTATAGAACGGGGCAGATAAACTTTTTCTCCATGAAACACTTGTGGCAGAGCTTATGGCATTTGTTGAAATTTCATCCTTTAAATCATGTATCCGTTTACACAACACGCAATTTATTAAAGCTTGTGCTGTTGCAAAAATTTGGGAATATCTACTCTCTCTCTCTCTCTCTCTCTCTCTCTCTCTTTCTGTTAAAGTATCATGCAGCAATTTAATTGTAGCTGCAGATTCCGATTGCATCGTAGGGAAGTTTAGAATGGGGTTCACATGAATTGTTGAGTTCACATGAATGGGTTCACATGAATTTTACTCTTATTCTGGTACTTGTTCTCGAACAGCTTCCAGGCATAATGGTAATTTTCTCCTGTTGTTATTTTGGAGAATATCCATATTTTGTGCACTTTCATCACTGAATTTATTTTAAGTTTTTTTGTTTAAGAAATAATAAAAATATTTATTTATTTTCTTTCAAGTGATAATTGACTTTTTATTTATTTAAAGTACTACCAGAGCCATCTATGATTTTGAAGAGCCGTAATATTAAAAAGAGAGCTTTCAGTAGAGGGGAAGCTTTTATTGAATTACTATAAGAAACCGTGGTAATTGGAAAATTTTTGAACATGAATTTATGAATAAAAAATTAAACAAATGATCTAAATTTTAATTTTATATTTTTAATAAACTATTCAAAGAACACATATTTGAAAATCAGCCATCATAATGTAGTATTTATTTGGTAAATTTAAACTAAAGCGGAGCATAAATTTATTAATTTTCTATAAAAATGAGCTTTCCGTTTAGTTGTGTAGGTTTATAAAGTAAGATAATAAAGGGTGGTGCCGCGGATTCCTCTTACATCCAATTTAAAATTTAGTTTTATAAAAATGTAACTTATTTGGTAAATTCTGGTCACATGCACCTCAGAATTTTTGACATGAACGATGCACTTAATAGCAATCTAAACATTCTCCATTTATAACAAAATTAAAGAGAAAACGTGAGCTGAAACGAAATTTTATGAATCACCATGTAGAAACAATAATATTATTCATATAATAAAATTTTTACATCAAAATCTATAATTATTTTGTATAAAAAAAATCAACGTCATGGTTTTCTTAACTAAATATTATTACAAAACAGAACAAAACGTAAAAAACTTCAATTTTGTTCGATTGCAAAACCGAGCTTTCTGTAATTTGAAAATCCGTTTACAGATGTCTCTGTAATAAATTTACTTGAAATTACAGAAAAGTGTAAAATAATTAAATAACTATTTACGAAAATAAACCATTATTATTGTAAGTTAAGTGCGAAATCTTTAATATAATAATTTAAGATAATTAATAAAACTCAAAACAATTGTAATTTTTATTTATAAAACGGTTGGCATAAATAAAGCTTTTATCGCAAAATATTTATCATCGTAGTTGCTGCGCGCTGAAAAACAATAATAGAAAAATGTCACATTTTTTTAAAAATTTTTCTTTTCTTATTTCAATTCGCTCGTTTTCGGTTATTTTCAGTTCCAGGAGATTTCAATAATCTATTGAACCAGGCAGTATACATAATAAATTGTTAAGTTTTAGTTAACAAACGTTTAGGTTTTAATATTTAGCTTTAATTTATACTTAGCGACATCTTTTGATTGGTTTTTTCCAGCTCCAGTTTGTTTATACTACAGGATGAAACAATGTAGGCTGCAAATTTGTTGCGATGAAAAATCAAATTTTTAACAAATAACGAAAAAAGAGTGTTTGAAGTTTGTTCATCAACAATGTTGTAATAGAATCCAGAGCACAATAAACCCCATATTACATAGCTACTCAAAAAGCACTTTTTAACCAACGTTTGTTTTGGGAAAGAAATGCTGAAATTTTTGATGGAACACTCTATACTAATTTCTTACATACACATATAAACAAATTCTTATTTCTACAATAAAAAAAAAATTTTGTGGTACACTAATTTAAATATTTTTGCGCTAATTCGACATAATATGACTCAATTTTAAAATATGCTTTTCCTGAATATTGAACTAACCATTCAAATTAAAAATTGAAACGAAACATTAATGTTTTTATATACAAAAAAGCTTCTAAAAAATATTAAAATACACTGATTGGTATGAAAAAGAACAAAAAGCTTCCCCTCTATGGAAAGCTCATGGAAAAAATGGCGGAATGTTATGGCTCTTATATTAAGGAGGCTCTGGTACTACTATCGGGCCCATACGCCCTTTGTCAACTTATAGAAATATATATATATTTTTTTTTTTCTTTTTTTTTAAATATTTAAAGTCAATTATCACTAAAAAGAAAATAAATAAATATTTTTATTATTTGTTAAAAAAAAATTAAAATAATTCTCCCGTTGCCTCAAAGTGATTTATGAGTCTTCCTGCATTCCCGAGTACCGTAGATCTATTTGATGCATCTTAATGGTCTTCTTTCTAAGAGGATCATAGAAGGCTGCCCATTTGAGAGGTGTCCCATACAATTGTGGGATTTCGATTCGTTTCAGTCAATATTTTGGCTATTTTGACTCTCAGGGTTTCGCTACCCTTTATGACCTCTGAGTAATCGTCCCTGGTGAAATACGGCAGAGTTGTTTCTTCAATAGTAATGGAATTCACCCAGATGTTCTCGTCCAGTTGTTTGATTTGTGAGACCCTGGCATCTAACTGCTGCAGCTTGTGTTGTAGTGTTGTAGCATAACCACGTTTTCACGTCCTGCGTGTTATATCTAAGCATTTGTTCAATGTCTAATGAACAGCCATGTTCCTTATTTGATGACGGCAAATCTGTTGGCCAGAGGTTTGTGTATGGCAGATTTAGAGGTACAGTGGAAGTCCTTGAGCCCGAGGTTTCTCCTGACGTTGCTGCTTCCATGTTTTCTGGCACATTGGCAAGGGTGGGCATTAATAAATACATCTAATTAAATTACATAGTTAAATTACTTATATTTCCAATATGTAATTTATAATTAGCATTTTGATTACTTTATTATTTGTCGGTAATTGTATTTGTTATTTCCCTTACATAAAATTATATTCCATAAAAAATTACAAATGGTGTATGTATGTACAATAAGGTTTGCGGTATGTGTAGTAAATGCCATCTAAAACCGCGCTAAATTAGAAAAGAGTGTACGGGTTTGTGATTTTCATTGGTGAAATGCTGTATGTCGGGCGTAGTGAACAAGTCTGAATTTAAAAAATTTTGTTATGCACTTTGAATAAAATATAAAAATCTTTGTATGTTTATTTAATTTGTGAAAAATAAAATAATGTGTGCTTTAAGAATACCACTAATATTAGATGAGACATTTTTTTAAATTATTGGGGATGGAATCGATATGAATATTGTTCTTGACAAAGCAAGTTAAAGGTTGAATGTCAATTATGTTGCAAAAATAAAAATAAAAGTACTATAATAAGTAGATATTTAACGTCTACTTCCAATTTTACTACGTTAAAGGTAATCAATATATAATTTATGTAAATTTTTAAATTTACTTTTATTTGTGAATATAAAACTATTTACTAGTTTGTTCTGAGGCGCTTCGCGCCCGTTTATTCCATGCAAAGTGTAGTTAAATGTTTTTTAAATAGATCGCATGTAAGATTACAAAATCAAAAAAAAAACTGTAATTATTTGTACGAACAATATTTATTAAAAATTAAACTACAGGATTTTTTTAAAAACAAGATTTCGAGAAAATTGACGGTCATCGTTGAAAAGCTTTCCCTGCTGTGGATTATCTTCGATCCTTATTTTCACTTGGTGAGAAACTCTTGTTTATTGCCATTGCGTATGCCGGAATTATTGGAAACTGTGTTACGACTGTGTGGTCTTAACAAAACCAAATGTGTTTTTATTCTCTTCGGGTTTTTTGCGTCCGGGTTTTTTGATGTCTAAACGCGGTTAGTGGTGGAGGGATTCTCGTATGTTTTTGTTTATTTTGTTGGTAGCAGAACGAGAATGAGAGAGAGAGAGAGAACAGTGCGCATCGAGTGTGTGCATAGTAAAACGTTTTAGAAAAATGTTTTTCTTATATGCTTCTCGCTTATATCAATGTAAATTGATATAAGCGAGAAACAGAGAAGAGAGATATTCTTCTAAAACTTTTTGCGCGTTATTCGGCGTAAGAGTTTTATTTTTTTTAATTCATTCGAATTTTAATTATGACAAAAAATTCGAGTTTTGATTTTTGTGGAGTCTTGATTTTAATTTTGAGAAAAATATTAAGTCAAACAAAGTAGTAAAATAGTAAATCTAATTTTCAAGGTGAAAAGGTGGATGCTTTTTTTGAGATTGTCGTTTATCAATCGACACGTTAAAATTTTATTATTAAGTATTAATTATCGAAATAAAAGAAAGTTGTTGTAATAATGATTTAATAAATAAAAATTTTATGGATAGTATATATGGCAAAATAAGTGTTTATGACAAGTGAAAAGGGCAAGAGGCTCTAGTAATTTTTTGGTTGAACGTTTTTTTTTATTTTTGAAACCGCCATCGTCAAAATCTCGATTTTTCTTTTCATTTTGGCCGGTTGAATAACCATGTGATGGGTTATTAGTGCAACATACATATAAAAACAAAAATTTTCTTCAAATAATTTTGGTGCGGGAATGTGCGGAGTGATTTAGACAAGCACATACGCTTTTGTGAGTGAATGTTTGGTGACGCCCCAGCGTAAAACGTATACGAAATTCCTTTGCTTGTGCAATTCAACGATAACAAAAGGGGTGACGTCTTTGTCGGAGGCTCACGGACCATTTATTTTACGTGCGGCCAATTGAGGTTCGTCGCATGTTTGCGGGTGTTGATTTTCGGATACCTTATTTTAACGGCAAATTGGGACGCTGCAAATATTATTTGCTATTATATATACCGGCGGAAGTGCCGCATCGGTGTACGGTTAACGGGTGGCAAGTTGAGGCCACTCTTAGTATTTACGGTTAAGGCTGACAACGCCCAGTATTTTATTTTTGGCGGCCAGTCGAGGCCAAAGATTTTCGGCGGTACCACGCCCAACGTAACGGGATGCCAAACGGCACCTCGTCATTTCTTTTGGTATCGGGGAGAGGCCCCGCAACGCCCAATTTGTTTTTGGCGGCCAGTCGAGGCCAAAATATTTACCGGCACATCAAGTCGCAACGGTAACGGTAGCCAACCGGCTATTGTTTGTTTTGTTTGTTATCGGTGGTCTGCCGCAGCTAACGCGTAGCCAACCGGCTATTCGTTATTTTTGATTTTTTTTTGGTATAGGGGAGAGGCCCCGCAATGACACGGGTGGTCAACCAAGGCCATTCAGTTTTTTATTTACGGCGGGAAGACGTCCAACGGTCCGGGCATTGGTAATTGCCTGTGGCATGACGGCACCAAGGCCGCAACCCAATTTTTGTCGGGGAGAGGCCCCGCAACATAACGGCACCAAGGCCGCAACTAAATTGTATTAATTAAGGTACAATTTTTTTATTTAAATTTTGTTTTTTTTAAAATTATATATATATATATATATATATATATATATATAATCACCTTTTGTAATCGAGCGCCGCACGGGTGCGCGCTCGGTGCGTATTGCTCTCTCTCTCTCTCTCGTTCTCTCGTATCGGGTGCGGTGGAGGGGGAAGTTGTTTTCCTTTTGTCTTTGTTTTTTTCTTCAAAAAAATAAAATGAATTATTAAATTATATTCGGTTGGGTGTGATGAGGGGGGAATTCCCATCCTGTGTCGGCGTAGGGTAGGCGGTCTCCTGGTGCCCGCATCCGGATTCGGAACCGGTGTTTACCACCGTGCGAGTTCGGGCGGATGCGCGCACCAGGGCACCGCTACCAAAATGATTATTTTATTTTTCTATTTTTAAATTGTCTGCGGTTCGTTCCTCAAGTTCCGACCGACGAATTTCGGCGGAACTCGAGTATTTTATTATTATTTGCAGTTTTTTTTTCCTTCTTAAATATCTGTATCATTACGGTGTAGGCCAGGAGCCATGCATGCCTCAAACCCCACGACCCTTCGCACTTCTAGCTGAGAACGTAGCCGGCAAAATATCACCGTGGAGGCCTCTGCATGCGCTTAGTGCAAATCTGCAGGTTGGCAGTAGGCAGCCTGTAACAATTGTCGTGGTCGTAAAACAAACGGTAGATTGGTCTCAGAAGGTGCCAAATAAATTCGAAGGATTAGCGTACTGCCTTTGTTGCACTCAGAAATGATTTTTTCCTTAATAAAGTTTCGCGATAGCTCTTCAACAATTAAACGCGTTCCATTGCACATACCTTTCTAAGGATTTAGATTTCGTAGAAGCATTATGATAACACTCTTTTTCAAAAGCAATACGTGAGGGGGCATGCCGGATGGATTCTGTTCATTGAGGAACTCAACGGGAAAGTTAAACGCATCGTTAGAAGCTGCGCTGTAGTAAATGAATCAAGTCGATTATTCTTCGATTCATCTCAAGCGTCTGAGCATTCGTTGGAGCAACGATAACTCTTTTTGCGAGCTAGTCTGTTGACATTTGCTCAATATTATTAAAAATGACACTGATTAGATCTAGACTTGTGATCATTTCGGTCGGAATTGTGTCCTCCTCATAAATGCCAGGTGTTGTAGGCAGAGTTCTCGATCCGACTTGCAGAGGCCATTCAATGTGCTTGTATTGACCTTCGCTGCGCATGTTGGTGGTCAAAGAAAGTTGTTAAAACTGGTTCCATAGAGAGCTTGATTTAATGCACCATGCGATGATTTCAGTGTGCGTTTCTCCTTGAACGACTAGTAGCGTCTGACGAAAATTATCGCCAAGGACCAAAACTTTACCTCCAAACCTAATGTCATTTCCCATTACTCCTCGCAATAGCTTATCAATGCAGCGGAGACCATTCTTAGGAAGCATTGCAATTTCATCGATAACAATAAGAGCAGCCTTACGCAAAACTTCAGCTTCTAGTGATGTCATTCGCTTTGATGAGATTGAATTATCAAGAAGTGGCACTGGAAGTTTAAATCCACTATGAATCGTGCGTCCTCCCTTTAGCAAAGTGGCTGCTATTCCGGTTGTTGCAAATGGCAGCACAATTTTCCTTCAACTCGCAAGTTTGACATTAAAGTTGTGTATAAGAAGGTTTTACTTGAGCCACCGGGACCATCGATGAAAAAGAGGTTATATTGTGCATGATTATTTTCAATTGCAATCATAATTTTGATGTATGCCGCAAGCTGGGCTTCATTCAGCTTTCCAAATTGCTCGACTGCCAATCGTGCTTCTTATTCTGCTTCATCTTGATCATAAATTTGATCTTCTTCGGGTGTGTGGAACCGGCAAACCAACTGAACCGCTTGACATTCCGTGCTGTTTGAGAACAAAATTGATATGATGAAGAGCCGAGTTGATCGATATAGATTCACTGTGTCGTCGTATGTAGTCGAGTATAAAATCTTCTAGATGATCCTGCCATAATTTGAGGGCTTGAGCGGGTTGGCAAGAAATACAAATTTAAGGGAACATCTCTCGCAATTGCTTATCCTTATTGATCGCAATAGATTTTTTTGATTTGTAAAAATATTCCGATTTTTCAGATTAGTTTTAGTTTACCTAGCTTCACGTAATTCAAATTCAAATCTAGATTGTCATTCTCATCATTTTTGTTTGATTTTGCAAACGTTTAAAATAGAAACAGAATGAAATTTTATTTATTATTTTATATTGATTTTATTAAATAATAAAATAATTATTTTATACAGCTATATTTTTATATAGAGTATTTGCAGGAAGTGGTACAATTTCCTCAGAGCAAACATTAAGTAATAACAATTTACTTGTTTTAATCGTGTGTTTTGCTGACAGTTGATATTTTTTTTGATCTACCAAATCTGAAACCTGTTTCTTATTTCAGATCGATCAGATCGATCTAACTTCAGATTTCGAAATCTGCTCGAACTACGGATTTAAATAAGAAACACAGCTTTAGGCTGTTTCCGAATTGTGTGATAAATATTGTCTAGCAAAAATATTTGACATTAACGTGAACAATTTTCTGTTTCAATATTTTTTTTCAAGTTGCTGCCCGAAATCTGTGATAATATTTTGAAAAAAATTCCCCGCCCTCAGTTTTAATTTTAATTTGAAAATATTGAATTTAATCATTATAAGATTAAGATTAAGTTATAAATTATTAAAAACACATAAAATCATAAATCCAGTTATATTTATTTAGTTTTAACTATGTAGTGAATTATTTAAAAATCGAAATACAATGATGTTGTTCAATATTTATCCTTAAGTCCATTTCTTTTACATATTAAACAGCTTCTAATCATAATCAACGTTCTCCTTCATCCGATTAAAATATCACTTATCTGTCAAAAATTACTATGCCTAAGACCAAAGACAATCAAAAGAGATTTTTCATTTGACTAGACAGTTAAAACAAAATTTATTTCTGATAATTTAAATGTCATCGTTGTGTCTGTGATTTTTCGTTAAACTGCGTATACGTATACGCAAAAAAAAACAAAATATTTTTGATCGTAGCCGCATACTACAGAAAATGAATACGCAGTTTGAAATTTTACGTTTACATAGGATGAAATATCTGTTTTAGGTTGTGTCTGCTAAGACTATGATAATTCGCGCATAGCAATAAAAAAATAATGTCTCGAAGGACGTTAGGTCTAAAAATTGATATACAATTTAAAAATATCAACTGAATCTAGCAAAGAAATTAAATTCTATTCTCTATACGTATCTACTACATCAGCCGTTGGATTTGATTGACAAAAAATAGATTTTTTATGGTTCATTGGGTATTTATTGAATTATGCTCAGCTAATGGTAGACATAATACCAAATTGTACGGTTGTTGTAGGTTGATCCAGACACACCAGAGAGAATGTCTGGTATTCTCGCTTGTAGGCCGTTTCCAGAAACGCACTCATATGATAAAATTGCCGAGCTACTCAACGAAACCTTTGGAGAATTCAAACTCGATGCTAACTAAATAATCTCAACAGTAACGGACAAGGGGTCTAATTTTGTAAAAGCATTTGCAGAATTCGGACTAGACGTTCAAAATACCAATGATTCAGGTAACTTTTTTTACGATTAAAGTATTTCTTTAAAAAAATAACTTATTTTGTATTCGTTTGCGGTTTACAAATTTACATACAAAAATAAATAAAATTAAGCTCATATAAACATTTTTTGTTCAATATATTGATGTGGAAGTTGAAATATCAAAATATCACAAAATCGAAACAAACTCCGACACAGATGAGGCAATATGGAATGCAGTACTTCCGCATCATTTAAGATATGATAGTTACACTTTAAATCTGCTTGCGATGACCGATTTAATGAAAATAATTAGAAACAATAAACCAGTGTCCAAAATTCATTATCCAACAATACAGCTTTATGAAATTTGTCGAGAAAACCTAAATCAACCGAGGCCATTAGAAGCATTTTTAAATCTCAGCTGTTGTTTCCATGTGACTCCACTCGTTCGAATTCATTACATGACGATATATGAAGCAATTACTACCGTTTAAACAGACTGATCTGGATTACTTGGAGGAGTTTATAAAAGTAATGATGCCTATCGCTACTTCACTAGATAGCCTTCAAGAATAAAACAGTCATTATTATGGGCATCTGATCCCAACAATCTTTACTTTGAGGGCACGGCTTCAAGTACTAACTGATCATGCAGCTTTAAAATTTTATAAATTGATTATTTCTCAATTATTAAAATCTTTGGAAACAATATTTTGTAAATTTTTCAATTTGTCAACAGAGGTTAATGAAGCAATAATAACCTGAGTTAGAGGTTGAATTTATTAGATTTATGAGAAGCAAAAATAAACAATTGTCGTGTTTAAATGAGTATCCGGCAGCCAAAAAACGTTCATCAACCGTAACACATGTTTGTGTTCCTCTAGGCTTTGGTAGAAAGATTATTTTCTTTAGCAGGTTTTGTATTATCTCCATCTAGGGGAACTTTAACGGATATCAATTTTGACCAACTTATTTTTTTAAAAGGAAACCAGGCGTTTACTTAAGTTTTTATTTTATTCGTATAAATTGTATTTCCCGAACCTGGTTGGAATAGTTTTGTTCATATAAATTAAGATAATACTATTTTTTGTAGTTTTAATTCCGTTAATGAAAATGATTTATTTAAGTTATTTTCAATGAATTAAAATGTACATTTATGTTGTGATATGAATAAAATTTACGTAATTCTTAAAATGTTCTTTTAATTTTTCAAACCTTTTAATTCCATTGCCAGATACCATGCACTAATTCCGATTATAAAACGAACACAAATTCTACAATTATGAATCAGTAACATCACCGTGTTTGTCACCTGGCTGCCAGTGATCTGAATTACATAACAAGAAGTTATAACAATTTAATGTTTTAATTTAATTTTGGAGTAAATTAATTTGTAATTGTAATTTAATTACATTTCTACCAGCGAAAATTGTAATTTTTATTTTGTATTTCCATTATCCAAATAAAATGTGATGTACAATTACTTTTTTTTAAATTTTAATTACCTGAATCAAAGTAATGGTAAAGTAATTGGTAATTAGTGTTTCCATTACTGAGTCATATGTAACTTGTCCAATCTTGCACATTGGTTAATGGGTTAATAGAGAGGAACTTGTCGCTCTGCGCCGTTCGAGACTTTTTTTAAATCAAGCCTCTAACTCATTTCGATAGTTAACGTAGAATTTCCTGACAGAGTCTCGCTTAACCACTTAAGAGACGGTTTTTTTCGAGAAAGTGTGTCCTTAAATTGTCAGGTTTTTTTTTTATATTTCTTTAGAAAATAAATTAAGGAAATAGCAAGACTCGGGCAAATCAAAAAAACAATCGAACTACGCCCCCGAGTCACGCTCGGGCAAATCACTCAAGTGGTTAATCCAATATTTATGAGTTGGATTATCATCAAAAAAATCGTCTTTCAGTTGTGTATCACCCAGACGGTTTCGATATACAAGTATTTTTTGCAGGGGACTCCTTTGTTTTCCTGGTCTCGCCATCCTTGTTGTAATTGGTTCGGCTCTTTTGAATTTGATCAAAACGAGTACTAGTCACTCGTATTGCTCAATGTGATATTACGCTAATACCACATCCAGCCTTCGAGCCAGCCACCAATGAATAATTCTACACAATGGCTTAAGTCGTAAATTTAAGCTGTATTGAATTATTACAATAATCAATAGATTACCTCGGGTGATGTCTATTACATAATTAAAATTATGCTAGCTTGCGTTATGTAAAAGTATATCAACATTATGTTGACGTTAAAATCAATAAATGATGATATGTTCAAACAGAGAATTGAACAAAAATAAAGAACTTTACGTTATACGTTTCCTCAAAGCACAGACATCAAAGCATCACATTGTTACGGATGGTTCAACACCATTCCGCAGATTCAACTAAGCACGCAGTGGCCTCTCTCACAGTGATTTTGCCGACTAGATCTCAGGGTTTTGGGTCGTGGGGAAGTTGTGGCGTCCTCTTGGTCTCTACACCGTGTAACAGAATAACAATAAAAATAAAAAGCAAAATAAAAACTAAATTTAAATTATAGAGATACCAGAATTCATCGAACGACACTTTAGGCAACGTAATAAATTTAATAATAACCGGGTGCGCCCACCCAGCAACGATCAGATCTCCCCGAGTAACAAATACCAAGTCTGCTAAAGAAACCCTACTGAATGACCCATCGAGCCATAGAGGCCGATGCCCAGCCACAACGAAGCATCATAAGAGAGCAGGGATGTTTCCCCAACAGACAAAGCATCTCTTCACTCGGAGAGACCTCTAGGCAATCTCCCACAATTCAAACTTCAACAGCTGGAGATTATTGGAGTGCCACAGGGGATCCCCCTGCCAAGGGGATGACAGGGAGTGACAAGCCCATCCTGAAAATATAGAGCCGACCCGAAATGAGAACCCCCTTCTCAGCATACCAACCCGAAAAGAAATTTAGTACTTCATTTTATTGTCCAAAAAAAAAGAAATGAGAAAAATGACATAAATAATGATAATAACCGGAAAGATCAGATCCCATCCGATGAACGAAAGAGAAAATGGAATCGAATGCCTATGGGAATTGCAGTACAATTTTTTTACAAACAAAATTTATCAAGAGAAATTAAAATGGTCGCGGATACCAAAATGGAAATAAATTGGAAACATCAAAAATATGGTCCCCGAAAGTGAATAATTTTGAGCGAAACCAACGTGCAACCCCGCTTGCGCGCACGACCACCGTAATTCGGTGCTCGATTACAATATAAAATTTGATTGAAATTTGCAAAAAAAAAACAAATTGAAAATAAAAATGTTGAAAAATTTACTAACCGTAAAAAGTGGAGTGGCCTAAACTGGCAATCCTTAAACCGTGCTGCAAATTTGATAACTGGCACTCAACGTCATCCACAGAAAAAGAATGTGCCACGCGTAAAATGTGGCGGCGTCCGGAGCCGCTGATATCAAATTTTAACAGGCCACGCGCTGACAGCTTTCACGCACTTTTTTTTTTTGTATTCAACTTGTTTGTTCTACTTATTAATTCGTCCATTTTGTTTGAAACCCATACCGTCCTCCAAATGATTTTTCGGCAAAAAACGCACAATAAACTAGTCTTTTATTTTTTTCCAGAATTTTTTTTTGTTTATTATAATATTAATCACTACACTATATTCGAGTATTTTAATATTTTAGACTCAAGATTACAGTTTTTAAATGATAAAATCAAAAGCATTAGATGCCAAAACTCAATATTTTTTTTTTTTAGAATTAAACACATAAAATCAAAATTATACTTGACTATATAAAATTCCAAACTGCAATAAATTCACGCACCAAAACTAAATTCTAGAAGAATATTGTTTTTGATTTACCGCGCGCATCAATCGCCCGCACCAAAACAAGAAACCTCAAAAATACTCCTCCATACTTAAGCTGTTCGCACACACGCACAAGGTATACGTTGGTCTCGCTCTTAAAATTATGCCCCATTTACATGCGGCCAATATTTTTCTGCTGCTAATTTTTGTAGGTAAATAAGAAGCATCCGCTATATAAAAATACTTAATGTGCGAAAAAGAAAAAAATATATACAGTAATGCCATAATTTTTTTATAGCATTATTATTAATTTATTTTTAATTAATCCAAATGCGAAATTTACATTTTTATCTAAGGCGTCTGTTTTTATTACTCGGATCGAATTTATGGCAACATTTATTTTTATGGCAAAATTTTATAGTGGTTTCGTGGCGGTGGGTATAGTGGCTTAAAACTTTTCTATAAAATTTTGTTGGGATATACTTCTATTATTGTCTCTCATGTGCAAAAAGTCTATGTTGCGTCTCTTTCATTTTGCAGAAGAAATATGTTGGTCGCATGTAAATGGGGACGTTTACACGAGACATATAAATGTCTATTCACAATTACAAAAAACCCTTAGTACTAATGAACAGACAACAGATGGCAATACCACCAGTAAAAGGCAAAAATTGTTCGACGATAACGAAATACAAAATTCAAAAACAAAATTAAATAAGAAATAATGGTATGACCCCGCAAGGTTGTAACAACATGTCTTTATGTCTATTATATGCGTATTTTACTGAGGCATTGGGGAAAAATACTCGCATTGAATCAAAACTCTGTTCTATGCAAAAAATCTTAAGTTGCTGGATAGCCTTTCAGCTGGTGATATCACAGCTGTTACAGTTGCATCGTAGTTTCACTATGACTGTATACTTGACGTTGCCAAATAGAAATAAGGCACTACAAGATTGGGTTGTGTATGGGAACGTATATCAAGCATGCTTAACAAGCACGTCTGAGTATTTTTAATAAACTGACATTGTAGTGGTCGTAGACAGTGGTTTGCACTCGATTAAAAACCTGAATATTTCGATTTTTTCATCATTCTCACTTCATTCAGGTGCACATATGTTTGACCGCATCTTTATTAAAAAAGTTTTCACAACAACGTAAAGCTCTCGATTACCACTTTATGATTACCAAAATGCGAAGTGAAACGGTATTTATAACATCAAGTTTACCAGATTTTTTTAATGTTCAAAAAAACTGTATCGTTGAATATTTACACGCTATATGCATTTCAACTCGTACTTTATCTATTTTGGGAAATTCATATCCGTTAATTTAAATTTATTTTTATTCTTTCACATACACTAGGTACTCGCACATAAACTATTTGCAGAGAGATGTGCTATAGTTTTCCATTTCAACAAACTGTGATAGTGGAAAAAATACTGCGAAAAATGTGTTATTGTTTCTTTGTTTTCTCCTTGTAACATACTCGTATATTATGATATGGTACTCGACTCGGATGCTGAAATAATAAAAGCACAGCACTTATACAGGTTATTAGTTCGATAGAAAAATCGTAGTGTATACGAGATATATGTATATACACAGCGAGTGGGGTTTCCATCCAATATACACAAAAGACTGTTGTTATTACCTTTACATTTTATTTTATTTTGGGGTGATAAATTTTCCTGATGTTAAAATGTAAATTTTATGTTAGTTTTGACCTACATATATCCAAAGCGACTGCGGTGTGTGGTATTAAAATTGCAAATTATCATTTTTATAAATCTCTTCTAAATGTATGTACCTACACAAAGCAGCAAACCTAAGAACGAGATAGAACGGCATGTGATTTATTGGTCATTTCATTAAATGGTTATAAATTGCACATAGCGGTGGAAAAAATATCGCCATTTTAAATTTTCAAACACATCCGAAGCTAAGAACATTTAATTTTCACGTAATAAAAATTTATTGCAAAACTTACATCAAATAACGTTGTACATCTGTAAACTTTTCCATTTTCATTTTGGGCCAAAACATAAAAAATATATACATTTTTCATTCAAGTGAATGAATGATAATGATGAAACTGGAAAACTATTCGAGATGGATTTCGCAAAAAAATCATTAAAGTTTTATGATTGCCTTGATTACTTTTCAGTTGTACCCACATATATACTTAAACAACAAACAACTTCTTTGACTCTTTTGTCTTGTAAGTTTTGGGGATGATGATTACATGACAAATATATCTGAACAACATACATCGTTATATTCGTTTCGATTTGTTCGATGCTTTTTCAAAATACATACCATACAAAGTTGTTTTATTAGTTTTAGGGTGTCACCAGCAGTATCGATAGGGGGTAAGATGAAATTCCCCCATTGGCTTTTATTGATTTGTTTATAGTCTTCTAAGTAGATTAAATGTAACATAACCTGTAATTACTGTCTACGATTATATTTTGTTGTAATTACTTAATTCCTTGAATTGTATCCCATATTACGTATCAGATCCTTTAGGCAATATAACATAAAATAATTTTTGTTTAATTTTATAAAATTCAATTTAAGGAATAGAAATAAAAGTAATCAGTAGGAATGAAACTTAATAATCTTGTATCCTTAAACCACTTAACGGAATCACTATGTATACAGAAATATATAGACATAGCAAGCAAAATACAGGCCCCATTGATTTTGCGATACTCGTATACTCTACACTACATAGTCTCAGTCTATGATACGAAAAAATAAAAAATGAAATGAGGACGACGTAATCATAGAAAATTAAAATAAACAATATCCTTAAGGATATTATAGTTTTTGCTATTTTTATTTTAAATTAAAAAACAAAACAGGGATATTGAGGATGTAATTGACGTGATCTGTGATGGGAAATTTACAATTTGCTGTCGAACTCATTGTTGTTGTTCGTTTGTGCTTTGGTATGGCGTAAAACGGATTTAAGGATTTAATATCCTGATTGAACGATTTGAAAAGTGGGTTTTTATGGATATGAATTGGAGAGATGCGTCTTTTAATATATCCAGATAGTAAATATTTCAATATTATGTAAACGTAATTAAATTTGAGTGAGGGAGGAAATGAAGCGAAGGATTTAGGTTGAATTCAGGGAGAGCTAGTAGATTTATGTTAATTAATTAAATTTTTTTTTAAACGTCCTTTATATAGAACAGAACAAAGATATTGTTACGGTTTCGTCTGTCACTAATTTGATACCCCATAAGTGACCAATTCGCGCTGAATTTATATCTAGACCAGTAAATTTAGCGTCACATATGAGTTATCAAATTAGTGACATCTAGGTTTAAGTAGTAGTAGTAGTAGTAGTATTAGTCTGGAACAGAACCTTATGCTAATTTCATGAGTTAAACCCTAGGTTTGGGGTGGGAGATTTTGGGTTGTGGTAATACCTCGGAAATGGCCGACCATATACTATTTGATTGTGATCTTCTGGCAGTGCTATCGAAGAAACAAATTTCGTCTGACCAAGTAGTGAGCCGGTACTTACTTCAACAAATTCTGTGACAATATTTTAAGCACGAGACGGACGGACATGATTCCGATTTTAAGATACACTCAGGCTTTAATTTCAAAATCAAAGATCCAGTAGGAATATCCGATTCCTTTCGGCCTTTTTTAATCTTTAGTTACGTACAGGATTAAAAAAATGACATTAAAAATCACATCATTGGCATTCTTGTTGGTGAACATCCATAGGTGTTTGTAGAGTTTCAGCATGCACCAACGGCAACTAATGTAGCTTTAGTGATGATCGAGCAGCAATTTGAATGGTGAGAGGTTCTAATAAAAAATAACCGAGCACAGCTCAGAGCATATTTTTTATACAATTTCTTTATTGGAGAACGCCGCATATAAATGCATGAATGAACTTAAGGCGGCATGAGAAATATCCACCACTGCAGACGTCCGGATATTTTTATAACATTTGCCTGCAATCCAAAGAATCCAGAAATCATAAAGACTTTGATACAAGGACAAAAACCACACGATCGACACGATTAAAGTAATAAGTTGGGCGAAATTCTTAGATATGGGATATACAATTTGGCATGCTCAACCGCCATGCTAGAAGACTTGAAAACTTTAAAAACGGCAAAATTCGTTTTTACGATGTGAAAACTAGAGACAGAGAGAGAGAGAACTGTAAAAACGCGGGTCAGTAGTAACTTCATCAAATGAAATGTAGGCAGAAATAAAAGCCTAACTTGCTACCGGACACCGAGTTCTCTACGCTAAATCAAGATTATTGTGATCTAAATATCTATCACAGTCGTCCAAGCCCACAGTTTTCGAAACCAATACCTGGCTCCTGGCCTCTAACGCCGTTGTTTACTTTTGAAAAGAAAGCCATTCGTACTATCTTTGATCCAATTAAAATCACGGAAAACGAATCGGATTCGGATAAACCATGAGATAAAGCGATTTCTCAGAGACAACGATGTCATTGGATTGATTAGACTCAAACGAATTAGATGGCTAGGACACGATGCAAGGTCACTTCAACAAAGAATGATCAAAAATGTATTCCGTTTTTGTAGACGAAGATCCCGACTGTGCGTGTAATGGGATGCCAAAAATGCACGGCGCAAGCGATGACTCGACGGGGTTGTAGGACCACCGTATAGAAGGCAAAATTTGTTCATGGGATTTGATAGCTAGAGAAAGAGAGAGAGAGAAATGACTTTGATGGAAATTGCTCTTCGAGTACCAGGAATCGAGTGCGAAGAATCGAGATTTATGGTAAATTTGTTTAGGAGGCCTCTCGATGGAATTATTTTTTAGGGTTCCTACTTTCTATTTTTTCTCGGCTCAGGACAAAATTTTTCATGGTGAATGGAAATGGGATATTGAAATGATGTTTGGAGAAAGTTCTGGAATATGGCCAGGACAACTATTACAAAACAAAACCCTTTATTTAATCGATAATGGTGAAATAGAATATTACTGGGAAAAGAAATTATAGACAATATTCATATCAAACGGAAAAGGTCAATTTGGGTATCGTGACTGGAAATATGATATTGTAATAAATTCCGTCGTGTAACGCATCGGCGTTCTATTTGCGAGTGCCACAAACGTATTATTTTCAAAGTCTATAAAAAAATTATTAATATAAAATCCATTCCGATAACACGCCTTGACTTTCTATTCAATTTGAAACGTGTAAAAAAACTGAAACCCCTGCGCGGATACATTTCTTTTCATCTATGTAGTTTTCGTCGATTTTGGCATATATTCCAAGACATGAATGATCCAAGGATATAGTTAATGTGGGCGTTAGCGACTAAACTTCGTAATCCGCAATCGAAAATCACTACTTCGATAATATCCGATGTTATCTGCTACTATTCGAAGCAGGTCTCTAGGCGCGACCCTTCTATGAGCAATAGCGGATCACAGTAGAATGTTCACAGTAGAATTGTTTCACAGTAGGTCTTAAGAGTGTTTAAGTCTTATTCTAAGAGGAAAGGCAGTACAAAAATCAATTTGGATGAAATTGAGATTAGAAAATGAGTTCCGTACATGTTTCTACAACATAGCGAATTATTATGGAACAACTTGATGGTTCAACACCATTCCGCAGATATCATCTAAACCACGCAGAGGCCTCATACGGTGATTTTGCCGGCTACATCTCAGGGAGAAGTGCTAACCCGTTGATTTTGCGGTACCCGTTAATTACTCGCACCACACGTTGATTTTGCGGTACCCATTAATTAATCGAAGCACTCGTAAAATATAAGTAGCGAACCTCGTAATCAACTAACAGTATGTGGCACTATTCTGCTACCCTATTCCATATGGTTGCAAGCGTCCTAAAATGCACTTCTCCAGCTACTGCCCGCCAATAATAAATTAGGGATCGAATTTCCTTACTACGTAGCACTAAGCAGTACCGTCTTATTCTTCCACTTCAACAAAACAATAATTTTTCCAAAAAAAAACCAAAACAATTCACAAAATAAATTTTGTAATTTTTTATTTTTAATTTTCACTAAACAATAGTAAGCCAAAATGGTTGAAGACCAAAATAAAATCTTTTGAGTTTTTTCTTCACATTGCTCGGCTTATTCAAAGAAAAAACTTTTCAATGTATATGTTTTTCGAAACAAATTCTAACGATGAATACTCAAACTTCTCGAACCACATACCACAAGCACAACACGATACGAAAAAAATATCTTTTTTCTGTCCCTCTCGCTCAACACAAGAAACACAGCAAAAAAATACTCATCCATATCGTATTTGCTCGTACGCACGCACAAGGGCACACGTTGGTCTCGCTCCATCATCTATTTCGTTGCATCATCAAACAAAAAAGTGTACAAAAAAAAACAAAAATCAACAAGTGACTTTAGACAACACACCAATGAAATGAAGCTAGGACACAAACCAACCGATTACAATGGACTAAGATAAAGCGTGTATAAGATAAAATGGTTATGACCGTACAATCGTAATAAACCCCTTACGATATACAAAATGAGTAATTTAGCTGCCAATAAAAGAATCCTAATTGATGCCTACGTTTATGTTTGTTTAATATGCATTTTATAGATGGTAGGTTGTAACCGTTTATTCGGGTAGGGCTATTATATATTACTCTTCCCTCTTAAATTCAACAATCGACAAAGTGATTGTGAATTGGTAGGCCAATAAATAAAACTCCACTACTGTATGAGCTTTGTTTTGATACTAAGCTGTGGAAATGAAGTGGACTCCAAGTTTGGATTCGGTCGTATCATTTTTAGCGCTCGCTCTTGCGAGCAAGCTTATACAAAGACTTAGGCCGTCTGTCTGTTGGCAATATCACAGCAAAAACTATACACACCAGAATGCTCACACACAATGCTCACTCTTGCACACAGATAGATACTACTCTAAAAAGGTCACATTTAACATTTGAGAACTCTAGGTCAAGTAGTTTTCGAGATATTCAACTTTTTCTAAAAATAGAGGTCACACAGATGCGGCTGTCTACCTTTTTTTTAAATTTTCAATTATTATTCTAAGCATACTTTTATATATAATAAAAAGAGTGTTATTTCAAAACTAGTTTCTGTAATTTTTTTGATTTGCTTAAGATTCTATGCATTTTTTGTCTATTGGGCTAATTTGTTGTATTAGCACCTTAGTTTTTTCAGAGGTTTTACACCTCTGTCCGTCCCGTCCGTCTGTTGCATTTTTCCTATTTTATCGAGCGCTTATCGGACAATTTCAACTGTCCGCTTCTACTATTATATCTAGAAAAAGCTGGATACGGAATGTTGCGTAAGTTTTACCCTTTGGCACTGCGTGTTTAATACCCCACAACATTTCCACAAATTAACCTTTTCCACATACTCCGCAGAGTTTTTAATGAACAGTCCTACTTTCTATTTAATTCTTGCAGTTGGATAAAACCAGGATTTCTACATGATCCTTGAATCTCTTCACTTGTTATTATTGTAGTGAGGGACTTCACACTTGCTCAAAGGTGGAAAATCTATAAAGAAATCGTAATGTATGAATGCCAATTTCTATAAGTATAGTAAACACTTTCATTTTCGTGTAAAGCTTATTGGGAGCAATGCCTAGTCTTTCGGTTAGGGCTTTCATGTGGTAGTCACTTTTCTTGATGGCTTCTTCAACAATTTTTCATTTATGTTCGTCCATGTACGCAATATAAATGACTTTTAACAGCAACAAAAAGTACTGCTTTTGCTCAAATCTGATTGTATCTTTGTCCGAGTTCATTCCCATGTCACAAGGATAAGGATTCAGTTGGAAACGTCTAGTTTATGTATCTTATAGGTAAAAACTTATAGTAAGATATAGGCTAAGCTAATCTTACTATTTCAATCAACGTAAAACGGACAAATAACCTCACGTCTTTGAATTGGCAGCCAACAGCGTAAGAAAGGACATCATAAACAAACACCAAAGAGTTGGAAGACACTGCAAGAAATAAAAGAAAACGAATAAACCATTTTAATGTTTCTTTTCGTACTTCGTTTCTAAAACATGTACACGCGCCCTTAAAATAATAAATTACAATTTGGTATAATGTGGTTGAAAGCATCTTTAACAGTTTAACCACATCAAGTAAAAAAAAGACACTTGAGCCTTTTCATCTAAATAATGTGTGTGTTCTACTAAAACATCATTATGATAGTGACAGCATCCAGCCTATACTGCTCATAATTCAAAATTATTTCAGTCAAATTAAACAAAAATCATAACACTACGAAATGAAAAACTAACAGAAAAATTAGTACAAAAACCAGATTAACATAATTACTTACTGTAACAAAAATTATCTCGAATATTTTTTTTTTAATTTTATAATTTAATCATTTTCATTCAGTTAATGAAAATTTCTTAATCTTCCGATTTTGTTTTTCTCGTTTTTCCTTGATAAACTTGTTTATTTTCACCCCTCAAATTACATAATTTTAAGATAATTATTATATTGTGTTGTAAAAGAAAATATCTCTATATATAGACTAAGAGGGTTTCCAGTCCCAAACAAAACAAAACAAAAAAAAAACAAATCTCGTATAACGAAGGGGATGTGGAGTGAAGAAAACTTTTCTTCTACATTTTATCGAACAAAATACTTACACAACAAAAAATTCTATAATTTTTCTTTATAAATCGAATTTAAAAATTCTAATCATGTTTTTGGTTAGCTGTGCGAAAGTAAAGCAACGACAAAAATTTTCCCACTTTTAACGTAGTTTTTATCCAATAAAATAAAACGTAACTCAACGAAAGGTTTTATACTTCTGCTTACTTTTAAGACTTTTGTGGATGCTATATTTTTATTAATGATTTATTTTTGTAGAGATACCAATAATTAAAATTAATATTCGATACTGTTATTTACGGTATATCAGAGTATTTCCTGCAAGCACTATAACTAAAGTGTACGAGGAGGAGCGCAGGAGCGCAGTACGGCAGCCCGAATAATTGAGGCCTCGGTACAATCTCAGTAAAACCGTTTGTTGAAGGTCATAATAACGCCTACCGCCTACCTTAGGTGAAGTACGTTTAATTTTTTAAAGATCTTTGTTCAACTTCAATTTTATTTAGCGCCTATTTCAAAGATACTATCATAAATATTTTTGGCTACTTACCTTCGGTGATCAGAGGGCGATCTCTATAGTAAAATGTTGCTTACCTAAAAAGAAATAAAGAAAATGAATTAGATAGGTTATATTTTAATTCGAACAAAATGTCAGTCGAGTAATAGAAAATACAGCAGAATTTACAAATTAACACTGGCTAACGTCATTTCCGAAACCGATTATTTATTTGTTATAAAATTCAAATATATTGGAAGCTAACACCACATGCCTCGCAGGTTTATTGATATTGGGTGTGTGATATGACCACCACTTTTTATTAAAATAAAACAAATTTTCTTGCTGAAAAAATGAAAGCTTCAACTTTCCCCCATCTTTCAGGCAATTTACAGATTCCCTCTCTGCAGAAATCCAGGCCTTTGGAGGCAATCAAATGAATAAGGCAATTCTCGAGATCTGCGCGAGAATTGAACCGCTGTTCAGAAAGAGACGACTGCATCGATCGAAATGAGTAGTAAGCTAAAGGAGTTAATATGGTGAATGTGGCGGCTCGAGTAGAACTTCCAGCCTTGTCCTTTTAAATGTGTGCAGCACGTGGTTTTGCATTGGCGTGCTGAAAAACTAATTTGTTGTGTCTATTCACCCATTCTGGTCGTTTTTCCTCTACAACTCGTTTCAAACGCAATAGCTATCGTCGGTAGATATCGCCATTGATTGTTTCACCTGACTCCAGCAGTTCATAATATACAACAATTTTCTGATCCCACCAGCAGGGTTGCAAAAAAAACTGTTTTTTTTAATTTAAAACAAAAAACACGTTTTATTTGTTTAAAACATGTTTTTTTTGTTTAAAACATGTTTAAAACAAACCAAAAAAAATATGTTTAAAACATGTTTTAAACGTTGTTTTAAACATATTTTCATTACGAATTAAGTTAACTTTTTGTCGATTTTCTTGTAATTTCTCGATACAAAATAAAAGAGAACTAAATGAACGTTCAAAATACAAGCCCAGGTCTAAGTATGAAGCACGTTTACCCAAAGCCAACGTAACGCTACGTCGACGGTTTAAAAAAAATCGGTCTCTTAATCGATTGAAGTAGCAGCACCATCATTTTCTTCGTAAGTTGCCTTAGACGTGGATTTGAATTTTTTCTCTTCTATTTTAATGTGCTCAATTTTCAACAAATAAACTCGATCATTTATTTGTGTTGCTGTATTAAAAAATAGTAAAAGAGAACTTGTCGACATAAAGTGACGTCATTAGCAAAAGACCAATGTTCACTGTCCCATAGTGGAAGATGGCTCTGGTTACATAATTATACAAATTAATAAAATACTAATACAATATACAGGAAACCCTCCAAAAAGACGATTAATTCGTTCCGTGTTCTTTAAAACCGTGTTGTTCGAGACTACAAAAAATAAAATAAAAAAAATATTACGTTTTATTGTTTATTTTTTGTTATGACAAACAAAAAATAAAATAGAATAAAGAAAATCGTGTTTGAAACCGTGTAGTTTGAGAAAATGGGTATCCATGTTCTTCGAAACCGTGTTCTTCGAATGCCGCGTTCTTGGAGGATTGCCTGTAATTTGTATTTCTTTATGTATGTAGTAATTTATATAGTATCAGGATCTGCATAAATCAATTTTGAATTAAATCGTTTTTCTCTATTTTCGTTTGTTTTACAGAATTCGTCGATCCTTTTTATTTTACATAACTGTTCTTAAATCGTTTAATACAATTTTGGGGAAGTCCTTTCTACCAATCGGTTTTATCTTTTTTTGTAATCCAATTTTTAGCTTATTGGTTATCTTGATCCTGAGCGGTGTTGATTATCATTTAAAAATAATAACTCGTCCCACAAAAACAGTATTTGGCATTACTTCACTGAAATCGAAACATTTAGTTCTAATACTTGGGTGCCTGATGTCGATTTTTTTGTCTGAATTTCCCATTAACTAAATTGATGGTTTGTTCATACCAGTATTGATAGATGTCTCTGTAAGGTTCATAACCAAAATATGCCTGAAATTTAGTTCTAAACTTAAAACTTAGTTTAGATATTTTGTCAATTCTAGATTATAAATACTTTAGAAATTAATAAATCTTAATTTATTTAGCAAATTTTAATTAAAAAACACCAGACTAGATTTGTCTAGTGCCTCCGAACGAGTGGTTTGAAGTAATAATCAATTTGGTTGACCACAAATTGGGACAAGACAATCGGTGTCAGGCATACAGTATAAACGAAATGCAAAAATTGTAAAAAGGAACTATCTGGTGTCTTGTTCTTGAAACAGTGGAAGTTTCGCCAATCGGAATATGGTTTGTTTCGGAATTCTCTATATTATTTGATTTTTTCACCGGGTGCTCTGATTATTTTTTAAATTTTCTCTGTATATTTCTAAATTTTTGCCACTAATAAGGAAACAATTCCCACTGCGGCACGAAGTATTCGAATAATGCAGAGAATTCTAAAGCAAATCGTGTTCCGATTGAAAAATGTCCACCGAAAAGTGGGGCTCCTGGTTTAGTGGTTAGAATGAAAGAGCACCTAAAAAAATGCACGCAATTAAGCACACTTGTGGATGAGTTGAAGATCTAGATACCGACCATAACGCATCAATTAAGGATATTACATATATTGTAAATTAACCAAATTATTTTGTAAATATGATTTATGCAGCGAAATTGCTAAGCGAAATTATTGTTTCTCTGAAGAAACTCAAAAAATACTACATTAGAAACAATAAATAAACGAATTAATTGAAATTCAGAAATGATTTATACTACGGCAAGCGAGACTTGAATGTAATCTTCAGATTGCCAAACATTGTTTAAATATTTCAAATTTAATTAATCATAAAAGGCTGCCAAGTTAATTACAGTATTTAGATCATTATCATCAAAACCAAATTGAAAACTGAAGCCATTTATATAAATGATACTAACTGAATCTAACTGATGAGTTTGGGTTTTGTGGCCAATATAATTTATTAAATTTTATTGTATAAGTATTTGAAGTAACAGATATTATATTTATAAGATTTACTAAAGTTAATTTAAATAAAAAAAACTTTTGTTTTTTTGTCTAATTAAAATCATGTTTTTAACACTTGTTTAAAACAAAATGTTTAAAACATACCGCTTTGTTTAAAACATTGCGACCCTGCCCACCAGATACAGAGCATAACCTTTTTGCAACGATCTCGCTTTGGTTGCGATGGAACAGCTTGACCAGACTTCCCCCAATATATTTATGTTTGGGATTCTCATAATAAATCCATTTTTCATCTCCAGTAACTCGATGCAAAAACCTATTTTCTGTTGTGTGTTTGAAGCAATATTTCGCAAATGGTTTTTCTTCGTTCGAGGTCTTTTTCTTTTAATTCATATATATGTAGGAATTTTTTTAGAAGTGGTTAGTTAACTTTGTCTCAATAAATAATATAAACACCACAATTAGAACAACATAATTTATTATTAATACAAAATTAATACTTTTCGAGACGGAATCTTCAACAACACTAATTATTTATCAACAATATTATCGTACGACAACTTTTCGCATTTCAGAAGAATTACAGTAATTGATGGAATTTATGATTAACAAATAAAAACAATAACAACATTACTTTACAGTAGACTATGAATTAAAATACAAATTCTGATATTTCTTAACAGGGTGATCCCACACGGCCATCCTACAAATCATCTGGCCCAGATGATCTAACCTCGTTACATACTTCTTCAATACTCTCATCACTGGACATGCCATCGTAATAAATTTTTAAATGCTCTGCCGAAGTTGAAGTTAGTAGTGGCCCTTCTGTCTGTCCAATCTTTCGAACGTCATATCTTTCGTGATCTTTCACTTCAATAATTTCGTATGGTCCCAAAAATTTTGATTGTAGCTTTCCCCCAGGGTTAAACTGCGTGCGCTTGATAGCAACAATGTCCCCTACTCGATAAGTCCGTGCCTTTTTTCGTTTTTTATTAAATGTTCGTCGATTCTCTTGCTGTACTTTACTAATTTGTAATTTCGTTGCATCCCTAAGCATAGTACGTTCTTCATTAAACTGCATAGCAATTTCCTCTTCGACTACTTCTTTAACGTGTAACGCTTCCGGACAACGCATCTTCACACCAATTAACAATTCGAATGGGCACATTGCAATGCTCCTCTGGAATGAATTGTTTAGGAACCTTTGTAATTTATCAACGTGTTTAAACCAATCATCCGGCATAAGACGAGACAATTTAGTTAATGCTGGTATGATTATTCTGTTAAGCAGCTCCGCTTGGCCATTGTCGGTTGGTACATCAGTCGTTATCATATGATGCTCGATATTCTCTGATTCACAGTAGTCTCTAAAATCGCTGGAAACAAATGCCGCACCTCTATCACTAATTATGCGCCTTGGATTACCAAACACCTTTTTTGTTGTTCTAACTTCTGCATAACTTCTCTGGAACCAGTACTCCGAGTGGGATAGAGCCATACGAATTTTGAAAAACTGTCAATAACACATAAAATATAACAATAGCTTTTCTTCGTTGCAACTAAATGTCCCAAATGATCCAAATGGTAAGTGTCCAGGGGAATGTCACCTTTGGGAATGACATTCAGCAAGCCATCGCGTTTTCCCGACTTACGGTCCGCTAGTATACATGAAATACAGTTTTATAAGCAGCTGGCAATTTTCTCACTTAGCTTTGGAATGTAAAATTCACGTTGGATCAGATCTTCCATTTTACGTTTCGCAAAATGTCGCTGTTCATGCACGTTACGAATTATTTCAATTTGCATAGCGTCAGGAACAACCATTTTTAAATCACCATATATCACCTTAAATAAAAGACCGTCATTAGAATGGTAATTGTTATACGCACCTTTTTGCAAAAGCTTCATAATTGTTTGAATTGAATGGTCATCTCTCTGAGCGGCTTTTAATCTGGTAATAGTATCACTTTCAATGATCATCAAAACGGGAAGTCGACTTAACGCGTCTACATGACGCATTCTATATGATGCTCTATGTTCTAAAACATAACTAAATTCTTGCAGCTGCAACGCCCAACCTGCGATCCTGGACGTCAGATCCTTACGTTCCATGGTCGCCTTAAAAGCGGAACAATCCGTCACAATACGGAACGGTAAACCGAGTAGATACACCCTAAACTTTTTTAGTGCTGCAACTATAGCCAGAACCTCCAATTCATAACTGCAATATCTTTCTTTTGCAGGTGACGTTTTTTTGCTGAAGTAGTAAATGAAAATTTTATGATGAAATTTTAGGTCTTCTGAATATTTCTGCATGAGTATGGCACCTAATCCGAACTTGCTCGCATCAGTGTGAAGCTCAGTGTCTGCACTTATAGAATATATCTTAAGTACAGGCTCTTTGACAAGAACTTCTTTCAATTTCAAAAACGCAGACTTTTCATCAACACCAAAATGAAACTTAATATCTTTTCGTAAAAAATTAGACAGTGGTCTCGCTATTAGGGCATAGTTTTCGACAAATTTACGAAAATAACTAGTAAGTCCGAGGAACCGTTGGACATCTTTTATATTTTTAGGCTCGCTAAATCTTTCAATTGCAACACTCTTTTGTGATGATGGCTTGATGGTCCCACATTTGATTTCATAACCCCAATATTCTATTTTGGACTGTAAAAATTGACATTTGCTCCATTTAAACTCTAGACCATAACTTGCAGCTACTTTCATAACCTTTTGAAATCTGGTCAGTGCCTCTTCTTCAGTGACAGCGGGAATTACTATGACATCCATATAGACACACACTACTTTCTCTCGATAAAGCTCCTGAAAAATTCGATTTATATATCTTTGAAATGTGGCTGGTGAATTGCACAGCCCAAATGGTACGCGTAGGAATTCGAACTGTCCAAATGGTACTATAAATAAAGTATATTTAATCGAATTAAGTGACACTGGTACATGGAAAAATCCATTGCAAAGATCTAGTGGCAAGAATTCGTGCAGCTTGTAACCTGTCAAATTGTTCTTCAATTAAAGGTAACGGATACCTATCCTTCACAATCTTTTGATCCAGTTTCCTATAATCGACGCACAGTCTTTTTGTTCCGTCCTTTTTGTTTGCCAGCACTATTGGACTTGCATAACACGAATTGCTAGGCTGAATAATTTTGTCTTCCAACCATTCATCAATCTGTTTATGAACTATTTCAGTTTTAAATGGAGATAGTCGCCGAGGCCTCTGGTAAACTGGAACTTCATCTTGAAGAACAATTGTCATCTCAATCTCGATGTCATTACGGAATTCTTTGCTGGGTTTATAAGATTTGATCGACCGTGCCACTTCGGTTTTTGTTTTAAAACTATCCAAGTGATTGAGTACATCCATCAGTTCATTATATATATATATATATATATATATATATATATATATATATATATATATATATATATATATATATATATATATATATATATATATATATATATATATATATATATATATATATATATTATATATATATATATATATATATATATATATATATATATATATATATATATATATATATATATATGGTAACTGTGCTTCCTTATGAAGTATTTCTCTCTCGATTAATAAATAGCCCAATCATATAAAGGGTTTTTCAATTTCGGCGATGTTGGGAATCTGTGGCCGCCATGTTGTTTTGGTGGCGTCTGGTGTTTTTTCAGTCACGGAAGTCAAATCGCCATGACAAATTACACGATTAAGCAGAACGTCCAAATAATAAAACTTTATTATCAAAAGGAGTGTTCATTAGTACAAACGTTGCGCGCGTTTCGCCAGTTTTACGGCAGATTTGAAGGTGGTCGTTCAAAGTCTAAACTCCAACGTTTGGTGGCCAAATTCAAGAAAGCCGGTTTGGTAAACAATCAGGCATAACTCGTACGTCAAAGGAACGCTAAATCGGCGGAAAACATTGCAGTAGTTCGTGGAATTGTACAGGAGAACCCAAAGCAGTCAATTCCTCGCCGTGCACAAGAACTCGGTCTTTTATAGACTTTAACTTGGCGAATTTTGCATCGGAACTTGGGCCTACACCCGTACAAGATCCCACTGACCCAGAAGCTCAATAATGATCATAGACAATGCCGTTTGTTCACTGATTGGGCTTTGGATCGTTTGGATTGGAAGAGGATGGAACACATGGGCCTCTGAAATAAAAAAACAATTTCGTTAATACCTTATACACAGCTTGTTTTATTGCATTTTAACACCGACCCACCCAAAATGATAAACCTTTTAGATATTACCTGCAGATTGAACTACATTTATTAAATTTCAATTTTGCAAGAAGACATTATTAAGTACCGGAAACAAAGACTTTGTTGCAAACAATTTCGATAGCGTGTTCTCAACTTTGTCAACATATTTTCATTGAAACCTGACTTGCAATTTTTTATCATTTGGCGAAACCTATAAAGCAAAGTAAAAACTTTCTTGATTGATGTCAAATATAATTTAAAAAAAAAATTACGATCGAGGACTGTAAAAACTCATTATTTTTTTTCGCTGGCGCTACAGCCCATAGAGGAATTTAGCCGCCTTATTTCTAAGATTATACAATCAGTTTTTATATTCAGATTAATGATTGATTGGTCCATTGAAACCTTGCCAGCTCCCAGATCTGCTAGATGAGGCATACTGGCTTACTGGGGGGTAGGTGTTTCATTTTCATTCCATTATTATGTGTTGTTCTCATGCGGTCATCCAAATGAGGCGGTACTGATGCCGTATACGTTTTCTCCCTCTCTCTCTCTCTGTAATATTACTACCCAACCCCCCCTCCCCCTCCTTCCCCCCGAAAAAAGATATCAAAGATTACGCTTCTTAGTAAAGTAAAAAAACTTAGTGATCAATAATTACTTTTTATTGATCACTAAGTTTTTTGCTCTTACAGAATGCGACATACTGAAACAGCAGGTGGAAAATGAATTAAACATGAATATTTTAAAATGCAACAATCGAAAAGGAAATCAACATCGCACAGTAAGCACCAGCAATCTAATCTGAACCATTCCAGAACTGGATTCCAGAACTCCTTTTAAATTTCATTTCAGAATATCATTTCAATCCAACATATCTATAATTCGATCATAATAGGTTGAGAAATGGCCGAATTCCGCCCAGATACTGAAATGTAACAACCGCTAATGTAAGAATCTGCAGATACTGAAATGTAACAACCGCTATCACTGATCCGGGCAGATGGCGTATTCAGTTTTTAAATTATCTTTCAACTTGGCGGGCGAAGAAGTCCTGACGTGCAATATAAGTAAAAGCAGCAGTCGCGGCGCACTAATGCAGCAGTACAAGTTGAAGAATGCAAGATATTGTACAAACGAGCAATAGAGGCACTAGAACGCAGAACGTTCGCGGCAACCCGTCGCTGATGGACGGCGTGGTTGTACTAATTAATTGTGGGCGATTTTCCACAAACTCATACATGTTGTTGAGCCAAAGACTGCGGCGTACGAAATTAACGCATGTTAAAAGCGTGACGTTTAAGAACCAAAGTTGAACAGCTGCACCTCAACATAAACTTGCAAGTTCAGCTATTCAGTGAGATAGCTGAAGGTTGAATGAAGAACGTCGAACTCCACCACCCAATTTTTTCATATTGTAAGTTCGGAAAACGAACTTACTGCTAAAGTTTTTCCGGGCTGTCGATGAAACATTCTTCACGAAAATTGGTTTTGCGAAATAACCATACTGTCATCTAAAATAAGCCAGTTTCGAAAAAAAAATAAATAAAAAATAAATGAAAATAAATTGTCTCATTCGACAATGGCATCTTTGGGCCAGTAGCGTCCCGAGTTATCCCATTGACATTTTGAACTCGTTCGAGCTATCCGGGACGCTGTCTCATAAACTAAAACTAAAAGTTGAACGCCGATTTTACTGATGCGTGACCTAGACGCGCCGAGATTATTCAATGACACCAGGTTGCGTGTCTTCGAACTCGGAAGGCACTTAATGAAGGCCACATTTTTGACCGGATAAACCGAGAGAGTGTATCCCATGAATGACATAAAATTATGAGTTTCTTTAATAAAGCACATATTTGGCTTTTATGGGATGAAAGTTTGGGTTAATATTTTTTACCATTATTTACCCATTATTCATTTCGCAATTCCTTTAGTTCTCTTCTTCAATGTCACTAGAGCTGTTAGTCTCTAAGCGTATTTGACTTTCTTTTATGTAGTAACACCTCGAGATTTTTGCAGATTTACCTTTCGCTATATCGCCGAAGGCAAATTTTTTTTTGTCAATTGCAGTGTGCCTGCGTGCGCGTGTGTTTCTATGTAGACTACGGACAAGCGATTAACTGTTTGTGATGAAACTTCATACTTAAGATTTTCTCATAAATTGCGAGATTCCAATGATTTTTGGATGAAATCAGTCCACAGGAAGTGGCCGCCTCCATAGAAGATTTCGTTTTTGCAAATATTTTGAAGAGATCATCATTTACAAGAAAAAAAGATTAAGAACTAAACCAAATTAATTTTGTAACAATCCAGATCCAGATCAGTTTTCCAAAATTTGAGTGGAAATGATGATTTTTTACAGAAATACGTTTTTCAATAAAAATTCGGTATCTGTTCCATATGGATTGACTGATCGGGATGAAACTTCATACTTAAGCTTTTCCTAAATTGAGAAGTGGCTTTTCGTAAAAGATTGTTGATTAAATTTCAATCAAAATAGGATCAGATCATTTTATGTTTGGCAAAATATTTAGGATACTAGTTTTGGGGTCATGTTACACGTTGCGTTAAATACTATGTTATGTTAAATGTTGCGTTAAATTATTACATTGATAACGTGACATTTTAACGTAAAATGGTATTGACGACTGTTAAAGTTGGGATTTTTTTCCATGAAATTTTAGCACGGCATGCTTAATGAAAATAAAAATTAACATCCAAAAATATACAAAACAAGTTTAATTTTTTGTTTCCGTCAGATCCACTTATAGTTGCCTATACAGGAAAACCTCGATTTAACGGAATAATTGGGGAGTCCGTTAAATCCGATTGTCCATTAAATACGAATGTTTTTAAATTTCATCTATTCGATCGTATTTAATGTGGCACGGAACTTGATTAATTCTTAACCGACTATGATGAGATTGGTATGTTGGGTGTAAATGAGATTCTTAAATGATTTTGAGAAGGAATTCTGAAAAATGGCCACCTGGGACGGAACTCGATCAATTCATAACCGATTATGATGGGATTGGGTATGTTGAATAGAAATGGAATTCTTAATTGATTTTTGGAAAAATTGTGGAATATGGCCATTTGCAATGGAATTCGATAATTTGTTAACCGATTAGGCTGAAATTGAAGATGGCGGATGGAAATAAGATTATTCAATAACTTTTGGAAAAGTTGTGGAATATGGCCACCTGGGACGGAATTCGGTAATTCAAACTAGGAACTCGGTAATAAGCAGGCGTCTTTCTTGAAGCAAGCGGGTCGTGATGTTAACATGTTTCTGATAAGGATATCTAATTAGTGGGTTGAGCGGTACGGCAAACTACAACCCTACACAAAGAGCTCGGATAAATAGGTAGTATCCTTATCAACAAAGACCTCGAAAAGTGTTCAAGGGAACATGGAATATGATGTCTTCTAAGACCTGCAGGTGTTTGGATAACCATCGACTTCTTGTAATTAGCGATGACATAAGTGATTTTTAATTTTTGACCTTATATTTTACCAAACATTTCCGGTTCAGGTGGGGCTTGAACCGCGTTCGTTTTTTTAATTAAAAAATTATTTCTCCGAAATATGGCATCTTTATAGTCAGTTAGACGATTTGGCTATTCAGAATTAAATTTCTTACATAAACTATCTCCAATAATTGGGAGATCCATGTGAAATTTACCGGTGTGAAGAAATTAACAAAATTTGGTATTTTAAAATTTAAGCGAGTGTACATTTTCATTTTAACAGTGTATTTCAACAAAAAGTTGAAGAAAAATGATTGAAAATTACATTAACATAGTTAAAAGCAAACTCATTCAATTTTTGTGTTATTTGTGTATTTTGATGCACGGGGGCGATCCTGGCGATTTCCACGCGGTTTCATCATATACGTTAATTCGCCTAACTAATAGACTTTCAAAATATCAGTTTATACTTATTTTATTCATTATTTAATGAAAAAATTTTGTTTAGAGGATTTTGGCGGTTCTCTTTGTTTGATTTATGTTTTTATGTAAAATAGTACAACGGGGTTAACTTTTGAGTTTGTTGTGGTTTCCATCGGTATTGGAAGCATATCATCGTGAATTTCCTATATTCCACTAATTCTTTTAATATATGCTTGATAATGTCCTAAGCCTAATTTTGAAGATGGTTTAATAAAATTTACGATTGATTTCAATTCTAAATGTTGGTTACTATGGAGATGGTTGATTGAATTTGTTGTACATGCGTATATTATAAAACACGATAGTGAGTGCTTTTTGAGTGCTTTTTGATTAATATCAAAAATATTTCTAAATGGCAAATAAAATGTAGGCCTGGCATGTGGAGGGTGGTCATTTATGCATTGTCTTATCACTGTGAGGGGCATTGGAATTATTTTATCTTGAATGTAACAAATATTACAGTTAGCCGATCACTTTGTGATAGTAGTATAACGTTTCTGGATGTTCTCCAAACCCAGAAATAAATTTTAAAAAAGGAATATTTGATGATGAATACATTACAGTGGCCCTATTCTGTCTTTCCCTGGGAATAGGGAATTGGGAAAAATATTTTCATAGCATTTTTGTCTAAATTGCATTTTTCTGGCCTACTGAGGAAACATGTTTGATGTCTGTGAAGTTAGCCCGAAAAATATCCCGAAGAAATGCGATGGCAACACTATAAAACAAATATCACGACATTTTTCAGTGTCATCCCGAAAAATTTTCTATATCACGCTAGTTTTGAATGTCATCCCGAATTTTTTTTACTATCATGACACTTTTACTATCATGATATTTTTTTTTTTTTTGTTATCCCGAAAAGAATTCCTATACAGAAAATTTCAGTAAACAAATAACGACAGGTGTTCGAACCATCCCGAAACCAAAAAAAATATTGAAGCGTAGAAATTTATATCACGAGAAATTAATTCAATAACCAACAATTTACTAGCGTTGTTAATCCAAAAACGCAAAACAAATCACACTGGTTCTTAGTAAGAAAACAAATATTGTGGATCAAGTCTATTAGTCAAATTTTAGATATAGTCGTGTGAAGTCGTAGTAGATATCAATTAACAGAGCAAGGTTGGTATGGAATTTGTAAAGGAAGAATCCACCTTTCAAATGCTTAAAAATTTAAATCAAGTTTATTAGTCAAATTTTAGATATAGTCGTGTGAAGTCGTAGTAGATATCAATTAACAGAGCAAGGTTGGTATGGAGTTTGTAGAGGAAGGATCCACCTTTCAAATGCCCAAAAATTTAAATCAAGTCTATTAGTCAAATTTTAGATATAGTCGTGTGAAGTTGTAGTAGATATCAATTAACAGAGCAAGGTTGGTATGGAGTTTGTAGAGGAAGGATCCACCTTTCAAATGCCCAAAAATTTAAATCAAGTCTATTAGTCAAATTTTAGATATAGTCGTGTGAAGTTGTAGTAGATATCAATTAACAGAGCAAGGTTGGTATGGAGTTTGTAGAGGAAGGATCCACCTTTCAAATGCCCAAAAATTTAAATCAAGTCTATTAGTCAAATTTTAGATATAGTCGTGTGAAGTTGTAGTAGATATCAATTAACAGAGCAAGGTTGGTATGGAGTTTGTAGAGGAAGGATCCACCTTTCAAATGCCCAAAAATTTAAATCAAGTCTATTAGTCAAATTTTAGATATAGTCGTGTGAAGTTGTAGTAGATATCAATTAACAGAGCAAGGTTGGTATGGAGTTTGTAGAGGAAGGATCCACCTTTCAAATGCTCAAAAATTTAAATCAAGTCTATTAGTCAAATTTTAGATATAGTCGTGTGAAGTCGTAGTAGATATCAATTAACAGAGCAAGGTTGGTATGGAATTTGTAGAGGAAGAATCAACCTTTCAAATGCCCAAAAATTTAAATCAAGTGTATTAGTCAAATTTTAGATATAGTCGTGTGAAGTCGTAGTAGATATCAATTAACAAAGCAAGGTTGGTATGGAATTTGTAGAGGAAGAATCTACCTTTCAAATGCCCAAAAATTTAAATCAAGTCTATTAGTCAAATTTTAGATATAGTCGTGTGAAGTCGTAGTAGATATCAATTAACAGAGCAAGGTTGGTATGGAGTTTGTAGAGGAAGAATCCACCTTTCAAATGCCCAAAAATTTAAATCAAGTCTATTAGCCAAATAATAGATATAGTCGTGTGAAGTCGTAGTAGATATCAATTAACAGAGCAAGGTTGGTATGGAGTTTGTAGAGGAAGGATCCACCTTTCAAATGACCAAAAATTTAAATCAAGTCTATTAGTCAAATTTTAGATATAGTCGTGTGAAGTCGTAGTAGATATCAATTAACAGAGCAAGGTTGGTATGGAATTTGTAGAGGAAGGATCCACCTTTCAAATGTCCGAAAATTTAAATCAAGTCTATTAGCCAAATTTTAGATATAGTCGTGTGAAGTCGTAGTAGATATCAATTAACAGAGCAAGGTTGGTATGGAATTTGTAGAGGAAGGATCCACCTTTCAAATGCTCAAAAATTTAAATCAAGTCTATTAGCCAAATTTTAGATATAGTCGTGTGAAGTCGTAGTAGATATCAATTAACAGAGCAAGGTTGGTATGGAATTTGTAGAGGAAGGATCCACCTTTCAAATGCCCAAAAATTTAAATCAAGTCTATTAGTCAAATTTTAGATATAGTCGTTTGAAGTCGTAGTAGATATCAATTAACAGAGCAAGGTTGGTATGGAGATTGTAGAGGAAGGATCCACCTTTCAAATGCCCAAAAATTTAAATCAAGTCTATTAGCCAAATTTTAGATATAGTCGTGTGAAGTCGTAGTAGATATCAATTAACAGAGCAAGGTTGGTATGGAGTTTGTAGAGGAAGAATCCACCTTTCAAATGCCCAAAAATTTAAATCAAGTCTATTAGTCAAATTTTAGATATAGTCGTTTGAAGTCGTAGTAGATATCAATTAACAGAGCAAGGTTGGTATGGAGATTGTAGAGGAAGGATCCACCTTTCAAATGCCCAAAAATTTAAATCAAGTCTATTAGTCAAATTTTAGATATAGTCGTGTGAAGTCGTAGTAGATATCAATTAACAGAGCAAGGTTGGTATGGAATTTGTAGAGGAAGGATCCACCTTTCAAATGCTCAAAAATTTAAATCAAGTCTATTAGCCAAATTTTAGATATAGTCGTGTGAAGTCGTAGTAGATATCAATTAACAGAGCAAGGTTGGTATGGAATTTGTAGAGGAAGGATCCACCTTTCAAATGCCCAAAAATTTAAATCAAGTCTATTAGTCAAATTTTAGATATAGTCGTGTGAAGTCGTAGTAGATATCAATTAACAGAGCAAGGTTGGTATGGAGTTTGTAGAGGAATAATCCACCTTTCAAATGCTCAAAAATTTAAATCAAGTCTATTAGTCAAATTTTAGATATAATCGTTTGAAGTCGTAGTAGATATCAATTAACAGAGCAAGGTTGGTATGGAATTTGTAGAGGAAGGATCCACCTTTCAAATGCTCAAAAATTTAAATCAAGTCTATTAGTCAAATTTTAGAAATAGTCGTGTGAAGTCGTAGTAGATATCAATTAACAGAGCAAGGTTGGTATGGAGTTTGTAGAGGAAGGATCCACCTTTCAAATGCTCAAACATTTAAATCAAGTCTATTAGTCAAATTTTAGATATAGTCGTTTGAAGTCGTAGTAGATATCAATTAACAGAGCAAGGTTGGTATGGAGTTTGTAGAGGAAGGATCCACCTTTCAAATGCCCAAAAATTTAAATCAAGTCTATTAGTCAAATTTTAGAAATAGTCGTTTGAAGTCGTAGTAGATATCAATTAACAGAGCAAGGTTGGTATGGAATTTGTAGAGGAAGGATCCACCTTTCAAATGCCCAAAAATTTAAATCAAGTCTATTAGTCAAATTTTAGATATAGTCGTTTGAAGTCGTAGTAGATATCAATTAACAGAGCAAGGTTGGTATGGAATTTGTAGAGGAAGGATCCACCTTTCAAATGCTCAAAAATTTAAATCAAGTCTATTAGTTAAATTTTAGAAATAGTCGTGTGAAGTCGTAGTAGATATCAATTAACAGAGCAAGGTTGGTATGGAATTTGTAGAGGAAGGATCCACCTTTCAAATGCTCAAAAATTTAAATCAAGTCTATTAGTCAAATTTTAGAAATAGTCGTGTGAAGTCGTAGTAGATATCAATTAACAGAGCAAGGTTGGTATGGAGTTTGTAGAGGAATAATCCACCTTTCAAATGCTCAAAAATTTAAATCAAGTCTATTAGTCAAATTTTAGATATAGTCGTTTGAAGTCGTAGTAGATATCAATTAACAGAGCAAGGTTGGTATGGAGTTTGTAGAGAAAGGATCCACCTTTCAAATGCTCAAAAATTTAAATCAAGTCTATTAGTCAAATTTTAGAAATAGTCGTGTGAAGTCGTAGTAGATATCAAACAGAGCAAGGTTGGTATGGAGTTTGTAGAGGAAGGATCCACCTTTCAAATGCCCAAAAATTTAAATCAAGTCTATTAGTCAAATTTTAGATATAGTCGTTTGAAGTCGTAGTAGATATCAATTAACAGAGCAAGGTTGGTATGGAGATTGTAGAGGAAGGATCCACCTTTCAAATGCTCAAAAATTTAAATCAAGTCTATTAGTCAAATTTTAGATATAGTCGTGTGAAGTCGTAGTAGATATCAATTAACAGAGCAAGGTTGGTATGGAGTTTGTAGAAAAAGGATCCACCTTTCAAATGCTCAAAAATTTAAATCAAGTCTATTAGTCAAATTTTAGAAATAGTCGTGTGAAGTCGTAGTAGATATCAAACAGAGCAAGGTTGGTATGGAGTTTGTAGAGGAATAATCCACCTTTCAAATGCCCAAAAATTTAAATCAAGTCTATTAGTCAAATTTTAGAAATAGTCGTTTGAAGTCGTAGTAGATATCAATTAACAGAGCAAGGTTGGTATGGAGTTTGTAGAGGAATAATCCACCTTTCAAATGCTCAAAAATTTAAATCAAGTCTATTAGTCAAATTTTAGATATAGTCGTTTGAAGTCGTAGTAGATACCAATTAATAACCTTGCTCTGTTAATTGATATCTACTACGACTTCACACGACTATATCTAAAATTTGACTAATAGACTTGATTTAAATGTTTGGGCATTTGAAAGGTGGATCCTTCCTCTACAAATTCCATACCAACCTTGCTCTGTTAATTGATATCTACTACGAATTCAAACGACTATATCTAAAATTTGACTAATAGACTTGATTTAAATGTTTGGGCATTTGAAAGGTGGATCCTTCCTCTACAAATTCCATACCAACCTTGCTCTGTTAATTGATATCTACTACGACTTCACACGACTATATCTAAAATTTGACTAATAGACTTGATTTAAATTTTTGGGCATTTGAAAGGTGGATTATTCCTCTACAAACTCCATACCAACCTTGCTCTGTTAATTGATATCTACTACGACTTCAAACGACTATATCTAAAATTTGACTAATAGACTTGATTTAAATTTTTGGGCATTTGAAAGGTGGATTATTCCTCTACAAACTCCATACCAACCTTGCTCTGTTAATTGATATCTACTACGACTTCACACGACTATATCTTAAATTTGACTAATAGACTTGATTTAAATTTTTGAGCATTTGAAAGGTGGATTATTCCTCTACAAACTCCATACCAACCTTGCTCTGTTAATTGATATCTACTACGACTTCACACGACTATTTCTAAAATTTGGCTAATAGACTTGATTTAAATTTTTGAGCATTTGAAAGGTGGATCCTTCCTCTACAAATTCCATACCAACCTTGCTCTGTTAATTGATATCTACTACGACTTCACACGACTATATCTAAAATTTGACTAATAGACTTGATTTAAATGTTTGGGCATTTGAAAGGTGAATCCTTCCTCTACAAATTCCATACCAACCTTGCTCTGTTAATTGATATCTACTACGACTTCAAACGACTATATCTAAAATTTGACTAATAGACTTGATTTAAATGTTTAAGCATTTGAAAGGTGGATCCTTCCTCTACAAACTCCATACCAACCTTGCTCTGTTAATTGATATCTACTACGACTTCAAACGACTATATCTAAAATTTGACTAACAGACTTGATTTAAATTTTTTGGCATTTGAAAGGTGGATCCTTCCTCTACAAATTCCATACCAACCTTGCTCTGTTAATTGATATCTACTACGACTTCACACGACTATATCTAAAATTTGACTAATAGACTTGATTTAAATGTTTGGGCATTTGAAAGGTGGATCCTTCCTCTACAAATTCCATACCAACCTTGCTCTGTTAATTGATATCTACTACGATTTCAAACGACTATATCTAAAATTTGACTAATAGACTTGATTTAAATTTTTGGGCATTTGAAAGGTGGATCCTTCCTCTACAAATTCCATACCAACCTTGCTCTGTTAATTGATATCTACTACGACTTCACACGACTATATCTAAAATTTGACTAATAGACTTGATTTAAATGTTTGGGCATTTGAAAGGTGGATCCTTCCTCTACAAATTCCATACCAACCTTGCTCTGTTAATTGATATCTACTACGACTTCACACGACTATATCTAAAATTTGACTAATAGACTTGATTTAAATTTTTGAGCATTTGAAAGGTGGATCCTTCCTCTACAAACTCCATACCAACCTTGCTCTGTTAATTGATATCTACTACGACTTCAAACGACTATATCTAAAATTTGACTAATAGACTTGATTTAAATTTTTGGGCATTTGAAAGGTGGATCCTTCCTCTACAAACTCCATACCAACCTTGCTCTGTTAATTGATATCTACTACGACTTCAAACGACTATATCTAAAATTTGACTAATAGACTTGATTTAAATTTTTGGGCATTTGAAAGGTGGATCATTCCTCTACAAACTCCATATCAACCTTGCTCTGTTAATTGATATCTACTACGACTTCACACGTATATTTCTAAAATTTGACTAATAGACTTGATTTAAATTGTTGGGCATTTGAAAGGTGGATCCTTCCTCTACAATCTCCATACCAACCTTGCTCTGTTAATTGATATCTACTACGACTTCACACGACTATATTTAAAATTTGGCTAATAGACTTGATTTAAATTTTTGGGCATTTGAAAGGTGGATCCTTCCTCTACAAATTCCATACCAACCTTGCTCTGTTAATTGATATCTACTACGACTTCACACGACTATTTCTAAAATTTGACTAATAGACTTGATTTAAATTTTTGAGCATTTGAAAGGTGGATCCTTCCTCTACAAATTCCATACCAACCTTGCTCTGTTAATTGATATCTACTACGACTTCACACGACTATTTCTAAAATTTGACTAATAGACTTGATTTAAATTTTTGAGCATTTGAAAGGTGGATCCTTCCTCTACAAATTCCATACCAACCTTGCTCTGTTAATTGATATCTACTACGACTTCACACGACTATATCTAAAATTTGGCTAATAGACTTGATTTAAATTTTTGGGCATTTGAAAGGTGGATCCTTCCTCTACAATCTCCATACCAACCTTGCTCTGTTAATTGATATCTACTACGACTTCACACGACTATATCTAAAATTTGGCTAATAGACTTGATTTAAATTTTTGGGCATTTGAAAGGTGGATCCTTCCTCTACAATCTCCATACCAACCTTGCTCTGTTAATTGATATCTACTACGACTTCACACGACTATATCTAAAATTTGGCTAATAGACTTGATTTAAATTTTTGGGCATTTGAAAGGTGGATTCTTCCTCTACAAACTCCATACCAACCTTGCTCTGTTAATTGATATCTACTACGACTTCACACGACTATATCTAAAATTTGGCTAATAGACTTGATTTAAATTTTTGGGCATTTGAAAGGTGGATCCTTCCTCTACAATCTCCATACCAACCTTGCTCTGTTAATTGATATCTACTACGACTTCACACGACTATATCTAAAATTTGGCTAATAGACTTGATTTAAATTTTTGGGCATTTGAAAGGTGGATCCTTCCTCTACAATCTCCATACCAACCTTGCTCTGTTAATTGATATCTACTACGACTTCACACGACTATATCTAAAATTTGGCTAATAGACTTGATTTAAATTTTTGGGCATTTGAAAGGTGGATCCTTCCTCTACAATCTCCATACCAACCTTGCTCTGTTAATTGATATCTACTACGACTTCACACGACTATATCTAAAATTTGGCTAATAGACTTGATTTAAATTTTTGGGCATTTGAAAGGTGGATTCTTCTTCTACAAACTCCATACCAACCTTGCTCTGTTAATTGATATCTACTACGACTTCACACGACTATATCTAAAATTTGGCTAATAGACTTGATTTAAATTTTTGGGCATTTGAAAGGTGGATTCTTCCTCTACAAACTCCATACCAACCTTGCTCTGTTAATTGATACCTACTACGACTTCGCACGACTATATCTAAAATTTGGCTAATAGACTTGATTTAAATTTTTGAGCATTTGAAAGGTGGATCCTTCCTCTACAATCTCCATACCAACCTTGCTCTGTTAATTGATATCTACTACGACTTCACACGACTATATCTAAAATTTGGCTAATAGACTTGATTTAAATTTTTGGGCATTTGAAAGGTGGATCCTTCCTCTACAATCTCCATACCAACCTTGCTCTGTTAATTGATATCTACTACGACTTCACACGACTATATCTAAAATTTGGCTAATAAACTTGATTTAAATTTTTGGGCATTTGAAAGGTGGATCCTTCCTCTACAATCTCCATACCAACCTTGCTCTGTTAATTGATATCTACTACGATTTCACACGACTATATCTAAAATTTGGCTAATAGACTTGATTTAAATTTTTGGGCATTTGAAAGGTGGATCCTTCCTCTACAATCTCCATACCAACCTTGCTCTGTTAATTGATATCTACTACGACTTCAAACGACTATATCTAAAATTTGACTAATAGACTTGATTTAAATTTTTGGGCATTTGAAAGGTGGATCCTTCCTCTACAAACTCCATACCAACCTTGCTCTGTTAATTGATATCTACTACAACTTCACACGACTATATCTAAAATTTGACTAATAGACTTGATTTAAATTTTTGGGCATTTGAAAGGTGGATCCTTCCTCTACAAACTCCATACCAACCTTGCTCTGTTAATTGATATCTACTACGACTTCACACGACTATATCTAAAATTTGGCTAATAGACTTGATTTAAATTTTTGGGCATTTGAAAGGTGGATCCTTCCTCTACAATCTCCATACCAACCTTGCTCTGTTAATTGATATCTACTACGACTTCACACGACTATATCTAAAATTTGGCTAATAGACTTGATTTAAATTTTTGGGCATTTGAAAGGTGGATCCTTCCTCTACAATCTCCATACCAACCTTGCTCTGTTAATTGATATCTACTACGACTTCACACGACTATATCTAAAATTTGGCTAATAGACTTGATTTAAATTTTTGGGCATTTGAAAGGTGGATCCTTCCTCTACAATCTCCATACCAACCTTGCTCTGTTAATTGATATCTACTACGACTTCACACGACTATATCTAAAATTTGGCTAATAGACTTGATTTAAATTTTTGGGCATTTGAAAGGTGGATTCTTCCTCTACAAACTCCATACCAACCTTGCTCTGTTAATTGATATCTACTACGACTTCACACGACTATATCTAAAATTTGGCTAATAGACTTGATTTAAATTTTTGGGCATTTGAAAGGTGGATCCTTCCTCTACAATCTCCATACCAACCTTGCTCTGTTAATTGATATCTACTACGACTTCACACGACTATATCTAAAATTTGGCTAATAGACTTGATTTAAATTTTTGGGCATTTGAAAGGTGGATCCTTCCTCTACAATCTCCATACCAACCTTGCTCTGTTAATTGATATCTACTACGACTTCACACGACTATATCTAAAATTTGGCTAATAGACTTGATTTAAATTTTTGGGCATTTGAAAGGTGGATCCTTCCTCTACAATCTCCATACCAACCTTGCTCTGTTAATTGATATCTACTACGACTTCACACGACTATATCTAAAATTTGGCTAATAGACTTGATTAAAATTTTTGGGCATTTGAAAGGTGGATCCTTCCTCTACAATCTCCATACCAACCTTGCTCTGTTAATTGATTTCTACTACGACTTCACACGACTATATCTAAAATTTGGCTAATAGACTTGATTTAAATTTTTGGGCATTTGAAAGGTGGATCCTTCCTCTACAATCTCCATACCAACCTTGCTCTGTTAATTGATATCTACTACGACTTCACACGACTATATCTAAAATTTGGCTAATAGACTTGATTTAAATTTTTGGGCATTTGAAAGGTGGATCCTTCCTCTACAATCTCCATACCAACCTTGCTCTGTTAATTGATATCTACTACGACTTCACACGACTATATCTAAAATTTGGCTAATAGACTTGATTTAAATTTTTGGGCATTTGAAAGGTGGATCCTTCCTCTACAAACTCCATACCAACTTTGCTCTGTTAATTGATATCTACTACGACTTCACACGACTATATCTAAAATTTGGCTAATAGACTTGATTTAAATTTTTGGGCATTTGAAAGGTGGATCCTTCCTCTACAATCTCCATACCAACCTGGCTCTGTTAATTGATATCTACTACGACTTCACACGACTATATCTAAAATTTGGCTAATAGACTTGATTTAAATTTTTGGGCATTTGAAAGGTGGATTCTTCCTCTACAAACTCCATACCAACCTTGCTCAGTTAATTGATACCTACTACGACTTCGCACGACTATATCTAAAATTTGGCTAATAGACTTGATTTAAATTGTTGGGCATTTGAAAGGTGGATCCTTCCTCTCAAACTCCATACCAACCTTGCTCTGTTAATTGATATCTACTACGACTTCACACGACTATATCTAAAATTTGGCTAATAGACTTGATTTAAATTTTTGGGCATTTGAAAGGTGGATCCTTCCTCTACAATCTCCATACCAACCTTGCTCTGTTAATTGATATCTACTACGACTTCACACGACTATATCTAAAATTTGGCTAATAGACTTGATTTAAATTTTTGGGCATTTGAAAGGTGGATCCTTCCTCTACAATCTCCATACCAACCTTGCTCTGTTAATTGATATCTACTACGACTTCACACGACTATATCTAAAATTTGGCTAATAGACTTGATTTAAATTTTTGGGCATTTGAAAGGTGGATCCTTCCTCTACAATCTCCATACCAACCTGGCTCTGTTAATTGATATCTACTACGACTTCACACGACTATATCTAAAATTTGGCTAATAGACTTGATTTAAATTTTTGGGCATTTGAAAGGTGGATTCTTCCTCTACAAACTCCATACCAACCTTGCTCTGTTAATATATACCTACTACGACTTCGCACGACTATATCTAAAATTTGGCTAATAGACTTGATTTAAATTGTTGGGCATTTGAAAGGTGGATCCTTCCTCTACAATCTCCATACCAACCTTGCTCTGTTAATTGATATCTACTACGACTTCACACGACTATATCTAAAATTTGGCTAATAGACTTGATTTAAATTTTTGGGCATTTGAAAGGTGGATCCTTCCTCTACAATCTCCATACCAACCTTGCTCTGTTAATTGATATCTACTACGACTTCACACGACTATATCTAAAATTTGGCTAATAGACTTGATTTAAATTTTTGGGCATTTGAAAGGTGGATCCTTCCTCTACAATCTCCATACCAACCTTGCTCTGTTAATTGATATCTACTACGACTTCACACGACTATATCTAAAATTTGGCTAATAGACTTGATTTAAATTTTTGGGCATTTGAAAGGTGGATCCTTCCTCTACAATCTCCATACCAACCTTGCTCTGTTAATTGATATCTACTACGACTTCAAACGACTATATCTAAAATTTGACTAATAGACTTGATTTAAATTTTTGGGCATTTGAAAGGTGGATCCTTCCTCTACAAATTCCATACCAACATAATTAATATTTACTACGACTTCATACAGCTATATCTAAAGTTTAACTTGTTATATCTTCTTACCATTTTAAAAAAATAAAATAATTCTATTTTAGTTCAGAGAATTGTTGTTTTTCTAATATTAAATATTTGAATTATTTTTTTTTTATATTTTATTAATTTTGATTATATTGGTGTAGATTATTATAGTGTAATTTTTTCGAGGTGATATAAAAATTTATCACGAAATGTTAAATAATAATAATATGTTTTGTACATATAATTGTAATTGAAAATTTCGTGATACTAATTTAACATTACAAAACTATATAATAATTTACTATATATTATAAATAGCTAATCTCGTGATATATTTGATTTATATGCAGCAATATTAATTATATATACTTGACTATCAGGATAGTATTAAAATATTCTGTGAATATATAATAGTCTTGCCATATTTAACTATAATGGTTTTTCGGGATAATTTTTCGCGCTAACTTCCTAGAGGTACATGTTTGGTGTTAATATTTTTGAAACAAAGTGAAATGAGAAAATATTTTTCCCAATAAAAATTTTGTGGAACAAAAGTTTCCCAATTCACTTTGTTTTGAAATTTTTTGCACTAAACTTATTCCTTCAGTAGGCCAGAAAAATAAAATTTAGACAAAAATGCTATGAAAATATTTTTCCCAATTCCCTATTCCCAGGGAAAGACAAAATAGGGCCACAGGAAACCTTCGTAATTTGAGCAAATGGGTATCCGTGTTCTTCGAAACCGTGTTCTTCGAATACCGTGATCTTGGAGGGCTACCTGTATTTTAAAATTATTATAATCTAAATATAAAGTTAAAAATATTTGAGCCGGAGAATAAAATGCGTCTGGATTACAAAAGTTGGTTTTTCCGGTATTGTTTGGAAACAACTCCAAACAATGTAGATTTAAGAATGGTTTTTTGATTTTTGGAGAGCTCTTGTTAGCGATTCGCGCTAAAATACGCTTTCCAAAATGCTTCGGAGTATTGGAAATTTTAATTTTTTTATGCCAACCTTCTTCGCTCTGTAAATTATCAGAATCTGGGTTATAATTACTTACACTTCTTTTAGATGATCGTTTTAAATTTGGCGTTGAGATTTCAAAAGCTTTACGTAGCTTTCTGTTTTTCTCATTGTTACGACTGTATGGTCGCAACGACGATTTTTGTGTTATTTTATTCACCCCGGTTGTTGTCTTCGTTTCGCCCATCTTCTCTTATGTTTTTATTCACCTCTGTGTTTGTCTGTTAAATTGTGCGCTGAACGCACCCGCGACGTTTTGTTTTGTACCCCATCGCGTGGTGGCGCAGTAAAATGTTTTGGAAAAAATGTTTTTTCTTATATGTCTCTCTTTTATACCAACGAAAATTTGATATAAAGGAGAGACAGAGAAGAGAGATTAATTTCTTCTAAAACGTTTTACGAGTTGTGCGGCGTAAGAGTTTTTTTTCTCTTGTGTTGTCATTCGGGTTGTGAATTTGAAAAAGTCGAGTTTTGGATTTTGTGCAGGCGAGTTCTTGGTTGAGAAAAAAAGAACAAGTCGGCCATTAGTGTTTTGTATAATAGCAGAAAACTTTGTTTATAAAGAAATATTATAATAATTTTTGTTTTAATATATATAAATACATATTATAAACTTATTACCAAATTTTTTTGTGAAGATTGATGTGTAAAGTGCAGAAGTGGGTAGAGAAAATTATCTGCGTCGTGAAAAATTAAGTAATCTTTAGCATTTTTGTGCGGTTCGTATATTGGTGTAAAACGAGTTGCGACGAATTTTCGGGGCGTTACCACCGGACGCATTCGGCGATATCAACCGCTAGCTTAATCAGTACGACAAGATAACGTCACAATTTGTTCGGTACCACATTTTTTTTGAGGAGTACCGCATTTTCAACAGTTACCGAATTTCTATGGTGTTTTCTTCACGGGTGTGGCACAGACATTTTCACCGCGGCTACTCAATTTTTTGTTATACTGGTATCGGGGAAAGGCCCCGCAACGTTCGGGTAGCCAACCGGCTATTCGATCTTTTATATATTGGCGGCCAGTTGAGGCCAGCTGTAGTTTATTTTGGTATCGGGGAAAGGCCCCGCAACGCCCGACCGTACAAGGTCGCAACTAACGGGTAGCCAACCGGCTATTCGTTATTTATTTGGTATCGGGGAGAGGCCCCGCAACGACGGGTAGCAAACCACCGGTTGCCCGATTATTTTGGTATCGGGGAAAGGCCCCGCAATGCCCGACCGTACAAGGTCGCAACGGAAAGGTAGCCAACCGGCTATTATTGTTTTATTTTTGGTTTACGGCGGAAGACGCCCAACGGTCCGGGTGGTGGACACCTGTGGCATGACGGCACCAAGGCCGCAACATTATTAGTTTATTTTAATTAAGGTACGATTTTTTTTTGATTTTTTTATATTTCTGCTCATTTTTTATTTTATTTTAGATTTTTACACTTTTATTTTTAAATCTAAATTTTGTAATCGAGCGCCGCACAGCGGGTGCACGCGCTCGGTACGCATTGCTCTCTCTCTCACTCGTTCTCTCTTGTCGTGGTGCGGGTGGAGGGGGACGTTGTTTCGCTTTGTTGTTTAGTTTTTCTTTTTTCAAAAAAAAAAAAAAATAAATAAAATGAAATATTAAATTTTCGGATATGGTATGATGGGAGCGGAGACTCCCTCTGTGTCGGTTTAGTGTTTGCGGTCCCTTGGTGCCCGCATCCGATTTCGTAACCGGGGCTTTGCCCTGTTTGAATTCGAATGGATGCGCGCACCAAGGCACCTCTACCGGTTTATAATTTTGTTGTGTTCGTTCCTCAGGTTCCGGCCGACGAATTTCGGCGGAACATCCGGTTTATTATTATTTGCGTTCCCCCCCAACTTTCTGTATTTAATCACGGTGTAAGCCAGGAGCTCTGCATGCCTCAAACCCCACGACCTTAGCACTTCTCCCTGAGAACGTAGCCGGCAAAAATCACCGTGGAGGCCTCTGCATGCGCTTAGTGAATATTTGCAGGTTGGCAGTAGCCAGCCTGTAACATCATCTCATACGGATATTAATCTGCCAAGTCTAAGCGTTTTATGCTCCGTATAATGATTTTTTACAATAGAAAAACCACTCTCCGCATTTGAATTGGACATTCTACCACTAATTAATAAGTGGGAAGAAAAACAAGTTCCCCAGAGTCGTATAAATAGGAACAATAGGAAATCTGTTCTGGGGCCGAAGCACTCCCAACTCTTTCGCAGTTCACTTTTACCGTCCTACTTTACGCATTGCTTGCCAAATCGAGGACTTACCGCTATAGGTCCGATGTACAAAAAACCATCTGCACATTGCATAGCTCCATGCCAGCCTATAGTACTGACATGGAAGATGGGTCGGCCCATGAGTTGTGCCGTTTGGTCGGTCAATATTTTTTTATTGTAAAAGTAACAAATTCCACACAATAAAATGTATTGTTTGGAGCATTTTGATCATTGTTATCATTTAAACTGCTTTTGATTGTTTCAAATATTGTAGTGTACCTTGTATAAAATGGACTTTCAGCGCATTGAGAAGGTTTTTTTCAGTATCCACACTTTTGGCTCAACAACTCTGACTGATCAAGGTCAATTTTCTCATGTTCATTATATAATTTATTGAAAATTATTTTTAATTTGTCATATGCAGTACAAGCGTTTATATCCTTAAATTTTGAACAAAGCAATTGGCAATACAGCTCAAAAATTACGTTCACTTCTTCTAGAGTATTGCTATTTATCATTGCACAAAATAAATCCAGTATCAAATTCTTTAAATTGCTATTTACAAAATGTGAATAACAAGTAAATATACAAAACGTTATTTGTTAGTTACCTGTAATGCTAAGGTGTCGTAGATTTTTGGATATATGTATGACCCCACAAAAAAAGAGTTGAAGCTAAAATAATTGATTTTATTAAAGCCCATGACCAATCTGTTACGTAAAATTTCGGAAAATTATTTTTATCAACAACTTCTTTTAATAATAAATTAAATTCTGATTTTAATAATAATTTAAATTCTGAGGCTTTTTCGATATTTGCAATGATATTGAAAAGGTTAGCATCTACCAGAAATGACAAAGAATTAATTGTCGCATTTTGTAAAATCAAATAAATTTAACGATTAAGTTTTCAACAAAAAGTTGAAATTGCACAGGTTTTCTGAAATATATGCTGGAATAATGATTATTGATTACACAAGGCAGTTTTACCAAAAACCGGGTAAGCCTAATTTCTCACAATATAGTGTCTTCAAGATCTATTATACATTCGTTGTAAAAAAAGTCAGGTGTTAGCTACAACATATTCACTCCACCATTTTTTTATATCGAGTTTATTTCCCCTAGCTTATTACTGAACATAAGTTACAATATTTTATAGTTGTCTTTCTAATGGCTCAACATTTTGCAACGACATAATTTTTTGTTTTAAAAACTTCGTATGAAATATTTGGATTAAGTAATGAAGTGATAAAGGGTTTTGATATATTTCTCTGACAAAATAGATATAGAGATACAATTTTCTGGCTTTTCGTCCATAAATAAATAAACAAACTTTCCCTACTTAACTTTTCCAAAATTTATATATTGAGCAAAACCAAATATGTATTAAACTGTAAAAAAACTGTAGTACACAAGTAGTGCACAAGTACACCCGTCAGTTTTATAAAAATGTGCTCCTTCCTATCTCGAAAGAAAAGTAATTATAATTATTATTAACAAAGATTAACAGTAGACAAAACTATTACAGCTAGGAAACAAAACCAACACAAAAAAACAACTTTGAAGACAGACAAACTAAACTGTGTATACGAGTACATCCATAAAGCACATAGATAACAGGAAAAATCCAAGTCACGTTAAAAGTTTATTATTGCGGGAAAACTTTTTTTTTTGTTTTGCTTTTTTATTTCGTTTCTGTTTAATTAAAATTTTTACAATAAAATAATTACATACAACAACTAGCGTAAGCACGAATTTTTCCAGTTTTTCATGCAAGTGCTTTTGATTTTTTTGTTGTTCGTACTTAGAAAATTATGAAAAATACACAATGTGTTAGTTTTTTGTCATATCCGATTTTTAACAAAATTATATAAAACTTTGAAAAAAGCTGTGATAAATAAGCTTCAAATTAATTTGCTTATGTAAACATTATAATATGAAACGTGCATTATTACTCGCATACAAGACAGTATAATGATTATAAGATTTAAACCGGGTGGATCGAGGAGGGACGCGGAAACTATAAAATATTAAAGAAATTTGTAGCACAGTTTAAACTCTATTATCTGCTTGCAGTTTTCTTCTGTCGCAATGTAATCCCGAGATTTGCCATTCAATTCTCGTACGTAAAAGTTTTTTTATTCCTTAAATACGTTCGTGTATATAGAAAAAAAACATGTTTTTTTCTTATATACTGCTCGTATAATATAAATTTAAGAAATAAATATCCTTTATTGTGTGTTGTTAAATTGAATAGATATTATATTTTATATAAAGCGTTATTACAGAAGAAAAAAGAAATATAAATTGATGGCACAGTGTTTTCTCAACTTTGTGCGCGGCGAGCAATTTTCCTTTTTTTTGTGCCCGCTAGCTTTACGTTTTCTTTATATTATTTCCTATTCAGTCTGCGCAATGCGACAAGCAATTATAAATTAAATTGTTTATGACGGCACAAACCAATAACATCAAATGAGTGGATTTTCATTTAATGAGTAAAGCATCAACAATATGAGGAGGTATACCCATACATATCATGAAAATCGATTTAATTTTTTTTTTAGGTTTATCGAGTATTTACTGGAATTTTACGCGTCAAATCCACCGCGGGAGAAACGGTCGAGCAAACCTATTTTATTTTCGTATAATTGAAAATATTTTTACTGTACCATCTTTATTCGCAATTCAATTCAATTCTCTGTATTTTATAAGAAATGTAAACCACCATTCTACGATTTGAATGAAAATTAATTATAGAATAAAAAATAATTTATAAATCTTTTTGAATAAATCAATGTGCATGAACGAAAAGAGGCAGCCACACCAACAACAATTAACATTGTCAATTCTTCTTTCAATTTACTGTGAGTTCTTTTATTAATCTTAATTATTCATGGACTTCAGCGTTTTCGTTCTCGTACTAAAAGATATTTCTAGTTGAAGATGTTGGTGATCTTCATAGTTTGGAGCCTCGACCAAATGCACTTAACAATTGGAATACCCCAGAATTCATTGGGCCAGTTTCCAAAGAGTGTGACTTTAGCAGCATCTCTGCTGCTGGATAACGTCGTACCGCCGTTAGCTAAATTAATAATTCAAATTTGTTTAACAGTGGATAAAGCTTTGGCTTTTGGATCGTGAGATATCGAGTTCGAATCCCGATAGGTGTTGGATGCAAAAGGAAATTTTCATCAACAGATTACGATCTGTGATTAAAAGGAACACAACTACGACCCCCTATCGGAGTGCAAAACTCATGGGATGACCCAACTTCCATGTCCAGTAGGCTGGCATGGAGCTGTGCAATGCGCAGATGGTAACTTAAATCGGCCCTATAGCCGTACGTCTTCGATTTGGCAAATGATGCGTAAAGTAAGACGAAAAATAAACCGCTAAAGAGCAGGGAGTGCTTCGGCCCCAATTTTGGAATACAAAAAAAAAAAAAAAAAAAAAATCAAATTTGGTATTTAATTACGGCTTATTTTTTCAAACAAATTAAATTTTATTGTAAATATTTACCTGTTTCCAAACTCAAAACTTAAACGCTTCTATAATTTCAAAATATAAGATGATATTACAAAAAACTAAAAATAAATAAATATGATTAAATTACTTTAAAAACAGAGTAAATCTTTTCAATAACATACCCATCATTAAAATTATGACACATAGTCATGAAAATCTTCAAAATAACAAATTTTGTTTTTCAGAAGTAAATAATTTTTAATGAAACCTAAAGAAAAATGGCGAGTTTCATAATGTATATGAAAATGAAAAAAAAGTTATAATAAAGACTAATTTATAGCTAACGTATCTCAAAAAACACAAAAAAGTTATTTCATAATCAAATAAATTATTTTCCCAACAAATTTTTCACTCTGGCAACAACTTGGTTATTTTTTTAACTTAATTGTCAAAACTTATATAACTATAAAGATAAAGCAACAACAAAAAATAAAACATAACATATTTAACTATTTATAAACTAGGGGCAAAAGCCCGTAATACGGGGGTAAACAATAACAGAAAGAGAACATAATGATATTGCACCATAACATTTATTTTGAAAAAATTTCTTTATACACAATATTTTTGGTAAAAACTGCCTTTGATCCAGCTAATAAGTTCCAGTGATAGGGGCCATCTAAAATTTTTACTTTTGCATCTGTGGATTTTCGGACTCGTGATAATGCTACGTTTAATTAACCATGGGCAAACACAGGTTCCGATAAGAATAAACTAACTTTTTCTAATGTCTGTCCCTGAGACTTGTTGATAGTCATTGCAAATGCCAATTTAATTGGAAATTGTCTTCGTCATAAAATAAACGGTAAGCCTGTGTTGATCGGGGCCAGCTCAATACTGGGAAAGAATACAGTTTCCGTTTCTGCACTTCCCGTTAAAAAAACGTCGGCAATTATTAAATTTGGTTTCAGCTGCCGAACAATTAATCGAGTTCCATTACAAAGACCTCGCTTTGTATTGAGATTTCTTAATAGAATTAAGATACTTCCAACTATTAAGTTCAATTTATAAAGCGGCATCGCAGATGGCGTTAAATCATTTAAGAATTCTGTCGGGTAGTTCTGAATGTCTTCATCATTTGCATCATCAATCGAGTCAATTCTATAATATGTGACAGGGCTTTCCACAAAACGTGTCAACACTTCTTCGTTGATCAAGTCCACATCTGCATTTTTTGGACATACAATTGCCATTTTTGAACAGCTTTCGGCGTCCTGGCGACAGCATTTCACCAAATATTTCTGTTATTATAGAGCCTTTGCAAATAAGGTTGCTCGGAGTTTCAATTAAGTCGTTGGCAAGACCATGATTGTTGGTTAAAGTTCCATCACCTAATTTTAGTAACCAATTACTGTATTGTGGGTCCACTGAACGTACGTTATTGTGAAGCCTGAGAACATTAAACTTTTCCCAAAGACCATGAAATTTTAAGCTAGCTTCAACAATTGCAGGCTGACTACCATGTACAATTAGAGGTAAAGTTTGTCTAAAATCTCCAATAAGTGGTATTCTTTTACCACCAAGTGGCTTCGACAGTATTCATAGCAATACCAGATGCCATTGTAGCTTCATCACATAGAATTAAATTTGCCTTTCTAATTAATTCTGCGTCAATAGATGTCACTCGCATAGAGGACGTTGACGTTTCTATGATTGGCACAGGTAATTTAAACTGGGGGTGATATGTTCTGCCTCCGACAAGAAGATTGGCAGCTATTTCTATAGAAGCAATGGCAAGCACAATGTTTGATTCTCCCCGAATCGTGTTAAGCAGTGTTTTGTACAGATACGTTTTACCAGAACCTCCTGGACCATCTATGAAATATAATCGTGTGGAAGATCATTATCATTATGGATATGTGTATCGTAATGTTATATCGGCTCTCCTAAATTAGTAGGGGGAGTTGGTAGTCCAAAGTCAGTATATTGTTTGCCTCACAAATTGTGCATTCATCAGTATGATCTCTATGGTGGTGAACGTATTCATCACATAGCTCTTTTCTAAACTTTGTAAACAAATCTAAAGCATTTGATGGGGATGCAAAAACACAAATACATGTATATAGATCTCGCAACTGACGTGGCATGCTTGTTGAAATAGTGTCTGACAATGTATTTTCCCAAGTGTTCCACTTGTGTAGTCATTGAATGTCCACAAGTTTTCAAAAGATAAGATTCCAGGGCGTCAATTCGCATTCCGTGAAATAATGAAAATGAAGTTTTTTTTTTTTTGGATGGCCAGCTGCCTCAGGCGCACTTACATACCTCGAGTCTCGTTTGTACTACATTTTTTTGAACGAATAGGGTACTCCTTTTCTCTATTTCTCCTTAACCTTCGTCAGGCGGCATAGGTACAATTGTACCTTTCTGTTTTAAATACTAATAAGTCTTCTTGTAGAAGCCGAAGAGAGTTAAAGCTTTGTGAGATCTCTACAATTTAATAATGTGGAAATTCCAAATATAATCTATTTACAAAAATTATGTCTACAGTGACGATTTTCATATAAAATATATGAAAGTACAATTGTACGTCTGCCGCCTTTTAGCTTTGTAAAATTATACCGCCGGATAAGGGTTAAAATTAATATAAATTTGATCATTTTGAATGAAATATTTATGAGCTAAAATTCACTCGAATTGAATATATTATTCGATATTTTGCATCCTCAATGTTTAGAATGGATGACTGAAAATTCGTTGAAGAAAATGTCTCTACATTTTCAGGTAGGATAAAAAACGAAACCCACCATTCTTCATCAATCAACACTTATACAATCAAACAATAAAATTTAAAAAAAAATTAAAAACAGATTTAAAAAAAAAAGAGTTACAGATAGACTCCGTTAAGCGTAAACTCTTTTGTGAAGTTTATAATACAGAAAATGACGTTTTCAAATGCATAGGACATTAAAATTTATAGTTTTGAATTAATAGTCTTATTTATAATTTATATTAATTCGTATCTATTGCAAATACAAAATTAAATTAGCAACAAAATTGTTTATTCATTTTGGCCACATATTACCAATACACCTGTAGGAGGCTACGATAAAATCGAAAAAACAATTATAAATTGCGAAAGAGCGAAAATAGTACACATTTTTAGATCATGCTCTCCTATTTTATTGCTTCACGCTAGCATTTTATATATTAGAGATAATAAATATTTGTGCATTTGACGTTTGCCGATGAATAATATTTTCTCGATAAAATTGTTAAGCGCAGTCAACTATGTTACAAAATTGTGATACTTACGTGAAAAATGTTATTTCATCGTCGTGCATATGTCAAATAACTTATTTAAGTTAGATTTCAGTTTTTAAATGACAATACAGTGGCCAACTGATCATTAAATATCGGGTAAAACGACCGGTAAACTAAAGCTCGGTCTTCACTCGCAAAATTTTGTCATGACGGTAGAGTGTCATGAAGAAATTGTATTTTTACACTCACAACTATTAATACCGAAATGTATGTAAAATCATTTTATGTTCTCTGTTTTGTTTAATTGAGAGTCAAATACAAATTTTCTGCTCATTTTGTCACAGTGTCATGACAAAAACATCAACAATTTTAATAAATTCTCTCCTTTCACAGTGTAAAGTAATGCGCATGATCAAATTCAATACAAACATATTTTGTCATGGCATTCTAGCGTCATGACAAAATTTTGCGAGTGAAGACGGAGCTTTAAGAGTCGACACGTGGGTAAATAATGACCATCAAATTACAATAGTCGGGTAAATAGTTAGAACATGTGAAATAAGTTGCCCAATTCGATAAAAACTAACTTGATATTGACTGGTAAAAGATACCAACGTATGGGGGTCGCACTGACCGATAGATAAGATATTTTAGTTTTACGTTCAAAATGTCAAATTTTTCAAGTTTTCAGATTTGGTCATAAAACTATAAAATTATTTGGTGCTACTTGGGAGTACTTTGCTACTGCCGAAGCAGAACCCGTGCCCAGCTACGTGGAAGGGTCTGACACAGAGACAAGTGAAATCCTCAGGGTGCTCTAGGCTGAGGAGCTAGAATGGAGTAGAATGATAGTCGTGCAGCGACAGAAAACTTTCCCCTGTTACATTATCCAGTAATACACCAAACTAAAGGTTATTTTACTCGAATAAGTAGGAGAGCGCGTTTTGAACGATGGTTACAAAGCAACCTTACATTTGTTATTGTATCCGTTCCAATTTTATTGAAACTAAATAAAGTTGAAATAAGAGATTACTTGCTTATCTGATTTTAAAGATAATGAATATCCAGCTTTTATTGAAATACATTTTTAAATGATCAGTTCGATTTGAATCGTCGCGAGGTAGGGACGTAAAAACGATGAGTGTAGTAAAAAATAAATAAAATATTAACACGTTCGGACACTTTCTAAATGTGTAAAAAACAAATTTGATAACTTTTGTAATTATGATATTTCGTCGCGGAAAGGAATGTATTGTTCAGAATTGGCAAATATGTCATCTTATTTCTAAAAAAACGAAAAAGTTGTATGACTGCTATAGCAGTCACGTTTGCGAACGTGTTAATAATTGGAAGTGCATTGCCTTCAAAATATTTTTTTTTATTAAATTACAAGTGAAATATAAAAAAAATTAAAGAAATAAAAAACTTTAAGAGTGTTCTTTACTAAAATGAAATCTAATTTTGAAACTAACCTAAAAACTTATTAACTACGATTACCTTACTTATACATTCGTACCTAATAAATCATTTAAAATTGTATTGGTTACCAACTAAAAATTTTAAGTGTTATTTAAGTGTTGGTATTATGGTTTTAAATTTCTCTAAATAGAGATTAGTAAAAAATTTGGAATAGTTACAACAGTGCACCTAGAATACTACAGGCCACACTGCTTTAAAAATTTTGCTATATGACGTCAATTTATGTCGACAGTTCTCTCTTTGGCTATTATAGGCAGCACTAAAATTAAAAAGATTGTTTTGTTTTTTTTTTGTGTTTGCTGTCATATTGATACGAAAAAAATTGTAAACAAACAACAAGAAAAATATTTTAATAATATGTTTTAAAATTGAATAAAAAGCTATTGGTAAAAGTATTAATTCATAATATTATTATAAAGTTATGCATTCTAAATTGTGTTAAATATGTAAACACGTATAAAATGTGTACACATTTCGTATAATTTACAAGAAGACCTAACCTTACTTTTAGCACTCATAAAATTTTTTTTTTTTTGTGTTTGTTTTCATTTTTTCTTTTTATGAACATGACTGCCGTCTACAGTTCAAAGAATAAACTGTAGACATAAATTCAATGACATAGCAAGCAGTGTGGCCTGTAGTATTCTAGGTGCACTGGTTACAAATTTACAATCAATATTATTAAATATTGCATTTATTCTATTATATACGCTCCCACAATAAAATACATATTTTTGTGAGTAAAGAGCTACGATATATTGTGGTCTATATCAGTGCCTTCTAAACTACTGGCCGCTTACACCAAATGATGACGACACGCTAAGTCGACGTTGTTGTTGCTTTCTCTAGTTGCTTTGTTAGTGTAAATATCTTAAAATTATTATTGCGCAGTCTCGGTTTAGACTTAAATTGACGTCATGTGCGAAACATGAGAGTAGTAAAAGGCCAGTAGTTTAGAAGGCATTGTCTATATCAAGCATATACGGTGGTGAAGAATTTCCTAAAACTTTCCTAAATTTAAAATCGTTTGATAGTATTAGTGAATCTTTCAATTATTGCTTATACTATAGCATTCAACAAAATAATTGAATATAATAATTAAAAAAATTGCTAGTGATAATTATTACCAATCGAGAGGTTTAATAAAGAAAAATCATTGTTTAAAAATCTGAAATAACCAAATAATAAAAAACTTACATTATCAATTTTATTTTAAAATTATTATTCAAACTAAAACGTCCCTGAAGAACTGAAATTACTTTTAGATCAATTGAATAGATCAGAACTCATGATTTTGCCTCCACAAACTATCTTAGGATTCGAAGGCATCAATAAGCGAATATTTGTTCAGTTTAAGATATGTAAAAAGTTTCAAAAACATCAATTGGGGGGTTAGGGGTACGATTTCCTTAAAACTCCAATAAATAAATTGTACACACAAATTAAATCGTTTTGCATTCATAATTATGTTTGTTCTAACAATATTCAGATCATGTGTGGTTCATTCGAGATGGACACACAGTTTGAGAAAATTCTCTTGGCAATAACAGGGTCAAATATGTCTAAAACCACCGCTTGTCATATGTCGACAATTTGGAAAGAAAAGTCGACAATTTGGTTAATAATTTTGTTTGAAAATAATGACAAAGATGGCGTCGACGTTCAGTTTGATTTGAATATTGATATTTTGTCAAAAATAATTAAATTGAATGCGATAGTTCAGTGTGTTATCGGTCTCATATTTTCGTGCAATCAAAAATTATCAGTAGTTCGTGGTTTATTTCTTTGACAAAAATGCCTCCAGTGAGGCGTCGAAATATTGGGCGGCGTACGCACAACGCAAGCCAACTACTTGATAGTCGAGTCACTGAGACGGATGAAGAGCATAGACAGCGTTTGGAAGCAAATCGAATTTGATTTTCCCAAGCGTGGTTCATAATGATTCCGGAACAACGGATACAGTCGAGTTTGACTCACTCAGTTGGAACGTACGCACAAAATAATTTGGAACGTCGACCAACCGGACAGCTAAATGTAATTCAAAATGAACGTTTGATATTCAGATATGATACAACAGTCGATTACGGTCGACTTTGGACCAATGAGCACTGTTTGTCAACATTGCAATGCTTTGAGATTTCGACACGAACCGCCAGGATTATATGTTGTGCGAGCGGAACAGTCAATTTACCACAATTGACACCGCCACCAAATCCACTGGTATCATTACTTTCTGGCCAAAAACATCGGTCGAAGTACTTCTTGCAGAATATACAAAAGTACAACAGTTCATTTTAAATGACATCATTTTGGACGAATATTATTGAAGCACGAGGTGTTAACCCAACTTTTAGGGTAAATTATTTTTCGATTATAACACACAAACACATCACATAAATACATCACACACACCCACATCAATAATTCACAACGTTTCACCGCCAAGTGCACTAGGATATTTTCTATGTGGTCCTCCGATACTCATAAATTAAGAATTTTTCTTCAATTTAACCGATTCAAGGACAAATTAACCATCATGCAGGAGCATTGTTACGCCAGAGAATGCTAATCGCAAATTTATTCAGATTTATTTTCTTCGAAATTCTGATGATGAAATCAATCAGCGTTGTGACATTAGTCGAGCGTTAAAGTGTGACATTATTACACAACTGCAACAACTCTTACATCAACACAATCAATTGGTCAAATTGTTTAAAACTGCACGCTGATTTTCGCCAGACGCTGCCAGTCATTCCAAGATCAACAGCTGTTGATCTTATTTGATGCTTGCTTGAAGTCATCGAATTTTTGGAGGTACTTTTGGTTGGTGTGGGCTGTTGTAATAAATTCAGGGATACCTATTTCTTGCATAGGAAGGAAGTTCGATGCATTATGATCGATTTTTTTGGGTGTGGGCTGTTGTAATAAATGCAGTGGTAATTATTTTAGGGGTTTTTACCTATACAGAAAAATATTGTTTTAAAGAGCTGCACTTTTTGGGACAGTTTTTGGCAATTGAACTATTCCAATATATTGTAATTTATTTATTAAAAACTTCTTATATAAACCAGTGTTCAGTACGATACAATAATTTTAAACGGTTGCTCCCATTTGGGGTAGTTTTCTAGGGGTTTAGTTATACCATTTTATTGTAATTAATTTGTATAAAAATTCCAGCACTATACAACAAAAATTCACAGAAATGCAAAAGGCATGGTGTGACGAAAAATAAGGTTTTTAAAAATTGCATCCCTTAGGGGGAGTGTTTTGGGGGTTGAGCTATGCTAATATGTTGTAGTTAGTTTGTTAAAAATTACAGTATCACCCCCAGTACGATACAAGAAATATTAGCTGAAATGACAACAGCATGGTTTAATCAAAAATTAGGTTTATAAAGAATTGCACCCCTAGGGGAAGTTTTTTGGGGGTTGAACTATGCCAATATGTTGTAATTAATTTATAAAAAATTTCAGTTCCACCCTCAGTATACGATACAATATATATTAACAGAAATACGAAAAGTGTGGTGTAGCTTTGTCTAACGCCAGCCCACCCACGAATAGTAACGAAGAATTTTCAATGGATACTACTTTAACAGACGATTCAAATGCAAATACAAATTTAAATTATTTGTCCGTTGTCGGTGGCATTGCAATTGGGACTAGTTTTATGCAGACAGAAGAGTTTCTTGCGGTGTTAGATATTCCTTTTATGTCAAGTAAAACGTTTGCACTAGTTCAAAAACAAGTTCAAATTGATATTTCGACTGCTTCCAAAGAAGAAATGTATATTGTTGCAATGGAAGCAAAAGATATAGCAATTGAAAAAGGCAATACAGATTTCGATGGGGGTCCATTGCTAACTGTATCGGCAGATGCTTGCTTTTCGAAACGAACGTATGGAAGTGGCAGCGATTACTCATCATTGTCAGGAGTTGCTTCTATTGTAGCGCATGACACTGGTAAAGTGATATGGAGCAAAGTCGCAAACAAATATTGCACGGTATGCTCATTGCACTCATTGAAAACGATGCCTGAACGATACTCAACTGGTATGGAAGCAGAATTAATTGTTGAAGGTTTTCAGCAAAGCGAGAAATTATACGGCGTTCGCTACAATCAATTAATAGCTGATGGAGATAGCAGCGTTTATAAGAAACTGCTTGATGTTAGGCCATATAAAACCACTCACATAGAAAAAATTGAATGTCGAAATCATTTGCTCCGTAATTTCCGGAAGAAAATGCGTGAACTGGTTATCAATACAACTTTTGATATTAAACTAAGGAAAGTGTTGGGATCAAATTTAAAAAGACTTTCTGTTGGCATTTCGAAAGCTATGCAATATCGCAAAAACTTACAAACAATTTCGTTGCAGGAAAAAATTACCTTATTACAAAGAGATTTTGATAAAGCGCCTTTTCATGTGTTTGGTCAACATACACATTGCGATGTTAACTTTTGTAACGGAGGAAACCCGGATGAGATAAATCTGGTGCCTGAAATGCAGGAATCAGGTATTTTTGAAAAACTTTGTTCTATTATCCGCATGCGCGAGTTAATACAAAAAGCCTTATTTATGACATAGATTCAAATCGAGTAGAACATTTGCACTCATTGGTTGCTAAAACAATTGGCGGAAAAAGAGTAAACTTTTCTAAAAGGCAATCGTATACAAGCAGAGCACAATTTGCAGTTTTGCAACACAACACGTTGCGTGCACACTATTCGCTACAAAAGCATATTTCAAACGAAACTCCAAAGTCTCAAATAATTATATTAGAAAACAAACGGCGCGACCAAAATTTTAAAAGACCTAAAAACGATGAATCGAACAAAAAAATTAGAAAAAGGCAAATGATTGTAGGACCTGATTCAAATTATGGTGAGACTTGCGAAAAACCAGATTAGTGTCCTGAGGAGACACATAATGAAAAGAAACGTATCTTATCGTTTGGATCAATTTGTAGAGCAAGAAATACCGACAGTTATCCTAACAAAGTGAAGAATATATTATATCGCACCAAAATATCATCACCAGGTATTGATTACGGGAAACAAAACGAACCCATTGCTATATCCCAATTAGAAGAGCAGATGAATATAAAAAATTTTCCATCCGGAATTTTTATCGACCAAACAGATAAGTTCTTAGCTGCTTCACCAGATGGTCTAATAGACGGCAGTACATTAATTGTTGAGAATTGAGATAAAGTGTGCGTATGCTTCACGAAATATGAATCCAATAGATGCCATCAAATTAGGTCAAATTCGATGTTTTAAATATGGCAAAGATACACAGCTAATCTCATTGAATAAAATACATCCGTATTACTATCAAGTGCAGGGACAGTTACACATAACGCAAACAGATTATTGCCTGTTTTGTATTTGGCTTCCAATTATGACCTAAAGCTAGAGCGAGTTGAAAGAGTTTTATTATAAATCTCTTTTGCCAGAGATAGTTGACCCACGGTTTATATGCCTATACGAAAACATGTAAATAACTAAGGTTTTTTAAGGATTACCATAATTAATCATAAATAAAATTAATAAAGCAAAATAAAAAATGAATAAATTTAAAAGCACAAAAAAATTTAATACAAAAATTTAAAACTCAAAAGAATGAACAAAACCAAAGGATAACGAAATCCGAGTGATATCTCTACGTACTGTTATCCGGTACGTCCCACATAATATAATCCACAAAGTAACGTGGTCGATTAGTCGTATTGTGGATTATGTTGCTACTTAGAACGAAGTCAAAAGTCCTATATATAGACATGGTTTTTTATGATGGCCTCTGTATGTAATTATATACAATAATGACAAATGGTCGATCCCTGGGTTCAGTCATACGATTAACAAGCAATAACTGGAGCAGTTGTTGCACGAAACTTCAATGAAAAATTTTGTTCTACAGAAGTTAAAAGTCCCATATATAGACATAGGTTTTTTGAAGGCCTTGGTATGTCAAAAACTGTAGACGAGATTCCTTGGACATCTCTGGTATTATAACGGTAGAATATTGTCTAATCTAATTAAAAGTGTGCGTGAGAACCTGTGGACATCTGTACGATACACGGTGTTAGAAAAACAATTTTTTTTGGCCAGAACCAGTTACTATATTTAGCTCGCTCTTTATAAAACTTCTCATATTCATTAAAATTGCGAAATTTCTAACATCTTTAAAACATAGTAAAACCCATCAGTTGTATCCCATTCGCTGTAGGCTCAGTAGATTGGATGATCTTTTGAAAAATGTTAGTGAAAGCCCGTGGGCATTTCCAGAATTGGCTGGAATATTGTATGAAACCCACCAAAAATGCTCAATTTCTAAATAAAAATTTTAATAGAACGAATCTCAAAAACAAACTTTACTTAAATCTTAGAAATACACAGTAAAAAAAAAATTGAATTTTCAATAGAAATTTTACCACCTTTGTATTGTAAATCTCAGGTTTTACTGTAATAATGCAAAACAGTTGCAGTTTTACTTGCATTTTTATGTAAAATTTAATATTCCTGTATTATTAAACAGGAATTTAAAATTACAAGGAATTTCTCGAAAATTTACTTACTATTTCAATCAATTTTCCATTCTCGCCTAAATTTACGAGTATAATATTTAACCAACATACTATTTCATGTAAAATTCTCTGAATAGCGTAATTTAACGAGAGAAATGCCATAAAAAGAAAGTATTCGTGTTTTACCCTGCTTAGGTTAATTTGTTTAAAGTTTTTGAAGAGACTAGTTGTCATCGTGTGATTAATGTAAAAAAAAATAAAAAAAGTGTTTGTACTTAACTATTATACATTTATTTGATATTATATTTTCGAACATAAGATCAGACATCGTATGAAGTTAATAAAAAAATTAAAAAAGTATTTAATATAGTTAATATACTATAAAATATTGAATTATCAACTATAAAAACCTAACCTATAATTATTTTCATACAAATTAAATTTGTATCCTGGAGGTAAGTACATAATGGAATTTTGTTTATAACGTATTAATGAGAAATATAATTTTTGTGATTATATAATATATTTTTAATTTAATATTGTGATATTGGGTGCATTCAGAACATGTAGAGTCTACGTGAGTTTCTAAACTTTAGCGTGTTTAATAAACAACTCAGGAACATAATGAAGAGCCTAAGTGTTTTAGAGGTTCTAAAACTCTTAGTCTACATTTATGTTCCAGAGGTTATTTGGTTTGAGTAAAACATTTTATATTTCAGAATATCGGAATTATAGACTCAACTGCTGGGTGCGCCAGTCTTTCGAATTTTATTTAAGATCCTGCAAACTATAATTGGCATCGACCATTTATTTTTTTATCCGTTCCATATCACTAAACATAAAGTAAATAAAACAACAATGTTCGCTTGTATCAATTGTGGTGCATCCTGTGATAATGAAGAAAAATATTTTCTCCATGTTAGATCTCATAAAAACGACTTAAATCCCATATTTAAATGTGTATTCAGTAGTTGCAATCGAGTTTATTCCAAGTTTATAAGTTTCTCATCCCATTATTATAGAAACCATCACAAAACTATCAAACAAACCAACCGAAATGAAACATACTTAAAATGTCATATGAAGGATTGTTCTTTCCAATCATTTGTAATATATGAAATATTTCAACATTTACTAAAGCATTTTCGAATGTCTCAAGCTTGTATAGTTTTTTGTCCGATTAATGGATGTCTTAAATCATTTCAAAGTGAAAAAACTTTCAGAAACCACATCAACTATTCACATAAAATAAGATTATTACGACACAAAAAACAAAACCCTCATGTGGAGTTATTCTCTTGTCAATTACAAAACACTAAAGTGTGCAACACGCATAATAGTTGTTCGTTTAATATTAACTCGAAGGAACCTGTTGAATGTGAGGGCAATTTAATTCAACGAGCTGGTATTAAAACTGTAACTGATAATTTATTAACTAATTTGAAGAGTGAACATAATATACCCGAAAGAATAATATCCCTAATCGCGGATAATTTCTCTGTTTGTTCAAATTTACTTGAGACAACTGTTCGTGAATCCATAGAAAGGGTTTTTAGTCAGCATGATTCTCAAAATGAATTAAAACATAAAGTTTTAGCGGCAATCCTTCCTCAACTTAATTTAATTTCTCCAAATTCCTTATCAACTTATAAACGTAATCAAAAGCTTACCTCTGAAGGTTACATTGAACCTATTAAAATTAGTTTGGGTGTGAATAACTACCATAAAGCTTGTTTCTATTATTATATACCAATAATTGAAACACTGACACAATTGTTTCAGGATCCCGAGATTGTATCACAGTTTAACATCAAACAGAAAATCAACTACTCTAAATATTATGATTATACTGATGGGTTTTTATACAAAAATAATAACTTTTTTTACCATCAAAAGCGAATTGAACTTATTTTTTACACTGACGCCTTCGAAGTTTGTAATCCTTTAGGTTCCGCTAAATCTAAGCACAAAGTTATAGCGATTTATTTTATGATCGGAAATTTAAATGTACATAACAGGTCTAAAATAAACAATATAATGCTAGCATTGCTTTGCACGGAATCACATGTGAAAACTTTCGGGTTAAACAAAATTTATGAAAAATTATTAGGTGATCTTAAAAAACTAGAAACAAATGGTATAATATTTAGTCAGGAGAAAGAAAATGTAAAGGGTTCCCTTATTGCAATTTGTGCAGATAACTTAGGTGCTCATCAAATTGGGGGATTTTTAGAAAATTTCAGTTCATCTGAATATTTTTGTAGATTTTGCCATTTAACCCTAAAACAATTTAGAGAAAATTTTCTCACAAAAAGTAAACTAAGAAGTCCTTCATCTTATGCTGCAGATGTCAATCTATTGGGGTTACAGGATTCTATTCACGGAATTAAACAAAATTCGTGTTTCAATGATTTAAAATATTTCCATGTCAGTAATCCTGGTCTTCCACCATGCATCGCTCATGATTTGTATGAGGGTGTGATTGCTTTCGATGTATGTTTGGCCATTCATTATTTTGTGAACATCAAATGGTTTTCATATGATTATCTTAATCTAAATTTAGACCGCTTACAAAAAGCTTTAAAATATAATGTGAATTTCCCTGAAGTCAAATGTAATACTAGAAAATTAACTGGTCATGCGCTTCAGAACTACTATTTTTTAATTTTGTTACCACTAGCAATAATAGGTAAGGTTGAAAATCCTGACGATCCTGTTTTAGAAATGATCACCCATCTCTTAGGAATTTCACAAATTGTTTCGTCCCAAATAGTAACAATCACCCAAGTTCATATCTTGGAAGGCCTGACTAATAGGTACATGGAATTGCGGGTATTGCTATTTCCGGGTGTGACACTTAGACCTAAGCATCATTTTCTACAGCATTACCCTGAATTAATAAAACAATTAGGTCCGCTAAGTAAATTTTCCACTGTTCGTTTTGAAAGCAAGCACCAGTATTTTAAGCAGATTGCCATCAAATCGAGAAATTATATAAATTTGTTAAAAATATTTGCACACAGACATCAAATCCTGCAATCTACTCTTATGGGTAAGCGCTTTTGTACTGAAATTTCAAAAACAAGCTTCTTGAGATTTGAACCTGATAATTATTCTATTAGTATTCCACAAACATTTGTATTCGAATCAAAGAGCTTGACACATAATAATATTAAATATTTCTCTGGGCAAGCATTGACGATTTCTAATATTAACAATGGATATGTTATTTGTTGTACTATAAAAACAATTTTGGTTAATAAAACGGTTTCCGAAATAGCTTTCTTAGGGAATTACTTTAGAATGATGTTTAATTATAAGTTAGGAATATTTCAAATAACAGACTCAGATGATGCACTAAATATTATTTTCATGTTAAACCTTTCCTCTCCTTTCCCATTTATACCGATAAAACTTGGATCAAGATCAACATCATTTATTTCTCTACAGTCAGCTATTCCAATTTATTGGTACGTTCTCTCTGATTGAGAAAATTAATCGTAATCAATGTTTAAGAACAAATAGTTTAATTTATTTATTTTATATTTGAAGATATTCTACAAATAACAACAATAACATGACGTCTCAGCAACGCCTATTCTTTAAAATATGGGACCGTGATCGTATTCTAAAAAAAAGTTTTATGTGTGGCGAAAATTTGCAGGTAATGAAAAAGGTAATTTCATTTTTAATTATGTATATACATATGTATATTGTTATGTTTTTACAGTCAGACTCGTTTGACGATTGTTTTATAATTTGTTTTATATAATTGTACCATTTTACTTTCAGCAAATAATGCAGGTATTCGAGGCTCAAAACTGGTGCTCGAGTCAGATGGGACTGAGGTAGATGACATGGAAGTTGCTGAATATTATTGTCAGAAAAATGAAATTTTTCAACTCCTTGAGAGTACAACTCTATGGATACCACCACCATCAACTTCGTCAGCTATACCACCACCATCAACTTTAGACTGGGTACCACAACCATCATCTTCTGAAACCCAAATAAGATATGTATGCAATGAGAAATTGACTATGGATAATGTAACAGATCCAAATTCGAAAAATATAATAGCATGGATAGCAACAAGCGACAACATTATTCCAACAACAGATTTAGAATCGCCAGATAGTCCTTTAAGCTCAACAGTATCAATGTCGAGTGGTAGAGTAACTTCAATAAGCTCCGATTATTCCGGTAGCTCAGAGAGCATTGGAGCAAAGCAAGCTGAAAAGCTTTTTTTAGAATACGAATTTCCCAGCCAGAAAATATCGGATGAAATACTACGAATATTAAATCAAGGCAAGCCGCTTGGCCAATTATTTTCTGATTTCATTCACAGTATTGTTAATGATATGCGCTGTAAATCGTTTTACATTCCCCAGAAAGTATTTCGCACAGTTTCTGCGCGATTGATTCAACAATTCCCCCTTAGTTTGGCAGTCGTCGATAGTAAGGGTAAATTAATCTGCGCTGAGCCAGTTACGTTGGCAACAAAACTTTGCAATCATAATAATTATCTAAACCGAGCTTCGGAAAATCGCACATCAACTCAAATATTAAAATGGAAAACAAATTTATCAGACGGCGTACCAAATTTTTTTAGAAAACATACAGTTGAAAAACTACTATCAGACGACGAAGCAAGTGAACAAAAACTGTGGCTAAAGGAAAACTTCGGTCGAGATATAACAAATGAAAAACTGAACAAAGAAATTTTGGAAGCGTTTAAACAAACCTTTACACAGCAACGAGTTTTCCTAAACGAGAACCCTACAATTGTAGAAGTCAAGGAACACTGGCCGCACCTGTTATCGCAGAAATACCTTACATGCCATTTTTGCGAGTTAATGGATATCGAGGAGAACTCATTTTTCAATAATTGGAACTCGATGAAACCTACAATTCTAAACTTCGGCAGTACTATCAAAAATATACCGCTGCAAAATTTTACCGAAAACGATGAAGACATTAAAGTACTACGAATCATTACAACACATTTTAAAGAAAACATTGATTTACTTTTGAAGAAATATCCGGTATTTAACGTTATTGAATTTTTAATTAATCATCAAAACTATAATCTATATTTATTTTTCAGTTGGGAACTTCATTAAACGAGATTGAATCATTTTCTTCAACGCCGTATTTTGCTGTAATTGGTAAATATATGACAATTTCATTAATAGAAACACAGAGTGTACAACATATATATTTTTATTACAGATCAGGCTGAAAATGATAAAATCATTTACTTGTTCATTGAGGGGCATTTACTCGATATAAAATGCAGTTGTATTAAAACTGCAGTATTTTTGATTATGGCTGCTTATTTTGTGTTTAATATAAAATATCCAGCAGAAATGTCCCAGTCCTTAGAAGTGATGCAAAAAGCATTCTTAAATGTGGACGTTAATTTCTCTCGGTCCAAAAAGAATAAAATAAACTTTAAATCGAAAGTTGTAAATTTTTTAAAAAAAATATTGAATGCTTAATCTAAACTAGTAAGTTAGACTTGCGGTTAGACAAATTAAAGTCTGAAATGAAATTTTCACAAAGTCAAAAAGTTTGTTTTGTAATAAAATTGGAATATGTATTTTTTTAATTCAAATTTTAGTAATATTATTAAATTTTTGTTATTAGTTTTAAGTAAGAAATGAATTTATGAAAATAAAATGAATTATATTAGTTAAAAATTAAAATATATAAGCTTTAATATTTATAACCCAAAAAATTGGAATTATGGGGTAATTCATGGAAAATTGTATGTGCTTTGGCATGTATAAATACAAAGAGTACGTAAAATTACAGGTATGTTAATGTTTATAAGTACAAGACTTTTCTCGTTCATGTACACACGTTGTGTAAAATTACGAATATTTTCATGGAAACCGTTACATGATTTTGCTAGCAAATTTATGGTTTATTGTCTTTAATTTTAAATGGTTCTTTATTATTAATATTTAATGTAATTTTACGTGAAAAGGTTCGGCAATTTTGCCCACCTGAAAATGTGCGTAATATTCAAAGAATTTTTTTTACTGTGTAGGTATATTCTTTTCCTTCTCAAAAATGTCAGCTAAAATCTGTATATATTTCTAGATTCGACAACACAACATTTAAAATTAGTCCAATTTTATAATTTTCTTTTGATAATGAATTCCAATAGGGAAAATAATAAATTTAACAGTGTATTTTTAATAATTGTTTTAGCACAAACTTCCACTATTATATTTTTAATTAAGCTAGAAAAATTCAACTTATTTTTGGCCTAGAGACTAGAAACAAGTAACGGTATTTTGGTACTAATACGAGTTAGTGGGACTAGCTAGAAGAGATAATCGTTGTATCAGCAGCTGAAATTTGTAACCTATAGAACATTTCTGGATACTCGTAAACATCATTAACTATCCCTACCAACATCATCCCAAACTCCCTCTGATTATCATTTCAATAAAGTTAAAAGCCTATAAAAGGTTTACACACACACACACAAACACGAACAAAATAATAATAATAACCAGAACCTCACACAATTATAAACCACAAATCATAAAAGATGTATATAATTATAAATAAAATTATGTACATGAAATATGTTTGTTATGTTAAATTAAAAACATATAAACGTAACATACTCGTACGTACATGTAAATGCAATGCAACAACATTAAAATGACATTTAAATTTTATTTAATAAAAATTCAATTAAAATTTGCGCCCCCCAAAAAAAATATTTAAATTCAAGCCGAATAAATTTATACATGCAAGCACTACCTACGATGTGTAATAAGAAGAGGAGTCAAAGTTGAGCACAGCTTTTATCTTTAGTTAGATTAATCCCTCAATGGAATCATTATCATAATAAAATATATTTGTAAAGGATTTACCATTGCAGATATGTTATACGAGCGAGCGTCTATAGAGGGAGGAGGGATGCGGATTCAAAAAATTGATATTTGAAAAATAAAGGGATATATGCGACGAATAAATATTATATTCTGTGCTCGTATCATGGAAAACATAAAAATTTGCATACAACATACGAGCGAACGTACTAGGAACTAAAAAATGTATGTAAAAAGCACTTGAGACATTTTGATTATTTTATTTACATATATTAGTCCGTGTTGTATGTTTAGTGTTTGCGTGTTATGCTTTCAAGCACTTATAGTGATGGTGACACTACTAAATCAAATCATTACGGTACAAATGATCTTGTGTGCACAATCGACGTATATACATACAAGTTTAGACAACATGTCTGAATATACGTAAGCCAAGTCTAAATTTAATTAGATATGTTGATTGTGGAGAGCTTTTTTTCTCGTAAGGCTATGTGCTCTAAATATCGATGTGTTGTGTTTTTTAAATAATTTTCTTTTGGATTTACGTGAAGTATGTTCTAAATATTTAGAACATTTTTAAGAAAAACTTTACATCTCTTTATAGCTATATGAAGTTTTTCCTAAATCCTAAATATGTTTGAAAGTTTAGTGAAAAAGATAGATAAAATTACGTTTAAACTCAATTTAGTGGAATGTCGCCTATTTTGGATAACAAAAACATGTCAACCCTACGGAAAATTATAGTTACGCTGTCATGCAAATTATTAACAAAGTTATATACAAAAACTAAGCGGTTATGACAATATTTTCATCCCAGTTTTGACAAATTTTCCAATTGACTAAGTTACAGGAACGTACATGATTGTCAACATTTTTGAGAATGGTATCCGAGAATTTTGATCAACAAATTAGAGTGCAATAATTGAAATAAACTTGAATTTTCATTAAATGCAAAAGAACTACCACACCTGAACAACTATTTTCTGAGAGTAACGATTAACGGAATTTAAAACCGGAGATTTGTTTGACTTTTCTTTGAATAAACGGTAATGGTTACCCTACCTGGAATTACAATTTTCTAACAGTAGAGGGTATTATTTACTCAAAACATAATGGTTCTTTGAAAAATTTAGACAAAAAGGGGGGTTAGTATTAAATTTTTATGATTGTCAAATGAAACTAGGAAAAGAAAGTTTCCACAGATTTTCCCTTGCAATATGCAAGTCAGCTGCTACAGTTCTGTAGCTTATTTGACTCAATCGAAAAGGCTAAACGTATAGGTCTAAGGATAAATATTACATTTATTTGCCACCCTTAAAAATAACCAACAGCCAAGATAAGGTTAAGTCAGTCATTTGATGGACATATATTTATAGCTTACAGAATTTTATCCAGCTTGTAACCTGGCTTACAGTGCCCATGACTCCGAGAAAATCTCGCAGCCTAGACGTCTCAATGAACTCCTATAATTTACTACAGTACAGCCTCCCGGCATTTTTTTAGAATTTCCTAATTCGTATTTATATGTTTTAAGGACATCCTTGTAGCAGTCCTAGTCCTTAGCAGCTTTAGTGTCCTTGGCTCTTCCAAAGAGCCTCCTGCATTTGTAACGGATCTTGAAGTCCTTGCGACCACCACAGTGGTCGAGGTTTATCCAGAGGTATATTAGCAGTGCTCACACCTAATATTGTCTTATTAAAGGCGTCTGATAGCTGGTCCACTAGAACATCAAGTTTTTGTTTTAAATCCGGGGGTTTGGAATCGGTACCGGTAGTGAATTACTTAGAACAGTTCTAAACATACCCCAATTGGTTTATCTTCAGTTTCTATACCTAGGTTTTCAATGGGTTTTAATTCCAATCCAAATTGGAGATAACAATAATCAGAAAAGGACTTTCAAATAGGGACATAACAATTTTCGAATGCACTCTTTAACGTTTTAAAGACCTATCAATGTCAAACGTCAGTCAAGGTTAACATTTTTATCATGGTGAAGTTCACAAACGAGCAACGTTTGGTGATTATTAAAAATTACTACAGCAATTCTGAGTCGGTGATCGCAACTTTAAAAGCGCTTACTCCAACAGTTTTTAGTCGTAATAATTGTCAACCAGACAGGCTGTACGTGCTATAGTGGATAAAGTCGAGTCAAAATATTCACTATTGGATGTTCATGTGCCAGTGAGCCAACGCATCGGTTGAAGTACAAAAAATATCGCAGCCGTAAGTGCGTTAGTTCAAAATGAGCCAAATCAGTCGATTGGTGATTGGCTGACACCCTTACGAGAACAAACTAACTCAAGAACTGAAGCACTATTCAATCACGGGTTTGAACATGGAATAATTTATTATATATGTTCAAGCACATAACATTAGCGACACAAATGTGTCGAATCAGCAACAATAAGTATGCGAATAGCTAAATATTATTTGACGGCTTATATTTCCATTATCTCCGGCGCGCATACACTTATTATTTTCATAAGATCAGCAAAAGTATTGTCCATATAATGAATAACATAAACACATATTTTTTAATTTAAGTAAAATTGTAAGCTCAGCAACTTGATAGTTGTAATTATATGTATTAATTTTGTATATAAACCAAAAGAATCTAATAAAAATAAAGTAGTTTAAAACAACACTTCAGACTGTTATTGGCATAGCCCTCACCAGTGGTAAGCGGATAACAGTTCACTAAAATATCGAAAAGCTATATCAAACATCAACACTGATATAACATTGGTCCTTCGACGCCAAAACAACAACCGGCGGACTATATAAATTTCGAGCCAACAACCAACAGGCATCGAACCTAACAACCACAAAAACAGGCGGTATACAAAATACTTCGAGCTACTGGTCATAATCATTTCGAGCCACATTACAATAAAAATATGGATGCTTTATACAAAAAGCAATGTACGCGTGTCGAACAACTGCAGCGGTTAAAAACCAATTACAGCCAGGATTCCGAAAGTAGACGGACAACTGTTTACTTAGAAGATAAACTGGATAAACTAGATGACTGGTGGTCCAGTTACACGGATGCAGACAACGAAATGAAAGACCAACACTTCGACGACCATCCAACGCATAGTTACTGGGCTGAGCGGGACACAGTAAAACAACTGTACACAACGTTCAAACGTGAGATAGAAAGGAAACTCGAAATAGCAACACGAGAGGAAATTCCAACGGGATCATCAACAAAAAAACCATTAACAACCGACCATAGTAGTGCTACAAACGATAGTAGTACCAACAGCAACCGCAGTACTACGAACAACTACGCGCTTGAACCAGAACAAGCACATCGGTACAAAACACAAGAGGTCAAAATGCGTCTTTGCTATAAGTTAATAGCCGATACAAATGAGCTGTTAGGAAAGCAGGGCAATCATGTCCAACTACAACATAAGCTGCAACAGCTGAATGCAAGGATAGCACAAATAGAACAACTGCACGAAGACATATTGGTGCACGCAAATGCAGGTGAAGAAGAACGTACAACTTACTTTACCGACGATTATTACTCTGCATTGATCAACGAAAGTGAAACATTACGTTGTAAATTGGTTAAAAATGAACGCGGACAACAAACAACCGATAGTGAAAAAAGCAAGATAAAATTAAAACGGATTGAGATACCGCAGTTTCACGGAGAAACTCTGAAATGGGCAGCTTTCTACGATTTATTTAGAAAGTTGGTTCACGAAAATGACGATTTAAGCGACACCGTCAAAATGCACCAACTAAAAACAACAGTCCAAGGTAGTGCAGCTAGAATCATTGGTCATCTGGAAGCAACAGGGGTGAATTACCAAGATGCTTGGAAGCTATTGGTAAATCGGTACCAAAATAAGCGGCAAATGGCAACAACACATATCAACCACATTTTGAATTTCCTCAGCATGCATGCAGAATCAGCAACAACTATGAAATCGTTATACGATACATTAACGGAAAGCATGCATGCCATCAAAAACTTGGGCGTAATAACCATATCTTGGAATTACATAGTAATTCCAATTGTAATCAGAAAACTAGATAATGAAAGTTTGAGGCTGTTTGAGATGACCATTCCTGATCCTCGTGAGATGCCAACAATAGAGGAATTTCTGGCATTTTTGAAACGCAGATTCCAAGCCTTAGAAGCCGACAGACCAAAATCACTCACCTTTCGCAATTCCGGACCAACTCAACAACCAGGCACCACTCCACAATTACCAAGACTTAAAAATCTACACGTAAAAGCTCAACGGACATGCATTAATTGCAAGCAGACACATGAACTTCAAGACTGCTTGAAGTTTCAACAAATGTCTACATTGGAACGTAGCAGATTGATCAATCAACACAATCTGTGTAAAATATGTTTGGAAAAATTTCATCAACCGTGTTTAAAATCAACACGATGTTTAGTATGCAAAGGAGCCCACCACACTCTCCTACACTCTAATAATCACCCACAACGTACAATGCTTACCAAAAGGGTGGATGACAATCCAAAAAAGGAAGCAAACGAAACATGCATTGTGACTAATCATTTTGTAAACCAATTTGAACAACCATCTGGTACACTATTGGCCACAGCAATGGTTGAGGTACAAAATGGAAAGCAACAACCAACCCTGTTACGAATGTTAATAGATCCCGGTTCACAAATCTCATTTATCACCAACGAGGCATCGAAGAAAATCAAACAACCGCCGATAAAAACGCATGTGGAGATTAGTGGCTTAAATGATAGCGATATCACGACTGCCACAAAATTAGTCACTTTTCGAGTAGGAGCACGATTTTCTTCAAACTTCTCCATGGAAATGGAAGCATTAGTATTGCCGAATATAACTCGGCCACTACCTGAACAACATTTCGATAATCAAAGATGGGAACATTTAAATAATCTACTGTGGGCGGATCCAACTTACAACCAACCAAATAAAATTGACATTTTATTAGGTGCGGATTATTACCCAAATATCCTGATGAACCAAGTTATAAAAGGAAATCAAGGCGAACCAATCGCCCAACAAACGGAGCTAGGATGGATCATATTTGGAAATATTGTAAACGAAAAATTCCCGAGCGTCCAATCCATGGTTACCTTGGTAGATATTGAAAACCAGTTAAAGCGGTTCTGGGAAGTGGAAGAGATATCATCCAAAAACTTTATGACAGAAGAAGAAAGAATGTGTGAAGAACATTATCGACAGAATTACTGTCGAACCACCGACGGCCGCTACATGGTACGTATTCCGTTTCAACAAAACATAACATCAATCGGTTCATCCAAACAACGAGCACTTGCTAGGTTCATTCAACTAGAACGACGTTTGTCAGTAGTTAATGAATTTTCTACTAGATATCGAGAGTGTATAGAAGGGTATTTCAACCAGGGACACCTCATTGAAAGTAATGGACATACGCAGAACGAATATTACATTCCTCACCACGCAGTAGTCAAAACCACCAGCACTACAACAAAATTAAGGGTAGTATTTGACGCATCAGCTAAGACCGATAAAAACGTTAGCCTAAATGAAACTGAACTCGTGGGTCCAAAATTACAAGAAGATCTGATGTCAATTTTAATTCGATGGAGAAAATACAAGGTGGCGTACACAGCAGATATAGAAAAATGTATAGACAGGTAAAAGTACATCCCGATGATCAACGATATCAGAAAATATTATGGAGGAAGACGCCAGATGAAGTTATAAAATCATACCAGCTAACAACCGTAACTTTCGGTATGTCATCTGCGCCATATCTGGCTATCAAGACATTGCAGCAATTAGCAACAGATGAAAAAGTGAAATTCCCGATTGCGGCCAACATAATAATGAGCGACTTCTACGTGGATGACGTATTATCAGGAGGTAACACCCTCGAGGAAGCTCAAAAAGCACAAAACCAACTTATCAGTGCACTTAAAACCGGAGGATTTAATCTAAGAAAATGGGCGTCTAATTATCCTCAACTATTAGAAGCTGTCGGTTCAGAGTCGAGAGCTCTCGAGCCGATCATAATTAACGACGATGCTGTAAAAACATTAGGATTGCTGTGGAACCCTACAACCGATACCTTCGAATTCAAGGTGAACCTTAACGAAAAAAATGGTATCATGACAAAAAGAAAGATGTTATCCGAATCATCAAAGGTTTTCGATCCATTAGGATGGTTGTCTCCAACCTTAATACAAGCCAAAATTTTAATGCAAACTCTATGGATCTCAGGCGTTACGTGGGGTGAGAAGCTGCCTGAAGACGTCGAAAATAAATGCTGCCAATACTATGCCTCTCTCCCGAAGCTAGAGGCGATCAAAATCCCAAGGTGGATCAACTTCAACTCTACGTTACCAGGAGAGTTGCATGGATTTTGTGATGCTTCAGAAGCGGCTTATGCAGCAGTAATATATTTTTACGATAGATCGTTAAATAAGGCAACTTTGTTAACATCAAAAACCCGGGTGGCACCAATAGCAACCAAGTTAACGCTACCAAGGCTAGAGTTATGTGGAGCCAGTCTGCTTGCTAATCTAATGAGCAAGGTACAACAGGACATGAAATTCGATAAAACACCAACCTATTTTTGGACGGATTCTATGATTGTTTTGGGATGGGTGAAAAACAAGCCTCACAAATTTAAAACATTCGTAGCAAATCGAATCTCGGAAATCCAGAAGTTAACTGCCTCATCTCAATGGTTTTATGTAAAATCATCCGACAATCCCGCAGATTGTGCATCCCGGGGCATTGAAGCCAATCAATTAATCATATACAATTTATGGTGGAACGGTCCTCAACACGTCTTCAAAACGGCAATCCAACTAACACCAATGAAACTAGAAGGAACGCTAGATCAATTGGAGCTGAAACAACCGATTGTTGGGGCCACAACAGTGACATCAAATAACCCGATTGAGAATTTATATCGAAGGCATTCCAATTTCAATACAATAAAAAGGATTCTAGTATATGTATTGAGATTTATTGACAAAAGCCGAAGGAATACTATAAACAACCAAGAAGTTCCCACGACAGAAGAACTAAAAAAAGCTACCCAAGTATTGATTAAACTGGCACAGAGGCAACGCTTCAGGAACGAAATTTACGATCTTACAAACCAGAAAGGAGTGGCAAATAAAAGTAAGATTAAATCTTTGTCTCCTTTGTCTCCAGGATGATATCTTACGCGTTGGTGGCCGAGTCCAAAACACAACCTCTTGGAGCTACGACGAGAAACATCCGATTATTGTCCCAAGAGATCATCCCATTACTAAACTATTGATTGAACAAGCACATAAACAAACAATGCATGGAGGAACACAATTAACCCTGGCTCATCTTCGCACCAGGTACTGGATCATCCACGGTCGGAATCTAACAAGGCATTTCATATCGAAATGTACAAGATGTCATCGTTTCAATGCAAAAACAGGAACACAGCTAATGGGTAATTTACCAGCCGCCCGGATTACTCCCGGAAGACCATTTTTGAAAACTGGAGTCGACTATGCGGGACCTCTTCTGATTCGAACAACAAAGGGAAGAGGTCACAAGGCACACAAGGGTTATTTAGCGATTTTTGTTTGTATGACAACCAAGGCCATACACATTGAGCCAGTCAGTGATCTAACTAGTGAAGCATTCATCGCGGCATACAAAAGATTCACTGCACGTAGAGGATTATGCAGTGATTTGTATAGCGACAATGGTACCAACTTTGTCGGTGCTAAAAATCAACTTGAACGCGAATTAGCTGCACTAATTCGTAATTCAAATAAGGAAATTGCGCAATTATTAGCAAATGATGAAACAACATGGCATTTTATACCACCGGCTGCACCACATTTTGGAGGACTATGGGAAGCGGCAGTTAAGTCAGTAAAAAGATGCTTAATAAAAGTCATTGGAGAAGCAACATTGACTTTTGAAGAATTATCAACGGTTACTTCACTAATAGAAGCTTGCTTAAATTCAAGACCACTGGCACCACTATCAACCGATCCTACAGATGTTACCTTCTTAACGCCTGGACACTTTTTAATCGGTGCACCTCTAAAAGCAATTCCACAAGATGCAATAGCAGAAACAACCATTCACGGTATAACACGTTGGAAACTTGTAGAAAAAATTAAACAAGATTTCTGGAGAAGATGGCATAGCGAGTACTTAAATCAATTTCAACATAGAAGAAAATGGTCAGATGAACAACCAAACATGAAGATAGGGGACCTGGTTCTCATCAAAGAGGACAAAATTCCTCCATTAAAGTGGCTAACTGGTCGAGTGATGGAAATACATCCAGGCATAGACCAAAAGGTTCGAGTAGTCTCACTTCGTGGCCCGGGAGGGACTCTTATAAAAAGACCGATTCACAAACTTTCACGACTACCAATAGAACATGAGAACGAAACCAACCAAACAAATACACATTCAGCGGTCGAGCAACCTCAACAACCAACGATACCTTTACGTGTTCAACCTCCCCGAGAAGTTAAAAAGAAAAGACAAGTACATATATCACAATAAGGTAATATTCAAAAAAGGACCAACGATGAGACTAATAATCTTGATGCTCGGCATGATGCAAGGGCTTTTCTCCCTTGGAACATCTGAAAGCACTGTAGAACCGCTACCAACGGACGCCGGCATATATTTCCACAACACCGGAACTGTTAACCTGATGGCATTGCGGTGGAAAATAATTGTAAACTACAACCTATCAGGATATTGGGACGACATCAGCGCTATAGAATACTACATCAGTCATCTAAATAACACTTGTCAGACGGGGTGGACGGGGGGGGAAGAGACCAAAACTCTGTGATGTAGTGGTACACCAGCTAACTGAACAAATGCAGGAAATTACATCGCAAAATGCCCTACTCAGGTCAACGAACAAGGACCACGCTCTGAGGAAACGTGACATAGGTGATACAATAGGATACATTCTCGGTGATGCGTTCGGCATCATGAATCAAAGAGATGCTTCACATATAGAGAATCAACTGGAAAAGGCAGAAGATAATGAAGAATATTTATTGGCATTAATCCAAAATCAAACGTCAATCATAGACTCAACAATAAATGTATTTAAACACAACAGAGAGACGACTGCTAATCATTTTAAAATTATCGCCCAGCAGTTCTTATATCTCGATGGAAAAATCCAACAATTATCCATAGATGGTGATCATTATGACAGGGTACAATCTATTACAACATATACTATTCAAATAATGATGATCATGAGGCGAATAGCAGATAAACAACGAGTTATTATCGATGTTATTATAAATTCCCATCAAGGACATATCCATCCAGCCCTGTTGGCCCCTCAACAATTGAAAGAGGAAATCAACCGAATTAAGGATTATATTTCACCAACCATGATGATCCCTGAAGGCGATGACGATAATAGCCTTGGGCACATTTACAACCTGCTAACCGTGCAGACAAGAGTCACGAATAATCATATCCTCTTTCTCATCCAGATGCCTTTAGCATATTCGGAGACGTATCAATTATTTCACATAGTACCAATCCCAAAAATCGAAAATGGTCAATTACACATAATAATGCGAACAACAGAATACCTCATAGTAAATATGCATCGAAAACGTTTCGCTCCTCTAACTAACGATGAACTACAACAATGCGTTCAAATTAAAAATAATGGATATTTATGTACCATTTCTCCAATTTACAACATACAATCAAATCAGTCACAATGTGAAATGAGCCTATTAAGACATATAGCGCAGAATTTGAACGGTTGTACAACAACTATATTGCACCAACGGAACTATTGGATGCCAGTAGACACAAACAAATGGCTATTTTCAGTAACAGCACCAAAAATCGTTGATCTAATATGTGATCGTCAGATAACCACAATGAAGCTGCAAAATTCTGGGATACTCAGTCTGGATCGGAAATGTACTTTAAAAAACAGGCATTTTTATCTCACAACTATCGACGAAAAATCCTATATGATTAATTCGTCTTTTGCTGCGTCAATAAAGATTCAGAGTGAACTGAAAAACTCATCATATTTATCGGAGCTACCGACGATTCCATCAGAGAGAGGCACCAACAATTCAGCGGACCTCAATTTAAATAAGGACATAATTAATCTTGAAACGGCCATTGCACAACAAAAATTAAAGGAAACGGCCTTACCTAAATCAATGGACTCTTCTAATAGAGGGCATCACATTCATCATTACGTGATGACTTACACCATGGTGATCATAGGACTGGTCATAATTTTGTTATATCTCTGCAGACGCAAGACAAATCACCGGGTTTCCTCCGAAGACATGTCACCACCACAACGACCAACGCCACGGCCAAGGTCTCTCAATTGTACAGCCCCGCAGTATGTTCAATCACGGGTTTGAACATGGAATAATTTATTATATATGTTCAAGCACATAACATTAGCGACACAAATGTGTCGAATCAGCAACAATAAGTATGCGAATAGCTAAATATTATTTGACGGCTTATATTTCCATTATCTCCGGCGCGCATACACTTATTATTTTCATAAGATCAGCAAAAGTATTGTCCATATAATGAATAACATAAACACATATTTTTTAATTTAGGTAAAATTGTAAGCTCAGCAACTTGATAGTTGTAATTATATGTATTAATTTTGTATATAAACCAAAAGAATCTAATAAAAATAAAGTAGTTTAAAACAACACTTCAGACTGTTATTGGCATAGCCCTCACCAGTGGTAAGCGGATAACAGTTCACTAAAATATCGAAAAGCTATATCAAACATCAACACTGATATAACAAGCACCTTGATCATTTGAAGCGCCGAAACTTCTCCGAGTGAGTTCTGCTAAAGTATGAAGAAAATCGTGAATTTCATCGAAAAAATAATCTTCGGCGATGAAGTTAATTTTTGGTTTAATGGCTTTGTCAATAAGCAAAATATACAATATTCGACAGCAAAAAACCAACATGTGCTTCAAGAGACTCCATTAACAACCACAAAAATTTACCGTGTAGTGTGGATTTCATGACAAAGGTGTGATTGGATCATATATTTTCGTCGACGAAAATGATCACCGCGGTGGTCATATAATCGAGATTGAATTGCATAGTTAAATGTAGTGCGTGTATTGCACCTGGAATAAATTTCAACCCAATACCTCAATTATTCTGTACATATTTTATTACTGTCCTTAATGAAAACCCTTTTACATAGGTAAGTATACCGGATAAAATTAAGGAGTAGCACACCTCGTTTATTTGCATCAATTAAAAGAATGACTCCAATTTTTTGTTTTTGAGACACCTTTAATGAGCTTCCTAAAACGACAGGTGATCCCACCTGTCTTCCCTATCATGTTGGAAGGTAAGCTAGCTCATACACATCTGATACTGCAATTTGATAATAGAAAGATATTCAGATTATTTTTAGCAAGAATTCAGGAAAGAATTCTTCCTGCCTTCTTCGCGTTAACCCAAGATTCTTGGACTAGGACCTCCAGGGATCCACATAGTAATCCCATCAAAGTGGACATCTCCATGTCTGTAGAGAGTGTTTCTACCTACACACCTTTATCCATGATGTTCAGGTTGTCAGCATCGTATACCTCCTCGGCCCCTTCAAGGTGTCACTCTCATCTGTCTTGAAACGATTCTAGTGCCACCCTCTTCACCGACAAGCCGGAGTGGTCCCAGGATTTTCCACCATAATTTTTAATAAAGTGTTGGTAAATACTTTCTCCATCTTCCACTAATTGCTGGATGATATATATCCGTCTTCGTAGGCTTTACTTGCAGGTTTCTGCATTCTAGCCATTTTGGCATTCTGTTCGTTTTTCTGTGATTCCTTCTTTCGGCCTTTTGGGTAGAGAGCCTTCAGACGAACCCTCCTGTTTCATTTCAATAATGTTTTAGCCCATGAGAGCGTTTCCATATCCCTGTTTTTTCTCTCCGCCAACGGAATCTTGTAAAGAATTCCTAGAGCCTTCCAGGCTTTTTTTCTGGTTTTGTAAGTTGGTGCGAGGTCCGACCTTGTTTTTTCGGTACATCTTGAGAGTCATGCCTAATGGCCAAACTCTTATATTGTTCCCTTTTTATTCGTATGTCTTAAGCTTAAGTGTTGCACCTTGTCATATTTCTTATGGTCGGTCAGCACATCCAGTAGGTTTGACGGGTACGGTTTTCTTTTAAACGACAGACACTAGTTCGCATTATCATTCCTTGGTCCCGAAAAATAAAACTTCACTCTCCGACAATTTCAGTTTTCTTGACAGGCAAATGATAACCTAAAGTCCTAAACAATACTATATACATTTTAATATTTAGTAACATTATAGAAAAATAACTTTACCATAGATTTCTCATTTTGATAAATCGAAAGATAAAAATGAATTGAGTAAAAAAGTTCTGACAATTCCAATGTCATGATTGTATTTGTGACTTTACATTGCGCGCAAGATGGTGAAAGAGCTCGTAACGAGCAGTATTTTATACTTTGCAATTACAAACTTTACTGCTTCTTTCACAAAACTAACTGAACTGGTTTTAACAATGTTCTTAATGGTAATAATATTGAAATCTGCAACCCGTAAATTTTTTACTCTTCATCTCAATATTAGAATATTTTCTAACAGTAAACTGAAAAATAACTTACCCATTGAAAGGGAACGACTGTGAAATAGAGTGTTACGCGAACTTCGGAATCTAAGGGGATAAATTGATAATTTTTTTTTACCATTATCGACTAAGGCGTCGTCGTTTCCGATAATTTCTCAATTTGGATAAGATTCTACATCTAACACGATCCAATTTAACGGAACAACTACTATAAGTACGAGTTTACTAATACATTTTGTACCCAACTTTGTCCCTAAGTTTGTCCCCATTTTTGACTCCAACTTTGTCCCCAACTTTGTCCCTAACTCTTATCCCCATTTTTGTCCCTATTTGAGTCCCCAATTTTGTTCCCAAGTTTGTCCCTATTTTCCGCCAATTTTGTCCCCACCCTTATCCCCATTTTTGCCCCCATTTTTGTAACCAATTTTGTCCCCAACTTTGACCCCAACTTTGTCCCCATTTGATCCCCAATTTCATCCCCAACTTTGTCCCCATTATTGTCCCAATTTTTGTCCCAAATTTTATGCCCAACTTTGTCCCATATTTCATTCATAATTTTTTTCCCAATTTTGTCCCATATTTTGTCGTCAATTTTGCCCAACTTTGTCCCCATTTGTGTCCCCATTTTTGTTCCTATTTTTGTTCTAAATTTTGTCCGCAACTTTGTCTCCAACGTTGTCCCCAACATTGTTCCCAACTTTATCCCCAACTTTATCCCAATTTTTTTGGGATTTCCCCTGAATTTTCCCCGGGGATTTCCTTGTGATTTTCCCGGGGGAAATCTCTTGCAGGGTAACGTGAAAATCGCAGGAAAAATCCCCGGAAAATCCCAAGGAAAACCCCGGTGAAAACACCCGGGAAAATCAGCAGTGAAAATCCCGGGGAATACCCGGAGAAAAAACAGGGTAATCCCTGGGGAAATTCCCGGGTATAAATTCCCGAGTAAATCCCCGTGGAAAGCCCCGGGGAAAATCCCAGAGAAATTCCTGGGGAAAACCCCGGGGAAGTAAACAGGGAAAATCTCGGAAATACAACACGAAAATCACGGGGAAATCCGTGGGGAAAATCCCGGAGATAAATCCTCGGGGAAAATCCCGGGGAAAATCCTAGGGAAAGTCCCAGGGAAAATCCCGGGGCAATTTTCAAGGAAGTCCTTGTGAAAATCCCCAGAGAAATCCCTGGGGAAAACCCCGGGTGAAAATCCTGGGAAAACCATGGGGAAATCCCACGGAAATCCTGGGAAAATCCCCTGAGGAAATATTCGGGGAAATCCCCTGAAAAATGCCCGGGAAATCCAGCGGAAATCTCCGTGGAAATCCCCGGTGAAAACACCCGGGAAAATCAGCAGTAAAAATCCCGGGGAATATCCGGAGAAAAAAACAGGGTAATCCCTGGGGAAATTCCCGGGTATAAATCCCCGGGTAAATCACCGTGGAAAGCCCTGGGAAAAATCCCAGAGAAATCCCAGAGAAATCCCCGGGGAAAACCCCGGGGAAGTAAACAGGGAAAATCTCGGAGATAAATCACGAAAATCTCGGAGAAATCCGTGGGGAAAATCCCGGAGATAAATCCCCGGGGGAAAATCCCGGGGAAAGCCCCAGGGCAAATCTCGGAGCAATTTTCAGGGAAATCCTTGGGAAAATCACCAGAGAAATCCCCGGGGAAAATCCTGGGAAAACTACGGGCAAATCCCCCGTGGAAAATCCCACGGAAATCCTGGGAACATCCCCTGGGGAAATATTCGGGAAAATCTCCTGAAAAATGCCCGGGGAAATCCCGAGGAAATCCCCGGGGAAATTCCCGGGAAAACCGCCGGGGAAATCTCCGAGGAAAAATCCTGTAAGTTAAATTCGATTACCACTACAAATGTCCTATACCAGAAATCAACGATATTCTGTCAAATCTGGGGGAAAACACCCACTCCACAATAGTAGAATTAAAATATGGATTTCACCAAATACCACTAAAAAGTTCCGATATAGAGAAGACCACCTCCCATTCGGCCTGAAAAACGCTCCTTCCATCTTTCAACGCATTATGGGTGACATACTCCGTGATCACATCGGAAAACGGTGCTGCGAACACATCAAGAATATGGAAATAATATTCAAAGTTCTTGAAGACGCCAATATGAAGATACAAGTGCTAGTTTTTAAGGGAAAAGGTAGAATTTATAGGCTTCGTCATCTCGAAAGATGGGATAAGGAGAAACCCAAAGAAAACAAAAGCAATAGCTAACTTTCCTGTACCCAGAAATGTGAAAGAACTAAGATCATTTCTTGGCATGGCAAGCCCCTGATTTCGTTTTTAGGAGGGGAAGATGGACACGTGTCCAAGGCCCTCTCGAAAACTAAACTGGTCAAGCATGCTGAAGCAGAAATAAGTGATTTCAATCAAATCAAACACTCCCTGGTTTCAAACGATGTAATATTCTCGTTTTCAAATTTTCAAAAGGATTTCGAACTTACTACCGACGCTTCCAACTTCGCACTTGGTGCAGTACTCTCCCAGGAAGGTCGACCAACAAATTTTCTTTCTCGAACCATAATTAAAGCTGAGGAAAACTACGCGGCTGTCGAGAAAGAAATGCTAGCCATAATTTGCGCCAACGTGATAATAATCTGTTTGTTGTGGCAAAATTGGTAATTCTCTCCACCAACCACATCTAGTTTTCATGTTCTCTATAGAGTGGCGATCAAATGGACTAAATAACACCAGACGTGTATGCTAGGAAACGAATATGCTATTTTGGGGAGTCAACAATGGTTTAACTTCACCTCTTGAAGAAGAGGCATTATTGATCAGCTCATGAGAAAATGTTCAGATTCAGATTACTCAACAATTTGTTGGCATAATGAGAACTTAAACTTGTTGTACAACGATTCCCCATGCCAACAACTCTTGAATATGTTTGTATTTCAGTTCGCTTATTTCACCAATACAATTTAACTTTCAATTGTACACCATATTTTGAGCATTCTAGCTCGTTTATAATAAGACGTGCAACCAGCGAAAAATCTCAAAATTGTTATCCTTTCGAGATAACTTTTATCTACTATCGCATAAGCAGTAATACACTATATACATATTTATACTCGTATGTCATATTATGCTCATTACCGTAAAATGAATTCTATACAAATGTTGTAAATAAAGCATATTTCGGAATACATATGCTGGATTATGTCATAATGACTCACAAACTAGTTACTCCACGTCTCTTCGATATAAATAGAGTGAGATTTTTATTTTACTTTGTTTGCCATAATATTTCTGCTCGACAATATTGGTCTTATCTGCTGGAACGAACGAGAAGACAATGAAAATATTGTTATGATGCATTCAGAATATATATTATATGAAATGATAAGTTATGTAATATGTACTCGTACATAGATTTATGATAACTGTCAAAAGAATTCCTGTTTTTGCTTTCATTTTTAATAGCTTTAGACGATGGTTCGAGCGTCTAACTAAAATATGTTTCTACTATTGTAGTTTCATATAGAAAATGATAAATTACTTTAATTGAATGCCGAGTGCTGCACTGTATAAATGTCAGATGTCAGGTTATGAAGTGTACATAGTTTACCAATTATCATTTTATCGCACACATTATAGTTGAGTCTAAAATAAATCACATCAAAAAACAGAGAAGTGAATAAAATTTAAAGTCTGGAATTTATGAAATTTATTCGTCGCAATAAAAGTTCGAATGAAAAGCTTTGTTTCACACACATCGGAACAATATGTGTTGTGCGAGATAAAAATATTCAAGTTATTTTCATTCAATAATATTTTGAATATTGGATGAATGAATGAACGACATTGTTAAAATATAGAATACGCTTACATGTATAGGTTATCGTATTTTGAACAATGAACCAAAATTTAACAAACTTGAACAATACAAAAGCTTTTGTGGCTTTTCTTACTCAATGATGTGAGCATTACTTATCACTAAAATTGTAACGTATGGGAAAAGTATTTCGTTGTTTTTGATATTCTGCTGTACTCTGCCGCTATGTCCTTAATTTTGAATTATGGGGATAGTGAAATAAACTTCAATATAATGTAATAAAACAGCATCTGTTGCTGTTCTGACATCTAACATTTTTCTCAGTTGCTTCGTATTTTGTGCATTATTCCTAGACAGTTGACCTATTTATTTGTTAGTCTTTTTATTTTCCGTACAGTACTGATGAAAACTTGGAAAAATATTTAATGCAAACAAACTGTAGAATAATTGTAGAAGCAACAACATTAAATAATTTAATTATATATAACAAGTAATAATAATTAAACAATAAAATTATATTAAGTTAAGTTTTGTATATGTTAAAATAAATAAACGTAAACAAATAGATTTATGCCAAAAGTTAGATAACGAAGTTTGGTGGGGTGGCGGAAATACGGTAGACATTTCTTGGGTGTTTTTTGTACAGTTATAGGAAACAATCACCATTTCCCATAACCTTCCAAACTTTGTTTTACGATTTAAGCTTAGTGAACAAAAAATGAGTAACTTATGTGTGTGCCTGAGGATGTGCCATTATGTTCTAAATGAATATAGGACTGAGGAAAATCAAGCAGCCTTTATATGCAACCTGTGTTGACCTCCATAAAGACAGTTTAGTCATCGCTTCAATATCGCTTCCAACTTCTACTGGGGTTCAAGATTGAATACTTCAAGGAGATTAGCAGAAAACCACTATGATTTTGCATCGTGGGTTATTTAATTTATTGACCTACTGATCGTCGAAAAATACCTGACGTCGTGATTTTGCAGTCACAGGTACAATAAACCAAGAAATAGTTCAGGCTAAACCACTTTTAGGATTATCTTCTGACCGCTATTCCGACCTACATTGGACTGGCCGAAAGCAATTTTCTGAAACGCCCATCTAACGAACACTAACTGGTTGAAATTCAACATGTACATCAGTTCGCATATTGACTTGTTGTCTACACTGCAGACGGCTAACATAGACATTGCTATGGATCCCTTTAATGATTTACTGGTCAACGCGTCGATTTCAGCCTCGCCTAAAGCATAAAGAGCAAACTACAATGCACATCATAACATCTGATGGAATAGAAAAAATGTTAACAGAGAAACGCCGCTTAAGGCGCATCCGGCAAATTAATCGTTAGTTGCAAACTACAAATACACAAGATAGATTATATGTAAAACTGTTTCAAGGAATTATCTCCCCATTCAGACGCACCTGAATGGGACAGGACAGCTCCATTTACCTCAATTCAATTTGGTTTAAAACGCGAGCACGAAACCCTTGAGCAAGTGCACCGGGTAACTACAGAAATAAGATCACAGGTTACGAAGAGTAAAAATACTGCTCCGCCGTCTTCTTGGATGTTGCTCAAGCATTCGATAAAGTTTGGCACGAAGGTCTGCTTCAAAAAATTAATTTTAAATTACCAGAAATTAGGAGTGCGCTGGTTATACAAGCTCCTCGCGCTGCACCCTGGGTAACGCTAAAAGTATAACCCCGCGGGTACGGGCGCGGTAAAACCCAAGCTACTTGCCTAGAGGGGGAAATACCCATGGCAAATCTTGAAGCGTCTGTTCTCCATGTTAGGGGCGGCTTTTTCCAGTGTCTGTTCTCCATGTTAGGGGCGGCTGTAAAAAACCTGGCAGTAGGTATAAAATGCTAAGGGAAGGAACCTAGAATCTATATATTCAATGGAGTTAACCAACCAAAACAAAGATATGGTGCAGGGAATCGGATGCCCAGTACCGGCGACTCTCGGGAGTGAGCAAGCGGGATCCCAGTCGTCGAGATCTAGCGACCGCAATGATGTAGTGATTCCAAGCTTGGTTACTACATCATATACAGCTACAAGCAATACCACTGAAGTTGTCAGTCTGGCGGGTGGTTCATCCAGTACGGCTGACGGAAGTAAAATGACCTTTATGGAATTGAACAATCCTTTCTTGAAAAGAGGTATGGAGACAAGATTACCTATAAAACCTTCTACCGCAAGTTCTGTTAAACGATCATTTTCAACTTCAATGTTGAATATGGAACCAAAAGTGGTAGACGACCCGATAAATAAACTCCCAGAAATACACAGTAGCGATACAAGCCTTAAAGAGAGCACTAAGCGCAATGTTCAATTGACACAAACTGGCATCGATCGCTATATTACAGTAAAACGGAAAAGGGATAGTCCAAAAGCAGATAAACTACTGATAAGTAAGAAATCGAACGTCGAAAAATTCAAACTATCGCTAAACAACCGATTTGAAACGTTCATCGAAAAGGATGCGGAAGAGCGGCAAACTGTAAATGCAAATACTCAAGAACAGGCAAATCGAAACTACAAGCCACCTCCAATCTACTTACGCGAAATCGATACACACAAGGTAGTGCAAGAACTCAAATCAAGCGTGTTAACAAATGGAAAAACATTTCACGTAACAAATTTACTTCGAGGCAATATACACGAAGTAAAAATTCAAACACATGAGGTCAACGACTATAGAGAGGTCATTAATTTTTACGATGCTCACAACAGAAATTATTATACATACCGATTGAAGTCTTCAAAGGGTCTCTCAGTCGTTATTAAAGGCATCGATGTTCAAGTTGAAACAACCGAAATCCAGGCTGCGCTTGTTGAAGATGGATTTAAGATACAGAACGTATATAGAATCATGAACCGCTTGAAGCAACCACAACCAATGGTCAAAGTTGAACTGGATCCATCCGAAAGCATTTTGAAAAAGGGAGAAGTTAATCCAATATATAAACTAAAATACCTCATACACAGACGTATAACTGTTAAAGAACCAAAGAAAAGGTCCGGACCAATACAGTGTTTAAACTGTCAAGAATACGGTCACTCAAGGACATATTGCAAGTTGATATCAGTGTGCGTCGTATGCGGCGAACTACACAAAACCAAAAGTTGCCCAAAACCAAAGAACTCTTCAACTGAAAGGAAATGCAGCAATTGCGGCGGAAACCACACTGCAAACTACCGAGGATGCCCAGTCTACATAAATATCAGTCAATTATCACGTTCCAGGAGGCAGTATAAAACTACAGCAGATGCGCAGAATAATATACCTCCGCATACGACAAATGACTCTCGTTCGCACAGAACACCAACCAGCAAACCAACATACGCAAGCGTTCTTCAAGGTGAATCCTCAAATGTTGAACCTACCTTGAATAACTGCATGCAAATGATGATGCAATTAATGACAACAATGCAAAATATGCTACAAGCAATGCTACAAAATCAAACCACTATGATCCAGAAACTAGAATGTCTCCGATAAACTATCTGAAGATATGCCACTGGAACGCAAACGGTATAAGCCAACACAAACTTGAATTAGAACATTTCCTAGCTAAACACGAAATTGATCTTATGTTAGTTTCTGAAACCCACTTAACGGATAAACACAATTTCAGAATTAATGGTTACGAAGTTTATGATACAAAACATCCCTTGGGCAGAAGTCGAGGAGAAACTGCTATAATTATAAAAAGGCGGATTTGCCATTATGTTCTAAATGAATATAGCACTGAGGAAATTCAAGCAACCTCCGTGTGTGTTGACCTCGACAAAGAAAGCTTAGTCATCGCTTCAATATATTGCCCTCCAAATAATAACGTTTCGGCAGATATCTACAAACGGTTTTTTGCAACCCTGGGTCAACGTTTTATGGTCGCCGGCGATTTTAATGCCAAACATACCTACTGGGGTTCAAGATTGACTACTCCAAGGGGATGTCAATTAATGAATGTTATTCAAGAAAACCACTACGATGTTGCGTCGTGTGGCCATCCAACTTATTGGCCTACTGATCGTCGAAAAAGTCCTGACGTCCTAGATTTTGCAGTCACAAGTAAAATAAACCGAGAAATAATCCAAGCTAAACCACTTTTAGAATTATCTTCTGACCACTCTCCGGTCTTATTACATTATTGGGCCGACCAAAAGCCATGTTCTTCAAATAATTATCTAACGAACACCTTCACGAACTGGTTGAAATTCAAGATGTACATCAGTTCACATATCGACCTAACGTCTAAACTGCAGACGACGAACGATATAAACATTGCTATGGAAAACTTTAATGATCTACTAGTCAACGCAGCTATTTCGGCCTCGCCTGAACCGAAGAGCAAACATACAAGACACACCATAACATCCGCTGAAATCGAAAAAATGTTAACAGAGAAACGTCGCTTAAGGCGTATCTGGCAAATTAATCGATCACCAGATGCTAAACATAACTTTAATCAGGCAAAAAGAAAACTATAAAGCCCACTACAAAAAAACAAGATGGATTAAATGTAAAATCATCTTAAAGAATTATCTCACCATTCGGACACAAACTATTCATTATGGAAGGCCACTAAATATCTTAAACGGCCTCACCAACCAAATCCGCCAATTCGTCTTTCAAACGGTGAATGGGCTACAAGTGATGAAGAAAAAGCTAAAGCCTTTGCTGATCATCTTGAAAGTGTATTCACTCCAAACCTTGGATTATCGGTGGTTCAAACAGAAAATATAGCAATCAGAACTGTGAGGAAATTTAAGATAAAGAAACCACTGGTAAAGTTTATTATTGCACATCAAATTCAATTAAAGAAAGCCCCTGGGTATGATCAAATTACAGGTGAAATGCTTAAACAACTGCCTGAGTGTGCCTTTGGACGACTGGCTCAAATATTCAATTCAATTTACGAATCAGGATATATACCTGAGTGCTGGAAATTATCAACTATAAAAATGATCCCGAAGCCTGGCAAGGATCCTACCAAAGTCTCTTCATATAGAACAATAAGCCTACTACCAATCGTCTCGAAAGTATTCGAAAAAACTATTATCGAAAATATTAAACCGGAACTACGAAATATCATCCCTAGTCATCAATTTGGTTTCAGAGCCGAGCATGGAACCATTGAGCAAGTTCACCGAGTAGCTACTGAAATAAGATCAGCATACGAAGATAAAAAATACTGCTACGCCGTATTCTTGGATGTTGCCCAAGCATTCGATAAAGTTTGGCACGAGGGTCTGCTTCATAAAATAAAGCTTAAATTGCCAGAAATTTACCAACTTATGAAGTCGTATTTGTCAAATCGCAGATATTATGTCAAATACAACACCTCTAAATCGAACGAGAAAAACATTCTGGCTGGAGTACCTCAAGGTAGTGTGCTTGGCCCAACGTTATATTTAATTTTCACTTCAGATCTACCAACGTCTTCGCAAATTCTGACGTCTACTTTCGCAGATGATACGGCAATTGTATGTAACGATAAAAATTCAAAAACGGCGTCCGAAATTCTGCAACAACATATTTATGATATCGAAATATGGCTAAAGAAATGGAAGATAAAGGTCAATGAATAGAAATCGACCCACGTAACATTCACTTTAAATAAGCTTACTTGCCCGCCTGTCATAATGAACGGAATACCAATCCCTCAATCAAATGGAGCAAAATATCTAGGCGTCCATCTTGATCGACGGTTAACTTGGCGAAAACATATTGAAATGAAACGAGATCATATCAAACTAAGAATTGATAAAATGCATTGGTTGATGGGGAAATATTCAACTATTGACCTAGAATATACAAACTTCTTCTGTATAATACAATGATTAAACCAATTTGGTCGTATGGTTGTCAATTATGGCAATCAACCTCAAATTCGAATATCGACATTGTCCAACGAACACAGTCAAAAATTCTGAGAATGATTACAGGAGCACCCTGATTCGTAAAAAACAAAAATATACATAAGGACCTTAGCATCCTAACTGTCAAAGATGAATTGAAAAAGATGCGGATCAGCTATGCAGGGAAACTGGTATCTCATCCGAATTTGCTGGCGCGAAACCTACAAGATATACCTACGTCTTCGCGATTAAAGAAGAAAACGATGGCTGTAATAGCATAAATTAATAAATTATTAAGTTTACTTATTGAACAAAAGTAGATTCTGCTCCCGCAGATTTACATAATTAACTTAGTTTTTAAGATTTGAAAACTTATTGTTATTTTCATGTTTTGAAAGATTCAATAAATAAAAATAATTGAAAAAAAAAAAAAAAAAATTACAAGAAATATACCAACTTATGAACTCGTATTTGTCAAATCGCAGATATTATGTCAAATACAATACTCTAAATTGGGCGAGAAAAACATTCTGGGGCTGGAGTAACACAAGACAGTGTGCTTTTTTTTAACAACTTTATTGATATGGCTACTACAATCTTAAACATTATTAATTCATTAGTAAGGTTGATATTAGTACTTATGAGATAAGCATAAACTTGTGTGGGTCTGCTGGACCAGTGTCCAGTTCCCTTGGTTTATAATTTTCATACGGTTAGTTCATGTGGTTTGATTCGTTTGAGCCGCCTTACTTCGTTTGTACTGTCCAGTAGTTGTACGACCTCAAGATTGGTGTGGGTAAGAAGTCTCTTTTCATGTTTTATGGCACCTTCGCGGATAACGTCGCCTATCAATTATATTTCTAAATCATTGTGGATTTCTTTGTTAGTCACAAATCGGTAGGCGTTGGTGACCATTCGAAGAAATTTATTTTGGCTTCGTTGTATAATGTCTCTATTGGATCTATGTGTACAACCCCATAGCTGCGCACCATACATCAGTCTTTTGCAATACAGGTTCATTTTGGAATGATGTCCAATTAACCAGCATATTTGACGTTGTTTCAATCGTATCTGTGCAGCTTTTTGTCTCACGTAATGTTTCCAGTTGAGCCTTGAATCTAAATGCAAACCAAGGTATTTTGCCGATTCAGCCTGCGGCACTTGCACCCCTTTGAGGTATATATGAAGTGTTATTTTTATGTCGGAGCGTAAATGTCACATAGGTTGATTTGAGCTCATTCAGTGCGACTTTCCAGTCAATTGTCCATTTAGTAACGTTGTCCATTGCTCGTTGAAGTTTTTCCACTGCTCTTGGTTGAGATTCGTTTACTGACATAATTACAGTATCGTCAGCGAACGTGCCGATGAATGTTTTATTCGTCGTAGGTATGTCCGCAGTATAAAGAAGGTAGAGGAGGGCACCCAATACGCTTCCCTTCAGAACTCCCGCAACCGCTGGATAAAAGCCGGAACACGTTTCTTCATGAATGACTCTGAATTGGCGATCAGAGAGGTATGATTCAAGCAGCTGGCAATAGTTTTGTGGTAGCATTTTGCTCATCTTGAATGTCAATCCCTCATGCCAAACTCTATCAAAGGCCTGGGATACATCCAGAAATACGGCCGGGCAATATTTCTTTTTCAAACGTTAGAAACGTTTGCTCTATTGCCGCAGTTATTCGATGAACTTGATCTATTGTGGAGTGGTTGTTCCGTTTACCATTGGCTTTAGACGTTTAAGTAGCAGTTTCTCGAACAGCTTTGATAAGGTCGGAAGCAGTGAGATTGGTATGTATGATGTTACTTCTTCATCTGGTTTACCTGGTTTCTTTAGCATAATTATTTGAGCCATTTTGAAGCATTTGGGTACATACTTCAATCTCATACAGGGATTAAATAAGTATGTGATCAAGATGATTACTTTACGTGGAATTTCCTTGAATAGACCCGGTGATATATCATCAATTCCTGGTGCTTTTTTATGATTAAGATTTTTGTCGATTTCTTCAGCAATTTCCATTGGTGTGACTGTTTTAAAGTCCTGATTTGGTTGATAAACAGGTGTTACATCAATGCTGATTGAATGTCATGGGGTTGGAATACTGTTGCTAGGTATTGAGCAAACAGTTCCGCTTTTTCTTTGTCTTGTCGACCCCAACTGCCTTGAGCATTCCTTAAAGGTGGTACTCGAACTACAGGTCGTTTAAATTTTCTGGTTGCTTTCCATAACGAGTAGTCCTTATCCATTTCTGGACCTAGCCCGCTTAAGTAGTTGTCGAAGCAATTCTGTTTGAAATTTTTGATTAGCCTATCGACTTTGTTACTTACTCGATTAAAAGTTGTCTTGTCAGCGGGATTTCTGGAGAGATGCCATATTCTCCTCGCCCTTCTTCTTGCCTTGATTTGTTCCCTGATTTCAGCCGGGTATTTGACTTCAATCTCCGCTTTGTCCTTTAATTCAGGAGTAGCTAGTCTGGCAGCCATTTGAGTGTATTCAATGAAATTGTTTGTTTGTTTTTGCAATTCTTCATTGCTTATTAAAGACGTTATTAAATTGTAACTTCGTTGGTGTATGCCGTGGAGGACAGTACGCTGCTGCAATATTTAGATCTGTGCCATTATATTGGATTGAAATAACAGTTGCTTGCAAATACTTTTCACGAATATCCTCTAGTTGATTATGTTTGATATTATTTTTAATTAGTACAGCTGAACCACTTCTGGCTCATTCACTAGGATGGGTTGTCCAGTAGGAATTAAAACCCCTTATTCTGATAAAGCTTTTGTTGGAGAAGTGCGATTCTGAAATCAGCGCAATATCAATGTTGTTTGTATGGAGAAATATTTCCAGCTCTTGGGCTCGTTAGTTGAGCCCATTAGCGTTCCAAGCTACAGTGCGTAGGAACGAATTAATCATTTGTGAGTATGTTGACATTTTCGCTAGGTGTGGTGATTTTCCGCGCATTTAACGCATTTGGATTGACGATAGCAAAAGCTCTTGGTTCTTGGTATGCCCAAGTTGTTGACAACTCGTACATTGTGGAATTCCCCTTGTCTTGTTAGGTGGCTCATTTTTAACTATACAGTACGCAAGTTTCTTGATATTGTATACTTTTTTATTGTTGTCTTTTTGTTTTAAGTCGATGTAAAACAATGGAAAGTGTTTCATGACTTTTACACCATCAATTGTGACCATTCTGTATATATTGGTAATACCTGCGACTTCATGTCCCATTTTTTCTAAGTCTGCTTTAATTTCATCGTGACTAATAGAAGAAGGTAAGCCTCTGATAACCACTCTATAGATGCATGTGAAGATACTGCTAAAGTTTTACTAGTAAATAAATTAGCAAAAACTTCACATGTTTATATAGCAGTGTGAAGTTTTTACTAAATATATACTAAATATTTATATGTGTTGGTGCATATAAAAATGATACCTGTATAAAACGGAAATTAACGTATATTTTAATTTATTAACATCAAATTTCTCAATTATCTTTTAAAAACCGGAAGAAATTATATAGTATTTCCCATTTCATATTTCTTACTAAGAATATTGCGGTTAATAAAAGTTTATAAAAAATAACTATAGCAAATCGGTATCCGAGACAGATTAGTAACAAACACTACACACTGAACTACTAAATGGGGTCATAGTAGAAGGTCATTTCAGTTTGAAAAAAAATTCAGTGACTCCCCATCCAGGGAAGGGGACAGTCAATAAAATATTGTATTATTACCAAGTATAATAAAAATTCTCAGGCCAACTGAGATGTCCCTAGAAATTAAAACACAACTTTAGGTATATGAGGTGTTAGTTGGGGACCGTTTCAGTTATAAAATATATTCAGATGAAAATTCAGAAAATATATCCCATCCAGGGGAGGGGCCAGTTAATAAAATTTAGTATTATGACCAAATATAATAAAAATGTTCAGGCTAACTTAGAACTACAGATATACCATCTGCATCAAGATCTAGCTCTTTCATCGTTCCACAGAAATTTGCCCATGGGCCGACCCATCTTCCATGCCGGTATAGGCTGGCATGGAGATGGCAATGTGCAGATGGTCTTAAATCGGTCCTATAGCCGTACGTCCTCGAGTTGGCGGGAAAGCTTAAAGCAAGGACGTAAAAAGCATAACCGCGGAAGAGCAGGGTGAGCCTTGAGCCCCAAAACAGATCGCATAGTTATCAATAAAAAAAAAATAAAAAAAAAAACACAATTAATAATATTAGCAAAAGTTTAGCATTTTCTTCACACTCGTTAGTTTTGACTGTTATTCATTCGGATGATTAACTTCATCAATAATAGCCGCCATTATATGCTCGTTGAATAATATACTGCTAACATCTCATATTTAAACTTTATCAATCGGGAGTTTCATGACCCTATGCCATCATAAAATAAGTAATTATTTTGCTTATTTTAAATAAATAATTCAAGTTCGCTAAATAACAGTAAATAATCAAGTTATTTATCACTGTCAAGATAAATTCAATCAAAGAAATCTTTCTTATTTAATTAGCGTTAATTGTAATTATCATTTCGACATTGATCGATTTTTATTATGAATACTAAAAAAAATAAATATAAATCTTTACGGTCCATCGTGCTTGGTACAGTGGAGGCAGATATTACATTGGCAAAAAAGAAATGTTGTGATAATTAATTAAACACAACAAATCTTACTCGCCTTTTTTATCCACTGTCCTCCATTAATTGATTGATTACTGGCGTCATTATCTCGGAGATAATTATTATACACTCGCAAAAAAAATGTGAAAATAACAACAACAAAATTCCAATCAACTCCACCTAATCAATGATTTGATCATCATGAAAATCCCTAAAGCATAACAAAACAAGAAGATTCTTTATATACGAATCAATTTTATGACTCTTCCGAAAATTCAAACAAAAAAAAACCTTCTTAAGTATACGTATACGTACACGTATGATCTGTGTATAGGAACATCATCATCATCTTTAACATGGTTAAGTAAAGAGAAGAATTTTATTTCTGTTTGTATATGTTCGACTATTCGCATAATTGGTATGAAAATTGGAAAAATGTTATGAATTCCATAAAAAAAAATATTCCGATGCTGCTGTGTGATAATCATTTTAGATGATTTCCATTTTCACTATATAAATATGGTGGGTGGGGGAAGGAGGGTGGTGCTTCATGTACTCTATTTATATTATTTGAAGAGTGTATAAATTGATTCGAGGGAACTGGTGATTTGAGATTGTTGGGAATGGATTATTACTTTAATAATACGACAAAATATTAACGCTTTCCCATTAAACCAGATATCGATGATACAGGCTCGTGTTAGTTTAGTTTTTAATATAATTACATTTTGAAATACTTAGCATCGAGGTGCTAAGATACGCTGATTAAGTTTAGATAATATTCGAAATAATACTTCTTAAACCTCATAAAAACAAAAATAACAATTTTGTCTCAATATGTTTGTAAAACTACGGAATAACGAATAATAATTACACTAATCACGATGCCAACAACTGCGGGACCTGAAAGCGCCCTTGAAATGAAATTGTGTGTTTTAAAAATTAGAATACCTACAATGAATCTGTAGTAAAGAAACAATTTACTAAGGTTGTTCTTCGAAGTCCTAGAGGTGTTTTGATTCCACGCATCCCGATGATTCCAACGGACTTGCCATTCGAGTTCAAACGGCTTCACCTCCCCGTGCGTCTGGCATTCGCGATAACCGTCAGCAAATCACAAGTCTTTGTTTGTTTATACACCCGAAAACAACACGAGAAACGTAGTTTACCATAATGCTTTGCATTGAATTGAATCTTATTTCTTTTCCATGTAAATAAAATACATTGAATTCATTTGAATTACGAAAAAGTTTCATTTAAACACCAAATGAAAACCAAACCGTATACAGTGCGGCCAATATTACCGATCCCAATGAGTGGAAGTCATAATCGCTTATGAAGAGTAACAAACAAATCAATTTTATGTGATCTGGTCCTCATGTATTAAAAAATATGAAAGTGGCTTAAAATTTCGAAAACAAAGAAACCAGGAGTTCAGAATATGGATTTAATGTCATTCATTTCTTATCCAATTAGGTTGAAACTCAGATTGTACAAAAGAAACGGGATTCCTAGGAACTCTAAAAAAACTAGTTTAAATAAAACTAAGGCCAATCTTAAAAGTAAATTTTGGGTTCCAAAACTAGGGGTTTTTAAAATATTTGGGTTTGAAAAATTGTCAATTTGCAAGGACTAAGCCTTTTTTAACAGATTAGGTAAACATTTGTTTACTAAATGAAAAAACCAAAAATTTAATAATCATTGGTGATCTATATATTGATATTTCGCTAAATATAACTAAAAAAATCCGTCCATGGATTTTTTTAAAAGTATAAAATGATGGATTTGAAAAATAAACTCTTAAAGTTCATACGGAAGCATCCTAGAAACATTAAATTAATTCATATGATAAAGATCTTACAGAAAAAAATTAATTCAGCCATTTCGATTGTAAATGAACTTTATTATTACCGACGTTTTAACAACTGTAAAAAAGTATTAAAAACTCAATCCTGTAACTCGTCCTGTAAACGAATTTTTACACGGTAATAGCGAAAAAGTCCCTATTGCGTCCATAATAACCTAGAATGATGAAATTCTTGAAGAGGAACTAAAAATTGCAATTTGTATTTGTATTTGTTCCCTATAGTCAATGCCTTCTAAACTACAGGCCGCTTACACCAAATGATGACGACACGCTAAGTCGACGTTGTTGTTGCTTTCTCTAGTTGCTTTGTTAGTGTAAATATCTTAAAATTATTATTGCGCAGTCTCGGTTTAGACTTAAATTGACGTCATGTGCGAAAAATGAGAGTAGTAAAAGGCCAGTAGTTTAAAACGCATTGCTATAGTACAGCAGAAATCGTTTTTCTTTAATCCAGCTGATGAAATTGAGATATACGATATCATCAACTCTTTAAATAATTCAATGGCTTGTGGTTGAGATAACATAAGCAATTCTCTGATCAAATCTGTTGGGCCACTCGTTTCACCTCTTTTATCTTTATCTGAGGTTCTCAAGAAAGCTGTTGTAGTACCGCTCTATAAAAAAGGTGATTCCCTCAAATTGGGTAATTATCGTCCAATTTCGTTACTTTTAGTTTTCTTTAAACTTTTGGGGAAAATAATCAAAACTCGTTTACTTTCATTTCTTGCAAAATGCAACTTTTTTCAACTAGTCAATTTGGTTTTAGATAGGGTAAAAGTACTGAGGATGCACTGCTAGAGCTTGTAAACCGTATTGTATTGTTGCTGAATAATGATCAATCTGCTACAGTAAATTTTATAGACATTACAAAAGCATTTGACACTATGGACGATGACTTATTATTATTATTAAAGTTAGATAAACGTGGAATTCGCGGCATATCGAATGACTTGTTTCGTTTTTATCTTTCAGATAGACAACAAGCAGTCAAAATTTCGAGATGTATTGATGATTTTAGAACAGTCAAGTGCGGAATACCACAGGGCTCTGTTTTAGGACCAATCTTATTTTTGATATATATTTATTAATTCAATTTTCCAATTAAAATTAGAAGGCCATTCAGTTGGCTTTGCTGATCAGTGATGATGTATGGGATTAGTTTATAGCTCCAAGACGAGTAATGTTTATACTCGGAAAATTAATAATGATCTTCGCATTCTTAGACGCTGGTTTGTCCTACATTATATGGTCCTTAGTTTTACAACGAATATCATGAATATCAAGTTGTCTGGAATAGCACTAAACATAGATAATGTTATATATCACTCCTCTGACTATTTTATAATAATTTTACATGTTCTGATTCTTATAATGTGCTGGACGTTGTTGATTCTTTTAATTATTTAGGAGTAACGATTGATAATCGATTTAGTTTTAAGAGTCTGTTACAATTTGATTCAAATTGCTCCTTGTGGTAAAACTAAAATACATATAAAAGATTAACACTTTCGTGTCATACGGGAACGCAGCTTTTCTTTCGTCCATCACTGATCTGCGAAACCTGCAGGTATAGCGTAAAGCTTGTTATAAATATATATATATATTATATAATATATCTTGCATTTAACACGGGTGTTACAATCACTTACAAATAAACATGGACAAATTATGTATTAATCGCTATCAATACTTCATTATTGTACTTGTGTTGTGCTTTCTCATTATCTATGTATTTTTTGAGTGATCATTAGTATCGGGGTGTGGTTATATATTTTCTTTTATACATAACTAAACGTTATCATGTATTTGATACATAGGCAGCAGCAATCAGCTGTTTGTAAATGGACATTATTGTGGGACAAAGAAAAAATTTAGCGGTGATACATTTAGTTAAGCGTGGATTGCACAAAGATAAATTATTAAAATTATCAATTTTAAAACTAATAAATAACCATTTGTGTTAAGGTGATTAAAATTAATTCTCTTAAACTCAGTGCTTGTAGTGCATACCGTTCAATTAAATTGTGTTATCGGTCTTAATTTCGTTTAAAACCTAAAGTGGTTATACGCCCAAATAACAAGAAACATTAGGTAAATATTTTGAGTGTTGTGCCTGTTTGTTCGGATCCGCTCGAAACGCGATATTTCAAAATGCGATATTTCAAAACGCGATATTTCAAAACGCGATATGGTACAAAACGCGATATGGTACAAAAGAATGTGCATTGCGAAGCGACAGGAGCGCAGCGACCCGCCTGATATCACCCGGTCCTATACTCCCGCTTTTATCGATTTTTAAATTCCTATAAACTGAAATTTTTTCTAACTAAGGAGCGAAGCGACGGGAGCGCAGCGACCCACCTGGTACAATCCTTTGCTGTACTCCCAAACTGCTGAAGTTTTTCTTTCTAACTAGGGAGCGAAGCCCTCACCTGATATAACCCGATCCTAAACTCCCACTCCTATCGATTTTTAAATTCCTATAAACTGAAATTAAATTTCCTCTTTTCCAGAATGCACATTGCGAAGTGACGAGAGCGCAGCGATTCGTCTGATATAACCCGGTCCTATACTCCCGCTCTTATCGATTTTTAAATTCCTATAAACGGAAGTTTTTTTCTTTTCTAACTAGGGAGCGAAGCGCTCACCTGATATAACCCGATCCTATACTCCTGCTAATATCGGTTTTAAAATTCCTATAAACTAACATTAAATGTTCCCTATGTGGATTATAAAAAAAAATTGAAATAAATGAATTGTAATAATTGAAATAACAGTACATTTTTTTATTTGTATAAAAGTTGTGATTTGAGGCGGTAGTCCTCAATCTTAAGGTATAATGATTTAAAATAATCAGCATTTGTGCTTCGAAAAAAGACAATATTTTTTCGCGTTTGGGTTGTCTTTTAAGACCATTTGGGCCATTTAGAGCCACTTGGGATCATTGAGAGCTACTTGGGGTCGTTTCTGGATATTTTCATGGCCATATTCGTAATCAGCATACTAAAGTACCTTAGTATACCGATTTTCAGAATTTTTGGAGGTATATGATCTATTCGAAAGTATAACCACGCAGTTAACATTTTTTGGTCGTCAATTCATATCAAGTGTAAATGGAATGAAAAATTGAATTTTATTAAAACCTTCAATGTTGGGCATTTCTGTATTTTGGATACTTTCATTCAGTCTCTTGAAATTTCATATATTTTTTTTACAAAAAAAGTAAAAATATTCTGTATATTGACAACCTCTTTATAATGTAACTTGGACACTTTGAAAATTTTCGTCTAATCTTTAATAAATTACCCTTTATGTTCGTGTCCAACACTTTTGTTCAATACATATCAGTAATTCGATTTAATGACAAAAAATTACACGTTTTGTGCCGTATCGCGTTTTGAAACATCACGTTTTGAAATATCGCGTTTTGTACCATATCACGTTTTGAAATATCGCAATTTGAAATATCGCGTTTTGTACCATATCGCGTTTTGAAATAACGCGTTTTGAAAAATCGCGTTTTAAAATATCGCGTTTCAAATGGCACCCCTGTTTGTTGTGGGTTTTAATCATACGCAAATTCATTATATAATTCTTACAACTTTTGGCGCTAAATATACCGTATATGTGGGTGGAGTAATACGATAGAACCTCACAACCATCTATACCCTCAACAAAAACCGTTTACCAATAGTACGGCCTTGTAGAAACATTATATTGATGATCACACCAATCAAATGAGAACATAAACCGCAAGTAGAACATAAAAATTAATTGAAAAACTTTATTTATAGTGTTACAATTTAACAAAGAGTAATATGTTCAATACTTTAACCTTAAATTAATTTTGAACATTTATTGCTCTTATAAACTAAACTAAATTAATTAGATATAAGTTGTTTTTTGTATGTTATACATTTAAATTAAGGGGTGTTAGGGACCGGTCAATTTAGCTTATAGTAGCTTAGAGTTAATAATTTTAAGTGTTCTTTTCAAAATTAATAAATAGTTTGTAACATGGACATAAGTCGAATCTAGCAAAATTAGTGATTTTTTTGTTTTAGCTATTTTCCTGTGGTTGTAAATTAGTGATGGTTTAGTGATGGTTTAGAAGATTAAGGTGGGAGCCCTGCATAAAACACCGGAAAGAACGTTTATTTTATCTGATTTGACACGATTTAATTTAACATATTGAACACAGTCAGATAGGTATGACCCCACCCAATTAACGAATTTTTCAGATAGTCCAAGCCACTTGAGTTTTTTTATTATGATTTGGTGTTGAACAGAGTCAAACGCTTTTGTGAGATGATAAAATAGAAATAATATTTAAAGATTTTTCAAATAATAATTTCAAGGGATAGCAAAGTTGATATTTTAACAATTCCAAGATATACAAAGAAACTCCGTCCGGACCACAACCGTTTTTGAAAGAGTTCAATGTATTAACAATTTCAGATCCGGACATTTAAAATTTGAGTTAGAATTAAAGTTAGAATATCAGAAGTATTATAATTCCTAATTGAGACTTCTATAGCTTTATGATCAACACAATTAACAAATGGAAAGTAGCATTAAGTAATATATAAATTATCATGAAAATTTGAAAAAACTAAATCTAAATACCGATCTCTATAATTTTTTATACAATTTATTTGATTTAAACCACACATAGATACAGCGTCTACAAAATTATTTCGTAGTCAGCTTTGCAGTATACTTCTAAAATATTTTCTTCAAATAAAAAAATTATTAATTTTTAATGTGCTATAATTATACAAATATATATTATAGTTGTGAATATTATTGTAAATATATGTGAATATTTTGTGTACTTTTATGTTTTATGTGATTTTTTTTTTTTTTTGTTATTATTAGTTTTGAGCTTTTCGCCATATTATATAATATTGTAACTATTTCTGTGTATATTCTGAATATTCAAGTGTACGCTTTATAAATATGGCACCTAATGATTGCTCAATGTGCGACAAAGGCGCTAGTGAAATTTTTTTGGTTTGTTACGGTTTGTGTAAAAAAGTGGTTCATTATCGTTGTGCGGGCTTCAAAAAAGCATCATATGAATTTATATGTGGCAGTAAAAACGTTCATTGGTTTTGTGATATGTGTAGTGACTTACTTACAACATTTACTAGTAAAATTGTGGAACTGTCACAAATTTCAATGAATATTGAAAAATCTCTTTATAATTTAGAAAAGTGTCAGGTGGCAAATCTGAATAATGATGATCAAGATATTGAAAATAACGATAATATTGACCTGGGCTCTCGTGATTCTGTCGGCAATGTTGGTTATGCGGAAGTACCTTTAGAAAGTTCTAGTCCGGAATTATCATCTTCTGTCAAGCTTAGCTTGGCTTCTCCATTGGAATTACCTGCTTGTGTAAGTCTGTCCAATGATAATATAACTTGTCTTCATAATATTAGTGATAATTTAACAATTACTAATAATTTGGATTTGAAAAATGATTTTATTATTGGTACTGCTATTGATGGTAGTTTACGTACTGTGGAGCCACGTTCGCACATATTTGTTTCAAGATTGCATCCTGATGTTAGTGAGGATAATATGAAGATGTATCTAAGGGACCAATTAAATATAAGTGATGTGAAAATTCATCGATTCAACCCTAAAAATTCGAATGGGTTTATACAAGATTATTCTTCTTTTAAATTATTAGTTTCGAATGTTCATACGGATAAATTGTTAACTGCATCATCGTGGCCGGCTGGTATTCTTGTGAAGAAATTTGTTAATAAATCAAGAAGTAATCCTTTTTTAGTGAAACAGCATCCATCACAAAATCTGATATAGAGATTCAATGTGATAAATTTACTTTAGATGTTACTAATCATACCATTCCAAATGATAAATCACATTCTAGTAATAATTACTTATTTTTTGGTCATCTTAATGTACGTAGTTTAACGTTGCATTTAGATGAAGTAATAATTCTTTTGCATAAATTTAATTTTGATTTTCTAGCTGTGTCAGAGACCTGGTTAAATAACAAAATTTCAACTAGATCTCTTCAAATAAATAATTACAAATTTTTGAGGTCTGATCGTATCAATGCTCGTGGTGGTGGAGTAGGATTATACTATCGATCAAATTTGAATGTCAAAGTGTTATCATATGGTTCAATTGGTAAAGTTGAATTTATGGCATTTGAACTGTTTGCTAAGTTTAGTAAATTTCTTATTGTTGTTTTTTATAATCCACCTCCTACTTCTAGGGGGGATATTACAAGTATTAATGATATTCTTACTGATTTATTACAAGAATATGAAAAAGTGTTCTGTTTGGGCGATTTTAACTTTAATATGCTAAATAATAATTTTTTGGCTGATAGTTTTAATATACTTAATTTGCATTTTTTGCCGTTTAGTGATACGAGGTTGGAAAGCCTTTTAGACTTGATTGTTGTTTTTAAGCGTGACCGACATAATATTATCAGTTATGGTCAATGTCCGGTTCCTTCTATATCTGATCATGATTTGATGTTTGCTTCTTATAAATGTTGTCGCACTAGAGATAAGTTGACTTATTCTGTTGTGTCCAATTATAAGAAAATTAATTATGAATATTTTATGAATTGTTTTTTTTTTCGATTGATTGGTCTATTCTTTATTCTTGCTCTGATGTAAATATGATTGTTGATTTGTTTAATTCAAATTTCTTATATTTAGATTCTATGTGTGTTCCCCGCAAAAGAACCATTAACAATTGTCCAACAGCTCCATGGTTAAACCAGTCTATATTGGATTCAATTCAATATAGAGATTTGAAGTATTATAATTATAAAAGGAGTGGATTAGATGGTGATTTTACAGCCTATAAAAGGGCTCGAAATAAAACTACTAAGTTTATCAACCAAGCTAAGTATCGTTTTTATTTTGGTAATGTTTATAATTCTAAATTTACTTGGAATAATTTAAGGAAACTTGGTATTTCGTGTTCTGTTGCTAAAGTTGACATAAAATTTACTGCTGAAGATATTTTAAATGATATCTGTAAATTTCGAGAAGATTTAGTGGTTGTGCCATTACCAGATATTCCATCTATTAATTCTGATGATAATTATAAATTTGCTTTTGATTGTGTTGATGAGCTAATTGTCATGAGTGCTATTCGTTCAATTAAATCTAATGCTATTGCATATGATAAAATTGATTTTATAATAATAAAATTATTTATTGATCTGTTTCTTCCACAGGTGACCTATATAATCAACCAATGTTTGTCAAAGTCAGTTTTTCCTAATTTGTGGAAAGTGGCTTCTATCGTTCCAATTCCAAAAAATGATATTGTTGCCAGTCTTAAAGATATTCGACCAATAAGTATATTACCTGCTCTTTCTAAAGTGTTAGAAAAAGTAATGCAAATCCAGATTCTGCAGCATTTTAAAGATTTTGATTTTCTTTGTAAATTTCAGTCAGGATATAAGCCTGGGTACAGTACTACAACGGCTTTGGTACACATTGTTCACGATCTTTCTTCAATTTTGGATGGGCATGGTTCACAAGCTTTATTGGTTTTATTGGATTTCTCTAAGGCATTTGATAGTGTTAATCATATACTTCTACTTCAAAAACTTTATTTATATTATAAATTTTCTGGGTCGGCAATTAATTTGTTGTACTCTTATTTGCATAGTCGGGAGCAGTTTGTAAAGCATGGGGTTAACTGCTCTAGCATGGGTAGAGTAGCTTTAGGTGTACCACAAGGATCAATTCTGGGTCCGTTACTTTTTTCTATATTTATAAATGATCTTCCATGGCACATTCATCATTGTTCTTTTCATCTCTATGCTGATGATTTACAATTGTACATCGGATGTAAAGCTTTAGGTTTGAATGAGGCTGCAATAAAATTTAACGAAGATCTTAGTAACATTTTATTATGGGCTAAACATAACTCTCTTGCGCTTAATCCTAATAAAAGTAAAGCTTTATTTTTATGTAAAAATAATTCGAACATTATTAAGCCTACTCTTGTTTTGGGTGATGACACAATAAAATTTGTTCCGACTGTTAATAATTTAGGACTGATATTAAATTCCAAACTTACTTGGAGTGACCATATTAGCACATTGTGTCGACGTGTCAACTATAGGTTATATTCGCTAAGATTAATAAAAAAAATATGTCCAATTCAGTTGCGAGTATATTTGATTAAAAGTTTGGCTGTACCTATGTTTGCGTACTGTGATGTGATTTATAGCCGATGTGACAGTTCCTCTCTGCGACAGTTAGAAGTTACATTTAATAATTGTATTCGATACGTTCATGGCCTTAGAAACTTTGATCATATTTCTGGTTTAAAAACTTCTATTCTGGGATGTACGTTGTTCGAGTATTACATTATAGAACAGCTGTATTTATTTTTAGAATTATTACCTCTGGTTTGAATTTATATCTCTTCGAGAAATTAAATTTTTCCAGGTCTCTGCGCACTAGAAACATCAACTTGCCTCTTAATAAAAGTAACATGTATAATAATTCGGTTTTGATGACTGCGTTTATTGTTTGGAATGCTTTACTCCTTGAACTTAAACATATTAATTCTCTTAAAATTTTTAAAAAACTTTTATATTTAACTGTAAATTGTTAATGTAATTATAATTTGTAATAATATTTTCTTACCCCTTTGTAAATAATTTTATATATTGATGATTGTTAATCTTTTTTTTTTCTTTTGTGATTTTCTTCTATTTTTCGTAGTATAAAAGCTTCGGCTTATACTTGTAAATATATATATGTATATAATAATAATTATGCTCAATAGCTGATGTTACTTTAGTTGGTAATAAAATATCATGTTCATGAACCCATATATATTTGGTAGGTTGAAATCTCCGGTTACGGTAGAATTTGTGCTTACCTTATCAAATTTACACATTTGATTGGACATAAATGCAGTGTGACGATTATAGTTGTTTGACAGAATATGTTAAGTTGAACAGCTACACATTCTAATGAAGGTGGAGTATCCAATGCTTGACTAGAAATGTTTTTATCAACTGCAATTAAAACACCTCCTCCTAGTCTCGATGTTTTTGAACTATTATAAGAAGTTCGGTCACAACGGTACACCACAAAATTTGAGGGAAAAAAACTCAACACTATTAATGGATTCATGGAAGTACTAATAACGAAGTTATAAAAACACGCGGACTTCGAAGATATTTGAAGACCAACATTTTGATAAAATTTGGATAGATTTTTATCATAAGGTACTGAAGTCGATTTAGTATTTGTAGTGACGCTAGAAATTGAGCTCGATTTTGATGACAAAAATTTCCACGACGAGCCTAGTACTCTTTAACGAGAATATTTTGTGGCCAGGATAACGGTGAAAGTAAATTCTCCAATTCAGTTGCATCAACGGCGATTTTGTACACAATGAAATCTCTGACAAAATGATCATTAGGTCTTGGTTCAATTCTATGACAGTTGGAACTCGATATTTGAAATTAACGATTAACAAAATTTTTAAACTGATCATCAGTAGTAGACGTTGATATTCTCGATACAAATAACTCTCCCCGGAGTTACAGGGGATATAATTTCGCTAGAATAGGAATCGGCAGGAGCAGTCCTAATAACAATATTCGTTCCAATCGGCTGCGTTGTTTGGCCTCTTGAGAGATCTGGTTGACGGTCAATTTTAATACGCTGCTCAATAGGTTCTGGAATAAATTCTCAATGACCTTGCGATAAGAAACAGTCTCCTGTTCTAAGCGCACAAATTTATTTGCAATAATATTTTGTACCGATATTTCTCCTTTTTTAGTAATACTCGCCAAAAGAATCATACAATCATTCATTACACATCAAAAACATAGTTATATTTTTTGTTAAAATATTTGCAGTTACAGTCGTAATAAAAGACCAGGTCACAAAATCCATTACAAGTTATGGTAATTGATTTATCACATTTACCACAACTCGACATTATAAATAACGATAGATGTCTCTTATCCAAGTGGCTAGTGAATTAGATAAATATAGACAGTCTCCAAAATTCAATAAATATGTCCCCAAATAGTGTCTCAGATACAGTGTAGAGACATTTTTGACAGCTCAATTTCAAAAAAGCACTGAACAATTCAAGTAGATAACAACCTCCCTAGTACTAATAGGTTTTAGCGAGATAAATAACATAAAACAATTATCAACTATTATTGTTACTATTTTAAACAAAATAGAGTAATGACAAACTTCGGAACTAGCTAAGACACCTTACTACCATGTTAGGACTGCAATTGTCGCCCAGGGATGATGTAGTACCTATACCGTACATCTAAATTCACATCCAAGCTCAACTACGCGAAGATGATTGGCCGGGGCCAGTAGGCCTTTCAATCCACTGGGTTTCTTATTACCGTTTCCCTTTCGAATAAAGATGTTATAACTGAGCCTGTGGTTAAAAAACCTGGTGAACCAACCATGATGAACCCACTCTACCAACGGTATTAAACATGTGAATCCAGGTGGGAGAGTTAGCTGCCCTAAAAATACCTAGATGAATGCAGACTAAAAAATATTTTTAAAAAACTTTTTAAAAAACCACGTCTATATTTAAAGGCTCTAAAAAGTAGATAATAAAAGGCTTTGAAAAGTGAAAATAACATTTTTCTTCCTTACTCCTATCAAGGTGTAGTTATAACAAGTTGTAACGTGTGTTCCATGTTGTTGGTGATTTACGACGTTAACCTGTATCATGGTTGAATTGCGTTCTACAGAGGCTAGCTGTATAATACTCTGCATTATCATTAGTATATACAAACGCCGGAATGTACGCTAATTACACATTTTACACGTAGATTTGGGTTCATAGGCGTAATTCAAATAAATACGAATGATGATGACTTTATGGGCTCAGTTCATGACCTGTTTATTGAGCGTACGAGTTTTGGTGTTTTCGCGCGAAGAACTAGTTTTGGTATGAAAACAAATTTTTGGTGTTGTTGGTCTCGTCGGCCATATGAAAACAAAAAGTTGAGATGGGTCAAGTTTTTTTTGTGTGATTGGGAGATAGTCAAGTGCCAAATTTCAATCTGTTCATACAATATTATTAAATATTGAATTGAGACAGAAAATAATCTATAAATTGGCTCACATTAATATAAAGTGCAATATTATACTAAATTGCTCAAAGTTTAGTTTTGTTATAATATAAAAAGAGTGTCAATCATAGTAAATCACAATCGAGTGCTACGAGAAGTGGATATTGAGCTTTTGCCGGCTGGTGATACAATATACCTTGGGTGGAAGGTATCTTATTTTTTTTTGGTTAAGACCGTTGGCAGAGGTCGGGTGGCGTAACAAGTGTTACAGACAAATTCAGTTGCTCTAGAACATATCGTGTGATATTTGGCATTACGGTGGAAAAAAAACGCAGAGGTGCTGTTAATCAACGGCGTGAATAAAATTGTTGGAACTCGTGGTTTCAAGGACGAACATCAAGCAGTGTAACATTTTGGACGTTATTTGAATAACACCAATTAAACCAAAGGATCGAATACCGCTAAGCAATACAGTGGTAAATATTGCGGTTCAAATTGTCAAGGGAGAGCAGCAGTTTCTTCGTGGAAAGTTCTGGATGGACCACATCATGTCGTATTATTTAAGGAAGCATTTTTCTTTGGTTGCTAAGTTCATTTTATTTTATTAAATTATTTCTAATATTTTTCTTAATTTTTCTAATATTTAATTTCTTAAATTTTTTCTCTTCTTATTAAATTTCTTAAGTATTTTATATTTATTAACTTCAACTTATTTTGGTTTTGGGTATTGAATAATTTTAGATTTTTTATTAATACTCATAAAATTATTAGTCTTGTGTTACTGTTGGTTATTGCTGGTTAATTAATAATTTGTTCTTTTTCTTTATTTAGAAATATTTTTTTCGAAAATTGATTCTGCAGTGCCCAGATCGTGGAAAGCTTTCTTTACGTCTAGGATGCTTGAGGTAACATTTTATAATTATATATATATTTTTTTTGCTGGTTTGGTCATTCCTGTGCAAACCTCCGTATTAAGATGATTAATTAACTGGGAGCCATATTTTTCTGAAATTTTGATTAACGTAGATTTTACTGTAGAATATTGTTAATAGTTTTTTTTATTAATGTTAATAAATTTGGTTATAACCTGGTTGAAAATAAATTACATTATTTTAATATAATTATGCATCTGGAATAGAGCACGTGACTATTGGAAGTGAGTAAAAGGTGAGTAACATGTGAGTGAGAACTATTTCGTTTTAATGCCATCACAGAGACATGCATACAGTGGCCAGAGTACAAATATAACCTTCACCGACGAGCTAGCGGCATGAAGATGGTGTACTCTGGAATCCAAAGGAGGGGAGCAGATTTACCTTTAAAAAAAACCTTCCAGTTTTTTGCTAACGTCAGCAACACCCACGCTGGCGTTACAAATGGCATTAGAAATTTAAAATTAATATGACTAAAAATATAAGCGTATGTGGCGCTCCGTTACGTCATTAGTAATTTAAGACTACTAGACACATGAAGTAAAGTCTTTTAGAAACACTAATGGAACAGTCTATTCTGATGTATCCTAAGAATAGATTTTTTGCTGAAGCATTTCAGTATTAACGTAAAATGATATATTGAAAGATAGTATATATGTACATTCAGAAGGAGCGCCCCACGCTTATATTTTTAGTCATATTAATTTTAAATTTCTACTTGTTATAAATATACCTTGATAGGTAGAAGAAACATTTTATTTTTTACTTTCATACATCTACTTTTTAGAGCCTTTAAATATAAGCGTGGTTTTTTAAAAAGTTTTTTTTTAAATATATTTTATTTTCTACTTGTTAATCATCGAAATTTGCAATCAATTTTTCGACCATGTTAACATTTGTCAGGAAGTTGCAAAAAGATAGATGGTATATCTATCTTTGGACTATACCTTTTAGAGTGCGATCCGAGAGCAATAATGAATATAATGAATGTGGAGAAATGTCCACATAATTTACCCTATCAAGGTAGTCCTTTTTCAGGCAATTCATTAACATTTATTTATTTATGAATTATTTAAATATGATTGTTTTTTATTATAGCCAACTTTTATTTTAGATGAATGCAGACTAAAAAATATTTTAAAAAAACTTTTTAAAAAACCACGCTGATATTTAAAGGCTCTAAAAAGTAGATAATAAAAGGCTTTGAAAAGTGAAAATAACATTTTTCTTCCTTACTCCTATCAAGGTGTAGTTATAACAATATGTGTTTTTTTTTTGTCAGTTATTGGGTCCCACAGATCTTAGTCTCACCATTTCTGCCAATGCCTCATTATTACATGGCTTCTTTCCTGTCAATTTTTGACAAAGGCTTTGGAAAAACAAAGGTGGTTTTATAAAAAGTTTTTATCAATATATCATTAGATATATTGATAAAAACTTTTTATATATAAGTATATCATTTAGATTCAAGGCTCAACTGGAAACATCACGTGAGACAAAAAGCTAAACAGATACGATTGAAACAACGTCAAAGGTACTGGTTAATTGGACATCATTCCAAAATGGTTGTATTGCAAAAGACTGGTATACTAGTTTATCTTCAAACCAATATGGATGTATGGTGCGCAGCTATGGGGTTGTACACATAAATCCAATAGAGACCTTATACAACGAAGCCAAAATAAATTTCTTAGAATGGTCACCAACGCCTACCGATTTGTGACTAACAAGGAAATCCACAATGATTTAGAAATACAATTGATAGACGACGTTATCCGCGAAGGTGCCATAAAACATGAAAAGATACTTCTTACCCACACCAATCTTGAGGCCGTACAACTACTGGACAGTACAAACGAAATAAGGCGGCTCAAACGAATCAAACCACATGAGCTAACCGTATGAAAATTATAAACCAAGGGAACTGGACACTATGGTCCAGCAGACCCACACAAGTTTGTGCTTATCTCATAAGTACTAATGTCAACCTTACTAATGAATTAATAATGTTAAGATTGTAGTAGCCATATCAATAGAGTAGTTAAAAAAAAAAAATAATAATAATATATATATCTTGATAGGAGTAATTAAGATTTTTTTTTTTAATGTCCAAAAATGTTAGAATCTTGTATTGTCTTCGCCCACAATGATTTTA